>CM039673.1:154562747-155883997 GCA_022496015.1 Hordeum marinum | reverse complement strand
GGTGGATCTCTTCCTTTTGAATCTCCTTTAGCCTTATCTCTTTATCCCTAGTCGCATGGGCCATTCCGGAAGGACTTGGCCAGCCCAATAAGAGCTGGTACACCTCCTCTAACAGCCCGTGAAGTCCTTTGGTCATCACACCCCTCCCGGGGGTCCACCGGCACCCTCCCAGCACTCCCGATACACTACCGATGAGCCCGAAAACTTTCCTGTGACCAAAACAGGACTTCCTATATATCAATCTTTACCTCCGGAGCTCCTCATCATGTCCGGGATCTCATTCGGGACTCGAAACAACCTTCGGTAATCACGTATACCATTTCCCTATAACCCTAGCATCATCAAACCTTAAGTGTGTAGACCCTACGGGTTCGGGAGACACGTAGACATGACCGAGACACCTCTCCGGTCAATAACCAATAGCAGGATCTGGATACCCATGTTGGATCCCACATGCTCCACGATGATCTCATCGGATGAACCACAATGTTGGGGATTCAATCAATCTCGTATACAATTCCCTTTGTCTATCGGTGTGATACTTGCCCGAGATTCGATCGTCGGTATCTCTATACCTTGTTCAATCTTGTTACTGGCAAGTCTCTTTACTCGTTCCATAACACATCATACCGTGGCTAACTCCTTAGTCACACTGAGCTCATTATGATGATGTCTTACCGAGTGGGCCCAGAGATACCTCTCCGTCATACGGAGTGACAAATCCCAGTCTCGATTCGTGTCAACCCAACAGACACTTTCAGAGATACCCGTAGTGCACCTTTATAGCCACCCAATTACGTTGTGACGTTTGGCACACCCAAAGCATTCCTACAATATCTGGGAGTTGCACAATCTCATGGTCTAAGGAAATGATACTTAACATTGGAAAAGCTTTCGCGGACGAACTACACGATCTTGTGCTATGCTTAGGATTGGGTCTTGTCCATCACATCATTCTCCTAATGATGTGATCCTATTATCAATGACATCCAATGTCCATGGTCATGAAATCGTGACCATCTATTGATCAACGAGCTAGTCAACTAGAGGCTCACTAGGGACACGTTGTGGTCTATGTATTCACACATGCATTCTGGTTTCCGGTTAATACAATTATAGCATGAACAATAGACAATTATCATGAACAAGAAATACAATAATAAACATTTTATTATTGCCTCTAGGGCATATTTCGAACAGTCTCCCACTTGCACTAGAGTCAATAATCTAGTTACATTGTGATGAATCGAACACCCATAGCATTCTGGTGATGATCATGTTTTGCTCATGGGAGAGGTTAGTCAACGGATCTGCGACATTCAGATCCGTATGTACTTTACAAATATCTATATCTCCCTCCTGAATGTAATCACGGATGGAGTTGAAGCGGCGCTTGATGTGTCTTGTCTTCTTGTGAAACTTGGGCTCCTTCGCAAGGGCAATAGCTCCAGTGTTGTCACAGAATAGAGTCATCGGGCCCGACGCATTGGGAATCACTCCTAGGTCGGTGATGAACTCCTTCATCCAGACTCCTTCCTTTGCTGCTTCCGACGCAGCTATGTACTCTGCTTCACATGTAGATGCCGCCACGACGCTTTGCTTGCTCTTGCACTAGCTGACTGCCCCTCCGTTCAAAACATACACGTATCCGGTTTGCGACTTGGAGTCATCCGGATCTGTGTCGAAGCTAACATCGACGTAACCCTTTACGAATAGCTCTTCGGCATCTCCATATACGAGAAACATCTCCTTGGTCCTTTTCAGGTACTTCAGGATATTCTTGACCGCTGTCTAGTGTTCCGCTCCGATATCACTTTGGTACCTCCCTACCAAACTTATGGCAAGGTTCACATCAGGTCTGGTACACAGCATGGCATACATAATAGAGCCTATGGATGAAGCATAGGGGATGAAACTCATCTCTTCTCTATCCTTTGCCGTGGTCGGGCATTGAGTCGTACTCAGTCTCACACCTTGTAACAGAGGCAAGAACCCCTTCTTGGACTGATCCATATTGAACTTCTTCAATATCTTGTCTCGATCTATCTCTATAGATCTTGATGCCTAATATGTAAGCAGCTTCTCCAAGGTCCTTCATTGACAAACATTTATTCAAGTAGGCCTTTACACTTTCCAAAAGTTCTATATCATTTCCCATTATCAGTATGTCATCCACATATAATATGAGAAATGCTACAGAGCTCCCACTCACTTTCTTGTAAATACAGGGTTCTCCATAAACCTATACAAACCCAAATGATGTAATCACCTCATTAAAGCGAATGTTCCAACTCCGAGATTCTTGCACCAGCCAATAGATGGAGCGCTGGAGCTTGCATACTTTGTTAGCATCTTTAGGATCGACAAAACCTTCCGGTTGCATCATATACAGTTCTTCCTTGAGGAAGCCATTAAGGAATGCCGTTTTGACGTCCATTTGCCAGATCTCATAATCATAAAATGCGACAATTGCTAACATGATTCGGACAGACTTCAGCATCGCTACGGGTGAGAAAGTCTCATCGTAGTCAACTCCTTGAACTTGTCGATAACCCTTAGCAACAAGCCGAGCCTTATAGACGGTCACATTACCATCTGCATCGGTCTTCTTCTTAAAGATCCATTTATTTTCAATGGCTCGCTTATCATCAGGCAAGTCCACCAAAGTCCATACTTTGTTCTCATACATGGATCCTATCTCGGATTTCATGGCCTCAAGCCATTTGTTGGAATTCGGGCCCGCCATCTCTTCTTCATAGTTCGAAGGTTCACCATTGTCCAACAACATGATCTCCGGGACAGGGTTGTCGTACCACTCTAGTGCGGAACGTGTCCTGGTGGACCTTCGACGTTCAATAGTAACTTGATCTGAAGTTTCATGATCATCACCATTAACTTCCTCTCCAGCCATTGTAGGCTCTACAGAAACAACTTCCTGTGCTACGCTACTCTCCGGTTCGAGTGGAGGTACAATTACCTCATCAAGTTCTATTTTTCTCCCACTTACTTCTTTCGAGAAAAACTCTTTCTCGAGAAAGGATCCATTCTTGGCAACAAAGACTTTGCCTTCAGATCTGAGGTAGAAGGTATACCCAATAGTCTCTTTGTGATATCCTATGAAGACGCACTTTTCCTCTTTGGGTTTGAGCTTCTCAGGTTGAAGTTTCTTCACGTAAGCATCGCATCCCCAAACTTTTAGAAACGATAGCTTAGGTTTCTTTCCAAACCACAATTCATACGGTGTCATCTCAACGGATTTTGACGGTGCCCTATTTAAAGTGAATGCGGCAGTCTCTAATGCATATCCCCAAAATGATAGCCGTAAGTCGGTAAGAGACATCATAGATCATACCATATCTAATAGAGTAGGATTACGATGTTCAGACACACCATTTCGCTGAGGTGTGCCAGGCGGCGTGAGTTGTGAAACAATTCCACATTTCCTTAGGTGTGTGCCAAACTCGTGACTTAAATATTCTCCACCACGATCAGATCGTAGGCACTTTATTTTCCTGTCACGTTGATTCTCTACCTCACTCTGAAATTCCTTGAACCTTTCAAAAGTTTCAGACTTATGTTTCATTAAGTAGACATACCCATATCTACTCAAGTCATTGGTGAGGGTGAGAACATAACGGTAGCCACCACGAGCCTCGACACTCATTGGACCGCATACATCGATATGTATTATTTCCAACAAGTCAGTTGCTCGCTCCATTGTTTCGGAGAACGGAGTCTTGGTCATCTTGCCCATGAGGCATGGTTCGCACGTGTCAAATGATTCGAAATCAAGAGACTCCAAAAGTCCATCAGCATGGAGCTTCTTCACGCGTTTGACACAAATATGACCAAGGCGGCAGTGCCACATGTAAGTAGGACTATCATTATCAACCTTACACTTTTTGGTACTCACACTATGGACATGTGTAACATCACGTTCGAGATTCATCATAAATAAAACATTGACCAGTGGGGCATGACCATAAAACATTTCTCTCATATAAATAGAACAACCATTATTCTCAGATTTAAATGAGTAGCCATCTCGGATCAAGCGAGATCCAGATACAATGTTCATGCTCAAAGCTGGTACTAAATAACAATAATGTTTAAAACTAATCCCGAAGGTAGATGTAGAGGTAGTGTGCCAACGGCGATCACATCGACCTTGGAACCATTCCCGACGCGTATCGTCACCTCGTCCTTTGCCAGTCTCCGCTTATTCCGTAGCTCCTGCTTGGAGTTACAAATGTGAGCAACTTCACTGGTATCAAATACCTAGGAGCTACTACGAGCGCTGGTTAGGTACACATCAATAACAAGTATATCACATATGCCTTTAACGTTGCCAGCCTTCTTATCCGCTAAGTACTTGGGGCAGTTCCGCTTCTAGTGACCGGTACCCTTGCAATAAGAGCACTCAGTCTCAGGCTTGGGTCCACGCTTGTTCTTCTTCCTGGCAACTTGCTTACCGGGCGCGGCAATAGCTTTGCCGTCCTTATTGAAGTTCTTCTTACCCTTGCCTTTCTTGAAACTAGTGGTCTTATTTACCATCAACACTTGATGCTCCTTTTTGATCTCGACCTCCGCTGATTTCAGCATCGAGTACAACTCAAGAATGGACTTCTCCATACCCTGCATGTTGTAGTTCATCACAAAGCTCTTGTAGCTAGGTGGAAGCGACTGGAGGATTCTGTCAATGACCGAGTCATCTAGGAGATTAACTCCCAGCTGAGTCAAGCGGTTCTGCAACCCAGACATTTTGAGTATGTGCTCACTGACAGAACTATTTTCCTCCATCTTACAACTGAAAAACTTGTCGGAGACATCATATCTCTCGACCCGGGCATGAGCTTGGAAAACCAGTTTCAGCTCTTGGAACATCTCATATGCTTCGTGTTGCTCAAAACGCTTTTGTACCCCCGGTTCTAAACTGTAAAGCATGCCGCACTAAACAAGGGAGTAATCATCGTTGCGTGACTGCGAAGCATTCATAACGTCTTGATCTGCTGGGAAAATAGGTGCGTCACCTAGCGGTGCATCAAGAACATACAATCTTTGGAAGCTATGAGGATGATCCTCAAACCACGGACCCAGTCCGCATAGTTTCTTCCATCATCTTTCAGCTTGGTTTTCTCTAGGAACGCGTTGAAGTTGAGGGTGACATTAGCGTTGGCCATTGGATCTAAAATATAGATTGTAACGACAATTTTAGACTAAGTTCATGATAATTAAGTTCACATAATCAAATTATTTAATGAACTCCCACTTAGATATACATCTCTCTAGTCATCCAAGTGACACATGATCCACGTCAACTAGCCCGTTTCCGATCATCACGTGAGACGAACTAGTCGTTCATGATGAACATCTCCATGTTGATCGCATCTTCTATACAACTCATGTTTGACCTTTCGGTCTTCCGTGTTCCGAGGCCATGTCTGTACATGCTAGGCTCGTCAAGTAAACCTAAGTGTTTCGCGTGTGTAAATATGGCTTACACCCGTTGTATGCGAACGTTAGAACCTATCACACCCGATCATCACGTGGTGCTTCGGAACAACGATCCTTAGCAACGGTGCACAGTTAGGGTGAACACCTTTCTTGAAATTTTATTGAGAGATCATCTTATTTACTACCGTCGTTCCAAGCAAATAAGATGTAAACATGATAAACATCACATGCAATCAATATAGTGACATGATATGGCCAATATCATCTTGCTCCTTTGATCTCCATCTTCGGGGCACCATGATCATCACTATCACCGGCACGACACCATGATCTCTATCATCATGATCTCCATCATCGTGTCTTCATGAAGTTGTCTTGCCAACTATTACTTCTACTACTATGGCTAATGTTTAGCAATAAAGTAAAGTAATTACATGGTGTTCTTGATTAACACGCAGGTCATACAATAAAATAAGACAACTCCTATGGCTCCTGGCGGTTGTCATAATCATCGACATGCAAGTCGTGAATCCTATTACAAGAACGTGATCAATCTCATACATCACAATGCATCACATCACATCCTTTGGGCAGATCACATCACAAGGCATATGCTGCAAAAACAAGTTAGACGTCCTCTAATTTGTAGTTGCAAGTTTTTACGTGGCTGCTATAGGTTTCTAGCAAGAACGTTTCTTACCTACGCCAAAACCACAACATGATATGCCAATTGCTATTTACCCTTCGTAAGGACCCTTTTCATCGAATCCAATCCGACTAAGGTGGGAGAGATAGACACCCGCTAGCCACCTTATGCAACAAGTGCATGTCAGGCGGTGGAACCGGTCTCACGTAAGCGTATGTGTAAAGTTGGTCCAGACCGCTTCATCCCACAATACTGCCAAATAAAGATAAGACTAGTAGTGGTAAGCAAATTAACAAGATCGACACCCACAACAACTTTGTGTTCTACTCGTGAATAGATTCTACGCATAGACCTAGCTCATGATGCCACTGTTGGGAGACGTAGTAGTAAATCAAAAAAATTCCTACGATC
Organism: Hordeum marinum; assembly: GCA_022496015.1. Lineage (NCBI taxonomy): Eukaryota > Viridiplantae > Streptophyta > Magnoliopsida > Poales > Poaceae > Hordeum > Hordeum marinum. The sequence goes on along the minus strand of CM039673.1, from coordinate 155,877,486 downwards.
ACCAAGATCTATCTATGGAGAAACCAGCAACGAGTGGGGAGAGATTGCATCTTCATACCTTTGAAGATCGCTAAACGGAAGCGTTACAAGAACGCGGTTGGTGGAGTCGTACTCGCAGCGATTCAGATCGCGGTGGATTCCAATCTAAGTGTCGAACAACGGCGCCTCCGCGTTCAACACACGTACAGCCCGGTGACGTCTCCCGCGCCTTGATCTAGCAAGGAGGAGGGATAGGTTGGGGAAGATCTCCAACAGCAGCATGACGGCGTGGTGGTGGTGGAGCAGCAAGGTATTCCCGCAGGGCTTCGCCTAAGCACTTCGGAGGAGGAAGAAGAGAGGTAGGGCTGCGTTGTGGGAGAGAGATCAAATCTTGTCTCAAAACAGCCAAAACCTCAAGTATATATAGGAGGAGGGAGAGGGAGGGCTTCCTTGGCCCCTCCTCCAAGGAGGAGAGGTTCGGCCGAAGCTAGGGAGGAGTCCACCTCCCACAAGGGAGGTGGATCTCTTCGTTTTGAATCTCCTTTAGCCTTATCTCTTTATCCCTAGCCGCATGGGCCTTTCCGGAAGGACTTGGCCAGCCCAATAAGGGCTGGTACACCTCCTCTAACAGCCCACGAAGTCCTTTCGTCGTCACACCCCTCCCGGGGGTCCACCGGCACCCTCCCGGCACTCTTAGTACACTACCGATGAGCCCAAAAACTTTCCTGTGACCAAAAAGGACTTCCTATATATCAATCTTTACCTCCGGACCATTCTGGAGCTCCTTGTGATGTCCGACATCTCATCCGTGACTCCGAGTAACCTTCGGTAATCACGTATACCATTTCCCTATAACCCTAGCGTCATTGAACCTTAAGTGTGTAGACCCTACGGGTTCGGGAGACATATAGACATGACCGAGACACCTCTCCGGTCAATAACCAACAGCGGGATCTGGATACCCATGTTGTCTCCCACATGCTCCACGATGATCTCATCGGATGAACAACGATGTCGGGGATTCAATCAATCTCGTATACAATTCCCTTTGTCTACCGGTATGATACTTGCCCGGGATTCGATCATCGGTATCTCTATACCTTGTTCAATCTTGTTACCGGCAAGTCTCTTTACTCGTTCTGTAACACATCATCTCGTGGCTACTTCCTTAGTCACATTGAGCTCATTATGATGATGTCTTACCGAGTGGGCCCAGAGATACCTCTCCATCATACGGAGTGACAAATCCCAGTCTCGATTCGTGCCAACCCAACGGACACTTTCGGAGATACCCGTAGTGCACCTTTATAGCCACCCAGTTACATTGTGACGTTTGGCACACCCAAAGCATTCCTATGGTATCCGGGAGTTGCACAATCTCATGGTCTAAGGAAATGATACTTGACATTGGAAAAGCTTTAGCAGACGAACTACACGATCTTGTGCTATGCTTAGGATTTGGTCTTGTCCATCACATCATTCTCCTAATGTTGTGATCCCATTATCAACGACATCCAATGTCCATGGTCATGAAACCGTGACCATATATTGATCAACGAGCTAGTCAACTAGAGTCTCACTAGGGACACATTGTGGTCTATGTATTCACACATGCATTCTGGTTTCCGGTTAATACAATTATAGCATGAACAATAGACAATTATCATGAACAAGGAAATACAATAATAACCATTTTATTATTGCCTCTAGGGCATATTTCCAACAAATATATCTCAGAATGGGTATGGAAATGCCATGGTAGGTAGGTATGGTGGCTGTTTTGAGGAAGATATAAGGTGGCTTATGTGTGATAGAGCGAATCATAACACGGGTTTGGATGCACCGGTGAAGTTTACACCGACTCTCGAGGTCAGAAAGGGCAATGCACGGTACCGAGGAGTCTAGCAAATTACGAAAAGGTGACAGTGCGTATATCCATGGACTCACATTAGTCATAAGAAGTCATATACGTATTGTGAAGCCTTATTAGCTCTCTCTAAGCCAAGGCCTGTCACATGCCCCTAGGGAGGAGGTTCAAGGGGTTAACCATCGTGTGCCCCCGATTCGAACAACACGATAGGATTTCATTTCAGACATAAAAAATGCTCACACCTCACCACCATGCCATGCCCAATACTTAGATGAGAATTAATAACAAACTTTAATACCGATATTTCTACTAATCAATGATCATGAACCTATATCCTTTCATATTACTACATCAATATAATCAACCCATGTTTCATCTTTAGTGTGCTACATGAAATTTTTTATTATACCCCCCTTGAATACCTATCATTTTTGGACTAGTCTTACAACACATGCAAATTACCATTCCTAATGCCTTATACTCTCAAAAATATTTAAGTAAAGAATGATAGTTCAAATATTTCTATAAAATATGACCACTGTCGTACTCTAGCAAGATATAAGTGAAGCACTAGAGCAACCGCCTAGCTCAAAAGATATAAGTTAAGCACATAGAGTATTCTAACCAATTATGATGAAAGTGTGTATCTCTCGAAAAGTGTATCCAACAAACGATGATTGTGGAAAATTAAAATTAAAATAAACTATAATACATGATGCTCCAAGAAAAACTCATATCATGTGATGAATAAAAATATAGCTCCAACTGACATATCGATAGATTGGAGACGAAAGAGGGGATGCCTTCCGGGGATTCCCCGATCTTAGACACTTGGATATTACTTGAATATTACCTTGTTGTGCATTGGGCATCCAAAATTTTAGGGACTTGCCGCTCCTTATTCCTTCCTCCATCGTTGACTCACCCAAAACTTGAAAACTTCAGCACACAAAACTCAACAAAACCTCGTGAGATCCGTTAGTATAATAGACATATCAAATACTTTATTTATTTTTATAAATTGATTCATATTATATTATTGCATAGTAGGTATTGTATTCCACTCCAGGTCTTATACCCCCCAATACAATCTATAGCATCATCAAAACGAGCAAACTATGCAAGCAAAAACAGAAATTGTATAAAACAGAACAATATGTAGTGATCTGTACTTAAACCATACTTTTGAAACTCCTAAAATCCTGAGAAATTTGGACAATATGGGAAATATATATATATCAATATTGTGTAAAAAAATCAGATCAAAAAGACGCTCTTTTAAAATCAGAGTAATTTCGCACTCGCGTAAAAGTTTTTGTTTTTGCACAACATCAATTCTACTATATTCCAAATCATCCCAAAGGCTTTACTTGGCATGAACACTAATATTAAAACAAAAACACAATCATTATAGTTGCAACAATCATGTGAACTCAAAATAACAGAAAGTATTGGGTTGCCTCCCAAGATGCTCTTTCTTTATAGCCATTAAGATAGGCATGGGATATTAATGATGCTCAAATAAAAGAGCACAAAGAGAGCATCATATAGCATGAACACATTTAAGTATAACATACTTCATATGCACAATAATTTTATAAGCAAACGAATTATCAAGATGAGAAGTATCTAGCACATACAAGTAAAAAGTGTGAAGCATTAACAATTTGAATATCAAGAGAGGTAAGTGGCTAACATGAAATTTTCTATAACCATATTTGCCTCTCATAATAGTTACATGTAGGATCATTTCCAAATTAAACAATATATCTATCATATAAAATATTTTCTACATGATCTAAATGCACAAAAGTTTTAGAATCTTCCAAGAGAGTGAGATTAACATTAACTAAAGTCATGACCTCTCCAAACCCACTTTTATAAAAAAACATAATATTGAACACTCTCTAAATATGTTTTTTTCTAATATAAATTTCAAACTCTTCCAAACCCATTTTCAATATTATTGCATAAATTATTATCAATAACACAATCATTATGAGGCTTAAATAAAATGTTGAGATCATAAGAAGTATCACCCCAATCATGATCATTACAGTGACTAATGGACATAAAAAAATCATCATCCCCAAGCTTGTAGCTTTTCATATCATTAGCACAATTGACATTAATAAATTAATACTAACATCTTAGCAATCATGTTTCTCATTCAATAAATGTATCCCAATAGCATTTTCATTTATCACTTCGTTATTAGCTATCGGTTTACAATAAGCAGCAACTTTGAAAAGATTACTAAGTGGATGAGGATCCATTTATATTAAAAAAATCTTTTCCTTCTTGTTTTTGCAAGTCAAATATAAATATAACATAACTAGGCAAGTAAAAAGTAGAACAAGTGATTGATAGTTTGTCTGAAGGGACCTCATGTGAAGTTGGTGATGTCTCCTCAGCAACGGTGCCAGAAATTCTTTTTGGTACTTGTGAGCTGCATCGGGTTTTTCCCTCAAGAGGAAGGGTGAAGCAATATAGTAGCAAAAATTATTTCCCTCATTGAGAACCAAGGTTATTGAACCAGTAGGAAAACCACGAAACTTGTGCCAACAACACCTACGCACACAAAACCAAACACTTGGACCCAACGCGGCAAGAGGGTTGTCAAGCCCCTTGAACTCGTCACTTGCAAGGATTACTTCTGATAGTGGTAGATAGATAAATATAAAACAAAAAATATAATTAAGGGATTTTTATTTCTGTGCCCCTGGTTCCTTGGCTCTACTCATGCATCCCCATGCTCTTAACTTTTTCTCACTTTTCCCCACTCCCTTGCCCGAAACCCTCAGAACAGGTTATAGTGGACGTTGCCATCGGGTCAATGCCTATGACCATTAACTCTAACGAGTGGGGCTGCTCCCGCGCATGCAACTGACCACGGTCGTGGGGTAGCACGTGTCCATGGGACTTGCCCGAAACGTCCCATCGTATAAAGAGGGGGAACCACCTCCCGGCGCATCGCCCCTACCATTTCCCCCAAATACCCTCCCTACTGCATCATCTTCCTCTCTCCCACCACATCGTCTCGCTTTCCTCCACTGCCTCCACTGCACCATCTCGCTCTCCCCCACCACAACCTCTTCCTCATCCTCATCGCCTCCATCTGTCCGATGGCGGACGCTCGTGGCGACGCCGGAGCAGCGGCCAGAGATCTAGTAGTGGAGCTGTAGGGCACGATGACCGCGAATGAAGTGAAGGACATTGGCAGCGTCCACGGCGGTGCGGGGAAACTCGCAACCACTGCAGATGTGGAGAAGGAGGTGGCGGGCTCCGCCTCAGCGCTGCCGGAGCTGAAGGTGACGGCATCGAGCGGCGCACTTCATCCCGTTGCGCAGCCTGGCAAGGAGCAGGAGGTATTTGCATTTGCTTGTTAGTTCCAATATTTAGCTTGCAGAGTTAGTTGCATTGGTTAGGTTGTGCTTTGTACGGTAGTACACATGGTTAGAGTAGTTGGTTTGACGGATGGGTCGGGGTTCTCTGTATGGGGGGTTGCGGTTTTTGTACTAGGGTTTTTTGGATTACATTCTTTGCAAAAAAATATTAGATATATCTGTATGAGAGATAGGGATCTCTGTGCTTCAATGCTACACAGATGTATGCTTACTAGATTTTGTTTTTAATGCTACACGGATTGGGTTTTTAATGCTACACACATGTATGCTTATTGGGTCCCTATTAGACTTTTTTAATGCTACGCAGATTGGGGTTTTGAATGTCATATGCCCAAATGGAATCCATTGATTAATAAATTATTTGATTCATTAGTATATAAATTTGTCCACAATATGTAGTTATATTAGCTCTGTTGTTTAATGTGTGTGCATGACAATGGAAAATGCAAATAGGACCATAGTACATTAGCCCTATGATCGATGTGTCATGTCTAAATTTTCAATTCGTATTTACTAGTGATGAATGTAATTGTATTTAGGAGGATGATGGTTGGGGGGAAAAGAAGAAGCTGGACCTTACTAGGTTCAAGGACCCGTATGATCCAGGGTATGGTGACGATGAAGAGTATGAGGTAAGCCTACTTGATATTTACTTTTTTCATTTAGTTCCTTTGACATGGTGTACATGAATCTATAATGTATTAATGTAATTCATTCGTGTGTGCAGTATTTCTCTGGAGAAGATGTGGATGTGGACGATGGCAGCTTCGCGTCCTTCAAAGCGAAGGAAGTGGAGAAGATCAGAGCCAAGGGAGATGGTTACTACTACAAAAGCAAGACCAACACTTGGCACTGCCCCTACTGCACCACCAAGCCAAAGACAAAGTCTGACCGCTTCGCTCACCTTCTAGCTCATGTAGAAGATGTAGCCATCCACGGTGAGGACTACAAGATCAGGGGGTAGCATGGTGCCCTCGCGAAAGCCCTAACTCCCCTTCCCAAGTGATGTGATGATGTGTTTGACGTACTTTTGGTGAACTTTGTGTGTGAACTATATATGGATGCATGGTATGGTACTATGATGGTATGGCTATCTATATTAGGTATTTGTGTGTACCTTTTTAAATTTGTCTGCTATGATTTATTTCAGTGTTTATTTTCTGAGTTTAGGTGTTGCAATGATCACACGTGCTATGATGGTATGGATATCTATATAGTCCATCATTTTATCAAATATTCCAATAACAGAGCAAAAAACAACATTCGACGGGATGGTATAAATTGAGGTGATTTGACAGACAGTATAAACAGAGCAAAAAACAACATTCGACACGACAGTATAAATTCAGAAAATTGCAAAAAGAAATTGAGGTGATTTAGAGGAGGTCAAAAAAATTTGAATTTGCGAAATATGCTCCAAATGAGCTCCTAGGCTAGGGTAAACAGCCCCATTTGTAATCAAGTTTTTTTGGACCTACTCTAAATGAGCCAAATGTTTTTTATTAACACATATTCAATCTATATAGGGCAGATTCGAAGTCTCACTATTTTTTGAATTAATCTTTATATTTTTACATTTCTTTTGAAAAAATATGCTTTAATATAAAAACTATTAAAACACATTTAAAATATGAAAATGGAAAACTAAGTTCAGATCATTCTTATTCACATTGAAATAAAGCTTTGGTGATTTTTCTGATTTTTTTTAAAAAATTTCAAAAACAGAAGGTAACCCTACCTCTCCTCCTTGAACTCTATGAAATGTTATACGTGATAGCTCATATGTGTGAAGGTTTTTTCATGAAAATGACCATAGACCAAGTTTATGATTTTTTGTTGATAACATGTCACATAAGATAACATTGTGCGCGGGTTTTAGATTTTTGATTTTTTTTAAATTAATGGTGCTCATTTGACCTCGATCGTGCCAGCTAGGTTTTTTTTGAAAATGTTTGTATACCAAGTTTAGTATTTTTCCTAGTTAGTGTGTCTTATAAAACAACGAACAGCGAAGGTTTCATATTTTTCGATTTTTTTTAAATTAGTTATGCTCACTCAAAGCCTTGAAAACCCTGTTGACCAGCTCAAAACCCCTCCTAACCCTAGCTCTGAACGTCAGCCGTTCGATCATATGGACGGCTCCGCATCGTTGGATCATGAGGCAATCCGCGAGAGGCGATCCTATTGGTTTGGCTCGGCTGCTCGCCCACCATTGACTCCACGAAAAAAAACGTAGTTGTTGGACCCAAAAGGAAACCAAGCTCTGGTTTGGGCCATCGAATTGCGTCAATTTTTTTGCATTGTTTGATCTGTTTTTAGTGAACGTGCTGGTTTTGTTTCTTTGCATCGTTTTAAATTACACAACAATTGACATTGCCTAGAAAATTTAGTTCTTTTTGTTCAATACAAATGCAAAATGACCAAATTTATAAGGGTCAAAGTTATTTTTATCATGCAAAATGGCCACAAACTATTCAAAAATTGTAATTTTTTTTGTTCATATAATATATATGACCATGGATTCCCACGCGTTTAATTAGCATCTTTTTCTTCTTCTTTTCAAACCACAGTTTCCCATGCGTGTACACTCCCGACGCCGCGGTGGGTGTGAAAACGGGCCACTTCACATTTGACCCCGTTATTGCCACGGCGAAATAACACGTATCACTATGGTTATTTAAGCCACCCTCTACCTCTGTCATCCCTCATCCATCTCCCATCCTCTGCCATTTTCCCTTCTTGCTCTTCGACCCCTTCTCCTTCTTCTCCACATCCCTCAGCCATGCAGTACACCGGACCAACCTACCGCTTCCCACCCACCGTGCCAGAGAGGCTCCACCCTACCGACGTGTACGTTGTGCGCACACTATGTGTGTGGATGATATCAAGGTGGAGGACCGCAAGGAACTTCACCGAGTTCTTCCTCGGTGCCGTCTACCGCCACCATCTGCGGGGATCTCCAACGATGTTCCGCGTCGAGGAGGTCATCCAAAACGGGGTGGTGGTTGCTCTCCTTGGCCACTTCACCAACACATTCGGCGCCTTCTACCTCCTCGGTCGGGTGTTTTCGTGTGGCTGTGAGTTCATCGCTTTCACCACCCACAACAGGTATACGGAGTACGCCAACATCTTCCCCACCATGCCACGCATGCACACTCTTCCTACCCCATCTACAACGCACCAGAGGAGCAGTGAAGGGCGCCCGGAGGAGGAGCGAGGTGGAGAAGGTGGCGGCTAGGTTTCTAAACCCTCTATCTAGTTTTTTTGAATATATGTATGTTAATTAAGTTGTAATTGAACTATGTTGGGAATGTTATGGGTTGTTGGCCCTTTTATTAAGTTCTATTACTAAGTTTTCTATCTATTATATTATTAAGTTCTTGCTACTTTAAACTATGTGATCGTGCTATGGTCTTGTTGGCCCTATCTATATATTTGTTGATTGTCTTCTTAGAGAGCTCACTTTGTTAGTAACCACCTAGTGCATGTAGCCACAACGAACCCTTCTCTTTTTTTACACAAGCCACAAATATGTAGCCACCTAGCTAGTGCATGCAGCCACAAAAATATAAAAATATATTGTTCAATTTATTTCTTGTAGCAAAACGGGTGCAGATGCGAGTGGATCGAAAAGGCTGAAAATGATCGTAAAAATGATGCTCTAAATCGAGGAGACAAGCGTGCGAGGAGAGAGGAAGCAGCGGCAACGACCGTTGCTGTATCCATGGCGGTTGGCTTGCACAAAAGCGGCTTGGTCAGCGCGTCGTGGCGGCACGCATCGGCGCATGTAGGCTTGGTCAGCGCGTCGTGGCGGCGCACATCGACCCATGCAGGCAGGCTTGCTGGATGCATGCATAGCAGGCTTCTGCCGTGGCGGCGTGCGCAGGCGTTTAATGCAAGGGATAGTCCAAGGAAACCATGGCCCAATGAAACCATAGTCCAACGATCGAACAGCGACACCGCCCAAAGCGACCCCACTTGTCAGGTCCAACTGGTGACACAGTCCAGCACGACCCCACTCGTCAGAGTTAACGGTCAAGCCATTGACCCGACGGTAACGTCTGTTCTGACCTGTTCTAAGGGTTTCGGCCAAGGGAGTGGGGAAAAATGAGCAAAAGTTAAGAGTGTGGGGATGAATGAGTAGAGCTAAGGAACCACGGACGCGGATGTAAACAAACCTAGAATTAAAAATTGCAGAAAGGTATTTTTAGTTTTTTTGCAAATATAATTAAGTAGACCCAGGGGCCATAGTGTTCACTAGAGGCTTCTCTCTTGAGCGTAGCATACGGTGGGTAGACAGATTACTGTTCGACAATTGATAGAAAAGCGCATAGTTATGATATTCATGACAATGATCATGCATATAGGCATCACGTCCATGAGAAGTAGACCAAAATGATTCTACATCTACTACTATTATTCCACCAATCGACCACTATCCAACATGCATCTATGGTATTAAGTTCATGACAAATGGAGTAATGCTTTAAGCAAAATGACATGGTGTAGACAAAGTAACTACAAGCAACATATTCAAACCCATCATTTTACCCTTAGTAGCAACAATACAATATGTGTCTTGTCCCCTTCTGTCAATAGGATATAGAGCACCGCAAGATCGAACCCACTACAATGCACTCCTCCCACTGAAGATAAATCAATTTAGTAGGCCAAACCAAACCGATAGATAGGAGAGACTTGCAAAGCTATAAAAATCATGCATAACAGAATTCACAGAAGACTCGGTTACTTTTCATGAATAATCTGATCATAAACCCACAATTCATCGGATCCCAACAAACACACCGCAAAAGAAGATTACATCGGATAGATCAACGCGAGAATAGCGAAGAAATTTGTATTGAAGATCAAAGAGAGAGAAGAAGCCATCTAGCTACTAGCTATGGACCCTTAGGTCTGTGGTGAACTACTCACACATCATCATGGATGCATCAAGGTTGATGAGGACGACCTCCATGATGGATTCCCCCTCCGACAGAGTACCAGAAAAGGCCTCTAGATGGGATCGCGGAAGAATAGAGACTTGCGGCGATGGAAAAATTGTTTCGGAGAGATCTATAAAGTTTTTAGGGGTGATTGGGAATATATAAAAGTGGAATTAGGTCAGTAGATGCCACGAGGGGCCCACAAGCAATGGGGGGTGCCCTACTCCCGAAGGTGCCCCCCTATGGCTCATGGCCACCTCGTGGGTCTTCTGGCCTCCTCCCGATGCTTCCTGCGTCTCTTCCAGTCCAAAAATAAGTCCCATAAATTTGTATCCAACTTGGGCTTCGTTTGATATTTACCGATTTTCTAAAAAGTCCAAAAATAGGCAAAAAAAATAAAAACTGGCACTGGGCACAAAGTTAATAGGTTAGTTCCAAAAATGATGTAAAATAGCATATAATTATATGTAAAGTATTCAAGATTGATAATATAATATCATGAAACAATCAAAAATTATAGATATGTCAGATACGTATAATTCGCTAATGCCTGAATACTTAACTTTCGACAATCACACTATCAACCACATGCTGACATACATTGTTTGTCCTCTAGCGGGCACAACTAAGTCTGGAGCTATCCATGGTGTCTTACACACTGTTATCCACGCTATCGCCGTTGGATATTTTTCGACATCGACTTATTCATCTGACAGTGCTGACAGTGTTGAAGCTCCTTATTCACTAAAAGTTTTTTTGCGCCCTTGATTCATAAAATTATCGATCATTGCATGGGCAAAATATACTTGGCCAAGAAGAACCACAAGAGTTTCATTCCTCTAGTTCGTTACACTCTGCATGTATTTCAAGATTGATCCAAGGGTAAAGCTATCACTTCAAGCCCTCAGAAAAATGTCAAAGCATTTTATGGACCTCAAATCCCTCAAATGGAGAAGCTAATCAAACCACGAGCGCCAACACAGATGGAAATCAGTCTGCACATGCTTCAATTACTTCTAAAGCACATTGAGGATGATCGCATAGAGAAAAAACACTTGCCATATGAGCTAAACATAACCAAAAATCGAGCTCGTTGAGTTATCTGATTGTTGGTGAAAACAAGCATCGCCTCTAGAAGTTGGTCCAAAAAATTTACCGCGAGAAGAAACTTTTCAAGGCTAAAATTAAGAAAATATATGCCTTCATGGATGTCAATCTAGATACTGATGATCTCCAACGTGGAAGCACACAATCTCTTGTGGCCCGTGGTCTTATGACAGACTTGCTAATGCTAAATCAGAAGAAGTTGCTCGATCAGTTTGAAGTTACATCACCAACATTCAAGAATGTCGAGGAAAATGTGACACCGCTTGCCAACACAAATGTAGTATACAACTCCCTAGATGTTTCCACTCAATAGACTCGGCCACAACAAAAATGTGTCACAATAGAAGGCAGTATAGAATGCCCCACTTGACACAAATGCAGCACAAAATCCCCCAGAAGATGACGATGGCTCCGAAAAAGAACACGAGAAGCTTGTCACCTTTGCGGATGAAACTTCATTGTCAAGGCAATGAAGCTCCTTAGGTGAAGAGTCGTATTCCTATGCTATACACTAGTATCTCTTGTTTTTCCTCGCCTTTTTGGCATCTGTTCACAAGAAGGGGGGAGACATCGAGTGTCGATAGACATGCACGTTCTTTACTAGGAAATTTGCTTTGGGTTTACAACACTTGAACTTCATTTGATTCTAAACGCATTGTAAAACTCTCATGAACTTATGGTCTATAATATTTAGTAACCCTCATGTCATACTATATTTCTCTCGAGAATCTGTTTTGCAGGTGGAATTTTTATCATAAGTCACTGTTGGATGCACTTTGCTAGATGTTGATAATTATGTGAGTGCAAGCCATTTATCCTCAAAGATATAAAATATCCCTCCATCAAGCCCATCCTATATATATATATATATATATATATATATATATGTAGGTAGGTAGGTTTATCAAATCGTAATATTTCATTCGACGCATACACTTAAAGGGAGCTCATTTTATTTTCAAGATGTGTTAACATGTTAATTTCCCCCACGCTATGGTTACATATCTATCTATCCTTCAATGTTGAACTGTTTTGTCAATAATTGTCCAAAAAGGGGAAGATTGTTGGTGCAATTCTATGCCCCATGTGTTTTGAAGATTGTTGTAAAAACAGTGAGAGATTAATGTGTTTGGTAAACAAAACATAGAGATTAGGTCCTTGGAGTTCTGAGGAGTTGCTATAAACTCAGAAGACTATTATCTGCAAAGCAAAGAAGAATTCTAAGGCAATCGAGAAGATAGATATCAAAGAGATTGTGTGTCGGAGACGACCCCAAAAAATGATGACGCGAAGCAATTGCCGAAGAGGCGCTCCGAGAGATTTGACTACAACGGAGAAGAATGAACATGAAGAGAAGACGTGGTATTATTTTCCACAGTTTGTTTTCTTGTATCGAGTCATAGTACCATCATACTATTAAGAGGGGCTTAGTGTCTTAAAACTTATGTTTCTCTAATGCTTAACTGAAATATATCCCAAGTGAGTTGAGAGAAATATCTTCATGTGTTGAGACATTTACTTGTCAGCCAGAGACGATGTTCTTTTGGATTGCGAGAAAATGCGTTCGAAATACGACTATTAGGTACGTGTTGGTTGTCCATTGGCTAGACGTCATGTCCTGAATGGTCATTTCCGCCTTAGGATTGCTCGGCTATAAATAGAGACCCCACGCCTTTCGAGTTGGTTGGTTGCTCCATGTGATTTTGACAAGTTCATCACAACACCATCTCTTCAAAAAAATTGAGTGAATCCACTGAGAGAAAAAAACCAGAGCACAAAACTTAAATAGTGGTTGAGCATGACAGACATCTAAGTCAAGAACGTTATGCATATTACTCTTGAGAGCTGCTAACTCTCTGTGATGTTCGCGTCAAAGTCCTCAGCAACCAAGAGTCATTGTAGTCTACGAAGATAGTCTATGAAGGTTATGTGGTACTCATGAACTATCCAACTTGTGTAATTGGCACAAATTGAAGAACTTGTTGTCGAGGAGAATATGACAGAGGGATTTTTTCTCTCTCCTGTGTTCAGTTCCATGTCCCTCTAACCAGACATAGCTCTTTTGCAGAATAGTGAACTAGTAGAACAAATATCTTTTCTCCATCCAACACCACTGGTCTTATCTCTCCCTTGCATTGCTTTCATGAGTTTACTTTATGTAGTGTTTTCTTTCGAGAGTTTTATCTTCCATGCTCTTAGCTGTTTTGGTTTGATAACTTATCTATCTATTCTGAGATGTTTTTGTTCGTAGAACTAGAACTGTTAAGTCTATTTTCCGTTGATGTTCATTGAGAGATTTAAGTTTCTAAAAAAAATCTCCACTCACCCCTCCTTTGGTCGATATACTCTGATCCTACATATTTCTGTAGTGGGACTAAAAACAGACTGATTTCACTGCACTTGAACAACATATGACACAAGCACATGTTCTTACAATACTGAAAACTGTCTCTCTCATTTGTCCTAGAAGCAATGCCCCTGGACATGTCATTTGAGCAAACTTAATGCAGAATAGCAAGCCCAGCTCTTTTCTTTGCAAAGCAACTTGACCTATAACAATTGCCCTTTCAATTTATGAAAAGATTTAGCAAGTCTGGAGGCAACATAGAAATGGAAACACTACTTTGTTGTTTCCTCCTTGATCATGGAACAAACAAACAAAATCTCGAACATATGCCAGAACAAAAGTTTTATGAAGGAGTCCATCATAAGCTCTTAATCAAGTTACTAGGCTATAAATTTTCTATGCAATACAAAATTATAAATAAAGTAAAGTAGTTGATGCTTTTTCTAGCGTTAAGTATAGAGTCCCCTCCTTCTTCACTAGCACAATGGTTCCTACTTGGATAACTGAAGTTGTTTATATGACAAGTGCGAGGAAATTATCTCTGTTTCTCTCAAACAACTCCTGCTACTTACACCTTGAGAACTGGAGTCCTTCAATAAAAAAGAAAAGGAAATTCAATGTATCTCACAATCACTTAAGATAGTCCCTTATTTCCTATTTTCATAAACCTCATTTGGGAGGTCACCTCAGAGAAAGGCATACATATTACGAAGTAAAAATTATAATTTTCTTGGTCTGGCATAAGAAGTGCAGTAAGATATTTCATGAAAGATTGCCCTGTGTCCCAACAAAAATGGTAGCTGGCTTACAATGGCAGAGTGGTGGTACAATACTAGCTTCCACACATACTTACAAATGACACAATTGCAGATCTTGCATCGTAGGGCCCCATGCCTCATTGGCGAACTTCTCTCGCCACCTGATTATCGAGATAATCACTACTCCACAGTAGCCAAGAAAATTGAAAATATTTTCTCAAAGCACAAGAGAGATGGAAACATTACGTTGATAAGGAGAGGACATAAAGGACATTGGAAATGGGGGGCATGGTATATATCAAGAAATCTCATATATCAAACTCCTAGCTTTCAGAGGTATGTGGTGTGTTTTTGAGCACTGGGTCTGGGACCCTATCGTGCCACTGAGGCATGGGATTTTTCTTTGCTTGGCTTTCTGGGGAAGGTTAAATACGCGGGATAATATATTCAGAAAAAAATGGTTTCCCACTGCTCCCTTTGTTGACTGTGATGTCTGCCCAGCCATGGAAATGCTACCCACATTATTCCTAGGTGCACTCTGGCGCAAGGTATCTGAGAGAAACTTGATTTATCTCATCTGGCATCCAGAGCTATCGATCTCATGGGTTTCTTGGAAACTACTCCTCAGCAATTGGGTTCACCCTATAAATGGAAAATCATCTTTGCGGCATGCGCGGTGTCACTCTAGCATGCCCGGAATGACAGTTTTTAATACCAAGTGCTGGTCAGCTACATACACTTGCTTCTGCGCAGCTGATATGATCCGTCTTTGGAGCAATAGGGCACAACGGCAAGAGGAAGAGGACGCTTTGCTATCCTGGGCGCATAAACTAGATTGCTAATTCTGCTGCTTCCAGTCCCCATGACGTTTTTACTGCTTTTCATTTCTTTTCTAGTCGCCCCACCCCTTTGTACCTCATCCTTTCTTTGTTATAAGGTAGAGCTCACTCTACCTTTTCATTTCAAAAAATATCAAATTGCAACCCTACACACAAACCTCCTTGAGCATACACGGCCTCAACTCCACTCCATTTATTATGGTCATTTCAAGGTTTTAGAAAGAATTTCACCAAGTCTACAAGCTCCTCCCTCATGGTTGGCAACTTCATCCAACCTTCCATACTAGTCAGCCTAAGAAGCGCCGAGGGTCCCATGTCGTTACCAACCCAAATCTTCATTTTGGAAAGTAAACTCACTGCACGGGGTGGGACAATAGCAGTGTACCAGTTATTCGAATGGTTGATCTAATGGGTTAATCTTCGACGCGAATGCTACCTGGGAAGATTCTGCTTCCATTCAGAAAATATTCCCTGCTTTTAGGCCTTCAGGACAAGCCCAATCTTGAGAGTGACACGACCTACTAAAATTCTGAAGAAGCTGACTCGGCCTAAAGAATTGAGCTGTGTAGCGTACCGAAAGCAATGAATAATGACCTAGGCTCTGTTTGAAACCATTCAAATTATGATAATCCAATTTTTATAATCTATATTGTCTCTTCTAAACAGGACAGATTATATTATAGATTATAAAAACTAAATGAACAGATTATTAAAAACTCACAATCTACTCTACCCTGGATAAAACCAGATTATGAATTGTTAATGACCATTATCATTGTAAAGTTAGAAATAATTACTAATTTCTGCCACCGCCACCCTTCTCCTTTTTTTTCCTCAGCGCGCGCACAGGACAGACAGGTCATTATGCAATGTAAAAATCCGGATTACAATTTATATAATCTGGCCTCGAACCGTGCTCACCTATATTATTTTTATAAACCTAATTATATAATCTATCTTTATAATCCAAATTATCATAATCTATTGTGGTTCCAAACAGGGCCCTAGTCGATGTTGTTCTACAATTGAACAGGTGAGGGGATGACTTACCACTTAGCGCTCTCCCATGGCCATTGATCTTGTATCAGACGGCTACTATCTACCGAATGTCTTTGACACTGTGAATTAATTTTCCATACTCTACCTTTTACCATTAGTTGTCTCTTTAGGCCAATTCCACCCTATCCCCTAAAAACGATTAGAAAAGTAAAAGTCTGGTTTTACTCCACTAAGCAGAACCTATCAATCGCCTAAAACCCATAGAGTAAAATTACTCCATCGCTTATCCGACGAGTAAATATACTCCACCGCTCGGCCTTGAAGTAAAAAAAAACATGCATACTCTTCCTCTGCTCCTTCCCAATCCCCGTCGTCCGCGACTCCACCATCGTTCTTGCACCCTCACTGTTGCCACCATGGCCGAATCCCGTGGCCGACGGTCCCTATCGCCCATCCACAACGTGGTTCTGGGCTGCCACGAGGGCATCACAGGCGCATCCTCAAGCCGTCGCCGCGATGCTGCGACCCCATCCCTTCGGCTTCCCTGATCATCCCGTGCCGCCATCGCCACAAAGGAAGTACCTCGACGTCCAACAATAGGCATGGGGACATGGGTGGCCGGAATCATCGATCGAGACCCCCACAAATACATTGCCTTGGGTCGTTTTATACCACGAAGCTCGCTGCCCGCGAGTACAATCATTGGCACGTCCGACTACACGACGCAGATGCCCGTCTCAACTTTGCGTGGGGCGAGATGTCGCAGCTCAACGACCCGCCACCACCGGGATTTGTGAATGTGACGGTGGCTGGGGGGGGGGGGGGGGGCGAGGGAGCGGCTCGTGACGGATGCCGACGACGAGGCATACATGGCGGATCTCCGTCGCCAGTACCCCGAGATGGTGGAGGCAGAGCCCTAGTTGTTCGCGGAGCGAGCAGCCGGTGGGGTCAACGTCATCGTCCTCCCAAGCGACTACGATGGCGTCAATGACAAAGTGGCGCTGAACCTTCCCCGGCTGTGAGGACGACAACATAGGATCTGACCCATCGACGGTGGCATGTCTAGGACGATTGGCTAACTTTGTTGTAAAGCTATAAAGCCTAAGTTCTAGATCTAGAGAAGGCATGAGCTTTCTAATGGGTTGAAAACCTAACCCCCGCTGTACCTGCTGTCAAAGAAGCGTATCCTAGATGGTCCAAAATTGAGCGTTGTTTCCTCTGAAACTTAGCTACAGAGTACCTGTTGTCTGAACCCTACTGTCTTAACAAATCGACAGCTTCAGGTAAACAGAACATATGCTTATGACGCTGATGCGAACCCCAAATATAGCGGAAACCAAACACAGATGGAGCAAAAGGACCACCGAAATGCCATGAAACAGCTTAGTAAGCAAAGATTTAATACACATGCCCGGCCCCCAAAAGAAATTGGGGTCTCCAGGCCCTCACTAATCTGCATCATCCCCCTATCAACTTCAAGTCTCTTGTGCAAAACTACTATCACTATCACCTTCTTACTACTACTAGGAGTTATTGACAGAACCATTTCTTGCAGAGAAGAAACGGAAACCAAAGCCAAAAACGAGCAGCACACCCAACAAAAAAAAGAAGTACTGTAACTTTCTTGTTCCCATCCGAGTTCATGGGAGGAACTCTCTTCAGTAACGGCCGCCGCCGGAGCCGACCATCTCGCTGTAGTGCTTCAGCGACTCCTGCCGCTGCAGCCGCATCTCCATGTTGAACTTGTTGATGAAGGCCTCCACGCGCCGGTTCAGCTCGTCCTGCCCCAGCGACGGCTCGCGCCGCACCTTCCTCTCGCCTGCGCCGCCCAAGGCGGGGTCGTTGAACGTCTCCGCCTTGCGCATCGTCGCCGCGGGGGGCGCCACCTCGTCGCAGCCGCCGCCGGACGGACGACGGCCCGGGCGGGTGTCGAAGGTGTCCGACTTCTTGAGGTGCCGCGCCAGCGGCGGCGCTCGCCCCTCCGTGATGGCCTTCCACGTGCTCTCCAGAGTGTCCTCCCTCCGCGGCCGCGACACCCTCAGCGCCCTGCTGCCTGCAACGACATGAACGATCGACATCAATACCAAATTTCTGTTCTTGCTGGAATTCCACAAAAGCGTTCAAGATTCGGCGAAAATCTGGTCTTTGCAGGCCAGAATAGTCGATGAATTAAACAGCTCGGCGAATTGCTCAGAGTTTGAGGGAGTGTGTGTTGCTACCTTCTGGGCTGGGCTTGGCCGCCTTCCGGCCGAACCGCGCTGACGACAGCGGCTTCTCTCTCTTGTTCGTCAGGTCCGCGAACGGCGCCACCTCAACCTCCGCCTTCGTGACCCTTCGCTGTGGCGTCCATGCAGATCTTGAAATCAGAAAGTCCTCCTCCTCTTCCTCCATCTCCGGCGCCGGCACCGGCGCTGGAGCCATCTTGACGGCCGGCACGGCCTCCGGAACACGCGGCTCCGGAATGGGCACCGGCATCGCCATGGCCACTGCGGGCGCAGTCACCTCCATCGGCATCGGCATCGGCATCGCCAGAGCCGGCGCAGGCACCGGAACTGGCTCCGTCCCCACGGCAGCGTGGGAGCCCGACGCGCGGCTCGTCTGGAACCGGGAGGACGCGGCGATGGAGATGATGATGGCGTTGATGACGAGGTACAGGTAAGGCGGCGTGAGCCATGTGGCCGCGGCCGCCTGCGCGCGCGGGATCTCCTCCGCCACGAACTCCGCCGCCGCCGGCCCCACCAGCCTCACCCCGGCCGCCACCAGCACGGCCGCCGCCGCCGCGGCCCCGGCCTTCACCGTTCGCGCGCACCCCATCGCCTCCTCGCAGGTCGCAGCCGACCCCAACCCGCCACCAAAATCCTTTCGACCGTTCTCCTTCCTTCTCCCCCACCACTCACCGTGACCGTGCGTGCGGTGCGTCTGTGCGAGCGAAATGAATGGAAGCGAGCAAGCGGAGGTGGGCGCACCGGGACGGGCGGCGATTTATAGCGGAGCGGCTGGAGTTCCGTACGCGCGGGCCGCGCGGGGACGGTGAGACGCGAACCGTCGGATGCGGGCTTTGGACGGCGGGGGATGCACGGGAGAGGCTCGCCGCACGTTTTTCCGTTGCACGGAACGGAAAGGTCTGGATCATCACGAGTAGTGTGGCCCGTGTGACCGCGGGGTCTTTGGCCGGTGGAGACGAGTGGACGTCTACCTTTCCCGATTACTACTACTAATTACTACTACCACCACTGTGCTTATGCTTAATCTAACTGTTTGTTGTTCACCTGCTGATTAAGAAATCTCAGATCTTTAATCAACTTTGTTCCTGTAGTAGATACACGAGAAACAGTATAGGTATCGTGACATGTTTGTGTGCCCGCGTAAGGTGCTAGGATTTTTGCACAATATCTTGTTGGCAATTGTACAATCATGTCATGTGGGTTCATTCATACAGGCTGGATGGAGATGGTAAAGGCTGAAGTGATCGGAGATACTGCTACTATAGATGAATTAATACATGACGATGATGACTGTTGAAAGGGGCTTCAATCTTCAAACGGTCGGGAAAATAGCCGTTGGACGCGAACGCGGGGGAGGGAGGGGGGGGGGGGGCGGCAGTCTTTACGTGGGCCCGGGGTTCTCACGGCCCCAGCCACGCGGGCTGGCCCGTCGCGCCGAACCGCGCCCGCTGCCGTTTTAGCTAGCCTGGGCAGACGGTCCAGCCCAGCTGACATCACGGACGCCACCGCCACCGCACCGCCTGCTCATCGGCGGCAGCTACCGTCGCTCGCTCTCTTCTCGTGTCTATCCTCTCTTCTCTTTCCCCGTGCACTGCACAGGTTCTAGCATCTTCCTCACACACATCGAGCTGCATGTTTATGAGCTACGTACTCATGACGTCATACAAAGTGTAGTGTAGTGTAGGTAGAGTACAACACGAACTACTCTACTAACCATGATGATTCTGACAGTAAATATTTACCTAATACGCATCCAAATTCTATCACTACTGCTGCTGCTCCATTCTCTTTTTGACTCCATACTCTACTGGAGTTAGTTAATCTACTCAGTAGTGATGACTCGACGCACAGGCTGACAGGGTCACAGTCACAGCTCACGCCAACTCGTGCGCTTTTGCGCTGCCACCTCCGACGCCCGATTCAAGAAGCACGCGTGCGTGCCATCGGACGGCACCTGTTCGGCTGCCCGCCCACTGCGTCGCAGTAGCATATGCGTCCGGTGCGGCGCGCACTTTTTAACGCCCGTCTCGGCACACGATGATGGGGAACGCGAAAGAAAATGCGGCGCGCGAACTACAACGTGCGGGATCGGCGGGGCATGGGCGCACGTGTACGCACCACACCACACCTCTGCTCCGCCGGTGCACGCATGCACGATGGTGATGCGGTGCGGCCAGGTGACGACTCGCACGTCAAAAACAAGTCCACTTCCATTCCATGCTCCGTGCGAGTTGCCTCACCAAGCCGGCCGGTTGATTGATTAGCGTGCCCATGCTCGTGCTCAGGCGTATGCCAAATTTCTAGGTGAAGGTAACGTATATATATACGGTGGAGTGATCCATTTTGTTTGTCTCTCTCTTGCTCGTACAAAAGTCTCCCCGGTCTTGTAACCTGCAGATTTAGGCTGCCTGCCTGTCAGTCTGCGACCGCACGCCATGACAATGAGCATGGGGGGAAGATCGTTCGCCGTATCCGACCGTGTATATTTTGACCCGTCCATCTCTCCTTCGCACCCACCCCGGGTGCGGCGTGTCTCGCTCCGGGCTAACACGTGTCTTGTGCGCACCGCACGTACGTACGTATGTGTACGCACGCGCTCGAGCTAGGTGCGCGCAAATGCATGGCCGCGTACTAGCGTCATACTGTATCTGTATCTGCATGGCCTCGATTTAATTAGCACTTACGATTATGATGATTAGTGCTCCTTGTTGCTACTCTCTCAACGATGAAGATCTAGTGACATATGGTAGGCATTTAAGTATAGGTTAAGGTGGCACCGCAGCACGACCCTACCAGATCTCCGGCTCCAATTAATCAGCCAGCTGCTAGGTAAGCGCGGTTAGCTAGGTAATTAGCGTAGCACACGCACGCCCGTAAAGTAGGTTAAGGTGGCACCGCAACGGATTAGCGTTCGATGCACGCACTAGTTCGTAGTACAGGTGTGCCCATTGTTTGGCGTGTGGGAAACGGCAAGCTAGTTATTCTTGCCATGCACAAGCTTACACGTACTTACCGCAAGTCCGTAATCACACAGTTATGAAGACCAAAAACGATACTCCTATTTTTTTTTATTGATCTTCGGGGAAAAGTGGAGCACCTAGACCAATTAAACACGCACAGAAGCAACAGCAACAGTGCAGGCGGTAGACGGAGTCACGGAGACCATTTTGACCTTCTTCTACTATACAAGCAAGCCAGTTAAAACTACTACTACTAGTAATCAGTAGTACCTCCGCGAGTAATTTGTTAACAATATGTATACTACTGCTAATTAAGCGGCCGTACGGCGGCCTACATTTTGGACTCGGTGGATCTCCGGGACAGCGACGGTTCCCCAACTGTGCGACGTCGCGGCCTGGGTAGCCCGGCGGAACGACGACCTGGCCGGCCCTGCCAGCATTGCGCTTCTTGCTTCCTCAAAACGAACTCGTCGTGTCTCCATGAGTATGGTGTGCGTGACGGACCTGCAGATCAAGTCAAGATTAATCATATCGATGATCACCGTTCTCTGTACCCCTCCAGACCTAACTTCTTATTTGCGTGCGTCACAGCATATCAAGCGAACGAAGATACTTGACCTGGAGGCAAGGCACCAGCACGTTGATTAGAACTAGCCCAGGCCTACGTGCATGGCCAATATCGAACCATCCAATTAACTAATGGGCTGCGGGTTGTTTGCTTTCTGAAATGGCCATGCGTGGCATGCATTGCCATCCGTGATCCTTTTATTCTTCAGGTTTAGCTCCGCGAGGTCCTAATTTTAGCATCAACCCAGCCCTACTTGTCGAATTGCCTCGTCTAGCGTGGCCCGTACGTACGACGGCCTAGAAATGTTCTGCCTGCCACGAGAGCGGGTGGCGAATCTTGGCGGGCTAGGCCCTAGGGGGCGGTGACCGGTGCGAACGTTTTCGATGAGACATGTGCTGGTATCATGTTCGGTGCCACTTGTGGCAAGGAAATCGGCAGCGTGCGCAGCCGTGCAGGTGCAGACACTGTGCGGGAACCCGGCAGCCGCGGGGATCTATCCACCGTCCGATTTGTCATGGGTGACCTACCGAATCATGGCCTCTTTGTCATTTCCGGCATGCACGTGGACAGGCCACCGGCCAGGGACAGAACGAACTTTCTTATTGAGCGCCGATAGGACACGACTAACTAACCCGTATGCCGAGGTGAGATCACGGATGTACATGACGCCCAAAGTGCCACTTTATGGGATTTTTCCCCTTCAGCAAATGTATAGTATAACGAAATAAGTGAAATGAGCGAACTAAGCATAATCCAGATGGTTCGATTTCGTATGGTGAAACAAGCTCTCCATGACTCAAGTCTTAGAAGATTTGACATTGATACTTGTATTCTTTTTCTTAGCTTAGCGTGTAGGTAACTTTGTAGGATGTTTTGTTACTTCATCAAATATATAACAAAAGGAGCAAACTGGGCGTAATTCAGATGGGGTTTCATATGATGAAACAATAACCAGTGGATATTTTATCCATGTGTATGGTATTTATGTTGACTAGACAATGCTTGTGCGTTGTCTCGTACGTTAGCTCGTGATTTATCTACTCATACTAATGTAATTGTACAAATAAATGTTTATCAAATCCTAGTCGTGATTGTGTAGATAAACATTTGTTAAGTAAACTAAAGATGAATTGGTGCATAAGGGAAGTACATTAATGTGTTTTTTAGCGTACGGGGAAGGTGCAAAAAAGGGTGTCATGGAACTAAGAAATCGGTTGGACGAAAAAGTCGATGAAGGGACATGATGGAAGAGGAAAGAACCGATTGGTTAAGCATTCTGCTAGCAGAAATAAGAACACGAGTCCCTTTTTTGAGTGTGGAAGAATTTTAGTGTTCCACATGGTGCATCCCAACACTATCACGTCTCATTGCTAGATGCTTTCCTCAGCACGGATTTTCTTTTTTTTCGTTTTTTTGTGGTTTCTAGATTTTATTTTTAGTTTTCGGGTCTATTTGTTTCCGCCATATTTTTTGGTTTTCATTTGTGTCGTTGTGCTAGACGCTTTTGTCCTTTCCTCTTCGTCCTTTTAGAAACTTGTGTAGCAAATCATCTCTATTCTTCGTCCCATCATATTATATTTGGTAATGTATTTATGTGAAAGAATCAATTAAGACGAAGTTCTAATGAATCTTTAAAGACCAAAACTGAATTAATTAACCTTACCCTAAAGCGCTCAATCACATTAATTAATATTACCATACATCACCAAATTACATTAATTAACATTTCGTTCGAGATTTTCTCTCTCTTTCTCCTCCCACCTTCTTGTGTTTCTTTTTCGTTTGGTTTTTTTGTCCCTCCTCCCATCTCTACTCCTAAAGTAGGAGTTGATAGCTTCCGTTCTAAGTTTATTTTTGCCAGGGTTTTTCGTCTCACTTAACACCATCTCCTCTCATTACCCCCTCTCACGGGTTTATTTTTCTCTTCACTATTGTGACACCCTGGATTTGGAGCTACAGTAATCTATGTAATCAAGCTACGATAACCTAAGGATTATGCTAATCTATTTTGCTAATCCATATGTGATCAGTGTTGGAATCAACCCTGATTCAAATGCCTTGCAATTCAAAATTCATTTCAAAGGTGGATTTAAAAGTTTTGCAAACCTGTAAATAAAAATCATGCGTAGGTTGCAAATATTCCCTATGCTACTATAAAAATGCAACCCACAATTTTACAAGTGTTGTAGTGCCTCCAAAATATTTATAATAGTGGTCAAATCAATTAATTATATGCCTTTTTGGTTTTGACAGTTTTCAAAACAATTCTAAAAATCATCAAACTTTTTGTGGAACTACCAAACATTGCAATTGTAATATTGGGTTGGGTCACATATTTACAGAAGCTAAATTATTACTAAAATAAATAAAAACAGGGAAACTTATAAAAAGAAATAAAATTAAAAGTATTTAAAAAAGAAAAGGAAAACCCCCTCCCCCCGGGCCAGCCCAACTAGGCCTTGGCCCATTCCGCCACCTAAAGGGCCGGCCCACCCCTCGCCACTACTAGGTCACCCCAACCCCCACCGACAGCTCCCCATCGCCCCACTTCCCCCCACCCCAACCCTATGCTTCCCCCCTCCCTGTGTCGCCCCCCGACCCCGACGAACCGGCGCCGCCCCGCGCCGCTACATCTCCCCGCCAGCGCCAGGTCGCTACCCCATTACCACCGCACCTCTTCCCCGTCTCCTCCCCGCCGGCCTACCTCACGCATCGCTGCCCCCTTCCCTGCGTTGTCGGTGAGCCCACCAGGCTCCTCCCATCTCCCTCTCTCCCCCTCCGGCCATCGTTGTTGCGTCCCCGCTTCCCCTCACGCCACCGCACCCCCGCGGCCCCATTGCGCCGCTGCCCAACTCGCCTGCCTCCGCCCGAGTTCGTCGCGCCGGCAGCCCCTACCTCCTCGTGATTCCTCGCGTACCGCCGTGCGCGCCGCCGTCACCGTCGCTAGCCCCTGCCTCCTGCACGTCAGAGCTCCCTGTTGCGCCTGTAGGATCGAAAGTAGGTCTATAGGGGGGTGATTAGACTACTTGACCAAAGAAAAGTTTTGCCTTTTCCCAATTTTAATTCTTGGTAGTTTTAGCATTCATAGCATATCAAGTAACACCCTACACATGCATGTCTAAGAGTGTAGTAGCGGAAAATAAAGACATTGCACATGTAAGTAAAGAGAGGGTTAGGAAAGCAAACACAAGTGATGACACGATGATTTTTCCTGTGGTTCTGATAGGTGGTGCTATCGTACGTCCACGTTCATGGAGTCTTCAACCCGCGGAGGGTAACGGTCGCGAGAGTCCATGGAGGGCTCTACCAACGGAGGGTTCCATGAAGAAGCAACCTTGACTATTCCATGCGGCTTCCGTCCACGAAGGACTAGCCTCACTATGGATAGATCTTCACGAAGTAGGCGATCTCCTTACCCTTACAAACTTCTTGGTTCTCTCCACAACACGAAGTATGAGGCTCCCAAGCGACACCTAACCAATCTAGGAGGCACCACCCTCCAAAAGGTAATGGGCTCGGTAATGACGATGAACTCCTTGCTCTTGTGCTTCAAGATGGTAGACTCCTCAACACACAATCACTCTCTCATAGATTTGGCTTGTTAGAAGAGATGAGATTGGTGGAAGGGGTATATATAGGCATCTCCAAAAATCCAACCGTTACACACAAAATGACCAACTCGGTGACACCGATGTGTAAATATCGGTGGTACCAAAGTGACCAAAATTGGCAACTTTTGAATCTCGAAGGGACCGATATACAATTCTCAGTTGCACCGACAAGGTGACCAACAGTCAGATTTCCCAATCTCGGTGACGCCGATTCACCATTCTCGGATGGACCGAAAATGAGAACTTGCGTAATAGAATATTGGCAACCCAACTCGGTGGCACCGAGTGCAGTGTCGGCTGCACCGAAGTGTTAGGGTCTGGCTGAGTTTGTCTAGGGTTTAGAATCGGTGGCACCGGGATAGGAATGTTGGTTGCACCGATTTTGCATATTTGGCTTTGGACAGACTTTGGTGGGAGAGTTTGTGGATGTTTTGGTGACTGTCACTTGTGCACGTTTGAGCATATTGTCCATCATCAAAACTTTACCCCCTTTTAATAGTATTGGCTTTCCTATGGACTCAAAGTGATTTCTCACAAATGTAAAATGTAGAGTCCTCTTTGCTTGAAGCTTGGCCAACCTATTTCCTTGCATCTTGGGGTAATTCCACAATATTTTTGCCATCCCTATCATTGAACTTTTCCTGAAATATACTTGGTGGATACATTAGTTCAATGACTTATATGTTGTTATTAATTACCCAAACCACCAAGGGAGCAAATGTGCTTCCAATCTCCCCCCTTTTGGTAATTGATGACAACATATAGATCAAAGCTTCGACAAAGATATAATCAATGAATATAATCGTCGCTTTGAGAAGTATGTGATAAGCAAGAGCTCCCCCCTAAATTTGTGCATTATTTTAAATTTGCGTTTGACTGCAAATGCACAATCGATTAGGTACATGGGTCACTTCTTACATGTCACATACCACTTGGTGGTGTGCGAGAGTAATTGGAATGAACATTATAGAACAACACAATCAAGCAAAGATGAATGATCATCACATAAGCATTAAGATGATAGGAAATAGTAGCATCACACATTAAAGTGTATGATCAAACATCATCAAATGTGTATCACAAGCAAAACAAAAGTGTGTCACGGCAGTCAAAAGCAATTTTTTTTAAAACGCAACAAAACACCAAACGCTCTCTCACTCGAAGCCTAATGATCTATATACACTTCTCCCCCTTTGGCAACAAGTTACCAAAAAGTTGAAAGGCATATATCTAAGAGTTCTTGGGATGATCTCCTCCGGTTGTCGATGAAGGAGTCGAGAGCACTGCATCGGCGAACATCTCTGCAGATGTCGTGGATAGAGCTGGAGTGGACACTGGAGGAACTGGAGCTGATGGAGCAGGAGCTGTGCTAACAGTAGCAAGAGCTGATGAAGAGGGCCTCAAGTCTGGTGTAGGCACTGTGACTGATCTAGCTTGAGTAGTGAACTGTGTTCCTGGCCTGAGAGGTGGTCCATCCTCCTCCTCATCATCATCATCATGAAGAAGTAGAAGAGACCTGAGGGATGTGCACGGAGTCAACTTCCTTCTCAAGCTCTATAACTGTCTTTGTTACCTTGTCCACCTTATCACCAAGAGTCTTGATCCTTGTCTCAAAGATCCTCACAAGACTATTCTGTTGTCCAGAATCCCCTTGATATCCTTCTGCATGCCCTGAACGGCTGAGATCAGAAGATCCATTTGCTCGTTTCTCGATCTGGGGGCTTGAGCACTAGTGGCTCGAACTGCTTCTGCTTCTGCCTGTGCTATAGTAGATGTGGGATGATCTGGGTCCATCACCACAACATTATCCTCGAGATCTGGCTGTAGGGGCAGATGTGGACAATCTAGAGCAAAAATGTGCTTCTCCAACTGAGAGTTGATAAGCAACTGAATGTAGGGTGCATAGCAGCAAGAGCGCTTTTGATCAATAACAACCCTCTTGATTGTCTCAACAATCAAATCCATGACTCTAATCCTGGTGTGTCTGTCAAGATTGATCAGCATGTTGATGGAGTAGCCTCGGATCATCTTATCATCTCCTGACTTGGGCATCAAGGTATGTCTTAGAATAGTGTTCATTGTACGGAGGCCTGCTTGCAGATAGTAGATGGATCCTAGCTTATGAGATTGCACCTTGTCTGCGGGGATAGGAGTATACATATCCTTCATGGCATTGTGACTTGCCTTGGATTCTGAGTATACATCCAGATCACCATCCTGAACATCTAGGACTCCTAGAAGTGCAGCCCACTCCTCAACAGTAGATTCATACCTTGCTCCTTAAGGCATCCATACAATTCTACCATCTCCGTAGAAATGTGTTGTGGAGTAGAATTGCATGATCATCTCGTCGTTCCATGCAGTAAGCTCTCTGCCAATGAACTCGTCTAGACCAATGCAGTGAAAATTATCTCGGGCACTTGGAAAGTAGTCCACATTCTCCTTAATGAATTTCCAGTCGACATACCTCATGTCGCTAATAGCTAGGCTCTTGTTGTTGGGGAACGTTGCATGGGAAACAAAAAAATTCCTACGCACACGCAAGATCTATCCATGGTGATGAGCATCTACGAGAGGGAGAGTGGATCTACATACCCTTGTAGATCGCTAAGCGGGAAGCGTTAAGAAACGCGGTTGGTGTAGTCGAACATCTTCGCGATCCAAATCGCCGAGCGTCCCGCGATCACATCACGATCCGTCCCGCGATCCAATCACGATCCGTCCCGCGAACTCATCATGATCCGTCCCGCGATCTCATCACGATCCGTCCCGCGATCTCATCACGATCCGTCCCGTGAACTCATCACGAACCGTCTCGCGATCTTGTTCACGGTCCTTCCGATCTAGTGCCGAACAGACGGCACCTCCGCGTTGAGCACACGTGCAGCTTGATGACGATCTCCACCGTCTTGATCCAGCAAGAGTAAGTGGAGAGGGATAAGAGTTCACCAGCAGCGTGACGGTGCCCCGGTGATGGTGGTGGAGCAATTCCGGCAGGGCTTCGCCTAAGCACTGCAGAAAACTGATCTAGAGGAGAAACTATGCACTAGAGGAACGGGTAGCACGTGGCTAAAATCTGGTGCCAAAAAACCCTAAAACCTCTAGTATATATAAGAGGAAGAGAGGAGGAGGCTTGGCCCTCAAAGTACCAGCAATTGGGTCGGCCAAATCAAGTGGGAGAGGTGGAATCCACCTCCAATCCTAGTAGGACTAGGATTCACCCTATTTTTTGCCTTTTTCCACCTTTTTCTCTTTGGGCTTTTTCTCCCAGCTGCATGGGACTTGTGTGGGACTTCCACCAGCCCACAAAAGGATGGTATTTACTCTCCCACAGCCCATGAATCCTCTTGGGTCGAAATACCCCTCCTGGTGGTCTCCCGGTACACTACCGGCACTCCCGGTACATTACCGATTAGCCCGAAACTTTTCCGGCGACCAAAATGGGACTTCCTATATATCAATCTTTACCTCCGGACCATTCCGGAGCATCTCGTGATGCCCGGGACCTCATCCGGGACTCCGAACAACCTTCGGTCACCACCATACATAACTCTATACTACCGAAACGTCACCAAACCTTAAGTGTGCAGACCCTGCGGGTTCGAGAACTATGTAGACATGACCGAGACACCTCTATGGTCAATAACCAATGGCGGGTCCTGGATTTCCACATTGTTTCCTACATATTCTACGAAGATCTTTATCGGTCGAACCTCTATGTCAAGGATTCAGTTAATCCCGTATGATGTTCCCTTTGTTCTTCGGTATGTTACTTGCCCGAGATTCGATCGTTGGTATCTCCATACCTAGTTCAACCTCGTTACCGGCAAGTCTCTTTACTCGTTCCGTAATACAAGATCCCGTGACTAACACTTAGTCACATTGCTTGCAAGGCTTATTGTGATGTTGCATTACCGAGTGGGCCCTGAGATACCTCTCCGTCACACGGAGTAACAAATCCCAGTGTTGATCCATGCCAACTCAACAGACACCCTCGGAGATATCTGTAGAGCACCTTTATAGTCACCCAGTTACGTTGTGACGTTTGATACACACAAGGCACTCCTCCGATGTCCATGAGTTGCATGATCTCATGGTCATAGGAACATATACTTGACACGCAGAAAACAGTAGCAATAAACTGACATGATCATATGCTACGTTTGTAGTTTGGGTCTTGTCCATCACATCATTCTCCTAATGATGTGATCCCGTTATCAAATGACATCTCATGTCCATGGCTAGGAAACCTTAACCATCTTTGATCAATGAGCTAGTCCATTAGAGGCATACCGTTATCAAATGACATCTCATGTCCATGGCTAGGAAACCTTAACCATCTTTGATCAATGAGCTAGTCCATTAGAGGCATACTAGGGACATGGTTTTGTCTATGTATCCACACATGCATCTAAGTCTCCGATCAATACAATTTATAGCATGGATAATAAACGATTATCAGGAACAAGGAAATATGATAATAACTTATTTATTATTGCCTCTAGGGCATATTTCCAACAGTCTCCCACTTGCACTAGAGTCAATAATCTAGTTCACATCACCATGTGATTCGCATTGTTATGAATCTAACACCCAATGAGTTCTGGGGCTCGATCATGCTTTGCATGTGAGAGAGGTCTTATAGTCAACGGGTCTGCGACATTCAGATTCGTGTGTACTTTGCAAATTTCTATGTCAAACCGTAAACACTGCTACCACACTCCACTTGGTACTATTCCAAATGGCTGCTCCTCTATACGTATCCAGATTGCTACTACGAGTCATCCGGATTGGTGTTAAAGCTTGCATTGACGTAACTCTTTACGACAAACTCTTTATCACCTCCATAATCGAGAAACATCTCCTTAGTCTTTTAGTTACTAAGGGTAATTTTGACCGTTGTCCGGTGCTCCATTCCAGGATCACTTTGAAACCTTCTGGCCATACTTATGGCAAGGCTGACATCGGGTCTTGTGCACATCATTGCATACATGATAGAGCCTATGGCTGAAGCATAGGGGATGACACTCATCTTTTCTCTATCTTCTGCAGTCACTGGGCATTGAGTCTTACTCAACTTTATACCTTACAAATCAGGCGAGAACTCTTTCTCTGACTGATCCATTTTGAACTCTTTCAAAAATCTTGTCAAGGTATGTACTCATTGAAAGTCTTATCAAACATCTTGATCTATCTTTATAGATCTTGATGCTCAACAATTAGGTAGCTTTATCCAGGTCTTCCTTTGAAAAACTCTTTTCAAACAACCGTTTATGCTCTCCAGAAATTCTACATCATTTCCGAATAGCAATATGTCATCCACATATACTTATTAGAAACTCTATAGTGCTCCCACTCACTTTATTGCAAATACAAGTTTCTTGTAAACCTTGTATAGACTCAAAAACTTTGATCACCTCATCAAAGTGTATATTCCAACTTCGAGATGCTTGCTTTAGTTCATAGAAGAATCACTGAAGCTCGCACACCTTTTAGCATCCTTAGGACTGACAAAACCTTCTGGTTGTATCTCATACAACCTTTCCTTAAGGAAGGAAACGATGTTTTGGCATCCATCTGCCAGATTTCATGATTGAAAAATGCAGCAACTGCTAACATAATTCCAACAGATTTTAGCATCGCTACGAGTGAGAAAGTCTCATCGCAGTCAACTCTTTGAACTTGTCGTAAACTACTTTGCAACAAGTCAAGCTTTACTAATGGTAACATTTACCATCAGCGTCTGTCTTCATTTTAAAGATCCATTTGTACTTAACGACCTACCGTCCAACGAGCAAGTCCACCAAAGTCTATACTTGGTTTTCATACGTGGATCCTTTCTCGGATTTTATGGCCTCTAACCATTTGTTGGTTTCCGGGCCCATCATCGCTTCTCCATAGTTCGTAGGTTCATCGTTGTCCAACAACATGACCTCCAAGACAGGGTTGTCGTACCGCTCAGTAGCAGTACACATCCTTGTCGACCTACGAAGTTTGATAGTAACTTGATACGAAGCTTCATGATCATCATCATTAACTTCCTCTTCAACTGACGTAGGTTTCACAGAAACATCTTTCTGCGCTGCGCCACTTTCTGGTTTGAAGTAAAGGTTTCAATAACCTCATCAAGTTCTATTTTCCTCGTAGGTTGATAGTAACTTGATCCGAAGCTTCATGATCATCATCATTAACCTCCTCTTCAACTGACGTAGGCTTCACAGAAACATCTTTCTGCGCTACCCTACTTTCTGGTTGAAGCCAAGGTTCAATAACCTCATCAAGTTCTATCCTCCTCCCACTCGATTCTTTCAAGAGAAACCTTTTCTCGAGAAAGGACCAGTTTTAGCAATAAACATTTTATGCTTGGATCTGAGATAGAAGGTTCACCCAACGTTTCTTAGGGTATTCTATGAAGATGCAATTGTCCGCTTTGGGTTCGAGTTCATTAGGTGAAAAAAAAAATCACACAAGCATCGCAGACCCAAACATTAAGAAATGACAGCTTAGGTTTCTATCAAACCATAATTCACACGGTGTCTTCTCAACGGATTTAGATGGTGCCCTATCTAAAGTGAATGTAGTTGTCTCTAATGCATAACCCCAAAATTATAGTAGAAAAAACGATAAGAGACATCATAGCAAGCACCATATCCAATAGAGCACGACTATGACGTTCGAACACACCATCACACTATGGTGTTCCAGGTGGCATGAGTTGTGAAACAACTTTCACATTGTCTCAAGTTGTATGCCAAACTCGTAACTCAGATATTCACCTCCACGATCACATCGCAAACATTTTTATCTTCTTTTCATGATGATCTTTAAACTTCACTCTGAATTTGCTTTGAACCTTTCAAACGATTCAGACTTGTGTTTCATTAAGTAAATATACACTATATATACTCAAATCATCAGTGAAGGTAAGAAAATAATGATATCCACCGCACGCTACAAGACTCATTGGATTGCATACATCAACATGTATCATTTCCAATAAATCACTTGCCCGCTTCATCAAAACAGAAAACGGGGTCCTTAGTCATCTTGACCAAGAGGCATGGTTCGCATGTCTCAACCGATTCGAAATTGAATGAGTCCAAAGATCCATCAGCATGGAGTTTCTTCATGCGCTTTATACCAATATGACATTTTAGCGGCAGTGCCACAAGTATGTGGTACTATCATTATTAACTTTGTATCCTTTTGGCATCAATGTTATGAACATGTGTATTACTACGATCAAGTTTCAACAAACCATTCTTACTGGGTGCATGACCATTGAAGGTATTATTCATGTAAATAAAATAACAATTATTCTCTAACTTAAATGAATAACCGTGTTGCAATGAACATGATCTAATCACGTTCATGCTCAATGCAAAAACACAAATAACATTTATTTAGGTTCGTCACTAATCTCGAAGGTAGAGAGAGCGTGCGATGTTGATCACATCAACCTTGGAAACATTTCCAACACACATCGTCACCTCACACTTGGCTAGTATCCGTTTATTCCGCAGCTTTTACTTCGAGTTACTAACATTCAGCAATCAAACCGGTATCCAACACCCAGGTGCTACTAGGAGTACTAGCAAGGTACACATCAATAACACTTATATCAAATATACTTCTGTCGACTTTGCCAGCCTTATTATCTACCAAGTATCTAGGGTTGTTCCGCTTCAGCGACCGTTCTCCTCATAGTCGAAGCACTTAGTCTCGGGTTTGGGTTTAGACTTTGGGTTGCTTCACTGGAGCTGCAACTGACTTGCTATCCATGAAGTTTCCCTCCTTGCTCTTGCCCTTCTCGAAACTAGTGGTTTTGACTAACCATCAACACTTTGACGCTCCTGCTCGATTTCTACCTCCGCGGTGTCAAACATCGCGAACAACTCAGGGATCATTAATTCTATCCCCGGCATTTTATAGTTCATCACCAAGTTCTAGTAGCTTAGTGAAAGTGACTTGGAGAACTATATCAATCACTATCTTATCTGGAAGATGAATTCCCACTCGATTCAAGAAATTGTAGCACCTAGACAATCTGAGCACATGCTCAACGATTGAGCTATTCTCGTTCATCTTGCAGGCAAAGAATCTTGTTGGAGATCTCATATCTCGCAACACGGGCACGAGCCTGAGATCCTAATTTCAGCTCTTAGAACATCTCATATGTTCCGTGACGTTCAAAATATTTCGAAGCCTCAATTCTAAGCCGTAATGCATGACGCACTAAACTATCAAGTAGTCATCAGCACGCACCTGTCAGATGTTCACAACATCTACAGATGACGCTAGAGGGGTTGGCACACCGAGCGGTGCATTAAGGACATAAGCCTTCTGTGCAGCAACGAGGATAATCCTCAGATCACGGATCCAATCCGCAATCATGCTACCATCATCTTTCAACTCTATTTCTCTAGGAACATATAAAAATTCAAGGGAGCTACATCGCGAGCAAGTAATCTACAACATAATTTGCAAAGACACTACTGACTATGTTCATGATAATGAGTTCAATTAATCATATTACTTAAGAACTCCCACTCAAATTGACATCCCTCCGGTCATCCGAGTGATACATGATCCAAATTCACCAACTCAAGTCCGATCATCACGTGAGTTGAGGTGGTTACAATGGTGAACATCATCATGTTGACCATATCTACTATATGACTCTTGTTCGACCTTTCAGTCTCTTGTGTTCCGAGGCCATGTCTGTACATGCTAGGCTCGTCAAGTTTAACCCGAGTGTTCTACGCGTGCAACACTGGCTTGCACCCGTTGTATGTGAACGTAGAGTCTATCACACCTGATTATCACGTGGTGTCTCAACACGACGAACTTTCGCAACGGTGCACACTTGGGGAGAACACAATTTTATCTTGAAATTTAAGTGAGGGATCACCTTATAATGCTACCATCGTACTAAGCATAACAAGGTGCATAAAAGGATTAACATCACATGCAATTCATAAGTGACATGATATGGCCATGAACTTGTGCTTTAGATCTCCATCTTGAAAGCACCGGCATGATCTTCATCGTCACCGGCACGACACCATGATCTCCATCATCTTTGATCTCCATTAACGTGTCGCCATAGAGGTTGTCACGCCCTACATGCTTCTACTACTATTGCTACCGTTTAGCGATAAAGTAAAGCATTACATAGCGCTTAATGATTGACACGCAGGTCATACAATAATTAAAGACAACCCTATGGCTCCTGCCGGTTGCCGTACTCATTGACATGCAAGTCGTGAAATTCTATACATCACATGATCATCTCATACATCACATATATCACATCATGTAATTGGTCATATCACATCACAACATACCCTGCAAAAACAAGTTATACGTCCTCTAATTGTTGTTGCATGTTTTACGTGGCTGCTACGGGTATCTAGCAAGAACAATTCTCATCTACACAAAAACCACAACGGTGATACACTAGTTGCTTTTCAACCTTCTCAAGGACCGCCTTTGTCGAATCCGATCCAACTAAAGTGAGAGAAACTGGCACCCGCAAGCCATCTATGCAACAAGTTGCGGTCGAGGGAACCGGTTTCTCTTAAGCGTACGAGTAATGTTGGTCCGGGCCGCTTCATCTCAAATTACCGCTGAACCAAAATCCGACCAAGGGAGGAAGCAATCTAAGTATCAACGCCCACAAACTCTTTGTGTTCTACTCGAGATCTCATCTACACATAGACCTAGCTCATGATGCCACTGTTGGGGAACGTTGCATGGGAAACAAAAAATTTCCTACGCACACGCAAGATCTATCCATGGTGATGAGCATCTACGAGAGGGAGAGTGGATCTACATACCCTTGTATATCGCTAAGCGGGAAGCGTTAAGAAACACGGTTGGTGTAGTCGAACATCTTCGCGATCCAAATCGCCGAGCGTCCCGCGATCACATCACAATCCGTCCCGCGAACTCATCACGTTCCGTCCCGCGATCTCATCACGATCCGTCCCGCGATCTCATCATGATCCGTCGTGTGAACTCATCATGAACTGTCTCGCGATCTTGTTCACGGTCCTTCCGATATAGCGCCAAACAGACGACACCTCCGCGTTCAGCACACGAGCAGCTTGATGACGATCTCCACCGTCTTGATCCATCAAGAGGAACTAGAGAGGGAGAAGAGTTCACCGGCAGCATGACGGCGCCCCGGTGATGGTGGTGGAGCAATTCCGGCAGGGCTTCGCCTAAGCACTACAGAAAACCGATCTAGAGGAGAAACTATGCACTAGAGGAACGGGTAGCACGTGGCTAAAATCTGGTACCAAAAAACCCTAAAACCTCTAGTATATATAAGAGGAAGAGAGGAGGATGCTTGGCCCTCAAAGGACCAGCAATTGGGTCGGCCAAATCAAGTGGGAGAGGTGGTATCCACCTCCAATCCCAGTAGGACTAGGATTCACCCTATTTTTTGCCTTTTTCCACCTTTTTCTCTTTGGGATTTTTCTTCCAGCTGCATGGTCCTTGTGTGGGACTTACACCAGACCACAAAAGGCTGGTATTTACTCTCCCACAGCCCATGAAGCCTCTTGGGTCGAGATACCCCTCCCGGTTGTCTCCCGGTACACTACCGACACTCCCGGTACATTACCGATTAGCCCGAAACTTTTCCGGCGACCAAAATGGGACTTCCTATATATCAACCTTTACCTCCGGACCATTCCGGATCTCCTTGTGACGTCCGGGATCTCATCCGGGACTCCGAACAACCTTCGGTCACCACCATACATAACTCTATACTATCGAAACGTCACCAAACCTTAAGTGTGCAGACCCCGCGGGTTCGAGAACTATGTAGACATGACCGAGACACCTCTACGGTCAATAACCAATGGCGGGACCTGGATGTCCATATTGGTTCCTACATATTCTACGAAGATCTTTATCGGTCGAACCTCTATATCAAGGATTCAGTTAATCCCGTATGATGTTCCCTTTGTTCTTTGGTATGTTACTTGCCCGAGATTCGATCGTCGGTATCTCCATACCTAGTTCAACCTCGTTACTGGCAAGTCTCTTTACTCGTTCCGTAATACAAGATCCCGTGACTAACACTTAGTCACATTGCTTGCAAGGCTTATTGTGATGTTGCATTACCGAGTGGGCCCTGAGATACCTCTCCGTCACATGGAGTAACAAATCCCAGTCTTGATCCATGCCAACTCAACAGACACCCTCGGATATACCTATAGAGCACCTTTATAGTCACCCAGTTACGTTACGACGTTTGATACACACAAGTCACTCCTCCGATGTCCATGAGTTGCATGATCTCATGGTCATAGGAACATATACTTGACACGCAGAAAACAGTAGCAATAAACTGACATGATCATATGCTATGTTTGTAGTTTGGGTCTTGTCCATCACATCATTCTCCTAATGATGTGATCCCATTATCAAATGACATCTCATGTCCATGGCTAGGAAACCTTAACCATCTTTGATCAACGAGCTAGTCCATTAGAGGCATACTAGGGACATGGTTTTGTCTATGTATCCACACATGCATCTAAGTCTCCGATCAATACAATTTATAGCATGGATAATAAACGATTATCATGAACAAGGAAATATGATAATAACTTATTTATTATTGCCTCTAGGGCATATTTCCAACACTTATCAAGCAACACTGTCTCATAAAAGTCATGTTGCTCTCTGGTGTAGAACCTATAGTCAACAACAATTTTCTTCCTCTGGGCATAAGGATCTATGGCTCTCTAGGCTCTCAATCCTGAGTCTTTCCTCTTCTTCATGTCTTTAGCAACTAAGTGGCTGGCATCATGTACTGGAAGATGTGGTCTGAGCTTCATCAAAGTAGTCAAGTCATCATCATCTTCAAGTCTGGAGGCAGTCCATTTGTTCTTTTCAGAGGCTGGAATGTCCCTGGTAGTCCTCTTGGACTTCTATGCAACAACTTTCTTGGATGTAGGCTTCGCGCTCTTGGAAGTGCCGGTCTTTGGCATAGAATCAGCCATAAGCTTCTTGGCTTTCTTCTTGGGAGGGGCTTTCTCAACATGTTCTTCCTCCTCTTTCGCAGCAGCAGCACCAGCAGCCTCCTCTGGATCTTCATACATGGAGGTAGGTCTGCCTATCACATGGATAATCCTCTTCCTGGCTTTCTTCTCCGTGCCTTCTTAGGCATAGACTTACTTGGGGAATCAACAAACATTGTGGCTCTAGCACTCTCACGTGCTTTGATAGTCTCTGAGCTGGCATAGACTTTGCTGACCACTCTTCTGGAAGAAGTGGCTTCACTTGCTGACTTCTTTGCAGCCTTTTCTTGCTTCTTAGCAAGAATCTACTCAGGAATAAAGTCTAAATCTTCTTCATCAGAATTTAGCTTCTTCCTGGTTCTGGTGGGAGCCTTGGGCAACCCATGGGACCTAGGGGTGTCTGGATCTGAAAAAGAACTGGGCTCTAGGCTTGTGCCTGAACTCATATCAACTCCCTGCTCTGCCAAATTTTGACTGTCCTCTGCATGTGACATATTGACCCTATGAATAGAGTATAGAAGAGCAGAAGTAGATGAGTCATCACAAAATGAGGCTGGTTTTTGAAATTTGAACAATAAATTTTCAAAGTTTTTGCATTTTGTCAAATAAATATTGGTACAGCCAAAACAAATTTTTTGGTGGTGCCGAGACAGACTGACTCACTTAACCGAACCTTGGCACCCTTTTCGGTCAGACCGAAAAGAGGTACTCGGTTCCACCGAGTTAGTTCTCTGCAACACAGAAGTTCACATCAGTGAGACCGATATGTATATTTCCGTTCCACCGAGATTTATTGGGCGGACGGCAAAACCCTAGAAAATTCATCATTCGCTAGACTATGGAGGTTTCGTGTGGATAGGAATACGTGCAAAGAGTGTCTTATGGATAAACTTGAATCTAATGCACAAGAATCGGACGAGGAGCACAAAATAAGTCGAATCCGTACCCTAAATTGGCGCGGATCCTTTACGGCGGTGACGAGGAAGAGGATTTCATTGACGACGGTGATTACTAGCGGCGGAGGAGCGTAGGGAGACAAGGGCGACGACCAGGGGTCTCGTAGGTGGCAGCTTCGGGTTATGAGGCGCGACGATTGAGATTGAATTTCAAAGCATCGGGGTTCACAGGTTATATACCCTTCACCGTCGATGGCACCGATTCTAACTTTTCGGTGTCACCGAGTTCCTGAACTAGTAGTTGACAGGGAAACTCGGTGTAACCGAGAAGATGGAATCAGTGGTACCGAGATTGAAAACCAGATCAACCCTAGGCATTCGGTGAGACCGAGATTTGTAGTTGGTTCCACCGAGATGCACTTGGGAGGTTTTAATGGTCAGTCCTTGTCGATACGGAACTCCGAGTGCTTCACACACAGAGGGATTGAAAAGCACTTGTTCAAATTTTGTGATGCAGCATGAATAGAGTATGAGGTGAGAAAGCATAGATAGCTAAACAATTGGTCCTAGGCATTCTTGTATATCCAATTGGCAAAAGATAAATCAAAATCCAAATAGCAACAATTGGATTTCCTCGAATGAGAAAATAAATGCAGACCAACATGCTCACACAATAAGATGTCAAATGAAATCATGGCAAACATGCACAAACACTCTAGCATCTAACAAGCACTTGGGCGATGACGAAGTCATCTATATATGAGTATTGACTTAGGAGCCAAGTAAGAGTACTTGATCATAGGTCATACTCATTGTTTAAGAAAAATTAGGGTTACCACTTTTACATAAAGCATTTAATGTTGTCACATACTAAGGATGCTTTGACTCAAGTCTTAGAGTAAATCTCCCCCTTGATGTGGCATCCCCCCATAAGAGGGATAAACTAACCTTGGGTTTTGTCGATGAAGACTTCATGCTGGTGAGGTAGTGGTGGATGCTCAAGGTTGAGGAAGATCACCAAGAGTTGGGAGCATCCTTGTTGTTTCCTTACTCTTCTCACCTACATGGGTTAGTCCCAACACACAAGAGACAAATACAAGGACATCTATGGACATGGAGTACAAAGCATGTGTAATGATGTCCATTGATTTGTTGATTAACTTGTCCCTTGCTTATCTTTGAGGGAATGTGTGACTCCTTGATCTATTGCATAGGGTTGATGTTGATTGCATATAGATCTTGCCAATAATGAATATGAGTGAATTTCATTGGCGGAGTCACCCCTCAAGAACTCTCTAGTTCTTCTTATTGGGAACCCACATCAATTTGATGGGGATCCTTGGTGTTGAAGTATCACTTGTAGAAGTTGATCTTGTAGTAGCCTTGGGAACCCACCTCACCAAAGCTTGGGGTTCATCTTCATAAGAGTCAAAGTCCTCTTGGAGCTTGTTCTTGACCTTAAGCTTCGTATTTTGTGGTGGAAGGTCATCTTGCAACTTTGTTCCCTTGGGAAGAGTATTTTCATACTTTTACTTTTGTAGAAAAAACTTGGGATTGGGGTATTGACCTTCTTCCCATTCAACTCCATGCGTTGAAGTAGCCAACACCATGATTCTTCCGGTATCCTCCATGCTTGTGTACAATCTCATCAAATTGTTTGTACCCTTCAAGACTCTTGTAGATACCTTTCTCTATTATCCCTTTCAATAAAGCATTTTCTTGCTCAAGTGTAACTTGGCTAAGAGAATCATCATTAGTGGAATCAATAGAACTACTAGGAGCAACATCATGGGGTTTAGCATTTTTATTGTTGCTACTAGATGAAGAACCTTTCTTTCCTTTCTTACTAGTTTGCTTAGATTTGACTTGTGGCATGAATGTAGACAAGAGTAGTCGTTTGACAAAATAAGATGAAGTCTTCTTTCGGAGATTGTTGCTCCAAATTGATCTTCTCGAAGCGTAGCTTCTCAAAGCGTAGCTTCTCATGAGTTCTTACAAGCTCTCTATGATCCTTAAGAGTAGATTCATGAGCTAACTTAAGAGTGTTGAGTTCTTTAGTTAGTTCTTCTATTTTCGTCTTATCATCATCAATTGACTTATCTTGACTAGCATGAGAAATATCAAGTTCATTATGATTAATATCACTAGTTTTATCACATAGCAAGTCATCATTGTAAAGCAAATCATCTTCATCACTATCGAAATCAAGATATTTGGGGTGTGATACCTTAGGGCCTTTAGCCATGAAGCAACTTACACCTCCTTCATTTGGTGAATCAAATGGATCATAGGAGTTGGTTGTTACTAGTGCAATTCCGGCAACACCATCAACTTGACTATAGTCCGAGTTGGAGTGATAGCTTCTCTCAGAGTGGTTGTCAGAGTCAGAGCCGGAAACCCATTCACCAACATGAGCTTGATGCTTTCTTCTTGAGTAGCTCCTGGTGTGCTTGTCCTTCTTCTCCGAGTCCCTACTTCTCCTTGAGGGTCTTCGTTCATAACAATCATCTCTACCCCTTATCTCTCTACGAGGTGATTCGTCTCTTGAGCTTCGTCTTCTTGGTGACTCTTCTCTTCATTTGTAGGGAGTCATGCACTCATTGGAGTAGTGTCTGGGATTCCCACAATTGTAGCAGTTTCGATCATGAATTGACGAACGCTTCTCTTCATGTCTTGAG
Source organism: Hordeum marinum (assembly GCA_022496015.1). NCBI lineage: Eukaryota > Viridiplantae > Streptophyta > Magnoliopsida > Poales > Poaceae > Hordeum > Hordeum marinum. Next base: position 155,836,258 of record CM039673.1, on the reverse strand, counting down.
TTGGAGATGCATCCTTGCTTCTATTCTTGTAGAACTTGTTGAATTTCCTGACCATGAGGCTTATCTCTTCATTTGTGACAAGGTTGTCGCTTGAGGTAGCGGGAGCATCACTTGTAGCTTTGTAAGCACCGCTAGACTTGTGGTGAAGCTCTTCCTTGTCTTTGAGTGTCATATCATGAGCAATAATTCTACCAATCACTTTCGTTGGTTTGAGATCTTTGTAATTGGGCATCATTTGGATCAATGTGCACACGGTGTCATATCTCTCATCCAAAGCTTGAGGTATCTTCTTGATGATGAACTTGTCAGTCATTTCTTTGCTTCCTAAGCTAGCAATCTCATTGGTGATGAGAGATAGCCTAGAGTACATTTCAGCGACTCCTTCACCATCCTTGATCTTGAACTTGTCAAGTTGACCTTCAAGAACATCTAACTTGGATTCTCTCACGGACTCAGTTCCTTCATGCATATCAACCAAAGTATCCCAAATCTCTTTTGTGTGTTCAAGACGACTGATTTTGTTGAATTGTTCGGGGCATGGGCAGTTGAAGAGAATGTCACATGCTTGAGAATTGAGTTCAAATATCTTCAATTCATCTGCAGTCACTTCACGATCGGGTTCCTTTCCTTCCGCAAAGAATTCACCTTGCAAGCCAACACGAACAACAACCCAAACGGCAGGATTATGACCAAGCAAATGCATTTTCATTTTATGCTTCCAACTAGCAAAATTAGTGCTATCAAAGTATGGACGTCTACGGTGATAATTTCCCTCACTAGATGCCATACTTCTCCTAGGTTGTGAAACCAATGCAATGGAGAACAAAGCTGTATTACCACTTGTAGGATCGAAAGTAGGTCTATAGGGGGTGATTAGACTACTTGACCAAATAAAAGTTTTGCCTTTTTCCCAGTTTTAATTCTTGGCAGTTTTAGCATTCATAGCATATCAAGTAACACCCTACAAATGCATGTCTAAGAGTGTAGCAGCGGAAAATAAATACATTGAACATGTAAGTAAAGGAAGGGTTAGGAAAGCAAACACAAGTGATGACACGATGATTTTTCCCGTGGTTCTGATTGGTGGTGCTATCGTACGTCCACGTTCATGGAGTCTTCAACCCACAGAGGGTAATGGTCACAAGAGTCCACGGAGGGATCTACCCATGGAGGGTTCCACGAAGAAGCAACCTTGACTATTCCATGCGGCTTCTGTCCATGAAGGACTAGCCTCACTATGGGTAGATCTTCACGAAGTAGGCGATCTCCTTGCCCTTACAAACTTCTTGGTTCACTCCATAACACGAAGTAGGAGGCTCCCAAGCGACACCTAACAAATCTAGGAGGCACCACCCTCCAAAAGGTAATAGGGTCGGTAATGACGATGAACTCCTTGCTATTGTGCTTCAAGATGATAGACTCCTCAACACACAATCACTCTCTCACAGATTTGGCTTGGTAGAAGAGATGAGATTGGTGGAAAGCAACTTGGGGAGGCTAGAAATCAAGATCCATATGGTTGGAGTGGAAGATTTTGACGTCAACACAAGGGTAGGTGGTTCTCTCTCAGAAAAGTGGGTAGGATAGACATGGAATAGTTATAAGTGCTTCTCTATCGAGTGGGTGGTGGTGAAGGGGTATATATAGGCATCTCGAAAAATCCAACCGTTACACACAAAATGACCAACTAGGTGACACCGATGTGTAAACCTCGGTGGTACCAAAGTGACCAAAAGTGGCAACTTTTGAATCTCAGAGGGACCGATATACAATTCTTGGTTGCACCGACAAGGTGACCAACAGTCAGATTTGCCAATCTCGGTGACGTCGATTCACCATTCTCGGATGGACCAAAAATTAGAACTTGCATAACAGAATCTTGGCAACCCAACTCGGTGGCACCGAGTGCAGTGTCAGCTACACCAAAGTGTTAGGGTTTGGCTGAGTCTGTCTAGGGTTTAGAATCGGTGGCACCAGGATAGGAATGTTGGTTGCACCGATTTTGCATATTTGGCGACAGACTTTGGTGGGAGAGTTGGTGGATGTTTTGGTGGCTATCACTTGTGCACGTTTGAGCATATTGTCCATCATCAAAACTTTACCCCCTTTTAATGGTATTGGCTTTCCTATGGACTCAAAGTGATTTCTCACAAATGTAAAATGTAGAGTCCTCTTTGCTTGAAGCTTGGCCAACCTATTTCCTTGCATCTTGGGGTAATTCCACAATCTTTTTGCCATCCCTATCATTGAACTTTTCCTGAAATATACTTGGTGGAAACATTAGTTCAATGACCTATATGTTGTTATTAATTACCAAAACCACCAAGGGAGCAAATGTGCTTGCAGCGCCCCTCGCACCACCAATGTTGGTTGCCCTGGCCATCGGCGCCCTAGGACCTGCTAGCGCCCCTGCCTTTGGCTCTGTTGGGTAGTGGGAATTAACCCCCCCCCACTAGCTAAACCACCCCCATTAGCCCACTCACACAAGGGCCCCAGCCCCTGTTAACAAAAAGAATGTTTAAATGTATATAAAAATAAAAATAAAAATTAATTAGTTAAAATTAATTAATCAATTAGTTAGTTAAGATTAATTAATTAACCTTATTAAGTTAATCTATATCACAGGTGGGACCCGTGTTAATTAGGACTAATTAATATTGTTTAGTTAAACCTGTTAATTAAAATAACTACTTTGTCACTTACATGTGGGACCCACCCCCCTTAATTAATCTAATTAATTAGATTAAAACTATAATTAATACTATGCTAATGACATGTGGGACCCACTGGTCAGTTTGACCAGTCAAACATGGATGTTGACTGCTGATGTGAGCATAACATCATGTTGATGTTATATTTGCTATAAAATTAAAATAAATGTATTTCATTTCAATAAAACTTTAAAAATTATTATAAAATAATCTGTAAATCGGATGAAATTTTTTTATACATGGAAGTTGATCAAAAAAATCCCACGATCTCGAATACACAGTCCGTTCGTTTGTTACGTGCTCCTATCATAACGAACATGGAACTTTTCCACTCGTTCTATTTGTTTGGTAAAATCTAGAGACCTGGGAAATATCGTCAGATATTCTCCCTCTCTATCCATGATGTGTAATGCTACGTTAGTGCATGCCTAGCTCTGCATATTGCCATGTCATGCACCATGTTGCATATGCCTGCTTTATATTTATTGTTTCTCCCCCTCTTCTTACCGGTAGACCCCGAGGCTGACGCTGCTGCTGGGTACGACTACACCGCTGACGATCAGGCCTTTGCAGCAGAGCGACAAGGCAAACCAACCCCCCTTGATCATTCCGATATCACCCAGTTCTCTTCTCTCTCATGCTTGCATTAGTGTTTGCTATTGTTATAGATAGCTCCTACTTGGTGAACTGCTACTATACCTACTGCTTTAATAAACTGCTTAGCATAGATTGATTAGTGACCCCTGTGACCCCTTAGTCTCACTTTCCCCGCTTTAATTATCAGTTACTCGATCATCATGATCGACGAGCCAGGCCCAACACAGCACCGCACACCCCCTTAGTTGTATGACTTTGCAGAACTACTATCGAGTACAAAGGGTGACACCTCATGAAGTACTCAGGATGTTAGCTCTGTACTGTAGTTAGTCGGTCATGGTAAACAGAGGGTGATACCTCTTTGCCACTCCCGATGTCAAATCTGTCGTGCAACCCCTTCAAGTGTGGGACCCTCGAGGGTGGTTCCTCTAAGTCCACCTTGACGGTTACATCGAGCGGAAACCTTTGAGGGTGATTCCTCAGGTCCCGCCTTGATGTCTTATACACACGGTTACTATGACTTGGTTATGGAAATATTTTGGTGATGGGTTGGCCCGAAGGGGTACCCACGGTTTGATGACGATGAGGCGTGGCCGAGCAGGTGAGGCCCTTGCCACAAGACCTCGAGACGGGTCGACGGGACCGCACACTGTGGGTCGCGCTCGTCAACACACTTAATAAAATGCTAAGGGTTTGGGTATTTGATCTGAGTTGATCGTTTGACCTTTTTCGCACTAAACCTTCACGTGGGACAAGTTATGGGTACTCGGCGTCGCTGTATCAGCCGAAGCTCTTCGGACGTCAGCAATGGAGCGGCACGTGCCCGAGTGGTCCGCGACGGCATTGTTCTTGTATAAGAGTTGATAGGGCTGACCTCGGTCGCCCATGCATCGTGCAGGAGTGCAAAGGGTGAGTGGGCCAATGACCCATGCGCGCTTAGGATTTAGACCCGCGGGCTGGCCTCTCTGTTGAGCCTAGGTAGGGCAATGACGTGTTGATATCCCGAGGCTGGGCATGACCCAGGAAAGTGTGTCTAGTCGGAGGTGATCAAGCATGTTGGAAATGTGGTGCACCCTTACCGGGATGAATTCAACTATTCGAATAGTCATGTCCACTGTAACAGGACGACTTGGAGTTGTACCTTGATCTACTACAACTATAATTGTGACTTAAAATCTAAATGAATGTTGGCTCCAAGATTGCTTTCTCGCAGGGAGTCGAGGAAGAATCTCTGGGCATGGTTACTTAATAAAATTGCTACAATACGATTTGCTATATATGTGTTACCAGTGTACTCTCTTCTAATGTTGCAAGATGTTTAAGATGCTAGTCTTTGATAGGACTAGGCTTTCCCCCTCATTCTTGCTTTTCTGCAGTCAGTTCAGATATAACCCCACCCCTTGATAATGTTGCATACTTAGCATAGTTCTGGTGTCAGTCTTGCGAGTACTTTGGATGAGTACTCCATTGCTCCTTTGCTTTCTCTTTCCCCCTCGATACAATTGTTGCGTTCAGGCGACGAAGCCTCAGAGATGGAGTACACCGAAGAAGACTACTACACCACCACTGGTGCTTACTACTATGTGGAGTTTGCCCCCGACCAGCAGTACGATAGGAGACTACCGTGTAGGAGGCCTCACCTCTTTCGATCTGTGTTATGTTTTTGCTAGCCTTCTTAAGGCAAAACTTGTTTAAATTATGTCTGTACTCAGATATTATTTGCTTCTGCTCACTCTGATTATGTCGAGCTTATGTATTCGAGCCCTCGAGGCCCGTGACTTGTAATATGAAGCTGCATGACTTTAATTTGTGTCTAGAGCTATGTTGTGATATCTTCCAGTGAGTCCCTAATCTTTGCCATACGCATTTGCATGTATGATTAGCGTACGATCAAATTGGGGGTGTCACAAGTTGGTATCAGAGTCGACTGCTTGTAGGTATCCCCCTTTCCAATTCCTTGTCCGAAGTTGAGTCTAGTACTTGAAAAACTTTTACTAACATTATTGTGTGGGTTACGGTCCCACATCTCAATCAGGTGGTGTTAGTATCTTTTATTCCTCATGTACACTCTGGGTTCTGATCTCTCTTCTCTTTTGGGTTAAAGCTTTTGCTAACTCTAACATTAGGTTCTCGTGATCACATCCACTGGAGAGTTGCTTTATCGACAATTGTTTCCTTTGAAATTATGATGCACACACTGTCTTTTGACATATTGAATCTCCTTGTTACCTATGCATCCCTCAAGGCAGCTCCTTTTCCTGACTATGACCATCGATGCCCCTAGGTTCCCGTCCATTCTGGTCGAGCTCTTGACCAGGCTGGGATATCGTTGGTACCCCAGGTACACTGTTTACGAGAACTACCGCGAGTACAACCAGGAGCAGTACCAAGCTGAGGTTGTCATCTGGGATTGGCAGAACCTCTCCATCAGGGAGTTGTACACCTACTGCGGTGTTGGTTTGACTGTTGAGATGGCAATCCATGATGCCTCCTACACTACTATCACTCACCTCCGCACAAAGCACCCTTGCTTGGAGGAGACTGGATTCAGATACATTCCGTATGTCCCCGTTAGGGATGAGAATGGATCCGACACCGCTGCCTTCACCCGCTTTGTGCGACAGCGCAGTGACCGATCCTACACTGCGGTTTGTACTCCATATATGAGTCATTGTTATGACCCACAATTTCTAGTTCAGTACACTGAGGCACTGGATTGTAATGTTCGAGCTCTGACTTTTGAGTTGTATGCCACCCATACTCATCTTCACGATGCTATGGTGCAGTTGATGCCGACACTCAGATAGGCTTGAGATTTCAATGATGCTCACATAATAGACAAGAATTGAAGCACACAGAGAGCATCATAAAGCATGTGAAAAACACATCTAAGTCTAACGTACTTCCTATGCATAGGAATTTTATATGAAAACAAAGTATCAAGACAAGTGATATCTAGCATATGCAAATAGGAAGTGTGAAACACTAATAATCTCAACACAAAGATACGTAATTGAGTAACATGCAAATTCCTATAACCATATTTGCGTCTCTCAAAATAATTACACATAGGATCATAGTCAAACTCAAAAATATAATTATCATATAAAACATTCTCTTTATGATCCATATGCATTCAAGTCTTATAATCTTCCAAGGTAGTGGGATTAACATCAACTAAAGTCATGATCTCTCCAAACCCACTTTTATCAATAGTTTCGTAAGACTGATCATTCTCCAAAATATTGGGATCATTATTACCTAAAGATGAGGCTCTTCCAAACCCACTTTTAGTATTATTGCAAATATCATAATCAATAATATATTCATAATGAAGCTTAGAACTATCAAGATCACAAGAAACATCATGATTATCACCCCAATCATGTTCATTAGCACATTGATATTCATAGAATTTATACTGACAAAATTGCAATCATGCTTTTAATTCAAGGAACTGTCATGAATCACTTTATAAATTTCTTTTAACACTTCAACACAATTTTCAAATTCACGTTTTTCAAGCAAGACCTCATAAAGATAATCTAGTTCACTCAACTGACTAGCAATTGGTTCAAGATAATCGACTCTTTTGAAAATATTAGCAAGTGGATGAGGATCCATGTATCTTAATTTCCTGGTTCTACTTTTTGTTTGTGTGGAGAAGATAAAAATAGCATTGCAAGGCAAGTAGAGAGTAGATCAAGTGAATGATAATTTGTGAGAAGGTATTTGATAGTAAGTTGATGATACTCCTCGACAACGGCGCTAGAAATCATTCCTGATACTTGTGATCTATGCTCGGGTTTTCCCCGAAGAGGAGGGGTGATGCGGCACAATAAAGATAAGTATTTCCCTCAGTGAGAACCAAGGTTATCAAACCAATAGGAGGACCACACAACTCCCATATGTTGGAAATGTTCCCTAGAGGCAATAATAAATTAGTTATTATCACATTTCCTTGTTCATGATAATCGTTTATTATCCATGCTAGAATTGTATTGACCGGAAACTCAGATACATTTGTGGATACATAGACAACACCAGGTCCCTAGTATGCCTCTAATAGACTAGCCCGTTGATCAAAGATGGTCAAGTTTTCCTAGCCATGGACATGAGATGTCATTTGATAATGGGATCACATCATTAGGAGAATGATGTGATGGACAAGACCCAAATTATAAACATAGCATATGATTGTGTCAGTTTTCTGCATGTCAAGTATCTGTTCCAGTGACCATGAGATCATGCAACTCACTAACACTGGAGGAGTACCTTGTGTGTATCAAACATCGCAACGTAGTTGGGTGACTATAAAGGTGCTCTACAGGAATCTCTGAGGGTGTCTGTTGGGTTGGCATGGATCAAAACTGGGATTTGTTACTCTGTGTGACGGAGAGGTATATGAGGGCCCACTTGGTAATACAACATCACAACAAGCCTTGCAAGCAAAGTGACTAAAGTTTTATCCACATGATCTTGTATTACGGAACACGTAAAGAGACTTGCCGATAACGAGATTGAACTAGGTATAGAGATACCAATGATCAAATCTCGAGCAAGTAACATACCGAAGAACAAAGGGACCAACATACGGGATTAACTGAATCCTTGACACAGAGGTTCAACCTATAAAGATCTTCGTAGAATATGTAGGATCCAACATGGGCATCCAGGTCCCACTATTGGTTATTGACCGTAAAGGTGTTTCGATTATGTCTACATAGTTCTCGAACCCGCAGGGTCTGCACACTTAACGTTCAGTGACGTTTCAGTAGTATAGAGTTATGTATGGTGGTTATCGAAGGTTGTTCGGAGTTCCGGATCAGATCCCGGACATCACGAGGAGATCCGGAATAGTCTGGAGGTAAAGATTGATATATAGGAAGTCCCGTTTTGGTCATTGGAAAAGTTTCGGGTACTTCGGTAGTGTACTGGGAGTCTCGGGAGGGTTCCAGGGGACCACCGGGAGGGGCCACACACGCAGGGATGCTGCATGGGCTTTAGGAGTGGCTCACCAGCCCTTAGTGGGATGGTAAATCCAGCCCCTAAGGGCCCATGTTTCCCAGACCACTAAGGGACCATGCGCTAGGAGGTGGGAGGAGGAAAAAATCTGAAGTGTGGGAAGGTTTCCAAGTGGAATCCTACTAGGAGTAGGATTGGAGGTGGACTCTCCCACCTCCTCCACTTTGGACGACTCCTAGGGGGAACCCCAAGGGCGCCGGCCTCCCTCCCCTTCCTCATATATATACTGGAGGGGAGAGAGGGCAGCCGCACCAGAAAACACTAAGCCATGGTGCAACCCTCTCTCCCCGATAGATCGTGTCCTCTAGTTTTCGATGGTGCTTAGGCGAAGCCCCGCCAAAATAGTTCCACTGCTGCCGCCATCGCGCTGCTGGAGAACTCATCTACCTCTCCGCTCCCTCTTGCTGGATCAAGAAGGTGGAGATCATCGTCAAGTTGTACGTGTGCTGAATGCGAAGGTGCCATCCGTTCAGCGCTAGATCGGGACGGATCGTGATTGGGTCGCGAGATGCTCGGTGATTTGGATCGCGAATACGTTCGACTACATCAATCATGTTTCTTAACGCTTCCCGCTTAGTGATCTACAAGGGTAGATCCACTCTCCCTCTCGTGGATGCTCATCACCATGGATAGATCTTGCGTGTGCGTAGGAAATTTCGTTTTCCATGCAATGTTCCCCAATAGTGGCATCATGAGCTAGGTCTATGTGTAGATGCGATCATGAGATGAACACAAAGGAGTTTGGGGGCGTTGATGCTCAGATTGCTTCCTCCCTTGGTCATTTTTTGATTCAGCGGTATTGTGGGATGAAGAGGCCTGAACCAACCTTACTCGTGCGCTTACGAGAGACCGGTTCCATCGACTAACATTTGACTTTGTTGCGTAAAGATGGCTGGCGGGTGTCTGTCTCTCCTACTCTAGTTGGATCGGATTTGACAAAGGCGGTCCTTGAGAAGGTTGAATAGAAATTTGTGTATCACCGTTGTGGTTCTTGCGTAGGTGAGAATTGTTCTTGATAGATACCCATAGCAACCACGTAAAACATGCAACAACATTTAGAGGACATCTAACTTGTTTTTGTAGGGTATGTTGTGATGTGATATGTCCAATTACATGGTGAGATATATGTGATGTATGAGATGATCATGTTTTGTAGAGAATCACGACTTGCATGTCGATGAGTACGATAACCGGCAGGATCCATAGGGTTTTCTTTAATTATTTTCGCCATTTTGCTTTACTTTATCGCTATGAGTTAGCAATAGTCGTAGAAGCAATAGTTGGCGCGACAACCTGATGGCGACACGTTGATGGAGATCAAGATGATGGAGATCATGGTGTCATGCCGGTGATGATGGAGATCATGCCGGTGCTTTGAAGATGGAGATTGAAAGCACAAGTTCATGGCCATATCATGTCACTTATGATTTGCATGTGATGTTAACCCTTTTATGAATCTTATTTTCTTAGGACGACGGTAGCATTATAAGGTGATACCTCACTAAAATTTCAAGATAAAATTGTGTTCTCCCCGAGTGTGCACGGTTGCGAAAGTTCGTCATGTCGAGACACCACGTGATGATCGGGTGTGATAGACTCTATGTTCACAATGGATGCAAGCCAGTGTTGCATGTGCAGAACACTCAGGTTAAACTTGACAAGCCTAGCATGTACAGACATGGCCACGGAACACAAGAGACCGAAAGGTCAAACATGATTCATATAGTAAGTATGATCAACATGGAGATGTTGACCATTGAAACCACCTCATCTCACGTGATGATCGGACTTGGGTTGGTGAATTTGGATCATGTAACAGTCGGATGACCGGAGGGATGCCAATTTGAGTGGGAGTTTTTTTAAGTAATATGATTAACTAAACTCCTTATCATGAACATAGTCTAAAGTTGTCTTTGCAAAATTATGTTTTAGTTTAATAGCTCGTGTTGTAGCTTCTCTGTGTCTTTATACGTTCCTAGAGAAAATAGAGTTGAAAGATGATGGTAGCAATTATGCTGACTAGGTTTGTAAACTGAGGATTGTCCTTATTACTGCACAGAAGGCTTATGTCCTTGATGCACTGCTCAGTGCGCCACCCCCTCTAGCGTTGTGTGTGGATGTTGTGAACATCTGACATGCGCGTTGTGATGACTACTTGGTAGTTTAGTGTGTCATGCATTACGGCTTAGAATCGAGGTTCCAAAAATGTTTTGAACGTCACAGAGCATATGAGATGTTCCAAGAGCTAGAATTGAGATTTCGCGCTCATGCTCGTGTTGAGAGGTATGAGACCTCCAACGAGATTCTTTGCCTGAAAGATGAAGGAGAATAGCTCAATCAGTGAGCATGTGCTCAGATTGTGTGGGTGCTACAACCGCTTGAATTGAGTGAGAGTTGATCTTCCAGATAAGATAGTGATTGATATAGTTCTCCAAGTCACTTCCACCAAGCTACTAAAGCTTTGTGATGAACTATAACATGCCAGGGATGGAGTAGATGATCCCTGTGCTATTCACGATGTTTGACACAGCGAAGGTAGAAATCAAGAAGGAGCATCAAGTGTTGATGGTTAGTAAAACCACTAGTTTCAAGAAGGGAAAGGGCAAGAAGGGAAAACTTAAAGAATGGAAAGCCAGTTGCCGCTCCAGTGAAGAAACCCAAGGTTGAACCCAAACCCAAGATTGAGTGCTTCTATTATGAGGACAATGGTCACTAAAGCGGAACTGCCCTAGATAGTTGGTAGATAAGAAGGCTGGCAACATCAACAGAAGTATATTTGATATATGTTTTATTCATGTGTACCTTACTAGTACTCCTAGTAGCACCTGGGTATTAGATACCGGTTCAGTTGCGAAATGTTGGTAACTCGAAATAAAAGCTACAGAATAAACGGAGACTAGCTAAGGGCGAGGTGATGATGTGTGTTGGAAGTGTTTCCAAGGTTGATGTGATCACCATCGCATGCTCTCTCTACCTTCGGTATTAGTGATGAACCTAAATAAATGTTATTTGGTGCTTGCATTGAGCATGAACATGATTAGATCGTGTTTATTGCAATATGATTATTCATTTAAGTTAGATAATAATGGTTATTCCGTTTACATGAATAATACCTTCAACAGTCATGTACCCAATGAGAATGGTTTATTGAATCTTGATCGTAGTGATACACATGTTCATAATATTGATGCCAAAAGATGCAAAGTTAATAATGATAGTACCACATACTTGTGGCACTGCCGCTAAATGTCATCTTGGTGTAAAGCACATGAAGAAACTCCATGCTGATGAATCTTTGGACTCATTCGATTTCAAATCGGTTGAGACATGCGGACCAAGCCTCTTGGACAAGATGACTAAAGACCCTGTTTTCCGGTATGATGGAGCGAGCAAGTGAATTATTGTAAATGATACATGTTGATGTATGCGGTCCAATGAGTATTGTAGCGTGTGGTGGATATCGTTATTTTCTTACCTTCACTGATGATTTGAGTAGATATGGGCATATTTACTTGATGAAACACAAGTATGAAACATTTGAAAAGTTCAAACAAATTCAGAGTGAAGTTTGAGATCATCGTGACAAGAAGATAAAATGTCTACGATATGATCGTGGAGGTGGATATCTGAGTTGCGAGTTTGGTATACAACTTAAGACAATGTGAAAGTTGTTTCACAAGTCATGCCACCTAGAACACCATAGTCGTGCTCTATTGGATATGGTGCATACTATGATGTCTCTTATCGTTTTGCTAGTATCATTTTGGGTTATGCATTAGAGACAACTACATTCACTTAAAATAGGACACCATGTAAATCCGTTGAGATGACACCATATGAATTATGATTTGGCAGAAACCTAAGCTGTCATTTATTAGAGTTTGGGGATACGACACTTATGTGTGATAAGCTCGAACCCAAAGCAGAAAGGTGCATCTTCATAGGATACCCTGAGGAAACAGTTGGGTATACCTTCTATCTCAGATCCATGGGCAAAGTGTTTGTTGCTAAAAACAGGTCCTTCCTCAAGAAAGAGTTTCTCTCGAAAGAATTGAGTGGGAGGAAAATAGAACTTGATGAGGTTACTGAACTGTCACTTCAGTTGGATAGTAGCACGATGCAGAAAGATGTTTCTGTGATGCCTACACCAAGTGAAGAGGAAGGAAATGATGATGATCATGATGCTTTAGATCAAGTTACTACGGAACCTCGTAGGTTGACAAGGAATCATACCGCCCCTGAGGGGCATGTCAATCCTATCTTGGAGGTCATGTTGTTAGACAATAGTGAACATACGAGCTACGAGAAAGAGTTCAAAATGAATCAGTCCAAGAAGGAGTTCTAGCCTAATTTGTAAGGTGTGGAGTTGAGTGAGACTCAAAGCTCGACCACGAAAGAAGAAAGAGAAAGGACGAAGGTCATCCCCTATGTCTTAGCCATAGGCTCTATATAGTATGCCATGTTGTGTACCAAACCTATGTGTGCTGTTGGAAATAAGCCCTAGAGGCAATAATAAAATGGTTATTATTATATTTCCTTGTTCATGATAATTGTCTATTGTTCATGCTATAATTGTATTAACCGAAAACCGTAGTACATGTATGAATACATAGACCACACCATGTCCCTAGTGAGCCTCTAGTTGACTAGCTCGTTGATCAATAGATGGTCATGGTTTCCTGGCCATGGACATTGGAAGTCGTTGATAACGATATCACATAATTCGGAGAATGATGTGATGGAAAAGACCCAATCCTAAGCATGGCACAAGATCGTGTAGTTTGTATGCTAGAGCTTTTCTAATGTCAAGTATCGTTTCCTTAGACCATGAGATTGTGCAACTCCCGGATACCATAGGAATGCTTTGGGTGTATCAAACGTCACAACGTAACTGCATGACTATAAAGGTGCACTACAGGTATCTCTAAAAGTGTCTGTTGGGTTGGCACGAATCGAGACTGGGATTTGTCACTCCGTGTGATGGAGAGGTATCTCTGGGCCCACTCGGTAATACATCATCATAATGAGCTCAATGTGACTAAGGAGTTAGTCATGGGATCATGTGTTATGGAACGAGTAAAGAGACTTGCCGGTAATGAGATTGAACAATGTATAGGGATACCGACGATCAAATCTCGGGCAAGTAACATACTGATGGACAAAGGGAATTGTATATGGGATTAATTGAATCCCCGACATCGTGGTTCATCCGATGAGATCATCGTGGAATATGTGGGATTCAATATGGGTATCCAAATCCTGCTATTGGTTATTCGCCAGAGAGGTGTCTCGGTCATGTCTGCATGCTTCCCGAACCCGTAGGGTCTACACACTTAAGGTTCGATGACGCTAGGGTTATATGGGAATAGTGTATGTGGTTACCGAAGGTTGTTCGGACTCCCAGATGAGATCCCAGACATCACGAGGAGCTCCGGAATGGTCCGGAGGTAAAGATTCATATATAGGAAGTGAGGATTTGGTCGTCGAAAGTGTGTCGGGCGTCACCGGTAATGTACCGGGACCACCGGAAGGGTTCCGGTGGTCCACTGGGAGGGGCCACCAGCTCCAAGAGGCTTCATGGGCCAAGAGTGGATGGTAACCAGCCCCTAGGTGGGCTGGTGTGCCCCCACTGAGGGCCCAAGGCGCAGCAAGGGTGGAGGGAGGGACCAAACCCTAGGCGTGGAGGTTGCCTTGGGCGCCAAGGCCACCCTAGGGTGTCGCCCCTCCTTCTCATCTTGGCCGCCGCACCTCCTAGGGTTTCCCTAGGGGTGGCCGGGCCTCCTCCCCCTTCCCCCTATATATATGTGGGGTTTTGGGGCTGCATAGAACAGAACTCTCTCTCTCTCTCTTGGCGCAGCCCTGCCCCTCCTCCTCGTCGTCCTCCGTAGCGCTTGGTGAAGCCCTGCCGGAGTACCATGCTGCTCCATCGTCACCACACCACCGTGCTACTGAAGCCTCCCTCAATCTCTCCTTCCTCCTTGCCGGATCAAGGCGTAGGAGACGTCATCGGGCTGCATGTTTGTTAAACGCGGAGGCGCCGTTGTTCGGTGCTTAGATCGGAATCCATCGCAATCTGAATCGCTACGAGTACGACTCCATCAACCGCGTTCTAGTAACGCTTCCTCTTAGCGATCTTCAAAGGTATGAAGATGCTCTACCCCTTTGCTCGTTGCTATCATTTCCTAGATTGATCTTGGTGACACGTAGGAAAGTTTTTGAATTCTTACTACGTTCCCCAACAATGGTATCAGAGATAGGTCTATGCGTAGATTCTATGCACGAGTAGAACACAAGTTGTTGTGGGCGATGATTTGGTCAATTTGCTTGTCGTTACTAGTCTTATCTTGATTCGACAGCATTGCGGGATGAAGCGGCTCGGACTGACTTTACACGTACGCTTACGTGAGACTGGTTCCACTGCCTCACATGCACTTGTTGCATAAGGTGGCTAGCGGGTGTCTGTCTCTCCCACTTTAGTCGGATCGGATTCGATGAAGAGGATCCATATGAAGGGTTAATATCAATTGTCATATCACGGTTGTGGCTCTTACGTAGGTAAGAAACGTTCTTGCTAGAGACCCATAGCAGCCACGTAAAATTTGCAACAACAATTAGAGGACGTCTAACTTGTTTTTGCAGGGTATGCTATGTGATGTGATATGGCCAAAAGGATGTGATGAAATATATATGATGTATGAGATTGATCATGTTCTTGTAATAGGAATCACGACTTGCATGTCAATGAGTATGACAACCGACAGGAGCCATAGGAGTTGTCTTAATTTATTGTATGACCTGCGTGTCAATCAAAAACGCCATGTAATTACTTTAGTTTATTGCTAAATGTTAGCCATAGTAGTAGAAGTAATAGTGGGCGAGAAAACTTCATGAAGACATGATGATGGAGATCATGATGATGGAGATCATGGTGTCGTGCCGGTGATGATGGTGATCATGCCATGCCCCGAAGATGGAGATCAAAGGTGCACGATGATATTGGCCACATCATGTCACTTTATGATCTGCATGTGATGTTTATCATGTTCTTACATCTTATTTGCTTAGAATGACGGTAGCATGAATAAGATGATCCCTCACTAAAATTTCAAGAAATGTGTTTCCCCCTAAGTGTGCACCATTGCGAAGGATCGTTGTTTCGAAGCACCACATGATGATCGGGTGTGATAGATTCTAACGTTCGCAGACAACGGGTGTAAGCCAGATTTACACACGCGAAACACTTAGGTTGTGTGAGAGCCTGGCTTAATAGGAATGATAGACTACTCATATCAACAAGGAATTCCTTCTTTTCCGGAAGCCCACTCGAAAAGAACTTCAAAGTTAAGCGTGCTTGGCTTGGAGCGATTCGAAAAGAACTTCAAAGTTAAGCATGCTTGGCTTGGAGCGATTCTAGGATGGGTGACCGACCGGGAAGTTGGTCCCGGGTGTGCACGAGTGAGGACAAAGTGCGCAGGAAAGACTAGCGTTGGTCTGTGGGGCTAGTCTAGATCCCGCCAGGCGTAACGGGGTGTTACAGGTTGGCTTGACGAGCCTAGCATGTACAAACATGGCCTTGGAACACGAGATACCAAAAGGTCGAACACGAGTCGTATAGTAGATGCGATCAACATGGAGATGTTCACCATTGATGACTAGTCCGTCTCACGTGATGATCGGACATGACCTAGTCGATGTGGATCATGTATCACTTAGATGACTAGAGGGATTTCTATCTGAGTGGGAGTACATTAAATAATTGATTAGATGAACTTAATTATCATGAACTTAGTCTAAAATTGTCTTTACAATCCATCTTGTAAATCCAATGGCCCACGCTAATGTTGCCCTCAACTTCAACGCGTTCCTAGAGAAAACCACGATGAAAGACGATGGAAGCAACTCAAGACGTTATGAACGCCTGGCAGTCGCATAGTGATGATTACTCCTTGGTTCAGTGCGGCATGCTTTACAGCTTAGAACCGGGGCTCCAAAAGCGTTTTGAGCAGCACGGAGCATATGAGATGTTCCAAGAGCTGAGAATGGTTTTCCAAGCTCATGCCTGGGTCGAGAGATATGAAGTCTCCGACAAGTTCTTCAGTTGTAAGATGGAGGAAAATAGTTCTGTTAGCGAGCACATACTCAAAATATCTGGGTTGCACAACCGCTTGTCTCGACTAGGAGTTAATCTTCCGGATGACTCGGTTATTGATATAATCCTCCAGTCGCTTCCACCTAGCTACAAGAGCTTTGTGATGAACTACAATATGCAAGGGATGGAGAAGTCCATTCCTGTGTTATATTCGATGCTGAAATCAGCGGAGGTGGAAATCAAAAAGGAACATCAAGTGTTGATGGTGAACAAGACCACTAGTTTCAAGAAAGACCCGGGTAAGAAGAACTTCAAGAAGGACGGCAAAGCAGTTGTCGCGCCCGGTAAATCAGTTGCCAGGAAGAAGCCCAAGAATGGACCCGAGCCTGAGACTGAGTGCTCTCATTGCAAGGGAACCGGTCACTGGAAGCGGAACTGCCCCAAGTACTTAGCGGATAAGAAGGCTGGCAACATCAAAGGTGTATATGATATACATGTTATTGATGTGTACCTTACCAGCGCTCGTAGTAGCTCCTGGGTATTTGATACCAGTGCGGTTGCTCACATTTGTAACTCAAAACAGGAGTTGCGGAATAAGCGGAGACTAGCAAAGTACGAGGTGACGATGCGCGTCGGGAATGGTTCCAAGGTCGATGTGATCGCCATCGGCACGCTACCTCTACATCTACCTTCGGGATTAGTTTTAAACCTCAATAATTGTTATTTAGTACCAGCTTTGAGCATGAACATTGTATCTGGATCTCATTTGATGCGAGATGGAAACTCATTTAAATCCGAGAATAATGGTTGTTCTATTTATATGAAAGATATGTTTTATGGTCATGCCCCGCTGGTCAATGGTTTATTTTTATTGAATCTCGAACGTGATGTTACACATATTCATAGTGTGAATACCAAACGATGTAAGGTTAATAATGATAGTCCCACATACTTGTGGCACTGCCGCCTTGGTCATATTGGTGTCAAACGCATGAAGAAACTCCATGCAGATGGACTTTTGGAGTCTCTTTATTATGAATCATTTGACACATATGAACCATGCCTCTTGGCCAAGATGACTAAGACTCCGTTCTCCAAAACAATGGAGCGAGCAACCAACTTGTTGGGAATAATACATACCGATGTATGTGGACCGATGAGCGTTGAGGCTTGCGGTGGCTATCGTTATGTTCTCATCCTCACTGATGACTTGAGCAGATATGGGTATGTCTACTTAATGAAACGCAAGTCTAAGACCTTTGAAAAGTTCAAGGAATTTCAGAGTGAGGTAGAGAATCAACGTGACAAGAAAATAAAGTTCTTACGATCTGGTCACGGAGGAGAATATTTGAGTCACGAGTTTGGCACGCACTTAAGGAAATGTGGAATTGTTTCACAACTCGCACCGCCTGGCACACCTCAGCGTAATGGTGTGTCCGAACGTCGTAATCGCACTCTATTGGATATGGTGCGGTCTATGATGTCTCTTACTGATTTACTGCTATCATTTTGGGGATATGCATTAGAGACTGCTGCATTCACTTTAAATAGGGCACCGTCTAAATCCGTTGAGACGACACCGTATGAATTATGGTTTGGGAAGAAACCTAAGTTGTCATTTATGAAGTTTTGGGATGCGATGCTTATGTCAAGAAACTTCAACCTAAAAAGCTCGAACCCAAATCGGAAAAGTGCGTCTTCATAGGATACCCTAAGGAAACTATTGGGTATACCTTCTACCTCAGATCCGAAGGCAAGATCTTTGTCGCCAAGAATGGATCCTTTCTAGAGAAAGAGTTTCTCTCGAAAGAAGTAAGTGGGAGGAAAGTATAACTTGATGAGGTAATTGTACCCCCTCTCGAACCAGAAAGTAGCGCAGCGTAGGAGATTGTTTCTGTGGTGCCTGCACCGACTAGAGAGGAAGTTAATGATGATGATCATGAGACTTCTGATCAAGTTACTACTGAACTTTGAAGGTCCACGAGGACACGTGCCGCACCAGAGTGGTACGGCAACCCTGTCCTGGAAATCATGTTGTTAGACAACGGTGAACCTTCGAACTATGAAGAAGCCATGGCGGACCCAGATTCCAACAAATGGCTTGAAGCCATGAAATCCGAGATAGGATCCATGTATGAGAACAAAGTGTGGACTTTGGTGGACTTGCCTGATGATCGGCATGCCATAGAAAATAAATGGATCTTTAAGCAAAAGATAGACGTGGATGGTAATGTGACCGTCCATAAGGCTCGGCTTGTCGCTAAGGGTTATCGACAAGTTCAACGAGTTGACTACGATGAGACCTCCTCACCCTTAGCGATGCTGAAGTCCGTCCGAATCATGTTAGCAGTTGCCGCATTTTATGATTATGAGATCTGGCAAATGGATGTCAAAATGGCATTCCTTAACGGTTTCCTTAAGGAAGAATTGTATATGACACAGCCGGAAGGTTTTGTCGATCCTAAGAATGCTAACAAGGTGTGCAAGCATCTCGGAGTTGGAACATTCGCTTTAATGAAGTGATCAAAGCGTTTGGGTTTGTACAGACTTATGGAGAAGCCTGTATTTACAAGAAAGTGAGTGGAAGCTCTGTAGAATTTCTCATTTTATATGTGGATGACATATTGTTGATGGGAAATGATATAGAACTTTTGGGGAGCATAAAGGCCTACTTGAATAAGTGTTTTTCAATGAAAGACCTTGGAGAAGCTGCTTACATATTAGGCATCAAGATCTATAGAGAT
Organism: Hordeum marinum; assembly: GCA_022496015.1. Classification (NCBI taxonomy): domain Eukaryota; kingdom Viridiplantae; phylum Streptophyta; class Magnoliopsida; order Poales; family Poaceae; genus Hordeum; species Hordeum marinum. The sequence goes on along the minus strand of CM039673.1, from coordinate 155,817,092 downwards.
AGATCGAGACGCCTCATTGGTCTTTCACAAAGCACATACCTTGACAAGATATTGAAGAAGTTCAATATGGATCAGTCCAAGAAATAGGTTCTTGCCTGTACTGCAAGGTGTGAAATTGAGCACAGCTCAATGCCCCACCTCGACAGAAGATAGAGAGAAGATGAGTGCCATACCCTATGCCTTAGCCATAGGCTCTATTATGTATGCCATGCTGTGTACCAGACCTGATGTGAACCTTGCCATAAGTTTGGTAGGGAGGTACCAAAGTGATCCCGGAATGGAACACTGGACAACGGTCAAGAATATCCTTAAGTACCTAAAAAGGACTAAGGAGATTTTTCTCATTTATGGAGGTGCCGAAGATCTCGTCATAAAGGGTTACGTCGATGCTAGCTTCGACACGGATCCGGATGACTCGAAGTCACAAACCGGATACGTGTATATTTTGAATGGTGGGGCAGTCAGCTGGCGCAGTTGCAAGCAAAGCGTCATGGCGGCATCTACATCTGAAGCGGAGTACATAGCTGCTTCGGAAGCAGCACAGGAAGGAGTCTGGATGAAGGAGTTCATCACCGACCTAGGAGTGATTCCCAGCGCGTCGGGCCCGATGACTCTCTTCTGTGACAACACAGCAGCTATTGTCATTGCCAAGGAGCCCAGGTTTCACAACAAGACCAAGCACATCAAGCGTCGCTTCAACTCCATTCATGATTACATTCAGGAAGGAGATATAGATATTTGTAAAGTACATACGAATCTGAATGTCACAGATCCGTTGACTAAACCTCTTTCACGAGCGAAACATGATCAGCACCAGAAATCTATGGATGTTCGATTCATCACAATGTAACAAGATTATTGACTATAGTGCAAGTGGGAGACTGTTGGAAATATGCCCTAGAGGCAATAATAAAATGGTTATTATTATATTTCCTTGTTCATGATAATTGTCTATTGTTCATGCTATAATTGTATTAACCGGAAACCGTAATACATGTGTGAATACATAGACCACACCATGTCCCTAGTGAGCCTCTAGTTTACTAGCTCGTTGATCAATAGATGGCCATGGTTTCCTGGCCATGGACATTGGATGTCATTGATAACGGGATCACATCATTAGGAGAATGATGTGATGGACAAGACCCAATCCTAAGCATGGCACAAGATCATGTAGTTCGTATGCTAGAGCTTTTCTAATGTCAAGTATCATTTCCTTAGACCATGAGATTATGCAACTCCCGGATACCGTAGGAATGCTTTGGGTGTATCAAATGTCACAACATAACTGGGTGATTATAAAGGTGCACTACAGGTATCTCCGAAAGTGTCTGTTGGGTTGGCAAGAATCGAGACTGGGATTTGTCACTCCGTGTGATGGAGAGGTATCTCTGGGCCCACTCGGTAATACATCATCATAATGAGCTCAATATGACTAAGGAGTTAGTGATGGGATCATGTGTTACGGAACGAGTAAAGAGACTTGCCAGTAACGAGATTGAACAAGGTATAGGGGTACCGACGATCGAATCTTGGGCAAGTAACATACCGATGGACAAAGGGAATTGTATACGGGATTAATTCAATCCCCGACATCATGGTTCATCCGATGAGATCATCGTGGAACATGTGGTAGCCAATATGGGTATCCAGATCCCGCTATTGGTTATTGGCTGGAGAGGTGTCTCGGTCATGTCTACATGCTTCCCGAACCCATAGGGTCTACACACTTAAGGTTCGATGGCGCTAGGGTTATATGGGAATAGTGTACGTGGTTACCAAAGATTGTTCAGAGTCCCGGATGAGATCCCGGACATCATGAGGAGCTCCGGAATGGTCCGAAGATAAAGATTCATATATAGGAAGTGAGGATTTGGTCGCCGAAAGTGTTTCGGGCGTCACCGGTAATGTACCGGGACCACTGGAAGGGTTCCGGGGGTCCACCGGCAGGGGCCACCAGCTCTAAGAGGCTTCATGGACCAAGAGTGGATGGGAACCAGCCCCTAGGTTGGTTGCTGCGCCCCCACTGAGGTCCCAAGGCGTAGCAAGGGTGGAGGGGGGCTAAAGTCTAGGTGTGGAGGCTGCCTTGGGCGCCAAGGCCACCCTAGGGCGTCGCCCCTCCTCCCCATCTTGGCCGCCGCACCTCCTAGGGTTTCCCTAGGGGTGGCCGGCCCTCCTCCCCCTCCCCCCTTTATATATGTGGGATTTTGGGGCTGCATAGAACAGAACTCTCTCTTTCTCTCTCTCTCTCTCTCTCTCGGCGCAGCCCTACCCCTCCTCCTCGTCCTCCGTAGCGCTTGGAGAAGCCCTGTCGGAGTACCACGCTACTCCACCATCACCATGCCATCATGCCGGAGATCTCCCTCAACCTCTCCTTCCTACTAGACGAAGCCCCCACGTGTTGTGTTCGGATTTAGCACTTTATGGTGTATGCCGATCATCTTTAGTACAAGATTGGTTCAGGCGAACATAGGGTAAGAAAATACATTGGCCATGTGGAATAACAAAATGGGGAGGGAAGAGGAAAAAGGAAAAAAGGAAAAAAATGTGGGGGAGTTTAGACGACACTGGTTTATCTGTAGAAGCGCCGAAGACGAACTGTGTTCCATGGGTTTGGTTCAAGGCGGTTATCGGATGGACTCTACAAACGATAGGCCCCTCCCGCGAGTACTTCGTCGATGATGAAAGGACCCTTCCATTTGGGGTTGAGTTTATGCTTCTGTTTCTCTGGGAGCCATAGGACGAGTTCACCTACGTTGTATCCTTTTGCCCTGACCTCCCTACTTTGGTAACGTTGAGCTTGCTGTTGGTAAAGGGCGGAACGAGCCAGAGCTATGTCACGCTCTCCCTCCAGGGCGTCTAAGTCGTCTTGCCGATCCGACTCGGCCTCATTTTCCTCGTACATGCGCACTCTTGGTGCATCGTGATAATATCGCAAGGGAGGACTGCCTCTGCCCCATAGACCATAAAGAACGGTGTGTAATCCGTTGATCTGTTCGGGGTGGTACACAGGCCCCATAGAACGTAGTCGAGTTCCTCCACCCAATGACAGTCGGACTTGTGAAGAGATCGGACCAAACGTGGCTTGATGCCACTCGTAATGAGACCGTTTAATCGCTCGACCTGTCCATTGGTCTACGGATGATAGACCGACGCTAATCAAGCTTTATGCCATTTTTTGTGCACCCGTCCTTGACCTCTTGGGCCGTAAAGTTGGATCCATTATTCCTTATCATACTATGCGGCATACCATAACGGTGTACTACGCCAGATATAAAGTCGATCATTGGTCCGGATTTAGCCGACTTAACGGGCTTTGCTTCTATCCATTTGGTGAACTTGTCAACCATGACCAGTAGGTATTTATTTTTCTTGGTTCCCTCTCTAAGCGGTCCGACCATGTCTAGCCCCCAGACCGCAAAAGGCCAGGTGATCGGAATAGTTTGAAGAGCTGTTGGGGTCATGTGACTTTGATTTGTAAAGAGTTGACACGCTACGCAATGTTGAACAAGTGACTAGGCGTCCGTCCGAGATGTAGGCCAAAAAACTGGCACGGAAGGCCTTGCTGACAAGCAATCTTGACGCGGTGTGATGCCCGCCCATGCCTGGATGGATTTCAGCGAGGAGCTCCCGTCCTTCTTCCTCGGATATACACCTCGTAATATTCTGGTGGTGCTTTACTTGTATAACTCACCCTCGTGTACTTTGTAGGCCTTGGATCGCCAAACTATGTGTCGCGCCTTAGTTTGATCTCCGGGGAGTTCCATGTGAAGAAGGTAAGCGAGGAAGGGCTCTGTCCATGGCGTAATTACTTCCATTACCTCATGATCCAAGGGCGTCTCATTCATCATGGAGCCACCTATAATGCCATCGCCTGGCTCGTTTATAGGGGGAACAACTTCGTCCACCCTATTTGGACCAGCGCCATTGTCATCGTCCTGCCACACCATGGAGGGCTTAAAGAGATGCTCCAGGAAGGTGTTTCTTGGGACGGGATCGCGCTTGGCTCCCATACGACTAGTATGTCGGTGGCTTGGTTGTTGTCGCGAGCGAAGTGGCGGAATTCCAACCCCTCGAACCGAGCATATATCTTGAGGACGGCATTTCTGTATGCCACAATCTTCGGATATTTGGCGTCAAACTCGCCGTTAACTTTTCCCATAAAAAAAGGAACTCGCTGTTAATTTAGGATATGGCCAGGTTTGAGTCTCCCGCACCTCTAGTCGTCGTATGCCTATTGATACCGCCATCCGAAGACCATGAAGAAGAGCTTCATATTCGGTTGCATTGTTGGAGTCAGCATACATGATTTGCAACACGTATAGCACGTTGTCGCCTGTGGGGGATGTGAGAATAACTCCAGCCCCCAGACCGGCAAAGGTCTTGGATCCATCAAAGTACATTGTCCAATGGGAGTATGCACTGTATTCCTTGGGGAGCTCGGCCTCCATTCATCCAGGAAGTCCGCAGTACCTGAGATTTAATGGCGCGGCATGGTTTGTAGGTTATTTCAAAGGGAAGGAGATCAATGGTCCATTTGTCTATGCGGCCGGTGGCGTCCTTGTTGTTGATTATATCATTCAGGGGGACTTCCGATGCCACCGTTACCACACACTCTTGGAAGTAGTGTCTGAGTTTCCTCGGCGCCATGAATACTGTATAGGCTATTTTTTGGTAATGTGGGTATCTATACTTGCAATGTGTTAGCACTTCTGACACATAATATACCGGTTTCTGAGTCCGGAATTTATGTCCCTCCTCATCTCGTTCAACGACAAGCACAGCACTGACGACTTTGTCGGTGGCCGATATGTATAACAACATGGGCTCACCGGCGCCCGGTGCCATGAGTATTGGATTGGTTGCCAGTAGTGTTTTGATTTCTTCTAACGTAGCCGCCGCCTCATTGGTCCATTCGAAATTGTTGGTCCGTTTCAACAGCTTATAGAGAGGCAAAGCATTTTCTCCGAGGCGGGAGATAAAGCGGCTGAACACCGCTACGCACCTGTCACATCCCTAGCTAGTTGTCTTAGGACAGCATGTGTGTGCATCATATTTCAGTTTTGAATCAAATTAAAATGGGGATTAAAAGAAACCCCAAACTCTCATTTGAATCAAACTAATTCAAAGTTTGTGAAAAACCAACAAATTCAAAATGCCCATCTAAAATGTCCCCTATGTGTGATAATTATGGACATGAATATATCAGGGGCCATCTTAAATATTTGAACATTTATAGCATTTTAAAAATAAATAATAAAGCTTCTGAAAATGCCAAATAAAGCATTATCATTATTTCAGATTTCAAAATATCCTGAAACTTTTTACAAAAGTTTGAAATATTCAAACTTAATGCTATAAAATATTTGGGATATTATTACTCAGCAATTGTGCCTAAAAATAAAATAAAACTAATGTCAAAAATTAGAAAAGAAAGCAAATAAAGAAAAAGGGGGAGAAAACCCACCTGGGCCTTACCTGCGAAGAAGAGGCCCAGCCCATGGGGGCAGCAGCGTCTTCTTCCTCCTGCCAGGAGGAGACACAACTGCGTGCCTCCACCGCAGCCGGTCGTGGCCACGCGCCCGACCACCTCCTACCTGTCTGGCCTCCTCCTCGTCGCGCTGGTGAGGGTATAGACTCCCGCCGCCGCCTGGACCCTCTCCTTCCCCGCCATTCCACTCTCTCTTTCCCCCTCTACTCGCCATGGCCGAAGCCATCGCCGTCATAGCACCGTCGCTCCAGCCGCTCCCTCGCCTCGCAGAGTAGCCTTCGAGCTCCGCCGCGACCCCCTCATCCTCCCCGTGAAGCTAGAAGACGCCAGGATCCCCTCTACACTAAGCCATCGCCGTTATTCCCCGCCTACGGCCACCTCTCCCCGTTGTCGATTCGTCGGCCATCGGTCGTTCCCAAGCCCGTTGAGCCTCCCCTGCAGCCCCCTGTGGGCTCGCTGTCCCTCTCCCCCATTCCCTATGGTTCTTCCAGCTCTCTAGCGGCCCTCCTCATCATGGCCGAACGGGCGCTGTCGTGGAATAGCTTGCCGGCGAACCCTCCGGCAACGTCGAGCCCCCTAACCAGCCCCACTCGATGCGGTCGAGCACGGGCTCCCTTCCAGCGCCATCGGCGCGTGAATCCGAGCCCTCCAGCAAGGTTCCGACAAACTCCAGCGGGCCTCTGCCGCGGGTTTGGTCATCGCCGGCCCCGCTCGGGTGGGCGCCGACATGGCCGGCTGATTAGTGCTAATCAGCCCGGCTAATTAAGCCATTAGCCACTGACCAGTGCGCCTTGAAGTGGGTCAAACCCCTGGTCACGGGGAACTAGCCGCTGACGTTGACATGAGGGCCCATCCTGTCAGGTTTGACCTGGCCGGTTATGTTGACTGCTGACGTCACACTAACGTCAGGCTAACGCATTAATTCAATTTTTAGTATTAAAACAAATCAGGAAATTTCAAAAAATGTTCAAAACTTCTCAAATTCATATAAATTAATCTATAAATCAGATGAAACTAATTTATATATGAAAATTTATCAGAAAAATCTAATGAATCCAATGGTGCTATTGTCATGCATGTTAGATCAACCTATGTGGCTGAACATTGACATTTACTAACAAGTTAATATATGGAATATGAAATAAAGAATGACTTTGAACCTATATCAAACTCACTTCAAATTAACTTGGACAATAGTTGCATTATCTCATCTATACATCCTGCCATGTCATGATCATGCATCATATTGTTGCACTTGCGTGTATTGATTGTTATTTATCTGCATTGCGGTAGGCCCTGCTTCTGAGGATACCTCCGAGTATTCCAACGACGGAGAAAACCTTTCCGCTACCCAGCAAGGCAACCAACCCCTTTGATCATTCCGATAACATCCCACTCTCTCGCTCCTGCTCTTGTTTATTGCATTAGGACAAATGTTCACCTGTCTGTCATACACGGTAGATGAACCTATTCCTTTGCATGACCTGTCATTGTCACATTAAATAGCTAAACCTTGCAATCTAGCATACCTAGTAGATGCTTGTTCCATGACGTGCTTTGCTTACTTTGTCTGCTATGCTTAGAGTTGTGTCAGGTCTGATTCATCTGGGTGATGAACTGGAGTGAAACAATGTTGTTCTGATGTGATAAGCTTATGATGAACCTGAGTTGTTAAAGGTAGCGACGATAGGCTATGTAGGAGTACATAGCGGGTTGTCTCATTGGGACCGTTCTTAGGAACTGAGTTCCGTGTTTATGATCCAAGACTAGTTACTACCACACGTTGGGATACTTAATTGACCCTCTCGACTTATCAATCGCTTAGTCCTTGGTCCAGGAGTTGCAAGTAGTTTCTGGTGTTTATAGCATGCTGGAGGCCGTGCATAGCGCTGACCCTAGGGGTGGGTTACGACGCGGTAGGAGGTGGCATGGTGTACCAAGGGTCATCCGAATGGTGGGCTTGGGAACCCTGCGCACATCGTTTGGGGCCGTAGCAGAAACTTCGGCCGGACTTCCGTGCGGGTTCAGTCTCAAATAGGCGATAGCGTGGACTAGAGGTCTTGTGTGATTGACGGTCATGGCCGACTCCCTCGCCGGGCTTCCGCTTGAAGGTTGCCAAGGTGCATGGTTTTATGAGCACACAACGATAAGTGGCGAGAGCGTGTACGAAGAAGTACACCCCTGTAGGGTATGAAACTATTCGAATAGCCGCGTCCTCGGATATGGACTACTTGGAGAACTTATGTTGTTCATAGATAATTAAATGGACACTCATAAAAATATCAAGATAAGTATGAGTACCGTGGATGGCACTCTCGTAGAGACGGACGTGAATCCATGGTGGTGTATTGTTATGGAGTTAGTGGACTCGTGTGCGATATGTAAAAGTTAAACAAAGAGTTAAAATGGTGTAGTGTAGGTTAGCCATGAGACACATCTGGCATTGCTACATAAACTCCACCACTCCCCTTGTTGATACTTGAGCATGAATAGACTAGGTCTGTTTTAAAGACTTGCCGAGTACGTTTGTAATCATGTTTGCTTAATAAATGTTGCGGATCAGACTCAGGACCCATCAGGTGGGTTCTATCTAGATGTCGACGATGCCAGATAGCTGGTGTCCCAGCTATGACCTTATGCCCTGTGGCGGTTTGTAAATAGTCAGGCCATGTGCCTTTTTACCCTTTCATCTATCTGTACTCAGACAGCTTTATGCTTCCGCTTGGTTTGTATGAACTTGTTTGTATGACTTGAGCGTCGGGTCATGTGACCCCTATCTGTAAGAACATATTATGCAAGGATCTTCTGAGCCTCTTAAATAAAAGTTGTGTTGATATATGGTTATGTTGTGATGCCATGGTTGTATCTATGCATATCGGGCATGTCGTGCGTACGTGTGACGTGCAACGGTATGTATGGGATCCGACAACTAGTCATGTGCCTTTAGTAGTACTCTATACGGGAAACTGCCTCTTTGTGTTTCCACCAAGCCCTAGTAGCTTGCTACTGCTCCGGACACATTGATTGACCGACATGTATCCTTCTTTGCTGCTGTGTCTGTCCCTTCGGGGAAATGTCTCGCAGTGTAATGGAGTCCCTGTAGCCTGCTATGACTCGTCTACGTGCAGTGATGACATTTATGTCCCACGGTGTAATGGAGTCCTTGTAGCTTGCTATGACTCATCTACACACGCTTGAGGCCGACACCTGCATTGCTGGGTTACGTATGCCTGTTTCCGTACAGATGTGCCACTTGGGTTCTATGACTAGTCATATCGGCCCGGGTTCTCTATCGTTTGATTGCCAGCGACATGTTCACAGACGTGAGCCAAAAGACGCAAACGATCCCGGCTAAGGTAAGGCTACAACCGTGGAGCTTACCGTGCGTGAGGCCACAAAGTGATGTGATATGTTACAGTCTGGATTCATATGACTTAGGATCGGGGTCCCGACAACATTGGTATCAGAGCTTGACTGACTGTAGGACTACCAAGCCAAACCGGTCGAAGTTGAGTCTAGAAACACTATAGAAAAGTAGGGGAATTGATTGTGGAAGGGAACGTCAGGCTCTTTTTACTCCTCTTCCGAGTTATTCTATTCTGAGTCATTCTCATCTTTTCTTCGGGAATAAGAACTAGGCTTCTCACCTATTGCTTAGGATGACGAGTTACTAACCATGGACTATTAGCTAGTTTGTTGCAAGTGAATGTTTGTACTTGAGTATTGTTGGTGTGACAAACAGTTGGAGAAGAGAATTGAGTCTAGAAAGTCGAGTGGTTATGCCTTTCCAATCTTTTGCAGTTGTCTCAAAATCCTTTTTGAGCAATTACAGTCGTTATGATGTCCAATTTCTGCTAGAGTCTCTAATGTCTTTGCATCATTCTCGGTTTCAGATGCCCCCTCGTCCCTCCCGTCAGGTGGTCCGTCTGACCAGGTGCATCGATGTACCGGGTCACATGGCCATGTTGGTTAGAGTTATGATGGAGGCTGGTTACCATTGGTACCCAGAGTACACAGTGGAGGAACAGTATCGAGATTTCAACCAGAGCCAGTATTTGTGTACTGTTAAGATATATCCTTCATATCCTGGAGCTGCAGAGCCGCTTCACTAGACTTATGGATTAGGTGTCACCATAGACATGGCAGTTCAGGAGGTCGCCTTCACTATGATGACTATCATGAGGTTTCACCATGGTCTGCTTTAGAACACAGAGTTCTGTTATGTTCCTGCTTCTTTGGGAGGAGAGGATAGCTATCTTAGCACAACCTACTATGATCATTCTCATGAGGACCCTAGGCTGCAGGTGACCGCTCAGGTGTTGGAGAACAAGGATCGTGATGCACGTGCCCTTCGCATGGAGCTATATGCTACTCGTGCATGTCTTTGGACAGCCCTAACGCAGCTAGCACCTGTCGTGCAGACAGGCTATGTTGATTTGGAGATGCTAAACCCATCGCGGACTCATCTGCCAGCACGCGTAGACTGGCCCGATGTTGGAGGCATCATTCCTCTTCGAGGACCGCTGTTGCCACCAACAAGGGGACCAAGGCCACATCCGTGTCCTTACGGTTTCAGGGATCACACGCTAGAGTGTTTCCAGATCCTCAGGTTTAGCTCCCGGGTCACGGGGGTAACCTATATGAGGCATTCTACGGCGATGCTTGAGTACGTGGATGTTAGTACTAGTATGATAGTAGTCGTATTGCCACAGTTATGCGTGTCTTGTGGGATATGACTGAGGTTGAGAGTTGAGTTCCGAAGGTGTAGATAGATAATGTATAGGAAGCTTGTAATGCCTCCAATGAGTTGTTTCATCTCTTCGTAGTTTGTATTTCAGCTTGGGCTTGTACTGAACTATGTCATGGTGTGTATGAATCATGGTGTTCATATGGCAGTTGTTATTACCATGTTGATTGGGTGCTTACCCTGCATGCCATGTTGTCCAGTACATTCCTTATCTCATGTCTTAGAGTTGATGTCCTCTATGTCTAAGATGTGGGTTTGTTTTCCCAGGATGGTGGCAACTAGGAATAACCCCGTGCCTGCCCCCGAGTAGGACGAGGGAAGCCAACCAAGGCAAGAGAACCTGCCGCACGCGCCCTCTTTGGCAGAAGTGATGCTTGAAGCTGAACGGAACAAAAGGGAGACCAATAGGCTGTTGGAACGAATTGAGCAGAACACAGCGCGTGCTCCCTGCAATGATCACAATGATGGCATGTCTCTTGGTGATTTCGTCAAGCTGTGCCCACCTAAGTATCATCATTCGGTCAACCCGCTCAATGCGGATGACTGGCTAACCAACATGTCCCGCAAAATCTGGGCTGCCAATGTATCCGAGGCCAACAAGGTGACCTTTGCTACCTACTTTCTAGAAGGACCCGCCAATCTATGGTGGGAAAATTATGAAGCCATGCATCCCGCAGGCCCCGCACCAACTTGGGCGGAATTCAGCGCGGCATTCCGTACCCATCACATCCCGGAAGGGCTGATGGATCGCAAGAGAGAGGAGTTTTGTGCTTTCACCCAGGGAAGACTGTCAGTGGATGCCTATAGCCGTGAGTTCGGCAATCTTGCTCGTTATGCTTCGGAGGAAGTTTCAACTGATGCCAAGAAACAGGCTAGGTTCCGTAAGGGACTTAGTCCTGAGCTCCGTCGAGATCTGCGCCTACATGAGTGCACAACCTTCCAGGCTCTCGTCAACAAGGCTATCAATGCCGAGACTGGACAGACTGATTAAGAGGCCACTAGGAAGCACAACCGTTACTTTAGCCCCACATCTGGCTTGGGCTCCAACAAACGTCAGGTGTGGGTGCCCAACGCAGCTCTGCCACCAAGGTACACCGCGAGGCCATCCTTCCCAGGCGCCTCGCCCAACTTAGCCCAACCCTCCAGCCAGGCCATTTGGAGGTCCTCCTGCTAATGTTGCTCCCCGTGTCACCATTGTCTGCTATAAATGTGGGGAACTAGGACACTACTCCCGTGAGTGTCCTCAGAACAATGCTAAGCCGGTTGGATGTGGGAAGCCGGGAAAAGCCTTCTATGTGAAGCCAGCTCCTGCTCGTGGTCGAGTGAACTATGTTTCTGCTGAGGAAGCCCTTGAGGATCCTGATGTTATCCTAGGTATGCTCCTTGCCAATAGCCATCCAGCATCTGTTCTATTTGATACTGGGGCATCTCATTCTTTCATCTCAGAAAGTTATGCACAGTTGCATAACATGTCTTTTTGTGATATGCCTACTCCTTTAGTAGTTTAGACTCCTGGTTCAAAATGGCAAACTTCTAGGGTGAGCCATGACAATGAGATTCTTGTGAATAGTCTAGTCTTCCTAGCATCCTTGATAGCCCTCAAGTCTTCGAAGATCAATATCATCTTAGGCATGAACTGGATGAAAGCCCACTATGCTAAGATCGATACTCATACTAGGAATGTTCAACTTACACATCCATCGGGTGAGATAGTTAATGTCCCCACTCGAGCAGCCAAGTGCCAACTCTATTCCCTCAATGCTAGCCCTCTTCTAGAATTAGAAGATATTCCGGTAGTTCGTGACTTCCCGGATGTCTTTCCAGAAGAACTGCCAGGAATTCCACCTGTCAGAGATGTTGAGTTTGTGATAGAGCTCATCCCAGGGATTGTCCCAATAGCCAGAAGACCCTATAAGATGGCACCCTTAGAACTAGCCGAACTTAAGATTCAACTCGATGAGGCTTTGAAGAAAGGTTTCATCCGTCCTAGTTCTTCTCCTTAGGCTTGCCCCATCCTCTTCGTCAAAAAGAAGGATGGATTGGATCGGATGGTTGTGGATTATCGGCCAGTGAATCTGGTCACCATAAACAACAAGTATCTACTCCCCAGGATCAACGATTTGTATGATCAACTCGCTGGATCCTCTGTCTTTTCCAAAATGGATTTGAGGTTGGGATACCGTCAAATCAGAATTAGGAACGGGGACATTCCAAAAACGGCTTTTGTTACTCGTTATGGCCAGTATGAGTACACCGTCATGTCCTTCGGTTTAACCAATGCCCCAACCACCTTCTCCCGCTTGATGAATTCAATCTTCATGGAGTATTTGGATAAATTCATCGTGGTTTACCTCGACGATATACTCATCTACTCGAAGAATGAACAGGAACATGCCGAGCATCTAAGGCTGGTATTGATGAAACTTCGAGAGCATCGTCTGTATGCCAAATTCTCCAAGTGTGAATTTTGGTTGCCAGAAGTGACCTATCTAGGCCACATGATCTCTGGTAAAGGTATTGCTATCAATCCCGAGAGAGTTCAGGCCGTCCTTGATTGGACTCAACCTGAATCAGTTAAGCAAGTTCGGAGTTTCCTTGGCTTAGCGAGCTATTGTCGCCGCTTTGTTGAGAATTTCTCCAAGGTTGCGAAACCTCTGACTGAACTCCTCAAGAAAGACAAAAAGTTTGAGTGGACTACACAATACGAGCATAGTTTTCAGGAGTTGAAAAGACGACTGACCTCTGCTCCCGTTCTGGTGCCACCAGATTTCTCTATGGACTTTGTTATCTATTGCGACGCCTCGCGACAAGGATTAGGTTGCATTCTCATGCAAGATCGTCATGTGATTGCATACGCATCTCGACAGTTGCGTCCACATGAGGATAATTATCCAACACATGATCTTGAACTTGCAGTTGTGGTCCATGCACTGAACACTTGGTGACATTACCTTCTGGGTAATCGTTGCGAAATTTACATTGATCACCAAAGTCTGAAATATATTTTCACCCAGCCGGATTTGAATCTCAGGCAAAGACGGTGGGTTGTGTTGATTACAGATTACGACTTAGGGATAACTTACACCCCGGGGAAAGCCAATGTCATGGTTGATGCACTAAGTCGTAAGTCTTATTGTAACAACCTGATGTTACAACAAGGTCAACCACTTCTCTATGAGGAATTTCGGAAGTTGAACCTCCACATTGTTCCTCAAGGATTCCTTTCCAACCTAGTGGCGAAACCTACTCTTAAGGATCAAATAGTAGTTGTTCAGAGGTATGATAAGAGTATATCTCGGATCAAGGAGAATATTGCTAGCAGAAACGCTAAAGATTTCTCCAAGGACGATGAGGGTGTTGTGTTCTTCAAGAACCGGTTGGTGGTTCCCAAGAGCACACGCTTAAGATAGCTGATCCTTAAGGAGGCTCATGATTCCTCTCTCACAATTCATCCTAGTAGTACCAAAATGTATCAGGACCTACGCCAGAGGTTCTGGTGGACTAGGATGAAGAGAGAAATTGCTCAGTTCGTTGCTAACTGCGACGTTTGTCGTCGCGTGAAAGCAGAACATCAAAGGCCTGCTAGCACCCTTCAATCTTTAGCTATTCCTGAATGGAAATGGGATAAAGTCGGTATGAATTTCATTACCGGATTTCCTAGGACTAAGAGAGGGAATAATGTTATCTTTGTGGTCATCGACCGCCTTTCCAAAGTGGCCCATTTTCTTCCTGTTCGGGAGAGTATAACTGCTAGCCATCTAGCGGAGTTATATGTTTCTCGAATAGTTTCTCTTCATGATGTTCCATTGGAGATTAACTCAGACTGCAGAAGTATCTTTACTTCCCGATTTTGGGAAAGTTTCCAAACCGCCATGGGGACTCATCTATCCTTTAGCACTGCTTTCCACCCACAATCAAGTGGTCAAGTTGAGCGAGTCAATCAAATCCTTGAAGACATGCTCCGAGCTTGTGTTATATCCTTCGGCATGAATTGGGAGAAATGTCTTCCATTTGCCGAATTTTCTTATAACAATAGTTATCAATCAAGCTTGGGCAAAGCCCCTTTTGAAGTTCTCTATGGACGAAGGTGTCGAACACCTCTTAACTCGTCAGAAACTGGAGAGAGACAACTCTTTGGCCCGGATATGATCCAAGATGCAGAGGAGCAAGTTCGCATTATTCGTGAAAATTTGAAAACAGCCCAATCTCGTCAAAAGATCCAATATGGTCGTCATCATAAGGCTATGACCTATGAAGTTGACGAGAAGGCATATCTTTGGGTTACACCTCTGAAGGGTACCCATCGATTCGGTATCAAGGGCAAGTTGGCTCCTCGTTACATTGGACCTTTTCGCATTCTTGCTAAATGAGGAGAGGTTGCCTACCAATTGGAACTTCCGCCGCATCTTTCCAAGGTTCATGATGTCTTCCACGTCTCGCAAGTCAGGCGTTGCTTCTCGGATCCTGTCCGTGAAGTAGACCACGAAGCGCTTGATCTCCAAGATAACCTTACATATCGAGAATACCCTGTTCGTATTCTTGATCAAGCTGAGCATACCACTCGGCGTCGGAACATCAAGTTTCTCAAGGTTCGGTGGTCACACCATTCTGAAAAGGAGGCCACATGGGAAAAAGAAGATCGTCTCTGACTAGAGTACCCCGCACTCTTCCCGACGACTTCAAAATCTCGGGACGAGATTCTTTTGAGTGGGGGTGAGTTGTCACATCCCTAGCTAGTTGTCTTAAGACAGCATGTATGTGCACCATATTTCATTTTTGCATTATCTTGAAATGGGGATTAAAAGAAACCCCAAACTCTCATTTGAATCAAACTAATTCAAAGTTTGTGAAAAACCAACAAATTCAAAATGCCCATCTAAAATGTCCCCTATGTCTGATAATTATGGACATGAATATATCAGGGGCCATCTTAAATATTTGAACATTTATAGAATTTTAAAAATACATAATAAAGCTTCCAAAAATGCCAAATAAAGCATTATCATTATTTTAGATTTCAAAATATCCTGAAACTTTTTACACAAGTTTGAAATATTCAAACTTAATGCTATAAAATATTTGGGATATTATTACTCAGCAATTGTGCCTGAAAATAAAATAAAACTAATGTCAGAAATTAGAAACGGAAGCAAACAAAGAAAATGGGGAGAAAACCCACCTGGGCCTTACCTGCAAAGAAGAGGCCTAGCCCATGGGGGCAGCAGCGTCTTCTTCCTCCTGCCAGGAGGAGAAGCAGCTGCGTGCCTCCACCGCAGCTGGCCGTGGCCACGCGCCCGGCCACCTCCTGCCTGCCTGGCCTCCTCATCGTCGCGCAGGCGAGGGGATAGACTCCTGCTGCCGCCTGGACCCTCTCATTCCCCGCCATTCCTCTCTCTCTCCCCTCTACTCGCCATGGCTAAAGCCATCGCCGCTGTAGCAGCGCCGCAGCCGCTCCCCCGCCTCGCAGAGTAGCCTCCGAGCTCCGCCGCGACCCCCTCATCCTCCCCGTGAAGCTAGAAGACGGCGGGAGCCCCTCTACGCCGAGCCATCGCCGTTCTTCCCCGCCTCCGGCCGCCTCTCCCAATCGTCGATTCGCTGGCCGCCGATCGTCCTCGAGCACGCTGAGCCTCCCCTACAGCCCCCTGTGAGCTCGCCGTCCCTCTCCCCCATTCCCTATGGTTCTTCCCGCTCTCTAGCGGCCCTCCTCCTCATGGCCAAACGAGTGCCACCGTGGAATAGCTCGCCGGCGAGCCCTCCGGCGATGTCGAGCCCCCTGACCAGTCCCACTCGATGCAGTCGAGCACGGGCTCCCTTCCAGTGCCTTCGGCGCGTGAATCCGAGCCCTCTAGCACGGTTCCAACCAACTCCGGTGGTCCTCTGCCACGGGTTTGGTCGCCGCCAGCCCTGCTCCGGTGGGCGTCGACGTGGCCGGCTGATTAGTGCTAATCAGCCCGGCTAATTAAGCCGTTAGCCACTAACAAGTGGGCCCTGAAGTGGGTCAAACCCCTAGTCAGCATGGGGAATTAGCCCCTGACGCTGACATGAGGGCCCCACCCTGTCAGGTTTGACCTGGCCGGGTCTGTTGACTGCTGATGTCATAGTGATGTCGCGCTGACCCATTAATTCAACTTTTAGTATTAAAACAAATCAGGAAATTTCAAAAAATGTTTAAAACTTCTAAAATTCATATAAATCAATTTGTAAATCAGATGAAAATAATTTATATATGAAAATTTATCAGAAAAATCTAATGAATCCAATGGTGCTATTTTCATGCATGTTAGATCAACCTATGTGGCTGAACATTGACATTTACTAACAAGTTAATATATGGAATATGAAATAGAGAATGACTTTGAACCTATATTCAAACTCACTTCAAATTAACTTGGACAATAGTTGCATTATCTCATCTATACATGCTGCCATGTCATGATCATGCATCATATTGTTGCACTTGCGTGTATTGATTGTTATTTATCTGCATTGTGGTAGGCCCTGCTTCTGAGGATACCTCCGAGTATTCCAACGACGGAGAAAACCTTTCCGCTACCCAGCAAGGCAAGCAACCCCTTTGATCATTCCGATAACATCCCACTCTCTCTCTCTCCTGCTCTTGTTTATTGCATTAGGACAAACGTTCACCTGTCTGTCATACACGGTAGATGAACCTATTCCTTTGCATGACCTGTCATTGTCACATTAAATAGCTAAACCTTGCAATCTAGCATACCTAGTAGATGCTTGTGCCATGATGTGCTTTTGTTACTTTGTCTGCTATGCTTAGAGTTGTGTCAGGTCTGATTCATCTGGGTGATGAACTGGAGTGAAACAATGTTGTTCTGATGTGATAAGCTTATGATGAACCTGAGTTGGTAAAGGTTGCGACAATAGGCTATGTAGGAGTACATAGCGGGTTGTCTCATTGGGACCGTTCTTAGGAACTGAGTTCCGTGTTTATGATCCAAGACTAGTTACTACCACACGTTGGGATACTTAATTGACCCTCTCGACTTATCAATCGCTTAGTCCTTGGTCCAGGAGTTGCAAGTAGTTTCTGGTGTTTATAGCATGCTGGAGGCCGTGCATAGCGCTGACCCTAGGGTGGGTTACGACACGGTAGGAGGTGGCATGGTGTACCAAGGGTCATCCGAATGATGGGCTTGGGAACCCTGTGCACATCGTTTGGGTCCGTAGCAGAAACTTCGGCCGGACTTCCGTGCGGGTTCAGTCTCAAATAGGCGATAGCGTGGACTAGAGGTCTTGTGTGATTGACGGTCATGGCCGACTCCCTCGTTGGGCTTCCGCTTGAAGGTTGCCGAGGTGCATGGTTTTATGAGCACATAGCGATAAGTGGCAAGAGCGTGTGTGAAGAAGTACACCCCTGCAGGGTATGAAACTATTCGAATAGCCGCGTTCTAAGATATGGACTACTTGGAGAACTTATGTTGTTCATAGATAATTAAATGGATACTCATAAAAATATCAAGATAAGTGTGAGTACCGTGGATGGCACTCTCGTAGGAGACGGACGTGAATCCATGATGGTGTATTGTTATGGAGTTAGTGGACTCGTGTGCGATATCTAAAAATTAAAAAAAGAGTTAAAATGGTGTAGTGTAAGTTAGCCATGAGACAAAGCTGGCATTGCTGCATAAACTCCACCACTCCCCTTGTTGATACTTGAGCATGAATAGACTAGGTCTGTTTTAAAGACTTGCTGAGTACGTTTGTCACGTTTGCTTAATAAATGTTGCAGATGAGACTCAGGACCCATCAGGTGGGTTCTATCTAGATGTCGACGATGCCGAATAGCTGGTGTCCCAGCTACGACCTTATGCCCTGTGGCTGGCTGTAGATAGTCAGGCCATGTGCCTCTTTACCCTTTCATCTATCTGTACTCAGACAGCTTTATGCTTCCGCTTGGTTTGTATGAACTTGTTTGTATGACTTGAGTGTCGGGTCATGTGACCCCTATCTGTAAGAACATATTATGCAAGGCTCTTCTGAGCCTCTTAAATAAAAGTTGTCTTGATATATCGTTATGTTGTGATGCCATAGTTGTATCTATGCATATCGGGCATGTCATGCGTACGTGTGACGTGCAACGGTATGTATGGGATCCGACACCTAGTCATGTGCCTTTAGTAGTACTCTTTACGGGAAACTGCCTCTTTGTGCTTCCACCGAGCCCTGGTAGCTTGCTACTGCTCCGGACACACTGATTGATCGGCATGCATCCTTCTTTGCTGTTGTGTCTGTCCCTTCGGGTAAATGTCTCGCAATGTAATGGAGTCCCTGTAGCCTGCTACGACTCGTCTTTGTGCAGTGATGAGATTTATGTCCCACGGCATAATAGAGTCCTTGTAGCTTGCTATGACTCGTCTACACACGCTTGAGGCCAACACCTGCATTGCTGGGTTACGTATGCCTATTTCCGTATGGATGTGCCACTTGGGTTCTATGACTAGTCATGTCGGCTCGGGTTCTCTGTCGTTTGATTGCCAGCGACATGTTCACATACGTGAGCCAAAAGACGCAAACGGTCCCGGCTAAGGTAAGGCTGCAGCCGTGGAGCTTACTGTGCGTGAGGCCGCAAAGTGATGTGATATGTTACAGTATGGATTCATATGACTTAGGATCGGGGTACCGACAGCACCCGGCTAGCCTCTAGACACGCTTCAGCTCTGTGGGGATTGCAAGTTCTGATAGAGCACGGATTTTAGCTGGATTTGCCTGTATTCCTCTATGGGAGACGATGAATCTAAGCAGCTTACCAAAGGGAACTCCGAATACACATTTTCCGGATTGAGCCGATCATATTCGCGTAGACTAGCGAAGGTTTTCCGTAAGTCGTCGATCAACTGGCCGACGTGTTTGGTTTTGATTACCACATCATCCACGTACGCCTCGACAGTCTTACGGACCTGTTTCGCGGGATAGGTTTGGATCATGCGTTGGTATGTGGCCTCGACATTTTTTAGCCTGAAAGGCATCGTGTTGAAGCAGAATGGACCGTAGGGGGTGATGAATGCAGTAGTCGCTTGATCGAATTCCTTCATTTTAATTTGATGGTATCCGTAGTAAGCATCGAGGAAACACAACAAATCGTGTCCGGTTGTGGTGTCAATGATCTGGTCTATGCGTGGTAAGGGGAAAGGGTCCTTCGGGCAGGCCTTGTTGAGGTCTTTGAAGTCGACACACAGCCGCCAGGACTTGTATTTCTTAGGTACCATCACTAGGTTCGCTAGCCACTTAGGGTGTTTGATATCCCGAATAAATCCGGCCTCGAGCGGTTTAGCTAATTCTTCACCCATGGCTTGTCGTTTAGGCTCGAAGAAGCAGCGTAGAGTCTGTTTCATGGGCTTAAAGCCTAGGATGATGTTTAAGCTGTGTTCGGCGAGCCAACGTGAGATTCCAGGCATATCGGAAGGATGCCAGGAGAAAATGTCCCAATTCTCGCGGAGGAAATTCCGTAGTGCCTCGTACAGGAGGGGATCACGCTGGGCTCTGATGGACGTTGTTTTATTGGGGTCTTTGGATGTACTTGGAATTTAACAATTTCCTCTGCGGGTTTAAAGGACGTGGACTTGGGCCTTTTGCTAAGGATCACATCATCCTTATTAACTATCGACCGTAGGGCGGTCAACTCTTTGGCGGCAAAAGTTTCCTCTAATGCCTCGAGGGCGAGCGCTACCATCTTGTTTTCGGCCCGAAGGGCTATGTTCGGATCACTGGCGATCGTGATCACTCCATTTGGTCCTGGAATTTTGAGTTTCATGTACCCATAATGGGGTATAGCCTGGAACTTTGTGAAGGTGCCGCGTCCCAATAGGGCGTGATAGCCACTTGGGAAAGGGACGATGTGGAAGAGAAGTTCTTCGGATCGGCAGTTTTCAGGCGTGCCGAACACAACGTCCAGGATGATACATCCGGAACAACGTGCCTCTTTCCCTGGGATAATTCCCCGGAAGGTTGTGTTGCTATGTTTGATGCGGGATCAATCGAACTGCATTTTTTCGAGAATGGCCTCGTATATGAGATTAAGACCGCTGCCGCCGTCCATTAGCACTTTATGTAGCCTTATCCATCAATGATGGGATTCAAGACTAGAGCGGTCGGTGAGTGACTGGGAAGAATGGGTAGCTAGTCAGCGTTCCCGAAAGTAATCGGTATGTCTGCCCATGGGCTAGTGGCTGCCACGTGGTAGACTTGCTCGTGCTCCCTAAGAGCTCTTTTACTCCTGTTCCTCGAGGGGAAGGTCTCATAGACCGTCAGGACTTTGGCATTGAATCCGGGCGGCGAAGGGGAGAGTCTACTCGACGGAGGTGTTTCGAGGATGGCCACGCCGCTTTTTGTGACTTGCATGACGACCCAGCAAGCCCTAAGGCTGTGAGTTGGGTTCGTGTTTAACAACACTGAATGTATGGGGCAAGGTTTATCCAATAGTCCATCGAGGACAGTGCCGGCCCCTGAAAAGTGCTTGTTTGTTTTTTCGACGGTTTCATACCTGGCTAGCCTATTTGAAGGTATCCTCTTTTTCTGAGCTCCTCTAGGGTGTTCGGGGAGAATTGGTTTCGAGAACAACTGTTCAGATTGCCATACACTCTCCGTGGCACAGTATTTTTGTACCAATTCGGATAACTCCGAAAAGTTACTTATGCGTCGGCGGGCCAAGGCATTAAGAATCCCTTCATCATGGAAATTGCGAATGAAAATTACCATTATATTTTGGTCACTAAGACCTTTTACTCTGCTCCTAGTGAGTAGGAGTCTGGGCCAAAAGTGGTGGACTGATTCTCCTTGTAGTTACTTGATATCCCGAAAGTCCGAAGACACGGACTTTGGTGCGATACTTGGATGGTCGTCTTGGGCGGTGGGTGGGAAAAATTCGATTCCATGTCCCAAAGAGTGTTCGGAACCACAATTTCCCAATCGTGCGAAGGATTCCGGACCGGTGACGGTCCGGCTTTAGAATGATTCCCCGCCTCTGGTTCACCGACAGAGTTTTGGTGATCGAGGACTGAAGTATAGATGGTTTTCAATTCCGGCTGTCGGGCAGAATCCGCAGCCAAACACTCGATGGTAGCGACAAGGTGGGTGACCGGAGGGACATGAATCTCCCTAACATCGGGTCTGATCCCGAGCTGATCATAGATCAGAACCTGGTCATCCGATACACGCATAGCTTCGACCCAATCGAACAACTCGTTTAAGAACGAGGCGATGGCAGGGTGCGTGTCGCTGATACGAGTGGATTCATCAAGTGGCGTGACGGTTCTAGACTTACGCCTAAGAGGATCTGTGTTCCGTTCCACCATGGGACCTGATGTCTCGGGCGTCGAACCATCCGGACTTACAGGTTTTTCTTCATAGGTTGAGTGTTCCATTAGAACGAGTGTTCCCCGAGAATCAGCCACGAACTCTAGGGTTCCGAACTTGATACTCTGATTGGGGGGACTTCCGGATTGGCCATGACGGCTGATCGGGTTGGCACGTGATAAGGTGTCGTGGCCGGTGAGACTCTGATCGGGGGCGAGAGTCCCCTCGATGCAGATCTTTCTACCTGTGATGAGGTGAGCCATCGATTCCTTCGGCGCTCATAGAGGAACTCTCAATGAAAGCACCAATGTCGGTGTCAAAACCGATGGATCTCGGGTAGGGGGTCCCGAACTGTGAGACTAGAATCGACGGCAACAGGAGACGAAGGGGGCAAGGATTTACCCAGGTTCGGGCCCTCCTAAGGTAATACCCTACATCCTGCTTGGTTGTATTGATGATATGGGGGGTTACAAAGTTGATCTACCTCGAGATCGAATAGCTAACCCTAGATGAGTTGTTCTCTCTATACCCCTAAACCCTCCGGCTTATATAGACGCCGAGGGTGTCCTGGGTTTACACATGGTCGGTTACATGCCAAAGAGATAAACATGCCTAACTACAGCTAATAACTTGGAGAATACGTCATGGCTCCTTGAAGCTTCCATTTGGCGTAGGCAGTCCTTCATCGTTTGATGCTCGCCCTGCGGCCCATACAGTCCGGCCCATTAACAATAGGTCGGCTATCCGAGGACCCCCTGATCCAGGACTCCCTCACTGGGCACGCCCGCCTGGCCCGCACTGGCTCGCATCGACCCCACATATATTCATCCTGATCCGTTCGCCGGACCATACCCTAGCCACTTCACTCCACTCCCCTCTACTCCTATCTACCATCCTAGCTCACCTTCTATGATCTCCGTCCTTCTCCGGCATGGAGGGCAGCGGATCTGACTCTGACCAGTCCGGATCCATAGACTGGGGGGTGGCGGTTAGCATTGCACTCCGCCACTCCCGCGAGGACAGCGCCCGACCGACTTCAGGATCTATCCGCCGTGACTCCATAGCATCCGCTCAACGAGCGCTCGTTTCCTCTGGGGCGGGATCATCGAGGTCTCGGAGGGCGGATCCATCGACCGGTCCGGCGGACTTCGAGTCCCACCAGGAACGGGCTGCCCGCTGTAGGAAGGAGAGGATAAGGGTTGCTGAGGCCTATCTCACGGAGGAAATGGTGGAGACGAAGGCGGCTGATGCGGCAACGCGGGCGGACACACAGGAGGAACCTATCCGCACCCGCATTTTGAAGAAACAACTGTGGAGGAACACGTGCACGCCCTCGCTCGAGAGCAAAATCGGGCTGTCCGTGAGATGGCAGGACTGCTACCGAAGGAGGAGAGCGACGACAAAGACATCTCCGGCGACGAGCAGATCTGGCTCTAACCGTACTGCGTCTTTGACCGATACTTCGGCCAGAAGGACGGCAAGGGCTCCGGAAAAGGCAAGGGCAGCCGTGGATGATGTCCATCATAGCCAAACATGATAAATTTTGATAATCCGGTGACATGTTAGTTGTGATGGAGCAGTCGGACGATGTGTGTAATGCATCGATGTAGGAGTAATAGTTACATGACTTGTATGGATTTGAGATGTCTGGATATAGAATGCATCATTTGAAACGTGACTAAAAAAACCGTATGTGCGTGTTTGATGGATCAAATTTACAAGTTTCAACTGTAAATGCTCTAACCTCTGTGTTCCTACTGACGGAGACCCTAGCTACACCGTTTCCAGATCTGGGAGAATCAACCTTCTGCTTTCCATCGATCTCTGCATTTCACTGCGGAAATACGACCGTAGGATAGTTCGATCCTGACAATATACCATGTGAACTCCTTGTGCAGAACGCACCAAACAGAGCTGTATGGCTGGATGCACCGATCAGTACGTACTGAACTTGGTTTATCTGACGCGCGAAGCATCGCACGCGAACGTATGCACGGCCATTAATTGGAAGTGTACACCTGACATGCATGCACGCACGGTAACCGCACGCGTGTACACGCATATGACGCAGGTGTACGATGTACCTCCCAACGCATCCGGCTACTTCTTGCACGTAGCTAGCAGCAATAAGCTTAGCTACCCATACACTACTCCAGACATGCAGGAGTAGATCGATAAGCTTTGGGCCCGTCCATGTCTCGGCTTCAAGTCAAAAGGAAACAAAAGGCATCGCATTATCCATATCTGTCAACCATGGCCATCATCTCGCGCTTTGACTGTGGAAAGAGTTCAATATAATCCCATCGCAGAGGTTACCGCATCAGCGAATCAGTAGAATAGGCATTGTTTAGAACATCTACAACCGGACGTCATAAATAACTCTTCATATATATGTGGACGTGTCCGGTTAGTGACCGAACAAGAAAGAAAGAAAGAAAATGATCTAACCGGATCCTTCATATCATCTTTATACGTCTGAACTGTCCGTGGATCCTTATATCCATCTTAAATATGAAAAGAATACGAGGGCTCCCGGACTCGTTCGGACGCGCCCGGTCATTCCGCCACGTAGGACGCGACCTCACCCCGGACCATATCTTTCTTTCTTTTATTCATTTTATCCCTCTCTCTTTCTCTCCATCAATTATGTGCAAGTGACGGACATATAAAAAAATAAGAAATATGGATGTGTGAACGGACAAATAGAAGACACATCCGGTCACTGACCAGACACGTCTACGAACATTTAGGGTCATATTTACGATGTCCGGTTATAGATGTTCTTATTATCACTCTTTATCCAATCTTTGATCCGTAGTACCAAAACCTTATCGACTACACAACGCGACACTGTCCCCTAACTTCCCGGCTCCGCTCACATCGCCGGCCGGCCATCCAAACGCCGTGCGACACTTGCATGGGCTTCCATGCGCCG
The DNA here is from genome assembly GCA_022496015.1 of Hordeum marinum. NCBI lineage: Eukaryota > Viridiplantae > Streptophyta > Magnoliopsida > Poales > Poaceae > Hordeum > Hordeum marinum. The sequence continues at coordinate 155,792,597 of CM039673.1, read as the reverse complement.
AGCGTCCGGCCGGCAGGTAACCGGACGTACCTGGCTAACTGTCGAGTAACCGACGGTTCTAACGGACCTATCCTAGCCTAGCCTACAAGTCAGCCGAACCAGTCGGTAGTCAGAGCGCGAGTGCACGCACGCATGACCGGTTCACGTCGGTGCAGGTGTTTGATCGGAAAATTCTGCAGCTTTGTGTTCGCATGACACCGTACGACGATGCTGATCGACGGTGAGGTCGATCGGTCGATGTGATGTCGCACATTGTAGCTTTGCACCGGCCACTGCGTCGTCTATCCGGTGGTCTCCCGCGTAAGTCTTCAAGGAACCGTGTGGGTTTTCCTGCACTTTCTTTCTTTGTGTTGGAGGTTTTCCTGCACTTGGAAGCGTCTACGAACGGAGAGAACCGTCCCGTTGACGCGGCTGGTGTTGCATTGCATGTATCGGCGTAAATGCAGGGTGGCATTCGTGTGTACACAGTAGTGTGCGCTGATGTACACGTTTCGCAGGTAGAGTGCTCTATCCAGGGGCCCAGAGGCAGACATGCAGGAGCAACCGCTCGTCGTCGACATGGACATGGACATGGGCATGGTTTTGAACCGGACGGGCTTCGGAGATGCGGATGAGAGTGGTCGAGATTGGATTGCACTGGTATAAGTTCTCCTATTCGAAACTTAATGCCATGACGGGTAAGTTAATTTAGTGTGAAGCTCCATTTTAACTGTCAACAATCAACATGCAACTACTAACTAGAACGCATCATGTCATGTTATCCACCGGTCGTGGAGAAGGAGGTTCGTTTGACTACGGAAAGCAACAGGTTTTTTCCAAGCCTAGCTAGCTGAGCGGGCGCGTTTGCATCAGCAAACCTGTGGAAAGGCAACGTACGTTTATCCAACCCGATCTTACTTAGATTCTTAATCTTATCATCTCGAGACGACAGCGCCATAGCTCATAGCTGCACCCTTTTTTCCCCGAAATATAAGCTGCTCCCTCAAGTCCCCTGCACGTCGCCGGCGAGCGAAACGCCGCTCGACACTTGCTTGCCGTCATGGTCGGAGTGCATCTGCAGCTCGTTCAGGCACAAGTGTCGTTAGACAAACCGTCCTGCCTGTATGGTGGCACATACTCCTGCATACGGTCGCTGTGACTGGCACTGCACTTCTTGCAGAGCGTGGTGCGTGTTGACCGGCCGGACGTGTCGATTGAGTAATTGCCGCAGCTAGCAGGCAAAACCAACCGTGCCCGTGTTCATCTACTTGGCCGACTCCGTGCACAGAAAAATTGATGGTCGGTGTGTTTTGTGAAATGGGAGGAGGGGACTTGAAGAAACTAACGTTGTCGTGTCGACGCGGAAGGTCGCATCGGCGTAAATGCAGGGGGTGCGTATCTATAGTGTGCTGATGGAAACGTTTCGCAGGCTTCGGGTGCAATCGGCGGCATACATGGATGAGATCGATGTGCCGCTCGTCGGCGACGAGGACAGAAATGGATTTTTCTTAAGGAAACGTTTGTAGACGGTGCGCCGGTCGAAGCTTCGGCCTCATGACGCACCCAGCACAAGCGTAGAAGGACACCTCCTCCCCTTTTTCATGGGTTCATGTAACCGCTCCGATCCAACCTCCTCTTCTTCACCTCAACGTCACGAGCTCTTCCGTTGTTCCCGTTGCAACGTTGCGTGCCTTCAGCTCCGCCGCCCCTCCCTTAGGGCGTCTCACCTGAGCTTGTGGGACCCTCGGGCACTCTTCTGACGTTACTCCGGCGCAGGAAATCCTATAAATTGTGAAACCTTCAGAAAAAAACTAGAACACTTTTACGCCTCCACCGCAAGCCTCTGTTCCGAAGCGATCTCATCCGGAGCCTTTTTTCGACGCCCCACTAGAGGGAGAAATCATCATTGGAGGTCATCTTCATCATCCCGGTGGTCTTCAGACGGGGAGGAAGTAGTTTACCCTTAGGGCTGAGGGTATGTACCAGTAGCTATGTGCTTGATCTTTTTCTTATGATCTTGATAGGGCACGATCTTGATGTACCATGAGCTTTATTAATATAGTTGTATCATATGATGCTCTTCCTACTCTATTTTTGTTATGATGAATTGAGTCTTACCTTTGAGGTTTCATTATTATCAGATTGAACATTTTGGATTTGAGATCACTTGAAGTATATCTTGCATGTGAATATTCGTGGTGACAATGAGGTATTCTATTAAGTCACTTGATATATGTTTTCTAATCAACTTGCGGATTTCCGAGATGACATTGGGGTAATCTAGGCACATAGGTTGATACACCTTTTCATCCTGCTTTCTCCGGTGAAAACTTTGGGGTAATCTTTAAAGTTTTTTGTGTTGGATTGAATATTATGAATATTAAATTTATTGATACATATCTAATAATTAACTCATGGATACTCGTGATGATATTGGAGTATCTAGGTGACATTAGAGTTGATTTATGCGTATCATATGGTGTTATTGTACTACGATCTTCATGGATGTTTATGACACTTATAGGGATGTCTCAATAGATTGATCAGAAATAAAGTTTGAGATGGTTTGCTACCTACAATAATTCCATCTTATGTTCTCCGCTAATGATAAGAACTTTGAAGTGATTTTTTGTCGCACATTGAGGGACTGTTATATGATTCAATCATGCTAGCATTGTTGAGAGATTGTTCTAGTGAAAGTATGAACCCTATGTTTTGTTTTCAAGCATTGCAATACCTTTTATGTTCACTTTCATTACTTGCCACCTTACTGTTTTTATTATTTCAGATTACAAAAACATACGTGTACTATCCATACTACACTTGTACCACCATCTTATCGCCGAACTAGTGTACCTATACAATTATATATTATATTGGATGTGTTAGGGACACAAGAAATTTCTTGTATTTGATTGCAGGTTTATTTGAGATAGACCACATTCATCTTACACCTCTCGCGGATTTATAAATCTTAGGTCATCCAGTTGAGGGAAATTTGCTATTGTCCGACAAAACTCTGCGCTTGGAGGCCATATGGAGTCTACAAGAACAAAGTTGCATGGTAGACCTATGTGCTAACCCGTCACCCATAAGAGACGCGGTTGATTATGGCACAACGGATAAGACGACGGAAGCTCGGGACTTCAAATTCAGTTGTAATCATCCGCTATGTTCCCACTACGACTGAGGGGGAATGCTAAAAGTATAATTATGTTTAAGTTAGAGATAAGGAGTGATTGATAAGATTGGTTTAAATCATGTACGACTTGTACTCTCTCTGTCTCTCTCTCTCTCTCTCTCTATATATATATATATATATATATATATATATATATTAGCCCTAAGAGGGTAAGATCAATACAACAACAACAATAACAACAACAACAACAACAACAACAACAACAATAACAAATATTAGCCACCCTACAATTCAACATAGATGTGTTCTATCAACAAGCCCAAGATGGACTTATATCAAATATCAAGGTCCTAGGATTACAAGATGTTGGGAAACGTTACATGGGAAACAAAAAATTTCCTACGCTTCACCAAGATCAATCTAGGAGATGAGCATCTATGAGAGGAGAGATTGGATCTACGTATCCTTGTAGATCGCTAAGCGGAAGCATTAAAAAACACGGTTGATGTAGTAGTACATCTCCGCGATCCAAATCGCAAGCCGTCCCACAAACTCCCGATTAAGTACCGAACGGACGACACCTCCGCGTTCAACACATGTGCAGCTCGGTGAAGATCTCCGCCTTCTTGATCCAGCAAGAGGGAGCGGAGAGGTAGACGAGTTCTCTGGCAACGTGACAACATTGCTGCGATGGTGGTGGAGCGATTCCAGCAGGGCTTCGCCTAAGCACTGCTGAAAACCGATCTAGAGGAGAAAACGATCTAGAGGAAGAAGAGGGCAGCACTTGGCAGAATTAGGGTTGGGGCTGCCGTCAAAATCCTCTAGTATATATAAGAGGGAGAGGAGAGGAGGCAGACTTACCCCTCCAACAAGGAGGGCTTCGGCCGAAGGCAATAGGGGAGAGTCCAGCTCCCACAAGGGAGGTGGATTCCAAGTGGGACTCTTCCCTAACTTGGCCCCTACTCTACCTCCTTCTTCCCTTGCACATAGGCCCTTATGGACTGGCTTGCCCAGACCACCAGGGGCTGGTGCGCCACCTCTAAGGCCCATGTGGCCCCTTGGGGTATGTGAGCCCCACTTGGTGGTCCCCCGAACCCATTCGTCACTCCCGGTACACCATCGAAAATGCCCGAAACTTTTCCGGAGTTCAAACACCACTTTCCTATATATCAATCTTTACCTCCAGACTATTTTGGAGCTCCTTGTGACGTCTAGGATCTCATTCAGGACTCCGAACAACCTTTGGTCACCACCATACATAACTCTATACTACCGAAACATCACTGAACCTTAAGTATGCAGACCGTGCGGGTTTGAGAACTATGTAGACATGACCGAGACACCTCTATGGTTAGTAACCAATAGCAGGACCTGGATGCCCATATTAATTCCTACATATTCTATGAAGTTCTTTATCGGTCGAACCTCTATGTCAAGGATTCAGTTAATCCCGTATGATGTTTCCTTTGTTCTTCGGTATGTTACTTTCCTGAGATTCGATCGTCGGTATCTCCATACCTAGTTCAACCTCTTTACCAGCAAGTCTCTTTACTCGTTCCGTAATACAAGATCCCGTGGCTAACACTTAGTCACATTGCTTGCAAGGGTTGTTGTGATGTTGTTTTACCGAGTGGGCCTTGAGATACCTCTCCGTCACACGGAGTAATAAATCCCAGTATTGATCCATGCCAACCCAGCAGACAGCCTCGGATATACCTGTAGAGCACCTTTATAGTCACCCAGTTACGTTGTGACGTTTGATACACACAAGGCACTCCTCCGGTGTCCGTGAGTTTCATGATTTCATGGTCATAGGAACATATACTTGACATGTAGAAAACTGTAGCAATAAACTGACACGATCATATGCTACGTTTATAGTTTGGGTCTTGTCCATCTCATCATTCTCCTAATGATGTGATCTCGTTATCAAATGACATCTCATGTCAATGGCTAGGAAACCCTGGCCATCTTTGATCAACAAGCTGGTCTACTATAGGCACACTAGGGACAAAGTGTTGTCTATATATCCACACATGCAATGTGTTTCCAATCAATACAATTATAGCATGGATAATAAACAATTATCATGAACAAGGAAATATAATAATAATAACTTTATTATTGCCTCTAGGGCATATTTCCAGTAGTCTCCCACTTGCACTAGAGTCAACAATCTAGTTCACATCACTATGTGATTTACGTTGTAATGAATCGAACACCCATGCAGTTCTGGTGTTGATCATGTTTAGCCCTTGGAAGAGGTTCAGTCAGCGGGTCTGCAACATTCAGATCCGTGTGCACTTTGCAAATATTTATGTCCTTCTCCTCGATGTAATCGCGGATGGAATTGAAGCGTCGCTTTATGTGTATAGTCCTCTTGTGAAACCTTGGTTCCTTGGCCAGAGCAATGGCACCAGTGTTGTCACAGAACAGAGTCATTGGATTCAGTGCACTAGGCACTACTCCAAGATCTATCATGAACTGCTTCATCCAGACACCTTCCTTCGCTGCTTCCGAGGCTGCGATGTACTCTGCTTCGCATGTAGAATCGGCTACCACGCTTTGCTTGGAACTGCACCAGCTTACCGCTCCCCCGTTGAGAATAAATACATATCCGGTTTGCGACTTAGAGTCATTCGGATTAGTGTCAAAGCTTGCATCAACGTAACCCTTTATGACGAGCTCTTGATCACCTTCATAAACAAGAAACATTTCCTTAGTCCTTTTCAGGTACTTAAGGATATTCTTGACCGCCGTCCAGTGCTCCATTCCAGGATCACTTTGAAACCTTCCGACCATACTTATGGCAAGGTTGACATCGGGTCTTGTCCACAACATTGCATACATGATAGAGCCTATGGCTGAAGCATAGGGGATGACACTCATCTTCTCTCTATCTTCCGCAGTCACTGGGAATTGAGTCTTACTCAACTTCACACCTTGTAACACACGCAAGAACCCCTTCTTGGACTGATCCATTTTGAACTTCTTCAAAACTTTATCAAGGTATGTGCCTTGTCAAAGTGCTGTCAAGCGCCTCGATCTATCTTTATAGATCTTAATGCCTAATATGAAAGCAGCTTCTCCTAGGTCCTTCATTGAAAAACTTTTGTTCAAATATTCCTTCACGCTTTCTAGCATTTCTATATTGTTTCCAATCAGCAATATGTCATCCACATATAATATTAGAAACGCTACAGAGCTCCCACTCACTTTCTTGTAAATACAAGCTTCTCCATAAACTTGTATAAACCCAAACGCTTTGATCACCTCATCAAAGCGCTTATTCCAACTCTGAGATGCTTGCACCAGTCCATAAATGGATCGCTGGAGTTTGTAAACTTTGTCAGTAGTCTCTGGATCGACAAAACCTTCCGGTTGCATCATATACAACTCTTCCTCAAGGAAACTGTTAAGGAACATTGTTTTGACATCCATTTGCCAAATTTCATAGTCGAAATATGCAGCTATTGCTAACATGATTCTGACGGACTTATGCATCACTACAGGTGAGAAGGTCTCATCGTAGTCAACTCCTTGAACTTGTGAAAAACCCTTTGCCACAAGTCAAGCTTTATAGACGGTGACATTACCGTCCGCGTCCGTCTTCTTCTTAAAGATCCATTTGTTCTCAATGGCCTTTCGCCCTTCAGGTAATACTTCCAAAGTCCATAATTTGTTTTCATACATAGATCCCATCTCGGATTTCATGGCCTCTAACTATTTCTCGGAATCCAAGCCCATCATCGCTCCTCCATAGCTCGTAGGTTCATTCTTGTCCAACAACATGACCTCCAAGACAGGGTTGCCATACCACTCAGGAGCATTACGTGCCCTTGTCGACCTACGAGGTTCAATAGTAACTTGATCCAAAGCTTCATGATCATCATCATTAACTTCCTCTTCAACTGTCGTAGGCTCCACAGAAACATCTTTCTGCACTGCGCTACTCGCTGGTTGAAGTAAAGGTTCAATAACCTCATCAAGCTCTATTTTCCTCCCACTCAATTCTTTCAAGGGAAACTCTTTCCCAAGAAATGTTCTGTCTTTAGTGACAAACACTTTGCCTTCGGATCTGAGATAGAAGGTATACCCAACTGTCTCTTTCAGATATCCTATGAAGAACGACATTTTCGTCATCTTGCCCGTGAGGCATGGTTCACATGTGTCAAGTGATTCAAAATCAAGTGACTCCAAAAGTCCATCAACATGGAGCTTCTGTTGGAAATATGCCCTAGAGGCAATAAATAAAGTGTTTATTATTATATTTCCTTGTTCATGATAATTTTTTATTATCCATGCTAGAATTGTATTAATTGGAAACATGGATACATGTGTGGATACATAGACAAACACAATGTCCCTAGTATGCCTCTAGTGAACTAGCTCGTTGATTAAAAGATGGTTAAGGTTTCCTAGCCATGGACATGAGATGTCATTTGATAATGGTATCACATCATTAGGAGAATGATGTGATGGACAAGACCCAAACTACAAACATAGCTTATGATCATGTCAGATTATTGCTACTGTTTTCTGCATGTCAAGTATATGTTCCTATGACCATGAGATCATGCAACTCACCGACATCAAAGGAGTGCCTTGTGTGTATCAAACGTCGCAACGTAACTGGGTGACTATAAAGGTGCTCTACAGGTATCTCCGATGGTGTCTGTTGAGTTGGCATGGATCAAGACTAGAATTTGTTACTCCGTGTGATGGAGAGGTATCTCAGGGCCCACTCGGTAATACAACATCACAATAAGCCTTGCAAGCAATGTGACTAAGTGTTAGTTGCGGGATCTTGTATTACGGAACGAGTAAAGAGACTTGCCGGTAACGAGGTTGAACTAGGTATGGAGATACCGACGATCGAACCTCGGGCAAGTAACATATCGAAGAACAAAGGGAACATCATACGGGATTAATTGAATCCTTAACATAGAGGTTCAACTGATAAAGATCTTCGTAGAATATGTAGGAACCAATGTGGACATCCAGGTCCCGCCATTGGTTATTGACCGTAGAGGTGTCTCGATCATGTCTACATAGTTCTCGAACCCGCAGGGTCTGCACACTTAAGGTTTGGTGACGTTTCGATAGTATAGAGTTATGTATGGTGGTGACCGAAGTTTGTTCGGAGTCCCGTATGAGATCCCAGACGTCACGAGGAGCTCCGGAATGGTTCGAAGGTAAAGATTCATATATAGGAAGTCCTGTTTTGGTCGCCGAAAAAGTTTTGGGCTCATCGGTAGTGTACCGGAAGTGCCGGTAGTGTATCGGGAGGCCTCCGGGAGGGGTATTTCGACCCAAGAGGCTTCATGGGCTGTGGGAGAGTGAATATCAGCCTTTAGTGGGCTGGTGGAAACTCCCACACAAGGCCCATGTGGCTGGAGGAAAAAAACCAAAGAGAAAAAGTGGAAAAAGGCAAAATAGGGTGAATCCTAGTCCTACTAGGATTGGAGGTGGACTCGACCTCCACCACCTTGGTTCGGCCGAAGCTCTTGGCTTGGAAGCCAAGGCTGCCTCCTCTCCTCCTCTCCTCCTATATATACTAGAGGGTTTTGGGTTTTTGCACTAGTTTTTTCAGCCACGTGCTACCCGTTCCTCCAGTGCATAGTTTCTCCTCTAGATCGGATTTCTGCAGTGCTTAGGCGAAGCCCTATTGGAATTGTTCCACCACCATCGCTGAAGCGCCGTCACGCTGCCAGCGAACTCTTCTACCTCTCCTCTCTCTCTCTTGCTAGATCAAGACGGTGGAGGTCGTCATCAAGCTGTACGTGTGCTGAACGCGGAGGTGTCGTCCGTTCGGCGCTAGATCGGAAGGATCGTGATCAAGTTCGTGGGACGGATCGTGATCAAGTTCGTGGGACGGATCATGATGAAGTTTGTGGGACGGATCATGATTAGATTGCGGGACGGATCACGATTGGATCGCGGGACGCACGACGATTTGGATCACGAAGACGTTCGGCTACACCAACCGCGTTTCTTAACGCTTCCCGCTTAGCGATCTACAAGGGTATGTAGATCCACTCTCCCTCTCGTAGATGCTCATCACCATGGATAGATCTGCGTGTGCGTAGGATTTTTTTGTTTCCCTTGCAACGTTCCCCAACAGTGGCATCATGAGCTAGGTCTATGTGTAGATGAGATCTCGAGTAGAACACAAAAGGTTTGTGGGTGTTGATGCTTAGATTGCTTCCTCCCTTGGTCGGATTTTGGTTCAGCGGTATAGTGAGATCAAGCGGCCTGGATCAACATTATGTGTATGCTTACGATAGACCGGTTCCCTTGACCGCAACTTGTTGCATAGATGGCTTGCGGGTGCCAGTTTCTCTCACTTTAGTTGGATCGGATTCGACTAAGGCGGTCCATGAGAAGGTTGAAAAGCAAATTATGTATCACTGTTGTGGTTTATGCGTAGGTGAGAATCGTTCTTGCTAGAAACCCATAGCAGCCACGTAAAACATGCAACAACAATTAGAGGACGTCTAACTTGTTTTTGTAGGGTATGTTGTGATGTGATATGGCCAATTACATGATGTGATATATGTGATGTATGAGATGATCATGTGATGTATAGAATTTCACGACTTGCATGTCGATGAGTACGGCAACCGGCAGGAGCCATAGGGTTGTCCTTAATTATTGTATGACCTGCGTGTCAATCATTAAGCGCTATGTAATGCTTTACTTTATCGCTAAACGGTAGCAATAGTAGTAGAAGCATGCAGGGCATGACACCCCCGATGGCGACACGTTGATGGAGATCAAGATGATGGAGATCATGGTGTCGTGCCGGTGACGATGGAGATCATGCCGGTGCTTTCAAGATGGAGATCTAAAGCACAAGTTCATGGCCATATCATGTCACTTATGAATTGCATGTGTTGTTAATCCTTTTTATGCACCTTGTTTTGCTTAGTACGACGGTAGCATTATAAGGTGATCCCTCACTTAAATTTCAAGATAAATTGTGTTCTCCCCGAGTGTGCACCGTTGCGAAAGTTCGTCGTGTTGAGACACCACGTGATGATCGGGTGTGATAGACTCTACGTTCACATACAACGGGTGCAAGCCAGTGTTGCACGCGCAGAACACTCGGGTTAAACTTGACGATCCTAGCATGTACAGACATGGCCTCGGAACACAAGAGACTGAAAGGTCGAACATGAGTCATATAGTAGATATGATCAACATAATGATGTTCACCATTGAAGCCACCTCAACTCACATGATGATCGGACTTGAGTTGGTGGATTTGGATCATGTGACACTCAGATGACCTGAGGGATGTCAACTCGAGTGGGAGCTTTAGTAATTTGATTAACTAAACTCATTATCTTGAACAATAGTCTAAGTGAACTTTGCATATTTATGTTGTAGATCAATGGCTCGCGCAGTAGCACCCCTGAATTTTAATGCGTTCCTAGAGAAAGCTAAGTTGAAAGATGATGGAAGTAACTTTGTTGACTGGGCCCGTAATGTGAGGATTATCCTCACGGCTTCCCAGAAATCATATGTCCTTGATGCACCGCTTGGTGACCAAGCAGAAGACATGACCTCCGAAGACGTTAAGAACGCTTGGGAGGCACATATTGGAGATTACTCAATAGTTCAGTGTGCAATATTGTATGGCTTAGAGCCGGGACTTCAAAGACGTTTTGAACGTCATGGAGCATATCAGATGTTCCAGGAGTTGAGGTTTATCTTTTATAAGAACGCCCGGATCGAGAGGTATGAAACCTCCGATAAGTTCTATGCTTGCAAGATGGAGGAGAACGGGTCTATCAGTGAACATATACTCAGAATGTCTGGGTATTCAACTAGCCTAGCGGAGTTGGGAATTGCCCTTTTGCTAGAGGCGATCACTGACAGAGTTCTTCAATCACTGCCACCTAGTTACAAGAGCTTTGTGATGAACTAAAACATGCACGGGATGAACAAGGCAGTCGCCGAGCTGTTTGCGATGCTAAAAGTCGCTGAGTCTGAAATCCAGAAAGAACATCAAGTGTTGATGGTCAATAAAACCACTAGTTTCAAGAAAATGGCAAAGTCAAGGGCAAGGGCAAGAAGGGTAAAACCAAGAAGGATGGCAAAGCAGTTGCTACTCCTGTAAAGAAGCCCAAGCATGGACCCAAGCCAGAAACTGAGTGCTTTGATTGCAAGGGAACTGGTCACTGTAAGCGGAACTGCCCCAAGTACCTGGCTGACAAGAAGGCAGTCAACGACAAACAAGGTATATATGATATACATGTTATTGATGTGTACCTTACTAGCTCTCGTAGTAGTGCCTGGGTATTTGATACCGGTTTGGTTGCTCACATTTGCAACTCAAAGTAGGTACAGAATAAACGAAGGCTCGCAAAAGACGAAGTGACGATGCGCGTGGGAAATGGTTCCAAGGTTGATGTGATCGCCGTCGGCATGCTCTCTCTTCGATTACCATCGGGATTAGTGATGAACCTAAATAATTGTTATTTAGTGCCTGCGTTAAGCATGAACATTATATCTGGATCTTGTTTATTGCGAGACGGTTACTCATTTAAATCAGAGAATAAAGGTTGTTCTATTTATATGAGTAATATCTTTTATGGTCATGCACCCATTGTGAGGGGTTTATTTATATTGAATCTTGATAGTGATGATACACATGTCCATAACATTGATGCCAAAAGATATAGAGTTGATAATGATAGTACCACTTTCTTGTGGCACTGCCGTTTAGGTCATATTGGTGTAAAATGCATGAGGAAGCTCCATGCTGATGGACTTTTGGAGTCACTTGATTTTGAATCACTTGACACATGTGAACCATGCCTCATGGGCAAGATGACTAAAACGCCGTTCTCTCGAACAATGGAACGGGCAAGTGACTTATTGGAAATCATACATACTAATGTGTGCGGTCCAATGAACGTTATAGCGCGTGGTGGATATCGTTATTTTCTCACCTTCACTGATGACTTAAGTAGATATGGGTATATTTACTTAATGAAACACAAGTCTAAAACGTTTGAAAAGTTCAAGCAATTTCAGAGTGAAGTTGAGAATCATCGTAACAAGAAGATTAAGTTCCTGCAATCTGATCGAGGAGGTGAATATCTGAGTTATGAGTTAGGCAGTCACTTAAGAAAATGTGGAATTGTTTCACAGTTGACACCGCCCGGAACACCACAGCGTAATGGTGTGTCCGAACATCGTAATCGAACCTTATTAGATATGGTGTGTTCTATGATGTCTCTTGTTGATTTGCCACTATCGTTTTGGGGTTATGCATTAGAGACAACTGCATTCACTTTAAATAGGGCACCATCGAATGCCATTGAGACGACGCCATATGAACTATGGTTTGGCAAGAAGCCAAAGTTGTCGTTTCTTAAAGTTTGGGGATGTGATGCTTATGTCAAAAAGCTTCAGCCTGAAAAGCTGGAACCCAAAGCGGAGAAATGTGTCTTCATAGGATACCCGAAAGAGACAGTCGGGTATACCTTCTATCTTAGATCCGAAGGCAAAGTGTTTGTCGCTAAGAACGGAACATTTCTTGAGAAAGAGTTTCTCTCGAAAGAATTGAGTGGGAGGAAAATAGAGCTTGATGAGGTTATTGAACCTTTACTTCAACTAGAAAGTAGCGCAGCAAAGAAAGATGTTTCTGTGGAAACTACGACGGTAGAAGAGGAAGTTAATGATGATGATCATGAAGCTTCGGATCAAGCTACTATTGAACCTCGTAGGTTGACAAGGCCGCGTACTACTCCTGAGTGGTACGGCAACCCTGTCTTGGAGGTCATGTTGTTGGACAAACAATGAACCTACAAGCTATGGAGGAGCAGTGATGGGCCTGGATTCCGAGAAATGGTTAGAGGCCATGAAATCCAAGATGCGATCCATGTATGAAAACAAAGTATGGACTTTGGAAGTATTACCTGAAGGGCGAAACGTCATTCAGAACAAATGGATCTTTAAGAAGAAGACAGACGCGGACGGTAATGTCACCGTCTATAAAGCTCGACTTGTGGCAAAGGGTTTTTCACAAGTTCAAGGAGTTGACTACGATGAGACTTTCTCACCCGTAGCGATGCTTAAGCCTGTTAGAATCATGTTAGCAATAGCTGCTTATTTCGACTATGAAATTTGGTAGATGGATGTCAAAACAACGTTCCTCAACGGTTTCCTTGAGAAAGAGTTGTATATGATGCAACCCGAAGGTTTTGTCGATCCAGAGAATGCTGGCAAAGTTTGCAAACTCCAGCGATCCATTTATGGACTGGTGCAAGCATCTCGGAGTTGGAATAAGCGCTTTGATGAGATGATCAAAGCGTTTGAGTTTATACAAGTTTACGGAGAAGCTTGTATTTACAAGAAAGTGAGTGGGAGCTCCATAGCGTTTCTAGTATTATATGTGGATGACATATTGCTGATTGGAAACAATATAGAAATGCTGGAAAGCGTGAAGGAATATTTGAACAAGAGTTTTTCAATGAAGGACCTAGGAGAAGCTACTTTCATATTAGGCATTAAGATCTATAGAGATAGATCGAGACGCTTAATAGCACTTTCACAGAGCACATACCTTGATAAAGTTTTGAAGAGGTTCAAAATGGATCAGTCCAAGAAGGGGTTCTTGCCTATGTTACAAGGTGTGAAGTTGAGTAAGACTCAATGCCTAGTAACTGCAGAAGATAGAGAAAAGATGAGTGTCATCCCCTATGCTTCAACCATAGGCTCTATCATGTATGCAATGCTGTCCACAAGACCCGATGTCAGCCTTGCCATAAGTATGGCCGGAAGGTTTCAAAGTGATCTTAGAATGGAGCACTGGCAAGCAGTCAAGAATATCCTTAAGTGCCTGAAAAGGACTAAGGAAATGTTTCTCGTTTATGGAGGTGATGAAGAGCTCGTCGTAAAGGGTTACGTCGATGCAAGCTTTGCCACTGATCTGGACGACTCTAAGTCGCAAACCGGATACGTATTTATTCTTAACGGGGGAGCGGTAAGCTGGTGCAGTTCCAAGCAAAGCGTGGTAGTTGATTCTACGTGCGAAGCGGAATACATCGCAGCCTCGGAGGCGGCGAAGGAAGGTGTCTGGATGAAGCATTTCATGACAGATCTTGGAGTAGTGCCTAGTGCACTGAATCCAATGAGTCGGTTCTGTGATAACACTGGTGCCATTGCTCTGGCCAAGGAACCAAGGTTTCACAAGAGGACCAGACATATAAAGTGACGCTTCAACTCCATCCGATATTACATCGAGGAGAAGGACATAAATATTTGCAAAGTGCACACGGATCTGAATGTTGCAGACCCGTTGACTAAACCTCTTCCAAGAGCTAAACATGATCAACACCAGAACTGCATGGGTGTTCGATTCATTACAATGTAAATCACATAGTGATGTGAGCTAGATTATTGACTCTAGTGCAAGTGGGAGACTGTTGGAAATATGCCCTAGAGGCAATAAATAAAGTGTTTATTATTATATTTCCTTGTTCATGATAATTGTTTATTATCCATGCTAGAATTGTATTAATTGGAAACATGGATACATGTGTGGATACATAGACAAACACAATGTCCCTAGTATGCCTCTAGTGAACTAGCTCGTTGATTAAAATATGGTTAAGGTTTCCTAGCCATGGACATGAGATATCATTTGATAACGGGATCACATCATTAGGAGAATGATGTGATGGACAAGACCCAAACTACAAATGTAGCTTATGATCGTGTCAGTTTATTGCTACTGTTTTCTGCATGTCAAGTATATGTTCCTATGACCATGAGATCACGCAACTCACGGACATCGGAGGAGTGCCTTGTGTGTATCAAATGTCACAACGTAACTAGGTGACTATAAAGGTGCTCTATAGTTATCTCCGAGGGTGTCTATTGAGTTGGCATGGATCAAGACTGGGATTTGTTACTCCGTGTGACGGAGAGGTATCTTAGGGCCCACTCGGTAATACAACATCACAATAATCCTTGCAAGCAATGTGACTAAGTGTTAGTTGCGGGATCTTGTATTATGGAACAAGTAAAGAGACTTGCCGGTAACGAGGTTGAACTAGGTATGGAGATACCGACGATCGAACCTCGGGCAAGTAACATACCGAAGAACAATGGGAACATCATACGGGATTAATTGAATCCTTGACACAGAGGTTCAACCGATAAAGATCTTCGTAGAATATGTAGGAACCAATGTGGACATCCAGGTCCCGCCATTGGTTATTGACCGTAGAGGTGTCTCGGTCATGTCTACATAGTTCTCGAACCCGCGGGGTTTGCACACTTAAGGTTTGGTGACGTTTTGGTAGTATAGAGTTATGTATGGTGGTGACCGAAGTTTGTTTGGAGTCCCAGATGAGATCCCGGACGTCACGAGGAGCTCCGGAATGGTCCGGAGGTAAAGATTCATATATAGGAAGTCCTGTTTTGGTCGTCGGAAAAGTTTCGGGCTCATCGGTAGTGTACCGGGAGTGCCGGTAGTGTACCGGGAGGCCTCTGGGAGGGGTATTTCGACCCAAGAGGCTTCATGGGCTGTGGGAGAGTGAATATCAGCCTTTAGTAGGCTGGTGGAAACTCCCACACAAGGCCCATGTGGCTGGAGGAAAAAAACCAAAGAGAAAAAGTGGAAAAAGGCAAAATAGGGTGAATCCTAGTCCTACTAGGATTGGAGGTGGACTCCACCTCCACCACCTTGGTTCGACCAAAGCTCTTAGCTTGGAAGCCAAGGATGCCTCCTCTCCTCCTCTCCTCCTATATATACTAGAGGGTTTTGGGGTTTTGCACTAGTTTTTTCAGCCACGTGCTACCCGTTCCTCCAGTGCATAGTTTCTCCTCTAGATCGGATTTTTGCAGTGCTTAGGCGAAGCCCTGCTGGAATTGTTCCACCACCATCGCTGAAGCGTCGTCATGCTGCCAGCAAACTCTTCTACCTCTCCTCTCTCTCTTGCTGGATCAAGACGGTGGAGATCGTCATCAAGCTGTACGTGTGCTGAATGCGGAGGTGCCGTCCGCTCGGCGCTAGATCGGAAGGATCATGATCAAGTTCGTGGGACGGATCGTGATCAAGTTCGTGGGACGGATCGTGATTAGATCGTGGGACGGATCGTGATTGGATCGCAGGACGCACGACAATTTGGATCGCGAAGACGTTCGACTACACCAATCGCGTTTCTTAACGCTTCCTGCTTAGCGATCTACAAGGGTATGTAGATCCACTCTCCCTCTCGTAGATGCTCATCACCATGGATAGATCTGCGTGTGCGTAGGAAATTTTTTGTTTCCCATGCAACGTTCCCCAACAGCTTCTTCATGCGTTTTACACCAATATGACCTAAACGGCAGTGCCACAAGAAAGTGGTATTATCACTATCAACTCGACATCTTTTGGCATCATTGTTATGAACATGTGTATCATCACTATCAAGATTCAATATGAACAAACCCTCACATTGGGTGCATGACCATAAAAGATATTACTCATATAAATAGAACAACCATTATTCTCTGACTTAAATGAGTAACCATCTCGCAATAAACAAGATCGAGATATAATGTTCATGCTTAACGCAGGCACTAAACAAGAATTATTCAGGTTCATCACTAATCCCGATGGTAATCAAAGAGAGAGCATGCCGACAACGATCACATCAACCTTGGAACCATTTCCCACACAGATCGTCACTTCGTCCTTCGCTAGCCTTCGTCTATTTAGTAGTTCCTATTTAGAGTTGCAAATGTGAGCAACCGAATTGGTATCAAATACCCAAGCACTACAACGAGAGCTAGTCAGGTACACATCAATAACATGTATATCATATATACCTTGTTTGTTGTTGGCCCCCTTCTTGTCAGCCAGATACTTGGGGCAGTTCCGCTTCCAGTGACCAGCTCCCTTGCAATGAAAGCACTCAGTTTCTGGCTTGGCTCCAGCCTTGGGTTTCTTCACGGGAGGAGCAACTGCTTTGCCACCCTTCTTGGAGTTACCCTTCTTGCCTTGCCATTCTTCTTGAAACTAGTGGTTTTATTGACCATCAGCACTTGATGTTCTTTCTGGATTTCAGACTGAGTGACTTTTAGCATCGCAAATAGCTCGGTGACTGATTTGTTCATCTCGTGCATGTTATAGTTCAACACGCGAAGCTCTTGTAGCTAGGTGGCAGTGATTGAAGAACTCTGTCAGTGATCGCCTCTGGCATAAGAGGCATCCCTAACTCCTCCAGACGAGTCGAATACGCAGACATTCTGAGTATATGTTCACTGATAGATCCGTTCTCCTCCATTTTGCAAGCATAGAACTTATCGGAGGTCTCATACCTCTCGATCCGGGCATTCTTCTTAAAGATAAACTCCAACTCCTAGAACATCTCATATGCTCCATGACGTTCAAAACGTCTTTGAATTCCCGGTTCTAAGCCATACAATATTGCACACTGAACTATTGAGTAATCTCCAGAACATGCCTCCCAAGTGTTCTTAACGTCTTCGGATGACAAGTCTGCGGGTTGGTTACCAAGCGGTGCATCAAGGACATATGCCTTCTGGGAACCCGTGAGGATAATCCTCAGATTACGGGCCCAGTCCACAAAGTTACTTCCATCATCTTTCAACTTAGCTTTCTCTAGGAACGCAGTAAAATTCAAAGGTGCTACTGTGCGAGCCATTGATCTACAACATAAATATGCAAAGGTTACTTAGACTACTGTTCAAGATAATGAGTTTAGTTAATCAAATTACTAAAGCTCCCACTCAAATTGACATCCCTCGGGTCATCTGAGTGACACATGATCCATATTCACCAACTCAAGTCCCATCATCACGTGAGTTAAGGTGGTTTCAATGGTGAACATCATCATGTTGATCATATCTACAATATGACTCATGCTCGACCTTTCAGTCTCTTGTGTTCCGAGGCCATGTCTGTACATGCTAGGCTCGTCAAGTTTAACCCGAGTGTTCTGCATGTGCAACACTGGCTTACACCCGTTGTATGTGAACGTAGAGTATATCGCACCCGATCATCACGTGGTGTCTCGACACGACAAACTTTCACAATAGTGCACACTCGGGGAGAACACGGTTCATCTTGAAATTTAAGTGAGGGATCACCTTATAATACTACCGTCGTCCTAAGCAAAATAAGGTGCATAAAAGGATTAACATCACATGTAATTCATAAGTGACATGATATGGCCATGAACTTGTGCTTTTGATCTCCATCATGAAAGCACCAACATGATCTCCATCGTCACCGGCATGACACCATGATCTCCATCATCTTGATATCCATCAACGTGTCGCCATCAGGGTTGTCGCGCCCACCATGCTTCTACTACTATTGCTACCGTTTAGGGATAAAGTAAAGCATTACATAATGCTTAATGATTGACACACAGGTCATACAATAATTAAAGACAACCCTATGTCTCCTGCCGGTTGCCGTACTCATCGACATGCAAGTCATGATATTCTATACAAAAACATGATCATCTCATACATCACATGTATCACATCATGAAATTGGCCATATCACATCACAACATACCCTGCAAAAACAAGTTAGACGTCCTCTAATTTTTGTTGCATGTTTTACGTGGCTGCTATGGGTATCTAGCAAGAACGATTCTTACCTACGCAAAACCACAATGGTGATATGAAGATTGCTTTTCAAACTTCTACAAGGATCGCCTTAATCAAATCCGATCCAACTAAAGTGGGAGAGACAGACACCGCCAGCCACCTTTATGCAACGAAGTCACATGTCAGTCGATGGAACACGGTCTCTCGTAAGCGTACGAGTAAAGTCGGTCCGAGCCGCTTCATCCCACAATACTGCCGAACCAAGAAAAGACAAAGGAAGGAAGAAATCTGAATATCAACGCCCACAAACTCTTTGTGTTCTACTCAAGATCTCTTCTACGCATAGACCTAGCTCATGATGCCACTGTTGGGGAACGTTGCATGGGAAACAAACAATTTGCTACGCTTCACCAAGATTAATCTAGGAGATGAGCATCTATGAGAGGAGATATTGGGTCTACGTACCCTTGTAGATCGCTAAGCGGGAGCTTTGAAGAACGCGGTTGATGTAGTGGTACGTCTCCATGATCCAAATCGCAAGCCGTCCCATGAACTCCCGATCAAGTATCGAACGGACGGCACCTCCGCGTTCAGCACACGTACAACTCGGTGAAGATCTCCGTCTTCTTGATCCAGCAAGAGGTAGCGGAGAGGTAGACGAGTTATCCGGCAGCACGACAGTGTTGAGGTAATGGTGGTGGAGCAATTCTAGCAGGGCTTCGCCTAAGCACTGCTGAAAACCGATCTAGAGGAGAAAACGATCTAGAGGAAGAAGAGGGCAACACTTGGCAGAATTAGGGTTGGGGCTGCACTCAAAATCCTCTAGTATATATAGGAGGGAGAGGAGAGGAGGCAACCTTTCCCCTCCAACAAGGAGGGCTTCGGCCGAAGGCAATAGGGGTGAGTCCACCTCCCACAAGGGAGGTGGATTCCAAGTGGGACTCTTCCCTAACTTGGCCCCTACTCTACCTCCTTCTTCCCTTGCACATAGGACCTTATGGGTTGGCTTACCCAGCCCACCAGGGGCTTGTGCGACACCTCTAAGGCCCATGTGGCCCCTTGGGGTATCTGGTCCCCACTTGGTGGTCCCTCGAACCCATTCGTCACTCCCGATACACTTCCGGAAATGCTCGAAACTTTTCCGGAGTTCAAACACCACTTTCCTATATATCAATCTTTACCTCCGGACTATTCCGGAGCTCCTCGTGACATCCGAGATCTCATCCGGGACTCAAAACAACCTTCGGTCACCACCATACATAACTCTATACTACCGAAATGTCACTAAACCTTAAGTGTGCAGACCCTGCGGGTTCGAGAACTATGCAGACATGACCAAGACACCTCTACGATCAATAACCAATGGCAGGACCTGGATGCCCATATTGATTCCTACATATTCTACGAAGATCTTTATCGGTCGAACCTCTATGTCAAGGATTTAGCTAATCCCGTATGATGTTCCCTTTGTTCTTTGGTATGTTACGTGCCCGACATTCGATCGTCGGTATCTCCATACCTAGTTCAACCTCGTTACCGACAAGTCTCATTACTCGTTCCGTAATACAAGATCTTTTGGGAGACGTAGTAGTAAATCAAAAAATTTCCTACGTGTCACCAAGATCTATCTATGGAGAAACCAGCAACGAGAGGAGAGGGATTGCATCTTCATACCTTTAAAGATCGCTAAGCGGAAGCCTTACAAGAACGCGGTTGGTGGAGTCGTACTCGCAGCGATTCAGATCGCGGTGGATTCCGATCTCAGCGCCGAACAACGGCACCTCCGCGTTCAACACACGTGCAGCCTGATGACGTCTCCTATGCCTTGATCCAGCAAGGAGGAAGGAGTGGTTGAGGGAGAGCTCCGGCAGCACGACAGCGTGGTGATGGTGGAGCTACGTGAACTCTGACAGGGCTTCGCCAAGCGCTACGGAGAACGAGGAAGAGGAAGGGTAGGGCTGCACCGAGAGAGAGAGAAGTCGTGTCTCAAATCAGCCCAAACCCTTGCATATATATAGGAGGAGGGAGAGGGAGGGCTGCCTTGTCCCCTCCTCCAAGGAGGAGAGCTTCGGTCGAAGGTGGGGAAGAGTCCACCTCCCACAAGGGAGGTGGATCTCCTCCTTTTAAATCCTTTTGCCCTTTATATCTTGATCCCAGCCGCATGGGCCTTTCTAGAAGGTCTTGGACAACCCACTAAGGGCTAGCACACCTCCTCTAAGGGCCCACAAAGTCCTATGGTCGTCACACCCCTCCCGGGGGTCCTTCGGCACCCTCCCGGCACTCCCGGTACACTACCGATGAGCCCGAAAACTTTCCGGTGACCAAAACTGGACTTCCTATATATCAATCTTTACCTCCGGACCATTCCGGAGCTCCTCGTGACGTCTGGATCTCATCCGGGACTCCGAACAACCTTTGGTAATCACGTATACCATTTCCCTATAACCCTAGCGTCATCGAACCTTAAGTGTGTAGACCCTACGGGTTCGGGAGACACGTAGACATGACCGAGACACCTCTCCGGTCAATAACCAACAACGGGATCTGGATACCCATGTTGGCTCCCACATGCTCCATGATGATCTCATCGGATGAACCACGATGTCGGGGATTCAATCAATCTCGTATACAATTCCCTTTGTCTATCGATATGATACTTGCCCGAGATTCGATCGTCAGTATCCCTATACCTTGTTCAATCTTGTTACCGGCAAGTCTCTTTACTCGTTCCGTAATACATCATCCCGTGGCTAACTCCTTAGTCACATTGAGCTCATTATGATGATGTCTTACCGAGTGGGCCCAGAGATACCTCTCCGTCACATTGAGCTCATTATGATGATGTCTTACCGAGTGGGCCCAGAGATACCTCTCCGTTACACGGAGTGACAAATCCGAGTCTCGATTCGTGCCAACCCAACAGACACTTTCGGAGATACCCGTAGTGTACCTTTATAGCCACCCAGTTACGTTGTGATGTTTGGCACACCCAAAGCATTCCTACGGTATCCGGGAGTTGCACAATCTCATGGTCTAAGGAAACGATACTTGACATTGAAAAGCTTTAGCAGACGAACTACACGATCTTGTGCTATGCTTAGGATTGGGTCTTGTCCATCACATCATTCTCCTAATGATGTGATCTCGTTATCAATGACATCCAATGTCCATGGTGATGAAACCTTGACCATCTATTGATCAATGAGCTAGTCAACTAGAGGCTTACTAGGGACATGTTGTGGTCTATGTATTCACACATGTATTATGGTTTCCGATTAACACAATTATAGCATGAACAATAGGCAATTATCATGAACTAGGAAATACAATAATAACCATTTTATTATTGCCTCTAGGGCATATTTCCGACAGCCTCCCACTTGCACTAGAGTCAATAATCTAGTTACATTGTGATGAATCGAACACCCATAGCAATCTGGTGTTGATCATGTTTTGCTCGTGAGAGAGGTTTAGTCAACGGATCTGCGACATTCAGATCCGTATGCACTTTACAAATGTCTATATCTCCCTCCTGAATGTAATCACGGATGGAGTTGAAGCGGCGCTTGATGTGTCTTGTCTTCTTGTGAAACCTGGGCTCCTTTGCAAGGGCAATAGCTCCAGTGTTGTCACAGAATAGAGTCATCGGGCCCGACGCACTTGGAATTACTCCTGGGTCGGTGATGAACTCCTTCATCCAGACTCCATCCTTTGCTGCTTCCGAAGCAGCTATGTACTCCGCTTCACATGTAGATGTCGCCACGATGCTTTGCTTGCTGCTGCACCAGCTGACTGCCCCTCTGTTCAAAACATACACGTATCCGGTTTGCCACTTGGAGTCATCTGGATCTGTGTCGAAGCTAGCATCGACGTAACCCTTTACGACGAGCTCTTCGGCACCTCCATATACGAGAAACATGTCCTTTGTCCTTTTCAGGTACTTCAGGATATTTTTGACCGCTATCCAGTGTTCCACTCCGGGATCACTTTTGTACCTCCCTACTAAACTTATTGCAAGGTTCACATCAGGTCTGGTACACAGCATGGCATACATAATAGAGCCTATGGTTGAAGCATAGGGGATGACACTCATCTCTTCTCTATATTTTGCCATGGTCGGGCATTGAGTCGTACTCAATCTCACACCCTGTAACACAGGCAAGAACCCCTTCTTGGAATGATCCATATTGAACTTCTTCAATATCTTTTCAAGGTATGTGCTTTGTGAAAGACCTATGAGGCGCCTCGATCTATATCTATAGATCTTAATACCTAATATGTAAGCAGCTTCTCCAAGGTCCTTCATCTTAATACCTTGTTTGCATCTTTAGGATCGACAAAACCTTCCGGCTGCATCATATACAGTTATTCCTTGAGGAAGCCATTAAGGAATGTCGTTTTGACGTCCATTTGCCAGATCTCATAATCATAAAATGCGGCAATTGCTAACATGATTCGAACAAACTTCAGCATCGCTACGGGTGAGAAAGTCTCATCGTAGTCAACTCCTTGAACTTGTCGATAACCCTTAGCGACAAGCCGAGCCTTATAGACGGTCACATTACCATCCGCGTCAGTCTTCTTCTTAAAGATCCATTTATTTTCAATGGCTCGCTTATCAACAGGCAAGTCCACCAAAGTCCACACTTTGTTCTCATACATGGATCCTATCTTGGATTTCATGGCTTCAAGCCATTTGTTGGAATTCGGGCCCGCCATCGCTTCTTCATAGTTCGAAGGTTCACCATTGTCTAACAACATGATCTCTAGGATAGGGTTCCCGTACCACTCTGGTGCGGAACATGTCCTAGTGGACCTTCGACGTTCAATAGTAACTTGATCTGAAGTTTCATGATCATCATCATTAACTTCTTCTCCAGCCGGTGTAGGCTCCACAGAAACAACGTCCTTTGTTGTGCTACTCTCCGATTCGAGTGGAGGTACAATTACCTCATCAAGTTCTATTTTCCTCCCACTTACTTCTTTCGAGAGAAACTCTTTCTCGAGAAAGAATCCATTCTTGGCAACAAAGACTTTGCCCTCGGATCATAGGTAGAAGGTATACCCAATAGTCTCTTTGGATATCCTATGAAGACGCACTTTTCCGCTTTGGGTTCGAGCTTCTCAGGTTGAAGTTTCTTCACATAAGCATCGCATCCCCAAACTTTTAGAAACGACAGCTTCGGTTTCTTTCCAAACCATAATTCATACGGTGTCGTCTCAATGGATTTTGACGGTGCCCTATTTAAAGTGAATGCGGCAGTCTCTAATGCATATCCCCCAAATGATAGCCGTAAGTCGGTAAGAGACATCATAGATCATACCATATCTAATAGAGTAGGATTACGATGTTCAGACACACCATTTCGCTGAGGTGTGCCAGGCGGCGTGAGTTGTGAAACAATTCCACATTTCCTTAGGTGTGTGCCAAACTCGTGACTTAAATATTCTCCACCACGATCAGATCGTAGGCACTTTATTTTCCTGTCACGTTGATTCTCTACCTCACTCTGAAATTCCTTGAACCTTTCAAAAGTTTCAGACTTATGTTTCATTAAGTAGACATACCCATATCTACTCAAGTCATTGGTGAGGGTGAGAACATAACGGTAGCCACCACGAGCCTCGACACTCATTGGACCGCATACATCGATATGTATTATTTCCAACAAGTCAGTTGCTCGCTCCATTGTTCCGGAGAACAGAGTCTTGGTCATCTTGCCCATGAGGCATGGTTCGCACGTGTCAAATGATTCGAAATCAAGAGACTCCAAAAGTCCATCAGCATGGAGCTTCTTCATGCGTTTGACACCAATATTACCAAGGCGGCAGTGCCACATGTAAGTGGGACTATCGTTATCAACCTTACACTTTTTGGTACTCACACTATGGACATGTGTAACATCACGTTCGAGATTCATCAAAAATAAACCATTGACCAGCGGGGCATGACCATAAAACATTTCTCTCATATAAATAGAACAACCATTATTCTCAGATTTAAATGGGTAGCCATCTCGCATTAAGCGAGATCCAGATACAATGTCATGCTCAAAGCTGGTACTAAATAACAATTATTAAGGTTTAACACTAATCCCGAAGGTAGATGTAGAGGTAGCATGCCGACGGCGATCACATCGACCTTGGAACCATTCCCGATGCGCATCGTCACCTCATCCTTTGCCAGCCTCCGCTTATTCCACAGCTCCTGCTTGGAGTTACAAATGTGAGCAACTGCACCAGTATCAAATCCCCAGGAGCTACTATGAGCGCTGGTTAGGTACACATCAATAACAAGTATATCACATATACCTTTAATGTTGTCGTCCTTCTTATCCGCTAAGTACTTGGGGCAGTTCCGCTTCCAGTGACCGGTACCCTTGCAAGAAAAACATTTAGTCTCAGGCTTGGGTCCATTCTTCTTCTTCTTCTTCCCGGCAACTTGCTTACCGGGCGCGGCAACAACTTTCCCGTCCTTCTTGAGGTTCTTCTTACCCTTGCCTTTCTTGAAACTAGTGGTCTTATTCACCATCAACACTTGATGCTCCTCTTTGATCTCGACCTCCACTGATTTCAACATCGAGTACAACTCAGGAATGGACTTCTCCATCCCTTGCATGTTGTAGTTCATCACAAAGCTCTTGTAGCTAGGTGGAAGCGACTGGAGGATTTTGTCAATGATCGAGTCATCCGGGAGATTAACTCCCAGCTGAGTCAAGCGGTTGTGTAGCCCAGACATCTTGAGGATGTGCTCACTGACAGAAATATTCTCCTCCATCTTATAGCTGAAGAACTTGTTGGAGACGTCATATCTCTCGACCCGGGCATGAGCTTGGAAAACCAGTTTCAGCTCTTGGAACATCTCATATGCTCCGTGTTGCTCAAAACGCTTTTGGAGCCCTGGTTCTAAACTGTAAAGCATGCCGCACTGAACAAGGGAGTAATCATCGCAGCGAGAATGCCAAGCGTTCGCAACGTCTTGCTCTGCTGGGAGAAGGGGTGGGTCACCTAGTGGTGCATCAAGGACATATAATTTCTTGGAAGCTATGAGGATGATCCTCAAGCCACGGACCCAGTCCGCATAGTTGCTTCCATCATCTTTCAGCTTGGTTTTCTCTAGGAACGCATTGAAGTTTAGGGTGACATTCGCGTTGGTCATTGGATCTACAATGTAGATTGTAAAGGCAATTTTAGACTAAGTTCATGATAATTAAGTTCACATAATCAAATTATTTAATGAACTCCCACTTAGATAGACATCCCTCTAGTCATCCAAGTGACACATGATCCATGTCAACTAGCCCGTGTCCGATCATCACGTGAGACAGACTAGTCATCCATGGTGAACATCTCCATGTTGATCGTATCTTCTGTATGACTCATGTTCAACTTTTCGGTCTTCCGTGTTCGAGGCCATGTCTGTACATGCTAGGCTCATCAAGTCAACCTAAGTATATCGCGTGTGTAAATCTGGCTTACACCCATTGTATGCGAACGTTAGAACCTATCACACCCGATCATCACGTGGTGCTTCGGAACAACGATCCTTAGCAACGGTGCACAGTTAGGGTGAACACTTTTCTTGAAATTTTATTGAGAGATCATCTTATTTACTATCATCGTTCTAAGCAAATAAGATGTAAACATGATAAACATCACATGCAATCAATATAGTGACATGATATGGCCAATATCATCTTGCTCCTTTGATCTCCATCTTTGGGGCACCATGATCATCACTGTCACCAGCACGACACCATGATCTCCATCATCATGATCTCCATCATTGTGTGTTCATGAAGTTGTCTCGCCAACTATTACTTCTACTACTATGGCTAACGTTTAGCAATAAACTAAAGGAATTACATGGCATTTATGATTGACACGCAGGTCATACAATAAAATAAGACAACTCCTATGGCTCCTGCCGGTTGTCATACTCATCGACATGCAAGTCATGAATCCTATTACAAGAACATGATCAATCTCATACATCACAATGCATCACATCACATCCTTTGGCCATATCACATCACAAGGCATATGCTGCAAAAACAAGTTAGACGTCCTCTAATTTGTAGTTGCAAGTTTTTACGTGGATGCTATAGGTCTCTAGCAAGAACATTTCTTACCTACGCAAAAACCACAACGTGATATGCCAATTGCTATTTACCATACATAAGGACCCTTTTCATCAAATCCAATCCGACTAAGGTGGGAGAGACAGACACCTGCTAGCCACCTTATACAACAAGTGCATGTTAGGCGGTGGAACCAGTCTCACGTAAGCGTACGTGTAAAGTCGGACCGGGCCGCTTCATCCCACAATACCACCGAATCAAGATAAGGCTAGTAGTGGTAAGCAAATTAACAAGATCGACGCCCACAACTGCTTTGTGTTCTACTCGTGCATAGATTCTACGCATAGACCTAGCTCATGATGCCACTTTTGGGAAATGTAGTAGTAAATCAAAAAATTTCCTATGTGTCACCAAGATCTATCTATGGAGAAACCAGCAACAAGAGGGGAGGGATTGCATCTTCATACCTTTGAAGATTGCTAAGCGGAAGCGTTACAAGAACGCGGTTGGTGGAGTCGTACTCGCAGCGATTCAGATCGCGGTGGATTCCGATCTCAGCGCCGAACAATGGCGCCTCCGCGTTCAACACACGTGCAACCCGATGACATCTCCTACGCCTTGATCCAGCAAGGAGGAAGGAGAGGTTGAGGGAGAGCTCCGGCAGCACGACGGCATGGTGACGGTGGAGCTACGTGAATTTCGGCAGGGCTTCGCCAAGCGCTACGGAGAACGAGGAAGAGGAAGGGTAGGGCTGCACCGAGAGAGAGAGAAGTCATGTCTCAAATCAGCCCAAACCCTTGAATATATAGGAGGAGGGAGAGGGAGGGATGCCTTGGCCCCTCCTCCAAGGAGGAGAGCTTCGGCCGAAGGTGGGGAAGAGTCCACCTCCCACAAGGGAGGTGGATCTCCTCCTTTTAAATCCTTTTGCCCTTTATCTCTTGATCCCAGCCGCATGGGCCTTTCTAGAAGGTCTTGGCCATCACACTAAGGGCTAGCACACCTCATCTAAGGGCCCACAAATTCCTATGGTCGTCACACCCCTCCCGAGGGTCCTCCGGCACCCTCCCGGCACTCCCGGTACACTACCGATGAGCCCGAAAACTTTTCGGTGACCAAAACTGGACTTCCTATATATCAATCTTTACCTCCGGACCATTCTTGAGCTCCTCGTGACATCTGGGATCTCATACGGGACTCCGAACAACCTTTGGTAATCACGTATACCATTTCCCTATAACCCTAGCGTCATCGAACCTTAAGTGTGTAGACCCTACGGGTTCGGGAGACACGTAGACATGACCGAGGCACCTCTCCAATCAATAACCAACAACGGGATCTGGATACCCATGTTGGCTCCCACATGCTCCACGATGATCTCATCGGATGAACCACGATGTCGGGGATTCAATCAATCCCGTATACAATTCCCTTTGTCTATCGGTATGATACTTGCCCGAGATTCGATCGTCGGTATCCCTATACCTTGTTCAATCTTGTTACCGGCAAGTCTCTTTACTCGTTCTGTAATACATCATCCCGTGGCTAACTCCTTAGTCACATTGAGCTCATTATTATGATGTCTTACCGAGTGGGCCCAGAGATACCTCTCCGTCACACGGAGTGACAAATCCCAGTCTCGATTCGTGCCAACCCAACAGACACTTTCGGATATACTCGTAGTGTACCTTTATAGCCACCCAGTTATGTTGTGAAGTTTGGCACACCCAAAGCATTCCTACGGTATCCGGGAGTTGCATAATCTCATGGTCTAAGGAAACGATACTTGACATTGAAAAGCTTTAGTAGACGAACTACACGATCTTGTGCTATGCTTAGGATTGGGTCTTGTCCATCACACCATTCTCCTAATGATGTGATCCCGTTATCAATGACATCCAATGTCCATGGTCATGAAACCTTGACCATCTATTGATCAATGAGCTAGTCAACTAGAGGCTTACTAGGGACATGTTGTGGTCTATGTATTCACACATGTATTACGGTTTCCGATTAACACAATTATAGCATGAACAATAGACAATTATCATGAACTAGGAAATACAATAATAACCATTTTATTATTGCCTCTAGGGCATATTTCCAACAAGATCCCGTGGCTAACACTTAGTCACATTGCTTGCAAGGCTTTTTGTGATGTTGTATTACCGAGTGGGCCCTGAGATACCTCTCCGTCACACGGAGTAATAAATCCCAGTGTTGATCCATGCCAACCCAGCAGACACCCTCGGAGATACCTGTAGAGCACCTTTATGGTCACCCAGTTACGTTGCGACGTTTGATACACACAAGGCACTCCTCCAGTGTCCGTGAGTTGCATGATCTCATGGGCATAGGAACATATACTTGACATGCAGAAAACTGTAGCAATAAACTAACACGATCATATGCTACGTTTATAGTTTGGGTCTTGTCCATCTCATCATTCTGCTAATGATGTGATCTCGTTATCAAATGACATATCATGTCAATGGCTAGGAAACCTTGACCATCTTTGATCAACGAGCTAGTCTACTAGAGGCACACTAGGGACAAAGTGTTGTCTATATATCCACACATGCAATGTGTTTCCAATCAATACAATCATAGCATGGATAATAAACAATTATCATGAACAAGGAAATATAATAATAACCACTTTATTTATTGCCTCTAGGGCATATTTCCAGCACAAGATTCCTAGTCGAATATGTGAGTGAAAGGAGTTCTCAACGAATACAGAGTCATTGTCTTGAACGCCAAGGCTTCAAGAGTTTTAATGTTTCTCGTCATTGGTCGCCCAAAGTGGCCTAGGACGATTATGACAATGTGTCCTCAGCCTGGTCAACCAGGTCGGGAGTCGACTAGTGACATGCCCCTTAGCCAGGAAACCACTAGTAGCCATCAGAATGGTCTTCAAGATCGATTAAACCTAGGCCCGTCCAATCCGCATGTCGTCTTTGATTGTCGGCTTGAAACATGTTTGATAATGCGTCGGGCAATTCCTTCATGCAGCCAACCTCCATATGTTGAGCTGCCTTCGAGGTGGCATAGATCACCTCAGTCTTGAAAATGTTGAAGGAGATAGCCGATCAACATGAAGGACGAATTTTCCCGTGCGGCCATTCGTTCACTATTGGCCTCCAATTCAGACTGGTTCCAAAGTAGGACGAACCACCCCGGTCTTGAATTATCGATGTAGATGGCGAGCCTCCATGAAAAAAAACTGCCAAGCCGGCTTCCGCGAGCCGCTTCTTCATGGAATTTTTCTGATTGGTGCAATTTACTATTCATCGATATATATAGCTAGTAGCCCTCAAGGTGAATATTGACCCAAAATCCAAGGCACCTACAGATTAGCAAAAGTACTTAACAGTATTGCGTTTTGTCGTCACAGGGGTGCAACTCGACAGGGATGATATCGGGATGCGGGTCGGTGAAACATTATCTTTACAAGAAAAACCACAATGTGCAGTACCCCCGAGACTCAGGTCGAGCGCAAACGACTGCCTTTAGGATCAAAATCTTCCTCGGTAGGAGCTTTGCATTATCAAGTAGAAATTTGTTGACCTAGTAGCCCCCCAGACTTAGAGCATCTCCAGCCGTTCAGCCCCCCAGGGCGTTGAAAAAGAGCGTCCTGGAGGCAAACCGACGCTAGATTGGCCCCTGGGGGCGAACCGGCGCTAGATTGGCCCTTGGGGCGACTTTGTTCCCAGTCGTCGGCCCACAGGTCGCCAAGGGTTCAGTGATATTCCGTTCAAATTTTTGCAAACTCGGCGATTTTTGCACGAACTCGGCGATACTTCATTGATATTTGTACAAAAACATAAAGACATGCAAACTACGCCAAACTAAAAGCCTAGCCGCCGCCATCGCCGCCGCCGTCGTCGCCGTCGTCGTCTACATGCCAAGAAGCCTGTAGAAGTGGGTGTAGTTGCCGCCGCTATCATCATCGTCGTCGTCGCGCGCCTCGCCTGCGCCGTCGCCGTCCCTGCTACAGCCCTGGCCGGGGTCGCCGACAGGCGATGGGGCGCTGGACAGCCCAGCCTCATCCTCCTCCTCATCGTTGTCGAGGATGATGATGCCGCCCTCCCCCTCGCGGCGACGGGCCTGGAGCTCCAGGTACGCGCGGCACTGGCGGTGCACCTGCTCGTGGACGTAGTCCTCCTTTGCCCACTTGAGGGCGGACTCGTCATCGGGGGCCACCATGTCGGCGTGTTCCGGCTTCACGAGGAGCTGCCCCGGCGCGGGCTCGGCCGTACCAGGCAGAGGGAGCGTGGGGAAGGCCGGGCACCCTCGGTGATGACGAGGGCGCCGCTGCGAGTGTGGCGCCCCAGCAACGTCTCCTCCGGCTCGGGCTTGACGGGGCGAAGCGCCGACGAGCCGGAGCCCGACGACGAGGACGACCCCGGCTCCATCCGCCGCGGCGTCCATGAGCTACCACGACAGCGAGAGAAGGATGGCCACGGTAGGTACTCGAGGCACGACATGTTGCCGGTCTCGATGTGGTCGAGGACGGCCTCGAGGGTGCGGCCGGGCACGCCCCACCACTCGCGCTGCCCGCCGGCGTCGAGGCAGCCACGGGGGATGACGCCGTTGGTGGAGGCGATCTGCTCCTCATGGCGGCGCACGAAGTACATGGACCACATGGTGTGGCTGTCGGCGGCGTACCCCGACTCGTTCCGCCGCTCCTCCGCCAGGGACGAGCGGATGCGGGCGATCTCGGCCCGTCGCGCCGCCCCTTCGGGCACACGCGGCACTGGGACGCCGCTGACGCTCATACTCCACGCCCTCAGCACCCGCATGTCCGGGGGCGCCGGGTACTCGGCCTCGTAGAAGAGGCGCGCTTCCGGCTCGTGGAGATGGCGGCGGCCGAAGCCGTTCGCCGCCGCGCCGTCGCCTGAAAACCTCTCGGCCATCTGTTCGTCGACGGGAAGGCAGGGATAGTGTAGCTTTTGTGCGTCGGAGTGGGGGGGGGGGAAATGAGAACTGTGCCGTCCACCGACGGGGACGTCGCCTTTTATAGCCATAGCGGGGCGGCGAGAGGCTGCATGCCGGGCGACGCGTGGCGGGTGAGGGCAGGACGTGCGCGCACGGCGCCTTCACTGCGTCGCCCGCGAGGCATCAATGGAGGCTGACCGGCGCGACAACTTTCGCATTGATTCCTGCGGGAACCGATGCGATAAGGGCGATAAAGCGGCGTCTCACTGGCTCGGTGGGTCCATCCTCTTTCGCGCCAAAATCGCTCGCCCCGGCACCCCCGGGAGCCCCCTAGCGCACCGGGTTCGTCCTGGGTCCGCCGGCGCCAGTTTCGCCCCAAACCGGCGAAAAACGGTCTCCTGGGGGCGCGGTTGGGCCGATTTTTGTGTGCCGGCGCAAAAAAACGCTTGGGGGGGGGGCGTTGGGGGCGCGGCTGGAGATGCTCTTAGGCTGATTTGCAAAATCATCCTTAGGATCGAATTCAAGCTTGGAACGTACTTAGAGCAAAAAACGGTTGTGCAGTACGACCCGAGACTCAAGTCAGGCGTAAAATGGCCGCCGTGGGCCTTGAAATCCTCCTCGGAAACCCATATTGCACCTACAAATTCCGTGAGAAACGTCGATGGAGTAGACCCCGAGACTCAGGTCGGGCAACATGCCGACCTAAGAATTGAATCTCCTCGGGTATTGGCTTACTGTCTTTGATTAAACATGCATGCAGTAGCCCCGAGACACAGGACGACATGATGAGCAAATCTTCTTGGGAACTACCTCGATAGAGTAGTGGCATTTAGGCACGCCTCATGTCGGTTCTGTGGGATCTGGACGATCAACATGCCAGATGCCAACCTGAAAAATAACTCATCCGACTAGTGGTGTGGGCGCAATAGCCCCCATACTGGTTCTGCAAGATTCGTCGGTCGACCCGCGAGATGTTAACCTCGAAAATAATTCAGTCGACCAGCGATATGGGTGCAATAGCCTGGAATCTACTTCCGCGGGATCCGTCGATCATCCCGCTAGATGCCAGCTTGGAACATAATTTAGCCGACCAATGACATATGCGCAATAGCCCCCAAGCCAGTTATGCGGGATCCGTCAACCAACCTCCTAAATGCTCATATGGAAACTAATTTAGTCGACGAGCGACACGCGTCGTTGCCCCGAGGGCCAACCTCGACTAAGACAAAGTCCTGCCTCCTCACTCAAATCATATAAATAGTTAGAAGTGTCATGAGCTCATAAAATACCGACAAACTTATGAAAAAACTTACATCTGAATTAGGTCAAGTCTTTTGTTACCAATTGGCTTAATCTCAAAGTTAGTTTTTTTGCTTCCGTCTTGCTTTAACTTGACATGCATCCTGTTTCAAGGCTTGAGCCGACCAACTTTCGGCTTCAACCTCCTCGGCTCAAAGTCAATTTGGAAGTGCTACAAAGACTAACTTAGCAGAGCAAGTGGAAACTTAAGTGGCAAATAGAAAAGCAAGGCAACTAGACTATTGGCAAAGGACACAATTCAAAAAAGAGCAAAGGAAAAGGCTACAAAACAACCAATGAAGAAAACACTTAGGCCGAACGACGACATAAATTTAGAGTAAAAGCTTTAACAATCCCCAAGTCCGACCCAGAGGAACGAAGTCAAACTTCCAGGGCAATAGACCGGACTTGGGTAATTATTTAGAACAATCAAAACAAACAAAGAAAAGAAAGGTCATTATTCAATACATATATAATGCCCGGTCGAGCTAAACAAAAAGTAAAATGAATGGAAATTTTAAGCATAAAAGCATCTTGGCTGGTTTATGTTTGAGGAG
Source organism: Hordeum marinum (assembly GCA_022496015.1). Lineage (NCBI taxonomy): Eukaryota > Viridiplantae > Streptophyta > Magnoliopsida > Poales > Poaceae > Hordeum > Hordeum marinum. Next base: position 155,759,010 of record CM039673.1, on the reverse strand, counting down.
TTGATAACGTGGTCCGGCCTCGCGGCGGGACAATGTCCCAATCCCAAGTTTGTCCCCATGTGACATTGCATAATTTCATTCATGATGGTAAGCCGAGGGACAATTTTTTGATAAATTTGATAATGATAATGAGTATGTACGTCCAGTGCTACGACGGAAGATGGCACCAACACGAGCGAATCCTATTGAGGAGGAGAATAAAGATAACATGAACAATATTTGTAGTAGTATAGACCATGTTTGTCTTGTGATGGCAACATAGGTTAGCTATGTTGATGGAGGTCATCATCATGTGACCGTATATGTTTTGTATGGTTCATTTCATTTGTAATAATATTATGAGGGTCACTATCTATTTAGATGTATGTAACATCAAAATATAATTTGATTGTCTGCCATATACATATCTCTATTTTACGATCAACTAGCAAATAAATATATTCACTCATGCCTTAGATTCATTATAGAAAACTCATAGCCATATCTATCGTTTCACAGTTATTTTAATCAAACAGCTTTCTGTTTTTATACAGAAAGTTCACAACAGCTTTTCACGACTCACAACTCACAACGGTTTGTTTACAGTTTTTACTGAATATGTAGCTCAATCAAATAACAGCCTGAGCCTGTGCGCTATGCCGAGTATCTGGCGCGTTGAGCGTCAGATAGGATTTACCCGAAGCGGCAGCTACCGCATCGGGCAGACCGGCAGACGAACCCTAGCGATAGTGAGCACCACGGCGGCGTGCTCGCCACTGGGGGCTCAACGGCTCGCCCTCGCTGCTTCGCCAGTTCGCCACGCCTCAGGCGCCGCTTCGCCACGCCTCAGGCGCCGCTTCGCCGTCCGGCGCTCAACCTCGTTGCATCGCCACGCCTCGGGCGCCGCTCCGCCGTCCGGCGAGCGGCCTGCGCAGCTCCTCGCCGGTCCGACGCCGTACCCACCGGCCCTCGCAGGTTTCGGCCTCCTGCTTCCCGGCGTTCTCCGTCCCCGCACAAGCACAACCTAGTAAAGCTTCAGGTAATTCCTGTACCTTAATTAGTTAATTAGGATGATGGCAAGGTTGAACGAACCAATGTGTGTGATCCTTTTGCTGCGAATAGGTTTCTGAACAATGGCAGTTCCATCGATATCATGTCTGACATGATATTTTCATAAATTGATGTTGGCTATTTCGCTTGACTTTTACAGGTTTAGAGGAACTTACAGTGGTGCTGACAACTGTAAAGCTGTTTGGGCTGTGCTAGTCAGTACCAAGCTGCTATCTTGTGAAGTGGGCAAGTGGTATTGTGGTAATGCTCGTACCCCATGGGCCATGGCCATGTGAGGTTGTGACATACTGACGTTGTGTCCTTCTATTCTGTCTGTGATTGCCGTTATCTGAACACTCATGGTGAGACATACTCCTGTAATGTATCTAGTCACATTTTAGTATTTAGATACATTCATCTCTAGACAAACCTAAGACAAGAATTTTGGGACGGAGGGAGTATTATGTTCTGTTCTGTAGCCTTATACGGAATGCTAGACTGCTAATGCTACGGTCCAAAGGTGACTTGTTCTTGACATCATAAGGTTTGCTGCCAGTGTCTAATTAGTCTGTGAAGTTTATCCATCCATGCCTTCATTAACCTCTAATTTTCTAGTGCTAATTAATTAGCAAGTATGTCATATTGTCATGGCTATTCTAATGCAAGTCCTGTTGTGACAAATGTATGGATTGGAAGTTCAGAACCTTCAGAGATAGATAGGACAGGAAGAAAACGTTGTTCTCTCATTTTTAAATTTGCGTTAACTTTGGTTAATTGGATATCTACCGAAGCCATACCGAAATAGTTTGGTATATACCAAAGCCAAATTGCATTTTAGTTTTATAGAAGTACCGTATTTACCCAAGTATGGATAGTGTACATACCACAAAAGGGTATTTACCAAACTGAATGCATAGAGTTAGTGGTGTGGTCTTGGGTGTCCCATTTGTCATGCTTGGAAGTTCTCAGTCGGTATAATTAGGTATATTAGTTAACTGAGTGATTGGATTTTTTAGGGATTGATCCGTAGTGGTGGCCATTGTGTTCATAATTGAGCTGTTTGGTGGGTTTGAATGTTTTGGAAAATGCACTGAATTGCAAATACGAGGATTGAGGTATGGTAGGGAAGTTGATGGGTGCTTTGATCTGCTTAAATCGGGATTTTTCACAGTTTATGTCACAAATAACTTATTTTTACAGATGTATATACACATATGTACTGACATTCTTGTCCATTAGTGAGCTCGGTGAAAATGTTAGCCCTCTCCGTAAAGGCTTAAGTCTTCCTTACCTTACATTTAGTCATGTGCCCACCACTGCCTGTCTGCATGGTAGTGGCCACCATTGTGTAGGGAATCACAATTCCCTCTCCCTCCTCAGTCCTTCCGTCCTACCGAGGACTTATAAGGTGATCTTGTGTACAGTGAAATCCAGCCAGCTGTGCAGCATAGCTTGATTTGGATCGAGTTCTGCTTGTGGATGTATCTAGCAGCAGGTTCAGCTCTACTGTGCAAGAATTTGTTGTGATTTCTCGGTTAATTTTGTTTTCATCTACTTGGTAAAGATGCTAATTTCTTGGCCAATCAACATTCCTGTTGCATCCTCTTTTTATTGCCTCATTCTTTTGTATTCAGGATGTATTAGACTAAATAGCCCAAACGTTGACTGGTAAACTGCTGCTTCATTTATTGACCACATTTCTTTCTTTTCTTGAAGTTGTGTTGCCTAGCGGTGGAGTGCAATTACAAGAAGCTTCATTCTGTCTATCAAGTGGATTTTGAGTGCTCGTGACTGGTGTATACATGCATGTAGAACAAAATGTCCAGCAACAGTGGCGGTGGTGCAAATGAGAAGGGTCCCCAAATTGCTATGCCGCTTGTGCCACCTCCCTTAGTCCAGAATTCTATGCCTACTCATGCTTCAGATGGTCCCACCACTGATTTGAGATTAGCACAACAGTCCTGGCCTGGACCTGTAGTCTTGCGTCCATGCACATCTTGGCCTCCTCATGTGTCCTTATCTCAACCATTGAATCCTGCGTATCCACAACAAAATGGGGTATGTTCTCTACTATTGTCTATTTTCCACTAGGTCTTAAGGAAGAACAAAGCCTTGTTACCTTATCATAGTGCTGCCATTCTTCATGGGTAGGAAGCAGTGGCGGATGTGGTGGCAGCCGATGTTCTTCCTGTGATTAATAGCTGCAATGAGAAGATGTTGCCGGAAGTAAATATGCTATTTGATGAAGAGAATGATGCTTATGAGTTCTACAATATTTATGCGGAGAATGTGGGCTTCTTTGTTCGGAGATCAACACTCTGGACAACATCAAAGAACATCATCACTAGGAGGACATTTGTTTGCTCAAGAGAAGGTTTTCGGGAGAAGAAGAAGGGTGCCAAGGAATCAAAGTGCCCACGGCCTGAAACAAGAATTGGTTGCCCAGCAAGCATGACCATTAGGCTTACTCCCAATGGCAAGTACCGTTTGACAGAATTTGTACCAAACCATAACCATCAGTTGGCAACAGCTTCTACGATTCATATGTTGAAAGCAAAGAAAATTAGGCGTAAAGCACGGGCTGTGAGAGAAAATCTGGTGGATGATACTGTGGTAACGCCAGAGTTTGAAAATGAAGATGAGGCATATGAATTTTACAGCATGTATGCAGGGAAAATTGGATTTAACGTGAGAAGGGCAAGCATGACAGTAAATGCTGAAAGCGTTATCACCAGAAGGATGTTTGTTTGTTCAAAAGAAGGGTTCCGTGAGAAGAAAAGAGGAGCAAATAGAGTAAAGAAGCCCCGTCCAGAGACACGAACTGGTTGCCCAGCGTGTATGGTCATCAGACTTGCATCTAACGGCAAGTATAATGTCACAGAGTTTGTCACCTTCCACAATCATGGTCTTGGCGCCGCAGCAGCTTCTGATCTTGTGATGACATCACTGACGGCTGGAAGTTATCAAGATTGTGGAGTAGATTTGTATGATGAATCACTAGACGATTGTTATGGCAAGCAAAATCTTATCAAAGACGATGCCACTTCAAACTGTCTAGAAGGTAGAAGTTGGAAAAGGTACAAGTGTAAAGTTCCTCACTATGGTGATGTAGGTGCCACTCTGGAGTACCTACAAAAGATGCAACATGACAACCCTTCGTTCTTCTATGCAGTAAAATCTGATGAAGATGGGAACTTGACAAATTTTCTTTGGGCAGATTCCAAGTCCATCATGGATTTTACCCACTTTGGTGATGTAGTATGTCTTGATTCAGGGTATGCAGTGCAAGGCTATGGTAGGCCGATTGCTTTGTTTATAGGTCTGAATCATCATAGGCAAACTGTCATCTTTGGTATTGCATTACTTTATGATGAGAGCTTTGAAGCTTTCAGATGGATATTTGATACTTTTAAGATGGCAATGAATAGTACCCATCCCAAGACATTGTTAACTGATAGATCAGCTGTGATAAGTGAAGCTGTTGCAGTAAGTTGGCCTGAGACGGCACATCGTTTTTGTGTTTGGCAAATTTACCAAAATGCTCTTCAACAGTTAAGTCAAGCATTCCATGGGTCAAGAACTTTGGAATCCGACTTCAAGAGGTGCCTATTTGATTGTGAACATGAGGCTGAGTTTTTGATGGCATGGAGAGAAATGTTGGAAAATCATGACCTAGAAGATAATCAATGGCTAGCAGATTTGCATGCTGTTAAGGAGAAATGGGCATTACCCTACGGTCGTGAGGCATTTTACGCAGATATGAAGAGCGTCCAACAGAAGGACAACTTGAGTAGTGAACTTAAAATATATTTATCCCTAGAATTCGACCTTTTGAGTTTCTTTGTGCAGTTTGAAAAATTATTATGTGATCGTCGGTCTGCAGAACTGCAACTTGATGTGAGTGCCAGTCAGAGCACAAAGAAGCCACCTTCGATGCGAATATTAAGGCAAGCTGCAAATGTGTATACACCTGCTGCCTATAGAATGTTTGAAAGGGAGTTTGAATTGTACATGGATTGCATGCTATATAACTGTGGCGAGATGGGCACAATCTGTGAGTATAGGATAACTGTCGAGGACAATCCAAAAGATCATTTTGTTAAGTATGATTCGCTCAATTCCATGGCACATTGTAGTTGCAAGAGGTTTGAGTTTGTAGGCATTCCATGTCGCCATATGCTGAAGGTACTTGACACTAGGAATATCAAGGACATTCCTCCTCAGTACATCTTGAAAAGGTGGAGGAAAGATGCCAGATCAGGATCTTCAAATGGTGGTTACGCATACTCTTTTGATGGTGATTCTCAGAAAAAGCGTCACGCTTTATTGTGTCGAATATTCAGTATAGCAGCGGCTAGAGCTGCAACCTCTGCCGAATCATTTGCTTACATGGAAAGCCAATCAAGCATACTTATGGGTCAAGTGGAACAATTTCTTGAAAACAGCCCCCCTGACATAGCTGCTCTTATTGGTGCTAGTTGTGACCGTACTCAAATTCCAGTTGAAAATATGATCCCAGACGGTCTGCACAATCATACTAACTTTATCAATGGCTCTGCTGATGGTACTTGTTCAATCAAGATGATTCCCCCCCCCCCCCCCCTTTTTTTGTTTACTGCAACATGTATTAACAGTGCTAATTGTAATGCAGATTCTCTAACCTTTCCCTTCACAATGGGTGCTGGTACATTGGATTACCGCTAGACAGGTAACCACTTTCTTGCTACAAGTACGTACCATAGTAAGAGAACTATTCCATTATACCATGCCAAGGTCTTTATGGTTCTTACCTATCGATTTACCCAAGATGCATCATTTGTTTAGTGACCTGTTTGGGAAAGTATCTGTTTATCGCCTGCCAGCAAATATTTAGTTTTATTCACTCTTGTTTCCTTTCAAACAGGTGCTGAGTGATGGTATATCTGGCTGTCATACCAATTTGGTGGTACGTAGAAATAACCAATGAGCTGGGAATAATGATAACGGACTTATCGGTTGTGCAGATCATTTTCGAATAAATTTCTTAAGACTGCTGGAACTTTTCCAATCCATTTCATAACTTACTTGTCCAGTTCCACCTACCGCATGCCCCATGGTGCCTCAGACCGATTAAATACCAAGGTCGCCTGTTTGACATCCAAGTGGCAATGACTTCCCTGTAGATGATGAAACGGGTGATGCATTTTGTGTGTGTTGTGCCTGTGTTGATGGTGCATGTCTCTTCAATTGTTTGGTTGCCTGTAGATGTACTAGTATGGCGGAATGAATGTTCATGTCATCTTTACATCTGTTATATTCTGTTCACACTTTTCAAGTGCACTGGCTGTCCATATAATTTTGGCGAATTTGGATCAAGATATCAAATACTCCCTCCGTAAAGAAATATAAGAGTGTTTAGATCACTACTTTAGTGATCTTTACAGAGGGAGTATAAACAAGGCAATAGTGAATTTTCAGGCCTTGTTTGGACCCAGGGTACAAGCTTTTTCCTTTTCCCGGTTGGAATTGAACAACAGGAAAAGTGACCTTGCATTTGGGTTGACCTGCTCCAAAAGTTAAAATTTGCATTGCAATGTACCGAAAGAAGAATCATTATGGAAACGTTTAGTAGGCTGCATAGAGTGAAACAAGAATCATTATGGACACATTTAGTAGGCTGCATAGAGCCCAACTAGGCCCGGGCAGGATGAAAAAGGTGTTTGGTTGAGTGCAGGGAGGCATACATCTCATCGACCTGAAACTTAAAGCACTCTAGAGCCTGGCTTGCTGGGACCGCTCGAATTGTCCGTTTCCAACGAGGTAGCCTAAGTCGGCCGCAAAAATTGGTCCGGACATAGGGTGTCCACCTTGAGTTGGATGCAAAAGTTAGTCCGGATGTAGGGTGTGGTGCAGGGCGAATTCCTGCGGAGATGAAAGGAGACGAAAATTGGCGAAGGCAGGATGGCACGAAATGTACCCTCACACCCCCTCCCCTCATTTACTCGCTCACCACTAGATCTAGGACAAGCCCTTACTCTGTTATTGGCATCGACGGCGACGACCTTGGTGGCGGCAACAACACTCTTCGATAGCAATAGTTGCTTCTCCTGTTCTTCTTTGACTCCGCCTAGCCATCCTCGTCTCAGCCATCCCCCCCTCAAGTTGGTAAGCAGCATAACCCCCCCTCTTCTCTCTTCTCTGTTAGGACGATGTATGGTCGATTGTGCCATTGTTGATTGCGTCATGGATGTCACCTGGGTTGTGGACGAATGGGTGAAGCTTGTAGTTTGGGCAGCATTGTTGATAACTGTGGTCCAGGCCTGGATCTTGTTGGTCCATAAGAGAGTTGTTCGTCGGAATGACAAGCGTGTCATCTGGTATGGTCCAATGTTAGTCCGGGATCAGGAGAGGATAGCGAATCTGAACTAATACATCTACAACTACAATGACATAGATGCTCTATGGATGCTTCAAATGAAAAGAGCACCTTCGCCAGACTTGTGCAGACGTTCAGGAGCAGGGGCTGCTAGAAGATAGCATCCACACCATTATGGAAGAGCAAATTGCCATGTTCCTCCATGTTGTGGATCATAACCAGAGGTTCAGGATGATCCACAACACGTTCAGGAGATCAATGGAGACCATTTCTAGGTATTTCAAGTAAGTGTTGTATGTTGTTGGGGAGCTCAGAGGAAAGATGGTCAGGTCACCCACCGGGCAAACTCCTAGCAAGATTTGCACTATCCCACGATGGTATCCGTATTTCAAGGTGAGCACTACTCGTAGTTCATGCCTTGACATGCCTATATTGTTATGCTATAGCCAAACAACATGTAGTTTGTCTAACAACAACGACATACAACCAAACACCATGGTAAAAATTTCTTCTCTTATGCAGATAACCTTAATGCAAGCAAACAAACAACATGCCGATGTTAGTTTTTTCCTACATTAGCTCAAACAGTCCCAACTGGGACAAGTATGCAAAATGCCAAAAAACAGATATGTCTACCAAACACGTCCTATAGGCATCGACGTTTCTTCTCCCATTTCTCTCTCCTCTAGCTCTAGTGAACCCTCTATCTTGTTAACTTGGAACTCAAGGTTGCCTTGGAAGTGAAGTGCATAGTTGGTCCTTGGGACTATTTCAAAGGGTGCCACGTAGGTCCTCAAACTTGAACATCGTCATCCCGGTCCTTGAAGTACATGAAGTGTGTCATGCTAGGTAAAATATAGGTCCTCAAGGCATCTCCAAAGCCGACTTGCAAACTGACACCGCAATTGTCATTTTTCTTGTCCAGATGTGGTCTACAGACATGATGCGAGAGCCGGTCATCCAATGTTATTCCCAAATTAATCTGGTTGGGAGGAGAGACAGAGGAGAAGGGGACCATACACGTGGTGAGATTTTGTGTGTAGTGTTTGATTGGGAGGAGAGAGAGAGAAGAGGGGGACCATGCATGTGAAAAAAAGAGGAGGACCATGTGGTTACTTTTGGTTGGTTAAGTGGGTGTTCGGTCTCCGGCAAAGCCCCCCCACATTTGCTGCTAGGATATCGGAATATGTACGTCTGAATCGCTAAGCGGACATATATGGATCCCCGGGATGGAAAAGGTGGTCCGAACAGTGTGATTCAAACATATAAGGAAGGTTTGACGGTCCGCTTTGGAGACACCCTTAGACTACTTTAATGTTGAATAATAATTTTGGACCCACATGACACACTTACTGCATTTTAAGGATCCAGATGATGATTTTCATAGTCCAGGGACCTAGGTGACACCCTTGAAATAATTTAGGGACCTACAATGCACTTCACACCTGCCCCGGTGATCCAGAGATGTTTCCGACACAAACACATGCCTCTCGTTGGTCTCCTCAATGGAAGTGTTTAACTAAAAACTACCACAATTGGACAACAATATAACGAATGTTTCTAACACTAAAATATGTTTAGATACATCTGTTTGAGCGTCAATTAATATGGGACGGAGGGAGCACTTTAGCAACCCTAGCAAAAAACTTCCACTTTTGCTCTAATTTTCTGCAAAAATAAAAACACCACTTCGAGTTAGGCAATGTTTCAAGCATTTTAACCCAATTATGACATGAATGGTCCACATGTCAGGGCTGACAAGGCATTGAGTTTGTTTGACCGGTAACTTGCAGATGGGTCCACCCGTCAGAGTAAACCATTTTCTCAATGACATTTTAACAAACACTTGGTGTATACCGGCACCTGCGTCGCCCCCCTCAGCACGCACGCGTGCAAGAGCTCAACAACCACCTCTAGCCGCTGCCATTAGGCCAATGTGGTAGTATTTTTTTGCAAAAAATTAGAACAAAAATGGTAGTATTTTGTCAGGGTCCATAATGTGGTAGTTTTTTTTATCACGATTGTCCACTTGTCCTAATTGTGGTGGTTTGTGGCTAAATACTCCGGCGATGACAAACAGGGGAAGTCCATTTGTGTAGGCTAGACTGTCTCAGGAAAGAGTTGCTAGTGCTTTCTTATGTTAGAATATGTTCTTCACTTCGACACTACTTTGATGGTGCGGTGTCAACAAAAATACTTCCTGTGTAACAAATTGTAAGACATTTTCTATGCCCTATATAAAAAGAAAAAAGATCTAACAATTTGATACAGCGACTGTGCATGTAATCAACTCTTACCGGATTGGGCCGACTGTTTAATAGCAAGTGGCCGTCAAAGGCTTCGGCTTCACGCGGTGGAAACAATGGTCATGTGTACACGGTCTGGAAGAGCGCATGTGGTGTATATAGGTGTGCAACAAGCAGATCTAGCCTCTAGGTGCCTTTGCCGTAGTCGTGCGGCAGATCTTGAATATGAGCTACAAAAGCACCTTGATAGTGTTCTACTAGCATGCAGACCAAGAATCTTAGCTTTAGGGATGCCAGACCTCAATATTTACACTATAAATGGTATAATAGTCTAAAAACATCACAATGTCAATGAAGATACTTTTCGTCAGATTTGTTTATCTATTCATCAAACATCATATCAGTACAAAGACCATCAACAGTAACAAAAAAAATACATCAATGTCTGTACACCATCTAACGACGACTACAAACACTGGAGTGAGCCGAAGATGCGCTGTCGTCATCGTCCCGCCCTCATCAGAGCCAAGCAAATATTATTAGAGTATGTTGGAAATATGCCCTAGAGGCAATAATAAATTAGTTATTATCATATTTCCTTGTTCATGATAATCGTTTATTATCCATGCTATAATTGTATTGATCGGAGACTTAAATGCATGTGTGGATACATAGACAAAACCATGTCCCTAGTATGCCTCTAATGGACTAGCTCGTTGATCAAAGGATGGTTAAGGTTTCCTAGCCATGGACATGAGATGTCATTTGATAACGGGATCACATCATTAGGAGAATGATGTGATGGATAAGACCCAAACTACAAACATAGCATATGATCGTGTCAGTTTATTGCTACTGTTTTCTGCATGTCAAGTATATGTTCCTATGACCATGAGATCATGCAACTCACGGATATCGGAGGAGTGCCTTGTGTGTATCAAACGTCGCAACGTAACTGGGTGACTATAAAGGTGCTCTACAGGTATCTCCGATGGTGTCTGTTGAGTTGGCAATGGATCGAGACTGGGATTTGTTACTCCGTGTAACGGAGAGGTATCTCGGGGCCCACTCGGTAATGCAACATCACAATAAGCCTTGCAAGCAATGTGACTAATTGTTAGTTGCGGGATCTTGTATTATAGAACGAGTAAAGAGACTTGCCGGTAACGAGGTTGAACTAGGTATGGAGATACCGACGATCGAATCTCGGGCAAGTAACATACCGAAGAACAAAGGGAACGATATACGGGATTAACTGAATCCTTGACATAGAGGTTCGACCGATAAAGATCTTCGTAGAATATGTATGAACCAATGTGGACGTCCAGGTCCCGCCATTGGTTATTGACCGTAGAGGTGTCTCGGTCATGTCTACATAGTTCTCGAACCCGCAGGGTCTGCACACTTAAGGTTCGGTGATGTTTCGGTAGTGTAGAGTTATGTATGGTGGTGACCGAAGGTTGTTTGGAGTCCCGGATGAGATCCCGGACATCACGAGGAGCTCCGGAATGGTCCGGAGGTAAAGATTCATATATAGGATGTCCCAGTTTGGTCGCCGGAAAAGTTTCGGGCTCATCGGTAGTGTACCGGGAGTATCGGTAGTGTACCGGGAGTGCCGGTAGTGTACCGGGGGACCTCCGGGAGGGGTATTTCGACCCCAAGAGGTCCATGGGCTGTGGGAGAATAATAACCAGCCCTTAGTGGGCTGGGAAAACAGCCACAAAGGCCCATGGCGCAGGAGAGAAAGTCCTAAAGCAAAAAGTGGAAAATCAGCCAATAGGAGGCAATCCTACTCCAACTAGGATTGGAGGTGAAGTAGGATTGCTCCCACCTCCTATTTCGGCTGACCCAAAGGCCTTGTCTGCCTCTCCTCTCCTCTCCTGCTATATATACTAGTGGATTGGGTGGTTTTTGGACAGAATTTCCGGCCACGTGCTACCCGTTCCACCGGTGCATAGTTTCTCCTCTAGATCGTAGTTCCGCAGCGCTTAGGCGAAGCCCTGCCGGAATTGCTCCACCACCATCACCGGAGCGCCGTCATGCTGCCGGTGAACTCTCTCTCCTCTCCACCTCCTCTCGCTGGATCGAGATGGTGGAGATCGTCATCAAGCTGCACGTGTGCTGAACGCGGAGGTGCCGTCCGTTCGGCGCTAGATCGGAAGGACCGTGATCGAGATCGCGAGACAGTTCGTGATGAGATCGCGGAACGGATCATGATGAGTTCGCGGGACAGATCGTGATCAAGATCGTGAGATGGATCGTGATGAGATCGCGGGACGGATCGTGATGAGTTCACGGGATGGATCGTGATTGGATCGCGGGACGGATCGTGATGAGATCGCGGGACGCTCGGCGATTTGGATCGCGAAGATGTTCGACTACACCAACCGCGTTTCTTAACGCTTCCCGCTTAGCGATCTACAAGGGTATGTAGATCCACTCTCCCTCTCGTAGATGCTCATCACCATGGATAGGTTTGCGTGTGCGTAGGAAATTTTTTGTTTCCCATGCGACGTTACCCAACAGTGGCATCATGAGCTAGGTTGATGGTTCGATGAGATCTCGAGTAGAAGACAAAAGGTTTGTGGGCGTTGATGCTTAGATTGCTTCCTCCCTTGGTCGTATTTTGGTTCAGCGGGATTGTGAGATGAAGCGGCCCGGACCAACATTACTCGTACGCTTACGAGAGACCGGTTCCCTCGACGCAACTTGTTGCCTAGATGGCTTGCGGGTGACAGTTTCTCTCACTTTAGTTGGATCGGATTCGACAAAGGCGGTCCTTGAGAAGGTTGAAAAGCAAACTAGTGTATCACCGTTGTGGTTTATGCGTAGGTGAGAATCGTTCTTGCTAGATACCCATAGCAGCCACGTAAAATATGCAACAACAATTAGAGGACGTCTAACTTGTTTTTGCAGGGTATGTTGTGATGTGATATGGCCAATTACATGATGAAATATATGTGATGTATGAGATGATCATGTGATGTATAGATTATCACGACTTGCATGTCGATGAGTACGGCAACCGGCAGGAGCCATAGGGTTGTCTTTAATTATTGTATGACCTGCGTGTCAATCATTAAGCGCTATGTAATGCTTTACTTTATCGCTATGGTAGCAATAGTAGTAGAAGCATGCAGGGCGTGACAACCCCAATGGCAACACATTGATGGAGATCAAGATGATGGAGATCATGGTGTTGTGCCGGTGACGATGGAGATCATGCCGGTGTTTCGAAGATGGAGATCTTAAACACAAGTTTATGGCCATATCATGTCACTTATGATTTGCATGTGATGTTAATCCTTTTTATGCACCTTGTTTTGCTTAGGACAACGGTAGCATTATAAGGTGATCCCTCACTTAATTTCAAGATAAATTGTGTTCTCCCCGAGTGTGCACCGTTGCGAAAGTTCGTCGTGTTGAGACACCACGTGATGATCGGGTGTGATAGACTCTACGTTCACATACAACGGGTGCAAGCCAGATTTGCACGCGCAGAACACTCGGGTTAAACTTGACGAGCCTAGCATACAGACATGGCCTCGGAACACAAGAGACCGAAAGGTCGAGCATGAGTCATATAGTGGATATGATCAACATAATGATGTTCACCATTGAAGCCACCTTAACTCACGTGATGATCGGACTTGAGTTGGTGAATTTGGATCATGTATCACTCGAATGACCCGAGGGATGTCAATTTGAGTGGGAGTTCTTAAGTAATATGATTAATTGAACTCATTATCATGAACATAGTCAAAGTGTCTTTGCAAATTATGTTGTAGATTACTAGCTCGCGCTGTAGCTCCCTTGTATTTTTATATGTTCCTAGAGAAATAGAATTGAAAGATGTTGGTAGCAAAATTGCGGACTGGGTCCATGATCTGAGGATTGTCCTCATTGCTGCACAGAAGGCTTATGTCCTTAATGCACCGCTCGGTGCGCCACCCTCTCTAGCGTCGTCTATAGATGTTGTGAACATCTAACAGGCACGTTTCGATGACTACTTGATAGTTTAGTGCGTCATGCATTACAGCTTAGAATTGAGGCTCCAAAATGTTTTGAACGTCACGGAACATATGAGATGTTCTAGGAGCAGAGATTGTGATCTCAGGCTCGTGCCTTTGTTGCGAGATATGAGATCTCCAACAAGATTCTTTGCTTGTAAGATGAAGGAGAATAGCTCAATCGTTGAGCATGTACTCAGATTGTCTGGGTACTACAATCGCTTGAATCAAGTGGGATTTGATCTTCCAGATAAGATAGTGATTGATATAGTTCTCCAAGTCACTGTCACTAAATCTACTAGAACTTAGTGATGAACTATAATACACCAGGGATAGAAGTATTGATCCCTGAGCTGTTCGCGATGTTTGACACCGCGAAGGTAGAAATCAAGAAGGAGCGTCAAGTGTTGATGGTTAATCAAACCACTAGTTTCGAAAAGGGCAAGAGCAAGGAGGGAAACTTCATGGATAGCAAGTCAGTTGCTGCTCCAGTGAAGCAACCCAAAGTTGAACTCAAACCCGAGACTAAGTGCTTCTATTATGAGGTGAGAGGTCGCTGAAGCGGAACAACCCTAGATACTTGGTAGATAAGAAGGCTGGCAACATTGACAGAAGTATATTTGATATACGAGTTATTGATGTGTACCTTGCTAGTACTCCTAGTAGCACCTGGGTATTGGATACCGGTTCGGTTGCTAAATGTTAGTAACTCGAAATAAAAGCTACGGAATAAACGGAGAACTAGCTAAGGGTGAGGTGACGATGTGTGTTGGAAATGTTTCCAAGGTTGATGTGATCAACATCGCACGCTCTCTCTACCTTCAGGATTAGTGACGAACCTAAATAAATGTTATTTGGTGTTTTGCGTTGAGCATGAACATGATTAGATCATGTTTGTTGCAATACGGTTATTCATTTAAGTCAGAGAATAATAGTTATTCTGTTTACATGAATAATACCTTCAATGGTCATGCACCCAGTGAGAATGGTTTGTTGAAATCTTGATCGTAGTAGTACACATGTTCATAACATTGATGTCAAAAGATACAAAGTTAATAATGATAGTACCACATACTTGTGGCACTGCCGCTAAATTTCATATTGGTATAAAGCGCATGTAGAAACTCCATGCTGATGGATATTTGGACTCATTCGATTTCGAATCGGTTGAGACATGCGAACCATGCCTCTTGGGCAAGATGACTAAATGACCCCGTTGGATGGAGCGGGCAAGTGATTCATTGGAAATGATACATGTTGATGTATGCAATCTAGTGAGTCTTGTAGCGTGCAGTGGATATCGTTATTTTCTTACCTTCACTGATGATTTGAGTAGATATAGTGTATATTTACTTAATGAAACACAAGTCTGAATCGTTTGAAAGGTTCAAGCAAATTCAGAGTGAAGTTTAAAGATCATCGTGACAAGAAGATAAAAATGACCACGATATGATCGTGAAGGTGAATATCTGAGTTACGAGTTTGGCATACAACTTAAGAGAATGTGAAATTTGTTTCACAACTAATGCTACCTGGAACACCATGGTGTGATGGTGTGTCCGAACATCATAGTCATGCTCTATTGATATAGTACATACTGTCATGTCTCTTATCGTTTTACTACTATAATTTTTGGGGTTATGCATTAGAGACAACTACATTCACTTTAAATAGGGCATCATCTAAATCCGTTGAGATGACACCGTGTGAATTATGGTTTTATAGAAACCTAAGCTGTCATTTCTTAATATTTGGGGCTGTGACACTTGTGTGGAAAATGTTTTCACCTAATGAGGTTGAACCCAAGGCGGACAAATGCATCTTCATAGAATACCCTAAGATCAGTTGGGTGAACCTTCAATCTCAGATCCTAGTGCAAAGTGTTTGTTGCTTAAACGGATCCTTTCTCAAGGAAATGTTTCTCTCGAAAGAATTGAGTTGGAGGAAGATAGAACTTGATGAGGTTGTTAAACCTTTGTTCAACCAGAGAGTAGCGCAGCGCAGAAAGATGTTTCTGTGAAGCCTACGTTAGTTGAAGAGGAAGTTAATGATGATGATCATGAAGCTTCAGGATCAAGTTACTATCGAACTTCGTGGGTCGACAAGGATGTGTACTGCTCCTAAGTGGTACGACAACTCTGTCTTGGAGATCATGTTGTTGGACAACGATGAACCTACGAGCTATGGAGAAGCGATGATGGGCCCGGATTCCGACGAATGGTTAGAGGCCATGAAATCCGAGATAGGATCCATGTATGAAAACCAAGTATAGACTTTGGTAGACTTGCTCGTTAGACGGCAGGTCGTTGAGTACAAATGGACCTTTAGAATGAAGACAGACACTGATGGTGAATGTCACCATTTGTAAAGCTTGACTTGTTGCAAAGTTGTTTGTGACAAGTTCAAGGAGTTGACTGCGATGAGGCTTTCTCACTCATAGCGATGCCAAAAGTCTGTTGGAATTATGTTAGCAGTTGCTGCATTTTCAATTATGAAATCTGGCAGATGGATGTCAAAACATCGTTTCCATAACGGTTTACTTAAGGAAAGGTTGTATGTGATACAACCAGAAGGTTTTGTCAGTCCTAAGGATGCTAAAAGATGAGCAAGCTTCAGTGATCCTTCTATGGACTGCAAGCATCTCGGAGTTGGAATATACACTTTGATGAGGTGATCAAAGTTTCTGTAGTTTATACAAAGTTTACGAGAAACTTGTATTTGCAATAAAGTGAGTGGGAGCACTGTAGAGTTTCTGATAAGTATATGTGGTTGACATATTGTTGATCGGAAATAATGTAGAATTTCTGGAAGGCATAAAAGGTTGTTTGAAAAGTGTTTTTCAAAGGAAGACCTGGATAAAGCTACCTAATTGTTGAGCATCAAAATCTATAGAGATAGATCAAGATGCTTGATGAGACTTTCAATGAGTGCATACCTTCACAAGATTTTGAAAGAGTTCAAAATGGATCAGCCAGAGAAATAGTTCTCGTCTGATTTGTAAGGTGTGAAGTTGAGTGAGACTCAAAGCTCGACAACGGCAGACGAAAGAGAAAGGATGAACGTCGTCCCCTATGCCTTAGCCATAGGCTCTATATTATGCCATGCTGTGTACCGCACCTATGTGTGCCTTGCCATGAGTCTGTCAAGGGGTACAAGAGTGGTCCAGGAGTGGATCATTGGACAGCGGTCGGAATTATCCTTAGTAACCAGAGGACTAAGGAAATGTTTCTTGATTATGGAGGTGATAAAGAGTTCGTCGTAAAGAGTTACGTTGATGCAAGCTTTAACACCTATCCGGATGACTAGTAGTAGCAATCTGGATACGTATAGTGGAGCAGCCATTTGGAAATAGTACCAAGTGGAGTGTGGTAGCAGTGTTTACGGTTTGACATAGAGATATGCAAAGTACACACGGATCTGAATATTGCAGACCCGTTGACTATAAGACCTCTCTCACATGCAAAGCATGATCGAGCCCCAGAACTCATTGGGTGTTAGATTCATAACAATGCGAATCACATGGCGATGTGAACTAGATTATTGACTCTAGTGCAAGTGGGAGACTGTTGGAAATATGCCCTAGAGGCAATAATAAATTAGTTATTATCATATTTCCTTGTTCATGATAATCGTTTATTATCCATGCTATAATTGTATTGATCGGAGACTTAAATGCATGTGTGGATACATAGACAAAACCATGTCCCTAGTATGCCTCTAATGGACTAGCTCGTTGATCAAAGGATGGTTAAGGTTTCCTAGCCATGGACATGAGATGTCATTTGATAACGGGATCACATCATTAGGAGAATGATGTGATGGATAAGACCCAAACTACAAACATAGCATATGATCGTATCAGTTTATTGCTACTGTTTTCTGCATGTCAAGTATATGTTCCTATGACCATGAGATCATGCAACTCACGGATATCGGAGGAGTGCCTTGTGTGTATCAAACGTCACAACGTAACTGGGTGACTATAAAGGTGCTCTACAGGTATCTCCGATGGTGTCTGTTGAGTTGGCAATGGATCGAGACTGGGATTTGTTACTCCGTGTAACGGAGAGGTATCTCGGGGCCCACTCGGTAATGCAACATCACAATAAGCCTTGCAAGCAATGTGACTAATTGTTAGTTGCGGGATCTTGTATTACGGAACGAGTAAAGAGACTTGCCGGTAACGAGGTTGAACTAGGTATGGAGATACCGACGATCGAATCTCGGGCAAGTAACATACCGAAGAACAAAGGGAACGATATACGGGATTAACTGAATCCTTGACACAGAGGTTCGACCGATAAAGATCTTCGTAGAATATGTATGAACCAATGTGGACGTCCAGGTCCCGCCATTGGTTATTGACCGTAGAGGTGTCTCGGTCATGTCTACATAGTTCTCGAACCCGCAGGGTCTGCACACTTAAGGTTCGGTGATGTTTCGGTAGTGTAGAGTTATGTATGGTGGTGACCGAAGGTTGTTCGGAGTCCCGGATGAGATCCCGGACATCACGAGGAGCTCCGGAATGGTCCGGAGGTAAAGATTCATATATAGGATGTCCCAGTTTGGTCGCCGGAAAAGTTTCGGGCTCATCGGTAGTGTACCGGGAGTATCGGTAGTGTACCGGGAGTGCCGGTAGTGTACCGGGGGACCTCCGGGAGGGGTATTTCGACCCCAAGAGGTCCATGGGCTGTGGGATAATAATAACCAGCCCTTAGTGGGCTGGGAAAACAGCCACAAAGGCCCATGGCGCAGGATTGAAAGTCCTAAAGGAAAAAGTGGAAAATCAGCCAATAGGAGGCAATCCTACTCCAACTAGGATTGGAGGTGAAGTAGGATTGCTCCCACCTCCTATTTCGGCCGACCCAAAGGCCTTGTCTGCCTCTCCTCTCCTCTCCTGCTATATATACTAGTGGATTGGGTGGTTTTTGGACAGAATTTCCGGCCACGTGCTACCCGTTCCACCGGTGCATAGTTTCTCCTCTAGATCGTAGTTCCGTAGCGCTTAGGCGAAGCCTTGCCGGAATTGCTCCACCACCATCACCGGAGCGCCGTCACGCTGCCGGTGAACTCTCTCTCCTCTCCACCTCCTCTCGCTGGATCGAGACGGTGGAGATCGTCATCAAGCTGCACGTGTGCTGAACGCGGAGGTGCCGTCCGTTCGGCGCTAGATCGGAAGGACCGTGATCGAGATCGCGAGACAGTTCGTGATGAGATCGCGGAACGGATCGTGATGAGTTCGCGGGACAGATCGTGATCAAGATCGTGAGATGGATCGTGATGAGATCGCGGGACGGATCGTGATGAGTTCACGGGACGGATCGTGATTGGATCGCGGGACGATCGTGATGAGATCGCGGGACGCTCGGCGATTTGGATCGCGAAGATGTTCGACTACACCAACCGCGTTTCTTAACGCTTCCCGCTTAGCGATCTACAAGGGTATGTAGATCCACTCTCCCTCTCGTAGATGCTCATCACCATGGATAGGTTTGCGTGTGCGTAGGAATTTTTTTGTTTCCCATGCGACGTTACCCAACAGAGTAGACAATCAAAAAGTATCTGTGCTAAGAACCCACAGGATCCACCTCCAGTAGCCATCGTCGAGGAATAGAAGTATAGATTGGAAGGATCCAATCTATAGACACATGAATGCAAACGAACGAAGACTGGATCCACCACGAAGACCGGATCCACCACCAACAAACACTGAGTGAATTCCATGAAACATGTTGGAGACACACGTCCACACGCTCTCCAATAATACATGACGCACCGTCAAGACGGGGTGCTAGGCGAGAAGAACCTTATTCCACCTTCAGGGAGTCACCGCCGCATCTCCCTCCTAAGTAGGACATAAACCCTACATGAACTAAAAAACACCTAAAACGAAGTATGAGCACTCCCGCTGGAAAAATCCAGGTTCCACCGCGCCTCCATGATCGTAAGGCCACAGGGGAGGAGGTACACCAGTGGGAACACCAGAGGGAGGCAAGGAAACCCTCAATGGCTAAGAGCCTTTCTTTCTTTATCGATGAGAAAGCAAATGCCGCTGATTCCTCCTACCTCAACAAATAGTTTTGAAACAACATCAACTCATTGATTATTTAGTTTTAAGTATGTTGTAAAATTATTTTACAAATTCGAAGAGGGTGCCACTAGATCCACCCTTGACTAGCATTGGCTTTCGGTGCTCGAAGAGGCGCGACTATCTTTGCTCTTAAAGCCATTGGACAATAGCTCCCACAAAAGATGGCCTTTGACTTTTGGTCCTTGAAGAGGCGCGTCTATCGTTGCTTTGAAAGCCATTGGACAAGAGGGATATATATATATATATATATAGAGAGAGAGAGAGTATTTGTTGTATCAACAAGAGGCGTCTAGAGGGGGGGGGATAGGCTACTTTGACCAAATAAAAATCTAACCTTTTCCCAATTTTATTGGTTGACAATTTTTAGCAATTCTACCAAGTCTAGCACACCCTACACATGAAAGTCTACAAGTATAGCACCGGAAACTAAAGACATGCACATGTAAGTAAGGAGTAGAGATAAGAAGATCAAACACAATGAAGACACAGAGATTTTTGGCGTGGTTCCGATAGGTGGTGCTATCGTACGTCCACGTTGATGAAGACTTCAACTCATGGAGGGTAACGACTGCATGCATCCACAGAGGGCTCCACCCACAAGGGGTCCACGAAGAAGCAACCTTGTCTATTCCACCATGGCTTATGTCCACGAAGGACTAGCCTCACTTGGGGTAGATCTTCACGAAGTAGGCGATCTCCTTGCCCTTACAAACTTCTTGGTTCAACTCCACACGATTTGGAGGCTCCCACGTGACACCTAACAAATCTAGGAGACACCACTCTCCAAAAGGTAATAGATTTGGTATGGATGATGAACTCCTTTCTCTAGTGCTTGAAAAGATAGTCGCCTCAACACTCAATCACCCTCTCACAAAATTTGGCTTGGTATAATAGATTGATTGGGTGGAAAGCAACTTGGGGAAGCTAGAAATCAAGATTCCTATGGTTGGAGTGGAAGATCTTGATCTCAACACATGAGTAGGTGGTTCTCTATTAGAAAATGAATGGTGAAAGTGTTAGCTTCTTTTGAGTGCTCTCTCTATGAATGAGAGGTGTGTGTGTGGGGGGGGGGGGGTATATAGCCATCTCCAAAAATCCAACCTTTACAACATTATTTCCCAACTCCGTGGAACCGGAGTAAAAACTCGGTTACACCGACTAGTGAAAAATGTCCTAACTTTTGGCGTCTTGATGAGACCGATATACAACATCTCGGTGAGTCCGATTCGGTTGACCTAGGCAGTTCAAGTGACTCCGTGGTACCAAAATGAAAAACTCGTAAATTCCAATTTTTTCCAATTAGATAACAGACAGGTGGTCAATGCTTTTCAACTATACCGAAGCAAAACTTGGTTGCATCAACTTGCTAGGATTTGGCATGGGATCTGTCTAAGCAAAACTTGGTAAGGCCAAAGTGGGAAATGTTGGTGGCATCGAATTTTACTTTAGGTTTTGGAGAGAATATTTTGCGGGAGTAATGCCGAGGCATTTGGTGGCTAATCTCTAAGCACTTTGAGCAACCAGATAATCATAGATACCTCATCCCCTTTTAATAGTATTGGCTTTTCTATGGACTCAAATGTGATTTCTCACATAAATATAAAATATAGATTCTTGAAGCTTGAAGCTTTGCCAATCCTATTCTTTCCCTTCTCAGGGATCCTCCTCACAATTCCCAACCACTGCAATCTTTTGGACTGGATCTAAGACAAGCTAGGTAGAATTGTTAGTCCAAGAGATAATGTATGTTATCGTGAATTATCAAAACCTCCAAGGGAGCATATGTGCTTATAGTATTAAACATGAGTGTTTTACACCCTAACTTATGCACAGACACTAGCAGCACACCTGTCGGCAAGGGCTTGCCGGAGAACAACTCCAAGCAACACTCAAGACTTGGTTATTAAAGACCGTGAAGAATACCCCGAGGCACGTCATCAAGAAGTACTATGTACTAAAGATCAAACCTCAAGCTGCCGACAAGATCATGCCAACAAGCTCCCTCCACAGCTCTTGCTCACCGCCTGTCAGGAGCTTTCCGACACATGGAAAGCATGCAAGTGGTTAGGTGAAGCTTGTCGGGGCACGTGGCAGTTCGCCACCTGAAGAACAACTTTATTGACATCCGTCTAGAGGACGTGTCATGGTGATAGAAGGTAGTTGGGCTAACGACACGGACAAAGCAGTGCTCCCTTGCTGACGTTAACCCTAGCTCGACACCTAAATGGAGCATTTAATGCCTTTGTCCTACGTCATCATGGTTATGTACGTTAGGTATGATAGCACTATAGATGACATCAGCAGTTTGACTGCTGTTGTAGCCACTACCTCCTCATGTATTTACCATTTTGCCATTGTGGTAGCCCCTTTCATCTATAAAAGGAGGCCCATAGCTACCTTTACAAAGGTTGAAACCCTGCCCATTTGCACTACGTAGCTACACTTCTCGCACATCTTGCTAGCAAACTGCTCTCTCATGTAACTTGGACTTCCATGTAAAATACTACCAAAGCATGAGTAGGGTTTTACGCCTCGCGGTGATCCATACCTAGGCAAACTCTGTGTGTGCTTGCATTGCTGGATCCACTCTTTGTGCACTACGATTCCGACAGCTAAACCACCAAGGGGCCTTGTTGGTCCTAAAGATTGTCATACACTGACATCTTTGGCGCTCCAGGTAGGGGGTCACCTGTGCGAACCCTCTCCAGCATTGTAGGCGCCACCTTCATCATCCATGGTGCCCAAGTAGGACAAGGGCGTATCACTGAGTGCACTGTCCATGTCCAGGCTATCGATCCCGGCGGCTACGATGGATGAAGGCGGAGGCGGTCCACCTTCTCGTCATTCCGATGAACGCAGTCACCACAATGACGTAGTCTGGAGCGTCACGAGCCAAGACTCGTCTGCCATGACGTAAAGAAGGCGCAATGATATCCAAGGACGGTGTGGCGCCGTGCAAGGGAGACACGAAGAAGCATGCATCAAGGCCATCGCAAGATGGGTGCGATACGCTTCCCCGAGACGGAGTTGCCTTCGGACGACACCAAGAAAATAACCATGAACATCATTCTCAAGATGTTTAGGGGCAGCCACCATACAAGTTCACTGACAAAAACCCGCCGAGGCGACAGGAGCAAGCTGTAGCTCCATTTGATCCCGTCAGAAGTCGCAACACCTCTCGTTCCATTCGCCCTATCATGCCGAATACGCTGGTGAAGGCCATGGCATAGGCTCAACTACTACTAAACTTCCATCCTATACCTAAGAAGATGGATGAGTGGTGAGCCACCATCCAGAGCCTCATCGTCTTCACCAACAGAATCGTGCCATAGCAGGCCAAGATTTTGTAGCCACACCCCACGACGCTAGCAAGGACAACTGGTGAACATATCGAAGGCGCTGCACCAATAGTGTAGTCACCTCCATAGGGATGAAAATGGAGTGGAAATTTTTTGCTTTGCCAGAGGAAAAATGAAAATGGAAAGGAAATAAGAAAACGGAAATGGAAATGATTTTTTATGCAGAAACAGAAACAAAAACGAAACACTATTTTCCGATGGAACAGAGGTGGAAATGGAACTTTCTATTTCCATGAATATGAAATTTCCATTTTTGTATAGGCCTATGGCTGGTTCGTAGCCCAACCCACCAAACAACGCACAATGACACAATGATCATAATGGATCATTTGAGGCCCAACTTCTATTACCACATACCTACTCAACTAGACTCTATACATAGTTGTCCAGTACTACTACTATTATACTCTGCTAAGGTTCCAACGTAATCATATTATTTTTAGCCATGGTAACATGTCATTATGTTTTTGGTTTTCTGTTTATTTCTACATGACTCAAGGGGTTTTAAATTTCCGTAAAATGCCCACTTATGTTTACGTGTCCGCTCCATATTCGCTCTGTGTCTGTTTCCGACAGTATTTGTTTCCATATTCATTTCCGGGGTTTCGGTATTCATTTCCGCTTCTGCATAAAAATATGAAAATAAATCTCGTAGCACCCTGTTCTATCCGTTTCCGCTCCATTTTCATACCTACTCCCCGATAACAACCACAACAAACTCGCCGAGCCGATGCGCAGGACGAGGCGCCTATGGCTTCATCCGAGCTGTGGAACCGCCAAGATCAATGCCAAGTACTGCAAGACCGTCGAGTTGAAGACGCCCTCACGACCATCAAGTGGTGCCACCAAGCATGTCATCAATTCGATGACCGTGCTGGATCGGCGATGAATGAGCCTGCGCCAGGGTTCTCCGGGTGGTTGCCTTACGAGGTAGGTTTCTCGACGTGTACCCGTGAGCTATGACAAGTTCGTTAGCCCTCCTCTCGGGTCTTCAAGCCAGACTTGCGTGGCAAGTACGACGGCAAACTCAACCTGCCAAAGTTCCCCGACATCTACATCATCTCTATACAAGCTGCCGAGGAAGAAATTAAAGGTGTTCGTCAGCTACTTTCCATTGGTGCTCAACCCAATGTGAGGTCCTGGTTGATGAACTTGCCAGAGAACTCCATCTGCTCGTGGGCGGATTTATGCCATCAATTTGTCGGTGCTTACCACGAAGACCACAAGCTTCCGAGTTAGCCCAATGACCTGCATGTGCTTCCCCAGAGAGACAACGGGCTTCTCCGCAAATACATTCAGAGATTCAATTGTGTGTAGCACAATATCCCTGACATCCACCATGTCATCGTTATTGTCCTGTTCCATACGAACATGCGCAGTCGGAGGATGCGGGAGGAGATGAGCATAAAAAAAGTGAGGAATGCCGCTGAGTTGTACACTCTAGCTAATAGATGTGCACGTGCTGTGGAAGGGAGGCGACTCCCTGAGGAGGATGCGGGAGCTAACGTTGATCAAAGGATTATGACACATCCACTCCAAAGAAGAAGGGACAGAAGCGCAACCACAAGCGCAAAGGCAAGGCCGTGTTGGTTGTTGAGGGGTCTGGGAATCCCAGCAAGAAGCCCAAGGCTGAAGGCAATGTTAAGGAGGTTGCTGTGTGTACCAATGAGCATGGGGTTGCTGTCGGTGAGAAGGCCAATGGCCAGTACTGCAAGATCCACTGCACTGCTGGCCACGATCTCCAGGAGTGCCAACAAGTTGAGCATCTCACTGAGAAGCAGAAGCATGATAAGGAGAAAGGCCAGGACGGTGCTGGTATTGGAAATATGCCTAAGAGGCAATAATAAATTGCTTATTATCATATTTCCTTGTTCATGATAATTGCTTATTATCCATGCTATAATTGTATTAATCGGAAACTCAGATACATGTGTGGATACATAGACAACACCATGTCCCTAGTATGCCTCTAATAGACTAGCTCATTGATCAAAGATGGTTAAGGTTTCCTAGACATGGAAATGAGATGTCATTTCATAGCGGGATCACATCATTAGGAGAATGATGTGATGGACAAGACCCAAACTACAAACGTAGCATATGATCGTGTCAGTTTATTGCTACTGTTTTCTACATGCCAAGTATATGTTTCTATGACCATGAGATCATGCAACTCACGGACACCGAAAGAGTGCCTTGTGTGTATCAAACGCCGCAACATAACTTGGTGACTATAAAGGTTCTCTACAGGTATCTCCAAGGGTGTCTGTGGGGTTGGCATGGATCAAGACTGTAATTTGTTACTCCGTGTGACGGAGAGGTATCTCAGGGCCCACTCGGTAATACGACATCACAATAAGCCTTCCAAGCAATGTGACTAAGTGTTAGCCACAGGATCTTGTATTACAGAATGAGTAAAGAGACTTGCTAGTAACGAGGTTGTACTAGGTATGGAGATGCCGACGATCGAATCTCGAGCAAGTAACATACCGAAGAACAAAGGGAACATCATACGAGATTAACTGAATCCTTGACATAGAGGTTCGACCGATACAGATATTTGTAAAATATGTAGGAACCAATATGGGCATCCAGGTCCCGCTATTGGTTATTGACCGTAGAGGTGTCTCGGTCAAGTCTACATAGTTCTCAAACCCGCAGGGTCTGCACACTTAAGGTTCGGTGACGTTTCAATAATATAGAGTTATGTATGGTGGTGACCGAAGGTTGTTCGGAGTCCCAGATGATATCCCGGACGTTATGAGGAGCACCGTAATGGTCTGGAGGTAAAGATTTATATATAGGAAGTCCTGTTTTGGTCGCCGGAAAAGTTTTGGGCTCATCGGTAGTGTACTGGGAGTGCCGATAGTGTACTGGGGGACCATCGGGAGAGGTATTTCGACCCAAGAGGCTACATGGGTTGTGGGAGGAGGTAAACCTGCCCCTGGTGGGCTGGACGAAGCCTCCTCTAAGGGCCCATGCGGCTGGAGTGGTTTGAGAATGAAAAAAATCCAAAGGTGGAGAGGTGGAAAGAGTTTCCAAGTGGAAAGGAGGAATCCTACTCCTAATAGGATTGGAGTAGGACTCCTCCACCTCCAATTTTGACAAAACCTTGAGGGTTTGAGGCTGCCTCCTCCCCTCCCTCCCTCCTATATACTAGAGGATTTAGAGGAAAAAGCTAACCCTAATAGCCACGTGCTACCTCTCCTCTAGATCATAGTTTGATGCTTGATGAGACTTTCAATGAGTACATACCTTGACAAGATTTTGAAAGAGCTCAAAATGGACCAGTCAGAGAAAGAGTTCTCACCTGGTTTGTAAGGTGTGAAGTTGAGTGAGACTAAAAGCTCGACAATGGCAGAAGAAAGAGAAAGGACAAACGTTGTCCCCTATGCCTTAGCCATAGGCTTTATATTATGCCATGCTGTGTACTGCACGTGGCGTGTGCCTTGCCATGAGTCTGTCAAGGGGTACAAAAGTGATCCAGGAGTAGATCACTAGACAACGGTCAGGATTATCCTTAGTAACTAGAGGACTAAGGAAATATTTCTCGATTATGGAGGTGATAGAGAGTTCGTCGTAAAGGGTTACGTCGATGCAAACATTTACACCAATCCGGATGACTCTGAGTAGCAATCCGGATACATATAGTGGAGCAGCCATTTGGAATAGCTCCAAGTGGAGTGTGGTAGCAGTGTCTACAGTATGACATAGAGATTTGCAAAGTACACACGGATCTGAATGTCACAGACCCGTTGACTAAAAGACCTCTCTCACATGCAAAGCATGATCGAGCCCCAGAACTCATTTGGTGTTAGATTCATAACAATGCGAATCACATGGTGATGTGAACTAGATTATTGATTCTAGTGCAAGTGGGAGACTGTTGGAAATATGCCCTAGAGGCAATAATAAATTGGTTATTATCATATTTCCTTGTTCATGATAATCGTTTATTATCCATGCTATAATTGTATTAATCGGAAACTCAGATACATGTGTGGATACATAGACAACACCATGTCCCTAGTATGCCTCTAATAGACTAGCTCGTTGATCAAAGATGGCTATGGTTTCATAGTCATGGACATGAGATGTCATTTGATAATGGTATCACATCATTAGGATAATGATGTGATGGACAAGACCCAAACTACAAACGTAGCATATGATCGTCATAGTTTATTGCTACTGTTTTCTGCATGGCAAGTATTTGTTCCTATGACCATGAGATCATGCAACTCACTGACACCGGAGGAGTGCCTTGTGTGTATCAAACATCGCAATGTAACTGGGTGAATATAAAGGTGCTCTACAGGTATCTCCGAGGGTGTCTGTCGGGTTGGCCTAGATCAAGACTGTGATTTGTTACTCCATGTGACGGAGAGGTATCTCAGGGCCCACTCGGTAATACAACATCACAATAAGCCTTGCAAGCAATGTGACTAAGTGTTAGCCACGGGATCTTGTATTACGGAATGAGTAAAGAGACTTGCTGGTAATGAGGTTGAACTAGGTATGGAGATGCCGATGATCGAATCTCGAGCAAGTAACATACCGAAGAACAAAGGGAACATCATACGGGATTAACTGAATCCTTGACATAGAGGTTCGACAGATAAAGATCTTCGTAGAATATGTAGGAACCAATATGCGCATCCAGGTCCCGCTATTGGTTATTGACCGTAGAGGTGTCTCGGTCATGTCTACATAGTTCTCGATCCCGCAGGGTCTGCACACTTAAGGTTTGGTGACGTTTTGGTAGTATAGAGTTATGTATGGTGGTGATCGAAGGTTGTTCGGAGTACCGGATGAGATCCCAGACATCACGAGGAGCTCCGAAATGGTCCGGAGGTAAAGATTGATATATAGGAAGTCCTGTTTTGGTCGCCGAAAAAGTTTCGGGCTCATCGGTAGTGTACCGGGAGTGCCAGTAGTGTACCGGGGACCATCGGGAGAGGTATTTCGACCCAAGAGGCTACATGGGCTGTGGGAGGAGGTAAACCAGCCCTTGGTGGGCTGGCCGAAGCCTCCTCTAAGGGCCAATGCGGCTGGAGTGGTTTGAGAAGGAAAAAAATCCAAAGGTGGAGAGGTGGAAAGAGTTTCCAAGTGGAAAGGAGGAATCCTACTCCTAATAGGATTGGAGTAGGACTCCTCCACCTCCCATTTCGACCAAACCTTGAGGGTTTGAGGCTTCCTCCTCCCCTCCCTCCCTCCTATATATACTATAGGATTTAGAGGAAAAAGCTAACCCTAATAGCCATGTGCTACCTCTCCTCTAGATCGTAGTTTCTCCTCTAGATCGGTTTTCAGCGGTGCTGAGGCGAAGCCCTATTGGAATTCCTCCACCACCATCGCCGCAATGCCGGCGCGCTGCCGGAGAACTCTTCTACCTCTCCGCCCCCTCTTGCTGGATCAAGAAGGTAGAGATCGTCATTGAGCTATACGTGTGCTTGGATCGCGGGACGAATCGTGATTGGATCGCGGGACGAATCGTGATTGGATCGTGGGATGCTTGGCGATTTGGATCGCGAAGACGTTCGACTACACCAACCGCGTTTCTTAACGCTTCCCTCTTAGAGATCTACAAGGGTATGTAGATCCACTCTCCCTCTCGTAGATGCTCATCACCATGGATAGATCTTGTGTGTGCGTAGGAATTTTTTTGTTTCCCATGCAATGTTGCCCAACAGCTGGCGCGTCCGGCAAGAAGAACTGTGGTACCCACGAGGGCTGCCATGGCAGGGCGTGCAAGTAGAAGGAGAAACCTATGCGTGGCCGAGACAAGAAGGAAGATGAAGAGGAGGATGGTAACGATGATGAAGAGGGCTCTGAGCAAGAGTTCAAAAATGATGTAGAAGCCATGTGTGTTGATGGTTGTGCATCTCTGCACTCCTCATGCCGGCAACTGAAATAATGGGTTCACAAGGTCAATGCAATGGTACCAACCATGGAAGTGTGAAAACCGCTAAAGTGCCCCCCACACACCCGTCATCTTTGATGTCGAAGGCCACCCAAGTCGCACTACTGCGATTGGGTACTTGCCATTGTTGGTTTCGCCAATAATCTGCAACCTCAAGGTCACAACGATGTTGGTTGATGGTGGTGTGATGACCCACAAGTATAGGGTATCAATCATACTCCATTCGATAAGTAAGAGTGTCGAACCCAATGAGGAGCAGAAGGAATTGACAAGCAGTTTCAGCAAGGTATTCTCTGCAAGTGTTGTAAGTAACAATGATTGATAGTTATGTAGCAAGATAATTCATAATAAATAACAAGTAACAATAGTAACAAAGGTTCAGCAAGGTGTCCCAATCCTTTTTGTAGTAAAGGACAAGCCTGAAAATTCTCTTGTAGGAAGTAAAACGTTCCGAAGGACACATGGGAATTACCGTCTGGTCACGTTCATCATGTTTAGTTGATTCACTTTCGTTACTTTGATAATTTGATATGTGGGTGGACTGGTGCTAGGGTTTTGTTCTTACCCTCTCTCGCAAGCATCCAAAACTACAAAAAAAGAATTAAGATAAATCAAACCATAGCATGAAACATATGGATCCAAATCAACCCCTTAAGTAATAATTCATAAACTAGGGTTTAAGCTTCTGTCAGTGTCGGTGCACTAGAGTTTTTGGGCCATCTAGTGCCCCTTTACTTGTGCACAGGCAGTAGTAGCCACCCCGGTGGCAAGCCCAAGCAAAGACTTGTCAAGCATCAACGTAGAAGACTCAAGACTACCGGCAAGATCTTGCCGGGAGGGCTGTAGAACCACCAGGCGAAGCAAGGCCCCCGGCAAGACAAGGTCCCGGCAAGGCAAGGCCCCAGCAAGCACCACCAGCACACAAGCCAGGTGTCGATTCACCTGGACGCATGTCGCGGTGTTGATGCTGGAGGGAGCTAAGCGGCGCCGATGGGACACCCCCCTGTCCCGTCCTATTGACGGATTGAGGCGCCTGATGGTGCATTGAATGCCCTTGTCCTACTCCGTCAGAGTTAGGTACGATAGCACTGTGGCATTGTGCATCCCGTGTGCACACTGTATGCCACTATTGGGATCCCCTTAAGTATGAAAGAAGGCCCAGGTCATTACAGAGGAGGACTTTTGGAAGGTTAGACAATCAGACAATTAGACAGTTGGGCAGTTAGGTAACCAGACAGCCCGACGGTTAGATAACTGGAGGTTACCAAGCTCACGTAGCAGCCGTTCATGGTGCTCCTATAGCTAGAACCCCAGAACACAATCAATATAACCAAGCAGGAGTAGGGTTTTACGCATCCATGGGGCCCGAACCTGGGTAAAAACTCCCCGTGCGCTGCTTACCAGACCGGCTCTTTGCGCGAGCCCGCCCCCTGCCGAACCGAAAGGGATCCCCATGGTCCCCTAGGTGTTTGTTCCCACGACATCTTTGGCGTGCCAGGTAGGGGGCGCGTGAGTGGTGCGAACCCATTCTAGTAATCCGCGCCCTAGCTTTATCATTGCCATGGCCCCCAAGAAGAAGGGCCTGACAACAGTTGGTCCATCCATGTCTGCCGTCCCTGTATCTGCACGGACATGAGACGGCCTAGACGCGGGTGGAGGAGGAGGAGGCGGAGGATCGGAACTTCGGCGATTCTCCGGTGACCAAGGCCAAGCAAGCGACGACGCTTGCTGTGGAGATGCCCATGTCGACGGTGGGAACCCCCGCGCCCTTGTGTCTCAAGACGGAGCGGTACCGCCTACGGGTGGTACAGCGAACTCCAAGGGTGGAAGAGTATCTTCCAAGACACCCATTCCGGCACCTACGTCGCGACCTTCTCAGGACGCGCATGGAGAGCCACGCCATGGCGCCCAGTTCTCAATGACCCCACGGAAAAGCTCTTCCCAAGATGCGCGGGACCAACATGCTCACCAGCATGCAAGCGGGAGTGGCATGCCGGCGCGGGACTGCAGCGGTGCTCCTTCTAACACAATTAGGAATCAGAGCACCTCGTGTTCCTCATGCCGCTTGTTGCCATCCACAGCAGATGAAGCGATGACGTGAGCACAACTACTCCTAAACTTCCCTCCTGCTGCAGAGAAGCTCGACGAATGGAGAGCCACCATTCAGAGCCTCCTCAGCCTCGCAGATAAGCTTTGGCCCACAGGGCCACCTCAGACCAGTGGTGTAGTGCCTGGAGTCGGCACGACCTCGGTGCACTCTCCTCCGCGACAACATCGCCGGTCGCTGACCCGACGGACCGACGCCTATGACGGTTACTCAACGGCGTCGTCTGACCCACGGACACGCTGCGATCAGTGTCATGTTCTTCAGGACCGGTTTCCTGCTCACTATAGTGAGGCGGACCAGATGGCAAGGTTCTCATTCACCGGTGGTTGCCGACACAACAACGAAAAGAACAGGGTTGCTCCATTAGCAATGCATATCATGACATTGCATGTCTTGTGCCCTAGTCATCGAAGGCCAGGGTGGCATCATCCTAGGGCTGTGTCGAGGGTGTCACTATCATGTAAGTCTTGACATCCTCATCCTTCGAGAAGGTGTCTTCTGCTGGTAGCTCCTTGTCTAGTGTCACCAACTTGGGTCCAAGATATGTTGGCAATTGTCTAGCAAGGTGGCTTCCTTCCAGGTTACCCATCAGGATTTCAAGGAATCTAGTGGTCAGGGACACAGGGGTAGTAGCGACCATTTTAAAAGTTTTGAAAAAGTAGACGAGGGGAGTTATGAGAAAGATGGTGGAAATGCTAAGGAAAAAACCTTTGCTTCCTTTGAAAATTTAGGAGAGGTGATAAATATAGAGGTTTTGTAAGTGATTTTGAAGGGTGTGGAAAAACAGTTTGGTCCTAACTAACGCCCATGCTAACTAAGGGCTTCCTACAGTCAGGATGGCTCTGATACTGGCTCTGTGGGGACCCCGACTCATAAGTCGTGATCACCGTATGTGCGTGCACAGTGACCCCAGAGATCAATGCTCACTGAACACACAGAAACTGAATACCAAGAGTCTTACATCCATTACATACCGTTTTACTCGAATATGGCCCTTAAGGCCTAGTCTTCATAAACTTGCAGCGGAAATCTTCAAGGATAGCGTGAACCCATGCTATCTACCTTAACCCTACAGGCATTCTGACTAGGAAGCGTCCTAGCTCGCATGTTCGTCACCAAGGTATTCTTCATCATAACCTGATCTTTCATGCCTAGCCAATAAAATAACCAGTGGTAAGCCAATGAGTACTTTGAATGTACTCGCAAGCAACCCATGTTTGGAACAAGGAAATAACAATGCATGATATATCTCCAATAGGTAAGTTTTGCAGAAAGCTAGTTTTGAGTGCAATGACATGATCAAGTAACTTAAGTAAGCATGCATCAACCATGGACAAGTGTTCATAAGAACACTTCACCGTCATCATCATAAGCAGGGGTTGAACATCTCATGTTCATCCATCACACTAAGTCTTCAGACTTGTCTCTTGTACCGTCTGAACATCTCATGTTCAGTCATCATGCCAAGTCAACCGACTCGACTCAAGTATCATCCTTGTCACCATACACACACACCAAGTTTGCGAAGACATATGGACGTAGTTTAAGAAGGACCTCCAACTGTCCATGACTGCAGACGCGGCTATCCGAATAGCTTTACACTCTGCAGAGGTTGCACACTTTACCCACAAGACTCGGGGAACTTCCGCGTCATCCACGACTCGCGGCATATAACATACCCAAGGTAAGCACCCGAACAATGCCTTTCCCCTAGCGATACTAGACAAAGAGTCCACTCGATTGGTACCCAGCCCTCACGATGTACATCACATGAGCCTCATACCATCCATGAGGCGACCAACAGTGTGCCCGGTGCCTGTGAAGACAGCACATGATCGTACATACTGGTACGACCCCGTATCGAGAGTGACCATGCCACTCCTGCCACTAGTAATGCGGGCTCCTTGCCAGTACCCACCAAGGTAATCAACAAAGCCCCGTACCATAAGGGGTATCGTGGTTGCGCATGTAAAGTTGTGACGGTCAGCAGACCTTAAATCTAATCCGTTTTCGAAAACACACATACTTACATAACTTTCTCCGGTACACCACTTCTTTCTCAAGTGGTCATCTAGCTCATCATTATCTCCCTCGGGCATTAGTGGCACCCGACGCGGTTTTTGAAAAGTTTTCAAAATCATTTGTGTTCTCATCACCATGCATAATCCCGATCCCACTTGCGTAGCATCTACTAGCATCCTATCTACACCCACCCGCATAACCCTCATAAGGTGGTAGGCTCATGCACGATGCAAGTGTCAATGGTAAGGGTGTCGGAAACAACCCACTGAAGGGGGTCACTACTCCACATGATCAAATATGATGGAAGTAAAGTGCTATATGTCATGCAATGAAAATTGTTTCTTAACATGGTCAAAGGGCTGCTTTCCTGGCTTTGCAAAGTCTTCCAGGTCTTCACATGCTTCTCGTACACTCTGAGCACTCCATCTACTTCGTGAACTATCACCGGAAACAACCGTAATAAGAAACACAACAAGCAGAAAATAAAAGTGCTCTATAAATAGGAGTTTTATTTTTCTAGGACTCCTCTGGTCATGAGAAAAATAACCAAGGAGGTTTTGGTGGATGAGGGTCAAGGGGGAGTTTTGAATGGTGGGAATGATGGAATGATGATCCTACAACATGTCAACAGAAAATATTTTCATAAAAATGAGTGGAGGCACTCATAAAATAGGGCATGATTTTAGAAACATGTGGGAAGTGGTTTCACTGGATTTGGAGATGGTAAGAATATCCTAGGGATTTTCAAAGTGGGTTATACATGAATAAATAGCTCAATTATTTGGATGGCAGAGAGGCACCAGGAAAAATGTTCCCTAATTAGGGCATTTATTTAGACACACATAGGAACTTTAATTACTCCATTTGGAGCTATAATGGACGATCTATAGATTTTACAAAGTGGTCCTAATAGTTCAAATTTGAGTTTAAATTTGAACATGACAGAAAGGTGTGGAGGAAAATAATGAAAGTGATACAAATAAATAGGTGGCATTTTTAGGAGAATGAGGAAATTTGAATCATCAAAATTGGAGGTCATATGAATTTTCTATTGATTTTACAAGCTCTATAGAAATAAATATCTCAAAAAGGAAAAGACTTATACCTGTGTGCTGTTTAGCGCACACAGCACAGGATACGCAGACGGGCCGGCCCAGCTACTCAGCTACGCGGGCAACACCGAAGGCGTACTCCAGGAGTACGCCTGCTTCTCAGGGAGGCGGCACCAACGAAGGGCGCCTCCACTTAAACTGGGGGGCCCGGCCCTAGGCTCGCCGACATGTGGGCCCTGCTTGGCAGGGCCTCCTTCCTCCTCCCGCTCGGGCTGACGTGGAGCAGGGGAGGCGGACCCGAGTGGTTTCGGTGCTTGCCCCCGGCAGCACATGCCACCTCCTGCGGCCTCCCGACCACCGAAGTTCTAGGGAGGAAATCCCGCGTCCGCCTGGTGGCCTCATTCCTACAGGGGAGCGGCAGAGCTGGCAGGGCTTCGGCCGCAGCGGGGGCTGGCGACGGCGACCACAAGAGCAGGGCGCCAGCTGCCTAGAGCGAGGAATGGGGTCGGGAAGGAGCACGACAACTCAGCGGGGGTGGAAAGTTGCGAAGCTAGGAGAGGGGAGGGGCCGGTGCTGCCCGGATTTGCCCGAGGCCAAGGTGGCGCCATGCCGGCCATGGGAGGAGAGAGGGCCTCGGGAGCTCTAACGGCTCGGTCCGGGGGGTCTCTCGGATAGAGGAGAGCGCCAAGGGGCGCGAGAGGGAGTTGGGGAGGGGGGGGGGTAGAAGAAGGGGGCGACCGAGAGGGGAGCTCGGGTGGCCTCGGACGCGCCTAGGGCACGGTGAGCATGCACTCCAGAGGGGCCTTGGAGGTTTCTGAGCGTCGGTGAGGGGCATGGGAGGTCGAGGGGAGATTCTTAGCGTGCGGGGACAACCTGTTGAGGCCAGACAAGGGCTAACCGACGAGGTCAAGTGGCAGAGCGCCGTTGTTGCATGTCAATGACATGGTCAGCACGCAAAGGCATGTCTAGGATGCCCTTTTGGTTGGGTAGCCTTGTCTAGGGAGTGAGGCACACATGTAGAAGAGTAGTGGTAAATTCTCAGGGTAAATGGGGATGGTTACATGGGCTTTCGACAAGGGGTAAGTTTGAAGCAGCAAACTTGGGCCTGATCTAGTGTGTTTTTTCTCTAGGGAACTATTGATAAATCTTTGTCTAGTAGCCCTAGGTATGGAAGGACTATACTCCCACCAATTTGCAGCTCAGGAAAATGATTCTACAGAGTACTTGCAGTACAAAGGCACTATTGCTGCCATAATGCAGGTTTATATGAACTGCTCATATTTTCCACATGAGCCTGCCTTCTATGGGTTTGGTTTGATGCATAGGTATGCAAGTGAGGTTGTGGAAAAGTTTGGGGTCATTAGCATGATCAGAAGGGAAGGAGAAGTGTTGTCATGGTAAAAAGAGAGGGAATAAGAGAGATTTACGCCCCAAATATTTGACCAGAGGCCAAGGAAAAGTTACTGGAGGTAGAATAGGGATATAATATGTTGTCGTAAAAAGTTGGAGGCAAGGGGAATCTTTTTGGGCCCACTTTGCTTGTCCACAAGTTTATGGCTGAAGGTGTTTGTGCTGTGATTAGGCTAGGGAGGGGAATCCTATTACCTTGATATTTACCAGGGGTAAATGGAAAGTCCATTTGGTCTTGATCGCAAATTTTAAGATGATTTGAAGAAAGTTGATAAGGTAAACTTGGTAAACCCTAGAAATGGACAAAAATGGATTTCTATAGATGTGATCATGCAATTCTATTCCCCTTGATGCAGCACTTGATGTAGCATCATCATTTGGGTAATAGAGAATTCCCACAAAGTTTGGGATCAATAGGAGATACTTCACAATGTAAACTTGATCAAATTTGGCTCTGTACACGAATGGCTTTAGGATATTTTGGTGAACCAAAACAAATGGGATTGAGATGAAACTTGTCAAGGTGACCACATATATCATATGTGACATGCTAGAATTTTCCTGGATTTATTTGAGAATATTTCTTATAGAAATATTTCAAATGCTAGGAATAGGCAAAAATGGTTTTGAAGGGTTTTGTCCAATACTTTGAACCTGACCATGTATTGAAACTCTTATATATGGATGATATATGTCCACTAAGTTTTCCTAAGTTTTCTCAAATATTTTTAAAGCATTTAAACATTTTCCCTATAAAAGACCATTTCTGGCCTTAAGAAAAAGCCTTTAAATAAATTATGAAAATAATCTTTTAACATAATATTTTGTGGTTTTGGGAAGTTATATATATAGTAGGTTCCAACTAAAGCATTTGGGGAAAAAGGATCCACACAATTTGGGGACTTGCAGTGCAAATCTCAAAGTAGGGTTTTTTGAAAACCTAATTTAAATAAATGCTTTTTGGCCAAAATAAAATTTTGTAAAAAATATTTTTAAGTCCTAGTCACATTGCATGATCATTGGACAAGAGTTGGGATTAAGGAAAGGAATTTTGAGAGTAGGAGGGATTTTATGAATATAGAGCACATGAAAGCAAACAAGAAATCAACAATCAAGTCAAGCATCACAAGCACAGAGAAAGTTTTAATTGGCCCTGATTTTTGATTTATGATATGTAGCGACCCGACTCAACGAGTCAAGCCTCTGTGTGTTCTGTGCCATCCCTGGATCAGTATGCTGGCACACACAGTACATCAATGTATATATCAAAGTGCAATCACATGTAATTAACGTAAAACTGATATATACCTTAAATTCTCAGCGAAAACAGTCAACGGAAGTGGAGTCCCAATAACACCAACGGCAGGTTGAGTGCAAACCGTAACCCTGAATCGTACTCTTACCCGTCGTAGAGCTTATCTGCAACATAAGACGTTGTAGACGTGTAGGTCAGTACATTGAATGTACTGGCAAGATCACCATAGTAGAACAGAAGATAAAAACTATTCTATATGCAGTAAGGCTTTGTGGCTCCGTGTCTGAGTTTTTGCATAAAAGCTGATTTTATTTACTTTTCCTACAACAAAGAAATGTCAGGAGTTTTCACTATAGAGTACCTAACATGACATGGTTCCGCCAACCGATGTCTTAATGCCCACAAGTATCATAAGTTGCCACAATTAATTATTAGTCTAGTGTTGAGAGTTCATAGACAGATCCAAGTCCAGAGGCTCAAATTGTCCGTAACCGGGGACACGGCTAATCGATTAGGTTTAACTATGTAGAGTGTTTTATACTTTACCCACAAGATTCGTTCCCTCCTGGTAAGTCCTCGCACTGCCTGGTGTTTGAGAACAGGACGAACGAAACATGGTCATTCAGAGTGTTTCCCTGACTACTGTCAGTGCCCATCCAATCCTAAAATCGTCTACATCTCGTAGCACTGCCCAGCCAGGGTCACAACAAAGATCAACCAAGCCAGAGCCCATAATGACTTGTGGCTACACAGGTAAGCTTTCGGGCATGAAGTATTCATCCGTCTCGTTGAGTCTGGGTGAAGCTTTCCGCAGGATATCATGGCGCTTCTCCAGGCATCCCGGCCATCCACTGGTTACTCCAGCGATGCCCAATCAACCATCCTTCACCCAGTAGTGAGTATTGAAAACTTGTTTCTCAAGTCTCGAAGTCTTGAGGTCTTGAAGATGCAGGACTTGAAGATGCCTTCATGAAGTTGTCGTATTGACGTAGAGTCCTCCTTCTCACACCACTCACGAACACTCATACCAGACCCCGTCTACTTTAGCATAGCATTAAAATAACTAACGTTCCCGGGGTTTTAGTAACAAGTGGTGGGTTCCTACCTCATGCATTCTACTTGACTACAAGAATTTTCAATAACACTACTTGAGGGATTTTTTGGAAGATATCACTACATGCAATAAAACATAGCTATGAACAAAATGGTCAAAGTGAACTTGCCTGTATTGTTGATGAAGAAATAATATCGCTCTCAGAAATAACTTGATAGACTATTCGTCACTCTCCGATGAAAATCTATATAATCAAACATTGCATTCATATAAGCAACCATGCTAGCAATCAATTCTAACACACAAGAGTAAACACTAAGGTTTTGTGATGAACGAAATACTTAAGACAAAACTCAAAACAACAAAACTTCATCAACACAACCAAAGTTGGTTTTCTCTACAAGTACATCCTATTTTCAAAAGTAAAAACACAAAACAAAGTAAAATATAATAAAAGTAGTTTATTAAACATTTTATTTAGCAAAAAGAATTACTTTTGAAGAACAACTAAGAACTAAGAAAACAATTTTCTAGCAACATAAGTTTTTAACTACTAGAACATATCAGCAATAAAACACTAAGTTAATAAAAGAAAAACAAAATTTTAAAGAAAATAATTAACAGAAAGTATTTTCTCATAAATCTTTATTTTGCAAAAAGAACTAATTGAAAATCTTTTTATAAAGATTCTTCTTTCGATATAAAACAAGTTCATCCTTGGCTTAAACCACAAACAATCTCAACTATAATAGAAATTGTTTCTGGTCTAAACTTAGATTGACAGAAAATTAAAATTATAAAACAATTTGTGGAAACTATTTTCAAGTAGTGGATCAAACTAGCAATGAAAATCAAATTGCAAGTTATAATTGAACTAGAATTGATTTTCATGCAATCAACTAAAATAATATTTATTGGAAAGGCTACTGTTACCTAACAGAAAACTTTATAAAACCTATCAACTAATATAAAAGAAAATAAATTAAAACAATTTAAAAACAAAATAAACATAAATGATCCTAAAAAGGACTAAAAAAGAATCTGTTTTGTTAAAAAAAATACGAATTTAAATATTCTAAAATTTTCCAAACTCTACCTACTGATAACTAAGGTCACTAGTGACAAGTAGCAAAAAGAATCAACTCAATTTTTTTTAAACTCAAAATAGTCAGAAAATAAGATTTCAATCAAATCTGTTTGAATTCAATTTTAAATTATTCAAATTTGGTCACACTTGATTTCTATAGAAACTACATAAAATTTGTGACTCAATGCAAAAAGAATCAATCAAAAACTCTAAATATTTTAAAAGATATAACTAAACTAAAAACAGAACTTATTCTGTTTTTAAAACATAAAACAGAAAAAAGAAAAATTCAACTAACAGACAGGGTGCTGCATGGCAGGTTCTGATAGGCTACGGGGGGTGCATGCTAGACCGAAACGAGCAGACGACTGAAATTTAGAGAAAAACGATTCGGCGTTTAATATGAAAAAAATCCGTTCTAATCGTGGCTGTTCACTCAGATCGGACGGAGGGGAGAGGGCTCCGGCGACTTACCGTGGTGGAGGTCAACTCCGGCGAAGCTCCAGTGAGGCAGAGTAGGTGGGGTCAATGGGGAGGCATCTCCGGTGGTCTTCCGGCCACAGCGACGGCACCAGGCGATGCAGACGAGTGCGGCGAAGACGATGGTGGCGTCAGCGAGGCTCGAGGGCAATGGGGTTGAGCGGGGCGAGCTCGGGAGCGACGGTGGTGCTCGGGCGTCGACGGGGAAAGGAGCTCCGGTGGTTTTGGGGCACGGTGAGTGCACGGGGAGGTGCGAGCGAGGGTGGTGGAGAGGATGGCGTGGTCGGGTAGCGAGAGGAGTGGCTAGGGAGAGCACGGGAGCGGCAATGGCGCGGCGGCGTCCGGTGGTTCTGGTGAGCGATAGCGGCGAGGAGAGGTGTCGGGTAGAGGGGGAAATGGGGGAACGGGTCGAGGGGAGGGGCGGGGTTTTATAGGCTGCCTTGGGGCGTCGGGGAATGGCAAGAGGAGGGATCTCCGGCTCGGTGGTCGCCAGCGTGGTTTGGGGAGCGAGAGGAGGGAGGTGACCGCGGGGTTAGCGGGATCGGGCGGTGGGACCATGCGGTCAGAGAGAGAGAGAGAGAGAGAGCAGGGTTAGCGGCGTCGGTGTCCGGTCCAGAGAGGTTTCGGGGAGGAGTTATGGCCGATGGGCCGGTGGGCTTTAATAACCCGTTAAATCGTTTCCTTTTATTAATTTACAGAGCATTAAAATATCATTAAGGCATTCAAAACCTTTCCGAAAAAATAAAGTTTTATATACCAGAATGATCAGGGAAATAAATGCCATTTAATGAACATTTTTCCACAGAAAAATTAAATACTTTAAAAAAAATTTATTTTCAGAAAATGCC
Source organism: Hordeum marinum (assembly GCA_022496015.1). Lineage (NCBI taxonomy): Eukaryota > Viridiplantae > Streptophyta > Magnoliopsida > Poales > Poaceae > Hordeum > Hordeum marinum. The sequence continues at coordinate 155,718,682 of CM039673.1, read as the reverse complement.
TAAATTGGTTTTGATTCTTTTGCAAATAATTTTCAAATAACCCCCTGGGTTTTATGGTTCAAAATACTTCACAAAATAACCTCTGATGTGGAGGGTCATATTACTCCTCTCAAGTTTTGTCAAGGGGTTTGAATTCTTTCAAACTTCAAATTGGAAATTCAAATATGAAAGAACTCCATATCAGGAAATTTTCAAATAGTTTTCAAATTTACTTTTCAAATCTTTTTATATTGAAGAAGTCATGTCATCTTCTCTCACTGATTTGAAATGGAATTGAATTTGAATTCAAATCACATGGGAAAGTCATGTCATTCCCTCTCATTAATTTTCTTTAAAAAGTTTCAAATTCCACTCAAATCAATCACTCAAGCAAGCAAACATTTCATTCTAATATTTATTATAACATTCCAAAGTTTGGGATGTTACAAACCTACCACACTTAAAATGAATCTTGTCCTCGAGATTCGAAGAGGCTAGAAAGAAAAGGTTAGGGTTTGGGGTCTTCTAGCAATTCCATTGACCAAAGGGTGTGGGGTCTACCACACTTAAAATGAGAGTGTCTGGTCCCTCAAAATCATGGCAGTCCTCTGGGTGTATCTGTCTCTTCTCATACTTCACGATAGCTCCTTCGGTGAGGCTCTTCCATTATATCAAAATCTTGTGATCTCATATCAAAATGCATTTCCTCCGATACTGGGTCTTCTTAGCTGACAAGTCTCGTGATCAGTCTAAATAACTTATCGAATATCTCATGGTGGTCTACCATTTGTGGTTATCCTGCAGTGAAATGGGTCTTGGCTTCATTCCTCACCGTAAAATTCCTACGTGTGACAGCAACTATCATGTACAAGGGGTTTTCTTCATACCATTCTAAGGCTTAAACAAAAAGCTTCAAAAGAACGTCGTCTCTTTACTATGGATAAGTCACTCAGACTTACCATTACGAATAGCAAGAGAATGATAAGAGTAAGTCATCATGGTGTCCAAGCCATGTCGCACTGAAATCATTACCTTGTATAAGGTTTAGTGAATCTCGTATTCTAATGCTTGGGCTTCCTCAGAAGCATTGCAGAAATTTCTTTTGTCAACGAACGAAGTTTGGATAAATCCATTGATTCTGCAAGCTGAGCAAAAACATCTATCGTTTCTTCACATCTCTTAGGCTGTCGTATACTCCTAAGAAAACGTTTTGCTGATCAATCGTAGCTTCTTCCAAGTTTCTTCCTTCACAAAGGTAGGGCTTGATCCTTATCAATCCTGAGGTCAGTGGGTTGTGGGCTCACTTGAATACTTGAACAACTTTAACTCACTCTTTGGGTTACTCTCGTTCCATATTCCAACATTACCTTCAGTTCACTACACCATACCCTTGAGGTAACCAATCACAGACTTATTCTTGTCTAGATTCCATTCTGCAGAATTCATTTTCCTTTCCATTGGTCTGTTTAACCTTGGGTAAGGGTTTGATCTCAATCATTCCTTTTCCCAATATTCCAACTTCAAAAGCACTTTGTCACAAAGGTTATCATCCACATAGTTTGGATACGGTACAACATTACCTTTAACTATTTTCATTTGATCGAGACTCCTTGGCAATATGTCACTTTCTTATTCCATGGATCATGTGGTTTTACCAATTACTACCACACTTAAAATGAAATGCACGCATGCCTGCATAGACCATATTTTCTCATATCCTCGAAAATAGTCGGAGATCTTTGTTCATGGGGTAACAACTCATAGAAAATCATGACACAACAAATTTCATTGATTTTACAAAGTTATTACAATCTCAGAGACTTCCGTTACAAAATAATCTCAGGAAAACGAGAGTGCTTCATGATACACTTATTTCCATCTTCAAAAATTAACTACCTCATTCTAGCTTTCTTCTCCTTTGGGCATTTACTATCATAATGTCCTTCTTCCTTGCAACAAAAACAGATGATTTCTGACAAGTCTCGGGTCTTCTTGATGTTGGTGTTTGCTCCTTGGGGTTCTGGTTCCTTTCTTGGGCACTTATTGGCATAGTGGCCCATATCCTTACACTTGAAACATCTGATATGACTCAGGTCCCTCTGTTCAGGGGCTTGTCTCTTTCTGAGCTTCTTTGTTCCGATCAAACCTTCAATTTCCTGTGGATCAAACTCCACTTCTTCTGTTGGGAAGTTTCCCAGATACTCCTTTATTTCCTTCATACAATACTGTGAGAAATGTCCTTCTTGTCCACATGAATAGCAGGCATTGGAGTAAAATCTGGTTAGGCCTTCTCCATTAGGGTCTTCAACATCTTCCTTCTTCACAAGTTCTCCTAATTTTTCTTTGAAGGCTTCCTTCATGGATTCCTTCTGCTGCTTGATGACTTCTTGTACCTTGGGGTACATTTGGCATTGAGCTGGGTAGTGATTGGTTCCTTCACACAAGAAACAGGTCACCTGCCCAGTTGGGCATTCCTCAGCAGGGTGATTTTCTTCACAGTAAGGACATCCATCCTTGTGTTCTTCCTGGGTGTGTCCTTTCTCTCCACATATCTTGCATGCACAAGTCTTCTTCACATCTTTGCAACGGGGCTTCTGGGTGTTGGTGACAACATGAGATTTTTGCAGAGTCATCTTGACTTCTTCCCAAGTGATTGATGCTTGCCTACCATGGATATCTTCAAGCATCTTCCACCAATGTGCAACACCTTCTGCAAAGTACCGAAGAGCATACTGGACCATCTCGTTCCTTGCAACATGGTTACTCCTTAGGTGATCCTCCATGTCCTGACTCCATTCTTCTACCTCCAGCTGGGTCATTGGTCCAGAGAATTCAAGTCCAGCTTCATTCACCATCTATTGGGTTCAAGGTGTTTTGGGGATGAGATGGGTAAGAGAGAGAAGGGATACACACAATACAAACAATGGTTTTAAAATGGGATTTGTTTGTGGCTGTTGAAAAAGTTTACACACAAATGACAGCTCACAAATCATCGTATCTAACGTATGTGTACAACAGGGGTTTGGTCTTCTAGGGCATAATATCTTGGAAATTCTTCATGGTCTTCAATTTCTTCGAGTCTTCACAGTCTTCAACTCGTGTAGCTTCAACTCTTATAATGCATGGTGAAATCTTCTTTACTGTGAAGTGACCATCAGTTGTTTCGATATCTTGTCCTCCTAAAAGTGGTCTTAGTTGATCCTTAGTGTGGCCAAAGGGGAAAGGGTATTTTCTAACTATTTGAGGTAAGAGAGATCATTTGATAAAGCTCAAATAAGATGAGAAGAAAAAGGTCTTTTGAAAACAAAGTTTTTCGAGAAATTGTTTCCTAAGGGCTTTCCAGTTTCTAGGGTCACATCCTATAGTCAACATGTGCTCTGATACCATTTTTGTAGCGACCCGACTCAACGAGTCAAGCCTCTGTGTGTTCTGTGCCATCCCTGGATCAGTATGCTGGCACACACAGTACATCAATGTATATATCAAAGTGCAATCACATGTAATGAACGTAAAACTGATATATACCTTAAAATCTCAGCGGAAACAGTCAACGGGAGTGGAGTCTCAATAACACCAATGGCAGGTTGAGTGCAGACCGTAACCCTGAATCGTACTCTTACCCGTCGTAGAGCTTATCTGCAACATAAGACGTTGCAGCCGTGTAGGTCAGTACATTGAATGTACTGGCAAGATCACCATAGTAGAACAGAAGATAAAAACTATTCTATATGCAGTAAGGCTTTGTGGCTCCGTGCCTGAGTTTTTGCATAAAAGCTGATTTTATTTACTTTTCCTACAACAAAGAAATGTCAGGAGTTTTCACTATAGAGTACCTAACATGACATGGTTCCGCCAACCGATATCTTAATTCCCACAAGTATCATAAGTTGCCCACAATTAATTATTAGTCCAATGTTGAGAGTTCAGAGATAGATCCAAGTCCAGAGGCTCAAATTGTCCGTAACCGGGGACACTACTAATCGATTAGGTTTAACTCTGTAGAGTGTTGTGTACTTTACCACAAGATTCGTTCCCTCCTGGTAAGTCCTTGCACTGCCTGGTGTTTGAGAACAGGACGAACGAAACATGGTCTTCCAGAGTGTTTCCCTGACTACTGTCAATGCCCATCCAATCCTAACGTCGTCTACATCTCGTAGCACTGCCCTGCCAGGGTCACAACAAAGATCAACCAAGCTAGAGCCCATAATGACTTGTGGCTACACAGGAAAGCTTCCGGGCATGAAGTATTCATCCGTCTCTTTGAGTCTGGGTGAAGCTTTCCGCAGGATGTCATGGCGCTTCTCCATGCATCCCGACCATCCACTGGTTACTCCAGGGATGCCCAATCAACCATCCTTCACCCAGTAGTGAGTATTGAAAACTCGTTTCTCGAGTCTCGAAGTCTTGAGGTCTTGAAGACGCAGGACTTGAAGATGCCTTCATGAAGTTGTCGTATTGACGTAGAGTCCTCCTTCTTACACCACTCACGAACACTCATACCAGACCCCGTCTACTTTAGCATAGCATTAAAATAACTAACGTTCCCGGGGTTTTAGTAACAAGTGGTGGGTTCCTACCTCATGCATCTACTTGACTACAAGATTTTTCAATAACACTACTGGAGGGATTTGTTGGAAGATATCACTACATGCAATAAAACATAGGTATGAGCAAAATGGTCAAAGTGAACTTGCCTGTACTGTTGATGAAGAAATAATATCGCTCTCAGAAATAACTTGATAGACTATTCGTCACACTCCGATGAAAATCTATATAATCAAACATTGCATTCATATAAGCAATCATGCTAGCAATCAATTCTAACACGCAAGAGTAAACACTAAGGTTTTGTGATGAACGAAATACTTAAGACAAAACTCAAAACAACAAAACTTCATCAACACAACCAAAGTTGGTTTTCTCTACAAGTACATCCTATTTTCAAAAGTAAAAACACAAAACAAAGTAAAATATAATAAAATTAGTTTAGTAAACATTTTATTTAGCAAAAAGAATTACTTTTGAAGAACAACTAAGAACTAAGAAAACAATTTTCTAGCAACATAAGTTTTTAACTACTAGAACATATCAGCAATAAACACTAAGTTAATAAAAGAAAAACAAAATTTTAAAGCAAATAATTCACAGAAAGTATTTTCTCATAAATCTTTATTTTGCAAAAAGAACTAATTGAAAAGCTTTTTATAAAGATTCTTCTTTTGATATAAAACAAGTTCATCCTTGGCTTAAACCACAAACAATCTCAACTATAATAGAAATTGTTTTTGGTCTAAACTTAGATTAACAGAAAATCAAACTTATAAAACAATTTGTGGAAACTATTTTCAAGTAGTGGATCAAACTAGTAATGAAAATCAAATTGCAAGTTATAATTGAACTAGAATTGATTTTCATGCAATCAACTAAAATAATATTTGTTGGAAAGGCTACTGTTATCTAAGAGAAAAATTTATAAAACCTATCAACTAATATAAAATAAAATAAATTAAAACAATTTAAAAACAAAAGAAACATAAATGATCCTAAAAAGAACTAAAACAGAATCTGTTTTGTTAAAAAAATACTAATTTAAATATTCTAAAAATTTCCAAACTCTACCTACTGATAACTAAGGTCACTAGTGACAAGTAGCAAAAAGAATCAACTCAAAACAATTTTTTTAAACTCAAAATATTCAGAAAATAATATTTGAATCAAATCTGTTTGAATTCAATTTTAAGTTATTCAAAGTTGGTCAAACTTGATATCTACAGAAGCTACATAAAATTTGTGACACAATGCAAAAGGAATCAATCAAAAACTCTAAATATTTTAAAAGATATAACAAAAATAAAAACAGAACTTATTCTGTTTTTAAAACATAAAACAGAAAAAAAGAAAAATTCAACTAACGGACAGGGTGCTGCATGGCAGGTTTTGATAGGCTACGGGGGGTGCGTGCTCGACTGAAACGAGCAGACGACCGAAATTTAGAGAAAAACGATTCGGCGTTTATATGAAAAAAATCCGTTGTAATCATGCCCGTTCACTCAGATCGGACGAAGGGGAGAGGGCTCCGGCGACTTACCATGGTGGAGGTCAACTCCGCTGAAGCTCCGGCAAGGCAGAGTAGGTGGGGTCAATGGGGAGGCATCTCCGGTGGTCTTCCGGCCACAATGACGGCACCAGGCGATGCAGACGAGTGCGGCAAAGACGATGGTGGCGTCAGCGAGGCTCGAGGGCGACGGGGTTGAGCGGGGCGAGCTCGGGAGCGGCGATGGTGCTCGGGTGTCGACTGGGAAAGGAGCTCAGGTGGTTTTGGGGCACGGCGAGTGCACGGGGAGGTGCGGGCGAGGGTGGTGGAGAGGATGGCGTGGTCGGGTAGCGAGAGGAGTGGCTAGGGCGAGCACGGGAGCGACAATGGTGTGGCGGCGTCCATTGGTTCCGGCAAGCGATAGCGGCGAGGAGAGGTGTCAGGTAGAGGGGGAAATGGGGGAACGGGTTGAGGGGAGGGGCGGGGTTTTATAGGCTGCCTTGGGGCATCGAGGAATGGCAGGAGGAGGGATCTCCGGCTCGGTGGTCGCCGGCGTGGTTTGGGGAGCGAGAGGAGGGAGGTGGCCGCGGGGTTAGTGGGATCGGGCGGTGGGACCACGCGGTCAGAGAGAGAGAGCGGGGTTAGCGGCGTCGGTGGCCGGTCCGGAGAGGTTTCGGGAAGGAGTTATGGGCGGTGGGCCCGTGGGCTTTAATAACCCGTTAAATCGTTTCCTTTTATTAATTTACAGAGCATTAAAATATCATTAAGGCATTCAAAACCTTTCTAAAAAAGTAAAGTTTTATATACCGAAATGATCAAGGAAATAAATTCCATTTAATGAACATTTTTCCACAACCAAATTAAATACTTTAACAACATTATTTTCAGAAAATGCCTAAATTGGTTTTGATTCTTTTGCAAATAATTTTCAAATAACCCCCTGGGTTTTATGGTTCAAAATACTTCACAAAATAACCCCTGGTGTGGAGTGTCATATTACTCCTCTCAAGTTTTGTCAAGGGGTTTGAATTCTTTCAAACTTCAAATTGGAAATTCAAATATGAAAGAACTCCATATCAGGAAATTTTCAAATTTACTTTTCAAGTCTTTTTATATTGAAGAAGTCATGTCATCTTCTCTCACTGATTCGGAATGGAATTGAATTTGAATTCAAATCACATGGGAAAGTCATGTCATTCCCTCTCATTAATTTTTTTTAAAAAGGTTCAAATTCCACTCAAATCAATCACTCAAGCAAACAAACATTTCATTCTAATATTTATTATAACATTACAAAGTTTGGGATGTTACATGATATCTTAGTCATGAGGCAAATCACAGGGTGTAACAGATCTACCCCCCTTACAAGAATCTCGTTCCCGAGATTCCTAGGCTAGGCGTAGAAGAGATGGGGAAATCCAGAGGTGAGGTAGTCTTCACGTTCCATGTTGTTTCCGCTACAACGTGGTTGTCCTTCTGGATCTTTAAGTGCTTGATGATATGTCTTCGAGTGCATTGTTGACTTCGCCTCAGGGTGAACAGGGTTCCAGCAACCTGGTAGGCTTGCCTAATGGTTAAGGGATGATGTCTTGGCAAGGCCTGGCTTGCGTGTGTATTCCAAGGTCGGAATATGTAGCCAAGTAGTGTGTCTGCATGCTGGTCCTAGGACTGCTCACGTTGGTTAGTGACATCTAGATGTCTCGCATTAGAATAGAAGGGTCGAGTCTCGGTGTAGCTTCTCGTTGACGGGGAAGTCCTTATCTTCCTTTAAGCAGGGGTCTTTAGCCGTAGGCGGTCTCCATCCTTGAGAGTGCTGAGGTGGGTCGTCGTTGCTTCTCGTTGAGATCTTCTACTTGAGTAAGCTTCCCAGGTAGATTCTTCATCCTTCTTTGGTCATTTTTCTTCATCGTCGTGGTCGCACGTTCTGGAGGGTCTTAGAGCGTTTGGTCTATTCATCACTCCATGGCAAGGTCTGCGTTGGGTCTCGCCTTTAAGACTAAGCTTAGAGACTTGGTGTCAAAACGGGTTCTACCATCTAGGAAGGTTTTAGTGGGGTTCTAGATAAGCTGACTATTCAGAGTATAGATTAGACATCTAATCCCCAAGGTCCGATGCTTGGCAAGAGGGGTGAACTACCTTTGACAGGTGGTTTTGCCATGATCGAGTCAGGCTCACATCCTTGATTGAACCAAAAGGGGCTAGCATTGAGGTCATAACAGTCGTTCCACCCCGTTCCAGGCATCTCAAGGGAGTAGGGACGTCATGCTCAACATACACCATCGAGGTGGTGGAGTGAGGGTGCTGTCAACTTCTCAGTTCCATCCTAGTCAGGAACTGATAGATGACCATTTAAAGCGAGGGGCTCTTTAGTCCTCTTGATGTCCAAGGGCTTCTCGGGCTTGAATGTCGGTGCTTCTGGATATAGTCTAGTTGAGGTGGCCGGAAGAGGAGTGGCGGTTGACTTCTTCTTCGTCGTTGTCGTGGCTCCGCAATCGCAGTGGTTCTTCAATTTTCTTGGGCAAGAAGGTCTTCTTTTGCAGGGAGGGTGCTTCAAGTAGTCGTACTCCTTCAAGGTGAGACCTTATACTTGAGGGGCATGGTAATTGGTGTTCCTGGGGATGGTCCAAACATGACTAAGGTGTTCCCTCCTCTCATTGATTAAATAGGTATGTTACCCCGGAGGACAACAACCTATTCCCTGAAGTGTCACATAAACAAATTGCTCATGGGATATGTGAGAGGAGTGGGCATTCGTACCGGATGGTCACTAGTATCAAGGGTTTGTGGTCCATCGAAAACTAGTTTTGCATGCCCACCTTCCTTATGAAAAGGGGTGGGTGGTGGTCAAGGTGGAGTATCGACCATGGTCTAAGGACTTATAGTCCAAGGCCTATGGTCATGATCCAACCGTGTTACGGCTTAGCAAAGCTTAGGGGTTTTCAAGGAGCTTAGAATGTGAGTGAACGTCTAACATCTTATCCTCGAGCACGGTTCTTAGATGCCAATAGTACTGCCTATTACTCCAAACAAAATCACCATGTATCCTTGAAAGTATCATCTTATATAAGTCAACTCCAATATTACACATGCTATTCAACTCTAAGGTTCGAGAGAAGGACCAAAAATCTCATATGTATACTATAGCTAACTTAGATATATCCCTATATAAAATCCTTGGGATAATTTACAAGCCGCTAAGCTTGATCACGACACTACAAATCCAAGTGTCCTTCTGACCTATCCAAGGTCTAAAGTATTGCATTACTATGATAATGAAACATGTAATAAACCACTCCAAGATCTTGTTTCCTTCCTACGAATCCAATTTAATTGATCCACGCATATCATCCTACTATTACTTGATCTAGTACCGCTAGAAATCCAACATCGATGGTGTCCAGCATAATCTCCTCGAGTTCATATAATCCACATATCATTGCAAGGACTATTATCACAATATATCCATGAACTTCCAATCTCATGGCCAACTAAAATCCAAGGTCGATCTTATATAGATCCCTAAATTATCCCTAACACCGTCTGATTCCGTCTACTATCATCCATCGAGAAACATGGTATCATGATCAAGATCATTGGACTAAATCCAAGTTACTCCAAACCATATGGTTTAATAGATCTCGAGCACCTATTGGAATCACCTATTTAAATCCAAGGTTTACATCTAGTACGAATTCCCTACTAGTTACTCCAGTTACTATCATATCACCATCAATCCACCATCAAGCGTCACTTGCTAAAGTCAAGTCATATATATCCACCAAGAATTCCAGCTTGTGGCCATATTTGTCCTACTAATCCAATTTGCTCAAGGGACAAGTAAGTTATGCTACTCTATCAATCTTGATCCACCAAGTTTGTCCACTAACATTAAGCCTCGTAATCCACCAAAGGGTCCGAACTAATTGCTCAAGACATCTATTATGCCTAAATCAGACCATTGCCCATAATTCGTATATCCTTAGAACAATCCTTCCTATGGCATCAAGGTCCTAGTGCTAGCATAAGAATGAAGGATGTTTGTTCACTATGATCACTAGCTCCATAATGAACCCAGTGCAAGGCAGGGGTTATTGAAGCTCAATAAGTGCTCTGGCAAATCCGTGTATTAGACACATGATCAAAGACTTGTACTGGGGAGCTTCTGAGGTCCAGGCTAGGAAAGGGAAGGTTTCCAACCTTGGGGAAAAAGCATAACTCCATGGGGTTGTGTCTTGTTGAGTTTGTTGTAGTCGAAGTCTTCGGTGTCGGTTGCTTGTCGAGGTGGATCCTTGGTGCATCTTGTCTTGCTGGTCTTTACTTGACGAGAGGGGGAAGAGGGAAAGTATCATAGAGGAGGGCTCCTAAGGGGGTGGTATAGTGGAAGTGCAATCAAACAAGTGCCGAAAACGCCAAACACATGCATCAAGGTAAGGTATGTGATAAAGTCGCGCACTTGTTGCCTAGGGAAAAAGTGTGACTTACACCAAAGCACAAACAGGCAAAACAAGCAACACACATCATGGTTCTATTCGAACCATCATACAGACTTGACTTCGCATGGGGGACACACGACCTATCCTACCCTAGGGGTTCTCGGACTCATTAGTCGTGCTTGCTTCGTGCCTTGGAGAGGAGTCCGCTTAGTCTTCTAGGTCTTCTTTAGGTGTCGCTATGTCTCTGGTTATTGTTCATCAAAACCATCCTGGTTGTGCCTCAAGAGTCCTTGACGGCTTCGGGTCTATTGAGTTGACGACGAAGGTGATTCTTCACGAATGTTGTTGACAGGGTCTTCTGGTGTCCTTGTGTTCGTGACAATGACTTCTTGTCTTCTGAGGCGTCGAGCATTCCAGGTACACAACCTTTTATGCCATTACATTAACAAGGCATGGTAGAGTTGTATCCTGTCGGTCTCGTTGACGATATCATCGGCACCAAGAGCGGGGGGATGATGAGGACCATTTTGCTGCTCACTATAGTGAGGCAGACCAGATGGTAAGGTTCTCATTCACCGGTGGTTGCCGACACAACAACAAAAAGAACAGGGTTGCTCCATTAGCAATGCATATCATGACATTGCATTACTTGTGACCTAGTCATCGAAGGCCAGGGTGGCATCATCCTGGGGCTGTGTCGAGGGTGTCACTATCATGTAAGTCTTGTAAAAAGCTAGTTTTGAGTGCAATGACATGATCAAGTAACTTAAGTAAGCATGCATCAACCATGGACAAGTGTTCATAAGAACACGTCACCGTCATCATCATAAGCAGGGGTTGAACATCTCATGTTCATCCATCACACCAAGTCTTCAGACTTGTCTCTTGTACCGTCTGAACATCTCATGTTCAGTCATCATGCCAAGTCAACCGACTCGACTCAAGTATCATCCTTGTCACCATACACACACCAAGTTTGTGAAAACATCTGGACGTAGTTTAAGAAGGACCTCCAACTGTCCATGACCGCGGACGCGGCTATCCGAATAGTTTTACACTCTGCAGAGGTTGCATACTTTACCCACAAGACTCAGGGAACTTCCATGTCATCCACGACTCGCGGCATATAACATACCTGAGGTAAGCACCCGAACAATGCCTTTCCCCTAGCGATACTAGACAAAGAGTCCACTCGATTGGTACCCGGCCCTCACGATGTACATCACATGAGCCTCTTTCTAATCGTACAATCCATGAGGGGACCAACGGTGTGCCCGCTGCCTGTGAAGACAGCGCATGATCGTACATACCGGTATGACCCCGTATCGAGAGTGACCACGCCACTCCTGCCACTAGTAATGCGGGCTCCTTGCTAGTACCCGCCAGGGTAATCAACAAAGCCCTGTACCATAAGGGGTATCATGGTTGCGCGTGTAAGGTTGTGATGGTCAGCGGACCTTAAATCTAATCCGTTTTCGAAAACACACATACTCACACAACTTTCTCCAGTACACCACTTCTTTCTCAAGTGGTCACCCATCTCATCATTATCTCCCTCGGGCATTAGTGGCACCCGACGGTGTTTTTGAAAAGTTTTTGAAATCATTTGTGTTCTCATCACCATGCATAATCCCGATCCCACTTGCGTAGCATCTACTAGCATCCTATCTACACCCACCCGCATAACCCTCATAAGGTGGTAGGCTCATGCACGATGCAAGTGTCAATGGTAAGGGTGTCGGAAACAACCCATCGAAGTGGGTCACTACTCCACATGATCAAATATGATGAAAGTAAAGTGCTATATGTCATGCAATGAAAATGGTTTCTTAACATGGTCAAAGGGCTGCTTTCCTAGCTTTGCAAAGTCTTTGAGGTCTTCACACGCTTCTCGTCCACTACGAGCACTCCATCTAATTCGTCAACTATCACCGTAAACAACCGTAATAAGCAACACAACAAGCAGGAAATAAAAGTGCTCTATAAATAGGAATTTTATTTTTTAGGACTCCTATGGTCATGAAATAAATAACCAAGGAGGTTTTGGTGGATGAGGGTCAAGGGGGAGTGTTGAATAGTGGGATGATGGAATGATGATGCTACAAGATGTCAACAAAAATTATTTTCATAAAAATGAGTGGAGGCACTCATAAAATAGGGCATGATTTTAGAAACATGTGGGAAGTGGTTTCACTGGATTTGGAGATGGTAAGAATATCCTAGGGATTTTCAAAGTGGGTTATACATGAATAAATAGCTCAATTATTTGGATGGCAGAGAGGCACCAGGAAAAATGTTCCCTAATTAGGGCATGAATTTAGACGCACATAGGAACTTTAATTATTCCATTTGGAGCTATAATGGATGATCTATAGATTTTACAAAGTGGTCCTAATAGTTCAAATTTGAATTTAAATTTGAACATGATAGAAATGTGTGCAGGAAAATAATGAAAGTGAAACCATTAAATAGGTGTCATTTTTAGGAGGATGAGGAAATTTGAATCATCAAAATTGGAGGTCATATGAATTTTCTATGGATTTTACAAGCTCTACAGAAATAAATATTTCAAAAAGGAAAAGGCTTATACCTGTGCACTATTTAGCGCACACGGCGCATGATAGGCAGACGGGCCGGCCTAGCAGCTCAACTACACGGGCGATGCCGAAGGCGTACTGGAGTACGCCTGCTTCTCAAGGAGGCGGCACCAACAAAGGGCGCCTCCACTTAAACTGGGGGGCCCGGCCCCAGGCTCGCCGACATGTGGGCCCTGCTTGGCAGGGCCTCCTTCCTCCTCCCGCTCGGGCTGACGAGGAGCAGGGGAGGCGGACCCGAGTGGTTTTGGCGCTTGCCCCCGGCGGCACATGCCATCTCCGGCGGCCACCCGACCATCGGAGTTCTCGGGAGGAAATCCCGCATCCGCCTGGTGGCCTCATTCCTGCAGGGGAGCGGCGGAGCGGGTAGGGCTTCGGCCATAGCGGGGCCGGCAACGGCAACCACGAGAGCAGGGCGCCAGCTGCCTAGAGCGAGGAACGGGGTCGGGGAGGAGCACAACAACTCAGCGGGGGCAGAAACAGGTGAAGCTAGGAGAGGGGAGGGGCCGGAGCTGCCCGGATTTGCGTGAGGCCGAGGCGGCACCATGCCGGCCATGGGAGGAGAGAGGGCCTCGGAAGCTCTAACGGCTCGGTCCGGGGGGTCTCTCGGATACAGGAGAGCGCCAAGGGGTGCGAGAGGGAGCTGGGGAGGGGGGGGGGGTAGAAGAAAGGGGCGACCGAAAGGGGAGCTCGGGTGGCCTCGGACGCACCTAGGGCCTGGTGAGCATGCGCTCCAGAGGTGCCTTGGAGGTTTCTGAGTGTCGGGGAGGGGCGTGGGTTGTCGAGGGGAGATTCTTGGCGTGCGGGGATAACCTGTTGAGGCCAGACAAGGGCTAACCGACGAGGTCAAGTGGCAGAGCACCGTTGTTGCATGTCAACGACGTGGTCACCACACCAAGGCATGTCTAGGATGCCCTTTTGGTCGGCCAGCCTTGTCTAGGGAGTCAGGCACACATGCAGAAGAGTAGTGGTAAATTCTCAGGGTAAATAGGGATGGTTACATGGGCTTTCCACAAGGGGTACGTTTGAAGCAACAAACTTGGGCCTGATCTAGTGGGTTTTTACTCTAGGGAACTATTGATAAAACTTTGTCTAGTAGCCCTAGTGTCGTGGTTTTATCACGACAGATGTCTGGGTGAAAGGACTTAGGTTCAGGGCGAAGACGCAACTACGTGGCGGCTTGAAGGGGTTGATCAGAATCGAGAGACACGGAGTTACCCAGGTTCGGCCCCTCCGAAGGAGGTAAAATCCTACGTCCTGCTTGTCTGGTATTGATGATGAAGGAGATCTCTCAGATACAAGGGTGTTGTTTGCTACCTGTAATCTTGAGAGCCTCTAATCTGTGTAAACTTGTGGACTTGTCAATCTGTCCCTCTTGGGGCGCCTTACCCCTCCTTATATAAGTGGAGAGGGTAGGTTTACAAATAGAGTCCTACTAGGAGTAGGATTAGGGCTAGTCTCTCTAGAATCCTATTCCGGGTCTTGTAACCTTCGACAAGGAGTCTTTCTCTCTTTGAGCCTTCTCTTGTGAGCCGTCTGGCGCCGGCTTACACGCCGGGTCTTGGTCCTGGTCGTCCTGTGATCCGCCTGCCGGGTCATTAATAAAATGTCATGTCCTTTCTGGGTCTCCTGTGAGTCACCAGGCCGGGTCATACCACGGGGTATATCCCCGACATTAGCCCCCAGATTAGTTTGAATTTGTTCATGCTAAGCTCCTGAAATAAGAATAATAAATATGTTAAGTAGCCGGCTTGCTCCTTTGGCCGGCTTATGAAATGGCTCCTTAGAAATCCGGGTCTTTTCTGCATATGAAATAGTCGTCTTTGATAATCATCTTGCTTGTCAATGTCCTTTGAAAAATATTGAGAATAGAACACCCATATGCCATTGAGTCAGCTTCCAATACTCTTGGCGGGTCATTTCCGCCGGGTCATAATCATTGATGATGCTGGGTCATTATCGTTGGTGACGCCGGGTCAAATAACTAGAATCCAGCTGACTTGATAAAAATATTGGGATGAAAATGCATCTGATGTAAAACCGGACTTGCATTGTTGTGAAGCAGGGCGGCTTATATAAAATCCGGCGGCTTATGATCTTTTGATAACACCGGGTCATAAATGTTTGGTGACGTCGGGTCTAACAACTGAATTCCATAATTAACATATTATGTGTAGCCCCCAAGCTCCGAGATTATCCATGATGACTTGGTGCTTTGCAATAATGTTTTGGACTGTGTAGCCCCCAAGTGCCGGGTTGTCATGCAGCAACCTGGGACTTATAACTGCCTTATACCTTTATAAAGCTTCGGCGGGTGTAACCCCCAAGGGCCGTCTCATCAGAACGTGATGCGTCGGGTCTTCAGTTTGAATCTCTTAATCTGTTGGAACAGCTGAATACTGTAGCCCCCAAGTGCTGGGTCACACGCCTGCGGCGACTTGGGACTTTAGAAAATTTGATCTGAGCGGTGTAGTCCCAAGTGCCGGGTCAGTAAGAATTACTGGGCTGGGACTTTAGAAAAATATAGAAAGGCTGTCTCATCTCCTTGTGATAATATGGTCTTGCTGATAACAGTGATTTAAAAATCGGCTTTGCATTAGCCCCCAAGTGCCGTGGTGTGTGCTTGCAGCGACAAGGGACTTGCATAATTGGTAAAAGCTTGGCTTTGAATAGTGTAGCCCCAAATGCCGGGTTGTTTGCCTGCGGCGACTCGAGACTACATGAGAATAATTCGAGTCACCACAACTTGTTGGATGACTCTTTGACCGTGGTTGTAATATAACCCAGAATAAATATCCTAGAATAATTCCTTTGTCTTTGACATGAAATCCCTGCACGTGGTTGCGATGCAACCGGGCAAATATATATTTGGAGAAATACATGAGTGTTGTAGATTACTACAGAGTACGATTGAAGAAATCCGAGAACCGAACAATTAGATGACACGACATTATATCTTATTGGGCGGCTCTTGAAAAATAATGAATTCTCCGAGTTGTCTTGAAAATCCCAATCAGTTAGTACTAGTTATGATAAACCATGAAGATCCAGCCAGGTTGGCTATTAAAGATCCATTTTCTCTTAAGGAGTATTTAATGGCGGCTCATCTTAAGAGATAAAACCTGCAAAAATAAACAAGACAAAATATATTCTGCATTGTTGTAAGGGCGGCTTGAAAAAGCACAACCCAGAGATGTTATAACATTGCTCCTTCTTTCATAATCTTGCTCTGACCTGGCTGGATAAGCCGGTCATGATATTGTTGGAAATATGCCCTAGAGGCAATGATAAAATAGTTATTATTGTATTTCCTTATTCATGATAATTGTCTATTGTTCATGCTATAATTGTGTTAACCGGAAACCATAATACATGTGTGAATACATAGACCACAACATGTCCCTAGTGAGCCTCTAGTTGACTAGCTCGTTGATCAATAGATGGTCACGGTTTCATGGCCATGGACATTGGATGTCGTTGATAACGGGGTCACATCATTAGGAGAATGTTGTGATGGACAAGACCTAATCCTAAGCATAGCACAAGATCGTGTAGTTCGTTTGCTAAAGCTTTTCAATGTCAAGTATCGTTCCCTTAGACCATGAGATTGTGAAACTCCAGGATACCGTAGGAATGCTTTGGGTGTGCCAAACGTCACAACGTAACTGGGTGGCTATAAAGGTGCACTACGGGTATCTCCGAAAGTGTCAGTTGGGTTGGCACGAATCGAGACTGGGATTTGTCACCCCGTGTGACGGAGAGGTATCTCTGGGCCCACTCGGTAAGACATCATCATAATGAGCTCAATGTGACCAAGGAGTTAGTCACGGGATGATGTATTACGGAACGAGTAAAGAGACTTGCCAGTAACGAGATTGAACAAGGTATAGAGATACCGACGATCGAATCTCGGGCGAGTATCATACCGATAGACAAAGGGAATTGTATACGGGATTGATTGAATCCCCGACATCGTGGTTCATCCGATGAGATCATCGTGGAGCATGTGGGAGCCAACATGGGTATCCAGATCCCGCTGTTGGTTATTGGCCGGAGAAGTGTCTCGGTCATGTCCACGTGTCTCCCGAACCCGTAGGGTCTACACACTTAAGGTTCGATGACGCTAGGGTTATAGGGAAATGGTATACGTGATTACCAAAGGTTGTTCAGAGTCCCGGATGAGATCCCGGACGTCACGAGGAGCTCCGGAATGGTCCGGAGGTAAAGATTGATATATAGGAAGTCCAGTTTTGGTCACCGGAAAGTTTTCGGGCTCATCGGTAGTGTACCGGGAGTGCCGGGAGGGTGCCAGAGGACCCCCGGGAGGGGTGTGACGACCAAAGGACCACATGGGCTGTTAGATAAAGTGTGCCAGCCCTTATGGGGCTGGGAAAGAATTTTGCTAAAGGCCCATGCGGCTAGGGATAAGAGATAGGGCCAAAAAGGATTTAAAAGGAGGAGATCCACCTCCCTTGTGGGAGGTGGACTCTCCCTTTAAATCGGCCGAACCTCTCCTCTTTGGAGTAGAGGCCAAGCCAGCCCTCCACGTCCCTCCTCCTATATATACTTGATGTTTTGGCTGTTTTGAGACAAGATTTGATCTCTCTCTCTCTCTCTCACGGCGAAGCCCTACCTCTCTTCTTCCTCCTCCGCAGCGCTTAGGCGAAGCCCTGTCGGAATACCTTGCTACTCCACCACCACCATGCCGTCGTGCTGCTGTTGTAGCCCTTCCCCAACCTCTCCTTCCTCCTTGCTGGATCAAGGCATAGGAGACGTCACCGGGCTGCACGTGTGTTGAACGCGGAGGTGTCGTCCGTTCGGCACTTGATCGGATCTACTGCGATCTGAATCGCTGCGAGTACGACTCCATCAACCGCGTTCTTGTAGCGCTTCCGCTTAGCGATCTTCAAAGGTATGAAGATGCAATCTCTCCCCACTCGTTTCTGGTTTCTCCATGGATAGATCTTGGTGATCGTGGGAATTTTTTTGATGTACTACTACGTCTCCCAACAGTGGCATCATGAGCTAGGTCTATGCGTAGAATCTATGCACGAGTAGAACACAAAGCAGTTGTGGGCGTCGATCTTGTTAATATGGTTGCCGTTACTAGTCTTATCTTGATTCGACGGTATTGTGGTATGAAGCGGCCCGGACCGACTTTACACGTACGCTTACGTGAGACTGGTTCCACCGCCTGACATGCACTTGTTGCATAAGGTGGCTAGAGGGTGTCTGTCTCTCCCACCTTAGTCGGATTGGATTCGATGAAAAGGGTCCTTATGAAGGGTAAATAGCAATTGGAATATCACGCTGTGGTATTGGTGTAGGTAAGAAACGTTCTTGCTAGTAACCTATAGCAGCCACGTTAAACTTGCAACTACAAATTAGAGGATGTCTAACTTGTTTTTTGCAGCATGTGCCTTGTGATGTGATATGGCCAAAAAGGATGTGATGTGATGCATTGTGATGTATGAGATTGATCATGTTCTTGTAATAGGATTCACGACTTGCATGTCGATGAGTATGACAACCGGCAGGAGCCATAGGAGTTGTCTTATTTTGTTGTATGACCTGCGTGTCAATCATAAATGCCATGTAATTCCTTTACTTTATTGCTAAGCGTTAGCCATAGTAGTAGAAGTAATAGTTGGCGAGACGACTTCATGAAGACACAATGATGGAGATCATGATGATGGAGATCATGGTGTCGTGCCGGTGACAGTGATGATCATGGTGCCCCGAAGATGGAGATCAAAGGAGCAAGATGATATTGGCCATATCATGTCACTATATTGATTGCACGTGATGTTTATCATGTTTACATCTTATTTGCTTAGAACGACGGTAGTAAATAAGATGATCTCTCAATAAAATTTCAAGAAAGGTGTTCACCCTAACTGTGCACCGTTGCTAAGGATCGTCGTTCCGAAGCACCACGTGATGATCGGGTGTGATAGGTTCTAACGTTTGCATACAACGGGTGTAAGCCAGATTTACACATGCGAAACACTTAGGTTGACTTGACGAGCCTAGCATGTACAGACATGGCCTCGGAACACGGAAGATCGAAAGGTCGAACATGAGTCGTATAGAAGATACGATCAACATAGAGATGTTCACCATGGATGACTAGTCCGTCTCACGTGATGATCGGACACGGGCTAGTTGACATGGATCATGTTTCACTTGGAAGACTAGAGAGATGTCTATCTAAGTGGGAGTTCAT
This sequence comes from Hordeum marinum, assembly GCA_022496015.1. Lineage (NCBI taxonomy): Eukaryota > Viridiplantae > Streptophyta > Magnoliopsida > Poales > Poaceae > Hordeum > Hordeum marinum. Next base: position 155,699,416 of record CM039673.1, on the reverse strand, counting down.
TAATAATTTGATTAGATGAACTTAATTATCATGAACTTAGTCTAAAAATGTCCTTGCAAATTATGTCGTAGATAGCTTGCGCTGTAGCTCCCCAGTTTTATTGATACGGTCCTAGAGAAAAAAATAAGTTGAAAGTTGATGGTAGCAATAATACGGACTAGGTCTGTGATCTGAGGATTGTCCTCATTGCTGCACAAAAAGCTTATGTCTTTGATGCACCGCTAAGTGCACCACTTCCTCAAGCGTTGTCTATAGATGTTGTGAACATATGACAGGCACTTTTTGATGACTACGTGATAGTTCAGTGCGTCAGGCATTACGGCTTAGAATTTAGGCTCCAAAACGTTTTGAATGTCACGGAACATAAGAGATGTTCTAAGAGCTGAAATAGGGATTTCAAGCTCGGGCCTATGATGAGAGGTATGAGACCTCCAACAAGATTCTTCGCCTGCAAGATAAAGGAGAATAGCTCAATCGGTGAGCGTGTGCTCAGATTGTCTGGGTGCTACAATCACTTGAACCAAGTGGGAATTAAACTTCCAGATGAGATAGTGATTAATGCAGTTCTCCAAGTCACTACCACCAAGCTACTAGAGCTTCGTGATGAACTATAACATGCCAGGGATGGATAAGATGATCCCTGAGTTGTTCGGGATGTTTGACACCACGAAGGTAGAAATCAAGAAGGAGCATCAAGTGTTGATGGTTAAGTGAATACCACTAGTTCCAAGAAGGGCAAGGGCAAGAAGGGAAAAAAACTTTAGGAATGGCAAGCCAGTTGTCGCTCTAGTGAAGAAACCCAAGGTTGAGCCCAAACCCGAGACTGAGTGCTTGTGTTATGAGGAGAAAGTTCGTTGAAGCGGGACAACCCTAGATACTTGGTAGATAAGAAGGCTGGTAATGTCGACAGGAGTATATTTGATATATGTGTTATTGATGTGTACCTTGCTGGTACTCCTAGTAGCACCTGGGTATTGGATACCAGTTTGGTTGCTAAGTGTTAGCAACTCGAAATAAAAGCTACGGAATAAACGGAGGCTAGCTAAGTGAAAGGTGACAATGTGTGTTTCCAAGGTTGATGTGATCACCATCGCACGCTCTCTCTACCTTCGAGATTTGTGATAGACCTAAATAAATGTTATTTGGTGTTTGCGTTGAGCATGAACGTGATTAGATCATGTTTAGTGCAATACGATTATTCATATAAGTTAGAGAATAATGGTTATTCTGTTTACATGAATAATACCTTCAATGGTCATGCACCCAGTAGGAATGGTTTATTGAATCTTGATCGTAATAGTACACATGTTCATAACATTGGTACCAAAAGTATACAAAGTTAATAATGATAGTACCACATACTTGTGGCACTGCCGCTAAATGTCATGTTGGTATAAATCGCGTGAAGAAACTCCATGCTGATGGATTTTTTGACTCACTCGATTTCGAATCAGTCAAGACATGCGAGCCATGCCTCTTGGGCGAGATGACTAAGACACCGTCTTCAGATATGATGGAGCGGGCAAGTGGCTTATTGGAATTAATACACGTTGATGTATGTGGTCCAATGAGTGTTGAAACACAAAGTGGATATCGTTGTTTTTCTTTACCTTCACTGATGATTTGAGTAAATATGGGGATATTTACTTAATGAAACATGAATCTGAAATGTTTGAAAGGTTCAAGGAGTTTCAGAGTGAAGTTAAAGATCATTGTGACAAGAAGATAAAATGTCTATGAGATGATCATGGAGGTGAATATCTAAGTTACTAGTTTGGTATGCAATTTTAGACAATGTGGAAATTGTTTCACAGCTCACGCCTCCTGGAACACCATAGTGTGATGGTGTGTTCGAACGTCGTAGTCGTGCCCTATTGGATATAGTGAGTACTATGATGTCTCTTATCATTTTACCACTATCATTATGGGGTTATGTATTAAAGACAAATCCATTCACTTTAATAGGGCACCATCTAAGTCTGTTGAGATGACACCGTGAGAATTGTGGTTTGACAGAAGCCTAAGATGTCATTTCTTAATGTTTGGGGTTGTGACGCTTATGTGAAAAGGGTTTTCACCTAATGAGCTCGAACTCAAAGTAGACAAATGCATCTTCATAGAATACCCTAAAGAGACATTGGGTATACCTTCTATCTCAGATTCAAGCGCAAAAGTGTTTGTGGCTAAGAACGGGTCCTTTCTTGAGAAAGAGTTTCTCTCGAAAGAATTGAGTGGGAGGAACATAAACTTGATAAGGTTATTGAACCTTTGTTTCAACCAGAGAGTAGCGCAGCACAGAAAGAGTTTTCTATAGAGCCTACATCAGTTGAAAAGGAAGTTAATGATGATGATCATGAAGCTTCGGATCAAGTCACTATCGAACCTCGTAGGTCGACAAGGATGCGTACTGCTCCTGAGTAGTACGACAACCCTGTCTTGGAAATCATGTTGTTGGACAACGATGAACCTACGAACTTTGGAGAAGCGATGGTGGGCCCGGATTCCAACAAATGGCTAGGAGCCATGAAATCCGAGAAAGGATCCATGTATGAAAACCAAGTATGGACTTTCGTAGACTTGCCTGTTGAATGGCAGGTCGTTGACTACAAATGGACCTTTGAGATAAACATAGACACTAATGGTGAAATGTCACCGTTTATAAAGCTCGACTTGTCGCAAATAAGTTTCCGCCAAGTTCAAGGAGTTGACAGCGATGAGATTGTCTGATCTGTAGCGATGCTAAAAGTCTATTAGAATTAAGTTAGCAGTTGTTGCATTTTTCGATTATGAAATCTGACAGATGGATGACAAAACAAGGTTTCCGTAATGGTTTCTGTGAGGAAGAGTTGTATGTGATACAACCAGAAGGTTTTGTCAATCCTAAGGATGCTAAAAAGTATGCAAACTCCAGCGATCCTTCTATGGACTAGAGAAAGCATCTCAGAGTTGGAATATATGCTTTGATGAGGTGATCAAAGTGTTTAAGTGTTTAAGTTTATACAAAGTTTAAGAGAAACTTGTATTTACAAGAAAGTGAGTGGGAGCACTATAGAGTTTCTTATAAGAATATGTAGTTGACATATTATTGATTGGAAATGATGTAGAATTTCTGGAAGAGCATGAAGGGTTGTTTGAAAAGAGTTTTTCAAAGGAAGACCCAGATAAAGCTACTATTTTATTGACCATCAAGATCTATAGGGATAGATCAATTCGCTTGATAAGTTTTTTCGACGAAGACATACCTTGACAAGTTTTTGAAGGAGTTCAAAATCGATGGGTGAAAGAAGGAGTTCTTGACTGTATTTGTAAGGTGTGAAATTGAGTAAGACTCAATACCCGACCACGGCAGAAGATAAAGAAAAGGTGAGTGTCATCCCCTATGCTTTAGCCATAGGCTCTATATAGTATGCCATGCTGTGTACCGCACCTGTGTGTGCCTTGCCATGAGTCTATCAAGGGGTACAAGAGTAATCGAAGAGTGGATCACTGGACAAGTCTAAGTTATCCTTAGTAACTTGAGAACTAAGGAAATATTTCTCGATTATGGAGCTGATAAAGAGTTCATCGTAAAGGGTTACGATGATGCAAGCTTTAAAACCAATCCGGATGACTCTTAGTAGAAATCCGGCTACGTATAGTGGAGCATCCATTCGGAATAGCTCCAAGTGGAGCGTGGGAGCAGTATCTACAAATATGACATAGAAAGTTTGCAAGGTACACACGGATCTGTATGTCGCAGACCCGTTGACTAAAACCTCTTTCATGAGCAAAACATGATCAAACCCTAGAACTAATTGGGTGTTAATCACATGATGATATGATCACATGGTGATCTAAGTGTTAATCACATGGTGATGTGAACTAGATTATTGACTCTAGTGCAAGTGGGAGACTGTTGGAAATATGCCCTAGAGGCAATGGTGAAATAGTTATTATTGTATTTCCTTATTCATGATAATTGTCTATTGTTCATGCTATAATTGTGTTAACCGGAAACCATAATACATGTGTGAATACATAGACCACAACATGTCCCTAGTGAGCCTCTAGTTGACTAGCTCGTTGATCAATAGATGGTCACGGTTTCATGGCCATGGACATTGGATGTCGTTGATAACGGGATCACATCATTAGGAGAATGTTGTGATGGACAAGACCTAATCCTAAGCATAGCACAAGATCGTGTAGTTCGTTTGCTAAAGCTTTTCAATGTCAAGTATCGTTTCCTTAGACCATGAGATTGTGCAACTCCAGGATACCGTAGGAATGCTTTGGGTGTGCCAAACGTCACAACGTAACTGGGTGGCTATAAAGGTGCACTACGGGTATCTCCTAAAGTGTCTGTTGGGTTGGCACGAATCGAGACTGGGATTTGTCACTCCGTGTGACGGAGAGGTATCTCTGGGCCCACTCGGTAAGACATCATCATAATGAGCTCAATGTGACCAAGGAGTTAGTCACGGGATGATGTATTACGGAACGAGTAAAGAGACTTGCGGGTAACGAGATTGAACAAGGTATAGAGATACCGACGATCGAATCTCGGGCGAGTATCATACCGATAGACAAAGGGAATTGTATACGGGATTGATTGAATCCCCGACATCGTGGTTCATCCGATGAGATCATCGTGGAGCATGTGGGAGCCAACATGGGTATCCAGATCCCGCTGTTGGTTATTGGCCGGAGAAGTGTCTCGGTCATGTCCACGTGTCTCCTGAACCCGTAGGGTCTACACACTTAAGGTTCGATGACGCTAGGGTTATAGGGAAATGGTATACGTGATTACCAAAGGTTGTTCGGAGTCCCGGATGAGAACCCGGACGTCACGAGGAGCTCCGGAATGGTCCGGAGGTAAAGATTGATATATAGGAAGTCCAGTTTTGGTCACCGGAAAGTTTTCGGGCTCATCGGTAGTGTACCGGGAGTGACGGGAGGGTGCCGGAGGACCCCGGGAGGGGTGTGACGACCAAAGGACCACATGGGCTGTTAGATAAAGTGTGCCAGCCCTTATCGGGCTGGGAAAGACTTTTTCTAAAGGCCCATGCGGCTAGGGATAAGAGATAGGTCCAAAAAGGATTTAAAAGGAGGAGATCCACCTCCCTTGTGGGAGGTGGACTCTCCCTTTAAATCGGCCGAACCTCTCCTCTTTGGAGTAGAGGCCAAGACAGCCCTCCACGTCCCTCCTCCTATATATACTTGAGGTTTTGGCTGTTTTGAGACAAGATTTGATCTCTCTCTCTCATGGCGAAGCCCTACCTCTCTTCTTCCTCCTCCGCAGCGCTTAGGCGAAGCCCTGTCGGAATACCTTGCTACTCCACCACCACCATGCCGTCGTGCTGCTGTTGGAGCCCTTCCCCAACCTCTCCTTACTCCTTGCTGGATCAAGGTGTAGGAGACGTCACCGGGCTGCACGTGTGTTGAACGCGGAGGTGTCGTCCGTTCGGCACTTGATCGGATCTACCGCGATCTGAATCGCTACGAGTACGACTCCATCAACCGCGTTCTTGTAACGCTTCCGCTTAGCGATCTTCAAAGGTATGAAGATGCAATCTCTCCCCACTTGTTGCTGGTTTCTCCATGGATAGATCTTGGTGATCGTAGGAATTTTTTTGATTTACTACTACGTCTCCCAACAGATATGTCATGTATGACGCAATGTATGATGCAATGTTTGACTTGTGAACTTTTTTTGCATGAATGCCATTTGTGAGGGTTAGATAAGCTACACCCGGAGGTGGGAAGCCCCCTTTTAGACAATCATGGCTAATCGTGTTAGCCGGAGATGGCATAAAGTCGGCCGATAAGGTGTTAGAAGCGATACCCGGAGGTAAGAAGCCTCCCTCAGCAATATGGCGCGAATGCCGGTTGTTAGGGTTAGATAAGCTACACCCGGAGGTGGGAAGCCCCCTTAGACAACCATGGCTAATCGTGTTAGACAGAGATGGCATAAAGCCATGCCGATAAGGCATTAGAAGCGATACCTGAAGGTAAGAAGCCGCCCTCCGCCGGTTGTTAGGGTTAGATAAGCTACACCCGGAGGTGGGAAGCCCCCTTAGACAACCATGGCTAATCGTGTTAGCCGGAGATGGCATAAAGCCTGGTCGATAAGGCATTAGAAGCGATCCCCGGAGGTAAGAAGCCGCCCTCCACCGGTTGTTAGGGTGTTAGATACCTATAGGTAAGAACCCCCTACAACCGCGACTAATCCTGTTAGCTGGAGATTTGGCATAAAGCCGACCGATAGGGTGTTAGAAGCGATATCCGTCGGTAAGAAGCCGCCTTCGGTAATTTGGTGTAAACGCCGGCCGATAAGGCATTAGAAGCGATACCCGTAGGTAAGAAGCCGCCCTCCGCCTCGGCTAATCCTATTAGCCGGAAATTTGGCATAAAGCCGACCAATAAGGTGTTAGAAGAAAACCCGAAGGTAAGAAGCCGCCCTCAGCCCGCGGCTAATCGTGTTAGCTGGAGATTTGGCATAAAGCCGCCCGATAAGGCATTAGAAGCGATACCCTAAGGTAAGAAGCCGCCCTCCGCCGTGGCTAATCGTGTTAGCCGGTGATTTGGCATAAAGCCAGCCGATAAGGCATTAGAAGCGATACCCGAAGGTAAGAAGCTGCCCTCAGCTCACGGCTAATCGTGTTAGCCGGAAGGTTTGGCAGAAAGGTGACCGATAAGGAGTTAGAAGCGATACCCGAAGGTAAGAAGCCGCCCTCCGCTGTGGCTAATCCTGTTACCTGGAAATTTGGCATAAAGCCGGCCGATAAGGCATTAGAAGTGATACCCGAAGGTAAGAAGCCACCCTCAGCCCATGGCTAATCGTGTTAGCCGGAGATTTGGCATAAAGCCGCCCGATAAGGCATTAGAAGCGATACCCTAAGGTAAGAAGCCGCCCTCCCCTGCGACTAATCGTGTTAGCCGGAGATTTGGCATAAAGCCGCCCGATAAGGCATTAGAAGCGATACCCGAAGGTAAGAAGCCGCCCTCAGCCCACGGCTAATCGTGTTAGCCGGAAGGTTTGGCATAAAGCCGACCGATAAGGTGTTAGAAGCGATACCCGAAGGTAAGAAGCCGCCCTCCGCCGCGGCTAATCCTGTTAGCCGGACGGTTTGGCATAAAGCCGGCCGATAAGGCGTTAGAAGCGATACCCGAAGGTAAGAAGCCGCCCTCAGCAGTTGCAGTTGCAGTTGCTCACATCAGCAAGGGCGGCTCGGTCCTGTCATTTTTGAAATGGTGGGTTGTAGCAACGGGGGAGACCGGCCCTGGGGTGGCTCACAATGCAGCTGGCAGCTTGGGGAGCTCGGAGCAGAGGCGGTCGGAGTGCAACCCGGCGAGTCGAGCGTGTGATGGAGGCGAGAGACGGCCAGGGCCACGGTGCACAGAGGCAAATCAGTATGCGGCGACACAAGCGGATGAGGCCATTTCGGATGAGGCATGATCTCAAACTGGCATTGACTCTTCTTTATCCGAAAAACTGTGTGCTTCTCGATCCTTGGGAGAGATCCCTTCAAGAACACAAACCACCGTGCGTGCCCCATGGTGGGTGCCAACTGTCGTAGTTTTATCATGGCAGATGTCCGGGTGAAGGGACTTAGGTTCAGGGCGAAGACGCAACTACGTGGCGGCTTGAAGGGGTTGGTCGGAATCGAGAGACATAGAGTTTACCCAGGTTTGGCCCCTCTGATGGAGGTAAAAAGCCTATGTCCTGCTTGTTTGGTATTGATGATGAAGGAGATCTCTCGGATACAAGGGTGTTGTTTGCTACCTCTAATCCCGAGAGCCTCTAATTTGTCTAAACTTGTGGACTTGTCAATCTGTCCCTCTTGGGGCGCCTTACCCCTCCTTATATAAGTGGACATGGTAGGTTTACAAATAGAGTCCTACTAGGTGTACGATTAGGACTAGTCTCTCTAGAATCCTATTCCGGGTCTTGTAACCTTCGGCAGGGAGTCTTTCTCTCTTTGAGCCTTCTCTTGTGAGCCGCCTGGCGCCGGCTTACACACCGGGTCTTGGGCCTGGTCGTCCTGTGATCTGCCTGCTAGGTCATTAATAAAATGTCATGTCCTTTCCGGGTCTCTTGTGAGTTGCCAGGCCGGGTCATACCGCGGGGTATATCCCTGACACCTAGGTATGGAAGGACTATACTCCCACCAATTTGCAGCTCAGGAAAATGACTCTACAGAGTACTTGAAGTACAAAGGCACTATTACTGCCATAATGCACGTTTATATGAACTGCTCATATTTTCGACATGAGCCTGCCTTCTATGGGTTTGGTTTGATGCATAGGTATGCAAGTGAGGTTGTTGAAAAGTTTGGGGTCATTAGCATGATCAGAAGGGAAGGAGAAGTGCTGCCATGGTAAAAAGAGAGGGAATAAGAGAGAGTTACCCCCCAAATATTTGACCAGAGGCCAAGGAAAAGTTACTAGAGGTAGAAGAGGGATATAATATGCTGTGGTAAATAGTTGGGGGCAAGGGGAATCTTTTTGGGCCCACTTTGCTTGTCCACAAGTTTATGGCTGAAGCTGTTTGTGCTGTGATTGGGCTAGGTAGGGGAATCCTATGACCATGATATTTTCCAGGGGTAAATGGTAAGTCCATTTGGTCCTAATCACAAATTTTGAGATGACTTGAAGAAAGTTGATAAGGTAAACTTGGTAAACCCTAGAAATGGACAGAAATGGATTTCTATAGATCTGATCATGCAATTCTATTCCCCTTGATGCACCACTTGATGTAGCATCATCATTTGGGTAATAGAGAATTCCCATAAAGTTTGGGATCAATAGGAGATACTTCACGATGTAAATTTGATCAAATTTGGCTCTGGACATGAATGGCTTTAGGATATTTTGGTGAACCAAAACAAATGGGATTGAGATGAAACTTGTCAAGGTGACCACATATATCATATGTGACATGCTAGAATTTACCTGGATTTATTTGAGAATATTTCTTATAGAAATATTTCAAATGCTAGGAATAGGCAGAAATGGTTTTGAAGGGTTTTGTCCAATACTTTGAACATGACCATGTGTTGAAACTCTTATATATGGATGATATATGTCCACTGAGTTTTCCTAAGTTTTCTCAAATATTTTTAAAGCATTTAAATAATTTTTCCCTATAAAAGACCATTTCTGGCCTTAAGCAGAAGCCTTTAAATAAACTATGAAAATAATCTTTTAACATAATATTTTGTGGTTTTGGGAAGTTATATATATAGTAGGTTCCAACTAAAGCATTTGGGGAAAAAGGATCCACACAATTTGGGGACTTGCAGTGCAAATCTCAAATCAGGGTTTTTTGAAAACCTAATTTAAATAAATGCTTTTTGGCCAAAATAAAACTTTGTGAAAAATATTTTAAAGTCCTATTCACATGGCATGATCATTGGACAAGAGTTGGGATTAAGGAAAGGAGTTTTGAGAGTAGGAGGGATTTTATGAATATAGAGCACATGAAAGCAAACAAGAAATCAACAATCAAGTCAAGCATCACAAGCATAGAAAAAGTTTGAATTGGCCCTGATTTTAGAGCCATGATATCTTAGTCATGAGGCAAATCATAGGGTGTGACAGTACCCTGTCAGGCTACCTTACGAGATGGGCTGTCCAGCGTTTACCCATGAGCTGCGACAAGTCCAGTGGCCCAACTCCCGCACATTCAAACTAGAAGTCCCGGAGAAGTATGATGGCAAGACCCATCCATCAGAGTTCCTGAGCATCTACACCATTGCGGTGCAGGTTACCGGGGGCTGCAGCCGATAAGATATTGGCCAACTACTTCTCATTGGTGCTTAACCCCAATGCCAGGTCATGGCTGATGCACTTGCCGGAGGGGTCCAATGCTTCCTGGGCGGACTTGTGTCACGAGTTCGTTGGCGCCTTCACCAGAGGTCATAAAGCTCTTGGACAGGAGAGAGATATGCACATCATCCCCAGAAGGAAGGCGAAACTCTGCGCAAGTACATCCAGAGGTTCAGCCGCATTCACCACAACATCCCAGACGTTCATCCTGCCATCGTTATCAGCGCATTCCATCAAAACATGCGCAACCGCAAAATGCGGGAAGAGCTGGCGATGAACAGAGTCAGGGACGTCACCGAGCTTTATGCTTTGGCAGACAAGTGTGCTCGGGCTGAATAAGGGAGAAGACTCCCTGGCAAAGATGTAGGCGCTGAGGTCGACTCTGAAGATGACGATACTGCTGTCCCAACAAAGAAGGGCTAGCGACGGAACAAGAGTGCAAGGGCAAGACCGTGCTTGCCGTTGAGGCATCTGACAACCCCGGCGCTGCCAAGAAAGGCAAGGTCTATGACCCTGACAACGATGTTGTCGGGTGTGCCTCCTGCCACGCCCTGGCGGCTGCCGGCAAGCCAGAAGACTCCGGCAAGCAGTATTGCAAGATCCATTGCACCAAAGGCCACGACCTCCAAGACTGTCGGCAAGTTGAGAAGCTTGCCGAGAAGCAGAGGGACGAATACGAGAGGCAAGAGAAGGAGAAGGGTCAGGATGGTGCTGAGGGGTCCGACAAGAAGCGTGTTGGCCAAGGAGGCCGCTGCGGCAAGCCCAAGCAACAGAAGGACCGGCCCGCCCGTGGCCGCGACAAGCAAGGAGAGGATGATGATGCCGAAGACGACGGTGAATCTAGTGGGAATGAGTTTAAGAAGGCTACGGATATGATGTGCTTAGAAGGAGGATCCTCGTCGCTTTCCTCTCACCACCAACTTAAACAGTGGGTGCGCGAGATTAATGGGGCAGAGCCCTCTATCGGCGCGCAGAAACCTCTGAGATGGTCCAACACTCCTATCATCTTCGATGCCGAGGATCACCCTGATCGCATAACTGCGGTCGGGTGCTTGCCGTTGTTGGTCTTACCAACAATCCACAACCTCAAGGTGACGAAGATGTTAGTTGACAGTCGAGATGCTACATAGAAATATGGAGGCTTATATGGACGATATAGTGGTTACAACCAAGGATATGGCCACGCTCATATGAGACCTAGAAGAAACATTTGCAAATCTGCGCAAGATCAACATGAAGCTCAACCCGGAGAAATGTGTGTTCGATGTCCCATCCCGCAAGCTTCTCGGGTTCTTTGTATCTCAACAAGGAATCGAAGCAAATCCTGACAAGATCAAAGAAATTGAGAAAATTGAGGCACCAAGACGAGTCAAGGACGTGAGACGCCTTGCCGGCTGTGTTGTTGCTCTGAGTAGGTTCATCTCAAAATATGCTGAGCGCGCCCTGCCCCTTTTCAAAATCTTGAAGAAGGCAGGTCCAATGAAATGGACTCCGGAAGCAGAGGCGGCGCTGTAGGATTTGAAGGAGTACCTTTCCTCTCCGCCAGTCCTAGTTGCGCCAAAACCACAAGAGCCATTGCTGCTATACCTGGCGGCAACAAATCAAGTGGTGAGTGCTGCACTAGTGGATGAAAGAGAAGTCAACGAGGAAGCAGCGACAACGGCAGGGACGCCAAGGAACGAGCCATGACGTTCCCCGACAGGATCTGGTGCCGGCAAAGAAGGATCTGCGTAGTTGACAGAGATAGTCCAGAAGAAGAAAGTGGTGCAGTGACCAGTCTATTTTATCAGCTCCTTGTTGCAGGGGGCTAGATCAAGCTATTCTGGCATGCAAAAATTGCTCTTCGGCCTTCTTATGGCCTTGAGGAAGCTGCGCCATTACTTCCAAGCACATGAGATCACCGTTGTCACCTGCTTCCCGCTACATCGGATATTGCGAAACACAAAAGCTACCGATAGGATTGTGGAGTGGGCCCTGGAATTATCAAGCTTTGGTCTTAGTTTTGAAAGCACTTCGACCATCCAGAGCAGGGCCTTGGCGGAGTTCATTGCAGAATGGACCCCAACGCCTAATGAAGAGATTCCAGAGTCAACTCTCCCCGGCAAGGAGACTGATCGAGAATGGATCATGTATTTTGATGGAGCTTTCTCACTACAAGGCGCTGGTGCCAGAGTGCTGCTTGTTGCACCCACCATACAACACCTCATATATGTGGTCCAGATGCACTTTCCCTGGGAGAGATCAACAAACAACACTGCTGAGTACGAAGGGCTACTTGTCGGTCTCAGGATCGCGGCAGACCTTGGGATCAAGAAACTTATTGTCAGGGGTGATTCTCAACTTGTCGTCAGGCAAGTGAACAAAGATTACCAGAGCCCATTGATGGAAGCCTATGTAGATGAAGTGAGGAAGTTGGAAGAACGTTTTGACGGCCTGCAAATGGAGCACGTACCACGTGCAGAGAACAGCGTTGCCGATGGCCTGTCAAAGTGTGCTGCCCTTAAGTTACCTGTGGAACCAGGAACTTTCGTGCTCCAACTAACTAAACCCTCTGTGACACCATCAACTAGACAAGAGAAGAGGAGAAAGTTAAGTTCCGGCAAGTATTTCCCGACAGATCTCCCCGAAGCCACTGGCGAGAAGGTTGTCAGAGGGAACGACAGGCTTGTCGATGAGTACTATGCTCCGGAAGGGCCCCCGGCCCTTGTCGTAGAAGCATACTTTCTCGCCAGGCTTGCCAGGGCATAGCAGACTCCGGCAGGCCCTTAGGCCCTTGCCGTCGAGGCAAATGCTACCCCAGCAGAGGATACACCTTTAGTCCTTGTTATCGAGCCACAGGCTCCGACATGGCCCGAACACATCGTCCATTTCCTTCAAACATGAGAAATTCTCGAGGAACAAGAAGAAGCAGAGAAAGTAGCCCGCCGGTCTCATATGTACCAGTTCATAGACAATGTCCTATACAGAAAGAAACCGAATGGCGTGAAACTCAAGTGCATTTCTCGGGGAAATGGACTGGAGTTGTTGGCAGAGATACACGAAGGCATATGTGGCTCCCACATAGGATCAAGAGCACATGTCGGAAAGGCATTTCGGCAAGGTTTCTTTTGGCCCACTGCCCTCCAGGATGCAACTGCGTTAGTAACCAAGTGTGAAGCATGCTAGTTTCATTCGAAGAAACTACATCAACCAGCTCAAGCCCTTCAAATAGTCTCTCTCTCCTGGCCATTTTTGGTCTGGGGGCTCGACATCTTGGGCCCCTTTCCCCACGCTGTCGGGGGTTTTGAGTACTTGTACGTGGCAATCGACAAGTTCACAAAGTGGCCGGAAGTGGAAGTAGTGAAAAAGGTGACAGCACAATCAGCCGTCAAGTTCTTCAAAGGACTAGTTTGCGGCTTTGGAGTTTCCAATAGGATCATCACTATCAATGACACATAGTTCACGAGCCGCACCTTCATGTAGTATGTCCAAGACCTTGGTAGAAAAATCTGTTTTGCTTCCATTGCCCACCCGAGGAGCAATGGCCAAGCGGAGAGGGCTAATGCTGAAGTGCTACAAGGTCTCAAGACGAGAACATTTGATAGGTTGCGCAGGTGTGGAAGGCATTGGATTGATGAGTTGTCGGTGGTTCTTTGGTCAATCAGGACGACACCAAATCGAGCTACCAGCCAGACACCATTCTCCCTTTTCTATGGGGTGGAGGCAGTTCTCCCCGTGGAACTCATATACCAGTCTCCTCGAGTACTCGCTTATGATGAGCTGGAGCAAGAGCAGTGGCGACAAGACGACGCGACGCTCCTTGAGGAAGACCGTCTTCAAGCTGCTGTGAGAGGTGCATGCTACCAGCAAGCTTTGCGCCGCTACCATAGCCGCAAGGTCAATGCCCGAAGTCTTGAGGAAGGCAACCTTATTCTTCGGCGAGTTCAGTCCACCAAGAATCCAAACAAGTTGACGCCAAAGTGGGAAGGCCCTTATCGGGTAGTACGAGTCACTAGGCCCGGCGCAGTCTGCTTGGAGACCGAGGATGGCGTTTCGGTGAGCAACTCCTGGAACATCGAACATCTTCGAAAGTTCTACCCATGAGGCGTGGTTGCCAAGCCAGCCCCGACAACCACCTTTTGTACAAGTCTTGTCGATGAAGCATGTAATCCTTGGTACAAAGCTAGGCTCAGACCCTATGCGTAGTTAAATAAAGATAAGTGTTCTGCAATCCTGTTCGGTTCTCGTGATTACTTATGTGCATGTTTATCTGAAGTGTTGCATTGCACTTAATCCTAACAAGGACTAACAGACCTCCAAGGTTCCATACCCACATTTTCTTTTCTTTCTTTTTCTCAAAGGACGGAAGGATCCCTTGCATGCAGCTTTGCCAGGGGGGGGGGGTAATGATGGTACGGATACCTATGAGCGACATCCCAAAAAAAACTTGTCGGAAGGAGAAAGGCAACAAAAAGATTAGTTGCAAAAACCCCATGTGAATCCTTGCCATAAAATTATTTTCCTTGAGCGATTTCGACTTCTGTATGAAAACATGCACGCGCAGGAACCTTGCCACAATTGGATGCGCCCTCACTAAGCTCGGAACCACTCAACGGCTTAAGTGGCCTCGCCTGTGCTCCTTGTTTCGTTTCGAGTCCGCTCAATGATCCAAGTGACAACGCCACTTCCAAGGCAATCTTTCCTACTAGATAAGCCAACTTTCCTGGCACCACCCCATGGAAAACGGTCGATGACGGCTTAAGAGCCTTGTTAGTTAATTCCATCCGCTGGAAGGTGTCATAGTACAAGATATTGATACTACTACCACCATCCATGAGCACTTTTGTGAACTTGTACCCTCCAACCCGAGGAGCGACTACTAGAGCTAAATGCCCCAGATTGTTGACTCGTGGCGGGTGATCCTCCTGGCTCCATGTAATTGGGTACTCTAACCATTTTAAGTATCACGAGAGAGCCGATGTGGCTGCATTGACCGCCCTCTTGTGTAGCTTCTGATCCCGCTTATCTAAGCTCGTAGTGAAGACATGATATTGTCCTCCACTAAGCTGTTTCGGGTTGCTTTGATATCCTGAGTGGTTATTCTGTTGCTGACCACCATTGCTCTGCTGCTGATGACTTCCTTGACTTCCTCGATTCTGATTGTTTTGGCCTTGATGACCTAAACCTGCCCCGCCAGCACTGAAGCCGGCACTTGAGCCGCCCGGTCCTGACCCGCCTGACGGGCCGTTACCATTGTTATGATTTTGACGAAGGCTTTGTTCCCGAAACTACCACATAACACTAAAGTCTTTCCAAGTGTGGGTGGCCTCCCTGTCTGCTGGCTGTGCGTCGGGCATGGTCTGTTCAGCGCCTCCTCCAAGGTGTAGGGCACAGGCGCCCTATTCCTGTCAAACAGCGGCCTGAAGTTCCTGTTGCCTCTAGGGCGACCGTTCCCGACCGGCTGTGCGTTGGTGTTTGCCACAAACTCTGACCCGCCATCCAGGTTCTTCTGCTTGCCTTGGTTGCCGTTCCCAACACCTCCCTGCTGGTTCTTACCATTTCCCCCCTTCTTACTTTGACTTGACTTCTCCTCGTCGGAGTCCGGGTCTTTGGTGGTATGTGAATCCGCATATTTGGTGAGAGCCATCATGAGCTCACCCATATCCTGACAAGAATGCTCCAACCGTCCGAGCTTCTGTTTCATTGTCACAAAACGATAGTTCCTTTCCAAGATCAGAACCGCCTGGGATGCCGAAATATTTTCAGATGAATGGATCACCGTCGAGACCCGCCGCACCCAATGATGGGCCGACTCACCTTCCCGCTGTGCACAAAGATCCAGATCCACAATTGTCATCGGCTGCTTGCAAGTTCCCTTGAAGTTCTTGGTGAACCGTGCTTTCAACTCGGCCCACGACATGATGGTATTCGGTGGCAACCCCTTTAACCGAGTGCGTGCCGGTCCTTCCAACATCATGACGAAGTATTTCACACAAATTGCTTCGTTGACCTCCAGCATCTCCATAGCGAGCTCATAGCTTTCAATCCAAGCCTCTAGGGGTAGACCACCGTGTAATTGGGCACCTTCCACGGCCCCTTAAAGTCCTTGGGCAAGTGCACACTCCTTAGATCCGCTGTGAGACATTGCACACCAAATCCCTGGCTGAGACGCTGACGAGTGTTGCTGGTGCCGGCTCAGGGACCTCAGGGTAATCCGTCACCGGTGTTGATCCTCGCTGAGCCCGGACCCTATCCATAGACCCTTGAATATTCTTATCAGGCAGGTTGTTATTGGGTGGGTTTCGCGTCTGTTCACTGCTGGAGTCCGCGGATGACTCAACCCGCTGGCTGTAGCTACGATTATGAACCGACGTGGAGTGCACCCGGCTCTGGCTGTGCATGTACCTTTCTTGCTGAGCCACCGCTGTCTGCAACAGGCTAATCGCGTTCCTCGCCTCTTCGGCAAACGGCGTTCCTTTGGCCAAAGGGAGAGCATCAAGCTTAGCCGCCGCCGCTATCATATTTTCCACCGAAATAGAGTATGGCCAGGCGGCGTCACAACGTGTCGTGACAGAGGTCTGTTCCTCCGCGGCGGGTCTAACTGTTGTGGTGCCTCTACCGCCCGGGTCACCACTGGCGGCGTACTTGACCCGGCTCCTAGAGTATTGAAAAGATTCCGAGGTTTAATCGGTAATCCGACTTGGGTCCTTCTACACTGAACTGCCTCTTATGCCCGCTGGTCCAGATCAAAACGGAGAGCCTCCACCGTCAAACGTTCCGACTCAGCATTCATCTGAGCTCACATTGCATTGATATCCTCCTAGGCCTAAGCCATCTGTCCTTTGATCCGATTAATCTCGGCGTTACGCTCTGCCTGATTCTCAGCTGTCACCTCTGTGGCCATCAAAGCCTCTAGCTCCTCCATGAGCTCTAGAAAACCTGCGCCGATGCCTTAGGAGGCTCCACGTCAGGTGGGGCCACTCTAGCCGCCGCTCCATCTGTCGTACTATTGGAAGCCGACGTCGGGCCTGCCATGAACACGACGGCTCGGCTCTGTGGGTCGTAAGGCTCTGGAATATTGTCGCCATCGGCAAAGCCCCTTAACCCGCCATCATGAAGTTGATAGATTGATTCCCCATCCTCGCTGGAAGATCCTTCATCTGAGAAAGCCAAGGTCTCCCCCGACAACGTCTCCGCTGTCCTGTGTAAAGCCAACGAAAACGCTCTTCCGCCCAGGTTGAACATGGGCGGGTGTCGTGCGCCAGGCTAGCTCGACGATGTTGGTGCAGATGTTCGGCCCGGGTGTAGATCCATCCAGCTTGCTGATGAATAAGTGCATCTTGCCAATGGGAACCCGATAGCCGTAGTTGACTAAGACGTCTTCAGGCCTCCATCCTGAGTCGTCGATGTAGAGTTTGCCGCGGTGACTCTTGGTCATCAAGACGACGGCGTATCCTTTGATCCCTGAGAGAAAGCCCTTTGTGAAATCAACACCAACACACGCTAGCCCCATGGTGGGCGCCAACTGTTGTGGTTTTGTCATGGCAGATGTCCGAAGACTTAAGTTTGAGGCCATCGCTAAGGCGGTGGACTCAAAGGGATTGGACAGGACGAAAGACACGAATTTAGCCAGGTTCGGCCCCTCGAGATGAGGGAAAAGCCTACGTCCTACTTTGTGTGTATTGATTGGAGTATCGATTACATGGGAGCGTATTCGCTTGACCTAGTTCTCAATCGATTGGATCCTGTAGAAGCCGTCCCCGGGTCTCGCCTTTATATAGGAGGTCAGACCATGGGTTACACAAATCTCATGCTGACTCTTACAACATGTCCGACTCTGTCTCTAAGACGTCTTCCCGCCTCTAGCGGGCTGTTTCCGGGCGGCTTACGCACCCGGGTCTTGCATCTTCTTCCTAACTCTGGGCCTTCGCCTCAGCCCATCTAGTAAGCCGCCATGCAGCCCAATCTTCCTCCTCCATCCCATACGCTATGAGCCACCAGGTATGACCCGACCCTCCTGGGCGGGTCTTACCACGGGGTTATATCCCCAACATTAGGCCCCAGATTGATTTGAGCTTGCTCATGTCAATCTCCACTTTTTAACCAGCGGCGAGTCTCACCCTTGTCACCTGAAATGGAAAACACATAACCCGCTCTAACGTCACCTTCATTTGTTTCGAAAAGATTCCGTGACGTATGCCATAGATCCTTTCATTAAACGGTCGGGCCGAAGATCGAGGCATCCATCTCGGTTGGTCATTATTTTTTGCCTTGATTCTCGCGCGCCCGTTTGGCCTTCCATCCCCTTAAGTAGGACCGCGAGGGGTCTTTTTATTTTCTCTGCCACCGCCACTCTTCTTCTTCCTCTTGACACCAACGCTACTGAGCTCCGTCACCCCGGTGGAGTTCCGTCGTCGTCGTCAAACCAGGCCGCTGCATCAACCTGAACGTTTCCAGAATCTCGCCCATGTTCGCCGCATCCTTAAGGTTTGTTTTCATCCTCCCTTATATCTGTAGCTTAGCACTTGAATCCTGTCGAGTTTCATCGGACCCCATTAGTGTGCATGTTCTTCTTCATAATGCCAACTGATGAACAACCCCTTAGATCTTGTGATGTTAGCTTATCCACTTCGGCCACTCGTGCAAAATCAACAACAGTCCGACCTAGATCTATACTTGGTTCCTCTTCTTGTGCTAAACTGCTCGTTCTTCCTCGGTTCCCTGCTAGGGTTGAATAAAATCTGATTTTTTCCTTGCCTATAGATCTTGTAGTTTCAGTATAATATGCAAAACCTGTTTGTATGTCCTTAGAAATTTTTGCATCATGGCCTTGTTCACTTAACCCGCCACCAAATTTTCGATTCATCCAATAAACTGTACCGGCGGCTTAGTATCACAACATTTAATTTCATCAGTCGTCTTGGTTGTCTAGTCACTTTCTGACCCTCCACATACTACCACTTTTCATAGCCTTAACCCGCCATCATGTCTCGAGCGTCTTCTTCTTGTAGCTGGGTTGGCTCTGGAGTGTCCGAACAATTCCTACATGATTTCGTAGAGGTAGGAACCTTGCCGGTTCAGAATGTTATTCATTGGCGGGTTCCGGGTTTAGAGAAGAAACCCATCCCACAAGAGGGTGAAGTTCTTATCTTTGCCGACCACCTTATACACGGTTTCAACCTGCCTGGATCCAAGTTCTTCCAAGACGTCCTCCACTTCTTTAAACTGCATCCTCAAGACATTGCTCCTAACTCTGTCTCCAACTTGTGCAACTTCCAAGTCCTTTGTGAAGTTTACTTACAAGAAGAGCCGTCAGTTGATCTTTTCCGTGACCTTTTCTATGTCAACGTCAAATGGAAGTGGCGGCTGGCCCAAGTTTGGAACTCGGCGGAGTCTCCATCCAAAGGAGAAGAGATCTAGCTTACCCATCTGTTAAAATGCCAAGTCATCCCAAAGATTGGAATATAACTTGGTTCTACTGCATAGACACGTCTCCAGAAGGTGAAAACCCCCTGCGGTTACTGTCCTACCCGGGTCTACACTACCACCGAGCTTCCAGACCGGATGTCATCCACAGCACAAGCGAAGCATGCGCCGGCTTTCACCAAAATCAAGGCCTTTCTGGCAAACGGTTTGACGGGAGTGGACCTAACCCGCTGTTGGATCTCATGGAAGATCTTACCATTGAGCCGGCGTGACCGGCTTATGTGCGAGTACACAGGCGACGCAAATGATCCTATCTGCTTCAACCACACACCCTTGACAGAAGATAACATCACCTCTACTATCAGGGGACTTACTCGCGAATCTCAAGAAGCTTGCCGTTTGGTCGGGTTAAAACCTTTCTGCGCCTCAAACCCGACTCCAGACGTAAGGGCGACTTTCATATGCACTTTTCTTTCTATCTTGACCTGATATATACAGTCATCCTAACCCCTCTTGGCGGCTTTCACTTACAGGCTAACACCAGCTTCTGGAAGAAGAAGTATACTCCTCCAGTGAAGAAGAAAGCTCAGTTGGGTAACACCCGCGGCCGCCAATCGAAAATGCCAGCTCAAAACCTGCTTGAACTTAACAACTCAGAGGTAGAACTTGACTCCCTTGGCCGTCTTTTTATGCAACTTATTGACAATGACTGTACATAGGAGGAAACAGAGATGAGCCATGCTAACGCCCCTGAGGTAACTTATCTTTCTTCCGACTCAGAAATCTTTCCACCAGTGAAGATACGACGGGTCATCCGAAAAGTTCCTTTTTCGCATCCTCTCGCTTATTTAGATCCCTAATTTTCCTTGAAACAACAGCAGCCTGACTCTCGATGTCAGATCCGGAGCACCGGCTCTGGGGATCTCATGGACGGCTTGCCTAACGCTCCGACGCCGCGGAAACGCCTGACTGAGGTATTTTATAAAGAACTCAATATCTGTCTTGTATTTTCATAATGCCGCGTCAATATTATGTCTAAATGTCTTAATTTGTAGGAGTCACCTCCTTCCTCTAGCGACTCAACTGTCTCCAAACTTCCTCCCATGAAGGTCAACCCAGAGTAAGTCTTCACCTCTGTCGTGTATATATTACCTATATCACCTTTATACTATGCACTGACTCCTTGATCTTTCAGGGCACAAGCCAAACACAGAAAGGCCGATGGGTCTACCACTGCTCCAACTGTTCAACAGCCGGATACCACTGAGCCGTCCCTCTCTCCTATTAAACACTCTGAAGCTACCAAAGAAACACCAGAGCAATCTCCCCGCCCTCAGAATTGGCGAGTCATCATGTGGCGGCTCCTGACAGTCCCGCGACTGACCCTAAGCTGCCCAATCTTTCCACTGAAGACTCGACTCTCCCTAATGTTACCATCACTGGGACGGGTTATCAATCTCCCATGCACCATACTCTGACAAAGCACTCCAGTAAAGTCGCTACTTACTCTCTCTAGAAGCTTGATTTCGAATTCCCTGTCTTGGAAAAGATGACTGCGGATGACTTACATGCCGGCTATCTGAACCGCCTGTCTGCCAGTCGCAATATGGACAACAAGCTTGTTGGTTTGATGAAAAAGAAATATGAGGTATCCTCCATCTTCTATCTTTCTCTTATATCCGTACTTACTTAGCCCCCAAGAACCGGGTTAATATTGCAAATAATAGACCGGGTCTTCAAAACCTTCAATCCTGCTGTACAGAGCTTAACCTGTGATCCCCAAGTACCGGGTTAAATTGCATATAATCCGACACTTTAGACTAAGCTATAGATCCAATTGTATCCCCCAAGGCCAGAGCATTATGATAATGATGACCCGGATCTCTCATATGTAAAAAGCTTCGCTGGGTGTAGCCCCCATGTCCGGAGCATTATGATAATGATGACCCAGAATTTTCATCGTAGACTTGAAAAATGAAAACACATACATTAGCCCCCAAGTGCCAAGTATATTGCTTGCAATGTGCTTGGGTCTTATAAGAGAAATTTCATCCTGGCGACTTAACATTGACAACCTTTCACTTGTGAAACGCAGGAAGCATTGAATACTACCGAATCTGAGCGGGCCGGCTTGAGGGAAGATCTATCGGCCCAACAGGCCGCCCGAGCCATAACAGAAGAGAAACTGCGAGCGGCTATTGAAAAGCTTGAGAAACTCCAGGATGAATTTACTGCATATAAGAAGACTACTGAATCTGAGCAAGCCGCCCTGGTGAAGCGTGCGAGCGATGCAGAGGAACGGCTCAGTCTTGCGTCGACGGAGCTGAAGACCCTCAAGGATCACATCTCTAAGATGACTGCTGCTATCTTTGGCAAGTGCATACGACTCAAAAGATATTTCCATTAGCTAAACACCCGCCGGGTGTCTTATACCTTTGACCTTTTCTTGTAGGTGAGAGGAGCCGCTAGCTATCTTTTGACAGTCCGATGAAGTTGAAAGCAGTCTATACTTTGACGGAGCAGCTGTATAGTGGGGCCCTTTGCACCATCAAAGCTATGATGACGGCCAAGTATGTCCCCAAATTTATATAAGGCGTCATAGAGGTCTTATCAACTTTTCCCAAATAGGTGGAGAAAATAAGGTGATCAACCGCCAGAAGAGGAGCTATAGCTGCGCTGAGCCGGTCCCTAGCCTTCACTCCAGAATTAATTGCTAAAGAGATGATGAACGACTTCCCTTCCAAGAAGGACGACAGCTCAGACTTCACCAAAGCAGATTATGCCAAGTGCATTAAGGCCTCCCGACGGCTTGCCTCCATACTGGTTGATGAGACGGACCTGGTTCCATACCATGCGGCTTATGACGAAAACAACCAACGGCTGCATTGCCCAACCTTTGAAGCCAGACACTTGGTTCCTGCACGTCGTAAGCCGCTCTTCGCCCCTGACGTTGATCCGTCTCCACTTTTCGATGATGCACAATTTGAAGCCTTACTAAACTATAACTAGGATGTGGATCTTCCTTGGATAGAAGAGCCCAAAGACCCGGCATAGGACCCGCCGGCTAGTTAAACACTTTATCCTCAACTGATTGTAACCTGGCCAGCTGAGCCGGAACAAGTGAAACTTTTAAGCCTTCGTCTTTTGAGCTCTTGGAGAGCCCTGTAATATATTTTGCGATCTTCTTATGCCTTAATTGGCAACTCATCTTTAGAGATAAATCCTGCAAAAAACAAACAAAACAGTCTGCAATGTTTGCCCGGGCGGCTTTTAGAAAAGCATAACCCGGAGATCTTCAATATAACCTTGCTTCATCTTTCCATCTTGCTCTGGCCACACTTATAATATGAATGCAGTCTATGATGCAGCTATGATGCACTGTATGATGCAATCTGCGATGTAATGCATGATAGTGTTGATTTCCCCTTGTTTTTTTGTTTTTCGAAAAACTCATATTGTGGCCCTTCTGAAGGGGGACTGTTGCTTTGAACCGCTTAACAGTGCAGGGTCTCTAACGAGAGTGACCACCAATCTTGCACGACTCAGGGTCTCTAGGCGAGATTAACTGTTAAGGGCGCAACAAACCAGAATTTATAACGGGGTGAGTGCCCCGGGGCCCATAAGCTACTTCTCATGTGACATAAATCCGTCGTTTAAACCTTAAACAATGTCACTTGTTAAGAGTACGACGGGCCACTTGGCGGAGAGTACATAGCAGATGAGAGAGCTTCCCTCGCCGCTGTATGAGGCCCTTGGAGGGGGTGAGTTGACAGCTCGCTGCACCCCTGGACGAGCGACAGCTACATACAGGCAGGTACAACCCTACCAAGAGTGGGGGCGGCCTTCACCCACTCTGGCGCCTTGCTCTGGAACACGACCCGTCTTGCATCATGGTACCTATGTTTGAACGGCTCGCATCCTGGCGGCTCATCCTCTTTGGCTTCCATGGCACCCATGTTTGAACGGCTTGCATCATGGTGGCTCGTCCTCTTGAGCGACTTGGCATCCATGTTTGAACGGCTCGCATCATGGCGGCTCGTCCTCTTGAGCGACTTGACACCCATGTTTGAATGACTCGCGTCATGGCAGTTCGCCCTCTTGAGCGACTTGAGATCTTTCATCGATAAGGTGAGGTACCAGTGTTTGAATAGCTCGCATCGTGGTGGATCATCCTCTTGAGTGACGTTACATCCTTATTTATAATGGTGCACCCATGTTTGAACGGCTCGCAACATGGCGGCTCATCCTCTTGAGTGACCTGGAAAACTTTCGTCCATAAGGCGGCGCACCCATGTTTGCAAGGCTCGCAACGTGGCAGCTCGCCCTCTTGGGTGACACTAAGCCTCTCGCCATCTTGCACGCCATCATCCCATGGGCCGCTGTTTTGTAAGCTTCCGTCCTGCAGTCCGCCATCTTGTAAGTCGTCGCACAATGGTGCTATTTTGGCTGAAGAGCTGGCACACCCTATGTTTGTATCACCTTGTCATGTTTGGGTTTATAAAAATTGGAGCCAACTAAATTTTTTCAAAGTGCTTGTGCTTGTTTCCAATGATGTTGCTTGATTGATGATTGTGTTATATGGCACTCCTAGATTCTATTCCACTTCATATTCATCCTCCTTATCCCAAACCTCTTGCCCAATGATCATGCCATGTGATTAGTGCCCAAAACTATTTTTTATCAAATTTTGTTTTAACCAAAAATGATTTATTCAAATTAGGTTTTCAAAACCCTCCTAAAATGAGGATTGCACTGCAAGTCCTCAAATTGGGTGGATTCCTTTTCCCCAAAAGCTTTACTTCAAACCTACTATATAGAAGACTTTCCAAAACCACCAAATATTAATTTTAAATATTATTCTTATATTTTATTTAAAGGCTTTTTCTTCAGACCAGAAATGGTTTTTATTAGGGAAAAATATTTAAATGCTTTGAAAACATTTGAGAAAATTTAGGAAAACTCAGTGGACATATATTTTCCATATATATGAGTTTCAACACAAGGACATGATCAGATCATAGGCAAAACCCCTCAAACCCCTTTCTGTCCAAATCAAACTTTTGGAATATTTCTATAAGAAATATTGTCAATAAATTCCAGGAAAATTCCAGCATGCCAACACTATGATAAGTGATGATCATGCAAAGTTTCATCTCAATCCAAGTTGGTTTGGTTCATCAAACCACCCCAAAACCCTTCCTGTCCAGAATCAAATTTAAACAACTTTACATTGTGAAGTGTCTCCCCTTGGCCTCAAACTTTGTGGGCATGATCTAATGACCAAATAGTGATGATACACTAAGTGGTGCATCAAGGGTAAAAGCCTAGCATAAATAGATCTACAGAAACCTGATTCTGCAAATTTCTAGGGTTTAACAAATCTTCATTGTCAACTTTTCAGCCTTAAGCTCAAACTTTGTGAATCCTTCTATTTTTACCTAGCCCTTGACCATGATGAATATCCCAGTAAGTTGGTAGCCTTTTCTTGCCCAAAACCTTACCAAACATCTTCTGGTGAAATGGTAAATCCACCATGTCCACCCCTTTTTCTTTTACCCTTGGCCCCAAATTTTTACCACAACCTCGTGTGGATACCTTTCACCTCCAGTAAAACCCTCAGGGGCACAACTCATTGGTTTGAGGGGTAAAACCTCTATTTCTATCCCTAGCAGCATCTTTTTCTACTCTCTCCCCCTTTCCTTCTACCCTAAGCCTCCTCCAGAGCCCTCCTTAGCTCCTCCTATCCCTTGGGAATCTCCTATAGCCCCAAGACACAAGCAAACATGCGAGGGTGCTTAAAATATGCCAGGGCATACCATATGGGCGCTCTGGAGCGCGCAACAGTGTGCTCCCACACTGTAGCCGCCCCTGCCCGGTGCCGCCCGACAGCCTTGGGCCTCCCCCGTGTGTCCCCCTGGTCGGCCTCGACGTCCGCGACGCGGCAGGCGGTCGACCCTCTCTCTCTCCTCTCTCTCCTCCCCTCCTTCGCGAGTGCACGACACTGCCCGAACCGGCCAGTGGCTGCGCTCGCACGTGCGCACCTCCGGGTCCCCCTCCTGGCTGCCATTCCCCTATCCTAGGCACGGACTGAGTCCACGAAGCCCTCGGACATGGCCCGGCTCGCCCCCGTGGCCCGTGGCGACGCCCTGGTCCTCACCGGCGCACCATGTCCACGGTGGACCGGCGGACCCCTATATATAGTGCCTCCCTGAGCCCCTGCCCCTCTCTCCTCGCTCCCTCCTTCCCTCCGCTTCCTCCCCTTGCTCAGCCCACTCTCCCCCATGGTCGAGAGCCCTCTCCCGTACCAAATCTTCACAACCGTCGAGCTCCCCTCCCCTCGCCGACGTTCCGCTCTGCCATGACACTCCCGCGACCACCCATTGATGTGCGGGAACCCCGCGAGCACGCTGGTGCCCTCCATTCCGGCCGCCGTGGCCTGGAGCCCCCTCCGGTGAGCCCCCTCCGCTCCTGTCGCAAGGAGAGGGATGAGAGGTGGGGCACACCTGTCATCCCCTCGCGCCCCTCCTCTCTCTCTGGCAAGCAGGGCCCACGGGCAGGCTTAAAATCCAACCTGCCACACGCGATGCCTCGCCTGGCCCGGTTCCCCCCTGTGGGCCAGTTCGGTTGCTATGTTTTGGCCCGAGGGCACAATAGCCTTTTCCTTTTTCTTTTCTTATGCAACTTCTAAAAATCCCACAGAATAGAATATTTATCTAAATCCAATAATTCCTTCACCTAAATTCTTGAAATAATCCATAGAATTTATTAGTGCCATTTGTAAAAATGTTTGAAAATATTTTTAGTACTATTTCATTTTAAAACCTATATTTAGGCACCTTTTTGCCTCTGTTATTTAGTTTCAAATTTTTTTCACAACAAAACCCTAGGGGACTATTTTTAGTATGGCATTTAGTATTTATCAGAGTAGGTTAACATTTTTGATAGTAGCTTGTGTGCTTTGTTTTTGTGTGTTGCTTATATTTATCGCTTTATTTCACAACGATAGATTGCGCGGTTGATGAAGAGGTTGGACCCGAAGACTTCGAAGACCCCGGAGACTTTGTTGAGCTAGGCAAGCAGCCCTTTGACCATGTTAAGAAACTTTTTATTCATGTCATATAGCACTTGTTGTTTCGATGATTGATCATGATGAGGTGTTCCCCCTTCAGTGGGTTGCCTCCGATACTTTTCCGTTGACACCTGCATCAAGCATGACCCTACCACCTTATGAGGGTTATGCGGGTGGGAGTAGTTAGGTTTCTAGTAGATGCTACACAAATGGTTCGGGTTTATGCATGGTGATGGAAAGGAAGAAATGATTTCAATGACTTTTCGACAACCCCGTCGGGTGCCACTAATGCCCGAGGGAGATGATGATGGGATGGGTGACGACTTGAGAAAGAAGTGGTGTGTCGGAACAAGATGAGAATGTTTTTTCAAAAATGGATTGGTGTAAGTTGCGACCGTTACTCCAACATTACATGCGCAACCACGATACCCCTTATGGGACGGGGCTTTGTTGATTACCTTAGTGGGTACTGGCAAGGAGCCCGCATTACTAGTGGAGGGAGTGGCATGGTCACTCTCGGTACGGGGTCATACCGGTATGTACGATCATGTGCTGTCTTCACAGGCACCGGGCACACCGTTGGTCCCCTCATGGATGGTACGATTAGAGCGAGGCTCGTGTGATGTACGTCGTGAGGGCTGGGTACCAATCGAGTGGACTCTTTCTTTAGTATCGCTAGGGAAAAGGCATTGTTCGGGTGCTTACCCTGGGTATGTTATATATACCGCGAGTCATAGATGACACGAAAGTTCCCCGAGTCTTGTGGGTAAAGTGTGCTACCTCTGCAGACTGTAAAACTATTCGAATAGCTGTGTCCACAGTCAAGGACAGTTGGATGACTGCTCTTGTGCTACGTCCAAGTGTTTTCACGAACGGGTGTGTGTGTGTTGGTGGTAAAGATGGTACTTGAGCTGAGTCCGGTGACTTGGTATGGGAAGTGATCTAAGTCCGATGCCTTGGCATGATGAATGAACATGAGGTGTTCAGCCCCTACTTATGATGATATATGTAACCGTTCATATGGATATCTGCCTATTATTCACACATGCTTCCTGGTTACTTGATCATGTCACTGCATAAAAAATTAGCTTTCCACAAATTACCTACTTAGTGCTATATCATGCATCACTGTTACCTTGTTCCACAACTTGGGTTGCTTGCGAGTACATTCAAAGTACTTATTGGCTTGCCACTGGTTATTTAATTGGCCAGGCATGGAAGAACATGAGTATGTTGAAGAGTTCGTTGGTGATGAACATGCGAACTAGGACGCTTCCCACTTAGAATGCCTGTAGGTTAAGGCAGATGGCATGGGTCACGTTTCCGACCAAGATTTCCGCTGCTTGTTCTATTTAAAGTGTTTGGCCCTTGAGGCACTATCTATGTAAGACTAGACCTTCATGGTCTCTATTTGTGTAAGATGTTAAATGTGGATGTAAGACTCTTGTTAATCAACTTCTGTGTGTTCAGTGAGCATTGATCTCTGGGATCACTTTACACGTGCATTCGGTGATCACGACTTATGAGTCGGGGTCCCCACAAAGCTGGTATCAGAGCCATCCTGACTGTAGGAAGCCCTTAGTTAGCATGGACGTTAGTTAGGATAAAATAGACTTTCAAAACTACACCTAGCATTTGTACTTGGGAATTCTGCACTATTTACCTCTTCTCATCTTCACACAACACTCTGCTGACTCTCCTCCTTTCTAACCTTTGTAGATTGTTGTCATACCCGAAGCCTTCCTGACATCCGGCTTTCCCTTACTCCTTGGGGACAACCTGGAGAAGTGCCAGTTTCGCCAACCACCCATTTTCCTCTACCATGAGCACTGGGTCGATGACGTTACGAAGGAGTACCAGTTGGATGTGGTCGTGAAAGCAAATGACTCCCCAACCAGTTGGTTCTTTAAGGGACCACAGATGGAGACCATGATACTTGTGGTCAAGACAGCTGCACGCAAGGCACTCCTACAACTTCGAGACATCATTCCAAAGATGGTTGACAAGCCAGCTACTCGCTACCTTCCCTTCAGGAAGGATGATCCTGGTGAGAGTTGGATGCTGATTCCGACCAAGGAGGATGGCACACCACTCAAGTTCTAGACCTACTTCAGCCTCTCTGCCGATAGTCTGGTTCATAACCTGATGAAGGAGTCCGTGAAGCTCCGCGTGGAACTTCACCATACTCGAGAGCTACTTCGGCAAGCCAAGACGAAGCCACACAAGATCAAGAAGGATGGATCTCCTGAGGGACAACCAGCTGTCGCTTATCGAGGAGGAGTACCCCTAGCTAGTGATGCACCCACACGTCGTCATCGCATGAGTGCGAAGGAGTACCGTGAGCTCTTCACCGACCTGCCTGCAAAGCGTCGCCGGGATGTACCTCCTCATTCCCCGACCCCTTCGACCGGGAATGATGCCTGTTTAGATGATGATCAGGAGGAAGACCCAGAGGAGCATGACTACGAGACCGAGGACTCCACCACCTAAGTCTGAGAACCCCTAGGGTAGGATCAGTCGTGTATCCCTCATGCGAAGTCGAGTCCGTGTAAGGGTTCATATGAAACCATGTTTGCTTGTTGTTTGTTTTGTTGTTTGTGTTCCGATGCATGTCGCACTTTTGCCTTAGGCAACATGTAAGCGACTCCATCATCTATGTTAATATATGTTGTTGGTCTTTTGACCCTTGTTTTACCACACTTGCACTTGACCGACCCCCTTAGGCGCGCTTTTCCGTTATTGCTTTCCTCTCGTCTATCTAAGTTGTTTGACTTGGCTACTCCAAACAGGATGGTGACTGCTACCCGCAACAGCTCCTTCACCAACCCTGAAGCCGGCAACTCAAGCCAACAATAGGGAGCTGGTGGGGCTGCTCACGCTAGAGGACACCTGGAGCAGCCACAAGGTGACATCCCCCGCCACCACCTCCACTTGAGAACATGACCATAGCTTAGTTTCTCCAAGTTCTCCGGGAGGAGCGCCAAGCCAACAATGCTGCCATCAGCAGATGGCTCAGGCCCTTGTGAACAACCACCAGCAAGGCAGGAACGGCAATGGCCACACCATGCTATCTGAGTTCATGAGGAACTCGCCCCCAACCTTCACCGAGACTGCCGAACCATTGGATGCTGATGACTGGATCCGCACCATCGTGGACCTCCTTGCATTGGTCAATTGCAATGAGGACCGTGAGAAGGTGTTGTATGCCTCTCACTGCCTTGAAGGTATCGCCCGAGCTTGGTGGGATGGATTCAAGGTCATGCAAGGAGAATGTGTGATCACTTGGAATGACTTCAAGGAAGGGTTCCGCACTGCCCATATTCCTTCTGGGATCATGGCTATCAAGAAGAGAGAATTCCAAGCACTGAAGCAAGGAAGTGGCTCTGTCAAGGAGTACCTACAGAAGTTCAACCTGCTGTCAAGGTATGCACCTGAAGATGTCAGCACAGAGGCTGCCAAGAAGGAATGCTTCATGGAAGGACTTCAACAGGTCCTTTAGTATCAGCTCATTGTCTACGACTGTCGTACCTTCTTCGACTTGGTGAACAAGGCCCTCATGCTGGAAGACAAGCATCATGCCATAGACGACACTCTCAAGCGCAAGATGATCAGCAAGGGTAGCTCCAGCAACCAGAAGCCTCGCCCCTGGCAGCTAGCCCCAGCCAAGCCAACCTATCAGCCACAGCAGGCTAGGCCTCCTGTGCCTCGTCCGAGCTACCAGCCTCAGCAGTATGCCAATCCCAGACCAGCTTACAACAACAACCCCAATAACAACAACGATGGCAGGAACTTCAACAACAACCCTGGACAAGTCGCTTGCTTTGGATGTGGTCAGCTAGGACACATATCTAGGTTGTGTCCCAACAAGAAGCCAGATGTACCACGCCCCAATGCGCAAAATTAGGGTCAATCCCATGGAGCACCACCAAGGAACCCAACTCCCCGCAACCAGCCCAACAATGACAAGGATCATGTGAATCATGTCACCGCAGAGGAAGCCCAGGAAGACCCGGACGTCATACTAGGTACGTTCCTCGTCAACTCAACCCTAGCAACAATATTGTTTGATTGTGGAGCTTCGCATTCTTTTGTCACCCAAAAGTTTTCTTTAGAGAGTGGCATGAAACCTACACCCTTGGGTAGTCGTATGTTGATACAAACCCCGGGTTCAGTTATGAAGTACGGGATATGTTGTAAGGGAGTGAAGATTGATATCAACGGGGTAGATTTCTTAGCAGACCTCATCATCCTAAAGTTAGAAGGATTGGATGTGATCCTAGGCATGGACTGGTTAACCAAGCACCAAGGCATGCTAGACTATGCCAAAAGGATTGTCACCATGAAAATAGCCAGGGAGTGGAAGTCAAGTATATACCGAACCCTGCCTCCACTCAAAACCCCCAGGCTAACTGGCTATCGGGAGTTGAGTTGGATCAAGCGCCAGTAGTATGTGAGTACCTGGATGCGTTTCCTGATGAGCTGCCCGGAATGCCTCCTGACTGCGACATTGAGTTCATCATTGAGCTTATGCCCGGGTCAAGGTCCATCTATAAGAAGGCCTATAGGATGGGATCCAAGGAGTTGGCTGAATTGAAGAAGCAACTGGTAGAGCAGCTCAAAAAAGGATTTATTCGCCCAAGTGCCTCTCCTTGGGGATCAACTGTTCTATTTGTGTCAAAGAGGGATGGAATTATCAGAATAGGTGTCGATTACCGTTCTCTCAATGAAGTCATGATAAAGAACAAGTACCCACTCCCCAAGATCGAAGACCTATTTGACTAGTTAAACGGAGCCAAGGTGTTCTCCAAGATCGACCTCAGGCCTGGGTACTACCAGCTGAAGATCAGACCCCAAGACATTCCGAAGACGGCGTTTGTAACCCGGTATGGCCTGTATGAATACACGGTCATGTCATTTGGGTTGACCAATGCCCCTGCCTACTTCATGTATCTCATGAATAAGGTCTTCATGGAGTACTTGGACAAGTTCGTTGTCGTCTTCATTGATGACATACTTGTCTTCTGCAAGTCTGAAGAAGAGCATGAGGAACACTTGAGATTGGTCCTAGAGAAGCTTCGAGAGCACCGACTTTATGCCAAGTTCAGCAAGTGTGAATTCTGGCTGCATGAAGTTGGATATTTGGGTCATGTGTTGACCGCCAAAGGATTGTCAGTGGATCCTGCCAAGATTGAAGCCATGACTGAATGGCAACCCCAACCACCATGAAGGAAGTCAGGAGGTTCCTCCGACTCGTGGGTTATTACTGCAAGTTCGTGGAAGGGTTCTCAAGCATTGCCCGACCCATGACCCAGCTTTTGAAGAAGGACAAGAAGTTTGAATGGATAGCTAAGTGTGAGGAAAGCTTCCAGGAGCTCGAGAAGAGATTGACCACAACCCTTGTTTTGGCCACCCCTAATATTCACAAGGAGTTTGTGATTTATTGTGATGCATCAAGGACCGGGCTTGGACGTGTTCCGATGCAAGAAGGCAGAGTTGTAGCATATCTATCCAGACAGCTACGTCCTCATGAAGAGAACTAAGCAACTCATGATCTTGAGTTGGCAGCCGTGGTTCATGCCTTGAAGACATGGCGACATTACCTTCTAGGGAAGCGATGCGAGATATTCACATACCACAAGAGTTTGAAGTATATCTTCACTCAAATGGAATTGAACATGAGGCAGCGAAGATGGTTGGAGTTGATCAAGGATTACGACCTTAATATTCAGTACCACCCTGGAAAGGCCAACATGGTAGCAGACGCCTTAAGCAGAAAGGCTTGTTCCTTGAATGCGATGATTAAGGAAAGGCTACCCACCCTGTATGCAGAACTTGAGAGCTTCGTCCTGGAACTGGTTGCACCCGGATTCCTCACCAACCTCGAAGCAAAACCTACCTTGATGGATGATATCAAAGAAGCACAAAAGGGACACGAGAGCATTGAAGGCATCAAGAGAAAGATCAAGGCAGGCAAGGCCCCAGGATTCTCGGTGGATGAACAAGGAGTTGTATGGTTCGGGAATCACATTTGCATACCCAACAAGGAGGTGCTCAAGAACTTGATCTTGGAAGAAGATCATGACACACCATACTCCATCCATCCTGGAGGAACCAAGATGTATCAAGACCTCAAGGCAAGATTCTTGTGGCATGGCATGAAACGGGAGATAGGCATGTTCGTCGCTATGTGTGACGTATGCCAGAGAGTTAAAGTTGAGCATCAGCGACCCGCTGGGCTATTCCAACCTCTCAAAGTGCCTGAATGGAAGTGGGGCAAAGTCGGGATGGATTTCATCACCGGTTTACCAAGGTCAAGCAAAGGACATGATTCCATTTGGGTCATTGTCGACCACCTAACCAAGGTAGCTCACTTCATTCCCATAAAGACAACCTACAATGGGAACCAGTTGGCCAACCTCTACCTCAACAGGATTGTGAGCCTCCACGGAGTTCCTAAGGAGATTGTCTCGGACCAAGGAACCCAGTTCACCTCAAGGTTCTGGAATAGGTTCCAAGAAGCCTTGGGAACCAAGCTCTCACTTAGCACCGCATTCCACCCTCAGACCGGTGGACAAACAGAGCAAGTAAATCAGATACTCGAAGTCATGCTCTGTGCTTGTGTTTTAACGTATGGAGCCAAGTGGGAAGATTGCCTACCATTCACCGAGTTCTGCTACAACAACAGCTACCAAGCGAGTCTTCAGAAGGCACCATTTGAGGTGTTGTATGGATGCAAGTGCCGTACTCCCCCTCAACTGGTCAGAGACCGGAGAAGGATTAGTTTTTGGACTAAACATCCTCTGCGAAGGAGAAGAGCAAGTTCAACTCATCCGAGAGCAACTCGAGACTGCCAAGACTAGGCAGAAGAGCTACACTGACTCTCACCGTCGAGACATGAGTTTCCGTGTTGGAGACCATGTTTACCTCCGAGTCACACCTCTCAAGGGAACCAAGCGATTTCACGTCAAGGGAAAACTTGCACCAAGGTTCATCGGCCCCTTCAAGATCACCGACAAGCGAGGAGAAGTTGCATATCAAGTAGAGTTACCTTCTGAGCTGTCAGATATGCACAACGTCTTTCATGTGTCACAACTCCGGAAGTGTCTGCAAGTTCCCAACTGCCCCGACCTCTACAAGGACATCGACCATCAAGCCATCGATCTTCAGCCAGACCTCACTTATCGTGAGAGGCCAGTTCGCATTTTGGATGAAGCCGAGCGCTGCACCCAAAGCCGCACCATCAAGTACTTCAAGGTCCGGTGGAGTAACCACACTGAAGCTGAAGCAACCTGGGAGCATGAAGACTATCTTAGATCGGAGTTCCCTTATCTTTTTAGCGCTTAGCCTAGGAATCTTGGGGACGAGATTCTTGTAAGGGGAAAGGTCTGTCACACCCTGTGTTTGTATCACCTTGTCATGTTTGGGTTTATAAAAATTGGATCCAACTAAAACTTTTTCAAAGTGCTTGTGCTTGTTTGCAATGATGTTGCTTGATTGATGATTGTGTTATATGGCACTCCTAGATTCTATTCCACTTCATATTCATCCTCCTTATCCCAAACCTCTTGCCCAATGATCATGCCATGTGATTAGTGCCCAAAACTAATTTGATCAAATTTCGTTTTAAACAAAAATGATTTATTCAGATTAGGTTTTCAAAACCCCCTAAAATGAGGATTGCACTGCAAGTCCTCAAATTGGGTGGATTCCTTTTCCCCAAAAGCTTTACTTCAAACCTACTATATATAAGACTTTCCAAACCACCAAATATTAATTTTAAAGATTATTCTTATATTTTATATAAAGGATTTTTCTTAAGATCAGAAATGGTTTTTCTTAGGAAAAAATTATTTAAATGCTTTGAAAACATTTGAGAAAATTTAGGAAAACTCAGTGGACATATATTTTCCATATATATATGAGTTTCAACACAAGGGCATGATCAGATTATAGGCAAAACCCCTCAAAACCCTTTCTGTCCAAATCAAACTTTTGGAATATTTCTATAAGAAATACTGTCAATAAATTCGAGGAGAATTCCAGCATGTCAACACTATCATAAGTGGTGATCATGCAAAGTTTCATCTCAATCCAAGTTGGTTTGATTCATCAAACCACCCCAAAACCCTTCCTGTCCAGAATCAAATTTAAACAACTTTACATTGTGAAGTGTCTCCCCTTGGAATCAAACTTTGTGGGCATGCTCTAATGACCAACTAGTGATGATACACTAAGTGGTGCATCAAGGGTAAAAGCCTAGCATCAATAGATCTACATAAACCTGATTCTCCAAATTTCTAGGGTTTAACAAATCTCCATTGTCAACTTTTCCCCCTTAAGCTCAAACTTATTGAATCCTCTCATTTTTACCTAGCCCTTGACCCTGATGAATATCTCAGTAAGTTGGTAACTTTTTCTTGCCCAAAACCATACCAAACACCTTCTGGTGAAATGGTAAAACCACCATTTCCACCCCCTTTTCTTTTACCCTTGGCCCCAAAATTTTACCACAGCCTCCTGTGGATACCTTTCACCTCTAGTAAAACCCTTAGGGGCATAGCTCATTGGTTTGAGGGGTAAAACCACTATTTCTACCCCTGGCAGCATCTTTTTCTACCCCTCTCCCCCTTTCCTTCTACCCTAAGGCTCCTCCAGAGCCCTCCCTAGCTCCTCCTAGCCCTTGGGCATCTCCTATAGCCCCAAGACACAAGCAGACATGCGAGGGGGCTTAAAATATGCGAGGGCATGCCATATGGGCGCTCTGGAGCGTGCTAAAGTGTGCTCCCGCACTGTAGCCGCCCCTGCCCGACGCCGCCCAACAGCCTTGGGCCTCCCCCGCGTGTCCCCCTGGCCAGCCTCGACGTCCGCGACGCGGCAGGCGGTTGGCCCTCTCTCTCCCCTATCTCTCCTCCCCTCCTTCGTGCGCGCAGGACACCGCTGAACCAGCCAGTGGCTGCGCTCGCATGCGTGTACCTCTGGGTCCCCCCTCCTGGCTGCCATTCCCCTCTCCTGGGCGCGAACTGAGTCCATGAAGCCCCCAAACATGGCTCGGCTCGCCTCGTGACCCGTGGTGACGCCCTGATCCTCACCGGTGCACCACGTCCACGGTGGACCAGTGGCCCCCTATATATAGTGCCTCCCCGAGCCCCTGCCCCTCTCTCCTCACTCCCTCCTTCCCTCCGCTTCCTCCCCGTGCTCAGCCCGCTCTCCCCCGTGGCCGGGAGCCCTCTCCCACACCAAACCCTCGCCGCCGTCGAGCTCCCCTCCCCTCGCCGTTGTTTTGCTCTGCCTTGTCGCTCTCCGCGACCACCCACCCATGCGTGGGAACCCCGTGAGCACGCTGGTGCCCTCCGTTCCGATCGTCGCGGCTTGGAGCCCCCTTCGGTGAGCCCCCTCCGCTCCTGTCGCGAGGGTAGGGATGATAGGTGGGGCCCACCTATCATCCCCTTGCACCCCTTCTCTCTCTTTGGCAACCAGGGCCCGCGGGCAGGTTTAAAATCAAACCTGCCGCGCGCGGCGCCTTGCCTGGGCCGGTTTCCCCCTGTGGGCTGGTTCGGTTGCTGTGTTTTGGCCCAAGGGCACAATAGCCTTTTCCTTTTTCTTTTCTTCTGCAACTTCCAAAAATTCCACATAATGGATTATTTATCTAAATCCAATAATTCCTTCACCTAAATTCTTGAAATAAACCATAGAATTTATTAGTGCCATTTGTAAAAATGTTTGAAAATATGTTTAGTACTATTTTATTTTAAAACCTATATTTAGGCACCTTTTTGCCTCTGTTATTTAATTTCCAAAATATTTTTCACAACAAAACCCTAGGGGAATATTTTTATTATGACATTTAGTATTTATCAGAGTAGGTTAACATTTTTGATAGTAGCTTGTGTGCTCTGTTTTGGTGTGTTGCTTATTTTTATCGCTTTATTTCACGACGATAGATTGCGCGGTTGACGAAGAGGTTGGACTCGAAGACTTCGAAGACCCCGGAGACTTTGTTGAGCCAGGCAAGCAGCCTTTTGACCATGTTAAGAAACTTTTTCATGCATGTCATATAGCACTTGTTGTTTCGATGATTGATCATGATGAGGTGTTCCCCCTTCGGTTGGTTGCCTCTGATACTTTTACCGTTGACACTTGCATCAAGCATGACCCTACAACCTTATGAGGGTTATGCCGGTGTGAGTAGTTAGGTTGCTAGTAGATGCTACACAAATGGTTCGGGTTTATGCATGGTGATGGAAAGGAAGAAATGATTTCAAAGACTTTTTGAAAACCCCGTCGGGTGCCACTAATGCCCGAGGGAGATGATGATGAGATGGGTGACCACTTGAGAAAGAAGTGGTGTGCTGGAACAAGATGAGAATGTGTTTTCAAAAACGAACTGGTGTAAGTTGAGACTGTTACTCCAACCTTACATGCACAACCATGATAACCCTTATGGGACAGGGCTTTGTTGATTACCTTAGTGGGTACTAGCAAGGAGCCCGCATTACTAGTGGTGGGAGTGGCATGGTCACTCTATGTACGGGGTTGTACGAGTATGTATGATCATGCCCTGTCTTCACAGGCACCGGGCACACCGTTGGTCCCCTATTGGATGGTACGATTAGAGCGAGGCTCGTGTGATGTACATCATGAGGGCTGGGTAACAATCGAGTGGACTCTTTGTTTAGTATCACTAGGGAAAAGGCATTATTCGGGTGCTTACCTCAGGTATGTTATATATACCGCGAGTCGTGGATGACACGGAAGTTCCCCGAGTCTTGTGGGTAAAGTGTGCTACCTCTCCAGAGTGTAAAACTATTCGAATAGCTGTGTCCACGGTCAAGGACGGTTGGATGACCGCTCTTGTGCTACGTCCAAGTGTTTTCACAAATGGGTGTGTGTGTTGTTGGCAAAGATGGTACTTGATCTAAGTCCGATGACTTAGTATGGGAAGTGATCTAAGTCTGATGACTTCGCATGATGAATGAACATGAGGTGTTAAACCCCTACTTATGATGATATCTGTAACCGTTCACATGGATATCTGCCTGTTATTGACGCATGCTTACTAGTTACTTGATCATGTCATTGCATAAAACATTAGCTTTCCGCAAATTACCTACTTAGTGCTATATCATGCATCATTGTTTCCTTGTTGCACAACTTGGGTTGCTTGTGAGTACATTCAAAGTACTCATTGGCTTGCCACCGGTTATTTAATTGGCCAGGCATGGAAGAACATGAGTATGTTGAAGAGTTCGTTGGTGACGAACACACGAACTAGGACGCTTCCCAGTGAGAATGCCTGTAGGTTAAGGAAGATGGCATGGCTTCACGTTTTTGACCAAGATTTCCGCTGCTTGTTCTATTTAAAGTGTTTGGCCCATGAGGCCCTACCTATGTTAGACTAGACCTTCATGGTCTCTATTTGTGTAAGACGTTAAATGTGGATGTAAGACTCTTGTTAACCAGCTTCTGTGTGTTAAGTGAGCATTGAGCGCTGGGATCACTGTACACGTGCATTCGGTGATCACGACTTATGAGTCGGGGTCCCCACAAGAGCCGGCCAAAAGGGTGAGCAAGCTAAACCCGGCGGGTTGGAAGCCCCCAATTGACCACATGGAGGTGTTCATCTTTGCACAAATCTGTAATGCCAAAGAGAAAAAACGGCAGTGGCCCCGTCTTGTAGGGATGCCAACTTTATTATTTGAGTATAAGTACAATAAAATATGTATGTACAAAAGTAAGAGTCGATGACTCAAGTATAGTAAGGCCGTAGATGAGCTATGTTCCATGGCCGGTGAGTTTCCTGTTCGGAGGTACGTGATTCGTCTCGCACGTCGATGAGATAATAAGACCCATTGTTGAGATTCCTGCTAACCACGAAAGGTCCTTCCCATGGTGGTGATAACTTGTGCACACCTGTCTTATCTTGAATCAAATGTAATACCAAGTCGCCTTCTTGGAACGTCCAGGACTTGACCATGCGGCTATTGTATCGATGCAGGTCCTGTTGATAAATCGCCGACCGAGCTGCTACAAGATCGCATGCTTCGTCCAGAGCATCCAATGCATTCTGGCACACTGCCTCATTTTCAGCTTCCACATAGGCCACCACACGTGGTGAATCATGACATATGTTGCTCGGTAGCACGACCTCCGCACCGTAAACCATGAAGAAGGGGGTGGAACCAGTCGACCTGTTAGGCATAGTACTGATGCTCCAAAGGATGGACGGTAGTTCTTCCACCCAACAACCCGACGTTCTCTATAAAGGGACTATGAGATGGGGCTTGATACCTCTCAAGACTTCCTGATTTGCCCATTCTGGCTAACCGTTGGACTGTGGATGAGCAACAACCGAAACATCGAGCCGGATGTGCTCGCTTTCGCAGAACACCTTCATAGGCCCCTTGGACAAATTTGTGCCGTTATCTGTAATGATGCTATGAGGGTATCCACACCGGTAGATCAATTTTTTGACAAACTGAACCACCGTGCCTGCATCACACTTACTGACCGGCTCAACCTCCACCCACTTGGTGAATTTGTCCACTGCCACCAAGAGGTGGGTCTTTTTGTCCTTAGACCATTTGAAAGGTCCAACCATGTCAAGCCCCTAGACTACAAACGGCCAAGTGATCGGTATCATCCATAATTCTTGAGCCGACATGTCAGCACGTCTTCCGAACTTCTGGCACCCGTCGCACTTAGCAACCAGATCCTCCGCGTCCTTATGAGCCGTCAACCAGAAGAAGCCATGTCGGAAGGCCTTGGACACTAAAGATTTTGACCCATCGTGATGCCCACAATCACCAGCATGTATCTCATATAAGATTTCCTTGCCTTCCTTCAGCGAGACACAACACTGGAAGATGATGGTGATGCTGCACTTGTGTAATTCCTCTCCAATGATGGTCATGGATTTAGAATGCCTCACGATCTGCCACACCAGAGTCTCATCCTCGGTTAACTTGCCTCGGGTTAGATATGCTAGGTATGGCAAAATCTAGTCTCGAATAGCATGCAAAGCCTCCACTAGCTGCCCCTCCGGGCCAGGTACAGCCAGATCCTCCTCCGATGGTAGCTTAACCGACAGATGATAAAGTACATCCAAGAAAACATTACGTGGCACTAGCTTATGCTAAGAGCCTAGCCTTGACAATGCATCCACCGCCTCATTCTTGCGATGATCAATATGGTCCACCTGATAACCCTTGAAATTACTAGCAGTGATATCTACCTCTTGCCGATAAGCCGCCATCCGCGGGTCCTTGGAATCCCACGTGCCTGACACTTGTTGTGCCACAAGATCAGAGTCGCCAAGGCACCTAACCCGGATCAGGTTCATCTCCTTGGCCACACGAAGCCCGTGAAGCAAAGCTTCGTACTCAGCTACATTGTTCATGCAAGGGAACATCAGTCTTAATACATAACAAAACCTATCACCTTTGGGACAGGTTAAAACAACTCCAGCCCCCAAGCCCTCCAACTATCTGGACCTGACAAAGTAAATCGTCCAATATGTGTTGTCCGGCTTTTCCTCCGGCGACTGACACCCCATCTACTCGTTTATGAAATCCACCAATGCCTGAGACTTCACGGTTGTGTGAGGTGCATACTTCAAATTTAGAGGCCCAAGCTCCAGCGCCCACTTAGCAATTCTACCAGTGGCTTCCCGATTCTGTATTGTGTCTCCCAACGGAGCAGAGCTAACCACCGTGATTTGATGTCCAAGGAAATAATGTTTCAACTTACAATTCGCCATGAACACCCTGTATATTAACTTCTGCCAATGTGGGTATCTTTGCTTTGACTCGATAAGCGCCTCACTAACATAATAAACCAGCCTCTGAACCAGATACTCTTTCCCTACCTCTTTACGCTCCACCACAATCGGAGCACTAACCGCCCGATTATTAGCCGCCATATAAAGGAGCAGGGGTTCCTTCTCAGCCGGAGCGACTAAGATTGGCGGCTCAACGAGCTGCTTTTTAAGCATTTCAAGAGCTTCATCTACAGCCTTACTCCACACAAAGTCATCCATATTTTTCATCATTTGGTATAGAGGAATAGCCTTCTCCCCCAAGCGGCTGATGAAGCGGCTTAAAGCGGCAATACGACCCGCCAAGCGTTGCACCTCATTGACGCTCGCCGGCTTGACTAGTGATGTGATGGCCTTTATCTTGTCCAGTTTGGCTTTGATACCTCGCTCTGAAACCAAGAAACCCAAAAGCTTGCCTGCAAGGACTCCAAAAACACATTTAGCCAGGTTAAGCATCATCTTGTAAACCCGTAAGTTATTAAATGTTTCCTCCAGGTCGTCCAACAGCGTCTCCTTCTTCCTTGACTTGACCACAATATCGTCCACATAGGCATGTACATTACGTCCAATCTGACCGTGAAGACAATTTTGTAGGCAACATTGGTAAGTCGCATGCGCACTCTTGAGTCCGAAAGGCGTGGACACATAGCAGAAAGCTCCAAAAGGTGTTATGAACGAGGTCTTGACTTGGTCTTTAACTGCCATCTTGATCTGATGATAGCTTGAATAGGCGTCCAGGAAACATAAACTCTCACAACCCGCCGTTGCATCAATAATCTGGTCGATACGAGGGAGAGCAAATGGGTCAACTTGACAAGCCTTGTTAAGATCCGTGTAGTCTATGCACATATGCCATGTGATGTTCTTCTTGAGAACCAGCATAGGGTTGGCTAACCACTCCGGGTGAAATACCTCCATGATGAACCCTGCTGCCAAGAGCTGGGATACCTCTTCTCCAATTGCTTTGCGTCACTCCTCGTTGAAATGACGGAGGAATTTCTTAAACATAGGATCCACATTAAGGTGGTGCTCAGCGAACTCTCTAGGTACACCCGGCATATCAGATGGCTTCCATGCAAAGATGTACCGATTCTCATGGATGAATTCGATGAGCACGCTTTCCTATGCGGGGTCCATGTTGGCCCCGATAGTGAACTACTTGGATGATTCGCCCGGAGAAAAATCCAGCAGCTTCGTGTCATCAACCGCAAACTTCAGGGGCGGCTCAGACTCTGTATTGGGTTTCTTCAACGGAGTCATATCTGTCGGGTCAATGTTATCCTTGTAAAACTTAAGCTCTGCTTCCGCGCAGCTTGACTCTGCATAAGACGCGTCTCCCTCCTCGCATTCAATGTCTACCTTCCGATCACCATGGACCATGATTGTTTCGTTGAGAGTCGGCATCTTGAGCTGCAGATAAACGTAACAAGGCCTGGCCATAAACTTTGCGAAAGCCGGCCGACCAAACAGAGCATGATACAGGCTCTTAATCTTTACCACCTCAAACCACAGGGTCTCCACCTTGTAGTTATACTCATCTCGAAACTCCACTTCTAAGGCAATCTTTCATACTGGGTAAGATGACTTGCCTGGCACCACCCCATGGAAAACGGTCGATGACGGCTTAAGAGCCTTGTCAGTTAATTCCATCCGCTGGAAGGTGTCATAGTACAGGATATTGATACTACTACCACCGTCCAAGAACACTTTTGTGAACTTGTACCCTCCAACCTGAGGAGCGACTACTAGAGCTAAATGAACTGGATTGTCGACCCGTGGCGGGTGATCCTCCTGGCTCCACATAATCGGGTACTCTGACCATTTTAAGTATCGCGGGAGAGCCGACGTGGCTACATTAACGACCCTCTTGTGCATCTTCTGATCCCGCTTATCTAGGCTCGTAGTGAAGACATGATATTTTCCTCCACTAAGCTGTTTCGGGTTGCTTTGATATCCTGAGTGGTTATTTTGTTGCTGACCACCATTGCTCTGCTGCTAATGACTTCCTTGACTTCCTCGATTCTGATTGTTTTGGCCTTGATGACCTGTACCTGCCCCGCCAGCGCTAAAGCCGGCACTTGAGCCGCCCGGTCCTGACCCGCCTGATAGGCCGTTACCATTGTTATGATTTTGACGAAGGATTTGTTCCCAAAACTAGCGCATAACACTGCACTCCTTCCAAGAGTGGGTGGCCTCCCTGTCCGACCGACTGTGCGTCGGGTAGGGTCTGTTTAGTGCCTCCTCCAAGGTGTAGGTCAC
This sequence comes from Hordeum marinum, assembly GCA_022496015.1. Classification (NCBI taxonomy): domain Eukaryota; kingdom Viridiplantae; phylum Streptophyta; class Magnoliopsida; order Poales; family Poaceae; genus Hordeum; species Hordeum marinum. Next base: position 155,657,060 of record CM039673.1, on the reverse strand, counting down.
AGGCACCCTATTCCTGTCAAACTGCAGCCTGAAGTTCCTATTGCCTCTAGGGCGATCGTTCCTGGTCGATTGTGCCTTTGTCTTCACCACAAACTCTGACCCGCCATCTGGGTTATTTTGCTTGCCTTGGCTGTCGTTCCCAACACCTCCCTGCTGGTTCCTACCATTGGTGCCCTTCTTACCCTGACCTGACTTCTCCTTGTCCGAGTCCGGATCTTTGGTGGTATCTGAATCTGCATATTTTGTGTGAGCCGTCATGAGCTCACCCATATCTTGACAAGAATGCTTCAACCACCCGAGCTTCTGTTTCAGTGGCACAAAACGATAGTTCCTTTCCAAGATCAGAACCGCCTGGGACCCCAAAATATTTTCAGATGAATGGATCACCGTCGAGACCCGCCACACCCAATGATGGGCCGACTCACCTTCCTGCCGTGCACAAAGATCCAGATCCACAATATTCATCGGCTGCTTGCAAGTTCCCTTGAAGTTCTTGATGAACCGTGCTTTCAACTCGGCCCACGACATGATGGTATTCGGTGGCAACCCCTTTAACTAAGTGCGTGCCGGTCCTTCCAACATCATGATGAAGTATTTCGCACAAACTGCTTCATTAACCTCCAGCATCTACATAGCAAGCTCATAGCTTTCAATCCAAGCCTCTGGGGGTAGACCGTCATGTAATTGGTCACCTTCCACGTCCCCTTCAAGTCCTTGGGCAAGCGCGCACTCCTCAGATCCGTTGTGAGACACTGCACACCAAATCCCCTGGCTGAGATGCCGACGGGTGTTGGTCGTGCCGGCTCAGGGACCTCCGGGTAATCCATCACCGGTGTTGATCCTCACTGAGCCTGGCCCCTATCCATAGACCCCTGAATATCCATCTCAGGCGGGTTCTTATTGGGAGGGTTTCGCCTCTGCTCACTACTCTATGAGCTGGCGTGGAGTGCACCCGACTCCGGCTGTGCATGTACCTTTCTTGCTGAGCCACCACTGTGTGCAGCAGGCTAATCGCATTCCTCGCCTCTTCGACAAATGGCGTTCCTTTGGCCAAAGGGAGAGCATCAAGCTTAGCCATCGCCACTATCATATTTTCCACCGGATTAGAGTAATGGCCAGACGGCACCACAAGATGTCGTGACAAAGGTCTCTTCCTCCGTGGCGGGTCTAGCTGCCGCAGAGCCTCTACCGCCCGGGTCACCACTGGCGGCGTATGCTGGCTCTCAGAGTATTGAAAAGATTCCGAGGTTGAATCAGTAATACAACTTGAGTCCTTCTATGCTGACCGCCTCTAATGCCCGCTGGTCCAGATCAAAACAGAGAGCCTCCGCCCTCAAACGTTCTGACTTAGCATTCATCTGAGCTTGCATTGCATTGATATCCTGCTAGGCCTGAGCCATCTGTCCTTTGATCCGGTTAATCTCGGTGTTATGCTCCGTTTGATTCTCATGTGTCACCTCCGTGGCCATCAGAGCCGCTAGCTCCTCCATGAGCTCCAGTAAAACCTGTGCTGATGCCTTAGGAGGCTCCGTGTTAGGTGGGGCCGCTCCAATCGCTGCTCCAGCTATGGTACTATTGGAAGACGGCACCGTGCCTGCCATGAACACGACGGCTCGGCTCAGCAGGTTGTAAGGCTCCGTAATACTGTCGCCATCGGCATAGCCCCTTAACCTGCCGTCATGAAGTTGATAGATTGATTCCCCATCCTTGCTGGAAGATCCTTCATCTGAGAAAGCCAAGGTCTCCCCTGACAAGGAATCTCCACTGTCCTGTGTAAAGCCAACGAAAATGCTCTTCTGCCCAGGTTGAACATAGGCGGGTGTCGCGTGCCGGGTTGGCTCAACGATGTTGGTGCAGATGTCCGGCCCGGGTGTAAATCCATCTAGGTTGCCGGTGAACAAGTGCATCTTGCCAATGGGAACCCGATAGCCGTACTCGACTGAGCCGGCTTCAGGCCCCCATCCCAAGTCGTCGATGTAGAGTTTGCCGCGATGACTCTTGGTCATCAAGCCGATAGCGTATCCTTCGATCCCTGAGAGAAAGCCCTTTGAGAACTCAACAACACCGCACGCTAGCCCCACGGTGGGCACCAACTGTCATGATTTTGTCACGGCGGATGTCCGAAGACTTAAGTTCGAGTCCATCGCTAAGGCGGTGGACTCAAAGGGGTTGGACGGGACGAAATACACTGATTTACCCAGGTTTGGCCCCCTCGAGATGAGGTAAAAGCCTATGTCTTGCTTTGTGTGTATTGATTGGAGTATCGATTACAAGGGAGCGTATTTGCTTGACCTAGCTCTCGATTGATTGGATCCTGTCCAAGCCGTCTCCAGGTCTTGCCTTTATATAGGAGGTCAGACCACGGGTTACACAAATCTCATACCGACTCTTACAACATGTCCGACTCTGTCTCTAAGCCATCTTATCGCCTCTAGCAGGGTGTCTTCGGGCGGCTTATGCGCCCGCGTCTTGCATCTTCCTCCTGACTCTGGGCTCCGCCTCAGCCCATTAGGTAAGCCGCCGTGCAGCCCAATCTTCCTCTTTCGGACCATACACTATGAGCCGCCAGGTATGACCCATCCCCTCATGGGTGGGTCTTACCATGGGGTTATATCCCCAACAGGAACCTTGCCACGATTGGATGCGCCCTCACTGTGTCCGGAACCACTCACCGGCTTAAGTGGCCTCGCTCGCGCTCCTTGTTTCGTTTCAAGTCCGCTCAACGATCCAAGTGACAACGCTCACACCCTTATCCCATTTTCGAGTAAGGCCGACGCCTTGAACGGCCGTGCCAAGGCGCCAAGGTGTCTTGCCGACAGTGGTACCGCCGGCAGCCAGCTAAGGACCCGTTCCTCAAAGCGCTTGCGGTAGGGCTAGACATGTCGGCAAGATTCTCCAAGAAAGGGCGTAGGGAAAATTCCATACATAGAAACCATTTAACAAGGAAGATAATACACATTCATTCAAACTAGGGGTGAAATTTACATAAGATATCACTTTTTTTTCTAAGTACATCTTTATTTGACTTTCTCCCCTAGGGGAGATTACAAGAAGAAAAAGATGGAAAGGAGAGGCGGGATACAAGAAGAAAAAGATGGAAAGAGGCCCCCGGCATAAGCCCAACCTGACCCCTCTGGACCAGCACTGCACGGACGAGTGGGGCTGCTAGATGGGTAGGCAAGAACCTGCCCCCTCTTGGACCAGCATTGCACAGAGGAGAGGGCTAGAGTAGGTGGAAAGGGGGATGGACCCCAGAAGCCGAAGTCCACGGGCATGTCCGGGACTGAAGCACCCGGCAAGGACATCTTGCCGGGTGGGGAGAGGCGTTAGGCTAGCGATGATGGTGCGGCCTGCGGGCAGTCCAAGCTCAAATCTTCGGGCTCTGACTTGACCGCCCAAAGACCGGGCTCATCGCCACTGTCTTCGCCGCTGTCCTCCCCGTCACTCTCGTCGAAGGACAGGCTTTCGGCGTTGCTCGTGCTCTCTTCACAGCAGCTACGGTGGATGCCGTAGCTCCCATAAATCTTGATGGATATCATATTGGCCTTCATCATTTTAAAACGAAGAACGTGCCCCACCTACAGATTGTGGGCACGGGCGAATGTCTTCCAACCACGCCCGAGGAACATGACGCGGCGCGTTGGGTACTCAACGTCCACCCGCATCGTGCCATTACAACACCCTGCCACCTGTAGCCATAGGAAGGGCGGCTCGACGTCCTCCACCGCAATGGCGAAGAGGCTTGTGAGGCGCAGATGGCTTCAGAGCGGACCACCTAGCTCGAGGACGAAGTCTAGCACTATCCCCTCGACGTGGGCCTCTTCGATGGAGATGCCTAGCATCGGAGGAGGGGTGGAATAGCACTCCGTTCCCCTGACATCGGCCTCCGCAGCGGCCATGGCACCTCGTGCCTCCTCCACCATGCGAACTCGAGCCTCCCTCTGCCTTCGCGACTGAAGCAGCGGCATGATCCTGACAAGAGCTCCTCCTCATAGCTGAGGAAGGTGGTCGGCCCCGCCCCCTGTGCATGGCGAAGGGCGGGCGCTGCCTGAAGATTGAGGAGGCGAGGGGGGAGGTGGACTACAGAGTTTCGCACTCGAAGGGCAGAAGAAGGATGGATGAGCTCCGCCCCCGCTGTCCCCAATTTAGAGGAGGAAGTGCAGGGGCTGGCTCTCCCCCAATCCAAAGGACGCCGCCCACCTCCTCCAATAGTGGCGCCCTCGATCACGGGGCGAACAACAACCGCCCCGTCGCCCCAATCCATGGCGCCGCAGTTACTACCTTTTATCAGGAACTTTAAATCATAGGCGCCCATTGCTAGCTCCCCGCTATGCATGCAGCATGCGTGGCGGAAAAGACCTGACACAATAATTGAAAACTCGGCGGCCGCGCCGTGCACATATCCCACTACCCGCATTCAAAGGGCATCGCGGGGAAGCGCAACGAGCGCAATGGCCACAACTGCAAGTTCCTACCATGCATGCCCGTGCACTGGTTGGGCCTGGCCCAACAATGCCTCGCGACGTGTATGGCCCAGGCCTGGGGCTCTTGTCGGTGCACTAGAGTTTTTGGGCCATCTAGTGCCCCTTTACTCGTGCACGGGCAGTAGTAGCCGCCCCGGCGGCAAGGCCTAGAAAATACTTGTCAAGCACCAACGCATAAGACTCAAGACAACCCGCAAGATCTTGACGGGAGGGCTGTAGAACCTCTAGGTGAAGAAAGGCCCCTAGTAAGACAAGGTACCGACAAGCACCGCCAGCACATATGCCAGGTGTCGATTCACCTAGACGTGTGTCGCGGCGTCGAGGCTGGAGGGAGCTAAGTGACACTGATATAGCGGGCCCCCATCCCGTCCCACTGATGGACTGAGGCGCCAGACGGTGCATTGAATGCCCTTGTCCTACTCCGTCAGAGTTAGGTACGATAGCACTATGGCACTGTGCATCCCGTGTGCACATTGTACACCACTGTCGGGATCCCCTTAAGTATAAAAGGAGGCCTAGGGCGTTACGGAGGAGGACTTTTGGAAGGTTAGACAATCAGACAATTAGACAGTTGGGCAGTTAGGCAACCGGACAGCCCTACGGTTAGACAACTGGAGGTTACCAAGCTAACGTAGGAGCCGTTCATGGCGCTCCTGTAGCTAGAACCCTAGAACACAATCAATATAACCAAGCAGGAGTAGGGTTTTACGCATGCGTGCAGCCCAAACCTGGGTAAAAACTCCCCTAGTGCCGCTTACCAAATCGGCTCTTTGCGCGAGCCCGCCCCCTGCCGTACAGAAAGGGATCCCCGTGGTCCTATAGGTGTTCGTTCCCACGACAGTCACTCTCGAGACCCATCATCTACTTATTACTCCACAATTCCTTCCCTTAGTCCCAAATATGGTGAAGTGTTATGTAGTCGATGTTCACATGACACCACTAAAGGAAGCAACAACATACATATCATCAAAATATCGAACGAATACCAATTTCAAATGATTATTTATAACAAGACTGATCCTATGTCCTCGACAACGAAAGTAACTACTCACAAATCATGTTCATGTTCAAGATCATAGGTGTATTGAATATTATTAAGGATCCGAACATATAATCTTTCACCAAACAAACCAACTAGCATGAACTACAAGACGTAATCAACACTACTAGCAACCCATAGGTACCAATATGAGGTTTTGAGACAGAGATTGAATACAAGAGATGAACTAGGCTTTGAGATGAGATGGTGCTGTGATACGTCTCCAACGTATCTATAATTTTTTATTATTCCATGCTATTATATAATCAATCTAGAATACTTTATATGCAATTATATGATATTTTATATCATTTTTGCAAACTAACCTATTAACCCAGTGCCAAGTACTAGTTGATGTTTTTTGCTTGTTTTTGGTTTTCCAGGAAATCTGCACCAAACGAAGTCCAAACGCTACGAATTTTTTTGGCGATTTTTCTGGACAAAGACCCACGAAGCTTCGGGAGGAGTCGGGAAGCGAGACAACGAGACGACAAGGCAACAGGGCACGCCCAGGGGGGGTAGGCATGCCCAATTACCTTGTGGTTCCGTCTGACCTAATTCCACCTCCATAAATTATTTAAAATAGGGAAACCAACGGGTAGCCACCCTAAACAATTTTTCCGCCAACGCAAGCCTCTGTTTCGATGGGAGGCCATCTGGAGACCTTTTCTGGTACTCTACCGGACGGGGAATCGACCACGGAGGCCATCTACATCAACCTTGCTGCCTCCATGATGATGATGTGTGTAGTACACCATGGACCTATGGGTCCATAGCTAGTACCTATATGACTTCTTCTCTCTCTTTGATCTTCAATAAAAAGTTCACCGTGATTCCCGCGGTGATCTATCTGATGTAATATTCTTTTGCAGTGTGTTTGTTGGGATCCGATGAATTGTGGGATTCTGATGAGGTTATTCATGGAAAACAATTGAGTCTTTTCTGAATTCCATTATGCATGATTACTATAGCTTCATATTTCTCTCTGATCTATCGGTTTGGCCAACTAGATTAATTTATCTTTAGTGGGAGTGGTGCGTTGTAGTGGGTTCAATTTTGTGGTGCTCTGTATCCTCGTGACAGAAGGGGACAAGGCATGTATTGGTATTGTTGCCATTAAGGACAAAACTACGGGATGTGAACATATTGCTTGTCTTATTTTGTCTACATCATGTCACCTTGCTCCAAGCATTACTCTATTTGTTATGAACTTAATACGTAGAGAGGCAAGCATAGAAGCGCTATCGAAGTGCAGTAATAGTAGTAGATACAGTATCATTTCGATCTATTTGTTTATGGACATGATGCCTATATACATGATCATTGCCGTGAATAACATGTCATAACCGTGCGCAATTATGTCAATATCCCAATATTAATTTGTCTACCCATCGTATGCTAGTTTCGAGAGAGAAGCCTCTAGCGAATACTATGCCCCCCGGGTCTACTTAAACATAAATACAAAAACTCCAAAAATACCTTGCTGCATTTTATTTACTTTTGTTTTATTTTTCCTTCACAATATCTATTCATATCAAGATTTAATCCTTGTAAGTAACGAGTTCAAGGGCTTGACAACCCTCTTGCCCGCGTTGGGTGCAAGTGTTCAGTTTTGTGTCCGTAGGTGCTAGTGAAATGAGTTTGCTTGGTTCTCCTATTGTTTCGATAACCTTAGTTCTCACTAAGGGAAATAGTTATGTATATTGTGATGCATCTCCTCTCCTCTTCGGGGAAAATCTCAATGTAGCTCACAGGTAGCAGTAAGAATTTCTGGCCTCGTTGCTAGGGAGACATCATCTTGCCAGGTCCCTACACATAAATTGTATTTCACTTGTTCTACTTTTTATTTTTTGTTATATTTTACTTTATATAAAAATCAAAAATACAAAAATATTTTTATTTGCTTGTTTGCTAAGTTATCTAGTTTACTTGTTTGATTGCTAGTTTACTTGTTTTGTCACTATGTCTCAAGGAAAGACCAAATTGTGTGAATTTTCAAATACTAATAATTATGATTTTATTAGTACTCCAATACTACCTGCCACTAGTGTGAAAGCTTTTGATATAAATGTCGCTTTGCTGAATCATGTTATGAAAGAACAATTTGCTAGAAGTCCTAATGTGGACGCTACTTCACATCTTAATACTTTCCTTGAATTATGTGATATGCAACAGGAAAAAGATGCAGATAATGATGTGGTTAAACTGAAATTATTTCCTTTCTCACTATGACATAAAGCTAAAACTTGGTTTTCATCCTTGCCTTGCAATGGTATTAGAACATGGGATAAGTGTAAGGATGCTTTTATTGCAAATTATTTTCCTCCTGCTAAGATTGCATCTCTCCAAAACCAAATTATGAAATTTAAACAACCTGAGAAAGAAAAGTTTGCACAAGCATGGGATAGAATGAAACCAAGAATTAGAAATTGTATTGCTCATGGCTTATGTTTATGGATGATAATACAAAATTTCTATGCGGGACTAAACTTTGTGTCAAGAAGTCTTCTAGACTCTGCTGCAGGTGGTACCTTTATGGAGATTACTTTGGGAGAAGCTACTAATTTACTAGATAATATCATGACAAATTATTCTCAATGTCACACCGAACGAGCTCCAACTGGTAAGAAAGTAAATTATGTTGAAGAAATCGCTACTTTGAGTGATAAGTTGGATTCTCTTATGAATATATTTGCAAATAGGAATTCTCAAGTTGGTCCTATTGATGTACCACTATCTACTTTTATTGAGAAAAATAATGATGCTATTGATGTAAACTTTGTCTCTAGAATAATTTCAACAACAATGCTTATAGAGGTAATTTTAATCCTAGAGCGTACCCTGGTAATTCCTCTAATAATTATGGCAATTCTTATGGTAATTCCTAAGGAAATTCTTACAATAATAATAGGATTCCCTATGATCTTCAGAACACAATTAAAGAATTTATTAGTTCTCAAAAGTTTTTCAATACTATGGTAGAAGAAAAACTACATAAAGTTGACGATATGGATAGAAACATGGATAGGATTGCTCATGGCGTGGAAAGTCTTAAAAATAAGACTTTGCCACACAAGCATGATATAAACGAGTCTATTAAATCCATCCAAATATCTATTGATGAAAGTAAGGAGAGGACCTCTAGGTTGAGAGCTAAGCAAGAATTCCTAGAAGAAGTGATTCCTCCCTGTTTCTATCATAATTATGTTGAAGATGTTAAAATGGTTGGTGTTTACCCAATTGAATATTTATTTAATAATATAAAAAATTATGATAAAAGTACTTTATATGAGTCAACTTAGCTAGAAGGCATCTCATTTGTTTGGGGGGTGATGATCTTATTGATAAAAAATGAACAAAGTGGGTTTGGAGAGGTCAAAACTTTAAATAGTTATGCACCCACTACTTTTGGTTACAACGACTTTAATTATGAAATTTGTTCTTTAGTTGATGTATTTCCTTGTTGCAATCCATGATTATCTCACCTAACGCCTATGAAATAATAAAGCTTTTATTAAACATATCACATATCATAGAAGCTATGATAAAAGCTCATGAGGAGAAACTTGAGTTAGAGGTTTAAATACCTAGAAAGTTGCATGATGAATGGGAACCTACTATTAAAATTTAGCTTAAATATTGTGAATGCAATGCTTTGTGTGACCTTGGTACTAGTGTTTCTAAAATACTAAAATCTTTATTTTATGCGCTAGGTCTCACCGATATAAATGAATGTTCCCTCAATCCGCATTTAGCGGATTACACTATTAAGAAACCATTGGGTAGAATAAATGACGTCCTTATTCATAATAGAGATTATAACCAATTGATTTCAGTGTTCTTGATATTGAATGCAATCCATTTTGTCCTATTATACTTGGTAGGCCTTTCTTGTGGACTATAGGTTCTACTATTGACAGAAAGAAGGTAATATAAGGCCGGTTGTAGTGGGAGTATCATAGGTAGTATCATGCATGACAACTAGGCAATTTTGATGAGATTGCATATAATTAAATGAAGGAGGATTGAGTATCATATCATGATACCATATGAAATTAAATGATGTGCTCCTATGTGTCATGCATGATAATAAATGAACCATGTTATGATACTAACATATGATACTATGCATTAGGGATGTAGTATCATACACTAGTATCATATGTATGGTACTAGTATATGATACTCCCCATACAACCATCCTAAGATTACCATTCAAATTAAAGAAAGGGATGGAATGCTTCCCTACAGATATAACTAAACCACCTGATGAATCTATTATGAGGCCCCCTATGGAATTAATTTTAAGGATGACAATACTTCATACTATGCATTCTGCCTAGCTAGGGGCATAAAACAATAGCGCTTGTTGGGAGGCAACCCAATAGTTATCTTCAAATTTTCATTTTACTTCCTGTTTTGTTGTGTTGACACGATTATTGCTACTATAATGATTGTGTTTTATGCTTAAATTAGTGTTTGTGCCAAGTAAATCCTTTGGGATGATTTGGAAGATAGTAGAATTGATACAGTGCAAAAACATAATTTTTTGCATCCAGTGCGGAATTTCTCTGATTTTACTGGAATGCATTTTTGATCTAACTTTTACATATAATATTGGTTTGAAAATTTCCCAGGTTGTCACAATCTTTAAGAATTTTTGGAGTTAAAGAAGTATTGTTTTAGTATAGATCATTACGAACTGTTCCGTTTTAGTCAGATTCTGTTTTTGTGCTTGCATAGTTTGCTTGTTTTCATGATGCTATGGATATTATCGGGAGGGGGGCGGTATAAGCCATTGATAAGTAATAATAAAATAACTATTGTGCAATGATGAAATATGAATCAATTTATGACAATATCTGAATTATTTAATATGTCTATTACATTAACGGATTTCACAAAGTTTTGTTGAGTTGTGTGTGCTGAAGTTTTCAAGTTTGGGGCGAGACAACGATGGGTGAATAAGTAAGGAGTGGAGAGACCCTAAGCTTGGGGATACCCAAGGCACTCCATGGTAATATTCAAGGAAGACGCAAGCGTCTAAGCTTGGGGATGCCCTAGAAGGCATCCCCTCTTTTGTCTCCAATATGTTAGTATGTCACTTAATCTTTCGATCCCTTTAACGAAGTGATTGATAGCAGGTGGATCTTTATTTTTATTCATCACATGATATGAGTTTTGCTTGGAGCATCATGTTTTCTTTTGTTTTTCTTTTAGTTTGCCACAATCATTGTTTTTTTACACACAAATTTGAGAGACACATGCGGTTATCATAATTTTTTAGAATACTCTATATACTCCACTTATATCTTTTTGAGCTAGCTAGTTGCTCTAGTGCTTCACTTGTATCTTTTAGAACACGAAGACATTCAGATTTTGTAGAAATAATTCGACTCTGATGCTTCACTTAAATCTTCTTGAGTGTATATAATATATATAGGAATGGTAATGGGCACGAGCTATAAGACTAGTCCAAAAAGGATAGGTATTCAAGGGGGATATAATAAAAACTCTCATGTAGCTCACTAAAGAAGAAACATGATTTTTATATTGATGTAGCAATATGAAGGGCATCAGTACATGATTATTGGTTAGTAGAAGTATCGGTAATTAAAGATTCTTATTTGTCATTCATCTAACTATAACTATGGCATGGTGATGATTGCGAGCATTTTTATGTCTAAAATGAAATCCTATCGCATTATTCGAATTGGGGGGGGGGGATGGTTAACTCCTACCAACCTCCTAAGGGACATGCGATAGTCCTTTGTTTCGAGAGAGCCAATAAGGCTTTCTAATAAGTATATGAGTTCTTCATGACTAACGTGAATCCATGGATATACGCACTCTCACCTTTCCATAATTGCTAGCCTCTTCGGTACCGTGCATTGCCCATTCTCACCTCAAGAGTCTATGCAACCTTCACTGGTGCATCCAAACCACATGATATGATACACTCTATCACACATAAGCCTCGTTATATCTTCCTCAAAACAGCCACAATACCTACCTATCATGGCATTTCCATAGCCACTCCAAAATGTATTGCCATGCAACTTCCACTTTTGTTTATCATGACTTGTGTGTTCATCATCATATTGCTTTGCATGAACATATAGCTGACATATTATTTGTGGCAAAGCCATCGTTCATCATTGTCTACATGTTATGCTAGATCATTGCACATCCCAGTACACTGTCTGATGCATTCATATAGAGTCACATTGTTTTATGTTGAGTTGTAATATTGAGTTGTAAGTAAATAAAAGCATGATGATCATCGTTACTGGAGCTATCCCAGTGAGGAAAGGATGATGGAGACGATCATTCCCCCACCAGTCGGGATGAGAATCTGGACGAATAAAATAAAAAATAAAAAAGAGAAATGGGGGAGCCAAAAAATAGGATAAATGCCCACCATGAAAAAATGAGAGAAAAGAGAAAAGGGGAGGTGTTACTATCTATTTACCACACTTATGCCTCGAAGTGGCATCATGTTCTTCATATAGAGAGTCTCATGAGTTGTCATTTTCATATCCCAGTGGGAATTTTTTTACACTAGAGAACTTGGCTTGTATATTCTGATGACGGGCTTCCACAAATGCGCAAGGTCTTCATGAGCAAGCAAGTTGGATGGAGGCCCACTTAGCTTCCGTTGATCTTTCATACACTCATAGCTCTAGTGCCTTTATTCCATGGCAATCCCTAATACTCTCATTGATATAGATTGATGGGCATCTCCATAGCCCGTTGATCCGCCTAGTTGATGCGAGACTTTCTTTTCCACTTTGACTCCTTTGATATCTACCACCATACTCTACTCCACCCATATGCTTTACCCATGGTTCACGCTCATTTATTGTGTGAAGTTTAAAATGATGAAGCACGTTAGAACTATGATCCAGTTGCATGGTTTGACACCGGGGTGCTCAAGATTTATACTTATGCAGTGAATACAGAGTTATGTCATGCTTGATATGATAAACTGAGTAGGGAATAACATTCTTTAAGGATCATATATTTTGAAAAGTAATTATTATGTTATATATGTGTATGGATACTATTATGTTGATATCAATTAGTTCATCATTTCTCAGTGATCATACTTAAAAAGATATTACATGTTGGGTAGCATGTCTCATACAAAATTATGTTTTTATCATTTACCTACTCGAGGACGAGCAGAAATTAAGCTTGCGGATGCTGATACGTCTCCAACGTATCTATATTTTTTGATTGTTCCATGCTATTATATTATTAATCTATAATACTTTATATGCAATTATAATGTCAATTTTGGGAACTAGCCTATTAACCTAGTGCCAAGTGTTAGTTGTTATTTTTTACCTATTTTTGGTTTTCTAGGAAATCTGTACCAAAAGAAGTCCAAATGCTATGGAACTTTTTGATGATTTTTTTCTGGACAAAAGAGACCCAGGAAGCTTCGACAGGAGTCATGAAACGAGACGAGGAGACGGCAAGGCAACAGGGCGCGCCCTATTACCTTGTGGGCCCCTTGTGGCTCCGTCTGACCTAATTCCACCTCCATAAATTCTCCAAAGTCACGAAACCAACAAGGACCACCCAAACACTTTTGCACCGCCGCAAGCCTCTGTTTGGACGCGAGGCCATTTGGAGACCTTTTATGATACTCCATCGGAGGGGGGATCAACTATGGTGGCCATCTACATAAACCTTGCTGCCTCCATCATGATGTGTGAGTAGTCTACCACAGACCTATGAGTCCATATCCAATACCTAGATGTATTCTTCTCTCTTTTAGATCTTCAATACAAAGTTCACCGCAATCCCTGCGGTGACTTATTCGATGTAATATTCTTTTGTAGTGTGTTTGTTGGGATCCGTTGAATTGTGTGTTTATGATCAGATTATTTATTGAAAGTAATTGAGTCTTTTCTAAAGTCTATTATGCATGATTACTATAGCTTCGAATTTCTCTCTAATCTATCAGTTTGGTTTGGCCAACTAGAATGATATATCTTCAATGGGAGTGGTGCGTTGTAGTGGGTTCAATTTTGTGGTGCTCTATATCCTCGTGACAGAAGGGGACAAGACACATATTTGTATTTTCACCATTAAGGATAAAACAAGGAGATCTGAACATATTTCTTGTCTTATTTTGTCTACATCATGTCACCTTGCTCCAAGCATTACTCTGTTTGTTCTGAACTTAATACCTAGAGGTGCAAGCATAGAAGCACTCTCGAAGTGGAGTAATAGTAGTATATGCATAATTGTTTCGGTCTACTTGTTTATGGATGTGATGCCTATATACATGATCATTTCCATGAATAACATATCATAACTATGCGCAATTCTGTCAGTTGCCCAACAGTAACTTGTCTACCCATCGTATGCTATTTTCGAGAGAGAAGCCTCTAGAGAACTCTATGACCCCCGGGTTTACTTAAATATAAATACAGAACCCCCAAAAATACCTTGATGCACTTTATTTACCTTTATTTTATTTTTCCTTTACAATATCTATGTATATAAAGATTTAATCCTTGCAAGTAACGAGTTCAAGGGGATTAACTACCGTCTTGCCCTCGTTGGGTGTAGGTGTTTGGTTTTATGTGTGTAGGTGTTGTTGAAAGGAGTTTGTTTGATTCTCCTATTGGTTCAATAACCATGGTTCTCACTGAAAAAAATACTTATATCTATTGTGCCGCATCTCCTCTCCTCTTAGGGGAAAATCGCAACACAACTCACAAGTAGCATGCTAATGAAGATGTTGATGAAGATTGATCCTCCCATGATGGAAGAAGGATTGGTGACGACGATGGTTTGATTTCCCCCTCTTGGAGGGAAGTTTCCCTGAAGGAGTCGCTCAGTCAGAGAGCAAAAGTGCTCCTTTCAAGGTTCCACCTCGTGGCGTTGGTGCTTCGTCCCATGATTATCGTTCTGTTTTTTAGGTCAAAACCCCTCACATAGCATAAGATGGACACCGAAGGCCGCCTGTGGGATCCACAAGCCATCAGGGCGCCCCTAGGGGGGTGGTCGCGCCCTGTTTCCTTGTGAGCAAGTGGTTCCCCCCTTTGGTACTTCTTTGCTCTAGTATTTTCTATATATTCGATAATAAAATCACCGTAAAATTTGTGGTCATTTGGAGTTTAGTAAAATGGGTATCTCTAATGTAGCTATTTCAGGTCTAGAATTCCAGCTGCCCGTAGTGTTTCTCTCCATGTGAATCTTGCAAACTAAGAGAGAAAAGGCATTAGAATTGTATTCTAAAGTGGAATAATGAACAAAAACAATATAAATAACAATAGGAGGTCAGGATGCAAAATAGACATATCATGGTGCTAGGCTGAATTTGGTCTCCCTAGATGTGATCAAGAGGCTGCAAATTCCTGACGAGGAGTAGAAGGACACGGGTTCACTCGAAGGCGTTAACCCAGGAAGGACCAAGACTGTCGTCGTTTTCTCACGACAAATGTCATGGGGTGGCTTATCGTAAGTGGTTGGGGCCGGAGGACGCCGACAGGCTCGGGGTGCGAGATTGGGCGCAAGCGGTGGTGACACATGATGTACCCAGGTTCAGGGCCCTCCGTTGGAGGTAACACACCTAGTCCTGCTTGGTCTAGTTGGATGGATGGGTATGTGTACAAGGATGCTCCTCGAGCCGTGTCTAGAGGAGGAAGAAGGAGCAGCCGGCTCGTCTTCCTCCACCACTAGGGGAGGGAATGAGAGTTATGTGGGTGTGTGTGAGCGACCATTCGTCCGTCCCCGTTTCATGGGGGGCTTGGGGGGTTTTATAGGCCAACCCCCGGCTCTTACAATATGCTTAAAGTACCAAGGTGGGGGGACCCGGCTGGCAGTCTCTCCGGCTAGCCAAAGGGTCCCGCCGCTTGCACAGTCTTGTCGTGGGCGGGGCCCGCTGGCCGAGCGGTCCCATCTCCTGTTGGGGCCCGCCAGCCAGCTCTGCGATTGGCCCTCGACCACCTACCGCGGCACGAGCTGCCTGGGGGAGCGTCGTCTAGCGCCAGCTGGCCGAAGTCTCCAGTACGGCCGGCGGCACTGTAGCCACGCCGGGGCAGGTAATCGAGTGGCGAGGGCGTGCCAACACTATTCCCCCGCCCGGTTGCGCTCACTGAGGTCAGCGGCCAGGACGGTTGGAATGTAGCCACGCGCTGCGGTGCGTATGCGGCCTGCTATAGCCACAGGGCCGCCCGTCATGCCGGTCACGTCACGTCGTCGTACCTGCACGCAAAGGGACGAGACGGGGCATGTCCGTCCCGATGTCAATGGAAGAGTCGGCCCGTGGGCAGCCAGCCGCACCCAGCCGGCCGAGGGCCGAACCGGCTCCTTGTTCAGCCGGCCAGGGAGCCAGCCGACACTGGCTTGCGCTGGATGTCCTCCAGCCGGCCATGGCCAGCCGGTCGCATAGTTTTTCTTCAAAGTGGAGGGGGGAAGACCCCGTTGCTTTGGCATACCTAGGGGTATAAACACCGTCAGTAGCCCCCGAAGCCGGCGGGGGCCCACATATGGCGGACAGTGGGGAGTCGGCGGCTTCCCCTCAGCACCAGCCTCCCCAGGCTTGAAGGCGAAGGGGCAGCCGGGTCAGCCATTGGATCTGACGCCTCGATTTTTGGCACGCCGCCCTAGGACCCGTGCCGCCACACGGCACGCCACATGACGAGTAATGATATCGCGGGTCCCACGCACGCGGGGAGACGGGACGTCGCCCATGCCTAGCCCACTAGGACCAAGGCGTAGCCCTCGTAGGCCTTGGGGCACAGGACAAGATCCTCTGTGCCTCGAAGCAGCCTTTCCGGCCTGGGGCCACCCACACGTGCGGAATTTCCGGGAGGAGTGGGCGCAGACGATCCCATGTCCCCCGGTCGTGGCCTCCCCTATAAAAGGGAAGGAAGGGCAGGAGGCGGAGGTACCCGCTCCCCACTTGCCTCCTTGCTGCCCTTCTTCGTCATTGCTTCTTTCCTTCCTTCGCATGTCGTCGCACCCGAGCCCGCGCCCGCGCCTGCACACCGCACCGCCGCTGCGATGGCCGATGGACGTGGAGGCAGTTTGGCTGGTTCCTTCGTGGTTGAGGTAGATATCGCCGAGCTGCGCCATGTGCGCATGTTGCCGTCGGCGGAGCGGGTGGCCGCACATGCGCCGGGTGACGAGATAGCGCCGGCGCCGCAGCCAGGGGAACACGTCGTGTTCCTCTGGCACTTCTCCCGGGGCTTCGGGCTCCCGGTGAGTCTCTTTTTCCATCTTGTTCTTGACACTTTCGACCTCCAGTTGCACAACCTCGGGCCGAATTTGATCTTGTACCTCTTCGCCTTCGTAACATTGTGCAAGGGGTACCTCGACATCCTCCCCTTCATCGAGTTCTTGAATGCCCTCTTCTATCTCAAGCCTTTGAAGAGGGACGCGTGCAGGGGCACGGTGGTGTGCTGCCGCGGCATCACTCGCTTTCCCCATCTCTCTCTGATTGACTCCGTCAAGGCGTGGCACCGAACGTTCTTCTACGTGAAGAACGCCAACCCGAGGATGGATTACATCCGGCTGCCGCCGTTCGAGGACATGCAATCCTCTCAGCAGAACTGGCTGGGTCCTGCCCCGCACGACGTGGCCTTGGACGAGCTCGCCCGGCTCACACAGCTGAAGAGCACTGAGGGGCTGGTCGCCGCCGACCTGGTGGTGGCGTTTGTCTCGTGCCGGGTGTCGCCCCTCCAGATGAGGCCACACCGGATCTTTGACATGTCCGGCCGGCACGACCCCTGCCAACTGCCCACCGTCGAGGTGATGCCGGCTCAGGTGGCGAAGCAGGTGAACACCCTGACGATGTTCAAGCTGAAGCCCGCCACATGGTCATTTGGCATGGAGCCGTACGACCGCATCAACCAGCCTCCCCTGGTGAGTTTTTTTGTCGAGGCGGTTCTTTGTTGTTTGGTATTCCCTAGCCGTCAGCCGGCTAGAGAACTTATGTTGAAGTGCTGACCGCAGCTGCTGGTGCGACAAAACACGCCGGACGGCCCGCACCTGCGGATCTTCATGGTGGAGTGTGAGGACTCCGACTCTCGAGACTTCCAGACAGGAGGCCCCCCAGAGGAAGGAGTGGACTCCTCGGGGGGTGAGGGTGACGAGCTGGCGGATCGGCGAGGCGGCGCTCCTGGCGGGGCCGGAGGGTTCGGCGCAGCCGGGGAAACTAGCGGAGCGGGTGAGTTCCCTCTTGCCCCCTCCATCCGGGACTGGACAGATAACGACAACGATGATGATGATTTGATGATTCTAGATGGACCTCCTCCCGCGGCATGCCAGGACCGGAGGAGCGAGGAGCGACCGGCTCGAGGCCCGGCGGCCGAAGCGGCCGGCCGGGGGAAGAAGCCGGCTCACGAGGGGGGGGGGGCGGCCTCGCCGCCCGGCCCGAAGCGGGTGAAGGTGGCCGTGCGGAAGCCACAGCCATGCGCCAAGCGGGCCTTGCCCCTTGTTATTGCGTAAGTTCTTCGTCTTTGTGTGAGTTTTTGCTTTCGCCTTGCGAGCCGGTTAACGACCGGTTCTTTGACGCTGCAGTGACCCCATCGAGCTCCAAGATGAGCAGCCGGTGGGGAGACGACGGATGCCACCAGTCGGCTGGCCCGCGAGCACGCGGCCAGCGGGAGGAAAAGAGGAGCCTCGCGGAGCTGCGAGCCTCCCGGTCCCGCATGCGAGGAGGGGCCGTGCACTCTAGGACCTCCAGCGGCCGGAGGCGGAGGGGTTCAGAGGACCCCCCATGGGCGTCGGACTCGGCAGCGGAGTCCACCAGCATGTCGAGGCCTGCGTCAAGCGAGCCGTGGGGGGTGGCCATGGACCCGCCAGCGCCTCCGCCCGCGTAAGAAACGGCCCAAGCGAGGGAGGCGATGACGGAGCTAGCTCCCGAGCCGACCTGGCCTGAGGTTCCGTACGTGACCCCGCCTGCGGCCGAGCCGGCCCGAGTCGACGTGCCAGAGGTTCCGGCGGTCCCGGAGGCGGCTACAGAGGCGCCGCCGGAGACGGCGGCCAAGGAGGTGGAGGTGCCTTCCGGCACGATCGACGCGTCGGAGGGGCCGAGAGAGGAGGCGGCTACGGCACCGGGTGGGGGGGAAGGTGGGAGGCGAGTCTCGACCCCTTGCCATCATCAACCCGCCCCCAGCGGCTAGAGCCGCGGCGAGCCTGGGTGGCAGCAGCGGCCGGGCTCGAAGGACCCTGTGGTCGATGCAGGAAGTCGTCCGGGACTGGGAAGTGATGGCGAGCGCGCCGGCCCTGTCGAACCCCCAGGCAGGCGGCCTGGTCCCGTCCTTCGCGGACTTGGGCAGTGTCCTAGACCGGTGCCGGCAGGAGCTGGCCCGGTTTGCGGAGGCGGCGGACGCCGCCATTCACCATGCAGAGGTAAGCCGACACTTTTGCCTTAGAGTTTTCAGTGAGGGCGCGCGAGCGCACTCACTGGGTGTAGCCCCCGAGATGCGGGCCAGCTGACCGGCTGATGGGCAGCCGGGCCGGATCTCCTTTGAGCATGTCTTGCCCTTTGCCCCTCTTTCTTGCAACAGGTGGGAACCTCTTTGCGGCAGAAGCTGTTTGCGGAAGCGGTCACCATCCACGACCGCGGCAAACATGGCTTCTACCACCTGGAGGGGGAGCTGGCGCACATGAATCGGCTGACGCTGGTTGCGTCTTGCAGGCAAGCAGTCCACCGGAGAAGACCAGGCTTGTCGCCGAACAGGACCGGCTGGCGCGGGACATCCAGGCGGCCGCGCAGGAGACAGACCGGCTGGCCACGTTGCTGGTCGACGGGGATGCGTCCTGGGACCGGCTCAAAGCCAAGGCGGCAAAGGAGGTGGCGGCCTGGGAGGCAGTCGTCAAGGAGGCGGCCGACGCCGCCCTGAGGACCGTTGCCCTTCAAGGCGAGGTGACCCGCCTTGAGAAGACTCTCGAGGAAGTCAAGGGTTCGCTCGCCACCTCGGAGGCGGTCCGGAAGTCGAAGCGCGAGGCGACGCTCCACTTTGCCATTGGGGTGGACGACACGATCGAAGGTAGGTGCCAATCTCTCTCCTTCCCCAGCCGGTTGCTCTTCCCTTTGCCGTTTCTTGTGTTTCATCTTGCTTTTTCTTTCCTTCTCTTCTCCTTCCTTCGAGGGCGTTTCCCGGAAACTCATCGCCGCGCTGCACGCACCGTTGAGGAGCACTGGGAATAGCTTCGGGAGTGCGGTCGCCCCATCGAGGAGCACGCCGCGTGGGACATGGACGAGATTGGGATCGCCGTCGAGATGCGGATGACCCATCTTGAGCGGAGCATGGAGCGGCTCAATACCGCCGGCAAGGAGGTCATTGCCGCACTATGGCCGGGCCACGGGGGAGTTCCGACGCACCGCGTGGCTCAGTGGCTGGAGCATGCCGTCCCCCGCCTCAAGGCTTGGAAGGCATTGGCTGCCCGAGCCGGGGTGCAGATGGCGCTCCAGTTCGTGACATCTTGGTACCGTGGCGTGGACCTGGGCCGCATGGAGACCATGCGGGATGTGCCAGCCGCAAAGCGGGAGGCCCGCAAGCTGGCCCTTGTCCAGCGAGCCAACGAGCTCGCGTCATACGTTGGCACGGATGAATTCCTACTGGCCCTTGGCGAGGATGGCGAGCCGTTGCCTGAGGACTCCTTCGGAGTCCCTCAAGGCCCGGCGGATGACGAAGTCGCCGATGAGAGCACCGACTCAAGCGGCAAGACGGCCGAGACCGAGGAGCCCGCCTCGAAGGCCAAGGAGGCCGACCCGAAGACTGCGACCACCTCCAAGGCGAGGACCGAGCTGCCTTGCAACGTGCCGGCTGGGGGCACGCCGGCTGGCGACGCGCCAGTGGCCTAAGCCCCCGGGCATCTTTTTTATCTTTTTTTTCCTGCATGTAAAAACTTGAATCCACCCACTGGGGGTGTTTGTGCAATGAACCGAATGCTGGCCATGGGCCGCTTTTGCCTTAATGTTTATGCCATGAATATTCTGTTGTGTTTGCCTTGTGACTCATACCGCCTCGTCCTTATCCCTTTTCACCCGCCTCGACTCTTTTCGTTTCTATTCCTTTTCCCCTTTGGTTTTGGCCCCGCCAGCCCGCCAGCCGGGAGCCGGTCTGTAGCTGGGTCGGGGCGTCCGCCTCAAGGGAGCCGGTTCAAAACTTAGGAATCATGATGTTTTTTTGGGATAAGTAGAGTGGTAGAGACGTGGCAAGGATCCGGCTGGGCCCCGAAGGGGTCTTCCTTTGTTTCGACCTTTCGTGTGAGCCAAACCTTGCCGCCCGAGGCCCCGTCAGCCGGACAGCCGAGGGCCAGTTCTATAGCTGGTAAGGGTGGGGAAGTTTGGCCGGCTCACATTAGTTAGCTATTTTTTTCAGAGAGGCGCTTCTAGGCCGAGCCGGCTAGCCCCTGGGCCGGGGAGCTAGGTCGGGGAGCCGGTGAGTGAGGAACACTTTTGAAAGAAACAAAACGGGGAGCGCCCCAAGAGCCGGCTTGGGGTGCCCATTGCATTCATAAGCCCAAAAGGACGGGGATACATACATACATTGAATTTCCTCAGCAGTAAAACGAGCGCAAGAGTGCCGCATTCCATGGGCGCTCCGTCTCTTCACTGGAAGCATCTCTTTTGCGCTTCTGCAGCTTCTGGGCATCTATCAGGTAGTACGCTTTGTTGTGTAGCGCCTTGCTGATGATGGACGGGCCCTCCCATGGGGAGGACAGCTTGTGCTGTCCGGCGGTTCGCTAGATCCGTCTGAGGACCAGGTCCCCCTCGCAGAAGAAGAGTGGCCGAATCCGCTTGCTATGGTAGTGCTGGAGCTTCTGCTGGTAGATCGCTATCCGGCTCAAGGCCATTTCACGAGCTTCCTCGAGTATATCGACACCGTCTTCTCTTGCCTCCATTACGTCCTTCTCCGTGTATAGGGTGACCCGAGGCGAATCGAACTTGATGTCGGTGGGGATGATCGCCTCAGACCCATACATGAGAAAGAAAGGAGTGTAGCCGGTTGACCGGTTTGGGGTGGTCCTGAGACTCCAACCTGACCAACCTTACCAGCGGCGTCATGAGCCGGAGCTTGATGCCGGATAGGATGAGGCCGTTCGCCCTCTCGACCTGGCCGTTGGACTGCGGATGAGCGACGGAGGCCAGGTCGAGCCGGATTCCTTGCTTGGAGCAGAAACGCGTGAGTGCCCCCTTGGCGAAGTTGGTACCGTTGTCGGTGATGATGCTGTGGGGAACACCATAATGTACCGTGATGTCATCGATGAACCGGACGACCGTGGGGCCGTCCAGCTTCTTGATTAGTCGCGCCTCGATCCACTTGGTGAATTTGTCGATGGCCACCAGTAAGTGTGTCATGCCACCTCGAGCGGTCTTGAATGGGCCCACCATGTCCAGCCCCCAAGCGACAAAAGGCCACGAGAGGGGGATGGTTTGGAGGGCCGTTGCCGGCAGGTGGCATAGCGTGCTGAAGCGTTGGCAGCCCACGCACTCGTTGACCAATTTCTTGGCCGCGTCAAGAGCCGTCGGCCAGAAGAAGCCGTGGCAGAAAGCCTTGGCCACTAGGGTCCGGAGGCGGATGATGCCCGCACTCACCCTGATGAATGTCGAGGAGGATCTCCAGACCCTTTTTCGGCTCGACGCATCGCTGGAAGACGTCGGTGGTGCTGCGGTGGACGAGCTCGTTGTTGATGATGCCGTAGGCCATGGCCCGGTGCTGGATTTGCCTAGCCAGAGCCTCTCCCAGAGGCAGCTCGCCCCGCAAAAGGAACACTAAGATGGGTTGAGCCCACGAGGGGGCCGTGATGGCGGCCGGTTTGGGAGCCCCCGGGACTGGTTGATCAGTCCCCGGGACCGGTTTGTAAGCCCCTGGGTTTGGCTCGCCGGCCCCCAAAGGCGGCTGGTTGGTGATCACCATGATGGCCATGCCGCTGGGGCTAGCCACCTCGAGCACCGCCGGCTCGATCGGAGCCGGCTGGGCGGCCGACGATTCGAGAGCCGCTGGTGAAGTTGCCGGAGAGGCGGCCTGGGCCGTCGATGGGCCGGCGACACCCATCGGCACGAAGATTCACTCCGATTCTGGGGAAGGCTTGATCGACGGCTTGAGCAGCCGTTTGAGGGAGATGCCGGCTAGGATGTCCTACCGGGTGGAGCCGATCTTCGCCAGCGCATCCGCCGCCTTGTTGTCCGCCCGTGGGACATGATGAAACTCACAGCCCTCGAAGGAGCCGGTGAGCTGTTGTACGAGGAAGCGGTAGCTGGCCATGTTGGCGTCCCTAACGTCCAATTCACCAGAGACTTGCTGCACCATGAGGTCGGAGTTGCCGAAGTAGAGGATGCGCCTGATGCCGATCTCCTAGGCGAGCCGGAGGCCATAGATGATGGCCTCGTACTCAGCCACATTGTTGGAGGCGGCGAAGTGGATCTGTAGGGCGTATTTGAGCTGATCACCTTTCGGGGAGGAGAGGATTATGCTGGCACCCAGGCCGGTCCTCATTTTCGAGCCGTCGAAGTGCATGCGCCAATGGGTGGAGTCTGGGGGAGGCGGGATGAACTCCGTCTCCGCCCAGTCGACGAGGAAATCAGCCAATGCCAGCGACTTTATGGCGGTTCTTGGCTCGTACCGGATCTCATGTTCGGCGAGGGCGATGACCCACTTGGCGATCCGGCCGGTGGAGGCCAGGCCGCTCATGATCTCCCCAAGCGGGGCCGTGCTCACCACAGTAATGGTATGCTATTGGAAGTATTGCTTGACCTTCTTGGCGGTGAAGTATACGCCGTAGCACATCTTTTGATAGTGGGGGTAGTTTTGCTTGGACGCAGAGAGGACCTTGCTGAGGTAGTAGACGGGTCGTTGGACCGACAGGGACTTTCCCTCCTCCGGCCGCTCGATCACCAGAACGACGATGGTGACACGGGTGGTCGCCATGATGTAGGCAAGCAGTGGTTCCTTCTCAGCCGTCGCGGCCAGGATGGGCGCGTGGGTGAGAGCCTTCTTGAGGTTGTGGAAGGCCTCGTCCGCCTCTTCAGACCAATCGAAGGCGCCCGGCCTCTTGGTTTGACCCGGCTCGATCAGAGCCGTCTTGCGAAGGAGCCCGTAGAGGGACAGGGCCTTCTCGCCCAACCGGCTGATGAACCGGCTGAGCGAGGCGAGGCAGCCGGTGAACTTATGGATGTCGCGAAGCAGGGTCGGCTTTGGCATGCGCTCGATCGTGCTGATCTTATCGGGGTTAGCTTCGATGCCGCGGGCGAACACGAAGAAACCCAAGAGTTGTCTGGCGGGGACGCCGAAGACACACTTCTCCAGGTTGAGCTTGATCTTGTACTCGTGTAAGCTCGCGAAGGTCTCCCGAAGGTCATCAAGGAGGCTGAAGTGCTTCTTGGTTTTGACAACGATGTCGTTGACGTAGACGTGGATGTTCCTGCCTATCTGAGGCAGGAGGCACTTCTGCATGCAACGTTGGTAGGTGACGCCAGCATTCTTCAGGCCGAAGGACATGGTGATGTAGTAGTAGGTCCCAAAGGGCGTGATGAAGGAGGTCTTGAGCCGGTCTTCTGGATCTAGCTTGATCTGGTGGTAGCCTGAGTAGGCGTCCAGGAAAGACAGCAAGTCAAAGCCAGCCGTGGAGTCGATGACTTGATCGATCCGCAACAAGGCGAACGGGTCCTTGGGACATGCCTTGTTCAGGCTAGAGTAGTCGATGCACATGCGCCAGGTCTTGTTCTTCTTCAGTACCAGGACTGGGTTGGCCGGCCAGTCCAGGTGGAATACTTCCAGATGAACCCGGCTGCGAGCAGCCGGGCGATCTCTTCGCCTATAGTACGCCGCTTCTCCTCAGAGAAGCGGCACAGGGGTTGCTTGACCGGCTTGACGTCCGACTGGACGTGGAGTTTGTGCTCTGCGAACTTCCTCGAAACACCCGACATGTCCTTGGGGGACCATCCAAAGATGTCCCGATTCTCACGGAGGAAGTCGACGAGCTCGCCTTCCTATTTGTTGTTGAGGCGGGAGCCGATGGTGATGCACTGAGACGGGTTGGCCGGGTTGAGCGGGATTTGCTTAGTGTCCTTGGTTGGCTGGAAGGAGGCCTCGCCGGTGGATTGTGAGGGTGGAGCCAACACGACCGGCTGGCTGGCAGCAAGGGCCACGAGCCGGTCAAGCTGTCGTTTCTCCTCAGCAATCTCTAGGGCCTCGGCCAGCTGGCTGCCGTCTCGAGCGCATTAGAGCGACATCTTGTAGTCGCCGTTGATGGTGATGATCCCCTCTTGGCCCGACATCTTGAGCTTGAGGTAGGCATAATGGTGTACCGCCATGAAGCTTACAAGAGTCGGCCAGCCCAATAGTGCGTGGTAGGGGCTCGCGAGGTCCACGACCACGAACAGCACTGGCTCGTGGCAGAAATTGCCAGGTCCGCCGAAGAGGACGTGGAGCGTGATATTGCCGACAAGGGAGCAGGACTTCCCAGGCATAATGCCATGGAAAACCGTCCGGCTCGCCTACAGGTCTTCTACCTTCAGCCCCAGCTTATGCATCATGTCGAGGTAGAGAATGTTGATGCTGCTGCCGCCATCTATCTGCACCCACGGGCGTGTTTTTCCATCTCTTCACTGGTGAAGACGACGTAGCAACCATCCTGGTTGGGGAACTGGTTGATCGGACGACCGTCGTTCGGAGCCGTTGCCGGCGCCAGGGCGGCCGCTTGGGCCGGGGCCGTCACGCGGGCTGGCAACACGGGAGGAGCCGGTAGGGCGCCCCCCAGGCCAATCGTTGTGAGAAGCTGCACTGCCGGAGCGTGTGCGTAGAGGGCTTGGCCCCTGAATGGTTCTTGCAGGGGAGATCGAGCATTTGCTCAAAGGTGAGTTTCGGTTACCAGGCAGCCTTGACAGTGCGCTAGCGCTGGCCAGAGGACTGGGTAGCCGGCTCCTGATCCTCGATGATATTGACTTGTCAGCTCTCGTAATGGGGATCCGGCTGGTCGTTCTTGCGGTTGTTATTCTGGGGCTGCCGGTTGTCGATAGCCGGCCGGGTCGTGGCCGGCGTTGTCGTTTCCTTGGCGGGCGGGGTCGTTTTGGCACGGATGGCCGAATCAGCCGTGGCGTATTTGTCCGCCTTGGTCATGAGCTCGGCAAGCGTGGCCGGCTCAAAGCACAGGAGCTTGTGCTTGAGAGGGGTGCCGTCCCGGC
The DNA here is from genome assembly GCA_022496015.1 of Hordeum marinum. Classification (NCBI taxonomy): domain Eukaryota; kingdom Viridiplantae; phylum Streptophyta; class Magnoliopsida; order Poales; family Poaceae; genus Hordeum; species Hordeum marinum. Next base: position 155,631,373 of record CM039673.1, on the reverse strand, counting down.
AGCCCTCGATAAAGTACTGCACGACTTGGACCTTGTGCACCCCCTCGCAGGAGTTGCGGAGCTCGGTCCACCGGGTGAGGTAGTCGCGGAGGGATTTGTCTGGACCCTGTACGACCATGGCGAGTTCACGGGGACGTCCAGGCCGCTTGTAGGTGCTGGTGAAGTTGCGGACGAAGGCCTCCTCGAAGTCCATCTAGGTGTTGATGCTGCCGGCCGCCAGGCTGTTGAGCTAGGTGCGGGCCGAGCCGATCAGCATAAGGGGGCATAGCAAATGGCTACATGCTTATTCCCCTGGTGATGCCCACCGCGGTGGTGTAGTCGATCAACTAGTCTTCGGGTTTGGCAGCCCTGTTGTATTTCGGGGTGTCCCTAGGGAGCATGAAGCCAGTTGGGAACGGCTTGGTGTGAATCCGGGGGTCGAAGCAGGCCAGACCAGTCGAGCCCTCCTCCTCGAGAAGGATGGATTGCGCGAGTTTGTCGATGCAGTTGCGGGCGTCATTCTTGCTGCGGGGGATGCGTGGTCCGAGCCAAGCCAAGAGTTCGGGGCGGACGGTGGGTGGCGCCGACTGCCGCGAGTCGCGCCGCGGAGGCGGCGTGTGCCCCTGGCTACGCCGGCTAACGGATGCCGGTGCTTCATGGTAGCGGCCGCTCCGAGGCGGCTCGTTGGTGCACCGGCTGCTACCAGCCGGCTGCTCACTCCCTGGCGTCTGAGAGGGCCGAGGGTAGTTCGGTTCGGCCCAGCGGCTGGAAATGCGAGGGGAGCAGTAGTACTGGGCCGCCTGGCGGCCGTCAATTCCTGTGCCCTCGCGCTCGGGCCGTGGGCCTTCAGTGGCGGCGGCGCCTGTTGTGAGCAGATGCTGCTGCGCGTCAGCAGCATCGATCAGCTCCTTGATGTGGCGCTCGTGGGCAGCACGCTCTTCGTCCTCCAAGGTGGCCAATTTCTCGTAGGCCACCTTGAGAGCCCGCAGGTTAGCCGCGGGGGTGTCGTAGACAGGCATTTTACCACCGAGGATTTCAGTGACCACGCGGACGCGGTCACGCACAACCCCACTCCGGCTAGGCTCTGTGCCAGCCGGGGAGAGTCCATAGGCAGAAGCGTACTCTCGTTGTGCTGCCTCCATGCGGTGCCGCGTGGCAGCGAGGGCAGTGGCATCCTCGAACAGGATGCAGCGAGCCGCCTCGAGATCGGCCGTGGCGGTGTCGGAGTTTGCCGTTGGGGCGATCAGAGTGCTCAAGCCCAGGAGGGCCGCACCGAGCGGGTCGGATGTGCCGACGCGGGCGGCGGCAGCGGTAGCCGCGACCCGCGTCCGTCCGGATGTAGTGGAGGAAGTGATGGCCATCACCCCCATGCGATCGTGGGACCTGCTGGGCTGGGCCGCTGCGAGTGCGCCCACTACTGTGGGCAGACCAATGCAGACAAGCACCCCTGCGGGGTACTCGTCAGCGGCCGGAGCCTCGGCAAGGCTGAGCCTGCCGAAGCGCTCAGTGAGCGCGTCGATGTCGGCCATGAGGCCGACGGAGTTGCCCACAGGGCATGCTTAGGCAAGCCCCACAAGCTCCCCACGGTTTTGCCGAGACGAGCGGCGACGGCGGGGAATGGCGAGGGGTCCCGCCCGAAGCATGAATCCAACCGGCACCACATATGGCCCCACGGTGGATGCCAACTATTGTCGTTTTCTCATGACATATGCCAGGGGTGGCTTATCGTAAGTGGTTGGGGCCGGAGGACGCCGACGGGCTTCGGGTGTGAGATTGGGCGCAAGCGGTGGTGACACACGATGTACCCAGGTTCAGGGCCCTCCGTGGGAGGTAACACCCCTAGTCCTGCTTGGTCTATTTGGATGGATGGGTATGTGTACAAGGATGCTCCTAGAGCTGTGTCTAGAGGAGGAAGAAGGAGCAGTCGGCTCGTCTTCCTCCGCTACTAGGGGAGGGAATGAGAGTTCTGTGTGTGAGTGTGAGCGACCATTCGTCCGTCCCTGTTGCCTGGGGGGCTCGAGGAGTTTTATAGGCCACCCCCGACTCTTACAATATGCTTACAGTACCAAGGTGGGGGGACCCGACTGGCAGTCTCTCCGGCTGGACAGAGGGTCCCGCCGCTTGCACCGTCTTATCGTGGGTGGGGCCCGCCGGCCGAGCGGTCCCATCTCCCGTTGGAGCCCACCAACCGGCTCTGCAATTGGCCCTCGACCACCTGCCGTGCCACGGGCCGCCCAGGGGAGCGTCGTCTAGCGCCAGCCAGGCAAAGTCTCCGGTACGGCCGGCGACACTGTAGCCACGCCGAGGCAGGTAATCGAGTGGCGCGGGCGTGCCGACACTGTTCCCCCACCCGCTCGCTCTCACTGAGGTCAGCGCCAGGTCATTTGGACTGTAGCCACGCGCTGTGGTGCGTAAGCGGCCTGCTTTAGCCACAGGGCCGCCCGTCGTGCCGGTCACAACTCGTCGTCATACCTGCGCACAGAGGGATGGGATGGGGCCTGTCCGTCCTGATGTCAACGGAAGAGCCGGCCCGTGGGCAGCCGGCCGAGGGCCCAACCGGCTTCTTGTCCAGCCGGCCGGGGCGCCAGCCAACACTGGCCTGCGCTGGAGGTCCTCCAGCCGGCCACGGCCAGCCGACCGTGTAGTTTTTCTTCGAAGCGAAAGGGGGAAGACCCTGTTGCTTCGGCATACCTAGGGGTATAAACCCCGTCAAAGACCAAGGGGCATATAACCTTGCCGGTCACATTTGGCAGTGAGCTCAACTACATGATAGAGAAGATTGTCTTCGACGCTGTCAAGACTCCGTTGCCTTACAATGGAATTTTGGCCGCCCAACTTTGGCAAAGTTCATGGAAGCATCCCACTACACGTACAATACATTGAAGATGCCAGGGCACACAGGTGTGATCACCATCCAATCAACCAGAAAGATACAATCGTATATCGGCTCTACCGAGAAGTAATTGCAACATCTACCGACAAGGCACTTACTCCTGTTGACAAAGCCGTTGGGGAAAGACATAGAAGAGAAAGACCAGCAAGTCCTTTGGGAAGTGAACTACAAAGTGCAACACGTCCATTGAGAAGCCAGAGACCTATGTTGGCAAGAGCAAGAAGTCCAAAGCAACTACACCTGTAAGAAAGCAAGTATCTGCAAGGGAAGATGAGACTAGATGCACTTTCACAATAGGTGCCACCCTTTACAAAAAATGTTGATGTGTTGTCATGGAAACCATTTGACATCCCCGACATTCCAAGGGAAGTAATTGAGCACCACCTTGTTGTCTGTACCCATGCTAGGCCCATCAAGTAGAACGTAAGAAATCAAGCTTTGGAATGACAAGAATTCATCGCCCAAGAAATCCAAAAACTTGAAGCTGCAGGACTGGTCAGAAGAGTGCTACCCCCTACCTTGTTGGCAAACCCTTTGGTTGTTCATAAGGTGTGGGGACCCCGACTCATAAGTCGTGATCACCGAATGCACGTGTACAGTGATCCCAGAGATCAATGCTCACTGAACACACAGAAGCTGAACAACAAGAGTCTTACATCCATACATACCGTCTAACACAAATTATGACCATTATGGTCAAGTCGTACATAGATAGGGACATGAAGTCAAAACATCAAACATAAACTCGTAGTGGAAATATTGAACGAAAGCGTGAACCCATGCCATCTACCTTAACCCTACAGGCATTCTGACTCGGAAGTGATACGTCCATTTTGCATCATGATTTCCTACTGTTATTCACTTTGTTTTGTTGAATAATAATGCTTTGGGGAGTGATTCTAATGCCTTTTCTCTCATAATATGCAAGGTTTACACAGAGAGGGAGAATACTGGCAGGTGGAATTCTGGACCCAAGAAAAGCATGTCAAAGATACATACTCTGCACAACTCCTATGAAGATGAAACTTTATGGAGATTATTTTTGTATTCAATAAAAAAATTCTGGAGGTAAAAACTATTGGAGGAGGGCCCCCAGGTGGGCACAACCCACCAGGGCGCACCAGGCCCCACTGGCCACACCCTAATGGGTTGTGCCTAGCCTGGCCCTCTTCCGGTGCCCATTTTATGGTATATGGTCACTCTTGACCTAGAAAAATCATAGGAGGACTTTTGGGATGATGCGCCGCTGCCTCGAGGCGAAACTTGGGCAGGAGCACTTTTGCCCTCTGGCGGAGCGATTTCGCTAGGTGAACTTCCCTCCTGGAGGGGGAAATCGAAGCCATCATCATCACCAACACCCCTCTTATATTTGCTAGGCCAATCTTCATCAACATATTCAACAACACCATCTCCTCTCAAACCCTAGTTCATCTCTTGTGTTCAATCTTTGTATCGGAACCTCAGATTGGTACCTCTAGGTGACTAGTAGTGTTGATTACCTTGCGTAGTTGATTACGGTCTATTTGGTGGAAGATTATATGTTCAGATCCATTATGATATTCAATACTCCTCTGATCTTGAGCATGCATATTATTTGTGAGTATTTACCTTTGTTCTTGAGGTCACGGGAGAAGTCATGTTGCGAGTAATCATGTTAATTTGATATGTGTTTGATATTTCGATGATATGTATGTTGTGATTCCCTTAGTGGTGTCATGTGAACGTCGACTACATGGCATTTCACCATTCATGGGCCTAAGGGAATGCATTGTGGAGTAGTTATTAGATGATGGGTTGCTAGAGTGACAGAATCTTAAACCCTAGTTTATGCGCTACTTCGTAAGGGGCTTATTTGGATCCACATGTTTAATGTTATGGTTAGACTTTGTCTTAATACTTTTCTCGTAGTTGCGGATGCCTGCAAGGTGGTTAATCATAAGTAGGCTGTTAGGTCAAGTAAGAACAACATCTTAGCACTGGGCCACCCACATATCAAATCATCAAAGTACCGAACACGAATCAAACCAACATGATAAAAGTGACTAGACAAAATTCTCGTGTACCCTCAAGACACTTTGCCTATTACTAGTGATTGTTTTGGCCTGTCCTTTGCCTAAAAAGGATTAGGATACCTTCCTGCACCTTGTTCACTATTACTGTTACTTGCTCGTTACAAATTACCTTGCTATCAAACTATCTGTTACCTACAATTTTAGTGCTTGCAGAGAATACCTTGCTGAAAACCGCTTGTCATTTCCTTCTACTCCTCGTTGGGTTCGACACCCTTACTTATCAAAATGACTAAGATTGATCCCCTATACTTGTGGGTCATCAAGACTCTTTTTGGCACCATTATCGGGTAGTGAAGCGCTCTTGGTAAGTGGAAATTGTTAAGGAAAAACTTATACTACGTGCTGAAATTTGTTGCTAGTTGCTACTATGGAGAACAATCCTTTGAGGGGTTTGTTTGGGGTATCTTCACCTCGAACAGAACCACAATTAGTTATAACTCAACCTACATCACCTACTAAAATTTTTACTTATGAAATTCCTTCTGGTATGCTAGAAAATCTTCTTGTTAAACCTTATGCAGGAGATGGAACTGAACATCCTCATATGCATCTTTTATGTGTGAACAAACTATATGGATTATTTATGCTTGTAGGTTTATCCAAAGATGAAGTTAAGAATAAGGTTTTCCCTTTATCTTTGGAGGGAAAAGCATTGACATAGTATAGGCTATGTGATGATCTTGGATCATGGAACTGTAATCGTTTACAATTGGAATTCCATCAAAAGTTTTATCCTATGCATCTAGTTCATCGTGATCAGAATTATATATATAATTTTTGGCCTAGTGAAGGAGAGAGTATTGCTCTAGTTTGGGGAAGTCTTAAGACAATGTTATATTCATGCCCCAATCATGATATTCCAAGGGAAGTTATCAGTCAAAATTTTTATGCTCAGCTTTCTCATAATGATCAAACCATGCTCGATACTTCTTGTGTTGGTTATTATATGAAGAAGACTATTGATTTCAAGTGGGATATCTTAGAAAGAATTAAACACAACTCTGAATATTGGGAACTCTACAAAGTTAATGAGTCAGGTATAAAGCTTTAATTTGATTGTGTTAAATCTTTTATGAATACCGATACTTTTCATAAGTTTAGCACTAAATGTGGACTTGACTTTGAGATAGTAGCCTCTTTTTGTGAATCATTTTATACTCATGTTGACCTACCTAAGGAGAATTGGTTCAAATATCACCCCCTATTAAAGAATAAATTAAAGAACCGGTCATAGCTAAAGAAGCTATTGTTTACAATGTTGATCCAGTTGTGCCTACTTCTTATATTGAGAAATCACCTTTCCCTGTTAGGATAAAGGAACATGCTAAGGTATCAACCGTGGTTCACAAAAGTAATATTAGAACACCTAAGCCCTCTGAACAAATTAAAGTAGAACCTAGTGTTGCTATGGTTAAAGATCTCTTGGTAGAAAATGTTGATGGGCATATCATTTACTTCTCTGATGAAGCTGCTAGAATTGCTAAACCCGACGAAAGAGACAAACACAGACCTGTAGATGGCTTGGCTGTTGTCTTAGTTAAAATAGGAGATCATTGTTATCATGGCTTATGTGATTTGGGTGCTAGTATGAGTGCTATTCCTTTTACCTTATATCAAGAAATTATGAATGAAATAACGCTTGCTGAAATAGAAGATATTGATGTTACTATTAAACTTGCTAATAGAGACACTATCACACCACTTGGGATTGTTAGAGATGTTGAAGTCTTGTGTGAGAAAGTAAAATACCCTACTGATTTTCTATTCCTTGGTTCCCCACAAGATGACTTTTGTTCCATTATCTTTGGTATACTTTCCTTGAGCATCGTCAATGCTAAGATAGATTGTGAAAAACAAACCGTTGGTGTTAGTTTTGGTAATGTGTCTCATGAGTTTAATTTTTCCAACTTCAGTAGACAACCCCGTGATAAAGAATTATCTAATAAGGATGACATAATTGGTCTTGCTTCTATTGCTGTGACACCTCCGATCCATTAGAACAATATTTTCTAGACCATGAAAATGATATGCACTTGCGAGAGATAAATGGAGTAGATCAAATTTTCTTTGAAAAACAACCTCTGTTGAAACACAATTTGCCTGTTGAAACCTTTGAAGGTCCTCCTCCACCTAAAGGTGATCCTGTGTTTGAATTGAAATAATTTCCTGACACTTTGAAGTATGATTGTCTTGATGAGAAAAAGATATATCCTGTTACTATTAGTGCTAACCTTTCAGAACACGAAGAAGAGAGATTATTGAAAGTTCTAAGGAAGCACCAGGCTGCTATTGGATATACTCTTGATGATCTTAAGGGCATTAGTCCCACTCTATGTCAGCACAAGATCAATATGGAACTTGATGCTCAACCCGTTGTTGATCACCAACAACGATTAAATCCTAAGATGAAGGAAGTGGTAAGAACTGTAATATTAAAGCTTCTAGAAGAAGGTATAATATATCCCATAGCTGATAGTAGATGGGTAAGTCCTATTCACTGTGTCCCTAAGAAAGGAGGTATTACCGTTATTCCTAATGATAAGAATGAACTCATTCCACAAAGAATTGTCACTGGCTATAGAATGGTAATTAATTTTAGCAAATTAAATAAAGCTACTAGGAAAGATCATTACCTTTAACTTTCATTGATCAAATGCTAGAGAGACTATCTAAGCACACACACTTTTGTTTCCTAGATGGATATTCTGGTTTCTCTCAAATACTCGTGTCACAATCCGATCAAGAGAAAACCACCTTTACTTGCCCTTTTGGAGCTCATGCTTATAGACGTATGCCCTTTGGTTTATGCAATGCACCTGCTACCTTTCAAACATGTATGCCTACTATATTCTTTGATTTTTGTGAAAAGATTGTGGAGGTTTTCATGGATGATTTTTTCGTTTATGGAACTTCTTTTGATGATTGCTTAAGAAACCTTGATCGAGTTTTGAAGAGATGTGAACAAACTAATGTCATCTTGAATTGAGAGAAGTGCCACTTTATGGTTAATGAAGGTATTGTCTTGGGGCATAAAATTTTTGAACGAGGTATTGAGGTGGATCAAGCTAAAGTTGATGCAATTGAGAAAATGCCATGTCCTAAAGATATCAAAGGTATTCGAAGTTTCCTTGGTCATGCTGGTTTTTATAGGACGTTCATTAAAGAATTCTCTAAAATTTCTAGGCCTCTTACTAATCTTTTGCAAAAGGATATTCCTTTTGTTTTTGATGATGATTGCATGGAAGCCTTTGAGACACTAAAGAAAGCCTTAAACACTGCACCTATTGTTCAACCACCTGATTGGAACTTGCCTTTTGAAATTATGTGTTGTGCTAGTGATTATGTTGTTGGTGCTGTTCTAGGACAAAGAGTTGATAAGAAATCAAATGTTATCCATTATGCTAGCAAAATTCTAGATAGTGCCCAAAGAAATTATGCCACTACTGCAAAATAATTTGTAATAGTCATGCTTGCTTGTGATAAATTTAGACCTTACATTGTTGATTCCAAAGTTACTATTCACACTGACCATGCTGCTATAAAATATCTTATGGAAAATAAAGATGCTAAACCTAGACTCATTAGGTGGGTTATCTTGCTTTAGGAATTTGACTTACATATCGTTGATAAGAAAGGAGCTGAGAACCCCGTAGCTGATAACTTATCTAGGTTAGAAAATATTCTTGATGACCCACTACCTATTGATGATAGTTCCCTCGACGAGCAACTAGCTGCAATAAGTGTGTCACACAACACACCTTGATATGCTGATTATGCTAATTACATTGTCGCTAAATATATACCACCTAGCTTTACATATCAACAAAAGAAAAAAATTCTTCTATGACTTGAGACATTACTTTTGGGATGACCCATATCTTTATAAAGAAGGAGTGGATGGTATTATTAGACTTTGTGTACTTGAGCATGAACAGGAACAAATCCTACGAAAATGTCATTCTGAAGCTTATGGAGGACATCATGCGGGAGATAGAACTGCTCACAAGGTATTGCAATCTGGTTTTTATTGGCCTACTCTCTTCAAGAATGTCTTGTCTTGTGATGAATGTCAAAGAATTGGTAATATTGGTAAGCGTCAAGAAATGCCTATGAATCATTCACTTGTTGTTGAACCATTTCACGTATGGGGTTTTGATTATATGGGACCTTTCCTTCCTCTAACGGATACACTCATATTTAGTTGTAGTTGATTATGTCACTAAGTGGGTAGAGGCTATTCCAAATAGTAGTGCTGATCACCACACCTCCATTAAAATGCTTAAAGAGGTTATCGTTCCGAGGTTTGGAGTCCCTAGATATTTAATGACCGATGGTGGTTCACACTTTATTCATGGTGCTTTCCATAAGATACTTGCTAAATATGTTGTTAACCATAGAATTGCATCACCCTATCATCCTCAATCTAGTGGTCAGGTAGAACTTAGCAATAGATAAATATAATTAATATTACAGAAAACTGTCAATATGTCTCCTAAGAATTGGTCTAATAAATTAGATGATGCACTTTGGGCCTATAGGGCAGCTTATAAAAATCCTATGGGTATGTCTCCATATAAAATGGTATATGGAAAAGCTTGTCATTTGCCTCTAGAATTAGAACATAAAGCATTTTGGGTAATTTAAGAACTTAACTATGGTCTCAAACTTGCTGGTGAAAAGAGGCTATTTGATATTAGCTCACCAAATGAATGGAGAATCCAACCCTACGAAAATGCTAGGCTATTCAAAGAAAAATTAAAAAGATGGCATGACAAAAGAATTCAAAAGTTAGAATTCAAAATAGGATACCATGTTCTTTCGTTCAACTCTCGTTTAAGATTTTTTGTTGGAAAGCTTCTCTCCAAATGGGAAGGACCATATATATTATCGAAGAGGTCTATCATTCTGGATCTATCAAGATTAATAATGCCGAAGGTACTAACCCGAAGGTGGTCAATGGACAAAGAATTAAGCACTATATCTCAGGTACGCCAATTAACGTTGAAAGCAATGTTATCCAAACCATGACACTGGAGGAGCACATAAAAGAAGCCTTCCAGAACACTCCAGAATTCTTAAAAATAGGAGGTACGTGATTCGGTAAGTAAACGGACTCCAAAAAATCCGCAAATTTTTTTTGTATCAGTTTTGGAATATTTTAGAATTTTGGAACTAAAGAAATAAACTGAAAAGTGATCGAGGTGAGCACGATACACCAGGGCACGCCAGGCACGCCTGGTCATGCGCTGGTGGTTTGTGCCCACCTCAGATGCCTTCCCGACTCCGTTTTCCTTCCAAATACTTGTTTCCCAAGAATAAAAATTCTCTATATATACCCTCGACTGTTTTGACGACCGCACGACATAAAATCGTCTATTCTGGTTCCTTGTTGTTTTCCTATCAGATTTGTCGAGTGAGGCATCATTTCTGCCCCCTCTTCTAACAACATGGAGGAAGATTCTTGGCTAACAAAGATAGAGCTGAAGAGGGAGGAGCCGGAAGAAGTCAATAAGGGAGACAAGGGCAAGGAGGCTATCGTGGATCAGCCCCCTGAAGGAGAGCGACCCACGGTCATGGTGGAAGAGGAAGAAGAAGATATCCTTCGGCCTTACTATCCTCATCTCACCCCTCTTGAAATTGGAGCTTTCAGGGCTTTCAAGGAGGTTCACGTTCAGAATAAATACCTCACCCGTGAAAACCTTTTGCTAGAGGAGCATATCACGAACCTCAGGAGCATCATCCGCAAATTTAAGTACTTATTGGAGCTAAAGTGTGACACCTCACCACCACCTTTTTCATCACCACCACCTTCTTCATAACCACCATCAAAGGAGACTTGAGCACACGAGTATGGGCACTCCCCTTAGCTTAAGCCAAGCTTGGGGGAGGTGCCCCGGTATCGTATCACCACCACTTTTATTCACCTTTACCTATTTTAGTTCGATCCTTAGTTTCCCTTTGCTTTAGTTTAACAAAAGTTTCGCATGATCGATTTTCGTGTGTTAGTTTCGTGGCTTATCTATCTATGTAATAGAGTGAATGTTATATAATAAATTTAGTTTTAGTTTTTGCCTCTTTACTTTCTGGTTGCAATCAAATAAAGGAAAATAAACAAATGAAAAAATCATATGCTAATCTTATGGTGAGTAATGACATCACATAAGGAAAAGTATAAGTTGTAAAATTTATTGAAGATTGAAAAACAGAGCATTGGTCAATGATGCAATTCATGAAAGAATTAACAAGGGAAAACAATATTTACATGCAAATACACTATCTTGGACATCTTTGATGATTGTGAGCCCCCATCAAATATTATATGCCAAAATTGTTGACGTTGGACGAGGAATACAACGTAATGATTTATGTTTGTTCATATCCACATAGAAGATATATTGTCATAGATCCTTTAACATGTGGTGCTTACCCAATATCTTTGCTAGCCAAAAATTCCGCACTAAGTAGAGATACTACTTGTGCATAAAAAAACCCAAACCAAACTCTTTCTTTGAGTGTTCACCATAACTACCTATGGATCGAGAAATATCATTCGAGTAAGTTGTCATCGGTGCAATAAGGCAATAAAAATTTCTTCTAAAAATGTTTTGGTCAATTAGTGTAAGAGAAAATTGAGCGGTATACGAAATTATGATGGAAAAGTAATAAAAGTGATAGACTGCATAATAAAGGTTGCTATCATAGGGGGCAATAGAGCGTGACATTATTTTACATTAAGGGATTGGGCATACAAATTGATAAGCGCATGACAACCTCTGCTTCCCTCTGCGAAGGCCTATCTTTTAGTTTTATGCACTTACTTCTATGCAAGAGTCAAACTATTCTTCCCTATTCCCTTTTTTACTTTTTCCTTTTACAAGCATTATTTGGCGACGAAAGATCTAGGCACATATATCCAGTTGGATATGGGTGGGTATGAGTTATTATTTTTGACATCACCTTTGAGGTGAGTGAGCTAGGAGGTGAAACTATAAGCCCCTATCTTCCTACGTGTTCGGTTGAAACTTTTTGTTCATGGGTATATCGTGAGTGTTAGCAATCATAGAAGACTAAATGATAGTTGAGTATGTGGACTTTCCAAAAGGCTCCGACATGAGCCCCTTCCTGAAAATATGATGAATTCTAGTTACAAAGTTGGCTGAGAACATATTTTGTTGGCTTCCAATAAGGTTTATTCTTCATACTTCTTTGTTGTGATGAATTGTTACTTGTTCATGGGAAGCCTTATGATAAAAGTATATTGAAATAAGTTCTTATGTTAGAGTTTGTTGCTTTATGTTAATAAGCATGATGCATCTATGCCCGTATTTTGTTTTTATAGACATATCTCTCTCAAACCATGTGGTCATGCTTTTCCATTTCGGCTTTCGCTTGAGGACAAGCGAGGTCTAAGCTTGGGGGAGTTGATACGTCCATTTTGCATCATGATTTCCTACTGTTATTTAATTTATTTATTTTTGAATAATAATGCTTTGGGGAGTGATTCTAATGCCTTTTCTCTCATAATATGCAAGGTTTACACAAAGAGGGAGCATACTGGTAGCTAGAATTCTGGACCAAAGAAAGGCACGTCAAAGATACCTATTCAGCACAACTCCAATGAAGCTGAAGCTTTACGGAGATTTTTTTGTATTTAGTAAAAAATACTGGAGCCGAAAACTACCAGAGGAGGGGCCCCAGGTGGACACAACCCACTAGGGCGTGCCAGGCCCCCCTAGCCATGCCTTGATGGGTCGTGGCCAGCCTGACCTGCTTCTGGTGCCCATCTTATGGTATATGGCCCAACTTAACCTAAAAAATCAGAGGAGGACTTTCGGGACGAAGCGCGGCTGCCCCGAGGCGGAACTTGAGCAGGAGCACTTTTGCCCTCCCACAGAGCGATTCCGCCGGGGGAGCACTCTTGGAGGGGGAAATTAAAGCCATCATCATCACCAACACCCCTTTCATCTTTGGGAGGCCAATCTTCGTCAACATCTTCAACAACACCATATCCTCTCAAACCCTAGTTCATCTCTTGTGTTTAATCTTTGTACCGGAACCTTAGATTGGTACCTGTGGGTGACTAGTAGTGTTGATTACCTTGTGTAGTTGATTACTATATGGTTTATTTGGTGGAAGATTAGATGTTCAGATCCATTATGCTATTCAATAATCCTCTGATATTGAGCATGCATATTATTTGCGAGTAGTTATCTTTGTTCTTGAGGTCACGGGAGAAGTCATGTTGCGAGTAATCATGTGAATTTGATATGTGTTTGATATTTTGATGATATGTATATTGTGATTCCCTTAGTGTTGTCATGTGAACGTCGAGTACATGACACTTCACCAGTCATGGGCCTAAGGGAATGCCTTGTGGAGTAGTTATTAGATGAAGGATTGCTAGGGTGACAGAAGATTCAACCCTAGTTTATGCCCTACTTTGTAAGGGGCTGATTTGGATCCACATGTTTAATGCTATGGTTAGACTTTGTCTTAATACTTTTCTCGTAGTTGCGGATGCTTGCGAGGGCTATAATCATAAGTAGGTTGTTAGTTCAAGTAAAAACAACGTCTTAGCACCAGTCCACCCACATATCAAATTATCAAAGTAGTGAATACGAATCAAACCAACATGATAAAAGTGACTAGACAAAATTCCCGTGTACCCTAAAGAACACTTTACCTATTACTAGTGATTGTTCTAGCCTCTCCATTGCCACAAAAGGATTGGGCTACCTTGCTGCACCTTGTTCACCGTTACCATTACTTGATCGTTACAAATTACTTTGCTATCAAACTATCTGTTACCTACAATTTCAGTGCTTACAGAGAATACCTTACTGAAAACCGCTTGTCATTTCCTTCTGCTCCTCGTTGGGTTCGACACTCTTACTTATCAAAAGGACTACGATTGATCCCCTATACTTGTGGATCATAAGGAAGCGGCCTAATTTGCATGATCGTCAAGGTATTATTCAACCATATTCTTGTTTTTCCATGCCTGGCTAGTTAAATAACTAGTAGCAAGCCAGAGAGTACTTTGAATGTACTCGCAAGCAACCCATGTTTGGAACAAGGCATAAAAATGATATAGCACTAAGGAGGTAATTTTGAAAAAAGCAGATTTTGAGTGCAATGACATTCCGTATCAACTTGTACAAGCATGCATCATGAGGTTACGAGTATCCATATGAAGATGTTACAAATACCAATATAAAAGAGTTTGGAACAACTCTAGTTTAATCATCACATCGAGTCATCCGACTTAACTCATATATCTCCTCCCCCACACAATAAGTTTAGTAAGACACTGGAGGTAGTTTAAGGAGCACCACCCAACTTTCGTTGACTATGCACATGGCTATTCGAATAGTTTTACACTCTCTAGAGGTTGCACACTTTACCCATAAGTCTCGGGTAACTTCTGCGTCAGACCACGACTCGTGCTATATTTCATACCCACGGTAAGCTCCTAAATAATGCATTTCTGGTGACAAAACTAACAAAGAGTCCACTTGTTGGCACACAGCCCGCTTGATGTACATCACGAGTACCATGCATGAGTGGACCAACAGTCTATGAAAATAGCCACAGTCATCCTTTCCGGCATGACCACATATAGATAGTAACCACGACACTCCCACCACTAGTAATGCAAGCTCTGTGCTAGTGCCGACCAAATTAGTCAACAAAGCCCCGTTCCATAAGGGGTATCATGGTTGTACATGTAAGGTTGGGAATGGTCGACAAATCTTAAATCTATTTTGTTTTCGAACACACACACAAGTTGCTCTGGTACACCACTTCTTTCTCAAGTGGTTACCTAGTTCATCTTTCCCTGAGGCATTAGTGTCCGAATACGGTTGTCGAAAAGTCTTTGAAAACAATTTTTTCCCCATCACCATGCATATACCCGTCCCATTTGCGTAGCAACTATTTTAGCAACCTATCTACTTCCCGCCAAAACAACTCCATAGGGAAAATAGAGTCATGGGAACGCAAGTGTCGATGAGGAAAGTAATGGAAGCAACCCACTAAAGTGGTCACCATTTCATCATGATTCAATGCAACAAAGTAAAATGCCATATGTCACACAAAAAATGGGTTTCATAGACATCGTCAAAGGGTTACTTGCCTGGCTCAACAAAGTCTTCGAGATGTTCTAATCCTTCTCGTTCAACTTCTTCGTGAACAATGCAATCTATCATCACAATATACGGGTAAAAATAACACCACAACAAAAACAGGAAAAATACATCACTCGTAACAGTTTCAAATAATTTTTCTAAAATACTAGAGTAAAAACTAGAAATAGCAAAAATATTAGTTTTGGGATTTGGAGTGTCAAAAAATAGTGAAAAGCATTTTAACAGTGGTTTCAAATGCTTTAAAAAGGGTTTAAAAATACTGTACGAAAAACATTCTTGGACATGCATAAAAAATATACCATTAAATAGGTTGGATTATTTCAAGAATTATGGAGTTGGAATGTTTGGATTTGGACAAAAACCATGGGCTGTGGAATTTTTGGAAAGCATAGACAAAATAAAAATAAAAATGGCCAGGCTGGTCGGGCCAAATCAGCTTGTAGTTGGGCCGACCCAGAGCCAAAGCGGCTTGAGAGAGCAAAGGCACCTATGGCCCTAGGTTTCAAACCTGATGCACGAGCCCAAGGGCAGGCCATCGTCAACTTCTGGCCAGAGGGCGAGATCTCACCAGTGTCGACTCCTGCCACAACGAGGCAAGATGGCGGAAGGAATAGAGTCAGGGGAGCATTGCTATTCTGGTGGAAGTGGAGGGAGTCATTGGAGTGCAGGGATTCACGAGCGACAAGGAAGCCATGGTGGAGGGCTTCGAGGGGAGGTCACTGTCGATGATTCCTTGCTGCAAACGAACGAGAGAGAGAGAGATAGGAGATCACGTCAGGGAGGTGAGAGGAAGCCATGGGGAAAGAAAACAAGGCCAGAGGAGCTCCCTACCTCGAGATCATCCACGACCCGAGGCAGTAGCGTCAGGCTTGATCCCAAGCCTAGGGGGTCTTGGAGGGGCTTTGAGGGGTTTAGGCGCTCGATTAGGTGTATGAAAGATAGGTTAAAGGGGTAGAGAGGGCTTGGTGAGGCCTTTAAGTAGCCGGGCGCGAGAGCACCATAGGTGGGGTTCATGGTAGTGGTGTACAACGTTGATGGAGGCCACGGGAGGGTTTGGTCTCATTTCTAGGGTGCTCGTGGAGATGGTCCACGACCAGGGGGAGGAAGAGGGAGAGTGGGGATGACGTCAGGAGCTAGCACGATGGAGATCGTCCATTGGATCTCTCAGATGGCCAGGGCGCGTGTGAGGAGGAGCGACAGGAGGAAGAAGGATGAGGGGGCCAACAGGTTAGCGTGTCTCAGATGCCAAGGGGGCCTCGGGGCACACGGTCCCATTGCCCAAGGCTGTCGGGGGGCCACGGGATGGGCATGCTATAGTGCGGCTGGGTACTATAGCATGCTCCAAAGCGCCATTTTGGCATGTCAGGCATGCCTCATGCGCTTTGGGCATGCCCTGGCTTGTCCACTAGCTTCTGGTGCATATAGATATGCTTTGGGTTAGCTTAGGAGCTAAGGTTGAGGTAGGAAGACAAAAATGATGGGGACAAAGATGTTGTCTTGGTTGTCTAGTGAGAAAATGTGGGGTTTACCCCCCTCCCCCAAATAATTGAGTAGTGCACCAAACCTTTTGACTACAAATGCAAGGGGTCTAGGAGGTTCTGTGGTAAAAACATAGACTCAAGGAGAAAATGTTAAGGGGTGAATACAACAACTTTAGGATTTCACCAGGAGGTCTTTGATGTTGGTCTAGGCAAGATAAAGGTTCCCCTTGCCATGAGATTTAACTGTGTCAAATAGTAGATAAAAATGGGGTTGATCACAAAGTTTGAGCTCATTTGATGAAAGTTGCCAATGCAAACTTTATAAACCCTAGAACTCAACAAAAATATATTTCCTTAGATCTAGCCATGCTAGTCCTTTCTTCTTGATGCACCACTTGGTATGGTGGAATCATTTGGGGATTAGACCATTCCCACAAAGTTTGACATGGAGAAACTTGGCAATGTAAAGTTGCTCATATTTGGTTCTGGACTGAGAGGGTATTGGGGCATTTTGGTGAGCCAAAATTATTAAGATTGAGATGAAACTTGGCAAGATCATCACATATGGCATATGTGATATGTTTGACTTTTCCTGCATTTATTTGACAATATTTCTTCTAGAAATGTTTTAAATACTTGGAATATCCAAAAAAGGTTTTGGTGGGTTTTGTCCAATATTTTGAACTTGACCATGTGTTTAAACTCTTATATATGGAAAATATATGTCCACTGGGTTTCCCTAATTTTCTCAAATATTTTCTAAACATAAAAATAATTCTCCCCTATAAAAGATCATTTTTGGCCTCAGAAAAAGGCAATTAAATAAAATACCAAAACATTTAAAAATTATATTTTTGTGGCTTTGGGAAGTCTTATAGATAATAGGTTCCAAATAAAATTTTGAGGCAAAATATCTACCATATTTGAGGACTTGTAGTACAAACCTCAGTTCATGGGTTTTTGAAAACCTTAATCAAATAAAAGAGTTTTGTGCAAAATAATAATTTGTAAAAATAGTTCTAGGCCCTATACACATGGCATGATCATTGGGCAAAGACTTTGATCAAGGAGATGAGTTTTGAGAGCAGGAGGATTTTTCTGAATTAAAATGCAAGCAAGCAGACAACAAATAGCAATCAACTCAAGCATTCACGTCCACATAAAAAGTTTTAATTGGTCCAAAATTTGAAACTCCATAATTATAGCAAACTCGTACAAACACAGGGTGTCCCAGACCTACCCCTCTTACAAGAGTCTCCTCGCTGAGATTCCTAAGCTAGGCACTAAAAAGATATGGAAATTATGATCTAAGGTAGTCTTCACGCTCCTAGGTTGCTTTTGCTTCGGTATGGTTGCTCCATTGGACCTTGAAATACTAGATGGTGCGACTTCAAGTGCAATGCTCGACTTCATCCAAGATGGGAACTAGCCTCTCACGATAAGTGAGGTCCGACTGGAGGTCGATGCCTTGATGATCGATGTACTTGTAGAGGTCGAAGCGGTCGGGGACTTGGAGACACTTCCGGAGTTGCGACACATGGAAAGGTTGTGCACATCGGATAGCTCAAAAGGTATCTCCAGCTGGTACACAAATTTACCTCATCTTGAAGTGATCTTGAAGGGGCCGATGTATCATGATGCAAGCTTTCCCTTGACATGGAAACGCTTGGTTCCTTTGAGAGGCGTGACTCGGAGATAGACATGATCTCCAACATTGAGTTTCACTTATCAACGGTGGGAGTTGGCATAGCTCTTCTGTCTTGACTTGGCGGTCTCTAGACGATTTCTAGTGAGCTGAACTGCTCTTCTGCTCCGCGGAGGATACCTGGTCCAAAGTCTAGTCCTTCCCTGGTCTCTAACGAGTTGACGGGAGTGCGGCACTTGCGTCTGTACAACACCTCAAATGGTGCCATCTGAAGACTGGACTGATAGCTATTGTTGTAGGAGAACTCAGAAAAGTGTAAGCAATCTTCCCATTTGGCTCCATATACCAAAACACAAGCATGAAGCATATCTTCGAGTATCTGGTTTACTCACTCCATCGATCCTCCGGTATGGGGGTGAAAAGCAGCGCTGAAGGATAGCTTGGTTCCCATTACTTATTGAAATTTCTTCCAAAACTTTCAGGTAAACTGTGTACCTCAGTCCGACACAATCTCCTTTAGAATTCTATGAATGCTCATGATCCTATTGATGTAGGGATTGGCTAGATGATTTCCATCATAGGTGGTCTTGACGGGAATGAACTGGGCTACTTTGGTCAGGTGATCGACAATGACCCAAATGGAATCATGTCCCTTGCTTGACCTGGAAACTTTCTTTGCACTTCGGGGTCCATTCAAACATCTTGTCATTCTTTAAGAGGTGAGTCATGGGTCTAGAAATGTTCGAGAATCCTTCGAAGAACTTGTAGTAGTATCCCGCGAGTCCAAGGAAGCTTCTGACTTCCTTCACATTGCTTGGGGGTTACCACTTAGTCATGGCTTCCATCTTGGCAGGATCTGCTGACAATCCTTCTGGAGTGAACACATGACCCAAGAATCCAACTTCATGCAGCCATAATTTTAACTTGCTAAAATTAGGACAAAGCTGGTGCTCTCGAAGCTTATCTAGGACCATTCTCAAGTGTTGCTCATGCTCTTCTTCATACTTGGAGTAGATGTGTATGTCGTCAATAAAGACAATGACAAATTTGTCCAAGTACTCCATGCAAACTTTGTTCATGAGGTATGATACATATCTATCATATCTATAATTTTTGATTGCTTCATGACAATATTCTACAACTTTCATATACTTTTGGCAACTTTTTATACTATTTTTGGGACTAACATATTGATCCAGTGCCCAGTGCCAGTTCCTGTTTGTTACATGTTTTTTGTTTCGCCGAATATCCATACCAAATGAAGTCCAAATGCGATAAAAACTTACGAAGATTTTTTTGGAATATATGTGATTTTGGGGAAAAAGAATCAAGGCGAGATGATGCCCGTGGGGCCCACAAGCTGTAGGGGCACGCCCTACCCCCTGGGCACGCCCTACCCCCTGGGCACGCCAAGGTGGCTTGTAGTCACACCGTAAGGCAGTTGGTGCCCTTCTTTCACCGCAAGAAAGCTAATATCCGAATCAAATAAATTTTTAGCCCAATCGGAGTTACCGATCTCCGGGAATTTAAGAAACGGTGAAAGGCCAGAACTGGGAACGCAGAAAAAGAAGGAAACACATGGAGAGAGAGATCCAATCTCGGAGGGGCTCCCAATGCTCCGCCGCCATGGAGGCCAAGGACCAGAGGGGAAACCCTACTCCCATCCAGGGGGGAGGCCAAGGAAGAAGAAGGAGGGGGATCTCTCCTCCTCTCTCTCGGTGGCGCCAGAACACCACCGGGGCAATCATCGTGTGACAGTGATCTACACCAACACCTCCGTCATCTTCCCCAACATCTTCATCGCCTTCCCCCATCTATATTCAGCACTCCACTCTCCCGCAACCCGCTGTACCCTCTACTTGAACATGGTGCTTTATGCTTCATATTATTATCCAATGATGTGTTGCCATCCTATGATGTCTGAGTAGATTTTTGTTGTCCTATCAATGATTGGTGAATCGCTATGATTAGTTTAATTTTCTTGTGGTTATGTTGCTGTCCTTTGGTGCCCATCATATGAGCTCACGCGTGGATCACACCATAGGGTTAGTTGTATGTTTATAGGACTATGTATTGGAGGGCAAGGGTGATAGCAGTTTCATCCTAGCATAGAAATTGATGCATACGAGATTGAAGGGGGACCAATATATCTTAATGCTATGGTTGGGTTTTACCTTAATGAATGTTAGTAGTTGTGGATTCTTGCTAATAGTTCCAATCATAAGTGCATAGAATTCCAAGTAAGGGATGACTTGCTAGCAGTGGCCTCTCCCACATAAAACTTGCTATCAGTCTAGTAACATAGTCAATTGCTTAGGGACAATTCCGCAACAACTACCAACACTTTTCTAGACTCGTTAAACTAACTTAATTATCACTTTATCTAAAAAGTCCCTAGTTTTTATTTATGTGTTCTTTATTATCTTGCAAACCTACCCCATAACACCTACTAAGTACTTCTAGTTTCATACTTGTTGTAGGTACATCGAACACTAAGCGTGCGTAGAGTTGTATCGGTGGTCGATAAAACTTGAGGGAATATTTGTTCTACCTTTAGCTCCTCGTTGGGTTCGACACTATTACTTATCGAAATAGGCTACAACTGAACCCCTACACTTGTGGGTTATCAAGACCTTTTTCTGGCATCGTTGGCGGGAGCAATAGCGTGGGGTGAATATTCTCGTGTGTGCTTGTGTGCTTTATCACTAAGTAGATTTTATTTGTTGTTCTAAGTTTTTCTCTATCTTTAGCTATGGATATGGAACATGAAATACCAAAAAAATTAGGTGTACTTGCTACTCATGGAGATGGGGAACCTCCTAAAACCCTCGATGCTCGTTATGTGAAAGATATTATGCAGTACTTTAATAATCCTGAAAAAACCCCATTCAATTATATAATGGGACACACGTTTGATGAATACTTTAGGGATTATTGCTTGACTCAAAAAGGGAAACTGTTATGGGATCAAATTCATATGTTACGTTGGTATGCTCAGAATTAATGCTTGATAAATGATTATACTTGTTGCTCTATGATGAAGGCTCCATACCTGCCCTTTCCATGTAAATTTAATGATAATGAAACCTTGGAATCTTATGCTAATGGTATATATGATTACTATGATGTGGAATGAATAGAAGAATTCATTGCTTTTATGGGTGCTTGTGAAATCAAATGTTTGTTTGAGGAGTATGAAAATTATGATGGTGTTGTTTACAGATCTGAAAATCTTCTATACTACGATATTGCTATGAGAATTATAAATACAATGCTGATATTAATGCTTTTATTGAGAAAGTCTCCACTGTCCAAGAAGAGACTAATATTTTCCAGGAACCTATGGAATAAGAAATTCCTGACACTATGAGCTCATTAGATGAAAAATATGATGAGGAGAGTGAAGGACAAAAGGAGGAAGAGCGGATTAGCTACTCGTGCCCACCTTCTAATGAGAGTAACTCTTCAACTCACACATTGTTTAATTTCCCTTTGTGCTTACCAAAGGATGAATACTATGTTGATTGCTATGATCCCTTGGATTCATTTGAAATACCCCTTTTTGATGAAATTGATACTTGCT
The DNA here is from genome assembly GCA_022496015.1 of Hordeum marinum. Lineage (NCBI taxonomy): Eukaryota > Viridiplantae > Streptophyta > Magnoliopsida > Poales > Poaceae > Hordeum > Hordeum marinum. The sequence continues at coordinate 155,609,572 of CM039673.1, read as the reverse complement.
ATACTTGTGGCCATGACACCAATATGAATTATGCTTATGGAGATGAATTTGCTATATTTCCTTATGTTAAGAATGAAATTGTTGCTATTTGAAAGCACATTTGCTCCCTTGGTGGTTTTGGTAATTAATAACAACATATATGTCATTGAACTAATGTTTCCACTAAGTATGTTTCAGGAAAAGTTCAATGATGGGTTGGCAAAAGGATTGTGGAATACCCCAAGATGCAAGGGAATGGATTGGCAAATCTTCAAGCAAAGGACTCGTGAGAAATCACTTTGAGTCCATAGGAAAGCCCATACTATTAAAAGGGGGTAAGGTTTTGTTGGTGAACAAAATGCTCAAACATGCACAAGTGATAGTCACCACATACATGCACAAGCTCTTCCACAAAAGTCTATACAAAGCCAAATACTCAAAATTGGTGCAACCAACACATTCCACTCGGTGCCACCGATTCTAGAACCTAGACAGACTCAGCCAAACCCTAGTCACTTCGATGCAACTGATTCTGCTTCGGTGCCTCCAAGTTTGGGTTGCCAACTTTCTGTTACGCAAATTCAGATATCGGTACCACCGAGATTGTTGGATCGGCATCACCGAGATTGGGCAATCCGACCGGTGGTCACCTTATCGGTGCAACCGAGATTCGAAAGTTGCCACCTTTTGTTCACTTAGGTACCACCGAGATTAACACACCGGTGTCACCGATTTGGTCATTTTGTGTGTAACGGTTGGATTTTTGGAGATGCCTATATATACTCCTCCACCACCAATAACTCGCAAGAGAAGCACTCAGAACTGTTCCCCACTCATACCTACTAATGTTCTGAGAGAGAGCCACCTACTCATGTGTTGAGATCATGCCATTCCATTCCTACCATATGAATCTTGATGTCTAGCCTCCCCAAGTTTCTTTCCACCCAATCAATCTATTCCACCAACCAAATCTATGAGAGAGTGATTTTGTGTTCAGGAGTCTATCATCTTGAAGCACAAGAGCAAGGAGTTCATCGACACTATCGACCCTATTACCTTTTGGAGGGTGGTGCCTCCTAGATTGGTTAGGTGTCTCTTGGGAGCCTCCTACTTCGTGTTGTGGAGTGAACCAAGAATTTTGTAAGGGCAAGGATATCGCCTACTTCATGAAGATCTACCCCGAGTTAGGCTAGTCCTCCGTGGACGTAGGCCATCATGGTATAGTCAAGGTTGCTTCTTCGTGGAACCCTCATTGGGTAGAGCCCTCCATGGACTCTCGCGACCGTCACCCTCCGTAGGTTGAAGACTCCATAAACATGGATGTACGATAGCGTCACCTATTGGAACCACAGAAAAATCATCATGTGACCAATTGCGTTTGATCTTCGTACCCTCTCTTTACTTACAAGCTTCTCTTTACTTTCCGCTGCTATACTTGTAGACATGCATGTGTAGGGTGTACTTGACATACTATGAATACTAAAATCTTCCAAGAATTAAAATTGGGAAAAAGTAGATTTTTATTTGGTCAAGTAGTCTAATCACCCCCCTCTAGCACTACTTTCGATCCTACAAGTGGTATCAGAGCTTTGGTCTCCATTGAATTGGTCTCACAACCTAGGAGAGTATGGTGTCTAGTGAGGGAAATTATCACCGTAGAGGTCCATACTTTGATGGCACAAATTTTGCTAGTTGGAAGCACAAAATGAAAATGCATTTGTTTGCTCATAACCCTGCCGTTTGGGCTGTTGTTCGCGTTGTTATGCAAGGTGAATTCTTTGCGGAAGGAAGGGAACCGAATCATGAAGCGACTGCAGATGAATTGAAGATGTTGCAACTTAATGCTCAAGCATGTGACATTCTTTTCAACTGCCTATGCCCCGAAGAGTTCAACAAAATCAGCCATCTTGAGAATGCAAAAGAGATTTGGGACACTTTGATTGGTATGCATGAAGGTATAAAATCTGTGAGAGAATCCAAGTTGGATGTTCTTCAAATTCAACTTGACAAGTTCAAGCGAATAAATGACTGACAAATTCATCATCAAGAAGATACTTTGTGCTTTGGATGATCGATATGACACCGTTTGCACATTGATCCAAATGATGCCCAACTACAAAGATCTCAAGCCAACGGAAGTGATTGGAAGGATTGTTGCTCATGAGATGACACTCAAAGACAAGGAAGAGCTTCACCACAAGTCTAGCAGTGCTTACAAAGCCACAAGTGATGCTCCCACTACCTCTAGCGACAACCTTGTCACAAATGAAGAGATAAGCCTCATAGTCAAGAAATTCAACAAGTTCTATAAGAATAGAAGCAAAGATCCAAGATCCAACTCAATATATGAAGAGAAGAGTTCGTCAAGTTGTGGCCGAAACTGCTCCAATGAGTGCACGACTCCTTACAAACGAAGAGAAGAGTCACCAAGAAGACGAAGCTGAAGAGATGAATCGCCTCGAAGAGAGAGAATGAATAGAGATGATCGTTATGAACTAAGACCCTCAAGGAGAAGTAGGGACTCGGAGAAGGACAAGAGCTACTCAAGAAGAAAACATCAAGCTCATGTTGGTGAATGGGTTTCTGGCTCCGACTCGGATAATCACTCCGAGAGAAGCTATCATTCCAATTCCGACAATAGTCAAGATGAATGTGTTGCTAGAATTGCACTAGTGACAACCAAATCCTATGATCTATTTGATTAACCAAATTAAGGGAGCGGAAGTTGCTTCGTGGCTAAAGTCCCCAAGGTATCACACCCCGGATATCTTGAGTTCGATAGTGATGAAGATGATTTGCTTTATGATGATGACTTGCTATGTGATAAAACTAGTGATGTTGGTCAAAACGAACTTGATAATTATCATGGTAGTAAAGATAGGTCAATTGACGATGATAAGATGAAAATAGAAGAACTAACTAAAGAACTTAACACTCTAAAGTTAGCCCATGAATCTACTCTTGAAGATCATAGAGAGCTTGTAAGAACTCATGAGAAGCTACGCTTCGAGAATCTCAATTTGGAGCAAGAACATGAATTTCTTAAAGCTATCAATGACGATCTCCGAAAGAATACTTCATCTTATCTTGCGAAATGACTACCCTAGTCTACATTCATGCCACAAGTCAAATCTAAGCAAACTAGTGACAAAGGCAAGAAAGATTCTTAATCTAGTAGCAACAATAAAAATGCTAAACCCAATGATGTTGCTCCTAGTAGTTCTATTGATTCCACTAATGATGATTCTCTTAGCCAAGTTACACTTGAGCAAGAAAATGCTTTATTGAAAGGAATTATAGAGAAACATATCTACAAGAGTCTTACCGGGTGTAAGCAATTTGAGGAAATTGTACGCAAGCACGGAGGATACCGGAAGAATCATGGTGCTGGTTACTTGAACGATAATGGAGTTGAGTGGGAAGAAGGTCAATACCCCAATCTGAAGTTTGTTCCCCAAAAGGAGAAGTATGAAAATACTCTTCCCAAGGGAACAAAACCTCAATATGACGTTCCACCACAAGACCAAGAGCTCAAGGGCAAGAACAAGCTTCAAGAGGACTTGTACTCTTATGAATATGAATCCCAAGCTTTGGTGAAGTGGGTTCCCAAGGCTACTACAAGCTAAACTTCTACAAGTGCTACTTCAACACCGAGGATCCCCATCGACTTTATGTTGGTCCCCAAGAAGAAGAACTAGAATGTTCTTGCAGGGTGACTCCGCCAATGAAATTCACTCTCTTTAATTATTGGCAAGAACTATTTGCTATCGACATCAACTTTATGCAATAGTTCAAGAGTCACATATTCCCTCAAAGGTAAGCAAGGGACAAGGTAATCAACAAATCAATGGACATCATCACACATGCTTTGCGCTCGATGACCGTAGATATCCTTGTATTTGTCTCTTGTGTGTTGGAACCAACCCATGTAGGTGAGAAGAGTAAGGAAACAACAAGGATGCTCCCAACTCTTGGTGATCTTTATCAACTTTGAGCATCCACCACTACCTCACCAACATGAAGTCTTCATCGACAAAACCCAAGGTTAGTTTATCCCTCTTATGGGGGGATGTCACATCAAGGGGGAGCTTTATTCTAAGACTTGAGTCAAAGCATCTCTTAGTATGCGACAACATTAAATGCTTTATGTAAAAGTGGTAACCCCACTTGTGCTTAAACGATGAGTATAACCTAGGATCAAGTACTCTTACTTTGCTCCTAAGTCAAATACTCATATATAGATGACTTCGTCATCGCCAAAGAGCTTGTTAGATACTATTATGTTTGTGCATGTTTGCCATGATTTCATTTGACATCTTATTGTGTGAGGATGTTGGTCTGCATTTATTTACTCATTCAAGGATATCATATTGTTTCTATTTTGCTTTTGATTTATGTTTTGCCAATTGGATAGACAAGAATGCCTAGGACCACTCTTTAGCTATCTATGCTTTCTCACCTCATACTCTATTCATGCTACATCACAAAATTTGAACAAGTGATTTTTGATCCGTCTATGTGAGGAGCACTCGGAGTTCTGTATCGATGAGGATTGACCATTAAAACCTCCCAAGTGCATCTCGGTGGAACCAACCCTGAAATCTCGGTCTCAGTGAATGCCAAGGGTTGATCTGGTTTTCAATCTTGGTACCATCGATTCCATCTTCTTGGTTACACCGAGTTTCCTTGTCAACTAATAGTTGAGGAACTCGGTGACACCGAAAAGTTAGAATCTGTGTCACCAACAGTGGTGGGTATAAATACTATGGACCCCGACGCTTTGAACTTCATCCTCAAACCGTCGCGCCTCAGAACTCTAAGCTGCCGCTTTTGAGACCCCTGGTCGTCGCCCTTGTATCCCTTTGCTCCTCCGCCGCTGGGAATCGCCGTCATCGACGAAATCTTCTCTGGCGTCACCGTAGCGGATCCACGCCAAGTTAGGGTACGGATTTGACCTCCTTTGCACTCCTCTTCCAATTCTTGCGCATTGGATTTGATTTTATATATAAGCCACTCATTGCACGTATTCCTATCCACGAGAAATTACTAGAGTCTAGTGATGTTAGATTTTCTAGGGTCTAGCAAATGTTAAATTGTGGGAATAACGGACACTACTCCAATGAGTGCACGGCTCCTTACAAACCAAGAGAAGTGTCACCAAGAAGACGAATCTCAAAAGATGAATCACCTCAAAGAGAGAGAAGGAGTAGAGATGATTGTTATGAACGAAGACCCTCAAGGAGAAGTAGGGACTCGGAGAAGAAGGATAAGTACACCAAGAGCTACTCCAGAAGAAAACATCAAGATCATGTTGGTGAATGGGTTTCCGGCTCCGAATCCGACAACCACTCCAAGAGAAGCTATCACTCCAACTCCGACTATAGTAAAGATGAAGGTGTTGCCGGACTTGCACTAGTGTCAACTGACTCCTACGACATATCTGATTCACCAAATGAAGGGAGTGGATGTTGCTTCATGGCTACAGGCCCCAAGGTATCACACCCTGATTATCTTGATTTCAATAGTGATGAAGATGACTTGTTAATTGAAGATGACTTGTTATTTGACAAATCTAGTAATGTTAGTCAAAATGAACTTGCTAGTACTCACTCCAGTGTAGACAAATCGTGCGATGATGATAAGTTGGAAATAGAACGAAGAACTCGAGAACTAAAAACTCTTAAGTTAGCTCATGAGTCAACTCTAGAAGATCATAGAGAGCTTGTAAGAACACATGAGAAGCTATGCTTCGAGAAGATAAATTTAGAGCAAGAGCATGAGTTCCTAAAAGCTATCAATAACGTTCTTGGAAAGAAGACTTCCTCTTATCTAGCCAAGCGACTTCTCCTATCTACATTCATGCCACAAGTTAAGTCTAAGCAAGCTAGTAACAAAGGCAAGAAAGGTTCTTCATCTAGTAGCAACAATAAAAATGCTAAACCCAATGATGTTGCTTCTAGTAGTTCTATTGATTCCACTAATGATGATTCTATTAGCCAAGTTACAGTTGAGCAAGAAAATGCTTAAACGATGAGTATAACCTATGATCAAGTACTCTTACTTGTTTCCTAAGTCAAATACTCATATATAGATGACTTCATCATAGCCAAAGTGCTTATTAGATACTATTATGTTTGTGCATGTTTGCCATGATTTCATTTGACATCTTATTGTGTGAGGATGTTGGTCTGCATTTATTTACTCATTCAAGGATATCTAATTGTTGCTATTTGGCTTTTGATTTATGTTTTGCCAATTGGATAGACAAGAATGCCTAGGACCACTCTTTAGCTATCTATGCTTTCTCACCTCATACTCTATTCATGCTGCATCACAAAATTTGAACAGGTGCTTTTTGATCCCTCTGTGTGAGGAGCACTCGGAGTTCTGTATCGACAAGGACTCACCATTAAAACCTTCCAAGTGCATCTTGGTGGAACCAACCCCGAAATCTTGGTCTCAGTGAATGCCTAGGGTTGATCTGGTTTTCAATCTCGGTACCATTGATTCCATCTTCTTGGTTACACCGAGTTTCCTTGTCAACTAAAAGTTGCGGAACTCGGTGACACCGAAAAGTCAGAATCGGTGTCACCAACAGTTGTGGGTATAAATACTGTGGACCCCGACGCTTTGAACTCTATCCTCAAACCGTCGCGCCTCAGAACAATAAGCTACCGCTTTTGAGACCTCTGGTCAATGCCCTTGTCTCCCTTTGCTCCTCCGCCGCTGGGAATCGCCGTCGTCGAGGAAATCCTCTCTAGCGTCACCGTAGCGGATCCGCGCCAAGTTAGGGTACGGATTCGACCTCCTTTGTGCTCCTCTTCCGATTCTTGCGCATTGGATTTGATTTTATCTATAAGCCACTCATTACACGTATTCCTATCCACGAGAAATTACGATAGTCTAGCGAATGTTATATTTTCTAGGGTCTAGCAAATGTTAAATTGTGGGAAGCACGGACACTACTCCAATGAGTGTATGGCTCCTTACAAACGAAGAGAAGAGTCACCAAGAAGACGAATCTCAAGAGATGAATCACCTCAAAGAGAGAGAAGGAGTAGAGATGATCGTTATGAACGAAGACCCTCAAGGAGAAGTAGGGACTCGGAGAAGAAGGACAAGTACACCAAGAGCTACTCCAGAAGAAAATATCAAGATCATGTTGGTGAATGGGTTTCCGGCTCCGAATCCGACAACCACTCCAAGAGAAGCTATCACTCCAACTCCGACTATAGTAAAGATGAAGGTGTTGCCGGACTTGCACTAGTGTCAACTGACTCCTACGACATATCTGATTCACCAAATGAAGGGAGTGGATGTTGCTTCATGGCTACAGGCCCCAAGGTATCACACCCTGATTATCTTGATTTCAATAGTGATGAAGATGACTTGTTAATTGAAGATGACTTGTTATTTGACAAATCTAGTAATGTTAGTCAAAATGAACTTGCTAGTACTCACTCCAGTGTAGACAAATCGTGCGATGATGATAAGTTGGAAATAGAACGAAGAACTCGAGAACTAAAAACTCTTAAGTTAGCTCATGAGTCAACTCTAGAAGATCATAGAGAGCTTGTAAGAACACATGAGAAGCTATGCTTCGAGAAGATAAATTTAGAGCAAGAGCATGAGTTCCTAAAAGCTATCAATAACGTTCTTGGAAAGACGACTTCCCCTTATCTAGCCAAGCGACTTCTCCTATCTACATTCATGCCACAAGTTAAGTCTAAGCAAGCTAGTAACAAAGGCAAGAAAGGTTCTTCATCTAGTAGCAACAATAAAAATGCTAAACCCAATGATGTTGCTTCTAGTAGTTCTATTGATTCCACTAATGATGATTCTATTAGCCAAGTTACAGTTGAGCAAGAAAATGCTTTATTGAAAGGAAATATAGAGAAAGGTATCTACAAGAGTCTTGCCGTGTGTAAGCAATTTGAGGAAATTGTACGCAAGCACGGGGGCTACCGAAAGAACCATGGTGTTCGCTACTTCAAAGCTAATGGAGTTCAATGGGAAGAAGGTCAATACCCCGAGCACAAGTTTGTTCCCCAAAAGGAGAAGTACGAAAATACTCTCCCCAAGTGAACAAAAGATCAAGATGATGTTCCACCACAAGACCCCAAGCTCAAGGACAAGAACAAGCTTCAAGATGACATTGGCTCATATGAAGATGATTCCCGAGCTTTGGTGAAGTGGGCTCCCAAGGCTACTACAAGCTCAACTTCCACAAGTGCTACTTCAACACCGAGGATCCCCATCGACTTTATGTGGGTCCCCAAGAAGAAGAACTAGAAAGTTCTTGAGGGGTGACTCTGCCAATGAAATTCACTCACTTTCATTATTGGCAAGAACTATTTGCTATCGACATCAACTTTATGCAATAGTTCAAGGATTCACATATTCCCTCAAAGGTAAGCAAGGGACAAGGTAATCAACAAATCAATGGACATCATAACACATGCTTTGCACTCCATGTCCATAGATATCCTTGTATTTGTCTCTTGTATGTTGGGACTAACCCATGTAGGTGAGAGGAGTAAGGAAACAACAAGGATGCTCCCAACTCTTGGTGATCTTGGTATCTTCATCAACCTTGAGCATCCACCACTACCTCACCAACATGAAGTCTTCATCGACAAAACCCAAGGTTAGTTTATCCCTCCTTTGGGGGGATGTCACATCAAGGGGGAGCTTTACTCTAAGACTCGAGTCAAAGCATCTCTTAGTATGTGACAACATTAAACGCTTTATGTAAAAGTGGTAACCCCACTTGTGCTTAAACGATGAGTATGACCTATGATCAAGTATTCTCACTTGGGTCCTAAGTCAAATACTCATATATAGATGACTTAGTCATCGCCCTAGTCCCTGTTTGATGCTAGTATGTCTATGCATGTTTGTCATTATTTCTTTTGACATCTTTTTTTGTGAGCATGTTGGTATACATTTATTTTCTCATTCGAGGACATCCAATTGTTGCTATTTGGCCTTTGATTTATCTTTGCCAATTGGATGGACAAGAATTCCTAGGACCACTCCTTATATATCTATGCTTTCTCATCTCATATTCCATTCATGTTGCATCACAAAATTCGAGCAAGTACTTTTCGATCCCTTTGTGTGAGGAGCACTCGGAGTTCCGTATCGTCAAGGACTGACCATTAAAACCTCCCAAGTGCATCTTGGTGGAACCAACCCACAATTCTCGGTCTCACCAAATGCCTAGGGTTGATCTGGTTTTCAATCTCGGTACTATCGATTCCATATTCTCGGTTACACCGAGTTTTCCTGTCTGCTGACAGTTGAGGAACTCGGTGACACCAAAAATTTAGAATCAGCGTCATCGATAGTGAAGGGTATATAAGCTATGGTCCCGACGGTTTAAAATTTTAATCTTCAATCAGCGTGCCCCAAACCCTAGGCTGCCGCCAAAGGATCCCCTGGTCATCCCCTTGACTTCCCGCGCTCCTCCATCGCTAGGATCCTCGCTGTCGATGGGCATGTTCACCGGCACCGTCCCCGTAGCGGATCCGTCGCCAAGTTAGGGTACGGATTCAATTTTTCTTGTGCTCCCCGTCCAATTCTTACACAATGAAATGGATTTTATCTATAAGCCACAGTTTGAGAGCTTTCCATCCAAAAGAAAATCTCGTAGAGTAGAGAATGGTTGATTTTTAGGGTTTTGCCGTCTGCCAAGTGTATCTCGGTAGAACTGATGCGAAGAAATCAGCGTCACCGATTTTATTTTCTGCCACACTGAGAACACCTCGGTGGAACCGAGTTCTCATTTTTGGTGCAACCGAAAATTGTGCCAAGTTCCTGGAAAGAAGGTTGTTTGTCTCGGTGTGACCGAAATTTTTGCCTCTCCTGTACCGAAATACACTTGACATGATGCAAAACTTGGAAAATATTTTGTTCAAACGTTCAAAAACATCTACATTTTGTGATGACTTATCCTATTCTACTCTTCTATACTATATTCACAGGGTCAGTATGTCAGGGTCAGATAGTTAGAATTTGCGAGAGCAGAATGTTGACATGAGTTCAGGGACTAGTCCTGAGTCTAGTTCTTCCTTAGATCCAGGCACTCCTAGTTCTCATGGGTTGCCTAAGGCTGAAACAAGGACAAGGAAGAGACTCAATTCTGAAGAAGAAGATTTTGATTTTGTTCCAGAAGATGTTCTTGCTAAGAAGCAAGAGAAGGCTGTAAGGAAATCTGCAAATGAGGCTACCTCATCCAGGAGGGTAGTCAGCAAAGTTTATGCACCTACCGAGACCTTCAAAGCACATGTGAGTGCTAGGGTTACCATGACTATTGATCACCCAAGGAAAGCATTGCCTAAGAAGGCAGGACATAAGAAGACAGCCAGGAAGAGGATCATCTTTGTTACAGGTAGGCGTGTCACTATGTTTGAAGATCCAGATGAGGCTACTGGTGCTGCTGCTGAGGAGGAAGAGGAGGAAGAACCTGCTGCTAAGGCCCCTCCCAAGAAGAAAGCCAAGAAACTATTGGCTGATGCTATGCCTAAGTCAGGCACCTCCAAGAGCACCAAGGCTGCTCCCAAGAAAGCTGCTGCACAGAAGTCCAAGAGGACTACCAGAGATATCCCTGCTGCTGAGAAGAACAAGAAGTACACATTTAGAGATGATGATGATGATGGTGATGATGATGATGCTATGACTGTTCTGGTGAAGCTTGGACCTCACCTTCCTGTACATGATGCCAGACATCCTACAACTAAGGATATGAAGAAGAAGAACAAGGAGTCAGGGTTGAGGGAATGGAGAGCTATTGATCCATATGCCCAGAGGAGGAAGACTGTTGTAGATTACATGTTTTATACAAAGGAACAGTAAGACTTCTATGAGACAGTTTTGCTTGACAAGAGTCCTGCAGTCAGTGACATGAGATATGTGGATTGGAAGTATATCAAGGATAATGAGAATTAATTTCCATGTGTCCAAGACAACTTCCATTGCATTGGCCTTTATCAATTTGTTTGCAAGGAGTTCACTGCTTAGAATGATGAGATGATGATGCAGTTCTACTCCATTAATCATTTTTATGGAGATGGCAGGATTGTTTGGATGATTGAAGGAGCAAGATATGAGTCTACCGTTGATGAATGGGCTACCATCTTAGGAGTACCAGAGGTTCAGGATGGAGATTTGGATGTCTACTCAGAATCCAAGGAGAACCACAACTATATGAAGGATATGTATAATCCTATTTCCAGCTGCCAACAGGCAATCTCACAAGCTTGGTTCTATCTACTTTCTCTAGCCAGGCCTCCGTACCATGAACACCATCCTGAGGCATACCTTGATGCCCAAGTGTGGAGATGAGAAGATGATTCGTGGATATTCCATCAACATGCTCATCCATCTTGATCGTCACACCAGGATTCAAGTGATGGATTTGATAGTAGAGATAGTGAAGAGGGTTGCTGCTGATCAGAAGTGCTCATGCTGTTGTGCACCCTATATTCAGATGCTTATCAATTCTAAGCTTGAGAAGTACATCTTTGCTCTAGATAGACCCCACTTGCCACTTTAGAGAGATCTCGAGGACAACGTTGTGGTGCTGGACCCAGATCATCCCACATCAGCTACAGCTCAGGCATAGGCAGATGCAAAGGCAGAGGTAGCTCGAGCCACTAGTGCTCAGGTCCCCAGATCTAGGAACAAGCAGATGGATCTTTTGATCACCACTGTCATGGACATGAAGAAGGACATCAAGAACATCATGGACACTCAGGAGAGCCTTGTGAACATTATTGATGATAGAGAGAAAACTCTTAATGACAAGGTAGATGGGCTGAATAAGACAGTTAATGAGCTTAATAAGGAGTTAATGAAGCCCCAATCCGTCGTAGCTCTTCAGAGTCTGAGTCTTCTAATGATGAGGAGGATAGTGCACCTGTCAGGACTACTGCCTAGTTCATGACTAAGGACAATACACCTGCAGTGCCACCTCCAGAGAAGAGGCCTTCATCTTCTGCTCCAGCCATAGTGACGTCAGCTCCATCAGCTCCAATGCCCCTAGTATCTACTCTATCTCCGTCCAGGACTTCAGCGGAAGTCTCCATCGACGCAGTTCTCTCGACTCTGTCATCAACTACCGCAGGAGATCAGCCACAAAAGAACGATTAGCTATATCTCTTTGAACTTTTTGGTAACTTGTTACCGAAGGGGGAGAAGTTGTATATAAATCTTAGGCTTCGAGTGAGAGAGCATTTGCTTTTTATTTGCTGTTTTTCAAAACATTTGGTCTTTTGGTTTTGATGTGAGATACTTTTGTGTGTGTTTGATCATACGTTGTGATGTTTGTTGCTACTAATTCCTATCTTTTTGATGGTTATGTGATGATCATTCACTTTGCTTGATGTGTTGTGCTATGTTGTTAACTATTATTACTCTCGCACACCAACAAGTTGTATGTGACATGGAAGAAGTTCCCCATGTACCTAATCGATTGTGCATTTGCATTCAAATGCAAATTTAAAATAATGCACAAATTTAGGGGGAGCTCTTTCTTATCACATACTTCTCAAAGCGACGATTATATTCATTGATTATATCATGTGTCAAAGCTTTGATCTATATGTTGTCATCAATTAACAAAAAGAGGGAGATTGAAAGCACATTTGCTCCTTTGGTGGTTTTGGTAATTAATAACAACATATATGTCATTGAACTAATGTTTCCACTAAGTATGTTTCAGGAAAAGTTCAATGCTGGGTTGGCAAAAGGATTGTGGAATACACCAAGATGCAAGGGAATAGATTGGCAAAGCTTCAAGAAAAGGTCTCTACATTTTACATTTGTGAGAAATCACTTTGAGTCCATAGGAAAGCCAATACTATAAAAAGGGGGGTAAGGTTTTGTTGGTGAACAAAATGCTCATACGTGCACAACTGATAGTCATGACATACACCCACAAGCTCTTCCACAAACGTCTGTCCAAAGCCAAATACTCAAAATCGATGCAACCAACACATTCCACTCGGTGCCACCGATTCCAGAACCTAGACAGACTCAGCCAAACCGTAGCCACTTTGGTGCAACTGATTCTGCTTCGGTGCCTTCGAGTTTGGGTTGCCAACTTTCTGTTATGCAAATTCACAATATCCGTACCACCAAGATTGTTGGATCAACGTCACCGAGATTGGGCAATCTGACTGTTGGTCACCTTATTGGTGCAACCGAGATTACTATATCGGTCTCACCGAGATTCGAAAGTTGCCACCTTTTGGTCACTTAGGTACCACCGAGATTAACACATCGGTGTCACTGATTTGGTCATTTTGTGTGTAATAGTTGGATTTTTGAAGATGCCTATATATACCCCTCCACCAGCACTTACTCGCAAGAGAAGCACTCAGAACTATTCCCCACTCATACCTACTGATTTTCTGAGAGGGAGCCACCTACTCATGTGTTGAGATCATGCCATTCCATTCCTACCATATGAATCTTGATCTCTAGCCTCCCCAAGTTGCTTTCCACCCAATCAATCTATTCCACCAAGCCATATCTGTGAGAGAGTGATTATGTGTTGAGGAGTCTATCATCTTGAAGCACAAGAGCAAGGAGTTCATCGACACTATCGAGCCTATAACCTTTTGGAGGGTGGTGCCTCCTAGATTGGTTAGGTGTCGCTTGGGACCCTCCTACTTTTTGTTGTGGAGTGAACCAAGAAGTTTGTAAGGGCAAGGAGATCGCCTACTTCGTGAAGATCTACACCGAGTTAGGCTAGTCCTCTGTGGACATAGGCCATCATGGTATATTCAAGGTTGCTTCTTTCTGGAACCCTCCGTGGGTATAGCCCTCCATGGACACTCGCCACCGTTACCCTCTGTCGGTTGAGGACTCCATAAACGTGGATGTACGATAGCGCCACCTATCAAACCACGGGAAAAATCACCGTGTCAGCAATTGCATTTGATCTCCGTACCCTCTCTTTACTTACATGCTTTTCTTTACTTTCCGTTGCTATACTCGTAGACATGCATGTGTAGGGTGTACTTGACATACTATGAATGCTAAAATGTGCCAAGAATGAAAATTGGGAAAAAGTAGATTTTTATTTGGTCAAGTAATCTAATCACCCCCCCTCTAGCACTACATTCGATCCTACACTATTGCACCAACGCATGATAGTCCTAATATCTTTTTGAATTCTCCCAACTATACTATATTAGAGAAGTTTGCGCTTATTAAGGACAATACTGATGGGTTGCGTTCTACTATTGCACATGATGATTATGATAGATATAATATGCATGTGCTTACTGCTCCTAGTTGCAATTATTATGAGAGGAACTGCATCTCCACCTCTGTATGTTTCCAATATGATAAAATTGCAAGAAACTGCTTATGCTATGTATTGTCCTTTACTTGGTGTGCATGAATTGTTCTTTTATGACATGCCAATGCATAGGAAGAGAGTTAGACTTTGTTGTTGCATTATATATGTTACTTTGTGCTCACTACTAAATTACAAATCATTGTTAATTAAAATTGGCTTTGATATACCTTGGGATCCAGGTGGATCCATTACTTGAGCACTTTATGCCTAGCTTAATGGCTTTAAAGAAAGCACTGACACGGAGACAACTTGGAAGTTTTAGAGAGTCATTTTAATTCAATAAGGACAAGCACGGTTGAAGTGGGGGAGCTCCTTGAACTTTGTTCATGCTCATGGAAACTTTGCAAATATTTATGACACAAAATTTTCAACAAAAATAATTATCCCCTTGTATAAATCCCTTGTATTATAAAAATAATGTGCCAAGCTTTGCCTTTAGGATGATTAGATTGCTTGTTTGGTTTGTGCAGTGCAAAAATAGAAACTTTGGCTGTAGTGCATGAATTTACATTTTTACTGGAATGTCAAAAGTTTCTGAATATTTTACGGATTAGTTCTATGCAAATTGTTTTTGTTTTCCTAATTTTCCGGAATTTTGGAGTTACAGAAGTATAGTAAATGTTAAGATTGCTATAGACTACCCAGTTTAAGGCAATTTCTATTTTTGATGCATTCTTTTGCTAGTTTTGATGAAACTGTCGATTTTATCGGTGGTATAAGCCATAAAGAAGTTATAATACAGTAGCTACAATGCAAAAACAAAATATGAATGGGTTTGCAAAAATACTTAAAATGGTAATTTTCTTTATTATACTAATGGATGTCACGAGGGTTTTGTTAACTTTTGTGTGATTGAAGTTTGCAAGTTTTGGGTGAGATCACGATGGATGAAGAAATAAGGAGTGGAAAGAGACTAATCTTGGGGATGCCCGAGGCACCCCAAGGTAATATTCAAGGACTCCCAAGAAACTAAGCTTGGGGATGCCCCGAAAGGCATCCCCTCTTTCTTCTAACAACCATCGATAATTTTACTTGGAGCTATATTTTTATTCGTCACATGATATGCGTAAATCTTGGAGCTTCGTTTTCCTTTTCTTTTTCTTTTAATAATGCATCATGTTGGTACGAGATAGTCCTTGGTCGATTTATATAATGCTTCATGCACTTCAATTATATCTTTTGGGTATGACTTTATAGAATGCTTCATGTGCTTCACTTATATCATTTGAAGTTTGGATTGCCTGTTTATCTACACATCGAAAACCACCATTTGTAGAATGCTCTTTTGCTTCACTTATATTTGTTCGATCATGGGAATATCTTTTGTAGAAAGAAGTAAAATCTCATGCTTCACTTATATCTATTTAGAGAGTTAACAGGAGTTGGTCATTCACATGGTTAGTCATAAAATCCTACAAAAAACTTGTAGATCACTGAATATGATGTGTTTGATTCCTTGCAATAGTTTTGCGATATAAAGAGGGTGATACTAGAGTCATGTTAGTGAGTAATTGTAGATTGGTAGAAATACTTGTGTTAAAGTTTGTGATTCCCGTAGCATGCACGTATGGTGAACCATTATGTGATGAAGTCGGAGCATGATTTATTTATTGATTGTCATCCTTTGTGTGGAGGTTGGGATCATGTGATGGTTAACTCCTACCAACCCTTCCTGAGGAGCATGCATACTTTGTTTTGATGACTAATCAATTTTTGCAATAAGTATGTGAGTTCTTTATGACTAATGTTGAGTCCATGGATTATATGTACTATCACCCTTCCACCTTTGCTAGCCTCTCTAGTACCGCACAACTTCCGCCGGTGCATTAAACACACCTTCATCAAAACAACCACCATATAACTTCCTCAAAAAATCCACATACCTACCTATTGTGACATTTCCATAGACATTCTGAGATATATGGCCATGCAACTTCCACCGTTCCATTTATTATGACACGCAGCATAATTGTCATATTGCTTTGCATGATCATAAGATAGCTAGCATGATGGTTTCATGGCTTGTCCGTTTTTTGGTGTCATTGCTATGCTAGATCATTGCACATCGTGGTACACCACCGGAGGCATTCATATAGAGTCATATCTTGTTCTAGTATCGAATTGTAAATCTTGAGTTGTAAGTAAATAAAAGTGTGATGATCATCATTATTAGAGCATTGTACCATGTGAGGAAAGGATGACGGAAGCTATGATTCCTGCACAAGTTGGGATGAGTCTCCGTACTTTACAAAAAAAATAAAAGATGCCAATGAAGCTCAAATAAAAAAAGAGGACAAAGAAGCCCACCAAAAAATGAGAGAAAAGAGTGAAGGGGCAATGCTACTATTCCTTTTTCCACACTTGTGCTTCAAAGTAGCACCATCTTCTTCATGATAGAGAGTCTCCTATATTGTCACTTTCATATACTAGTGGGAATTTTTTGTAATAGAACTTGGCTTGTATATTCCAATGACGGGCTTCCTCAAATTGCCCTAGGTCTTCGTGAGCAAGCAAGTTGGATGCACACCCACTTAGTTTTCAGTTTGAGCTTTCATACACTTATAGCTCTAGTGCATCCATTGCATGGCAATCCCTACTCACTTGCATCGATATCGATTGATGGCATATCCATAGCCCATTAATTTGCCTAGTTGATGTGAGAATATCTCCTTTTTGTCTTCTCCACAACCTCCACCATATTCTATTCCACCTATAGAGCTATATCCATGGGTCACGCTCATGTATTGCATAAAAGTTGGAAATATTTGAGAATACTAAAGTATGAAACAATTTCTTGGCTAAAACCGGGGATGTGCATGATTTAATACTTAGTGTGATGAAGGTGGAGCATAGCCAGAATATATGATTTTGTAGGGATAACTTTCTTTTAGCCATGATATTTTGAGAAGACATGATTGCTTTATTAGTATGCTTGAAGTATTATTTTCTTTATGTCAAATGATATACTATTGCTTTGAATCACTCGTGTCGCCATGACTAGATTATATGAACAAGATTATGCTAGGTAGCATTCCACATCAAAAAAATTAGCATTTACCTACTCGAGGACGAGCATGGTGCCCCTCGGGGATGATGATACATCTCCGTCATATCTATAATGTTTGATTGTTTCATGCAGATATTCTACAAATTTCATATACTTTTGGAAGCTTTTTATACTATTTATAGGACTAACATATTGATTCAGTGCCAGTGCCAGTTCCTGTTTGTTGCATGTCTTTTGTTTCGCAGAATATCCATACCAAACAAAGTCCAAACACGATAAAAACTTACGGAGATTGTTTCTAGAATATATGTGATTTTTGGGAAAAAGAATCAACACGAGACGATGCCCGAGGGGTCCACAAGCCGTAGGGGTGCGTCCTACCCCATGGGCACGCCAGGGTGGCTTGTATTTACCCTGTAAGGAGGTTGGTGCCCTTCTTTCGCTGAAAGAAATCTAATATCCGGATAAAAATCCTGTTAAAATTTGAGCCCAATTGGAGTTACGGATCTCCGGGAATTTAAGAAACGGTGAAAGGCCAGAATCTGGGAACGTAGAAACAGAAGGAAACAGAGAGAGATGCAATCTCGGAGGGTCTCCTGCCCCTCCTCCACCATGGAGGCCAAGGACTAGAGGGGAAACCATGCTTCCATCTAGGGGGAAAGGAAGAATAAGAAGTAGGGGGCTCTCTCCCCTTCTCTCCCGGTGGAGTTGGAACGCCACCAGGGCAATCATCGTGTGACAGCAATCTACACCAACACCTCCGTCATCTTCCCCAACATCTGCATCGCCTTCCCCCATCTATATTCAGCAGTCTACTCTCCCGCAACCCGCTATACCCTCTACTAGAACATGGTGCTTTATGCTTCATATTATTATCCAATGGTGTGTTGCCATCCTATGATGTGTGAGTAGATTTTTGTTGTCCTATCGATGATTGGTGAGTTGCTATGATTGGTTTAATTTGCTTGTGGTTATGTTGCTGTCCTTTGGTGCCCATAATATGAGTGCGTGCGTGGATCACACCATAGGGTTAGTTGTATGTTGATAGGACTTTGTATTGGAGGGCAAGGGTGACAACAACTTCAGCCTAGCATAGAAATTGATGCATACGGGATTGAAGGGGGACCAATATATCTTAATGCTATCGTTGGGTTTTACCGTAATGAATGTTAGTAGTTGCGGATTCTTGCTAATAATTTTGATCATAAGTGCATAGAATTTCATGTAAGGGATGGCATGCTAGCAGTGGCCTCTCCCACATAAAACTTGTTATTGGTCTAGTATCATTGTCAATTGCTTATGGACAATTCCACAACTACTACCACCACTTTTCCACACTCGTTAAACTAACTTAATTGTTACTTTATCTAAACATCCCCTGGTTTTTATTTACGTGTTCTTATTATTGTGCAAACCTACCCCACAACACCTACTAAGTACTTCTATTTTCATACTTGTTCTAGGTAAAGCGAACGTTAAGCGTGCGTAGAGTTGTATTGGTGGTCGAGAAAATTTGAGGGAATATTTATTCTACCTTTAGCTCCTCATTAGGTTCGACACTCTTACTTATTGAAAGAGGCTACAACTGATCTCCTACACTTGTGGGTTATCAAGGTATATGAAGTAAGTTGGGGCATTGGTCTGTTGGGTTATGTTGTAGGTGCATCGCATGCAAATTAAAAATTTCCTGTGCGTAGAACATCCAAGGACATGCTATGGAGATGGATCATAGATCATTACAACTAGACGCGTTGTGTTGTGCAACGGAAGTTGAGCTAAGGCAGCGCACCCCCGAGGTCCGTCTCCTCCTAGTTTGATCTCCATCGAACATCTGGTCGCCGGATCCCACGTATTGGTTCGCCGGAGCGATTCAAGTGCACCGCCTCTAACGGTATCTGTGCGTGTAGGAGGAACACCATGCGATGGACTGCTAGGTCCGATCACACAGTTGGCAGTGAGTGGAGGTGGCTAGTTGCAACACATGCAAATCCCTAATGATGGCACCGAAGCGGTCAACTCAGTTAGTTTTTCGCACCTCCAATATATATTGGCATCCGTCGCGGGCTCATATCTTGGGCCTCGCACGGATCCTAAAGCCCACGTGTTCCTTCCCTTAAGCGTGTGACCCCTTAGGTTCTTGTTCACTTGGTCGCGAGTCAGATCATATCAGACTTGGCTAGTTGGTAGCAGCCTCTTGCAAAGGGTGCTGACTCAAAGTGTCCGATGAAGCGGGTTAGGCGAACCTGTACTTCACACTTCTGTTCCCTTTGCCATAGGATATATGTTGTCGTGCTCAAGGCGACATGGTCATCCTTGTTGTAGCATGACCTCTTTCTCGTTCTGGTTAATCCGACCAACAGATCAAATTAGCTCATAATGCTCATCGCATGGACATGAATATCCATGTCGGATCACCCGAGGCATGGGTCTCTTGATAGAAGGGGCAAATCCCATCTTGCTCAACCATGTCTCATAGCATGGGTTTGGACAAGCCCGAATCCTACCTTTGTAACTACCTAATCATGGAGTAGCGTTTGGTCAGCCGAAAGCAGGTATGTCACCATCTCGTGTACATGCGCCAACTCAGGTCTTAGGACATAGAACATATGTTATACTAGAGACTCATAGATGACCTATCGCCGCGTCTCATAGTTGGCTCTGTCCAACTCAAAACTTATCTCGACTTAGATACGACTACGTCGAATCCGACCAGATCTTTCCAAGTCCATATTATCCAGCTAGCATCCAATGCTACATGATCAATGAGACAGGACCATCCACTGTGACATACACTAGTCTAACGGGTTGCGCATCCACACAACCCGTTTGACTAGGGACCATTTAGGTCAATCATCATACAATGCATAGTCTCACAAACAAGTCACGTACTTCTTAATAGACATCATTGATAATGTCCAAGGACTATCTTTATTCATAAATACATAGGAAATATCATCATACATGATTGCCTCAAGGGCATATCTCCAACAGTCTTCCACTTGCACTAGAGTCAATCAAAGATACATCGAATGCCCATAGCTCTAATGTGCCCCTCATGCTTCAGTTGTGGAAGTGGCTTAGTCAACGGATCAACAACATTTGCATTTGTATGAATCTTGCATAAATTAGTATCACCATTCTCTACAATCTTTCATATCAAGAGATATTTTCAGTCTATGTGCCTAGTCATGTGGTGTTATCTTGGCTCCTTGGCATGTGCGATGGCACCTGAATTATCGCAATAAAGGTCCAACGGTTTTGAACTAGCTGGGAACACACCAAGATCCTCCAGGAACTTTCGAATCCAAACACCTTCCTTTGTGGATTCACAAGCCGCAATGTATTCGACCTCTATTGTAGAGTCGGCTACCTTATCTTGCTTGGAACTAGTCTAGCTCACTGCTTCTCCATTTTGCAATCGAGAATCATCTCTGTCGGTTTGGAAACTAGCATTAGCGATACCCTTTTATGTAGAGCTGCTCCTCACCTCCATAAACTAGGAACATCTCTTTAGTCCTTTTCGGGCACTTCAATATAGTTTTCACTACAGACCAATGACTCTCACTTGGGTCGGCCTGGTATCTGCTTGTTAAGCTTATTGCTTAGGCAACATAAAGCCGAGTACATAGCATGGCATACACGATGGATCCTAGAATCCTAATCATCTGGTTTCGCTCATCAGAAGTTGTCGGATTCTGAGTCTTGCTTAACCTTATACCATGTGAGATGGGCAAGAACCCTTTCTTGGCCTCACTCATGTTGAACTGCTTCAACATTTTGTCTATGTACGTGCTCTAGGTTAAGTCGAGCAGCCTCATTTATCTATCTCCATAGATCTTTATGTCTAAAATGTACACTACTTCTCCAAGTCTTTCATCGAAAACTTTTTGGAAATATGCCCTAGAGGCAATAACAAATTGGTTATTATCATATTTCCTTGTTCATGATAATCGTTTATTATCCATGCTATAATTGTGTTGATCGGAAACTCACATACATGTGTGGATACATAGACAACACCATATCCCTGGTATGCCTCTAATAGACTAGCTCGTTGATCAAAGATGGCTAGGGTTTCCTAGTCATGGACATGAGATGTCATTTGGTAATAGGATCACATCATTAGGAGAATGATGTGATGGACAAGACCCAAAACTACAAACGTAGCATATGATCGTGTTAGTTTATTGCTACTGTTTTCTGCATGTCAAGTATCTGTTCTTGTGACCATGAGATCATGCAACTCACTGACACCGGATGAGTACCTTGTGTTTATCAAACATCGCAACGTAACTGGGTTACTATAAAGGTGCTCTATAGGTATCTCCGAGGGTGTCTGTCGGGTTGGCATGGATCAAGACTGGGATTTGTTACTCCGTGTGACGGAGAGGTATCTTAGGGCCCACTCGGTAATACAACATCACAATCAGCCTTGCAAGCAATGTGACTAAGTGTTAGTCATGGGATCTTGTATTATGGAACGAGTAAAGAGACTTGCCGGTAACGAGGCTGAACTAGGTATGAAGATACCGACGATCGAATCTCAGGCAAGTAACGTCCCGAAGAACAAAGGGAACATCGTACGGGATTAACTGAATCCTTGACAAAGAGGTTCGACCGATAAAGATCTTCGTAGAATATGTCGAAACCAATATGGACATCCAGGTCCCGCTATTGGTTACTAACTGTACAGTTGTCTCGGACATGTCTACATATTTCTCGAACCCTTAGGGTCTGGACACTTAAGGTTTGGTGACGTTTCGATAGTATAGAGTTATGTATGGTGGTGACCGAAGGTTGTTCGGAGTCCCGGATGATATCTCGGACATCACGAGGAGCTCCGGAATGGTCCGGAGGTAACTATTAGTATATAGGAAGTCCTATTTTTGTCGCCGGAAACGTTTCGGGCTCATCGGTAGTGTACCGGGAGTGTCGGTAGTGCACCGGGAGACCATCGAGAGGGGTATTTCGACCCAAGAGGCTACATGGGCTGTGGGAGGATGAATACCAGCCCTTAGTGGGCTGGTGGAAGTCCCACACATACTAGTTGAAAACAGACCTTTCGTCCCGAGCTTTAGTCCCGGTCTGGTCACGAACCGGTACTAAAGATGGTATTAGTCCCGGTTCGTGCCGGCTACAACGGCTAGGAGCAGGGCGACCTTTAGTACCGGCTCGTGAGGGACCTTTAGTACTGGTTCGTCTCATGAGCCGGTACTAAAGGGGGCGTGGCAGGGTTTTGGTCAGACATGGGCCCCGCTTGCACCTTTAGTACCGGCTGGTGTCACCAGCCGGTACTAAACGGCAAACTTTAGTACCGGCTGGTGACACCAGCCGGTACTAAAGACTTCCTACATATACATCCTCCTGCAGCCAATTGAAAGAGCTCTGTTTTCTCCCCTGTTCTTCTTCTTGCTCGAAGCTCATCCTCCATTTTGCCAAGGATTAGTCAAGATTTAAAGGCACCCCATCTATCCAAGTGTTCATAAAGGTTAGCAACTTTGCTCCTTCATCTCTTGCTAGATTAGCTTGTGGTATGCTCAAAGATATGTGATATGTGATTTGTGGGAGTTTATTTGATTTATATCCAATTTGAGCTCAAATTAACTTGTTAGGTTGCATATGTGTAGGTGTGGTTTATTTGGCGTGCCTTCCCATGTTCTTCTTCTTGCTCGAAGCTCATCCTCCATTTTGCCAAGGATTTGTCAAGATTTAAAGGCACCCCATCTATCCAAGTGTTCATAAAGGTTAGCAACTTTGCTCCTTCATCTCTTGCTAGATTAGCTTGTGGTATGCTCAAGGATATGTGATATGTGATTTGTGGGAGTTTATTTGATTTATATCCAATTTGAGCTCAAATTAACTTGTTAGGTTGCATATGTGTAGGTGTGGTTTATTTGGTGTGCCTTCCCACCATCCCCGGCCATCCTAACCACCATCCATCGTCCGCAGCGTCTCGTCGCGGCATCGGCCACCTTGGTGAGCCTCTTGTTCTTCTTAAAATCTTTTAAAAACAATTACTTGTATGATTTAGATAGCTACGTGTACAATTTACTTACTTGTATTATTGTTAGTTATTCTATAGTGTAATGGTTATGCTATCCGCCCACGTTGGCCCTCATCCAGTCTATGATTCAGATGTGGTATGTCGTTAATTTTCTTTTATAACTATTTCACACATCATCTAATGTCTATGACAATTAATTATGCCACCAAATTGACGTAGATATTTTTATCTATAGGAAGTAGTTGAACCAAAAATTCTAACCGACTATGCAATTCTGCTCGAGAAATTAACACAAGCTGAAAAAGAAATTGATCATTTGAAAGAAAATTGAAAAGAACTGAAGATGAGAAGATGGGATTGGAGTTGCATGTTGCCAATATCGTCGATGATCACAAGAACAAGATGGTTGGAATGCGCTTGAAGCTTAGAAAGATTAGAAAATATGCCATTGATAAAGAGGCTTGGTATCATTATGTTGTTGGCTCAATTGTTACTTTAGTTGCGATTATGATCGCATTTATTGTTGGATTCACATGTTTTAGATAGTTGGTGTTGTTTTATGAGATGTATATGTATGAACTATAAGCATACATTATTTGCTGTAATAACATTTGGTCACTGCTAGCTCTACTTTTGGTTGTAATGTGATGATGAAGTTGTATTAATTTGGTCACTTCGATGTTGTGTAGTGAACATGAGCCGGCAATGGATGTACGATGACCGACTAAGTCCAGGGTTTCTTAATGGCCTGCATGATTTTATTCATGTGGCTGAGACAAATAAGCAGAATGGTTTCATGTGTTGTCCATGTCGTGACTGTAAGAATGATAGGAATTACTCTAACTCAAAAACCCTTCACTACCACCTGCTGAAGTCTGGTTTCATGTCCGGCTATAGCTGTTGGACCAAGCACGGAGAAAGAGGGGTTATAATGGAAGACAATGAAGAAGAAGAGGATGATGACAGCTATCCTTTCGCTGATACAACAATGGGGGAAGCTGAAGAAGAGGCATCAATGGGGGAAGCTGAAGAAGAGGCATCAGATGAGCCCGCTGATGATTTGGGTCAGGTCATTGCTGATGCAAAGAGAAACTACGAAAATGATAAGGAGAGGTTGAAGTTGAAATGCATGTTAGAGGATCACAAGAAATTATTGTATCCAAATTGTGAAGATGACCAGAAAAAGCTGGGTACCACGCTGGAATTGGTGCAATGGAAGGCGAAGAATGGTGTAACTGACAAGGGATTTCAAGAACTGCTGATAATGATAAAGAAGATGCTTCCAAAGGATAACGAATTCCCTGAAAGTACGTACGAAGCAGAGAAGGTTGTCTGCCCTCTAGGATTAGAGGTGCAGAAGATACATGCATGCCCTAATGACTGCATCCTCTACCGCGGTGACGAGTACGAGAATTTGGATGCATGCCCGATATGCGGTGCACTTCGCTATAAGATCCCCCGCAATGACCCTGGTGATGTGGAGGGCGAACGCCACAGGAAGAGGGTCCCTGCCAAGATGATGTGGTATGCTCATATAATACCATGGTTGAAACGTTTGTTCCAAAACAAAGAGCATGCCAAGTTGTTGCGATGGCACAAAGAAGAACGTAAGAAAGACGGGATGTTGAGAGCACCCGCTGATGGGTCGCAATGGTGAAAAATCGAGAGGGAGTTTGAGGACTTTGCAGCTGACGCAACAAACTTATGGTTTGGTCTTAGTACAGACGACATGAATCCTTTTGGCGAGCAGAGCTCCAGTCACAGCACCTGGCCCGTGACTCTATGTATCTACAACCTTCCTCCTTGGTTGTGCATGAAGCGGAAGTTCATTATGATGCCAGTGCTCATTCAAGGCCGTAAGCAACCCGGCAACGACATTGATGTCTACCTAAGGCCACTAGTTGATGTACTTCTACAGTTGTGGACAAAACCAGGTGTGTGTGTGTGGGATGCGCACACACAGAAGGAAATTGCTGTTTGTAACCATCAATGATTGGCCTGCTCTTAGTAACCTTTCAGTACATACAAACAAGGGATACAATGCATGCACGCACTGTTTAGATGATACTGAAAGTATATATTTGGATAAATGTAAGAAGAATGTGTACCTGGGACATCGTCGATTTCTACCAATCAAGCATATCTTAAGAAAGGCAGGCAACCATTTCAAAGGTGAGCCAGATAACCGGAAGAAGCCTGGCCTCCGTACTGGTCAATATATATTTGATATGGTCAAGTATTTACAGGTAATCTTTGGAAAGGGTCCTGGCGGACAATCTGTTCCAAATGACGCCAACGGACACGCACCCATGTGGAAGAAGAAATCTATATTTTGGGAACTTGAATATTGGAAAGCCCTAGAGGTCCACAATGCAATCGACGTGATGCATGTGATGAAGAATCTTTGTGTGAACCTGCTAGGCTTCTTGGGCGTGTATGGAAAGACAAAAGATACACCGGAGGCACGGGAGGACAAGCAAAGAATTAATGAAAAAGACGACATGCCTCCAAAGCAGTATCAAGGTCCTGCCAGCTACGCTCTTACGAAAGAAGAGAAGGAAATCTTTTTTGAATGCCTGCTCAGTATCAATGTCCCATATGGCTTATCGTCAAATATAAAGGGAATAATAAATATGGCAGAGAAAAATTTTCAAAATCTAAAGTCTCATGACTGCCACGTGATTATGATGCAATTACTTCCGGTTGCACTTAGGGGGCTTCTACCGGAAAATGTTCGATTAGCCATTGTGAAGCTATGCGCATTCCTCAATGCAATTTCTCAGAAGGTAATCGATCCAGAAATCCTACCAAGGTTACAGAATGACCTGGTCCAATGTCTTGTCAGTTTCGAGTTGGTGTTCCCTCCATCCTTCTTCAATATTGTGACGCACGTTCTAGTGCACCTAGTCGAAGAGATTAACATTCTGGGTCCTATATTTCTACATAATATGTTCCCCTTCGAGAGGTTCATGGGAGTCTTAAAGAAATACGTTCATAATCGTGCTAGGCCAGAAGGAAGCATCGCCAAGGGATATGGAACAGAGGAGGTTATTGAGTTTTGTGTTGACTTTTTTTCTGACATTAAGCCGATTGGTCTTCCTGAATCGCGGCATGAGGGGAGACTAGGTGGAGAAGGCACATTAGGAAAGAAAGAAGCAATAAATATGGACGGGCATTCTTTCACTCAAGCACACTATACGGTTCTACAAAATTCCACATTGGTGACTCCATATATGGAGGAACACAAGGATATTGTACGGTCCAAGAACCCGGAGCAGTCTGACCCCTGGATTGAACGTAAACTCATGGAGACTTTTGCCAGTTGGTTGCAAGCAAAGCTCATCAATGACGACAATGTTCTAGATGAACTGTACTGGTTGGCCAAGACACCAAGTTCGACTGTAATGACTTTCAAAGTGTACGAGATAAATGGGAATACATTTTACACGATCGCCCAAGAGAAGAAGAGCAGCAACCAAAATAGTGGTGTCTGCTATGATGCAACCAACTTTGAAGACACATATTATGGTTACATAGAGGAGATATGGGAACTTGACTATGGACCTGATCTTAAGGTCCCCTTGTTTTGGTGCAAATGGGTCAAATATACTGGAGGCGGGGTACAGGTAGACCCGCAGTACGGAATGACAATAGTGGATCTCAACAATCTTGGATACACGGACGACTCATTCGTCCTAGCCAATGATGTGGCTCAGGTTTTCTATGTGAAGGACATGTCTAGCAAACCGAGGAGAAAAAAGATAAGGAAGCGAATACATCATACGATGAGACAAAGCGCCACACAGTTCTTTCAGGGAAAAGAAACATTGTGGGAGTGGAGGACAAGACAGACATGTCCGAAGATTATGAAAAGTTTCATGAAATCCCTCCCTTCAGAGTGAAGACTGACCCAAACATCCTGTTAAATGAAGAAGATTATCCATGGTTACGGCGCAATCAAAAGAAAGGGACAAACACGCAGAAAAAGTCTTACACCGCGAGATCCCACTCTGGGATGTTACCAGCTTCACCGTCATCACTTTCTATATATTTATGCGAAGGACATGCATGCATTTCCTAGCTAGCATGGTATATCTTTGTAACAGTTTGTACACGAAGTGCATCCAGTTTTTGCCATAACCCTCTCAACTCTCTAGAAGTTGCTATGTGGGTGAAATTATGATGTCATGCCAAGTTACAACCTTTTCAGAGTTCATTTGTACTGCGTTTCAAATTCAGGGTCATTTAGCTCAAAATAAATCATTAAATGCATGAAAAATATCAAATGAAGTCAGAAAGGGTTGAAAATTGTTGATGTGCCTTTGAATGGTGCATATTGAACACACAAAAAGTATGGAGTTAAAATAAGTTATTAAAAATGAAATCCCTTTGTAATAGATGAGTTTTCGTCCGAAACCCTCATACTTCTTATGAGATTGTCCAATTTGTACACGAAGTGCGTCCATTTTTTGCTGTAACCCTCTCAACTCTCTAGAAGTTGCTATGTGGGTGAAATTATGATGTCATGACAAGTTACAACCTTTTCAGAGTCCATTTGTACTGCTTTTCAAATTCAGGGTCATTTAGCTCAAAATAAATCATTAAATGCATGAAAAATATC
The DNA here is from genome assembly GCA_022496015.1 of Hordeum marinum. Classification (NCBI taxonomy): domain Eukaryota; kingdom Viridiplantae; phylum Streptophyta; class Magnoliopsida; order Poales; family Poaceae; genus Hordeum; species Hordeum marinum. The sequence continues at coordinate 155,581,590 of CM039673.1, read as the reverse complement.
AAATGAAGTCAGAAAGGGTTGAAAATTGATGATGTGCCTTTGAATGGTGCATATTGAACACACAATAAGTATGGAGTTAAATAAGTTATTAAAAATGAAATCCCTTTGTAATAGATGAGTTGTCGTCCAAAACCCTCATACTTATGAGATTGTCCAATTTGTACACGAAGTGCATCCAGTTTTTGTCGTAACCCTCTCAACTCTCTAGAAGTTGCTATGTGAGTGAAATTATGATGTCATGCCAAGTTACAACCTTTTCAGAGTTCATTTGTACTGCTTTTCAAATTCAGGGTCATTTAGCTCAAAATAAATCATTAAATGCATGAAAAATATCAAATGAAGTTCGAAAGGGTTGAAAATTGATGATGTTCCTTTGAATGGTGCATATTGAACACACAAAAAGTATGGAGTTAAAATAAGTTATTAAAAATGAAATCCCTTTGTAATAGATGAGTTTTCGTCTGAAACCCTGATACTTCTTATGAGATTGTCCAATTTGTACACAAAGTGCATCCAGTTTTTGTCGTTACCCTCTCAACTCTCTAGAAGTTGCTATGTGGGTGAAATTATGATGTCATGCCAAGTTACAACCTTTTCAGAGTTCATTTGTATTTCTTTTCAAACGCGAGATACGAATATTTCAAATGACATATTTAATCAAATTATCTTATACAACAGTTGAAGTTGTTCAAACATGCATGGTAATGCCATAAACAGATTCTTTATATTTTTCTGATATTTTTTCATATATTATTCATTTCCGTTGGAGTCCTACATTTTTTCTATGATTTTCTAAAGTTTACGGGGTTTTTCTGAAAATAATAACTAATATTTAATTAAAAACACCTTTAGTACCGGTGCGTGCCATGCACCGTTACTAAAGGTCCACCGCCCCGTGCTCTGTTGGGAGGATCTTTAGTACCGGTGCGTGGCTAGCACCGGTACTAAAGGGTCTTTAGTACCGGTGCTAGTCACGCACCCGTACTAAAGGTCCACTGCCCCGCGCTCTGTTGGGAGGACCTTTAGTACCGGTGCGTGGCACGCATCGGTACTAAAGGGTCTTTAGTACCGGTGCTAGTCACGCACCGGTACTAAAGGGGTGCCTGGTATAATTGAGCACTTCGTCGTCCTGGGCCGAGCCACGCATCGGGAGAGCTCCAACTTGCGCCGCCAGGCTACCGAAATCACCCTCGCCGCTGTCACCCTCGCCGTCGTCGCTCTCGCTGTCGTCGCCCTCACCGCCCCCGTCGTCGCCCTCACCACCGCCGCCGTCGCCCTCACCACCGCCATTGTCGCCCTCGCCACCATCGCCCTCGCCGCCGTCGCCCTCGCCGCTGTCGACCTCGTCGTCGTCGTTCTTGCCGTCGTCGCCCTCGCCGCGCCATTGTCGTCGCCAGCCCTCACCACCACCGCCGTCACACCACCACCGCCGTCGCCCTCGCCGCCGTCGGTCGCGCCGCCGTCGCCCTCACCACCGCCGACGTCGCCCTCGCCGCCGTCGCCCTCGCCTACCCGGACGCCACCCCTCGCCGTCGTCGCCCTCACCACCGCCACCGTCACCCTCGCCGCGGTCACCCTTGTCTACCCGGACGCCGCCCCTCGTGACCGGTCTCGTCGCCGCCGGCCCGCTCACTCCTGCCGCCGCTCCGTGATCCCGTTGCCGCCACCCCGAGCCCGTCGCCGACGCCACCTCCGGGTCAGGAGGCTAGGTGAGATCTCCCGGCCGACCCCTCTCCCCGACGATCGCCCCGATAATCGCCAAACTAGTTTGTAGATGCTAGGGTATCTACGGTCCCTCGACGTCGAACCCCGACACCCCGACACGACACCCCTGACACCCGACCCCGACCACGACACAACACCCCTAGTTAGTTAGTTAGTTAGTTCGGTTGTCAGGTTATTAGGGTATGTGTTAGTTTATGTTTAGTTAGGTTTAATTTAGTTGGATCCTAATGCGTGTGTGACTTTCGGTCTGTCGTCGATCCTAATTTAGTTTAGGGTTTCATGTGTGTTCTCGATGGAGGAATCCTGACTATTGTAATGGGGGGTGCTTCCTCTTTCTCCTGTTCTTTGCGATATACTCATCGATATATTGTGCAAGAAGAGGAGAGGGGAGGCATCCATCACCGCCGGTCGAACCTATTATTGCGAGAGAGTGTCCACCAACATATATACACCACCGTATCAATGTGAGAGAGTGCGCACCAACACACCATGAGATATGTGAGAGTTATTTAAGGAAAGTCTCGACAGACCGATAGTCATACACACATTAGGATCAAAAGTGTGCCGTAATTCTTGATTTTGCTAGATGCTAAGTGTTAATTTTGTTTAGTGTTAATTTTGCTAAGCTTTATTTAATTTGTTTTCATAATTAAGTGTTTCTTCTCGACGTCGACGATGCCGGTCCCGCATCCTCGTCGTCGAGTCACCGAAGGAGGTCACTTGCTAGAGCCGAGGGGCCCTGTCAGGGACTAGGCTCCGCCGGGCTGGTACTGGGAGGTGCTGCCTTCCGGGCGGCGTTGCTTGGTGAGGAGCCAGCCCGTCGTCGACCCGGAGGTTCTGTGGTGGAGGCCGCATGGGCCACGGAGTTTTCAGATGCTTGAGTCCCCCGCGGAGGTGGTACAGTACCATGTCAACAAGGAGAACAAGCACGTCCATTGCTACATGGCAGCTTTGGAGGCCAGGTCCGACAATACCTGGCAGATTCTTCAAGGATCTCACTGCAGCTATGTTCCTGTGATGGTTCCTTCTCTTTGGGTGTCCACCGCCCGCCCCGATATCCGCCGGGTGCTAGGGTTCTAGCTAGATCGATATATTAGCTAGCTACTATTATGATGTATTAGCTAGATCGATGGAGATTAGCCGATGTATTGAAAATTGTCCAAGATTATGCAGATGAGATCTTTTCTAAGAACTATACCATATATGTATTCGATGATGCATTATTAATTAACTAGCAGTTATTTTCTTCTTGAATGCATGCTAATTTAAATACTAATTTGTTTTATCTATATTATTATGGACTAGTTATTAAGCTATGGACAATACTGGTAGAGCTCATGAAGAGGACATCTTCGACATGATACGCTCCTCCGAAAACCCAGCGGACCTTCGAGGTGAATCACATGATCATGATGATGGCTCACAATATCTGAACGATCACGGTGATGGATGTGAGACCGAGTAAGAACAACTTATGTTCCAAAATCCGGAACAACCAAGAATGTTCGGCGAGGTATATACACATCCATTAGCCTCTGGTGATCATTACATGTGTATTAATTGATTTGTATATATATATATATATTAACAAATCTTTCTTATTTTAATTATCAGCCCTCCGGATCGAGCCTATCTAGTAGAATTGTACGAGGCGCTGCCAAAAAATTGGACGGCAACGTAAAGCTCAATCTTGATGCTTTCAAACATAATGGCGAACCGACTCACCCTGAATCCAATGCCAAGACATTTGTGCGTCAACGCGGAGTGGTTGTTAGGGACGGAGTCCCGATCACAATGCATGAATGGATTCAACCAAAGGAACCAAAAACAGGAGTGAATTATGTCGATACAAGGATTAAAGATGCCCTTTGGCGAGAGCTCATGGAGCATTTCACCCTACCAGATTCTCTCTCGGAGCGTCAAAGGAACAAAGTCAAGGAGTTTGCTCTCCATAAGATGGCCGGCGCGTTCCAGACTTGGAAGAAAAGATTATGGACCGAGTACAATGCTAGAGGCAAGAAGGCGCCCGAATTCAAAGGAATATACGAGAAGGTAAGGGATCACTGGGACGCATTTATCGAGTACAAGACATCGATAGCTGCTATGGAGAAGTCGGCAAAGAATAAGATAAATGCTGAGAAAAAAAGTATCACCATAAACTAGGGACAAGTGGATACAAGTTAGCCATTCCTAAGTGGGATGCATTAGAGAATAAGATGCTTGTTGAAGGGATCACTCTAGTAACCTTCAACTGGCCCAAGAGGTGCAGGAATTGGTTTTTTGCGCATGGGGGAAAGTTGGACCCAGCCACAGGGAAGATTATTGCACTGGCCAGTCTGAAGCATGCATCAGATGAGTTGATTCAAGCAATAAAAGATCCCCAAGAAGGACGATTTCACCCTGATAGAGAGAATGATGAGCTTACACGCGCCCTCAGGAATGCCGAACACGGAGGACAAACACGAGGCATGGGGGTTGTTCCATGGGACGAGGGGTTTGCGAGATGGCTGGACAGTTATAAAAGCCATTCGAGAAAAAAGAAGGTGGAAGCAGACCGACTTTTGAAGTTGGAACAGAAGTACGAGAAGTAGCTGCTGCAAATACAGGTACTGACCCAGCAAAGGGAAACTCCGCAGCAGGAGGCAGGGGAAGAACCCGTCCCATCTACAATGCAAAAAAGCAGCATGGGTTCCACGAGGGCACCGCTGGGTCACACCCCCGTGGATGATATCACCCAGAAGACATCTTGTGAGCTAATCCAAAAAATGAAGAACATACCCATGCGGGTCGCGACGGGCTATGCTTTACCAAATACACCTGATGTTCTCTGGCATTGCAATCCGTTCCAGCTGGGTATGCTCGTGTTGCGGTGGACGCAATAGAGCCAGGATATGATGAACTATTGCTTGACATCCCTAGAGGTGAGGGGGAGTCCACATTGGCAGAAGCCGACTGTGGTTTCATTCTATGGAGTAAGGACTGCATCATCTTTCCACACTCGACGCTAAGGCCACTGGCTCCTCCGAGTATCGATGTCCAGCGCGAGGGATCCCAGCCAGAGGCATCGCAGCGCCAGCAGTCCTCCCCACCTCGCCAGCAGTCCTCCCCACCTCGCCAGCAGTCACCTTGGCAGCAGTCACCTCGCCAGCAGTCCTCCCCACCTCGAGCTCCCCCACAGTCGTCCCCACCTCGAGAGGCATCCCACCTCGCCAGCAGTCCTCCCCACCTTGCCATGAGCAGTCCTCCCAACCTCGGGACGGAGCACGACGAGAGTCCATATCATCATCGATATCGATCTCCGCCGCGTGAGCCGACTCCACCCCGGCAGCGGTCCCGCCGCAGGGCTCCCAAAAGAGGAAGGCCACCAGCAGTCCTCTTCGGAAGAAAGCAAAGAAGAAACCCGAGCCTCCGGCCAAAAGGAAGTTGCCTTATGTCATGACACCGGAGGAAAATAAAATTGAATGCGATCTCCAAGTGAAAGCCTTTTTTGGAAGGAAGACCGTGCCGTCAAAGGAGGTAATACCCAGGGAAGTCCAAGATCACTTTATGGAACACTTTATTGATCGACCCCCGACATATATCGAGCGTATGCCGACAGACTATGAGCGACAGATTCAGAGGGCAAGTGAGCAGAGAAGTCGGCCCAGCCCAAGGAAGAAGTTGGGAAGTACGGCATCAACTAGCGGGAAAACAGTTCCCCAGCTCGAAGAACAATCCAAGCAATCGATCTCTCTGCTCAACGTGAGTACCAATCCAAGCAAGTAACCCATCCAACCAGTCGATGTGCAAGGCAACCCAATCGACCTCGAAGTACTAAAGGCTGCAGGTCTCACTCTTGACCAAATCCTTGGCACCGAGGAAATCCGCGGGTACGATGCAACCGAGTACGCAATGCAATATGTCGTCGGAAAACCACTTGTCACACCCGAGCAGTACAAGGAACTACCAACTGCGATGTGACGGTTGCATGATTGGTACATGCGTGAAGCAAAGCGAGGGGAGACGGCGGTCATGGTCAAAGTAAGGAAAGAGCATTACATCAATGCATGTGACATATGTCTTGAATTCTCAGAACTTTTCCAGTTATACCACATGGACTCTATCGACAAAACTCTCATCAGTTGCTATTGTCTGTAACTGATTTATATCTTTAGTAATTTAAGTCTCTAGCTAAGATATCATTCATTGGCTTATCCTCACTATATATGTTCTTTTCTACGCTATTATGCAGATTGAAGATGTGGGAATTGAAACAAGAGGGAATCGATGACATTGGGTTCATCGACCCAAGTACCGTTAATCGTCATGTGGTAAAACATTATGCCAAGGACACAGAAGATCTCTTGGAAAATTTTCTAGAGGCACTAATGAATACCAACAAATCTATTATAATATTTCCTTACAACATGGGGTGAGTGTTTACTCTCTTGTATACTACAAATTCTATTTTTGCTTAGTAGGTCGCTGTCAAGTGTAGTTGATGAGTTATATGTGCATGCCTGCTTAATTATATAAACTTCTGCGCAGTGACCACTATATCCTCCTATATATTATCCTCGCGGAAGGACTTGTTCAAGTGTACGACTCACTAGATACACCAAAACAATCATACGTGGACTTGTATTTTATGATAGAATGGTAATTTCAATCTTTATCGACCTCTCTTTCTTTCATTATTTCCTGATATCAAAAGTAATTATAACAACTCTTTCATTCTTTTTCTTTGCCGGGTAGTGTTTGGAAAAAGATGATAGAAAAAACCCATCATGGTCGTCAATGGAAACCGAAGCTGAAGTGGAAAAGGATGCAGGTAATTAAGTAGTACTACTAGGTCCGCGCATCTCATTAATTCTATTTTCAATACCATTATCATGCTCGATTATTAATTATCTTATTCAATTCTATTCTTTTGCAAAGTGCGTGAAGCAGTCACAGGGGACAAAATTTATGTGGATATTTCCTCTGCGAGAACATTCGCATCCAGACCGAGAGTCATATACGTCGCAGAGCAGCACGTGAAAGACAACTCCAGGTTTGGGAGATGATGTCGAAGCTCTCACCCGAGAAACTCTTTGTAGAACTTCAAGAGGATTTTGCGGCATTTCTTCTTCAAGATGTCATTCATGTAAACGGAGAGCACTATTCCATACCGCCGCCTCAATAATGCCAGCAAATCAGTAGTAGAGAACTGAGATTTCATCTGGAGCACTAGCTAGCTAGTCCCAGCCTGGTTTTGGGCCTTAAGTTAATTATAAGTCCCGAATTTATATGGATGTGTAATTCCATTTGTATATATATATACTGTGTATGAGATATTGTATATTATATTACATATATATATGCATGAACTTGTGTACTGTTTACAGTATGTAGCACCGTAAAATAAATTTGAAATGAATGGAAAACACAAAAAATAGAGAGCAAAATTAAAACCTAATTAAAAGCTACAACAAAAAAAAACAGAAGACTTAGTACCTGTTGGTATCACCAACCGGTACTAAAGGTCTTCCACCACCAGTCCACGCAGGCAACCACGTGGAGGGCCTTTAGTACCGGTTCGTGCTCCAACCGGTACTAATGGTTTGGACCTTTAGTCCCGACCCGTTAGTACCGGTTGGAGAAACGGTACTAAAGGTCCATCCGGCCCGGGACTATAGGCCTGTTCTGCACTAGTGACAAGGCCCATGCGGCTGGGAAGAAAAGCCCAAAAGGAAAAAGGTGGAAAAAGGCAAAAGGGCTAAGATAAGGAAGGAGTCCTAATCCTACTAGGAGTGGAGGAGGAGGACTCCTCCCTCCTTGTTCGGCCGAAGCCTAGGGCTGGATCCTTGAGGGCCAGGCCTCCTCCTCCTCTCCTCCTATATATACTAGCGGTTTTTAGGGTTTTGGCACAAGATTTTCAGCCACGTGCCACCCGTTGCTCTAGTGCATAGTTTCTCCTCTAGATCGGTTTTCTGTAGTGCTTAGGCGAAGCCCTGCCGGAATTACTCCACCACCATCATCGTGGCGCCGTCACGCTGCCAGAGAACTCGTCTACCTCCGCTCCCTCTTGCTAGATCAAGAAGGCGGAGATCCTCATCAAGCTGTATGTGTGCTGAACGCGGAGGTGTCGTCCGTTCGGCCCTAGATTGGAAGGACCATGATCAAGATCGCGAGACGGATCATGATGAGATCGTGGGATGGATCGTGATGAGTTCGCAGGACGGATCGTGATTGGATCATGGGCGGATCGTGATGAGATCACGAGATGCTCGGCGATTTGGATCACGAAGACGTTCGACTACACCAACCGCCTTTCTTAACGCTTCCCGCTTAGCGATCTACAAGGGTATATAGATCCACTCTCCCTCTCGTGGATTCTCATCACCATGGATAGATTTTGCGTGTGCGTAGGAAATTTTTTGTTTCCTATGCAACGTTCCCCAACAGTGGCATGATGAGCTAGGTCGATGTGTAGATGAGATCTTGAGTAGAACACAAAGAGTTTGTGGGTGTTGATGCTTAGATTGCTTCCTCCCTTGGTCATGTTTTGGTTCAGCGGTATTGTGGGATGAAGCGGCCCAGACCAACCTTACTCGTACGCTTACGAGAGACCGGTTCCATCGACTGACGTGTAACCTCGTTGCACAAAGATGGCTGGCGGATGTCTGTTTCTCCTACTTTAGTTGGATCGGATTCGACAAAGGCGGTTCTTGAGAAGGTTGAAAAGCAACTTATGTATCACCATTGTGGTTTTTGCGTAGGCGAGAATTGTTCTTGCTAGATACTCATAGCAGCCATGTAAGACATGCAACAACAATTAGAGGACGTCTAACTTGTTTTTGCAGGGTATGTTGTGATGTGATATGGCCAATTACATGATGAGACATATGTGATGTATGAGATGATCATGTATTGTATAGAATATCACGACTTGCATATCGATGAGTACGGCAACCGGCAAGAGCCATAGGGTTGTCTTTAATTATTGTATGACCTGCATGTCAATCATTAAGCGCTATGTAATGATTTACTTTATCGCTAAACTGTCGCAATAGTAGTAGAAGCATGGTGGGCGCCACAACCCCGATGGCGACACGTTGATGGAGATCAAGATGATGGAGATCATGGTGTCATGCCGGTGACGATGGAGATCATGCCCGTGCTTTCAAGATGGAGATCAAAAGCATAAGTTCATGGCCATATCATGTCACTTATGATTTGCATGTGATGTTAATTCTTTTATGCACCTTGTTTTGCTTAGGACGACAGTAGCATTATAAGGTGATCCCTCACTTAATTTCAAGATAAATTGTGCTCTCCCCGAGTGTGCACCGTTGCGAAAGTTCGTCGTGTCGAGACACCACGTGATGATCGGGTGTGATAGACTCTACGTTCACATACAAAGGGTGCAAGCCAGTGTTGCACATGCAGAACACTCGAGTTAAACTTGACGATCCTAGCATGTACAGACATGGCCTCGGAACACAAGAGACCAAAAGGTCGAACATGAGTCATATAGTAGATATGATCAACATGATGATGTTCACCATTGAAACCACCTCAACTCACGTGATGATCAGACTTGAGTTGGTGAATTTGGATCATGTATCACTCGAATGACCGAAGGGATGTCAATTTGAGTGGGAGTTCTTAAGTAATATGATTAACTGAACTCATTATCATGAACATAGTTAGTAGTGTCTTTGCAAAATGATGTTGTAGATTACTAGCTCACGTTGTAGCTCCCTTGAATTTTTATATGTTCCTAGGGAAATAGAGTTGAAAGATGATGGTAGCAATATTGCGGACTGGGTCCGTGATCTGAGCATTGTCCTCATTGCTGCACAGAAGGCTTATGTCCTTAATGCACCACTCGGTGCGCCAATCTCTCTAGCGACGTCTGTAGATGTTGTGAACATCTGACAGGCGCGTTCCGATGACTACTTAATAGTTTAGTGCGTCATGCATTACGGCTTAGAATTCTGGCTCCAAAAGATTTTGAACGTTATGGAACATATGAGATGTTCTTAGAGCTGAAATTAGGATCTTAGGCTCGTGCCCGTGTTGCGAGATATGAGATATCAGATTCTTTGCCTCGAAGATGAAGGAGAATAGCTCAATCGTTGAGCATGTGCTCAGATTTTCTGGGTGCTACAATCGCTTGAATCGAGTGGGAGTTGATCTTCCAAATAAGATAGTGATTGATATAGTTCTCCAAGTCACTGTCACTAAGCTACTAGAACTTGGTGATGAACTATAAAATGCTAGGGATAGAAATAATTATCCCTAAGCCGTTCGCGATGTTTGACACCACAAAGGTAGAAATCAAGAAGGAGCGTCAAGTGTTGATGGTTAGTAAAACCACTAGTTTCGAGAAGGGCAGGAGCAAGGAGGGAAACTTCATGGATAGCAAGTCAGTTGCTGCTCCAGTGAAGCAACCCAAAGTTGAACCCAAACCCGAGACTAAGTGCTTCGATTATGAGGAGAGCGGTCACTAAAGCGGAACAACCCTAGATACTTGGTAGATAAGAAGGCTGGCAACGTCGACAGAAGTATATTTGATATACGTGTTATTGATGTGTACCTTGCTAGTACTCCTAGTAGCATCTGGGTATTGGTTACGGGTTCGGTTGCTAAATATTAGTAACTCAAAATAAAAGCTACGGAATAAACGGAGAACTATCTAAGAGTGAGGTGACGATGTGTGTTGGAAATGTCTCCAAGGTTGATGTGATCAACATCACACGCTCTCTCTACCTTCGGGATTAGTGACGAACCTAAATAAATGTTATTTGGTGTTTTGCGTTGAGCATGAACGTGATTAGATCGTGTTTATTGCAACACGGTTATTCATTTAAGTTAGAGAATAATGGTTATTCTATTTACATGAATGATACCTTCAATGGTCATGCACCCAGTGAGAATGGTTTGTTGAATCTTGATCGTAGTAATACACATGCTCATAACATTGATGCCAAAAGATACAAAGTTAATAATTATAGTACCAAATACTAGTGGCACTGGCGCTAAATGTCATATTGTTATAAAGTGCATGAAGAAACTCCATGCTTATGGATCTTTGGACTCATTCGATTTCCAATCGGTTGAGACATCCGAACCATGCCTCTTGGGCAAGATGACTAAGGACCCCATTTTCCAGATGGATGGAGCGGGAAAGTGATTTATTGGAAATGATACATGTTCATGTATGCAATCCAATGAGTCTTTTAGCGTGCGGTGGACATCGTTATTTTCTTACCTTCACTGATGATTTGAGTAGATATAGTGTATATTTACTTAATGAAACACAAGTCTGAATCATTTGAAAGGTTCAAGCAAATTCAGAGTGAAGTTTAAAGATCATCGTGACAAGAAGATGTCTGCGATATGATCGTGGAGGTGAATATCTGAGTTACGAGTTTGGCATACAATTTTAGACAATGTGAAAGTTGTTTCACAACTCACGCCACCTGGAACACCATAGTGTGATGGTGTGTCCGAATATCATAGTCGTGCTCTATTGGATATGGTGCGTGCTATGATGTCTCTTATTGTTTTGCTATTATAATTTTTGGGGTTATGCATTAGAGACAACTACATTCACTTTAAATAGGGCACCATCTAAATCCGTTGAGATGACACCGTGTGAATTAGGGTTTGATAGAAACCCAAGCTATCATTTCTTAACGTTTGGGGCTGCGACGCTTGTGTGGAAAAATGTTTTCACCTAATGAGCTCGAACCCAAAGCGGACAAATGCATCTTCATAGAAGACCCTAAGAACAGTTGAGTAAACCTTCTATCTCAGATCCGAGCATAAAGTGTTTGTTGCTAAAACGGATCCTTTCTCGAGAAAGAGTTTCTCTCGAAAGAATTGAGTGGGAGGAAGATAGAACTTGATGAGGTTGTTGAACCTTTGTTCAACCAGAGAGTAGCACAGTGCAGGAAGATGTTTTTGTGAAGCCTATGTTAGTTGAAGAGGAAGTTAATGATGATGATCATGAAGCTTCGGATCAAGTTACTATTGAACCTCGTAGGTCAACAAGGATGTGTACTACTCCTGAGCGGTATGACAACCTTGTCTTGGAGGTCATGTTGTTGGACAACAATGAACCTACGAGCTGTGGAGAAGCGATGATGGGCCCGGATTCCAACAAATGTTTAGAGGCCATGAAATCTGAGAAAGGATCCATGTATGAAAACCAAGTATAGACTTTGGTAGACTTGCTCGTTGGACGACAGGTCGTCGAGTACAAATGGACTTTTGAGACGAAGACAGACGCTGATGGTAAATGCCACCATTTATAGAGCTCGACTTGTTGCGAAGAAGTTTACGACAAGTTCAAGGACTTGATTGCGATGAGACTTTCTCACTCGTAGCCATGCTAAAGTTTGTTGGAATTATGTTAGCAGTTGGTGCATTTTTCAATTATGAAATCTGGCAGATAGATGTCAAAACATCGTTTCCTTAACGATTTACTTGAGGAAAGGTTGTATGTGATACAACCAGAAGGTTTTGTCGGTCCTAAGGATGCTAAAAGGTGTGCAAGCTTCAGTGATCCTTCTATGAACTAAAGCAAGCATCTCGGAGTTGGAATATACACTTTGATGGGGTGATCAAAGTTTTTGAGTCTATACAAAGTTTACGAGAAACTTGTATTTACAATAAAGTGAGTGGGAGCACTATAGAGTTTCTGATAAGCATATGTGGTTGACATATTGTTGATTGGAAATGATAAAGGGTTGTTTGAAAAGAGTTTTTCAAAAGGAATACCTGGATAAAGCTACCTAATTGTTGAGCATCAAGATCTGTAGAGATAGATCAAGATGCTTGATGAGACTTTGAATGAGTACATTACTTGACAAGAATTTGAAAGAGTTCAAAATGGATCAGTCATAGAAAGAGTTCTTGCCTGATTTGTAAGGTGTGAAGTTGAGTAAGACTCAATGTCCAGTGACTGCAGAAGATAGAGAAAAGATGAGTGTCATCCCCTATGCTTCAGCCATAGGCTCTATCATGTATGCAATGCTGTGCACAAGACCTGATGGCAGCCTTACCATAGGTATGGCCGGAAGGTTTCAAAGTGATCCTGGAATTGAGCACTAGACAACGGTCAAGATTATCCGTAGTAACTAAAGGACTAAGGAAATATTTCTCGATTATGGAGGTAAGAAAGAGTTTGTCGTAAAGAGTTTTGACACCAATCCGGATGACTCTTAGTAGCAATCTGGATACGTATAGTAGAGCAGCAATTTGGAATAGGTCCAAGTGGAGTGTGGTAGCGGTGTTTACGATTTGACATAGAGATTTGCAAAGTACACATGGATCTAAATGTCGCAGATCCGTTGACTATAAGACCTCTCTCACGTGCGAAGCATGATCGAACCCTAGAACTCATTGGGTGTTAGATTCATAACAATGCGAATCACATGGTGATGTGAACTAGATTATTGACTCTAGTGCAAGTGGGAGACTGATGGAAATATGCCCTAGAGGCAATAATAAATTGGTTATTATCATATTTCCTTGTTCATGAGAATCGTTTATTATCCATGCTATAATTGTGTTGATCGGAAACTCAGATACATGTGTGGATACATAGACAACACCATGTCCCTGGTATGCCTCTAATAGACTAGATCATTGATCAAAGATGGCTATGGTTTCCTAGTCATGGACATGAGATGTCATTTGGTAATGGGACTACATCATTAGGAGAATGATGTAATGGACAAGACCCAAACTACAAACGTAGCATATGATCGTGTCAGTCTATTGCTACTATTTTCTGCATGTCAAGTATATGTTCCTATGACCATGAGATCATGCAACTCACTGACACCGGAGGAGTACCTTGTGTGTATCAAATGTCGCCACGTAACTGGGTGACTATAAAGGTGCTCTACAGGTATCTTCGAGGGTGTCTGTCGGGTTGGCATGAATCAAGACTGGGATTTGTTACTCCGTGTGACGGAGAGGTATCTCGGGTTAGTCACGGGATCTTGTATTAAGGAACGAGTAAAGAGACTTGCCGGTAACAAGGTTGAACTAGGTATGGAGATACCGATGATCGAATCTCGGGAAAGTAACATACCGAAGAACAAAGGGAACATCATACGGGATTAACTGAATCCTTGACATACAGGTTCGACCGATAAAGATCTTCGTAGAATATGTAGGAACCAATATGGACATCCAGGTCTCGCTATTGGTTATTGACCGTAGAGTTGTCTCGGTCATGTCTACATAGTTCTCGAACACGCAGGGTCTGCACACTTAAGGTTTGGTGACGTTTCGGTAGTATAGACTTATGTATGGTTGTGACCGAAGGTTGTTCGGAGTCATGGATGAGATCCCGGAGGTGACGAGGAGCTCTGGAATGGTCCGGAGGTAAAGATTGGTACATAGGAAGTCCTACTTTGGTCATCGGGAAAGTTTCGGTCTAATCGGTAGTGTACCGGGAGTGTCAGTAGTGTACCGGGAGATCATCGGGAGGGGTATTTCGACCCAAGAGGCTACATGGGCTGTGGGAGGATGAATACCAGCCCTTAGTGAGCTGGTGGAAGTCCCACACAAGGCCCATGCGGCTGGGAGGAAAAGCCCAAAAGGAAAAAAGGTGGAAAAAGGCAAAAGGGCTAAGATAAGGAAGGAGTCCTAATCCTACTAGGAGTGGACGAGGAGGACTCCTCCCTCCTGGTTCGGCCGAAGCCTAGGGCTGGATCCTTGCAGGCCAGGCCTCCTCCTCCTCTCCTCCTATATATACTAGAGGTTTTTAGGGTTCTGGCACAAGATTTTCAGCCACGTGCTACCCGTTCCTCTAGTGCATAGTTTCTCCTCTAGATCGGTTTTCTGCTGTGCTTAGGCGAAGCCCTGCCAAAATTACTCCACCACCATCGCCACGGCGTCATCACGCTGCCGGAGAACTCATCTACCTCTCTGCTCCCTCTTGCTGGATCAAGAAGGTGAAGATCGTCATCAAGCTGTATGTGTGCTGAAGGCGGAGGTGCCGTCCATTCGGCGCTAGATCGGAAGGAACGTGATCAAGATCGTGAGACAGATCGTGATGAGATTGCTGGACCGATCGTGATGAGTTCATGGGACAGATCATGACTGGCTCGCGGGATGGATCATGATGAGATCACGGGACTCTCCACGATTTGGATCACGAAGACGTTCGACTACACCAACCACATTTTCTTAACGGTTCCCGCTTAGTGATCTACAAGGGTATGTAGATGCACTCTCCCTCTCGTAGATGCTCATCACCATGGATAGATCTTGCGTGTGCATAGGAAATTTTTTGTTTCACATGCAACGTTCCCCAACAAACTTGCCATTCAATGATTCCTTGACTAAGTTCAACATCGAAACATCATTTCCGATCAGCAGTAAGGTGGAAGTGTGATCAAATAGGGGCCGAGACCAAACACATAATATTAAGGTAAGATAGGCGATGTAGTCTCTTACATGGTGCCTAAGGCAAAAGAGTAACTTGCATCGACACAAAAACAACAAAACAAACAACAAGCACACATGGTTTCATATGAACCATTACACAGACTCAACTACACATGGGGAAATACACGACTTGTCCTACCCTAGTGGTTCTTGGACTCAAGTGGTGGTGTGCTCAGTCTCGTACTCGCGCTCCCCGGATCTTCCTCCTTGTCATCATCCCTACCGGGTGTCATCTCTGGTCGAGGGGGTCAGAGAATGAGGAGGTCCATCCTAGTGATGCTTCGCTGATGGGTTGGTGAAGAGTGCACGATACTCCTTCACACTCATGCGATGATGCTGAGATGTTCCCGGAGCGGGTGCATCTCTAGCTGCAGGTACTCATCCTCTGTAAGTGGTAGTTGGTCGTCCCTTGGGGTTTCCATCCTTCTAGATCCTGTTTGGCTTGATCTTGGCTTGACGAAGTAGCTCTCGGGTGTGGTGAAGTTCCTTGAGGAGCTTCACAGACTCCTTAATCAGAGCCAGACTATCGGTAGAGAGGCTGAAGTAGGTTGGGAACCTGAGTGGTGTGCCATCCTCCTTGGATGGCACCAACTTCCAACTCTCGCCAATATCATCCTACTAAGGGTAGGTGGCAAGTCACTAGCTCGTCAGCCATCTCTGGGATGATGTCTCAAAGATTGGTAAGTTCCTTCTGTGCAGCCGTCTCAACCGCGAACATCAGTGTCTACATCTGTGGTCCTTCAAAGAACCAACTCATCGGGGAGTCATTTGCCTTCACGACCATATCAGCGTGATAGTCCTTCATGGTGGCATCGATCCAGTGCTCGTGCTAGAGGAAAAGGGGAGGTCGACGAATTTAGCACTTCAGCAGGCTATCCTCAAGGAGTAGGGTAAATCCGGCTGCTAGGAGGTCCTGGGGTAGGAAGTTCATCTACAAGGTTTTAAGGGGAGGGGAGTAAGTAAAGTTTTGAAAGTAGACTAGAAGAGATAAGCAATATCGAAACTCCTAAGCACATGTACTAGGTGTGGTTTTTGAAAAATGGTTTCATCATATCTAACGTCCATGCTAACTAAGGCTTCCTACAGTCAGGATGGCTCTGATACCAGATCTATGGGGAACCTGACCCATAAGTCGTGATCAGCGAATGCACATGGACAGTGATCCCAGAGATCAATGCTCACTGAACACACAGAAGCTGAATAACAAGAGTCTTACATCCATACATATCCTCTCACACAAATTATGAACATTATGCTCAAGTATTACATAGACAGGGCCATGATGGCCAAACATCAAACATAAACTCGTAGTAGAAATCTTGAATGAAAGCGTGAACCCATGCCATCTGCCTTAACCCTACAAGCATTCTGATTGGGAAGCGGCCTAATTTGCATGATCATTACCAAGGTATACGTTGCAATATTCATGTTCTTTAATGCCTAGCTAATAAAAGAACCAGTGGCAAGCCAATGAGTACTTTGAATGTACTCACAAGCAGCCCTTGTTTGGAACAAGGCATAACAACGCGTGATATAGCACTAAGTAGGGAATTTTGCAGAAACAAGATTTTGAGTGCAATGACATGCCCTATCAACTTATACAAGCATGCATCATGAGGTTACGAGTATCCATATGAACATGTTACATGTATCAATATAAACAGAGTTTGGAAGAACTCTAGTTTAATCATCATGTCGAGTCATTCCACTCAACTCATGTATCTCCTCCTCCACACACACCAAGTTTAGTAAGTCACTGGACATAGTTTAAGCACCACCACCCAACTGTCCTTGACTGTGACATGGCTATTAGAATAGTTTTACACTCTGTAGAGGATGCACACTTTACCTAGAAGACTCGGGGAACTTCCGTGTCAAACCACTACTCATGGTATATTTCATACCAAGGTAAGCACCCGAACAATGCCTTTCGTTTGACAACACTAACAAATAGTCCACTCGTTCACACATAGCCCATATGATGTACATCATGAGTACCATCCATGAGGGGACCAACCGTGTGCCCGGTGTCTGTGAAAACAGTCATAGTCGTCCTTTCCAGCACGACCCCATATCGAGAGTGACCATGTCACTCCTGGCACTAGTAATGCGAGTTCTCTACTAGTGTCGACCAATGTAATAACAAAGCCCCATCCCATAAGGGGTATCGTGGCCGTACATGTAAGGTTGGGAACAATCGGCAAATCTTAAATCAAATATGTTTTTTAAAACACACACACAACTTGCTCTGGTACACCACTTCTTTCTAAAGTGGTCACCTAGCGCACATTCTCCCTCAGGCATTAGTGGCACCCGACGGGGTTTTCAAAAAGTCTTTGAGAACACTTTTTCCCATCACCATGCATATACCCGTCCCATTTGCATAGCAACTACTTTAGCAACCTATCTACTTCCCACACACAAAACTCCATACGGAAAATAGAGTCATGGAAATGCAAGTGTCAACGAGGAAAGTAACAGAGGCAACCCACCAAAGTGGTCACCATTTCATCATGATTCGATGCAACAAAGTAATTGATATATGTCATGCATGAAAATGGGTTTCATACACATGGTCAAAGGGTTGCTTCCCTGGCTCAACAATGTCTTCAGGGTCTTCAAATTCTTATGGTCCAACTTCTTCGTCAACAATGCAGTCTATCGTCGCAATATAACAGGCAAAAATAAGACCACGGCAAAAATAGGAAAAATACATCACTCCTAGAAATGTCAAATCATCTTTGTAAAATACAAGAGTGAAAACTAAAAAATACCACAATTATTAGTTTTTGGATTTGGACTCTCAAAAATAGTGAAAAGCATTTTAAGAGTGATTTTAAATGCTTTAAAAAGGGTTTTAAATAAAGATTGTATAGAGAACATTCTTGGACATGCATAAAAGTTATACCATTAACGAGGTTGGATTATTTCAAGAAATATGGAGTTGGAATATTTGGATTTGGACAAAAATTGTGGGTTGTGGAATTTTTGGAAAGCAGACAAGAAAAAGAAAAATGGCCAGACTGCCAGGCCAAATCAGCATGTAGCTAGGCCGGCCCAGAGCCAAAGCGGCTGAAGTGAGCCAGGGCACGCGCGCTGTCAGGTTTTAAACCTGATGCATGGGCCCCAGGTGTCAGCGGGAGGGAGAGGGGAGAGAGATGAGAGGCTGATGAGCGGGCCCATGAACAAGCTATCATCAACCTCCGGCCAGAGGGGGGCGAGCTTACCGGCGTCGACTCTGGCCACGACGAGGCAAGATGACAACGGGAATGGACTAAGGGCAGTGTTGCCATTCCGGTGGAGGTTGAGGGAGTCACCAGAGGGTAGGGGTTCGCTGGTGACGAGGAAGCAGTGGTGAAGGGCTTCGGGAGGAGGTCGCTATCGACGATTCCTCATTGTAAATGAATGAGAGAGAGAGGGGTCATGTCAGGGAGGTGAGACATGGCTGTGGGGAAAGAAAATGGGGTCGGAAGAGCTCCCTACCTCGAGATCATGATGCCCTGAGGTGACAACGTCGAGCTCGATCCCGAGCCTGGGATGTCTTGGAGGGGCTTTGAGGGGTCCGGCTGCTTGATTATGTGTATGAGAGATAGGTCAAAGGGGAGAGGGGGCTCGGTGAGGCCTTTAAGTAGCCGGTCGCCAAAGCACCATAGGTGGGGTTTATGGTAGGGGCATGCAACGTTGCTGGAGGCCATGAGAGGACTCGGTCTCGCGTCCAGGGAGCTCGTGGAGATGGCCCACGACCAGGGGAGGAAGATGAAGAGAAGGGATGACATCAGGAGCTCGTGCATTCGAGGACGTCCATTGGAGCTCTTGGGCGGCTAGCGCGTGTGCGAGGAGGGGCAGTAGCAGGGAGAAGGATGAGGGGGCCATTAGGTTAGCCTATCCTGGACGCCGAGGGGGCCTCAGGGGACACAATCCCGTCTCCTAAGGATGTAGCAGGGCCTTGCGATAGGTGTGCTGCAGTGCGGCTAGGCATTGTAGCATGCTCTAGAGGATCGTTTTGGCATGCCAGGCATGCCTCACGTGCTCTAGGTGTGCCTTGTCTTTTCCACTAGCTTCTGGTACATATAGAGATACTCTAGGGTAGTTTAGGAGCTAAGGTTGAGGTAGGAAGATAATGAGGGGGGAAGAGATGTTGTCATGGCTGACTAGTAGGGAAAATGTGGGTTTTACCTTCCCCCCCAATAATTGAGCAGTGGACCAAACCTTTTTATTGCAGATGCAAGGGGTCTAGGAGGTTCTATGGTAAGAACCTAAAATCAAGAGAATATGTTAAGGGGAGAAAACAATAACTTTAGAATTTCACCAGAAGGTATTTCATGCTGGTCTGCACAAGTTAAAAGGTACCCTTGCCATGAGATTTAGCATGATCAAAAGTAGATAAAATGGGGTTGATCACAAGGTTTGAGCTCATTTGAAGAAAGTTGCCAATGCAAACTTTATAAACCCTAGAAATCAACAAAAATAGGTTTCCTTAGATCTAGCCATGCTAATCCTTTGACCTTGATGCATCACTTGTTATGGTGGCATCATTTGTGGATTATAGCATTCCCACAAAGTTTGAGATCAAATGGAGAAACTTGGCAATACAAAGTTGCTCAAATTTTGTTCTGTGCAGAGAGGGTTTTGGGGCATTTTGCTGAGCCAAAATGATTGGGATTGAGATGACACTTGGAAAGATCATCACATATGGCAGTATTTTTTATAGAAATGTTTCAAACACTTGGAATATCCAAATAGTGTTTCGGAGGCTTTTGTCCAATATTTTGAACATGACCATGTGTTGAAACTCAAAATATATGTCCACTGAGTTTCTCTAAATTTCCCAAATATTTTGGGAATATAAAAATAATTCTCCCCCATAATTTTTGGCCTCAAAAAAGGGATTTAAATAAAAGACAAAAACTTTTAAAATAATATTTTTTTGGCTTTGGGAAGTCTTATAGATAATAGGTTCCAAATAAAATGTTTGTGGCAAAATATCTCCCATAATTTGAGGACTTGTAGTACAAACCTCAATTTAGTGGTTTTTTAAAACCTAAATCAAATAAAAGCTTTTTGGCAAAAT
The DNA here is from genome assembly GCA_022496015.1 of Hordeum marinum. Taxonomy (NCBI): domain Eukaryota; kingdom Viridiplantae; phylum Streptophyta; class Magnoliopsida; order Poales; family Poaceae; genus Hordeum; species Hordeum marinum. The sequence continues at coordinate 155,561,357 of CM039673.1, read as the reverse complement.
AATAATTTGTAAAAATAGTTCTAGGCCTTATACACATGGCATGATCATTGGGGCAAGATTTGGATCAAGGATATGAGTATTGAGAGAAGGAGGATTTTTGTGAATTAAAACACAAGCAAGCAGACAACAAATAGCAATCAACTCAAGCATTCACATGCACACAAAAAGATTTAATTGGTACAAATTTTGAAACTCCATAATCATAGCAAAGTGGTACAAACACAGGGTGTGACATAAGGCAAATGGGAAGTGGAGATTGTGCATTTATTTCGCTGACATCAACAAGGCATGTCCAAAAGCTCCTTTCCCTTGTCCACATATTGACCAGATTGTAGACTCTACTTCCGAGTATGACATCCTGTCTTTTATTCATGACTACTCTGGTTATCATGAGATCTTCATGGAGAAGGAAGATGAGAAGAATACAGCATCCATAACTCCATGTGGCATGTATTGCTTTGTACGTATGCCTTTTGGCGTAAAGAGCGCTAGAGCAACATTCGCTAGAGCAGTCCAGATTGGTTTTGGCCCTCAACAGCACATAAATGTCGAAGCATACATGGACAATATAGTGGTCAAAACCAAGGACAAGTCAACACTCACCCAAGGCTTCGAAGAGACATTCACAAACTTGCGCAAGATCAACTTACAGCTCAACACCGAGAAGGGTGTGTTGGGTGTTCCACCCGACAAGCCCCTTGGGTTCTTCGTATTGTAGTGTGGAATAGAAGAAAATCCTGACAAGATCAAGGAAATTGAGTAGATAGAAGTGCCAAAGCACTTCAAGGACATATGGTGTCTTGCCGGATGTGTTATTTCCCTTAGTAGGTTCATTTCCAAGTCGGTTAAGCATGCCTTGCCATTTTTCAAAATCCTAAAAAGGCAGGTAGTGGACCCCGTAAACAGAGGTCGTGATCCAAGATTTGAAGAAATACCTCTCCTCCACACTGACCCTAGTCTCACCTAAACCAGAGGAATTATTGACGCTATACTTGGCAACAACCTACCAGTAGTGAGTGTTGCACTAGTGGCCGAGAGGGAGGCATACGAGGAAGAGGCAGCAACTATAGAGCCGCAAGCCAACAAGTTGTGCAAGAAAATGAAGAAGAACAACCGATTGTGTCAAAAAATAAGATGGTGCAGCACCCATTCTATTTTGTTAGCTCTTTGTTGCAGGGGATAGGTCAACATATGTTGGTGTTTAACAATTGCTTTTTGGCCTACTCATGGAGTCAATGATGTTGTGCCATTACTTCCAAGCACATCAAATTGTCATCATCACTCGCTTTCCGCTTCAATGCATCTTGGGAAATCCAGAAGCCATCGACATGATAGTGGAGTGGGTGTTGGAACTGCCAAGCTTTGATTTGAAGTTTGAAAGCAGTTCTACAATACAGAACAGAGCCTTGGCGGAGTACATTGCAGAATGGACACCAATGCAAGACAAAGAAATTCGGGAGACCTCTCTCCCCGACAAGGAAAACACAAAAGATTGGCTTATGTACTTTGACGATTCTCACACGCTCTAGGGCACCGGTGTCGGCGTGCTAGTTGTCACACCCACCAAAGAGCACCTCAAGTACATTTTTCAGATGTTATTTCCTAGGGAAATGGCCACCAACAACATTGCGGACTACAAGGGGCTGCTTGCCGGTCTTCGGATAGCAGTAGACCTTGGTATCAGAAAGTTGATTATCATAGGTGACTCGCAACTTGTGGTGAAGCAAGTCAAAAGATTACCAGAGCCCGTTGTTGGAGGTATATGTTGATGAAGTGAGGAAGTTGGAAGAGCACTTTGACAGCTTGAAAATGGAGCACATCCCCCATGCTCAGAATGATATTGTTGACAACCTGACAAAGCTTCCCACGAAGAGGCTCCCTGTGGAACCAATAACTTTTTTTGTTACAACTGACTCAACCATTAGTTACACCATCAGCGAGGAAATACAAGAGGAAAAAGTTGAACACCAACGACTAGTTCCCTACAGAGCTACCAATGGCCGCTGGCAAGGATGACACGGTCGACAAGATATATCTTATCGGTGAGAAACAACCTTCGACAAGGCAAACCCTTGCCATCGAGGCATGTGCACTGGCAAGATAAGAATAGTTGGTGCTCCTTGTTGTCGAGCCACAAGCTCCGACATGGGCATAGCTGATTATCCAGTACCTTCTCGATGAACAAGAAGAGGCTAAAATAGTAGCATGGAAGTCAACTATGTACCAATTTGTTGACAACATTTTACACAGAAAGAGGCCAAATGGTGTGAAATTGAAGTCTATATCCCAAAAGATGGACAAGCATTGCTGGCAGAAATACAGGAGGAATATGTGGCACCCACATTGGATCACGCGCCCTTATTGGAAAATCTTTCTAGCAAAGGCTTCTACTGGCCCACTGCCCTCCACGATGCAACTGCACTAGTAACCTCGTGTGAAGCATGTCAGTTCCATGCCAAGAATATCAATCAACCTACTCAAGCTCTTCAAACGATTCCTCTCTCCTGGCCCTTCTCGGTCTGGGGGCTATACATCCTTTGCCCCTTTCCTCGTGCAACCGGGGGCATTGAGTTCTTGTACGTAGGAATTGGCAAGTTCAAAAAGTGACTTGATGTAGAGCTAGCAAGGAAGGCGACAACACAATCAGCCGTCAAGTTCTTCAAAGGATTAGTTTGTCGGTCTGGTGTTCCCAATAGATTCATCACTAACAAAGGCACACAGTTCACGAGCCGCGCCTTCAAAGCATACTACCAGGAACTTTGGAGCAAGATATGTTACGCCTTTGTTTCTCACCTGAGGAGCAACGAACAGGCAGAGAGGGCTAATGCTGAAGTGTTGCAAGGCCTCAAGACAATAACTTTCAACAAGTTGCACAAGTGTGGAAGACGTTGGGCAGATGAGTTTTGATGGTTCTTTGGTCATTGAGGACAACACCAAATCGCTCCACCGGCAAGACATCCTTCTCCCTAGTGTATGGTGCATAAGCAGTGCTCTTCGCATAACTCAAATATGGTTCACCTTGAGTCCAGGCTTTCGATAAAGCAGGCCAAGAAGATATCTGGAAAGATGATGCCACGCTCCTCGAGCAAGACCATCTTTGGGTTGCTGTGTATGCTGCACGCTACTAGCAAACCTTGCGCCGCTACCATAGCTGCAAGGTGCATCCGCGGTGAAAGAGCATGGTGCCCCCATGTGTGGTTTTGGTAATTGACGACATTCTGTATGGACTAATGGTTGCCTTGATTTATATTTGAAGGATTTTTTCCATAGGCATTTATTGGAGTCCATTTTTTGGTTTCAAGGGGTTTATGTGATGACCAAGGTGGTATTGAAGGATTAATCCTAAGATTGGTCATGTGAGTGTTGAGCTTATTGTAAGCATGTCTTGAAGAAGAAGATTGTGTGAAAATCATCTTTACCTTCAAGACACCATCTTTATGAAGAGTATATAAGATTCAAGATTTATCAAGACTTAGTACACAGAGTGATTCAAGTTAATCAACACACAAAGCAGAGAAGATGTACTGAGTGGGATCAAGTGATCTCATGGTATGGTAAGTATTGTCCATTGCGCTTTGCGTACTAACCTATGATCTTTGTGAGAGTTCTGTGTGGGTTTAGGTATGTGTCCATGCGATTGCATCAAGAGGAAGATCTCATACAACCCATGGAGGATGACATCAAGTGGTGATCGTCATCAAGTTTGCTATTTGCAAGTTCAAGTGGAGCATGACGAAGAGATCATGCTTGAAGCTTGCCCTCCATTGTGGTGACAATGTACTTGTGAAGATGTGCCAAAGAGAGGCTCACCTATAGTGGAGTATGGGGGAGCAATCAACTAGTCTTCCTCGATCCAACGCATGAAGAAAGGTGGTACAACTTGAGCAAGTCAAGATCGTCATCATTTATCTCAAGTGGACTATGTGCAAGGTAGAGGTTTCGATCTTTCACTAATTGGAGGGGATTCCACGAAGAACACAAGGAACACGGGGAGAACGAGGATAAATCACAAGAGGAAACATTCAAGAACAAGTCCAATCACACATCCACTAGACTCACCACACACAAGATCCACAAAGGTACATGAACAACAAAGGGAAATAGGATACATGGTAGAGTTCATCCCAAATCTCATGGGGATATGGGGCCTTGATATCTCGAAGGATCTTCCCTCGTGAGGGGCATTGACATCCACTAGGGGATCTTCTCTCATATAGGCATCTACTCCATGGGAGAGGTAGTGGAAGGAGCTAGGCTCAACTATCTAAGAGCAAACCAAAGCTAACCCTAGAATGAAGGTGGGAGAGGAGTATATATAGTGCAAGCCACGAAGGGGTAAGTGAGGTGCAAAATAGGTACATGGGCCGTGACCCAAGTCTCCGCGCGCAGACAGGGCTGGAAGTTCCGGGCTCCGGAGGTTCCGGGCAAGGTCCGGGCTATCCAGAGAGTTGGCACGTCAGAGAGCTGCTCTGGTCGCCGGAGGCCGGAAGTTCCGGTCAGGCCGGAAGGTCCAGGGTCCGGAGGTTCCGGGTAGTGTGGAATGTCAGGGACTTCCAGATTGTTGTCCTCGCTTCGTATTCCTTCTCTTCCAAGCTTCCCTCACGGATGGTGTAGTCATACGTAGGTGCTGAAACTCCTCCTCATCATCCGTGAAGCTCCGGTAATACCTATGCATACACACGAGAGGAATGTGAAACAGTGTACCATCCTCGAAGGGGTCAAGTGAACACGTGTAAAGGAGATGATTCATTTTATGTATGTGGAGTAGATATGACACGTGCTAGTTAGCAAAGGGACTCTTGCCATGGTGAAATCCATAGGATGCTCCGCATCATCTCCTCCCCCTTGGGGAATATCCGTCCTCGGAGCAAGATTGAAATCACCATGGGAAGGAGATGGCATCGTTGTATAGAAGTGGGCGATCACCCAACACTCATCATCATCAAGCACGCAATGGGTACTCTCCAATGTCGCACCATCTAGTAATTCCTTCAAAAGGAGCAAACACGACAAACACTTGGAAAAACAAATGTGGTTAGTGTTAGTGCAAAACCAAGCATTCAAGTGGTGAATCACTACACAAGTGTTTTCATCATGCATAACATATGGTTTGACAAGAGATTGTGTCATGGAATGGAAGCATACAAAGTGAGAGCAAGCAATGTCATCATGGAGACAAGTATGCAAAGTTGAGGTAGGTATGAAAATATGAGTGACATTATAATGAGCATCTACCTCAAGGTCATAGCAATTAAGCACAAAGCAATCAATGAAAGGTCTATGATAGGAGTAGGAATCGTTCACAACACCAAATAAAAGGAAGTGTCTAAACGCACGGTGCAAGTGCAAGACAATCCAAGCATAATGTGCATATGATGTAGTGAAGATAGTGTGGCACTTAACACAATATAAAGAGAAATTGGTCATCATGTGTGAGGCAATCAAGTCAAGCAAGTAGCAATCAATGTGCAAAGCATGGCAATGGTTGTCATCAACCGCATAAAAGGAGCACATCGATGATGCAACATAAGCAAGCATAGTGATCATGGTGTGCAAACTAGTAGTGTGAAGATGCAACATACTAGAGGAACTCATGGCAATCATGTCATTTGAAAAAATAGTGGACATAAATAACCCACATGACATATCGCGAGCACAAACACAAAGCAAGATCAACGTGTCATCATAGGCATGGATCACAAAGGAAACATGGCAATAACAAGTAGTATCTCCACCAAGCTCGCAAATACACATACAAATACGAGAAGTATGGGTCATGTGTAATGCAAATCATGGGTCAAAAATTCATGGCAAAGGCATAGAAATGAGCATATCATGCCAAGTGAACATGGAATTATGGGCAAAGGATATCAAATGCACAAGAAGCCATAACCATGTGAGGGCCATGTAGATAATATGCGCGTAGTCCTTGCACAAGGGGAATGGTTGGAGACACATTCCAATGAATCCCAAAGCATCTGTGCTCTCAAGAGCTCTTTTCATCAACTCATGGGATTGTGAGGTTGACAAGTAATCATAGGTACCTACACACAACAAAGACAACAGGAAAATTGTGTGTGTGTGGTATATGTATACATCATCTGTTAGGATGTGCATGTGCTTGTGTAAGTTAGCACAAGATAAGCAATGCTCAAAGAAATTCGATGCATGGTATAGGAACATGTCATCCATCATGAAAGAATAGTTGTTGTGTATAAAACAATGGGGACACAAATTGAGCATGCAGGTATATGGCACATCAATAGCATTTTTATTCATGGGTAGCATAGCATGCACACAAGTTTGGGGATCATGCAATGGATGAGATGGAACCAAATCTTCTAAAATGTATGAGGAAACTATGGGGGCCTCCTCATGTGTAATAGCAGAAGCATAAAATGGGGAATATGGACAACATCCAAAACAATGCATATCCGAAGCTAGGTGGTCATGGCATGTCATATGAGAATTATTACGCAAATAATGCGAAGGAAGCTTGGCAATATCATCACAAGAAAAGAAAATGCCAATAACCATGGGCTTGTCATCTATGCCATATGAGAAAATAGGATTAATTTTTATGGTGTATGCATAGTCACTATGGTGAGACTGCAAAGATGCAATATGGGAAATTTCACGCATAGCATGTGACAAGTGTAGCGGATTTTTAAACATGATGTGACCAGTAGAATTTTCACATGTAATCCTATGCAACATGGCATCGCAAGTAATAGACTCCACATGAGAATCATCAAACACATCATAGATGGGCAATTCATCACATGAGGAAGTCGCATAATCATGAATCATGGCAATAGGTGGATCGACATCATGCAAACAATCAATGTCCACTAGTGGGACAAGAGCAACACCTTCACCTATGTTATCTCTTAATTCCACTCATGTGGTGTAGGTGAGGTTGCATAGACCAACTCGGGGTCATCTTCATTGTGATGGAACCATGTGGGGTTGCATCATATTCCACCATGGCCATCGTCTTGTCCAAAGGAAGGATGAAGTCGTCGAGGATCGACACGTCATCATGTATGGGACCTAGCACCAAATGAGAAGACACAATAGAGGTAGAGGTTAAGTTGTTAGAAATCATCGTGGACGCACATGCCATCTCAACTACCTCATTCTCTCTATGTGGTGGTGGCTCACACACTCCCTCGAAGTAGGTGCACTCAAACTCATATATGGTGGAGTCACTCGTCTCACTCAAGTGGTGGGGGTTGTGGCTCTCCTCACATGGTAATTGTGGCAACTCAACATGTATGAGGCTAGTGGTGAAGGCACTCTCACTCTCAATATGGTGGCAAAAGTCTCTCAACTTATCTCCAAACGCCGCCGTGGTCGAAGGGAAACTCCCATGCTCAACCATCTCATCACCGTTGCCGTGGATGAAGGCCAAAGATGGCACATAATCACTCTCCTCCATGACCAAAGGGAAAATCCCATGCTCAATCATCTCACTCTCGCCTCCAAAGATGGAAGCATCATCCTTGCTCATCACCATGTCGCTTGCCTCCAAATCATGTTCCTCGAGTGGCTCCGTAGTCATAGTCGTTGCCGTGCCCTCTTCAAAAAGAGTCATGGTAGACTTGGCACCGTCAATGCCACAACAAGGGATGATGGTGAAGTCGGACTTGGGACTGTCGTCTTGGAGCTTGTTGTGCTTGGGCATCTTGGTGGTACCATCCTCATGCTCATTGTCGTGGAGCTTGGTCATCACGAAGTGTGCTCGGGTTCGAGTAGACTTGGCCTTGAGTTCTTGTTCTGCCTTGAGAGCACCCAAGTAGAGTTCTTCGAGAGACTCGTAGTTGTTGTTGAAGATAGGCTTGGCGATGTCGTTGTTCAATCCCATCATGAAGTAGAACTTCATCCCTATGGGGTCGGTCACGCCGGCTCGTCGCAAGGCTTTCTTCATCTTCATGAAGTACTCGTCGATGGACTTGGATCCTTGTATTATGTTCTCCAATTGGCGTTGAAGATGGTCCATGTAGGTGGAAGGCACAAACTCTTGCCGCATCGCTTCCTTCATCTTGGACCAACTCATGTCGAAGCTCTTTGAAGATGTGTGAAGCCACCATGTCGACGCATTGCCGTGGAAGTTTCGTGTGGCACACTTCACTTGATCTTCAGAAGGGATTTGAAGTAGCTTGAGGTAGTGGTCCATCTTGTGCTCCCACTCGAGATACTCCTCGGGGTCTTGACTCCCATAGAATGTAATGTCATGGTTGAATTCGAGGTCGTAGTAGCTCATGGAGGTCGCGGACTTGAGCTTGGGGAGCTTCTCCTTAAGTGCTTGTTGGCGAAGATGCCGCATATCTAGAGGCGAAGATGCCTTGCAGTCGCTTGGTGAAGATGCCAAAGTAGGTGGTGAAGTCATTGAGCGGTGGTTGGTGTCGAGCTCGTGACCTTCACACTTGTGCTTTGTTGGATGCCCTGATGTTGGCGTTGTTATTTCTTCATGTCGTTGATGGTGTCGATGCTGGTGTGATCTTGCCAGAGATGGATGCTCGAGATCATGTGCACTTGAGCATCTTCTCAAAGATGATGAAGACCTCTCGCGGTTCTTGATGAGGACCTTGAGCTCCTCCATTTGAGCGTGCATCTTGGCGTCGATGATGTTCTTCATGGCATCAAAGTCGTCGTTGTTGTTGTAAACCGAAGATGGTGTGATTTTCCTAGACATCACAAGACTCGAGCAAGGTGAGTGGGAAATGAGATAAACAATACCAGAATAATGTTCCCGAAGTTGAGGATGTATCCCGCTTCACTCAATTCGAATTGAGAGAATAGTGGAATTGGTACTGAACTTGTTCACTCACACCTACAACATAAAGCTTATCGAGTGGCTTGGTTAGGACAAGTGGCACAGAATTCAAGCAAAATGAAGTCCAAGATATTGTAAATGTTGAAATAAATCCACTGGAGTCAAAATGCAAAGCAAGTGATAACAAATATAGAGGAGGGCAATAGAGAAACACACACGGTAGGATAATTGGGCTTGTGCAACTATAGGGGTGAGCAAAGCTTGTGTTGCACAAACACAAGGAGAGACGCTAGCTTATTGCACGTTTGGGCATGATTCACCACTTGGCACCAATCCTATTTATGCAAGCAAAACGTTTCCTATTCCAAGTATCCTCATGCACAAGTATCTCTTTTCATGCTCAACTCTTTTTGCTTATAATATTTCATCTTTCTTTCTTGCGTAGAAGCTTTTTTTACTCTTCTCTTCCTTTACACTATTCTTATTGAGCCTCAACCAACTATATGAGACAAGTATCACAAGATATGCATGGGAACAAGCAATTTCCCTATATGATATTTTCAACGATGCAATAATATAATATCGTATCACTTTGGTGCACATGTTTTCGCGAAGCCCGGCAATACTCGGATAGCTAGTCTCAATAGGTATGAAGGTAATCACAAAGATGGTGGGGCTATCAAGATGCAATGGCAAGGAATCTAAAGTGTATGAAGTAATGTATACATTCATCACACTTAAGCTTTCACGAAGTCAGGGTGAACAGGCCTTGCTTCCGGTTGAAGATGGTCTCAAAGGATGGATGGTCGTCGTCGATGTCGAACGTCGGTGGTCGAGGTAGATGATGGACCGATAAAAGTCACTGGTGTTTGATGAAAAAGTAACCGTCCCTAAGTAGCCAAAATACCTTAGGAGACTCAAATCACAACTCAAGCAACCACAAATGCAAAGGTAAACCAAATGGGTTAGGTTGGGGAAGACTATGGTGGTATTGCGGATGATATGGTGGAGGGCCTAGGCAAACTTGCCAAAATTTGGAAATTTTGAATTGGTAAAATGATGTTAAAACCAAGATGAGTATCTTGGGCACATCTATAGATTCAAAACGAGCCAAAGAACACTCAAATCGGAGTTCGAGAGCGAAAGTTATGGCTGGAACGGTAAAACGGCTGAAGCTGAAATCTGTGCAATGATTCTGGTTCGGCCGGAAGTTCTGGGCCGGGCGGAAATTCCGGGCTCCGGAATTTCTGGGGGTACGGGAAAAATGTGGGGAAACTTTCTGTTAAGGCCGGAAGTTCCGGGCAAGGGCCGGAAGTTCCGGGTGCCGAGAGTTCTGGGGGACATGAGAACAACTCCTAGACGAACCATAAATTCTGGATCTGAAAACAGGGGCGGAAAAACTCGATTTCCAGGGCAAAATTGAAAGGGTAAAGGTTAAATTGGGCCTATGGAATGCCAAGGGAGTTAGATCCACTTGACAAACACTATATCCATGGATCAAAATCAACAAAAACTCACAAGAACAACAAAATGCAAGAAACTTTTTGGGGCTATTTTTTGGGAAATTTTTTGAATTGGGACAAAACACGCAAAATTAAGGCTAGAAAACGAAGGGGAGGACTCCAAATTCGTGATCAACATGGCTCACGATACCAATAAGTTACGGGGCAAGCCTGTGTGTGTCATTCTTTCATGAATTGGAGGGGGTTCCATGAAGAACACGGAGAACACGGGGAAGAACGAGGAGAAATCATAAGAGGAAACACTCAAGAACAAGTCCAATCACACATCCACTAGACTCACCACACACAAGATCCACAAAGGTACATTAACAACAAAGGGAAATAGGATACATGGTAGAGTTCATCCCAAATTCCATGGGGAGATGGGGCCTTGATATCCCGGAGGATCTTCCCTCGTGAGGGGCCTTGACATCCACTAGGGGATCTTGTCTCATAAAGGCATCTACTCCATGCGAGAGGTAGTGGAAGGAGCTAGGCTCAACTATCTAAGAGCAAACCAAAGCTAACCCCAGAATGGAGGTGGGAGAGCAGTATATATAGTGCAAGCCACGAAGGGGTAAGTGAGGGGCAAAATAGGTACACGGGCCGAAGCCCAAGTCTCCGCACGTAGACATGGCCGGAAGTTCCGGGATCTGATGGTTTCGGGCGAGGTCAGGGCAGGGTTCGGGCTATCCAGAGGGTTGGCATGTCAGGGAGCTGCTCTGGTCACCGAAGGCCGGAAGGTCTTGGGTCTGGAGGTTCCGGGCAGGCCAGAATGTCCGGGACTTCCAGAGTGTTGTCCTCGCTTCTTCTTCCTTCTCTTCTAAGCTTCCCTCGCGGATGGTGTAGTCGTACGTAGGTGCTAACACTCCTCCTCGTCATCCATGAAGCTCCAAAAATACCTATTCATGCACACGAGAGGAATGTCAAGTAGTATACCATCCTCGAAGGGGTCAAGTGAACACGTGTAATGGAGATGATTCACCTTTATGTATGTGGATTAGATATGGCACAGGTCACTTGGCAAAGGGACTCTTTCCATGGTGATGTCCATAGGATGCTCCGCATCAGGTTTCCCCTTGATACGTTTTCTATTTTACCGGTCCCATGGTGATAGTTGGGAGACCGGGTTATAGGATCATTTGCCATACTATCAAGAGGGGCTCTCAAGTGAGTAGCTTGATCGTATCATTCATTGAGAGCTTGAACCATTTGCATACTTGCATCCTCATTCTTTGTTCTTGTTCAGTGTTCATCTTTGTGAGTTTTAGAGCTTGTATCATCTTCATGACAAGCTCGAGTTCATCGAAAACAGAGTTCATATGCATCTTCTATGATGTTTTCAATGTTGGAGTTTTTGTCGATCTTCATTCATGGCAGTTTCACATTGCTATATCATTGGAATTTTTATACTTCCTCTTCTTATCTCATTGTGGATAGCTCTTGTCGTCCTCTATCCAACAAACTTGAGTTTTCTCAATTCGGAGCTCGTATGTGAAAGTTATGGTAGTTCAGGATTTATTGTATCCATATGTTTGATTGAGCTTCTTTGTTGCTATCCCGTGGTAGTACCGCTCTGGAAAGCGGTAGTACAACCTATCAGCGGTAGTACCACTCTGGGCAAGCTGAAGTACCCCCTATAGGCGGTAGTACACATGTCTAGTTCCACTGGTACTACCGCTGCCTCTATGTGGTCTCGACTTTTAGTGTCAAACAGGGCAGTAGTGGCACGGTAGTACGAAGCAGTAGTACCGCCTACAAGTAGTAGTACCTCCCGTCACTACCGCTCCACTTCTTCTTAGAAGTGGTAGTACCGCTCGTGTGCGGTCTGAGGGGGTAATAGTTGGATTTTTCCCACCTATAAAAGGGGGTCTTCTTCCCCAATGGATCTTATCCTTTGAGATCGTATTTGCCCCATATTGTTGACCTTATTCGAGCTTGATAACTCTCAATCCCTCCAATGATTCTTGCTAGTTCTTGAGGGAAAAGAGAGAGGAGATCTAGATCCACATTTCCACCAATCACTTTCTCCTCTATGTGAGGGGAACCCCTTGTATCTTGATCTTGGAGTTCTTTGTGAGATCCTTGTTCTTCCTCTCATATTCCTCCATAGATTTTGCTGTTGTGGTGGGATTTGAGTGTGAGGGACTTGACCACTTCGTGTGTTCTTTCCATTGCATTAGTTGCACCGGTTTGAGTTCTCCATAGTGATACTAGAAGTGAAAAGTTGAGAAGCTTATTACTCTTGGGTTCTTGGTACCCTAGAATTTGTTCCTCTTGGGTGCTTTGGCACCCTAGACGGTTGGAGGTGCCTCGGAGCACAATCATTATGGTGTAAAGCTCCAAGGAAGCGTCGTGGTCTCCAATTAGGTTGTGGGGGATTGCCCCGAGCAATTTGTATGGGTTCCGATGAACGCCACCAAGGGTTACCAAAGTGTAGGGGTTCGGTAACCGGCCCCAGGGTTGCCAATTGTATGGGTTCGGTGGATGCTCTCAAGGGTCCCTTAGTGGAATCACGACATCTTGAATTGTGTGAGGGTGTGAGGAGATTACAGTGACCCTAGTGGCTTCTTGGGAGCATTTTTCAAAGCACATTTGCTCCCTTGGTAGTTTTGGTAATTAATAACAACATATATGCCATTGAACTAATGTTTCCACTAAGCATATTTCAGGAAAAGTTCAATGATAGGGATGGAAAAAGCATTGTGGGATACCCCAAGATGCAAGGAAATAGATTGGCAAAGCTTCAAGCAAGAGGACTATACATTTTACTTTGTGAGAAATCACTTTCAGTCCATAGGAAAGCCAATACTATTAAAAGGGGGTAAGGTACTGTTGGTGAACAAAATGCTCATACATGCACAAGTGATAGTCACCAAAAACACCCACAAGCTCTTCCACAAAAGTATATCCAAAGAAAAATATCCAAAATTAGTGCAACCAACAACTCCCACTCGGTGCCACCGATTCCGAGACTCAGATAGACCCAAGACAAACCGTAGCTTTTCGGTGCAACCGATTCTAGTTCGGTGCCACCGACTTTGGGTTGCCAACATTCTGTTACCTCGATTCACAAAATCGGTCCCACCGAGTTTGTTGATCCGCATAACCTAGTTGTGCAATCTGACCGTTGGTCACCTAATCTGTGCAACCGAGTTTTATGTATCGGTCCCACCGAGATTCAAAAGTCTCTACCTTTGGAGAAACTCTGTACCACTAAGATTCACATATTGGTGTCACCGAGTTGGTCACTTAAGGTGTAACGGTTGGATTTTTCGAGATGCCTATATATACCCCTCCACCACCACTCACTCGTAAGAGAAGCACTCAGAACAGATCCCCACTCATACCAACTGATTTTCTAAGAGAGAACCACCTACTCATGTGTTGAGATCATGCCTGTCCATTCCAACCATATGAACTTGATCTCTAGCCTCCCAAGTTGCTTTCCACCCAATCAATCTGTTCCACCAAAGCAAAATATGTGAGAGAGTGATTGTGTGTTGAGGAGTCTATCATCTTGAAGCACAAGAGCAAGGAGTTCATCGACATTATCAATTCTATTACCTTTTGGAGGGTGGTGCCTCCTAGATCAGTTAGGTGTCGCTTGGGAGCCTCCTACTTCGTGTCTTGGAGTGAACCAAGAAGTTTGTAAGGGCAAGGAGATCGCCTACTTCATGAAGATCTACCCCGAATTAGGCTAGTCCTCCGTGAATGTAGCCCATCATGGTATAGTCGAGGTTGCTTCTTCGTGGAACCCTCCGTAGGTAGAGCCCTTCGTGGACTCTCATGACCGTTACCCTCTGTGGGTTGAAGACTCCATAAACGTGGACGTACGATAGCACCTCCTATCGAAACCACGGGAAAATCATCATGTCTCCAAATTATGTTTGATCTTCCTACCCTTGCTTTACTACTCATACTTGTCTTTACTTTCTACTGCAATACTCATAGACATGCATGTGTAGGGTGTGCTTGACTTGCTATGAATGCTAAAATCTGCAAAAATTTAAAATTGGGAAAAAATAGATTTTTATTTGGTCAAGTAGTCAATCACCCCCCTAGAACTACTTTTGATCCTCCAAGTCGTATCAGAGCTTTGGTCTCCATTGCATTGGTTTCACAACATAGGAGAGTATGACGTCTAGTGGGGGAAATTATCATGGTAGAGGTCCGTACTTTGATGGCACTAATTTTGCTAGTTGTAAGCACAAAATGAAAATGTATATACCTGGTCATAACCCCTCCGTTTGGGCTGTTGTTCATGTTGGATTGCAAGGTGAATTCTTTGCGGATGGAAGGGAATCGGATCACGAAGCGACTGTGGATGAATTGAAGATGTTGCAATACAATGCTCAAGCATGTGACATTCTCTTCAACCGCCTATGGCCCAAAGAATTCAAAAAAATCAGCCGTCTTGAGAATGCAAAAGAGATTTGGGATACTTTGGTTGATATGCATAAAGATACGGAATTTTTGAGAGAATCCAAGTTGGATGTTCTTCAAAGTCAGCTTGATAAGTTCAAGATGAAGGATGGTGAAGGAGTCGCTGAGATGTACTCTAGGCTAGCTCTCATCACCAATGGGATTGCCGGCTTAGGAAGCAAAGAAATGACCGACAAATTCATCATCAAGAAGACACTTCGAGCTTTGGATGATCGATATGACACTATATGCACATTGATCCAAATGATGCCCAACTACAAAGATCTCGAGCCTACAAAATTGATTGGAAGGATTGTTGCTCATCAGATGACACTCAAGGACAAGGAAGAGCTTCACAAGAAGTCTAGCGGTGCTTACAAAGCCACAAGTGATGCTCCCGCAACTTCAACCGACAACCTTGTCACAAATGAAGATATAATCCTCATGGTCAACAAATTCAACAAGTTCTACAAGAATAGAGGCAAAGATCGAAGCTCCAACTCAAGATATGAAGAGAAGTGTTCCTTAAGTCATGACCAAAACTGCTACAATTGTGGGAAGCCCGGACACTAATCCAATGAGTGCATAGCTCCTTACAAAAGGAAAGAAGAGCCACCAAGAAGACGGAGCTCAAGAGACGAGTCACCTCGAAGAGAGAGAAGGAGTAGAGATGATCATTATGAACGCAGACCCTCAAGGAGAAGCAGGGACTCGGAGAAGAAGGACAAGTACACCAAGAGCTACTCAAGAAGAAGAAATCAAGCTCATGTTGGTGAATGGGTTTCCGGCTCTGATTCCGGCAACCACTCCGAGAGAAGCTATCACTCCAACTCTGACTATAGTCAGGATGAAGGTGTTTCCGGACTTGCACTAGTGACAACCAACTCCTACGACATATTTTATTCACTAAATGAAGAGAGTGGATGTTGCTTCATGGTTAAAGTCCCTAAGGTCTCACACCCGAGTATCTTGATTTCAATAGTGATGAGGATGACTTGTTAACTGAAGATGCCTTGCTATTTGACAAGTCTAGTATTGTTAGTCACGATGAACTTGCTAGTAATCACTCTAGTCAAGATTAGTCGTGTGATGATGATAAGTTGGAAATAGAACGACTAACTCAAGAACTAAACACTCTTAAGTTAGCTCATGAGTCTACTCTACAAGATCATAGAGATCTTGAAAGGTCACATGAGAAGCTCTGCTTCGAGAAGCTCAATTTAGAGCAAGAACATGAGTTCCTTAAAGCTATCAATGAACATCTTTGAAAGAAGTCTTCCTCTTATCTAGCCAAACGACTTCTCTTGTCTACGTTCACACCACAAGTTAAGGCTAAGAAAACTAGTAACAAAGGCAAGAAAGGTTCTTCAATTAGTAGGAATAATAATGATAAATCCAATGATATTGCTTCTAGTAGTTCTATTGATCCCACTAACACTTCTCTTAGCCAAGTTACACTTGAGGAAGAAAATGAAATTTTGAAAGGGGTTATAGATAAAGTTATCTACAAGAGTCTTGTCGGGTGCAAACAATTTGATGAGATTGTATGCAAGCACGGAGGATACCGGAAGAACCTTGGCATTGGCTACTTCAACGCAAATGGAGTTGAATGGGAAGAAGGTCAATAACCCAAGCCCAAGTTTGTTCCTCAAAAGTAAAAGTATGAAAATACTCTCTCCAAGGGAACAAAAGCTCAAGATGACCTTCCACCACAAGACCCCAAGCTCAAGGGCAAGAACAAGCTTCAAGAGGACATTGACTCGTATGAAGATGAATCCCGATCTATGGTGAAGTGGGTTCCCAAGGCAACTACAAGCTCAACTTCTACAAGTGCTAGTTCAACACCAAGGATCCCCATCAACTTGATGTGGGTTCGCAAGAGGAAGAATTAGAGAAGTTCTTGAGGGGTGACTCCGCCAATGAAATTCACTCACATTCATTATTGGCAAGAACTAGTTGCAATCAACATCAACATCATGCAATAATTCAAGGAGTCACACATACCCTCAAAGGTAAGCAAGGGACAAGGTAATCAACAAATCAATGGACATCATCATGTATGCTTTGCACTCCATGTCCATAGATATCCTTGTATTTGTCTCTTGTGTGTTGGTACTAACCCATGTAGGTGAGAAGAGTAAGAAACAACAAGGATGCTCCCAACTCATGGTGATCTTCATCAACTTTGAGCATCCACCACTACTTCACCTACATGGATTCTTCATCGAGAAAACCCAAGGTTAGTTTATCCCTCCTATGGGGGATGTCACATCAAGGGGAGATTTAATATAAGACTTGAGTCAAAGCATCTCATAGTATGTGACAACATTAAATGCTTTATGTATAAGTGGTAACCCCGCTCGTGCTTAAATGATGGGTATGACCTATGATCAAGTATTCTTACTTGGCTCCTAAGTCAATATACTCATATATAGATGACTTCGTCATCACCAAAGTGCTTGTTAGATACTAGTATGTTTGTGCATGTTTTCCATAATTTAAATTGACATCTTATTGTGTGAGCATGTTGGTCTGCATTTCTTTATCCATTCAAAGACATCCAATTGTTGCTATTTGGCATTTTGATTTTTCTTTTGCCAATTGGATGAACAAGAATGCCTAGGACCACTCTTCTAGCTATCTATGCTTTCTCACCTCATATTCTATTCATGTTGCCTCACAAAAATTAAACAAGTACTTTTTGATCTCTTTGTGTGAGGAGCACTCAGAGTTTTGTATCGACAAAGGACTGACCATTAAAACCTCCCAAGTGCATCTCGGTGGAACCAACTCAAAAATCTCGGCCTCACCGAATACCTACGGTTGATCTGGATTTCAGTCTCGGTACCACCGATTCCATATTCTCGGTTACATCGAGTTTCCCTATAAACTAACAGTTGAGGAACTCAGTGACACCAAAAATTTAGAATCGGTGTCACCGACAGCCGTGGGTATATATAGAGGCATGCTTGACCTTTTAAAATTTTCTTCAAACGTCGCCCCATCCAAAACCCTAAGCTGTCGAATAAAGACCCCTGGTCGTTGCCTTTGCTTCCCCGTGCATCTCTGCAGTTTGGAATCACCGCCGCCGATGGAATCATCAGCCCCGTCGCCGCCATAGCGGATCCATCACCAAGCTAGGGTATGGATCCGGCCCTCCTTGCGCTCCCCGTCCGATTCTAGCACACTAGAGTTTATTTTATCTGTAATCCACCGATTGCAAACCTCTCTATCCACTAGAAAGTTCATTAGATTAGCGAACGAAGAATATTTAGGTTTAGTTGTCTACAAAACCGAATCTCGGTGACACTGAGTCAGAAAAATTGGTTCCACCAATTTGTTTTTGTGCTACTGAGGACAGCACTCGGTGAAACCGAGTGGCAGTTTTCGGTCTGACTGAAACTACTGCCATGTTTCTGTTATGAGTATTGTGAGTCTCGGCAGTACCGAAATTGTTGACTCTGTGACACCGAATTCCCTTTTTGCTGAGAACTATATCTAAGGTTTTTCTATTCAATCTTTCAAAAATGTCTACATTTTGTGATGACTTATCCTATTCTACTCTTCGACACTCTATTCACAGGGTTAGAGATGTTAGGTTTAGAGGACAGTCAGAATTTACAGGAGCAGAATGTTGACATGAGCTCTAGCACTAGTCCGGACAATGGCTCATCATCTTCATATGTTGGTATACCCAATTCACCTGATCTGCCTAGAGCTGCTACAAAGACAAGGAGGAAGCTAAACTCTAATGAGGAAGATGGGGACTTTATTCCTAAGGATGTGCCTCCCAAGGCCAAGCAACACAAATCTGTTAAGAAGGATCCTAAGAAGCTTGTTAGACAGGAGTATGCACCTCTGGATTCTATGGGAGGACCTGAGAGCTCTAGAGGCACAATGACTATTGAGCCTCCCAGGAAGTCCATGCCTAAGAAGGCAAGAGAGAAGAAAGCTAGGAAAAGGATTGTTTATGTGACTCGCAGGGCTACCTCCATGTATGAGGACCTAGAGGATACTGCTGGTGTTGCTGCTGAGGAGGAGGAGGAAGAGCAAGTTGTCAAGGGCCCTCCCAAAAAGCAAAAGAAGCTTTTGGCAGATGCCATGCCAAAGCAAGGTCCATCCAAGAGCATCAAGTCTGCACCCAAGAAGGCTGTTGTTGACAAGTCCGAGAGGTCATCTAGCTAGATTCCAGCTTTTGAGAAGAACAAGGGATCTATCTCCGGAGATATGGAAGAGGATGCCATGTTTGCATTGATGAAGCTCGGACCACACCTTCTAGAGCACAATGACAGCCATCTGCTTGCTGAAGACACGAAGAATAAGAAGGATGCAGGTTTGAAAGAGTGGAGAGCAATTGATCCTTACCCTCAGAGGAGGAAGACAATTGTGGAGTATAGATTTTACACCAAGGAGCAACAAGATTTCTATGAGACAGTGCTGCTTGACAAGAGTCCAGCTGTGAGTGACATGAGGTATGTCGATTCGAAGTACATCAAGGCAAATCAAGACTATTTCTCTAACGTGCAAGACAAGTTCCACTATGTTGGCCTGGATAAGTTGGTTGGCAAAAAAATCACTCCATGGAACAATGAGATGATCATGCAATTCTTCTCCAGTGCTCACTTCTATGGAGATGGTAGGATTGTATGGATGACTGAAGGAGCAAGATATGAGTCTACTGTTGATGAATGGGCTGCCATCTTAGGAGTCCCAGAGGTACAAGATGGAGATGTCTATGTGTACTCAGAGTCCAAGGCCATCCACAATGCCATGAAGGACATGTACAATGCTATCCCTGCTACACATCTTCAGTCTCATCAGCTAGGATCTATCTATTACCCCCAGGTAGGTTTCCGTACCATTAACACCATTCTGAGGCATACTTTGATGGCTAACTCAGGAGACGAGAAGATGATCCGAGGCTACTCCATCAACTTGCTACTTCATATTGACCAGCACCAGAGATTCAGAGTGATGGATCTAATTGTGGAGACTATGAAGAGGGTTGCTACTGATCAGAAGCGCTCATGCTGCTATGCACCCTACATTCAGATGCTCTTCAACTCCAAGATGGAGAAGCACATATTTGCCCTTGACAGACCCCATTTGCCCCTCCATCCAGATTTTGACGACAACGTTGTGATGATGGACCTACATCATCCCACATCAGTTGCATCTCACGCACATGCAGAGGCAGGGGCAGCTAGAGCCACTAGTGCTCAAGTCCCTAGATCCAGGAACAAGCAAATGGATCTCTTGATTTCTACCGTTCAGGGCATGTAGAAGGACATCAAGGACATACTGGAGAATCAGAACAGTCTTGTGAGGATCTTTGAGAATAGGGTCAAGACCCTCAATGACAAGGTGGATGGGCTGACCAAGACCGTGAACGAGCTCAAAAAGGAAGTAGATTCTGTGCCTATCCCACACTCCACAGACAAGGACACTTCAGATGATGAGGATGACTCTCCTCTCAGGCCAGCTACTCGGTTCACTACCCCGGCCAGATCAACCACGGTGCTAGCTCCTGAGTTGAGGCCTTCTTCATCAGCTCCGGCTACAGTCACTTCTACTCCATCAGCTCCTCCAGTACCACATGTTGCTACTCCAACTCCTTCCATGACATGAGCAGAGGTCTTCACCAATGCAGTTCTCTCGACTCCGACATCGACCACCGGAGGAGATCAGCCCCAGAAGAACGATTTGCTATATCTCCTTGAACTTTTTGGTAACCTGTTGTCCAAGGGGGAGAAGTTGTATATAGATCTTTAGGCTTTGAGTGAGAGAACGTTGGTTTTTATTACTGTTTCAAAAACATTTGGTCTTTTGGTTGCTTGTGTTAAACTTTTGTTTGTGTTTGATCATACACTTAATGTGTGTTGCTACTATTTCCTATCATTTTGATGATTATGAGATGACCATTCACTCTCCTTGATTGTGTTGTTCTATGATATTCACTCCTATTACTCTCGCACACCACCCAGATGTATGTGACATGGAAGAAGTGCCCCATGTACCTAATCGATTGTGCATTTGCATTCAAACGCAAATTTAAAATAATGCCCAAATTTAGGGGGAGCTCTTTCTTATAACATACTTCTCAAAGCGACAATTATATTCATTGATTATATCATATGTCGAAGCTTTGATCTATAAGTTGTCATCAATAACCGAAAGGGGGGAGATTGAAGCACATTTGCTCCCTTGGTGGTTTTGGTAATTAATAACAACATATATGTCATGGAACTAATGTTTCCACTAAGCATATTTCAAGAAAAGTTCAAAGATAAGGACGGCAAAAGGATTGTGGAATACCCCAAGATGCAAGGAAATAGATTGCAAAGCTTCAACCAAGAGGATGTTGGAAATATGCCCTAGAGGCAATGAATAAAGTGTTTATTATTATATTTCCTTGTTCATGATAATCGTTTATTATCCATGCTATAATTGTATTGATTGGAAACACATTACATGTGTGGGTAAATAGACAAAACACTATCCCAAGTATGCCTCTAGTGAACTAGCTCGTTGATCAAAGATGGTCAAGGTTTCCTAGCCATTGACATGAGGTGTCATTTGATAACGGGATCACATCATTAGGAGAATGATGTGATGGACAAGACCCAAACTACAAACGTAGCATATGATCGTGTCAGTTTATTGCTACACTTTTCTGCATGTCAAGTATGTGTTCCTATGACCATGAGATCATGCAACTCACGAACATCGGAGGATTGCCTTGTGTGTATCAAACGTCGCAGCGTAACTGGGTGACTATAAAGGCACTCTATAGGTATCTCCGAGGGTGTCTGTTGAGTTGGCATGGATCAAGAGTGGGATTTGTTACTCCGTGTGACGGAGAGGTATCTCAGGGCCCACTCGGTAATACAACATCACAATAAGCCTTGCAAGCAATTAGTTGTGGGATCTTGTATTACGGAGCGAGTAAAGAGACTTGCCAGTAACGAGGTTGAACTAGGAATGGAGATACCGAAGATCAAATCTCGGGCAACTAACATACCGAAGAACAAAGGGAACATCATACGAGATTAACTGAATCCTTGACAGAGAGGTTCGACCGATAAAGATCTTCATAGAATATGTAGCAAACAATATGGGCATCTAGGTCCTGCTATTGGTTATTGACCGTAGAGGTGTCTCGGTCAGGTCTACATAGTTCTCGAACCCGCAGGGTCTGCACACTTAAGGTTTGGTGACGTTTTGGTGGTATAAGGTTATGTATGGTGGTGACCGAAGGTTGTTCGTAGTCCCGGCTTAGATCCGGGACGTCATGAGGAGCTCCGGAATGGTCCGGAGGTAAATATTGATATATAGGAAGTCCTATTCTGGTCGCGAGAAAAGTTTCGGGCTCATCGGTAGTGTACCGGGAGTGCCGATAGTGTACCGGGAGACCATCGGGAGGGGTATTTCGACACAAGAGGCAATATGGGCTGTGGGAGAGTGAATACCAGCCCTTAGTGGGCTGGTGTAAGTCCCACACAAAGCCCATGCGGCTAGGGAGAAAAAAACCCAAAGAGAAAAAGTGGAAAAAGGCAAAAATAGGGTGAATCCTAGTCCTACAAGGATTGGAGGTCGATTCCACCTCTCCCACCTGGTTCGGCCGACTCCTAGAGCCTTGGCCCTTGGGCCAAGACTCCTCCTCTCTTCCTCTTATATATACTGGAGGTTTTAGGGGTTTTGCATAGAATTTTCAGCCACGTGTTGCCTGTTCCTCCAGTGCATAGTTTCTCCTCTAGATCGGTTTTCTGCAGCGCTTAGGCGAAGCCCTGTCGGAATAGCTCCACCACCATCGCCGGAGCGTCGTCACGCTGCAGGAGAACTCTTCTTCCTCTCCGCTCCTTCTTGCTGGATGAAGACGGCGGAGATCGTCATCAAGCTGTACATGTGCTGAACGCGCAGGTGTCGTCCGTTCGGCGCTAGATCAGAAGGATCATAATCAAGTTCATGGGACGGATCGTGATCAAGTTCGCAGTACGGATCGTGATTGGATCGCGGTACGGATCGTGATTGGATTGCGGGACGCATGGCGATTTGGATCGCTAAGACGTTCGACTACACCAACCGCGTTTCTTAACGCTTCCCGCATGGCGATCTACAAGGGTACGTAGATCCACTCTCCCTCTCGTAGATGCTCATCACCATGGATAGATCAGCGTGTGCGTAGGAATTTTTTTGTTTCTCTGCAACATTTCCCAACAGTGGCATCATGAGCTAGGTCGATGTGTAGATGAGATCTCGAGTTGAACACAAAAGGTTTGTGGGCGTTGATGCTTAGATTGCTTCCTCCCTTGGTCGGATTTTGGTTCAGCGGTATTGTGAGATGAAGCGGCCTGGACCAACATTACTCGTACGCTTACGAGAGACCGGTTCCCTTGACCGCAACTTGTTGCATAGATAGCTTGCGGGTGCCAGTTTCTCTCACTTTAGTTGGATCAGATTCGACAAAGGTGGTCCTTGAGAAGGTTGAAAAGCAACTAGTGTATCAACGTTGTGGTTTTTGCGTAGATGAGAATTCTTCTTGCTAGATACCCGTAGCGGCCACGTAAAACATGCAACAACAATTAGAGGACGTCTAACTTGCTTCTGCAGGGCATGTTGTGATGTGATATGGCCAATTACATGATGTGATATATGTGATGTATGAGATGATCATGTGATGTATAGATTATCACGACTTGCATGTCGATGAGTACGGAAACCGGCAGGAGCCATAGGGTTGTCTTTAATTAGTGTATGACCTGCGTGTGAATCATTAAGCGCTATGTAATGCTTTACTTTATCGCTAAACGGTAGCAATAGTAGTAGAAGCATGTTGGGCGCGTCAACCCCGATGACGACACGTTGATGGAGATCAAGATGATGGACATCATGGTTTCTTGCCGGTGACGATGGAGATCATGCAGGTGCTTTCTAGATGGAGATCAAAAGTACAAGTTCATGGCCATATCATGTCACTTATGAATTGCATGTGATGTTAATCCTTTTATGCACCTTGTTTTGCTTAGGACAACGGTAGCATTATAAGGTGATCCCTCACTTAAATTTCAAGATGAATTGTGTTCTCCCCGAGTGTGCACCGTTGCGAAAGTTCGTCGTGTCGAGACACCACGTGATAATTGGGGGTGATAGACTCTACGTTCACATACAACGGGTGCAAGCCAGTGTTGCACACGCAGAATACTCGGGTTAAACTTGACGAGCCTAGCATATACAGACATGGCCTCGGAACACAAGAGACCGAAAGGTCGAACATGAGTCATATAGTAGATATGATCAAAATAAGATGTTCACCATTGAAGCCACCTCAACTCACATGATGATCGGACTTGAGTTGGTGAATTTGGATCATGTGACACTCAGATGAACTGAGGGATGTCGATTTGAGAGGGAGCTTTAGTAATTTGATTAACTAAACTCATTATCTTGAACAATAGTCTAAGTAAACTTTGCATATTTATGTTGTAGATCAATGGCTCGCGCAGTAGCACCCCTGAATTTTAGTGCGTTCCTAGAGAAAGCTAAGTTGAAAGACGATGGAAGTAACTTTGTTGACTGGGCCCGTAATCTGAGGATTATCCTCACGGCTTCGCAGAAATCATATGTCCTTGATGCACCGCTTGGTGACCAACCAGAAGACATGACCTCTGAAGAGGTTAAGAATGCTTGGGAGGCACGTACTGGAGATTACTCAATAGTTCAGTGTGCAATATTGTATGGCTTAGAACCGGGACTTCAAAGACATTTTGAAAGCCATGGAGCATATGAGATGTTCTAGGAGTTCAAGTTTATCTTTCAGAAGAATGCCCGGATCGAGAGGTATGAGACCTCCGATAAATTATATGCTTGCAAGATGGAGGAGAACGGGTCTATTAGTGAACATATACTCTGAATGTCTGGGTATTCAACTCGCTAGCAGAGTTGGGAATTGCCCTTCCGCCAGAGGCGATCACTAACAGAGTTCTTCAATCACTACCACCTAGTTACAAGAGCTTTGTGATGAACTATAACATGCACGAGATGAACAAGTCAATCGCCGAGCTGTTTGCGATGCTAAAAGTCACTGAGTCTGAAATCCAGAAAGAACATCAAGTGTTGATGGTCAATAAAACCACTAGTTTCAAGAAAAATGGCAAGGTCAAGGGCCAGGGCAAGAAGGGTAAAACGAAGAAGGATGGCAAAGCAGTTGCTACTTCTGTAAAGAAGCCCAAGCATGGACCCAAGCCAGAAACTGAGTGCTTTCATTGCAAGGGAACTGGTCACTGGAAGCGGAACTGCCCCAAGTACCTGGCTGACAAGAAGGCGCCAACGACAAACAAGGTATATATGATATACATGTTGTTGATGTGTACCTTACTAGCTCTCGTAGTAGTGCCTGGGTATTTGATACCGATTCGGTTGCTCACATTTGCAACTCAAAGCTGGAACTACGGAATAAACGAAGGCTGGCGAAGGACGAAGTGACGATGTGCGTGGGAAATGGTTCCAAGGTTGATGTGATCGCCGTTGGCACGCTCTCTATTCGATTACCATCGAGACTAGTGATGAACCTAAATAATTGTTATTTAGTTCCTGCGTTAAGCATGAACATTATATATGGATCTTGTTTATTGTGAGACGGTTACTCATTTGAATCAGAAAATAAATGTTGTTCTATTTATATGAGTAATATCTTTTATGGTCATGCACCCAATGTTAGGGGTTTATTCATATTGAATCTTGATAGTGATGACACACATGTTCATAACATTGATGCCAAAAGATGTAGAGTTGATAATGATAGTACCACTTTCTTGTGGCACTGTAGTTTAGGTCATATTGGTGTAAAACGCATGAGGAAGCTCCATGCTGATGGACTTTTGGAGTCACTTGATTTTGAATCACTTGACACATGTGAACCATGCCTCATGGGCGAGATGACTAAAACGTCGTTCTCTGGAACAATGGAACGGGCAAGTGACTTATTGGAAATCATACATACTGATGTGTGCGGTCCAATGAATGTTACAACGCATGGTGGATATCGTTATTTTATCACCTTCACTGATGACTTAAGTAGATATGGGTATATTTACTTAATGAAACACAAGTCTGAAATGTTTGAAAAGTTCAAGCAATTTCAGAATGAAGTTGAGAATCATCGTAACAAGAAGATTAAGTTCCTGCAATCTGATCGAGGAGGTGAATATCTGAGTTATGAGTTTGGCAGTCACTTAAGACAGTGTGGAATTGTTTGACAGTTGACACCGCCCGGAACACCACGGCGTAATGGTGTGTCCGAACGTCGTAATCGAACCTTATTAGATATGGTGCGTTCTATGATGTCTCTTGCTGATTTGCCACTATCATTTTGGGGTTATGCATTAGAGACAGCTACATACACTTTAAATAGGGCACCATGGAAATCCGTTGAGATGACGCCATATGAACTATGGTTTGGCAAGAGGCCAAAGTTGTCGTTTTTAAAGTTTGGGGATGTGATGCTTACGTCAAAAAGCTTCAGCCTGAAAAGCTGGAACCCAAAGCGGAGAAATGTGTCTTCATAGGATACCCGAAAGAGACAGTCGGGTATACCTTCTATCTCATATCCGAAGGCAAAGTGTTTGTCCATAAGAACGGAACATTTCTTGAGAAAAAGTTTCTCTCGAAAGAATTGAGTGGGAGGAAAATAGAGCTTGATGAGGTTGTTGAACCTTTACTTCAACCAGAAAGTAGCGCAGTGTAGAAAGATGATTCTGTGGAACCTACGAAGGTAGAAGAGGAAGTTAATGATGATGATCATGAAACTTCGGATCAAGCTACTATTGAACCTCGTAGGTCGATAAGGCCACGTACTACTCCTGATTGGTACGGCAACCTTGTCTTAGACGTCATGTTGTTGGATAACAATGAACCTACGAGCTATGAAGGAGCAGTGATGGTCCTGGATTCCGAAAAATGGTTAGAGGCCATGAAATCCGAGATGGGATCCATGTATGAAAACAAAGTATGGACTTTGGAAGTATTACCTAAAGGGCAAAAGGCCATTCAGAACAAATGGATCTTTAAGAAGAAGACAGACGCGGACGGTAATGTCACTGTCTATAAAGCTCGACTTGTGGCAAAGGGTTTTTCACAAGTTCAAGGTGTTGACTACGATGAGACCTTCTCACCCGTAGCGATGCTTAAGTCCGTCGGAATCATGTTAGCAATAGCTGCATATTTCGGCTATGAAATTTGGCAGATGGATGTCAAAATTGCGTTCCTCAACGGTTTCCTTGAGGAAGAGTTGTATATGATGCAACCGCAAGGTTTTGTCGATCCAGAGAATGCTGACAAAGTTTGCAAACTCCAGCGATCCATTTATGGGCTGGTGCAAGCATCTCGGAGTTGGAATAAGCGCTTTGATGAGGTGACCAAAGCGTTTGGTTTTATACAAGTTTATGGAGAAGCTTGTATTTACAATAAAGTGAGTGGGAGCTCTATAGAATTTCTAATATTATATGTGGATGACATATTGCTGACTGGAAACAATATAGAAATGCTGGAAAGTGTGAAGGATTATTTGAACAAGAGTTTTTCAATGAAGGACCTAGGAGAAGCTGCTTTCTTATTAGGCATTAAGATCTATAGAGATAGATCGAGACGCTTAATAGCACTTCCACGGAGCACATACCTTGATAAAGTTTTGAAGAAGTTCAAAATGGATCAGTCCAAGAAGGGGTTCTTGCCTATGTTACAAGGTGTGAAGTTGAGTAAGACTCAATGCCCAGTGACTGCACAAGATAGAGAAAAGATGAGTGTCATCCCCTGTGCTTCAGCCATAGGCTCTATCATGTATAAAATGTTGTGCACAAGACCGGATGTCAGCCTTGCCGTAAGTATGGCCAGAAGGTTTCAAAGTGATCCTGGAATGGAATACTGGGTAGCGGTCAAGAATATCCTTAAGTACCTGAAAAGGACTAAGGAAATTTTTCTCGTTTATGGAGGTGATGAAGAGCTCGTCGTAAAGGGTTACGTCAATGCAAGATTTGACACTGATCCGGATGACTCTAAGTCGCAAATCGGATACGTATTTATTCTCAACGGGGGAGTGGTAAGTTGGTGCAGTTCCAAGCAAAGCATGGTAGCCGATTCTACATGTGAAGCGGACTACATCGCAGCCTCGGAGGCGGCAAAGGAAGGTGCCTGGATGAAGCAGTTCATGACAGATCTTGGAGTAGTGCCCAGTGCACTGAATCCAACGAACCTTTTCTGTGACAACACTGGTGCCATTGCTCTGGCCAAGGAACAAAGGTTTCAAAAGAGGACCACACACATAAAGCGATGCTTCAATTCCATCCGCGATTACATCGAGGAGAAGGACATAAATATTTGCAAAGTGCACACGGATATGAATGTTGCGGACCCGTTGACTAAACCTCTACCAAGGGCTAAACATGATCAACGCCAGAACTGCATGGGTGTTCGATTCATTACCATGTAAATCACATAGTGATGTGAACTAGATTATTGACTCTAGTGCAAGTGGGAGACTGTTGGAAATATGCCCTAGAGGCAATGAATAAAGTGTTTATTATTATATTTCCTTGTTCATGATAATCGTTTATTATCCATGCTATAATTGTATTGATTGGAAACACATTACATGTCTGGGTAAATAGACAACACACTGTCCCTAGTATGCCTCTAGGAGAATAATATGATGGACAAGACCCAAACGACAAACGTAGCATATGATCGTGTCAGTTTATTGCTACTGTTTTCTGCATGTCAAATATGTGTTCCTACGACCATGAGATCATGCAACTCACGAACATCGAAGGATTGCCTTGTGTGTATCAAACGTCGCAACGTAACTGGGTGACTATAAAAGTGCTCTACAAGTATTTCCAAGGGTGTCTGTTGAGTTGGCATGGATCAAGACTAGGTTTTTTACTCCTTGTGAAGGATAGGTATCTCAGGGCCCACTCCATAATACAACATCACCATAAGACTTGCAAGCAATGTGACTAAGTGTTAGTTGCGGGATCTTTTATTACAGAAAGAGTAAAGAGACTTGCCAGTAACGAGGTTGAACTAGGTATGGAGATACCGCCGATCAAATCTCGGGCAAGTAACATACCGAAGAACAAAGGGAACATCATACCGCTATTGATTATTGACCATAGAGGTGTCTCGGTCATGTCTACATAGTTCTCGAACCCACAGGGTCTGCACACTTAAGGTTTGGTGACGTTTCGGTAGTATAGAGTTATTTATGGTGGTAACCTAAGGTTGTTGGAGTCCCAGATGAGATCCCGGACATCATGAGGAGCTCCGTAATGGTCCGGAGGTAAAGATTGATATATAGGAAGTCCTATTTTGGTCGCCGGAAAAGTTTTGGGCTCATCTGTAGTGTACCGGAAGTGTCGGTTGTGTACCGGGAGACCATCGGGAGGGGTATTTCGACCCAAGAAGCAACATGGGCTGTGGGAGAGTGAATACCAGCCCTTAGTGGGCTGGTGGAAGTTCCACACAAATCCCATGCGGCTAGGGAGAAAACACCCAAAGAGAAAAAGTGGAAAAAGGCAAAAATAGGGTGAATCCTAGTCCTACTAGGATTGGAGGTGGATTCCACCTCTCCCACCTGGTTCGGCCGACTCCTAGAGGCTTGGCCCTTGGGCTATGCCTCCTCCTCTCCTCCTATTATATATACTATAGGTTTGAGGGGTTTTGTACAGAATATTCAGCCACGTGCTGCCTGTTCCTCCAGTGCATAGTTTCTCCTCTAGATCGGTTTTCTGCAGCGCTTATGCGAAGCCCTGCCGGAATAGCTCCAGCACCATCGCTGGAGCACCATCAGGCTGCCGGAGAACTCTTCTTCCTCTCCGCTCCTTCTTGCTAGATCAAGATGGCGGAGATCGTTATCGCTGTACGTGTGCTAAACGCGGAGGTGCCGTCCGTTCGGTGCTAGATCGGAAGGATCGTGATCAAGTTCGTGGGACGGATCGTGATCAAGTTCGCGGGATGAATCGTGATTGGATCGCAGGACGAATCGTTATTGGATCACGGGAAGCATGGAGATTTGGATCATGAAGACGTTTGACTACACCAACTGCATTTCTTAACGCTTCCTGCTTAGCGATTTACAAGGGTACATAGATCCACTCTCCCTCTCGTAGATGCTCATCACCATGGATAGATCTGCGTGTGCGTAGGAAATTTTTTGTTTCCCATGCAATGTTTCCCAACAGAGGACTCTACATTTTGTGAGAAATAAATTTGAGTCCATAGGAAATCCAATACTATTAAAAGGGGGTAAGGTACTGTTGGTGAACAAAATGCTCATACATGCACAAGTGATAGTCACCAAAAACACCCACAAGCTCTTCCACAATAGTTTGTTCAAAGCCAAATATCCAAAATCGGTGCTACCAACAACTCCCACTCGGTGCCACCGATTCCCAGACTCAGACAGACCCAAGCCAAACCCTAGCTTTTTAGTGCAACTTATTCTGGTTCGGTGCCACCGAGTTTGCGTTGCCAACATTCTGTTACCTCAATTCACAAAATCGGTCCCCTGAGTTTGTTGGATCAGCGTCACCTAGTTGTGCAATCTGACCGTTGGTCACCTAATCAGTGCAACCGAGTTTTATGTATCGGTCTCACGAGATTCAAAAGTTGCTACCTTTGGAGCAACTTTGTACCACTGAGATTCACACATCGGTATCATCGGGTTGGTCACTTAAGGTGTAACGGTTGGATTTTTGGAGATGCCTATATATACCCCTCCACCACCGCTCACTCGGAAGAGAAGCACTCAGAATAGATCCCCACTCATACCAACTGATTTTCTTAGAGAGAGCCACCTACTCATGTGTTGAGATCATGCCAGTCCATTCCAACCATATGAATCTTGATCTCTAGCCTCCCCAAGTTGCTTTCCACCCAATCAATCTCTTCCACCAAAGCCAAATCTATGAGAGAGTGATTGTGTGTTGAGGAGTTTATCATCTTGAAGCACAAGAGCAAGGAGTATCGAGCCTATTACCTTTTGGAAGGTGGTGCCTCCTAGATTAGTTAGGTGTCGCTTGGGAGCCTCCTACTTCGTGATGTGGAGTGAACCAAGAAGTTTTTAAGGGGAAGGAGATCGCCTACTTCGTGAAGATCTACCCCAAGTTAGGCTAGTCCTTCGTGGACATAGACCTTCACAGTATAGTCGAGGTTGCTTTTTCGTGAAACCCTCCGTGGGTAGAGACCTCCATGGACTCTTGCGAACATTACGCTCTGTGGGTTGAAGAATCCATAAGCGTGGACGTACGATAGCACCACCTATCGGAACCACGGGAAAAAACACCGTGTCTCCAAATTGCATTTGATCTTCCTACCCTTCCTTTACTACTCATGCTTGTCTGTACTTTCTGCTGCAATACTCGTAGACATGCATGTGTAGGGTATCTTGACTTGTTGTGAATGCTAAAATCTGCTAAACACTTAAAATTGGGGAAAAGTAGATTTTTATTTGGTCAGGTAGTCTAATCACCCCTCCCCTCTAGACCTACTTTCAATCCTACAATTATGCTTCCAACCACTCCAAACAAATATTAGCATTCGCAAGGGAGTGAACTTTGGGATACATCATCGTCTCCATGTGCCTCGGTTATCTCTTCCCAAGCCCTTTACTTATGCACTTTACTATGTGATAGCCATATTGTTTCATGCTATATATCTTGCTATCACTTAGTTGTTTATCTTGCTTAGCATAAGTTGTTGGTGCACATAGGTGAGCCTGGTTGTTTTAGGTTTTGTGCTTGACTAATTAAATGATACTTTTATTCCGCATTTGTTCAAGCCTAAACATAATTATTTTAAAGTGCATATTCACCCCCCTCTAGGCGACATCCACGTCCTTTCACCAGGAATCTTGAGGAAGTTGACTTTGTTCTTCATAGGATCTAGTTCGCGAAGGTATCAAATAAGTTGATGCCAAAGTGGGAAGGCCCGTATCAAGTAGTTCAAGTCACCAGACCTAGCTCAGTCCGTTTGGAGACCGAAGATGGCACTAGTAACGGAACATGGGATAAGTGTAAGGATGCTTTTATTGCCAAGTATTTTCCTCCTGCTAATATTATATTTCTCTGAAACCAAATTATGAATTCTAAAAAACATGATCAAGAACACGTTGCACAAGCATGGGAGAGAATTAAATTAATGATTAGAACTTGTCCCACTCATCACTTAAGTTTATGTATGATAATACAAAATTTCTATGCGTGAGTGAATTTTGTGACGAGAAATCTTCTAGACTCTTCTGCAGGTGGTACCTTTATGGAGATTACATTGGGAGAATCTACTAAATTACTCGATTATATTATGACAAATTATCTTAAAGGCACACCGAAGGAGCTCCAACTGGTAAGAAGGTAAATTATGTCAAAGAAAACACTACTTTGAGTGATAATTTGGATTCTCTTATGAATACGTTTGCAAATAAGAATGATCATGTTAATCCCAATGATGTTACACCATCTATTTTGACTTAGAAAAATAATGATGCTATTGATGTGAACTTTGTCTCTAGAAATAATTTCAACAACAATGCTTATAGAGGTAATTTTAATCCTAGACCGTACCGCGATAATTCCTCTAATAATTATGGAAATTATTATAGTAATTCCTATGGTAATTATTCCAGCAATAATAAAATTCCCTCTTATCTTGATAACACTATTTATAATTTAATAGTTCTCAAAATATTTTGAATACTATGGTAGAAGAAAAACTACATAAAGTTGCCAATATGGCTAGAAACATGGATAGGATTGCTCATGATGTGGAAGCTCTTAAAAGTAAAAAAATCCAACCAAGCATTATAGTAATTATTCTATTAAATCCATCCAAATATGTATTAATGAAAGTAAGGAGAGAACCACTAGGTTGAGGGCTAAGTGAGAATTCCTACAAAGTTTCTATCGTAATTCCACATGATGGCATCTCGTTTGCCATTATTTATGTTGTGAAGTTGAAATTGTTTGAAATGATTCTACAAAGATATAAATAATGATATAAACATCATTTCAACATCTTTTTCAAACATATTTGAAAAATATGTTGGAATGATGTTTATATCATTATTTGAAAAAGATGTTGAAATGATGTTTAAAGAGAAATGATGTCTATGATTGGTGTTTATATCATTCCATTTCTATTTATAAGTGAGATCCAAAGTTTATATCATTATCAACATATTTTTTGTTTGCATGTCACATAATGCCACGAATGTGTTTAGATGGGACGCGACATCCTCATTAGGAGTACTGGAAAATTTGATCTTTCATGACAAGATTCAACAAAGTGGCATTAATATCAGAAGACTCCACACTAGTGGTGGGAGGAGAAATAGGAGAGCTAATAAAATCATTATTATTAGTATTGGAAAAATCACACAACTTGGTGTTCTCTTGAGTCATCGTGACTGCGCAAACAAGAGATCTGATGAGAAAAAGGCAAACGAAAAAGAAAGGGCGAACAAAACGGCAAATTTGTGAAGTGGGGGGAGGAAAACGAGAGGCAAATGGAAAATAATGCAATTGCAAGGAGATGAGATTTGTGATTAGGAACCTGGTAGATGAGATTGCTTCCTCCCCGGCAATGCCACTAGAAATTCCTTTGACGTGGCTTGAGACTGCGTCGGTATTTCCCCAAAGTGGAAGGGATGATGCAGTACAACAACGGTAAGTATTTCCCTAAGTTATGGAACCAAGGTATCAATCCGTAGAGGAGGATCACACACCCACATAAATAACACCTGCACACAAATAACAAATACTTCCAACCCGACGCGAGAGAGAGGTTGTCAAGCTTTCTACGGTAATAAGATAGATTAGCTAATGATAGTTTTGGCAAATAGATCTCGTAAGAACACAAACTAAAATAAGTAAATAAAAAGTGCAGCAAGGTATTTTTGTTTTTTTGGATTAATAGATCTGAAAACAAAATATGCAAATAGTAGATTGGAAAGCAATATGTTGAAAAAGTAGACCCGAGAGCCATAGGTTTCACTAGTGGCTTGTCTCATGAGGATAGCACACGATGGGTGAACAAATTATTGTTGGGCAATTGATTGAAGATCAAATAATCATGGTGATATCCAGGAAATTATCATTATATAGGCATCACATACAAGATAAGTAGACCGAAACGATGTGTATTACTCCAATGTTATCCACACATCGACTGCTATCCAGCATGCATCTAGTGTATTAAGTTCATGGGAAAATGGAGCAATGCATTAAGAACGGTGACATGATGTAGAAAAGATATATTCATGTAGGAATATACCCCATCTTGTTATCCTTAATGGCAATGATACATGTGTGTCTTGCTTCCCATTCTGTCACTGGGAAAGAACACCGCAAGATGCATGCGTGTCCTGCTGCCCCTTCTATCACTGGGAAAGAACACCGCAAGATCGAACCCATCACAAAGCACCTCTTACCATGGAAAGAAAATTGATCAAGTTGGCCTAACTAAACCAAAGATTCGAAGAAGGAATACGAGTCTATAAGTAATCATGCAAATAAGAGATCAAAGAAGACTCAAATCATATTCATGGATAGAAACTGATCATGAGCTCAAAATTCATCAGATCCCAACAAACACACCGCAAGAGTCATTACATAAAATAGATCTCCAAGAGACCATTGTATTGAGAATCATAAAGATAGAGGAAGCCATCTAGCTACTGCCTATGGACCCATAGGTCTATGGTGGACTACTCATGCATCATCGAAGAGGCACCTATGATGAAGATGAACCCCTCCGTGATGGTGTTAGATTGGATCTCGAGGATCTCGAACTTGTGGCGGCTGGAATTATGTTTCTTCAACTCCTCTAGGGTTTTCTGATTTTCTAGGAATTTATAGGCTTGAAAGTCAGTTGAGGGGACTCCCGAGGTGCCCACCCTTTACCAGACCACGCTAGGGGCCTCTGGCGCGCCCTGATGGAGGGTGGCCCCCCTGGGCCCCCTCTCTGGTGCTTGTTTGGCCCATCTTGGCTCATCTGGTTCATACAATTTCTCCAAAAAATGCTATAGCATTTGGGATCCGTTTGGTACTAATTTTCTGCGAAGTAAAAAACAAGCAAAAACAGCAACTGGCACTTTGCCACTATGTCAATAGGTTAGTCCCAAAAAATGATATAAAGTTGCTATAGAATGGTTGTAAAACATTGAAGACTGATAATATAATAGCATGGAACAAGCAAAAATTATAGATACGTTGGAACAGGCTCGGGGGCTTCCACCTGGAGAGCTTCCGACCTGACTGGTGCGACGAGGGAGGTGCTCGGGCACCACTTGGAGGTGTGCTTTGACGCGCGCCCCCACAAGCAAGGAGCAAGGCACGAGGCGCCAGGAGCATGGGAATTCATCACCAACGCGATCGAGGAGCTTCAGGAGGTGCGGTTCATGCGTAGGGAGCACCACCTCGCACCACCCAGTGCAGTTGCCGCCCCCGACGAGAGCGGTAGGCTGTGCGTCTGCGTCAACATCTCGGGACACAACAGGGTCGCATCGCATGGCCTCTTCTAGACATCGGGTGTCGGGCGCAGCAGGGGCTACCCCTGCAGCTACATATGCATGCCCTTTGGCCTCATCAACATGGGTGTCGCGTACCATCACGTCATGCAGACCATGCACGCGTCTCATGACGCTCAACACCGCATGGTCCTTCAGGAGGTCTCGGACCCTCGTGATCCCTTTGGGCCTCCCGGGCCCCTCGAGCTTCTAGAGCCATCAGGCTCATGAGGATCAAGCTTCGACAACTACCCCAACGCTTCAGCAACGCTGATTGCCAGGTAATTTTTTGGTTTGTACAATTGAGGGCGCCCCTCGGGCTGCATCATTCTCAAGCTGTTAGGGCATGCCCCCACAGCTGTATCGTTTTGCGCATGCGTCAGACTGATCTGCATTTGATGAATTTCCTAAGTATTCCAACTGCATGCTCAGTGCTTCGTCACCATGAATGTGACTGCACCATAACGACCCCTCCCTTGGTTGCCTCATGATTAAGGGCTCACACAGCGTCTGTGATCGGGTCCGTCCCTACAGCGTTGACAAATCCAAGCGGACGAGCTCTGTCTCATGGGCCAGACCCATGCACGTCACCTCTCGCGGTCCTTGGTGCTTGTCCTTGCATGAGCTAATCAAGAGTGGGTGAGTCAGGGTGCGCGGCCTGGTTTGGATAACCTCTATTCAGCACTTCGCCATCGCGGGAGACGCGTGCTGGGTGTCTTCCCTCGGGTCGTCACATGAGAAGACTAGGCACGGCATCTGTGCTCGGGTCAGTCGCTGCAGCATCAATAAACCCAACGTTTGAGCTCTGTCGGAGGCGCCAGCCCTGTTCACGTCACCTCCTAGGGTTGTTGGTGTTTGGCCTTCTCATGCGATGGCCTCCAAAGATTCATTCGATGCAGGTTACCCCCATCTCACAGGTTTTGCAAGCGTGCCTCGCGCTATAAAAATGCAGGCGCAACCCGCCTTTGAGGTAGGGCCTCATGAGTCCCGTGCTGGCTCACCGGTGCCCAGATACACCTCCTCCAGTTCTGTCGTGCTAGTCACGCGTACAAACGAATTGGGTTGTACATGCTCGAACACTCTAACACAGAGCTTCCTTCCCACGCCCAAGTGGAAGCCACATGCTCCGCGCTGGTGGACGACACTGTCGCTCAGCGGCTATGCCCATGCCCAGTGGAAGCCCCATGCTCCACGCTGGGGGATAAACAACTGAGGGATCCCTAATGATTCCACCAACCTCGCGATGAGCTCTTGGCTCTGCGCACGGCACCGTCACACAACGTTCCCCTGGGATGCATGCGCAAGGGGGTTGGCCGGGGGCTACGCTCAGGTCAGGCCTGGCGTGTGCCACCTCACCAGGTCCCTAGTACCTAGACATATCGCGTCCCTCCCAGGTAAAAGCTGGCAAGGAAAGGTATGGGAGCTTTGAATTCACCTCATGAGCATTGCTCACGCGTCAAGGGGAACCCCTGAGCATCGCGACTCAAGGGCCTCACTAGTAATGTAGTCCCTTGCCCCTTGCTCTCGTCCTAGTGATCCGGACGCCCCAACGATGGTCGAGGTATGCGCAGGACTGGGCCCTGCCAAAGCAGAGCACTAAGGCGCTCCAAATCAACCTCGTCGTCATTTTTCCTTCATGAGTGCTGCTCGCACGTCAAAGGGGACCCGTGAGCATCGCGACTCAAGGGCCTCACTGGTCACGTAGCCCCTCACCCCTTGGTCTTGTTCTGGTGATCCGGCGACCCCAACGGCGGTAGAGGTATGCGCGGGACTAGGCCCTCCTGACGCAGAGCACAAAGGCAAGAAGGAAGGAAATAGAGCACGAAAGGAAATCACGAAATTCAAACAATTATTACAAGAACCGAATGTTTTGCGAATTAAAACAAGTCTTACGTCTCCGTGAGGCACGGTAAATGTCGCAGGTTAAAATCTAGGAAGAGGGGCCGTCACCGCCATGGCTGTCGTCGCCGATCGTCCCGGTCACGGCAAGCTCGTCATCAACATCACTGCCACCATCGACACCACCACTTGCCTCTGCCACCAGGGGCCTGGCGGTAGGGACGCAGGTGAACTTCTCCACCAATGTGTCCACAGAATCCTTCACGACAGCAATCGCAGAGGCACGGGACTCAGGAGCAAGTGGGACGATCTCCTCGTCAAAGCCAAAGCCGGGCTTGCAGAGGTAGATCTGGCTGAAGACACGCGTCATGGCCGTGGTGAGAAGGTCGCGGTACTCGTCCTCCAAGATGGTGTCCACCCTGATGGCGGTGCCTTCGAGCACCTCAGCAAGCTTGGAGGAGAGCCTTGCATAGCCGCCCTCAGGAGTCACCAAGGGCTCCCTGAATCCTCCCTTACAGATGGAGCGAAGCGCCTCGCAAAGCCTGAGTTTGAGGAAGGGGAAGGCATCGCGCTCCGTGGCCGCCTTTTTCTCGGGAGCGACAAGGGTCTTCTCCCTGGCATCCAACTGGGTCGTCGTCTCAGAGACGCGCCGGGCATGAGACGTCTGGGCTTCTACCACCTCATCCTTCAGCTTGGCCAGGCATTTTATTTCCCTCGCTTGGTCAGTATCCACCTGGGACCGCACGGAGACGCGATCAGCGAGCTTCGCCTCGCGGGCCTTGAGGTCCTCCTCCTACTCGCGGAGTCGTTGCACGTGTGCGTCTTGCTTCTCTTGAAAGGCCTTCAGGTTGGACTCCGCCTCGCCGCAGTGCTTCGCAGCAGACACTGCTTCGGCCATCGCCACGTCTTAGTCCACCCTGGCTTCGGCGGCCTCCTTCTTGCTCTCCATGGTGGCAGCCTCAGCCCTGACCCAGGCTATCTTTGTGGCCGCCTCGGCCTGGATCCATCAAGAAGCAAGTCCTAGGCTCTCCCTCGTGAGGCACCCAACGCCATCTTGGTGGTCAGCCCAGATCTGGTCGAGCGCGGTGTAGGCCTCATCCAAGGCCCCGGGCCTGATCAGAGGGCCGCAGAGCGCGAGCACGAGAGCCTGACCAGGAGGCGGCACCAGCGCATTAGCGGGCGTTGCGACCAAGGGAGCAGCGGCATGGCTAACTTGGGGCATTGGAGACTCCAGGTTCTCCTTAGGCACGGTGAGCACAAACGACTTCGCAGCCAGCTGGCCCGCGGGGGCTGGCTCTTCCTGAAGCTGCATCACTGCATCCTTAGGAACGGATTCCTCCAGGAGGGGTTGGGAAGTCGCTTCCTCCACCAGCATTGGGGTCGCGACGGCTGTGGCAGGGAGTGCCACCTAGTGAGCCTCCGCGCCCCCGGCGATCAGTCTACCAAGCGACACACTGGGCTAGTGCGGCGCTTCCATGCTCGCCGCGACCACGTCCCGAGGGCGGTGGCCCTCCCAGGATAGGGGGCTCCTTTAGCTCAGCGCTCACCTTCTTCCTTTTCGGCACATCGTCGGCCCTGTCCATTAAGAGGAAAAGGGTCGCAAGTGCATGCACAATTCAGAATCAACCAGAGGTGAGGAAGGTTACTTACTCCTCGTGTGCGACCCTCTTCATCTTCTTCTCCACTTTGGCACTGGTCGGAACGCCCCCGCTTCCCTACGACGTGGTCTTGGCCACGTCCAGGAGGCGAACGGGGTGCTCCTCGACGAGCCCCGATCTGGCGTTGCCACCCGGAGGGGTGAGGGGGCCACGACCGAAGAGGCCACGTCTGCCCCAGCTGTGGCCGCCCGCCTTTCGGCTACAGCTCATGCAGGGACGAGACCGGCGTCTCGGTTGCCTTGCTAGAGCGTGGGAAGTCCTTCGAAGGAGATGCGGCCGCCCGCTTCTTCGGTCTCGCCTGGCCAAATGCTCGAGTGGTCTGGGGGCACGCCCTGGCCTCCTGAGGAACC
Organism: Hordeum marinum; assembly: GCA_022496015.1. Classification (NCBI taxonomy): domain Eukaryota; kingdom Viridiplantae; phylum Streptophyta; class Magnoliopsida; order Poales; family Poaceae; genus Hordeum; species Hordeum marinum. The sequence continues at coordinate 155,522,250 of CM039673.1, read as the reverse complement.
TGGCAAAGCGTTGGGAGTCTATGGCTGGGGGCTCGTCGGTGTCATCGTTGTCCTCAAGGCCGCAGAGGAGCTTGCTCTACGATGGAGGGGACACCTCTCTCAATTTATCCTCAGTCTCCTCTGAATCCTCCTCGTCTCTGGTGTAGCCGGAGGACACTAGCACGGGAGGATTGGTGCTCAGGAGGTGTGAGCCCCAGCTCATCGAAGGCAGGCATAGCGGCGGCCAGCTCCCCACTGTCATCGCGGCGGTACAACGGGGCGTAGGCCTCGGGGAAATCCCCATGAAGGCCTCGCAGTAGAAGGCGAAGATCGACATGAGCAGGATGGAATTGGGTTGAAGATGGAGAGCCTAGATCCCGTAGTTCTCAAGGATGGTGGAGAAGAACCCCGAGAAGGGTGGGACGATCCCACAAAGGATGCTATGGAGGAAATAGGGGCAGATTGTTTTTGCCAAGGTGCGTTGCTCCACAGAGCCGCACAATGTCAACTTCTGCCCCCACTCATGGAGTCGTCCTCCGTCCACAGGAGTGCTGGGGCAAGGTCCCCCTTCTTAACAATGGTGGATGTCGTGAGTGCCGACAAGGGAGAAGAGGAGGCCGAGGCCTGAGACTCGGACTTCGACTTCCTGGCGGGCGCCATCTGAGGAATCCCGGAGGATAGGGGAACAAGAGGAAGGATGACACTGCACCAACATCAGGAGGAGGTTCTCATGGTGGTAAGGGGAACTGAGCAGGCTAGCAAAAGCGTCAGGAAGAAAAGCAATGATGGCTCTATGGCGGGCGCCAAGCTTTTGTCGGCCTGGGCAGTTTCCGGGGTGACATGGGATCTTAGGTGATCGTACCCCATCGTGCACCACGCATCGAGCTTGGGCCCCAGGCAATTAGGGCCTGAGGCACTTCAGACTTCCTTCCTTGGATTTGCCTCGAAGCCATCCCGAGCACACCTTTGCCCCGAGAGCTACTGTCGGTGTTCTGGTATCGGGGGTACCCAGACCTGCCTGCATGCGGCCTAGCACGTGGCCCACCTCAATGGCCGATATGGCCCACCGACAAGCCCCCAAGTCAAGGACCATGCGAGAGCCCTAGTCTCACGTGGCGAAGAACGACAAGACCTCCAGAGGAGGGCATCCCCCAGGCTTCCTCTCGAGGAGCAGAGATTTCTATGTAGACACCCGGTCTCGTGAGGTCGGGATGATGTGGGCCATGACGATTGAAGATAGGCGGGCGCCAGCGGGCGCAGAGGAGGACAATTTCCTCTTTCGTGCTAAGGAGGCAAGGACGAACGTGGGCATGGATGTCATTGTCGACCCCACCACTACGTCATGCCCAGAAGTTTTGCAGATGAAGACCACCTTTAGTCAGGATAGGATGTACCTCTTGTCCCCTTTCAAATTTGGTCGTTGTGGGATCCCTTCTCGCTTGCGCGATAAGGGAAGAGGACTGAGGCTACTATAAATAGGGAATAGCTTTCACCGTACAGAAAAAGATCAGTTGATCCCCACCAAGAGCCCTCGCGAGGTCGCTCATCCACTGTATCAGTTCATCCTCAACCTCCTCGTGAGGCCAATCCACCAAAAGTAGGAGTAGGGTTTTACACCGCAAGGTGGCCCAAACCTAGGTCAATATCTGTGTTCATCTTCTTCCCTGCTAGCACACACTTGACGAGGCTTGGCCGTAGGGTGACGACCATGGAACCTTGAGCTGGTTGGGATCTTCGCACATGCCCCAAAGTTCGGACCTTGTTGGGTCCACGCAACCCCGATTCCGACAGGCATTAAGGATTACTTCATCATGGCAGTTATGTCAAAAGGCATTGATCATCTCATGTTCGTTGCGGCCCTCTGCCATGTCTTTGTTGAGGAGGAATCTAGCCCAGAAGTGATGGATTGATTCCCCTGGCCGTTGTTTAACCTCCTGCGGGCCCAATGAGCCGAACTTTTCCGCATTTCTCAAAGAATGTTCGAGTTGGGTGGTGGGTGGGATAAAATTTCGTACTATCATAAGATGTGAGTCCTAGGTCGTGCCGACCGCATCCTTTGCTCTAGTGGGGCTTGACACGGCAGGATTGGGGTCTGTGGTTTCAACAAGACCATGCTACACTGATTCCAGGTTGCGTTCCGGATCGCCGACTAGCGCCAAATTATTCTTGGGACAAGTTTCATATTTTGGACTATCAAAGGGGTCCAGATGATAGGTGACAGGGACATAAACCGTCCTTAGCTCCAGTAGATGAGGCCGAGAACCCTCAACTAGGCACTCGACGGTGGTGACAAAATGCATCATGCGTGGGACGCGAATTTCCCTGTCATTGGGTCTAAGCCCGATCCGATTATAGACCAAAGATTGGTCGTCGACCATGCCCATAGTTTGGATCTGGCCGAGTAACTCGTGCAGCAACGAGATCTCGACGGAGTCCACATTGTTTGAGTGTTCAGAGTTGGTCTGCGGCACTGATGCCCCGGGATCGTTTGGTAACGCTCCCGGGTTGTGTTCGGCTAGGATGAGTCTGGGCTTATCGACCAAGTGACGCTTTAGAGTCGGACCAAGGATAGAGGCCGTCCTAGTAGTAGGATCCATGACTCCCGAAGTTATTGCATTGGGGCTTGTAGGCACTTCAAAGGGAGCTAGAAGCCTTGTTAACACAAGATCTCGCCGGGGGTCGGCAGTGAACTCTAGGCTCCCAAACCTGACTTCCATACCGGGGGAGAAGCTTCCGACCTGGTCGAGGTGGCCGTCTAGATCGGCATGCAAAACGATGCTTCTGACCTGGTCGAGGTGGCCATCTAGATCGGAATGCAAAACAATGCTTCTGAATGTGAAGATTTGTCCAGGATGAAGACGTCCTCGTTGCGCTCTTTGCTGATGACTAAACGTGCCATCAATCCTTCTAGCGATCTCATAGCAGAACTCTCAATGAAAGCACCAATGTCGGTGTCAAAACCGGCAGATCTCGGGTAGGGGGTTCGGAGCGATGGACCTTGGATTGATGGGTAACAGGGGACAAAGGAGGCAGTATTTACCCATGTTCGGACCCTCTTAAGGAGGTAAAACCCTATGTCTTGCTTGATTAAATTGATATGGATGAGAATTACAGAGTTGATCTGTTGGAGATATTCCCTAGAGGCAATCATGTATGATGATGTTTCCTATGTGTTTATGAATAAAGATAGTCCTTGGACATTATCATTGATGTGTATTAACAAGTATGTCACTTGTTTGTGAGACTATGCATTGTATGATAATTGTCCTAAATGGTCCCTAGTTGAAAGGGTTGTGTGGACGCGCAGCCAGTTAGACTAGCATATGAAATGGTGGATGGTCCGGTCTCACTGACCATGTAGCATTGGATGCTAGCCGGATAATATAGACTCAGAAAGCTCTGGTCGGATTCGACGTAGTCAGATCCGAGTCGAGATAAGGTCTGAGTTGGATAGACCCAACTATGAGACGCAGCGATAGGTCATCTATGAGTCTCTAGTACAACATACATTCTATGTCCTAAGACCTGAGTTGGCGCACGTACTCGGGATGGTGACAGACTTGCTTTGGGCCGACCAAACGCTACTCCATGACTGGGTAGTTACGAAGGTAGGTTTCGGGCTTGTCTAGACCCATGCTGCGAGACATGGTCGAGCAAGATGCGATTTGCCCCTCCTATCAGGAGACATATACTCTCGGCCCCCTCAGGTGATCCGACCTAGATAAGCATGGCCATGCGATGAGGATTATGAGATAATTCGAAGTGTTGGTCAGATTCACCGGAACGAGAAAGAGGTCGTGTTGCAACAGGGATGACCATGTTGCCTTGTGCACGACAACATATATCGGGTGGCAAAGGGAACAGAAGTGTGAAGTACAGGTTCGCCTAACCAGCTTCATCGGACACTTGGAGTCAGCACATCTTGCTAGAGTCCACTACCTACCAGTCGAGTCGGATGTGATCTGACTCGTGACCAAGTGGACGAGAACCTAAAGGGTCGCGCACTTAAGGGAAGGAACATGTGGGCTTTAGGATCCGTGTGAGGCCCAAGAGTTGAGCCCGCGCCGGATGCCTATATATAGTGGAGGTGCGGCACACCCATCCGATTAATCGCTTCGGTGCCATCATTAGGGTTTGCATGTGTTGCGAATAGACACCTTCACTCGCCGCCGCCGACCGTGTAATCGGACCTAGCAGTCTGCTGCACAGGTGTTCCTCCTGGACGAGCGGATACCGTTAGAGGCGGTGCACTTGCACCGCTCCGGCAAACCTGTATGTGGGATCCGGCGACCGACTGTTCGAGGGATATCGAAATGGCTGTTCGAGGTAGATCAGACGAGGAGGAGACGTACCACACGAATGCGTTGCCCCAACTCTACTTCCGCTGCACGACACTGCGCGTCTAGTGGTAATGAACTGTGATCCATGTCCGTAGCATGTTCTTGGATGTTCTGGGCATAGGAAAATTTTAATTTGCATGCGATGCACCTACAGTAGAACCCAACAGTGGTATCGGGGCCTCTACTATAGGTTTTGGTTTCAGATCGGTACCATATATGATATGTGGTGGCGGCGGATGTGATTTGTCGTCGTTCAAGAGATCGGCTATGTGCACGGTTGATGAGATCAACTGCACATCGGGATCGTTGAGGCTATGTTTTCTGTCAATCGGGACCGTCGTGTGCGTAGCGCCTTGTATTTCGTACATGATCACACAAACCGGTAGAAACGATTGTATGCATGAGTTTGTTTTGCAGGTTTGATGTGAATAGTATGGCTCATATGTATGTGATGCATGTGTGTAACTTAACATGACCTGCGTGTCATGATTGTCAACCGGCAAGAGCCAAAGTGCTATCATTATATTGTATAATGACCTATGTGTCGACTTGTGATTCTCTGTAAATTCATTACTACTTGTAGTAGTTGGAGGACAGAGATCAAGTTCGAGGCTTTGTCGTCCTGGCGTGATGGACAAGATGGAGTTCTGCCCTGGTCATCGGAGTTGGAGCCAACCTGGAAGGATGTCCATGAAGGATCCATACTATTTCACATATTTATGTTTATATGTGATTGATATTGCTTCTTGTTTCTATGCATGTTAGTATGGTAGAAAGATCCCTCATTAATATCAAGCATATTGCCATTCCGGATGTTGCACCTTCGCACGTCAAGTACGTCTAGTGGTGGGCTCATAAAATTGAGGTGCTACTGGGTGTCCTTGAACTGGAGGGTTCATGTCAGACACGGACATGCACTGCATCGGGTTAACTTGACAAGTCTATCAAAACGGGTTTGGGCCTTGTGGCAGAAAAGGTTGGGAGCCTGGGTATGAGATACCTAGCCAACCAACAGGAGTCGTATAGAGATACGATTAGCAAGGAGTTGCTTACCAAATAGGCAAGTTGGCTAGCAGTGATGCTAAAGCTGACTAGTCGCTCACGCTAGACGGGTCTTGAATCACAGAGAGTTTGCGGAGGGATGCTGACTTTAGTGGGAGTAGTTCTATTTAAGGCTTGAATTACTCTACATAAACACATTGCTTAGTGATTGCATATTTTCTGTTGTAGACCAATGGCACCACCTGCTCAACCCAACTTTGCATTGAAATCAATTCTCGAAAAGGATAAACTGAATGGAACAAACTTTACCACCTGGTATAGAAATCTGAGAATTGTTCTCAAGCACGATAAAAAGGAACATGTTCTAGAGGATTCACTTCCAGAGGAACCTGCCGAGAATGCTAACGCCACAACCAAGAATGCCCATCAGTAACTAGTTGATGAATCAAACGAGATCGGCTGCCTCATGCTGGCTTGTATGGAGCCCGATTTGCAACAGCATTTTGAAAACATTCAAGCTTTCGATATGATCGAGAGTTTGAAGAGCATGTTTCAGGTGCAGGCTAGGACCGAAAGGTTCAACGTCTGGCAGTCCTTGACGGATAGTAAGCTGATGGAGGGTGATCCACTGAGCCCGCATATGATCAACATGATCAGGTACGTGCAAGCTTTCAACCGGTTAGGCTTCCCACTTGGGGACGAGCTGTCCACGGATGCAATTTTGGGTTCTCTTCCACCTAGCTATGGGACGTTCGTCTTGAACTATCATATGCACCGCATGGATAAGAAACTCACTGAATTGCATGGGATGCTCAAGGTGGCAGAGCAAGATATTAAGAAAGGCATGCATCAAGTGTTGATGGTGCAGAACTCGGCTAAGTTCAAAAAGAGTTTGTCCAAGAAAAAGGGTAAGGCAAAGGGCACGAAGAAGGTTGTCTCCGCCGCTGAGCCAAAGTCCGGACCGAACTCAAAGACCATTTGCTTTCACTGCAAGGAAGCTGGTCACTAGAAGAGGAACTATAGCAAGTGGCTTGCTGAGCATGGCAAGAAGGCTGGAGATGCTTCTTCAGGCAAAGTTACACTTGTTACATATGTTATAGACATTTACCTTGCTGACATACCTAGTATCTCTTGGGTATTTGATACCGGATCGGTTGTTCATATTTGCAACTCGATGTAGGGGCTGGTAAGAACTAGGCGTGTGTCACAAGGGGAGATAGACATCAGGGTCGACAACAAAGCAAGATTTGCTGCGTTGGAGGTTGGCACGATGCAGCTCAAGCTTCCTTCTGGATTTATTTTGGAATTGAATAATTGTCATTCCCGCACTTAGTCAGAACATTATTTCGGCCTCATGCTTGACGAGTCAAGGTTATGAATTCAATATATAGGACTATGGTTGTTCATTTTATTTGGATGGAATGTTCCATGGCTATGCACCCATAGTAGATGTGTTGTTTATTTTAAATCTGGAAACGGAACCAGCCTATAACGTGAATGTCAAGAGGCATAAGCCTAATGAGACAAATCCAACATACTTCTGGCATTGCCGGCTTGGACACATTAGTCTGAAACGCATGAACAAGCTCCATGATGATGGACTCCTCACTTCGTCCGACTTCGGGTCGTTCGAGACATGTGAATCATGCTTTCTAGGCATGATGACTAAGTCTCCTTTTGCAAAGAGTTGTGAGAGGGTGTTCGAGCTGTTGGAGCTTATACACAGTGATGTGTGTGGTCCAATGAGCACAACGGCCAGAGGTGGCTATCAGTACTTCGTGACTTTTACCGACGACTTGAGTAGATATGGTTATATCTATTTGATGAGGCACAAGTCGGACACTTTTGAAAAGTTCAAAGAGTTTCATAACGAGGTTGAAAATCAGCTCGGCAAGATGATAAAACTTCTACGATAAGATCGTGGAGGTGAGTACATGAGCCAGGAGTTTGATAACCATCTGAAAAGCAGAGGTATAGTACCTCAGCTCACACCTCTGGGTACGCCGTAGAGAAACGGTGTGTCAGAACGGAGAAATCAAACCTTGTTGGACATGGTCCGGTCGATGATGAGCAAATCAGATTTACCCTTGTCATTCTAGGGATACGCTCTAGAAACTGCAGCTTTCGCACTTAATAGGGTACCATCAAAATCCGTAGACAAGACACCACATGAGATGTGGTCTGGGAAGAGTCCTAGTTTGTCTTTTCTAAAGATTTGGGGTTGTGAAGCATATGTGAAGCGACTCATGTCGGACTAGCCTACACCCAAGTCGGATAAATGCATATTTGTGGGATATCCGAGGGAAACCTTGGGATACAGCTTCTACAACCGAGAAAAGAACAAAGTGTTTGTTGCTCGGAATGGGGTTTTCCTAGAAAAAGAGTTTCTCAGTCGGGAGGCCAGAGGGAGAACGGTGCGACTCAAAGAAATTCTAGAGCCACTCGGGGACAACTCAGTTGGTGATGAGATCACACTGGAGTCGATTAGAGAACCCGTAGTGGAGACGGCACCGAAGCCACGGAGGTCGGAAAGATTGCGCAAAGTGCGTGACGTTTTGTTGCTAGAAAGCGACGGGCCGGCCACATATGCAGAAGCGATGGTGAGCCCAGATTTCGAGGCATGGCTAGAGGCCATGAGAACCGAGTTAAATTCCATGGATGAGAATCAAGTCTGGGACTTGGTTGATCCGCCACCTGGCATAGTTGCCATTGGTTGCAAATGGGTCTTTAAGAAGAAAACCGATGTGGATGGAAATGTTCAAATCCACAAAGCTCGGCTTGTCGCTAAAGGTTATGGACAAGTTCAAGGAATTGACTACGACGAGACCTACTCGCTGGTAGCGATGCTAAAGTCGATGAGGATCATACTAGCTATAGCTGCATATTTCAATTATGAGATATGACAGATGGATGTCAAAACAACTTTCCTTCATGGAAATTTAGAAGAGGATGTATACATGATACAACCCGAAGGTTTTGTCGATCCAACTAACGCTGGTAAAATATGCAAGCTCAAGAGATCCATTTATGGATTGAGGCAAGCAGCTCGGAGTTGGAACATTCGTTTTGATGAAGTCATCATTGACCTTGGTTTCATCAAGAACGAAGAGGACAATTGTTTATACAAGAAGTCTAGTGGGAGCTCGGTAGTACTTTTGATCTTGTATGTGGATGACATACAGGTGATCAGAAATGATGTTTCGATGCTGAACTCAATCAAGGAATCATTGAATGGCAAGTTTTCGATGAAAGACATTGGAGAGGCAGTGTACATTTTAGGCATCAAGATCTATAGAGATAGATCGAGGAGGCTGCTCGGCTTAAGCCACAACACGTACATAGACAAAGTGTTGAAGAGGTTCAACATGAGTGAGGCCAAGAAGGAGTTCTTGCCCGTTTCACATGGTATAAGGATGAGCAAGACTCAGAGTCCTATGACTTCTGATGAGCGAAACCGGATGAGTAGGATTCCATGTGCCTCGGCAATTGGATCCATCATGTATGCCATGCTATGTACACGGCCTGATGTTGCCTATGCAATAAGCTTAACAAGCAGATACCAGGCCGACCCAGGTGAGAGTCACTGGGCAACGGCGAAAACTATCTTGAAGTACCTAAAAAGGACTAAAGAGATGTTCCTAGTTTATGGAGGTGAGGAGGAGCTCTGCGTGAAGGGTTACACTGATGCTAGTTTCCAAACCGATAGGGATGATTGTCGATTGCAAACTAGATTCGTGTATGTCATAAATGGAGTAGCAGTGAGCTGGATGAGTTCCAAGCAAGATACGGTGGCCGACTCCACAACAAAGGCCGAATACATTGCGGCTTCTGAAGCCGCAAAGGAAGGTGTTTGGATTCGGAAGTTTCTGGAAGATGTTGGTGTGTTCCTGGGCTGGTCAAAACCGTTGGACCTATATTGTGATAATTCAGGTGCCATCGCACAGGCCAAGGAGCCGAGACAACACCACAAAACCTAGCACATACACCGAAAATATCACTTGATACGAAAGCTCGTAGAGAAAGGTGATACCATTTTGTGCAAGATTCATATGGATGCAAATGTTGCAGATCCATTGACTAAGCCACTTCCACAACCCAAGCATGAGGGGCACGTTAGAGCTATGGGCGTTTGATGTCTATTTGATTGACTCTAGTGCAAGTGGGAGACTGTTGGAGATATGCCCTAGAGGCAATCATGTATGATGATATTTCCTATGTGTTTATGAATAAAGATAGTCCTTGGACATTATGATTGATGTGTATTAACAAGTATGTGACTTGTTTGTGAGACTATGCATTGTATGGTAATTGTCCTAAATGGTCCCTAGTTGAAAGGGTTGTGTGGATGTGCAGCCAGTTAGACTAGCATATGACACGGTGGATGGTCCGGTCTCACTGACCATGTAGCATTGGATGCTAGCCGGATAATATGGACTTAGAAAGGTCTGGTCGGATTCGACATAGTCGGATCCGAGTCGAGATAACGTCCGAGTTGGACAGACCCAACTATGAGACGCAGCGATAGGTCATTTGTGAGTCTCTAGTACAACATACGTTCTATGTCCTAAGACCTGAGCTGGCACATGTACTCAGGATGGTGACAGACTTGCTTTGGGCCGACCAAATGCTACTCCATGACTGAGTAGTTACAAAGGTAGGTTTCGGGCTTGTCCAGACCCATGCTGCGAGACATGCTCGAGCAAGATGGGATTTGCCCCTCCTATCAGGAGATATATACTCTGGCCCCCCCTCGGGTGATCCGACCTGGATAAGCATGGCCATGCGATGAGGATTATGAGATAATCCGAAGTATTGGTCAGATTCATCGGAACGAGAAAGAGGTTGTGCTGCAACAAGGATGACCATGTCGCCTTGTGCACGGCAACATATATCAGGTGGCAAAGGGAACAGAAGTGTGAAGTACAGGTTTGCCTAACCAGCTTCATCGGACACTTGGAGTCGGCACGTCTTGCTAGAGGCCGCTATCGACCGGTCGAGTCGGATGTGATTTGACTCGCGACCAAGTGGACGAGAACCTAAAGGGTCGCGCGCTTAAGGGAAGGAACACGTGGGCTTTAGGAACCGTGCGAGGCCCAAGAGTTGAGCCCGCGCCGGATGCCTATGTATAGTGGAGGTGCGGCACACCCATTTGGTTGATCGCTTCAGTGTCGTCATTAGGGTTTGCATGTGTTGCAAATAGACACCTCCACTCGCCGCCGCCGACCATGTAATCGGACCTAGCAGTCCGCCACATGGGTGTTCCTCCTGCACGCGCGGATACCGTTAGAGGCGGTGCACTTGCGCCGGTCCGGCGAACCTGTACGTGGGATCTGGCGACCGTCTGTTCGAGGGAGATCGGAACGGCTGTTCGAGGTAGATCGGACGAGCAGGAGACGTACCACACGAACGCGCTGCCCCAACTCTACTTCCGCTGCACACCACTACGCGTCTAGTGGTAACGAACTGTGATCCATCTCCGTAGCATGTTCTTGGATGTTCTGCGCGTAGGAAAATTTTAATTTGCATGCAATGCACCTACGGTAGAACCCAACAGATCTACCTCAAGATCGTATGAGCTAAAACCCTAGATGAGTCGACCTCCCTCTTCAAATTATACCCTCTGGTTTATATAGACACTAGGGTTCCCTAGGGTTACACATAACTGGCCTCCAACCGGGGATAGATGCGTCGATCCTATCTTCAAGGCTTGGGGGACATGCCAATCTTCAAAGCCATCCTTCTTGAACACGGGGTTGCCACATAGTGTGACCTTACACGGAGCGGCCCAACAAATCGGCCCATGAGAGAGGATGTAGCGACCCGACCTGAAAGGTCAAGTCTCCGGTGTTTCCGTACCATCCCAAGATCATGCTGGTACACACACGGTACATCAATGTATATATATCAAAGGGAAATCACACAGCATTATATTAATCAAAATCTCATATCGAGTCCTTTATTACAATAAAAATTACAATAAAGTGGCCAAAAAGCCAACTCATGAGAATAACTAAATCTTGCGGAAGCGTCGACGGTAGATGAGTCCATCTGACTCCAAGGGCATCTCACTGAGCATAGAACGCGTCCTCACTCCTGGTCGGAAAAATACTCTGCAACATGATACGTTGCAGCCGTGTAGGTCAGCATATGGAATATGCCGGCAAAGTCACAGTAGAGGTGTGAAAATAATCAACTAGTCTATATGCATATATGGCAGGTGGGGTGGTAAGTTTTTGCGTAAAGCCAAGTTTTTCCTACATCAAGGGAGGGGTTAAGCAAAATATTACTAAGTTTGTTGATTAATGAGATGGTTCAACCAACCAATTCTCATTCCCAAATTGATAATACCCACATCCTCATTATTAATTGTGTTGAGAGTTCCGGAAGTTCCAATTCCTTTGGCTCAAGTCGTCCATGACCGTGGACACGGCTAATCGATTAGGTTTGGAATACTCTGCAGAGTTTTGCACACGTTCCCCACAAGATTTGGTCGCCTCCGTTTGGTTTCTCGCACTTCAGGGTGTTTGAGAAACGGATGACCAAAACATGGTCTTCCAAAGGGTTTCCCTGCGACTCTGTCGGTGCCCATCCTTTCCTACCGTTCTTCTACCTCTCGTAGCACCGCCTGTCCAGGGTCACCACGATATCCGACCAAGCAAGAGCCCATAATGACTTGTGGCTGTGCAGGTAAGCCTTGGGTCTTGAAGCACCCATCCATCTCTTTGTGCCTGGGTGGACCTTTCCGCGTGAATACTGGCCATCTCCAGCATCACCTAGGCTAACCACTGGTTTCTCCAGGGTGCCGTTCAACCATCATCCACCCAGAGGTATGTTGAAAACTCGGAGTCTTAAATCTTGATCATTATGTAGGTCTTGAAATTATTAACTCTCTCAACTCTCATGAATCACACAACCAACCCCGTCTACTATTAGCATAGCAAAAGGTAAAACAACGTTTCCCGGGGCCAATGTGTCAAAGAGGTTGAGGGGGGGGGTACCTACCACATGATACTACTACAATGTAACCAAGTTTCCAACTAACCTATCTTGCATGCAATTGGGGAGATGGTAGAACTAATGCATATAAAACATGGGTAAACATGGTCAAAGTGACTTGCCTGATTGATGATCTTCGTACGTGAGTGACTCTAAGTAACAAGCTTCGCACTCCGAATAATCTAATGAAGCAAACAAGCACTCAAATAAGCATACAACCAAAATAAGTACTCATAACATTCAGCAAAGAAGTACTAAACAATCAAGGCAAACAATGCACAAAAGTCTCTAGCAAGTAAAACACACAAGGTTTTGTTTTCCAAAGGAGATGATGAAAACACTACTACATAATAAAACTATTTTGAAATAACAAGACAATTGTTGATAGCAAGGCAACAATAGAATATTTTAATATTAAACAAAACAAAATCAATTTAATTTTGTTGGGAAAACTTTACTAAAGTTTGTAAAAGTTTTGATAAACACTATATGAATCAACTATAGTTATATTAACAAAAGAAATGAAAAACTAACTTATTATTTATTAGTAAAACATGTTCTTGATAGAAAATAATTTACTACTAAATCTGTCTAAGAAAATAGAAACAAAATATACAAAACTTTGTTTGAAAACAAAACTATTACTAGTTAGTTGTTTAGTCAAATTAAGCCTATTTGAAAAGACATTGTGATTCCTATGTTAAATAAAATTAAACTAAGCAAATTTATATTTTTTTATTAACAGTGAGTGAAGACACTAAGTGTTTACTACAGAACCTAATAAACAAATAAAACCAAATTCTAAAACAAACTAATTAAAATACAGTTTATAAAACTATATTATAATACTAGACAGATTCTGTTTTTGGTTAAAACACTAAACAAATATATCCTGAAAATCCTCAAACTAAACATGAAGATAGTCCTAACTAATACCAAACAGTAGCAAAAAGATTCACATCAAAATCTATTTTCAAACTCTAGTTATTCAGATTTGAAGATTTTGAGCAAATTTGATTAAGTTCAAATTTTATATTTAAAATTTGAAATTTGAAAGTACAGGGTGAAACTACATGAAAATTGTGAGCTATTGCAAAAAGAATCAACTCAAAACACTAAATAGATTAAAAGATATAAGCAAAACAAAATTTGAAAACATTCTGTTAATTAAAACAAAACTGAAAAAGAAAAACTGACTTTGCAACGGCCAGGGGGCTACGTGGCACTGTCCGATTGGCTAAGGGGGTGTGCGCTCGAGGATTACGGGCGGGCGACCGATCGGAAGAAGAAAACGGTTCGGAATAAATCCGATCTAATCACGGTCGTTGATTCGGGATCCGATGGTCGAGGGAGCTTACGGAGGGAGGTTGCCGGCGTCGGGGTTTCTCCGGCGATCCGAAGGCGGCGAGGACGACGGCGAGGCGCTCCGGTGGTCGGGGAGGATGGGGAAATCGTCCGGGTGACGGCGACGGTTCTCCGGAGTCGACTGGTGGCAACAATGGGGCGAACGGTGGTCGGACGTGGTGGCTACGGTCGACGGCGAGCTCCGGTGGGGAACTAGCTCCGGCGAGCAATTGACAGCGTCTCGGCGAGAGAGAAAAAAGGGGAATCGGGGTGAACGGATGCGGTAAGTGGCCGGCTACTTATAGGGCGCTCGAGGGGTGCAGGGGAGTGATGGGGAGCGAGATCCGCGGAGGTGGAAGAAACGGCCGGCGAGGGTCCGGCGCGCGCGGGGAAGGAAGGGGATGACCGTTTCGGGGCAACGGTCGGTCGGGTGTGGGACCTAGCATCAGAGAGAGAGGGAGGCGTTACTGCGCTCGGTCGGCCGGCTTCTAATTAATTCGCGAGTAACTGTCGTGGGCCGGCCTGTTTAATACCGGAAACGGTTACCGTTTCTTTTTAATAATTTTCCACAGACATTCAAATACATTTAAAGCATTCAAATTGTCTCTAAATATAGGGGTATTATATATCAAAATTAACAGAATAATAAATTCTATTTAATGAACATTTCTATTCTGTCATTTGAATACTTTGAAAAAAATAATATTTTCAGAAATTGCCTAATTGTTTTTAAACCCTTTTTGCAAATATTTTCAAAATAACCCCTGGTTATTATTGTTCAAATATATCACCAATTAGTACCTGGTGTGGAGTGTCATGTTCCTCCTCTCTTATTTGAACTTATAACCAAAATTTCCAATAGGTGAAAGCAACATAGGGAATAGTAGAAAGGACTTTCAGAAAGTCAGAAAAGGCATTTCAACAAACACATACATTCAAGCAATGATACTGTTAGATGCATAGCTATAATCATAACATTCCAAATGAAATTTTGGGATGTTACAAACCTACCCACCTTAAGATGAATCTCGCCCTCGAGATTCGGGTTGGCTAGAAAATAGGTGCGGATGGTCTCCGCGAAGATCTTCTTCGCGTTCCCAGGTGGCTTCTTCCTCGGTATGGTGACTCCACAAAACTTTGCAGAACTTGATGATCTTGCTGCGGGTAACTCTGTTGGATGTCTCGAGGATCTTGACTGGCTTCTCCTCATAAGTTAGATGACTTTCAAGCTGTATGGCCTCTAGGGGCACTGTGTCTCGCAAAGGGATATCAGCCATCTCGGCATGACATTTCTTCAGCTGGGAAACATGGAACACATCATGAACTTCGGATAATCCTTCCGGCAATTCCAGTTTGTATGTGACTTCACCTCTACGTTCAAGAATTTTGTAGGGGCCTATGAATCTGGGTGCTAATTTTCCTTTAACACCAAATCTCTTGATTCCTCGAAGCGGGGATACACGAAGATATGCTCGGTCTCCCACTTCATACGTCACTTCCTTGCGCTTGCTGTCAGCATAACTCTTCTTTCGAGATTGAGCTATCTTGAGTCTGTCACGAATCAACCTGACTTTCTCTTCCGAATCTTGGATAAGGTCGGGACCAAAAAGTTTTCGGTCTCCAACACCATCCCATGTCAGTGGTGTTCTGCACCTCCTTCCGTATAGAGCTTCGAAAGGGGCCATCTTCAGACTCGTCTGATAATTGTTGTTGTATGAGAATTCTGCGTAAGGTAAGTTATCGTCCCAACTAGATCCATAATCTAGCGCACAAGCTCTCAACATATCTTCCAGAATCTGGTTGACTCTCTCAGTCTGTCCATCTGTCTGCGGATGAAAGGCTGTACTCAACTCTAGCCTTGTACCCAAAGTTTCATGTAATTGATGCCAAAACTTTGAGGTAAATTGTGTTCCTCTATCTGACACGATACTC
This sequence comes from Hordeum marinum, assembly GCA_022496015.1. Taxonomy (NCBI): domain Eukaryota; kingdom Viridiplantae; phylum Streptophyta; class Magnoliopsida; order Poales; family Poaceae; genus Hordeum; species Hordeum marinum. The sequence continues at coordinate 155,506,657 of CM039673.1, read as the reverse complement.
CTTGGAACTCCATGCAGACATACGATCCTGGTCATATATATCTTGGCTAGCTTAGCACTGGTATAGGTGGTCTTTACCGGGATGAAATGAGCCACCTTGGTCAAGCGATCAACCACTACCCAGATAGAATCATAACCTGAACGGGTCCTGGGCAATCCTGTGATGAAATCCATACCAAGCTTTTCCCATTTACACTCGGGTATCGGCAAAGGTTGGAGTAACCCTGCTGGTTTCTGATGTTCTGCCTTCACTCGCTGACAAACATCACATATTGCAACATGTTCCGCAATATCTTTCTTCATACCTGTCCACCAATAACTTTCTTTCAAATCCAGATACATCTTGGTATTGCCTGGGTGTATCGAGTAAGGTGAATCGTGGGCTTCCTGAAGTATCAACTTCCTGAGCTCTGGTTCATTGGGCACATAGATTCGGTTCTCAAACCACAAAGTTCCGTGTTCATCCTCACGAAAACCTTTAACTTTACCATTTTCCATTCTCTGTTTAATCTCGGCTATCTCCTTGTCTGATTTCTGGGCTTCACGAATTCTTTCGGTCAAGGTGGACTGAATTTCCAGTGTACCAACATATCCTCTTGGAACTATCTCTAGCTTGAGCCCTCTGAGATCATCGACTAACTCTTGGGGTAATCCTCCCGCTGTGAGTGTGTTCACATAAGTTTTCCGACTCAAGGCATCGGCTACAACATTAGCCTTACCTGGATGGTAGTGTAATCTCATGTCATAGTCCTTGATTAACTCTAACCATCGTCTCTGTCTGAGGTTCAACTCTTTCTGAGTGAAAATATATTTCAGGCTCTTATGGTCAGTGTAAACATCACAACTATTTCCGATAAGGAAATGTCTCCAAGTCTTGAGTGCGTGCACTACGGCTGCTAACTCCAAGTCATGGGTGGCATAATTTAACTCATGAGGTCGTAGCTGTCTGGAAGCATAGGCTACAACTTTTCCATCTTGCATAAGTACTCCTCCGAGTCCTTGACGTGAGGCATCACAATAAACTTGGAAATCCTTCCGAATATCGGGCAAGATCAATACTGGGGTTGTGACCAAACGTTCCTTCAACTCTTGGAAACTGGTTTCACATTCCTCGGTCCAAACATACTTGGATTCTTTCATTAACAACTCTGTCATGGGCTTGGCAATCTTTGAGAAATTCTCAATGAATCTCCGGTAATATCCAGCAAGTCCAAGGAAACTACGGATCTCCTTAACTGAGGTGGGTGACTTTCACTCGGTGACGGCTTCAACCTTAGCAGGGTCCACTGCTATTCCATCTCCTGAAATAACATGTCCAAGGAATCCGACTTCCGTCAGCCAAAATTCACATTTGCTGAACTTGGCATATAGTTGATGCTCTCTCAGCTTCTCCAGAACTAAACGCAAATGTTCCTTATGCTCTTCCTCGTTCTTGGAGAATATCAGAATGTCATCGATGAACACCACAACAAACTTGTCTAGGTATTCCATGAATACTTTGTTCATCAAATTCATGAAGTAGGCAGGAGCATTAGTCAATCCAAAGGACATGACCGTATACTCATACAAGCCATACCTCGTGGTGAAAGCTGTTTTGGGTATATCCTGTTCACGAATTTTCAACTGGTGATACCCTGATCGAAGATCGACCTTAGAGAATACTTTGGCTCCTACTAGCTGATCAAACAAATCATTAATCATCGGCAGAGGGTACTTGTTCTTGATAGTCACCTCGTTCAAGGCACGATAGTCAACTACCATTCTCAAAGATTTATCCTTCTTCTCCACCAAAAGAACTGGGGCTCCCCAAGGTGATGAACTTGGGTGAATATACCCCTTGTCCAATAACTCCTTGATTTGCTTCTTGATTTCCAACAGATCATTTGCGGGCATCCGATAGGGTCTCTTAGAAATTGGGGCTGTCCCTGGCTGTAGCTCTATTAGGAACTCAATCTCCCTATCTGGTGGCATACCTGGTAATTCTTCCGGAAATACATCCAGATAATCTTTTACCACAGGTACTTCCTCCTGAACAACTCCTGTGAGGGCATTTAACCTAGCACTCATACGTGTGCGTCGGGATACATACTTAATCCTCTTGTTCTCCGGGGTGGTGAGTGAAACAGACTTGCTGAGGCAATCAAGATTTCCTTCATACTTGGTCATCCAATCCATGCCTAGGATTACATCCAATCCTTGTGACTCTAAGACGATGAGGTCGGTGGGAAAAAAAAGTTTCCTATATTGAGTTTCAAGGCATGGCATCCTATCCCTGCCATCATCATACCTCCTGGGGAACTGACCTTAATGGGCTGACTAAGGGTTTTGGTGGGCAAGCCATACTTATCCACAACTACCCTTGATATGAATGAATGAGTTGCACCAGAATCAAAAAGTACTGTAATAGGACGTGAATGCAATAAAAACTTACCAACCACAGTCTCGGGTCGATCATAGACTTCTTCCACGTCGATGTGATTCACTTGAGCACGGGGAAACGGATTGGGTTTCTTGGCTGCGGAGTTGCCGTTTCCATTGCTTTGCTTGCTCTGGGGACACTCAGTAGCATAGTGCCCTGTCTTCTGACACTTGAAACAGGTGATGTGACTCAGATCCTTCTGAGTAGGAACTTGACGGTGCTGGTTGTTGTTCCCATTCCCATTGTCACTCTTGAAGTTACCATGGTTGGGACGGTTGTTCCCATTTCCTCCATGATGGTGGCCTCCATGGTTGTGCACAGCATGAGTGTGTTTTCCAAACTTACTGTTTCCTGATCCGGTATTCCCGGAGTACGGGGAGTAACGAGGCTTCTGATGAGTTCCAGAGTTGAACTTCCCCTGAGTGTACTTCCGCTTGCGGTTTTCAATCTGCTGTTGTTTACCTTCCAAAATGAGGGCCTTATCCACCAGCTCTTGGTAGTTGTTGAAAGTAGCCACTACCAACTGTATGCTCAACTCGTCGTTGAGTCCATCCAAAAACTTTTCTTGCTTGGCTGCATCATCGGCCACATCTCCTGGGGCATAACAGGCCAACATGCTGAACTCTTCCACATATTGGGCCACAGAGCGATTACCCTGGCGCAAATTGCGAAACTCGCGCTTCTTCAGACTCATGGCTCCAGCTGAAACATGTGCGGTGCGAAAAGCAAGCTTGAACTGCTCCCAAGTCACATCTGCAATAGGATATGTGGTGGTGTAGTTCTCCCACCATGAAGCTGCTGGTCCTTCCAGTTGATGTGCGGCAAATCGCACCTTCTCAGCATCAGTACATCCAGCGGTGACAAGTTCTCTCTCCACCTTATGGAGCCAGTCATCTGCCACAATGGGCTCAGTGCTGCTGGAGAAAATTGGAGGGTTCAACCTCAGAAAACGGGTGAGATTGTCAGACTGGGGTGGATGGTGGTTGTGGTTATTCTGGTTGTTGGTCTGATTCTGAATCAATAACTGCATCAGTGCATTCTGTTGCTGAAGGAGTTGAGTGAGTTCCGGCGGAAAAGTGAAGTCGGTCTCATGTCGTGGAGGCATCTTGCTGTTTTCAGAGGGATGAGAATTAGAATAGAACAAGGGTCTAGAAGAAATTCACTACCCATATGCAATGCAACAAACATATCACACCAAACACTCATTCATTTATTCAATCAACGTCAAACATTGGGAATACAAACCTCAAACAACTAAGCATCGACCTACGCTTTAACGACGAAAATAAAAGATACATTGGAGGGCATAACTAATGTTCTCCTCAAAAGTGCATAGTCGTAGGTCCTCCGGTCGTGCTTTCCACATAGTCTTCATCGTCGCTGATGAAGGGTGCCATGTCTCCTTCGGGATGAAGGTTTTCTCCCATGTCTAGCTTCTCCTCCAGAGTTGCGATGCGTGCATTCTGCTCATCAATCCTCTCTAGGAAGTCCTTCACTTCATGCTCGTGTTGATAGTTGGCCTCTCGCAGATCAGCTTCAAGGTCCAGCTCGCGGTTCATCAGATTCTTGATTGTCTTTGTATCAGCACGAACTCGAAGCTCCAGAGTCCTGATGTGAGTCTCCAGGGTCTGGATATAGGAAATAGTGGTGTCTGAAGTGGGAGGAGTTATGATGTATCCATTGGCATCTCTGCGACAAACCACGCTGAGTCCTGGTGAAATGGTTCCACCTCTGTATTCCTCCTGAATACGTCCAAGGGCACGATGAATGGCCATGTCTCTTCCAAGTATCCAACTGGGTGCCACGAACTTGAAGTCGATGGGTTTCTTCCGATTCCCAAAAGTCTTCCCTGGGATATGCACCTCGATCCTGTAGCGTCCATCTTGGGGAAATGACATGATAGGAGTCCCGGTGATGCTCAGCAAAGCAATCCTTACGTCCTTGACGATCCTCATCAGCTCCTTACCAAAAGGCATCGTTGCGTCAGGCTGGCAAAACTCCGTGATCAACACTGGGATGAAAGTGGCCATCTATAAATTTTGAAATAATCGGAGAGGAGTCAGAAACGAATAGATGAGAGTATAAGATATTTAAAGACAAAGAGAAACAATCCTAAGGCTTTCCAATCCTAGAGGTTACGTCCTACGGTCAGCGTGTGCTCTGATACCATTTCTATAGCGACCCGACCTGAAAGGTCAAGTCTCCGGTGTTTCCGTACCATCCCAAGATCATGCTGGTACACACACGGTACATCAATGTATATATATCAAAGGGAAATCACACAGCATTATATTAATCAAAATCTCATATCGAGTCCTTTATTACAATAAAAATTACAATAAAGTGGCCAAAAAGCCAACTCATGAGAATAACTAAATCTTGCGGAAGCATCGACGGTAGATGAGTCCATCTGACTCCAAGGGCATCTCACTGAGCATAGAACGCGTCCTCACTCCTGGTCGGAAAAATACTCTGCAACATGATACGTTGCAGCCGTGTAGGTCAGCATATGGAATATGCCGGCAAAGTCACAGTAGAGGTGTGAAAATAATCAACTAGTCTATATGCATATATGGCAGGTGGGGTGGTAAGTTTTTGCGTAAAGCCAAGTTTTTCCTACATCAAGGGAGGGGTTAAGCAAAATATTACTAAGTTTGTTGATTAATGAGATGGTTCCACCAACCAATTCTCATTCCCAAATTGATAATACCCACATCCTCATTATTAATTGTGTTGAGAGTTCCGGAAGTTCCAATTCCTTTGGCTCAAGTCGTCCATGACCGTGGACACGGCTAATCGATTAGGTTTGGAATACTCTGCAGAGTTTTGCACACGTTCCCCACAAGATTCGGTCGCCTCCGTTTGGTTTCTCGCACTTCAGGGTGTTTGAGAAACGGATGACCAAAACATGGTCTTCCAAAGGGTTTCCCTGCGACTCTGTCGGTGCCCATCCTTTCCTACCATTCTTCTACCTCTCGTAGCACCGCCTGTCCAGGGTCACCACGATATCCGACCAAGCCAGAGCCCATAATGACTTGTGGCTGTGCAGGTAAGCCTTGGGTCTTGAAGCACCCATCCATCTCTTTGTGCCTGGGTGGACCTTTCCGCGTGAATACTGGCCATCTCCAGCATCACCTAGGCTAACCACTGGTTTCTCCAGGGTGCCGTTCAACCATCATCCACCCAGAGGTATGTTGAAAACTCGGAGTCTTAAATCTTGATCATTATGTAGGTCTTGAAATTATTAACTCTCTCAACTCTCATGAATCACACAACCAACCCCGTCTACTATTAGCATAGCAAAAGGTAAAACAACGTTTCCCGGGGCCAATGTGTCAAAGAGGTTGAGGGGGGGTACCTACCACATGATACTACTACAATGTAACCAAGTTTCCAACTAACCTATCTTGCATGCAATTGGGGAGATGGTAGAACTAATGCATATAAAACATGGGTAAACATGGTCAAAGTGACTTGCCTGATTGATGATCTTCGTACGTGAGTGACTCTAAGTAACAAGCTTCGCACTCCGAATAATCTAATGAAGCAAACAAGCACTCAAATAAGCATACAACCAAAATAAGTACTCATAACATTCAGCAAAGAAGTACTAAACAATCAAGGCAAACAATGCACAAAAGTCTCTAGCAAGTAAAACACACAAGGTTTTGTTTTCCAAAGGAGATGATGAAAACACTACTACATAATAAAACTATTTTGAAATAACAAGACAATTGTTGATAGCAAGGCAACAATAGAATATTTTAATATTAAACAAAACAAAATCAATTTAATTTTGTTGGGAAAACTTTAGTAAAGTTTGTAAAAGTTTTGATAAACACTATATGAATCAACTATAGTTATATTAACAAAAGAAATGAAAAACTAACTTATTATTTATTAGTAAAACATGTTCTTGATAGAAAATAATTTACTAATAAATCTGTCTTAGAAAATAGAAACAAAATATACAAAACTTTGTTTGAAAACAAAACTATTACTAGTTAGTTGTTTAGTCAAATTAAGCCTATTTGAAAAGACATTGTGATTCCTATGTTAAATAAAATTAAACTAAGCAAATTTATATTTTTTTATTAACAGTGAGTGAAGACACTAAGTGTTTACTACAGAACCTAATAAACAAATAAAACCAAATTCTAAAACAAACTAATTAAAATCAAGTTTATAAAACTATATTATAATACTAGACAGATTCTGTTTTTGGTTAAAACACTAATCAAATATATCCTGGAAATCCTCAAACTAAACATGAAGATAGTCCTAACTAATACCAAACAGTAGCAAAAAGATTCACATCAAAATCTATTTTCAAACTCTAGTTATTCAGATTTGAAGATTTTGAGCAAATTTGATTAAGTTCAAATTTTATAGTTAAAATTTGAAATTTGAAAGTACAGGGTGAAACTACATGAAAATTGTGAGCTATGGCAAAAAGAATCAACTCAAAACACTAAATAGATTAAAAGATATAAGCAAAACAAAATTTGAAAACATTTTGTTAATTAAAACAAAACTGAAAAAGAAAAACTGACTTTGCAACGGCCAGGGGGCTACGTGGCGCTGTCCGATTGGCTAAGGGGGTGTGCGCTCGAGGATTACGGGCGGGCGACCGATCGGAAGAAGAAAACGGTTCGGAATAAATCCGATCTAATCACGGTCGTTGATTCGGGATCCGATGGTCGAGGGAGCTTACGGAGGGAGGTTGCCGGCGTCGGGGTTTCTCCGTCGATCCGAAGGCGGCGAGGACGACGGCGAGGCGCTCTGGTGGTCGGGGAGGACGGGGAAATGGTCCGGGCGACGGCGACGGTTCTCCGGAGCCGACTGGTGGCAACAATGGGGCGAATGGTGGTCGGACGTGGTGGCTACGGTCGACGGCGAGCTCCGATGGGGAAGTAGCTCCGGCGAGCAATTGACAGCGTCTCGGCGAGAGAGAAAAAAAGGGGACTCGGGGTGAACGGATGCGGGAAGTGGCCGGCTACTTATAGGGCGCTCGAGGGGTGCGGGGGAGTGATGGGGAGCGAGATCCGCGGAGGTGGAAGAAACGGCCGGCGAGGGTCCGGCGCGCGCGGGGGAGGAAGGTGATGACCGTTTCGGGGCAACGGTCGGTCGGGTGTGGGACCTAGCGTCAGAGAGAGAGGGAGGCGTTGCTGCGCTCGGTCGGCCGGTTTCTAATTAATTCGCGAGTAACTGTCGTGGGCCGGCCCGTTTAATACCGGAAATGGTTACCGTTTCTTTTTAATAATTTTCCAGAGACATTCAAATACATTTAAAGCATTCAAATCGTCTCTAAATATAGGGGTATTATATATCAAAATTAACAGAATAATAAATGCTATTTAATGAACATTTCTATTCTGTCATTTGAATACTTTGAAAAAAAAAATATTTTCAGAAATTGCCTAATTGTTTTTAAACCCTTTTTGCAAATATTTTCAAAATAACCCCTGGTTATTATTGTTCAAATATATCACCAATTAGTACCTGGTGTGTAGTGTCATGTTCCTCCTCTCTTATTTGAACTTATAACCAAAATTTCCAATAGGTGAAAGCAACATAGGGAATAGTAGAAAGGACTTTCAGAAAGTCAGAAAAGGCATTTCAACAAACACATACATTCAAGCAATGATGTTGTTAGATGCATAGCTATAATCATAACATTCCAAAATGAAATTTTGGGATGTTACAGAGGAGCCGACGGCCCGAGGACCCCTTAGTTCCAAACTCCCTCATATGCGTCGACGGTTGTTCCACCGCTGCCGATGCTGCCCCTGCTCGCGCATGCCCACGCTTGGTTGAGCCGCTGCCGCGCCCAGCTACAGCCGCCTCCAGTCGCCCATGCCGGCGCCACCGACGCCTGCTTGATGCTGCTCCGGCTAGCAGGCCACGTCGCGCCCTGGCCAGCCAGTGGCTGCGTGCGTACGGCACAACCGTGGCCAGCATGGGCCATTGCCCTTTTGGGCCTGCCTAGATTAGTAGGGCCTAATCCCCTATTAGTCTTTAATTTTTTTATTAGATTATTTTAGTTATTAGCTAGTGACCCTATGACATGTGGCCCCCCTCGTTAAATTGGATTAGACTACATAATATGCCCGTGTGACACTTACATGTGGGTCCATTGACCATATTTACCAGTCAACATTGACTGGTCAACCACTTCTGACTGGACCCCTGGACCCACATGTCATACGAAGTGGCTAGCCCACTCCTATGTAATAAAAGTTTTTCTGCCAAAAATTAGAATTAATAATAGTTCAGAAAATCTTTTAAACATTGGAAAATCATATAAAATAAACCGTAAGTCAGATGAAAATAATTTATTATATACTTAAAACGATAGAAAACGAACGGTGAAGATTTATCACTTTAGAGTTATGGTTTTTGAATGACCTAGATTTGACAACCCACGTAATAGAATTATTTTTAAACCCCACGCGTAGAATCAAACCTGCCTAAATAAACCCTAAAAAAACCTGCCTAAATAAACGGATTATACAAGTTGGTCACGTTCATTGTTTACCAAAAGGTAGTCAATGTGAGTCTGTAAAGGACACACAAGAAAAGGAAACAAACGGGCACCCAGCCAACACAAGCACGTAGGTTCCCATAAACTTAAAAGAAGAGCACGTCTGCACGTAGGTGTATTAAAAAAACATGTAGGTTTCGAGAAAATCAAATACGTACATAGCCACGTACAAACTTCCGTAAAGGACTCAAATTTGCAAGAGGGCAGCCCATGTATATGTAGGAAAAAAGCAAATACGTGCATGCATGTACAAAACCGTTTTCTGCATGCATGCTTTAAAACATATGTGGATGGCTATAGAGACGCAGGGCATGTATTTGAAAAAGTGAATGAACAAGTTTGTCTACATATAGACTAAATCATTTGTATTGTTGATCTTAAATTTGAACGGCTTAGATTTAAAACTAATACGTACTATGTTTTTTCTCAAGTTCCACTCACGGGACGATACGGACTCCGGCAACCATACGTGCATGCACAAGTTGCCGAAACGTCATACATTCCATCAGGTATTGATGGATTCTAGGAGGTGGAATACTGCACGCATGCATATCAATAGAATGATAATTAAATATAAGATAAATTAGGGATGGACTCAAATCTAATATGAGATATGCTCCAAATACTCTTTTCTCTTTCCAAACTGCCGGAACTACACTACTTGCGGGATGATTAGACTTATATCAAGAATCCTGCCATCACGAAATCCCCGAGCCAGAGTAGTCTGATTTGGGCACCGTCTGCAATGCAAGGATGCCACCATCCACGATGTGATGAACATCAAGTTAGTAGCATCAGTAAGAGCCATATCTCTAACTCAAAAAATATCCCTAACAAGAAAACACACGAGCCACACATGTTTTATTTTCTATTTGCACGTTGTCATGGAATAGGTATGCCAAATTGATGAAAATATGAAAATTTGCATCTGACAAATTAACTTCACTAGATCTTCTAATTATTACTGAATTTTGAAAGTATATACCTATTTTACAAATGTTATTCTTAATAGAAAATGACAAAAAAATTACAATACTCATACGAATCTATAAAAAAGTTAAATATTGAAATAAATTGTACATAGATATTACGTAATGATGGAGACCCAATAAAAATATAACACGCAAAAAAAATAGTTAAGTGTATCAAACCTAGATTTAGCTATAAGATTATATAAAAATTATTTATAGTTGAGATAAATGGAGGCATGCATAAATCATGATCAATTGCAATGTTCATGACAAATGGAGTTTGGAGAGAAGTTTTACACAGTGAAGGATCAAATATTTTTAAAAGTGTCTTACCAGGCATGCATGAAATCGAGAAGAGGGATGCCATATCAATACAAATGTGCCATGTGTGCAAGAGACCATATGAAAAGTTTGAAGCAACAAATCGTACCGATATGCAAAAGGATATAAGTTTGTACAAACCAACATGGATTTAATCTATGTCCAAAGTAAGCAAGAGACAAGCGACGTATACAATTCAAAGAAGAATATAGATGGATGAAAGCATCTAGAGGCATGTCAGTGCACACACAAAACAAATGCATTATGGCTACCAGAGGAAGGAGGAAGAGGAATGCAAAGTTAAGTATGAGTCATATATTTCAGTTTAAGAAAATAGGGATGAAGAGGTTGACACTAAAGGGTGAGGTGTGCAAGACATAACCTACAAATTAGTTTGAACGTTTCTGATTTTGAACCCCAGAAAAAATACCATTGCCCTTTTAGGTCACACAGTAATGGATTTTTTAGGTCAAAGAACAAATATTTGTGTAGTAAAATTGAATGGCAGTGCATGTCCGGGGAAATAACATTAGCTTAAGATACCAATTTTTTATGAGCTTTGTCTATTGGGTTTTCTGTAACGAGATATGTAGATCTAACAACACATCAATGTCTAGCCGCGCAATTGCACGGGTCACCCAGCTAGTTTATATATGAAAGTTGCTCACAAAAATGTGATGAGTCCAAATATGCTATCCACTCATCTGTCACCTACCTCTAACATGATGAACATGGAACTTGTCCCTCTGATTCATCTGTCCGATAAATGCCTAAGACCCAGAAAATATCCACGTCTGTAACGTGTACCACTGCGTTAGGTCACTCTAGCACTACATATTACCTTGTCATGCATCATGATGCATTTGTTTGCTTTATATTTATTGTTTTCCCTCTCTTCTCTTCATAGACCCCGAGACTGATGCTATTGCCGGTACGACTATGACTATCGTCGTTTCCTCACGAGGGGTCCACCGAGACGGCAGATGCCATGGGATGGCTTAAGAGGTGAGAGCAAGGCTGCAGTGGAATATCCGGGACGGGTATGCGAATAGCACGCAGTGGTTTACCCAGGTTTGGGACTCTCCGGAGAGATAATACCCCTACTCCTGCATGTCTGTATATATGTAGTATATCTGGTACATGGTTGCTCCTTGAGTTGTATCTGAGGAGGAAGAGGGAGCTGTGTGCTCCTCATCTTGGGCTCCCGTGTGTGCATGCATGAGCATGAGTGAGAGAGAGAGGATGGGAGGTGGATTCCTGTTCGTGTATCCTTGTGTGAGTGGGATGGCCCCTTTATATAAGCATGGGGTATGGGTGAGTGCTTGGTTTGTAAGCTATCTAGCTGGGTATGTGACGTGGTGTGCATGCTAGCTTGTCCCTGGACACTTTATAAAACAGTGTCCAAGGTACAAGTACACTGCAGATGACGTCCTACGTACAGTATCCGACTGTTCGCCAACAGTGTCGGGTATAGCTGTCTTGGCCGTGCGTGTCCGATGGGACGTTGTAGTTTACTCTGGGTAGCCGGCCAGGAGGAGCCGACCAGGGGTAGCCGGTCAGACGGAGCCGGCCAGGAGGAGCCAGCCAGGCGGTGCCATCCAGGACGAGCCGGCCAGGAGAAGCCGACCAGGAGGAGCCGACCAGGCGTAGCCAGCCGGGGGTAGCCAGTTGGGAGCTGCTGGCCGGGAGGGGCAGGCCGGGAGCAGCTGGTCAGGAGGAGCCAGCCAGGGGTAGCCAGTTGGGAGCAGCTGGCCAGGAGGAGCCGACCAGGCATAGCCAGCCGGGAGGAGACGGCCAGGATGAGCCAGCCAGGCATAGCCGGCCAGGAGGACCCGTCCAGGCGGAGGCAGCCGGGAGTAGCCAGCGGGAGGAGCCGTCCGGCCGGAGCTAGCCTAGAGTAGCCAGCCGAGCGTAGCCAGCCGGGAGTAGCCAACCGGGTGTAGCCAGCCGGGAATAGCCAGCCAGGAGGAGCCAGTCGGGCGAAGCTAGCCAGGAGTAGCCAGTTGGGAGGAGCCAGCTGGGCGGAGCCAGGCGAGAGTAGCCAGTCGGGCATAGCTAGTCGGGCGTAGCCAGCCGGGAGGAGCCCGTCGGGCCGTAGCTTTGTCTTCACTTCTTCGATTGTCTTGTTGATTCGTGAGGCCTGGCGTACCGGGAGTGGCCCACCTAGTATTTTAAAATGTTGAGTTGTCTCCTTGAGCCTACCCGAGGGTAATCCCCCCGACAGTAGCCTCTGAGCCTCTGGGCGACTTGGAGAATCGGGCGGAGGTTTTTGCCGTTGGAGTTGCAGAAGTCGTTGATGTCGCAGAAGTTGTTGATGTTGCAGAAGTTGTTGATGACGGCCGATTGCGGGTCAGGGACGACGCGGCTTGCTTCCAGCGGGGGCGCACTAGCGTACCCGCTGGGTGTAGCCTCTGGGCGACTCGAAGAGTCGAGCGGGGGGTCTTTGCTGTTTCTGAAGTAGATGGTGGCGTCGAGGACGCCGGGTGCGGATGCGGAGTCCGCTGGCTAAAGGGTGCGAGGCGCTGCCGGGGGCGAACGAGGAGTCTGCCGGCTGGCAGTTTCCAGAGGGGGCGCTCTAGTGCACCCGCTGGTTGTAGCCTCCGGGCGACTCAAAGAGTCGGGCGGAGGGTCTTTGCTGTAGCCGAAGCAAACGGTGGCGTCGAGGATGCCGGGCGCGGATGTGAAGTCCGCCGGCTGAAGGGCGCGGGGCGCTGTCGGGGCTGGACGCGGAGTTCACCGGCTGGCGGTTTCCAGCGGGGACGCGCCAGCGCACCCGCTGGGTCCGAGCGACTCGAAGAGTCGGGCGGAGGGTCTTTGCTATTGCCAAAGCAGACGGTGGTGTCGAGGACACCGGGCGCGGACGTGGAGTCCGCCGGGCTGAAGGGCGCGGGGCGCTGCCAGGGGCGAACGCGGAGTCCATCGGCTGGCGGTTTCCAATGGGGGGCTCCAGCGCACCCGCTGGGTGTATCCTTTGAGCCTCCGGGCGACTCGAAGAGTTGGGCGGAGGGTCTTTGTTGTTGCTAAAGCGGATGGTGGTGTTGAAAATGTCGGGCGTAGACGCGGGGTCCGCCGACTGAAGGGCACGAGGTGCTGCCGAAGGCGGACGCAGGGTCCGCCGGCTAATGGCGTGGAGCCCTGTCGAGGGCAGACGCGGTGTCCACTAGCTGTTGTGCATGGAGCCCTGCCAAGGGCAGACGCGGGGTCCCCCGGCTATCGAGCACGAGGCTCTATCGGGTGTCAATGCGGGGTTCGCTGGCTAATGGGCGTGGATCCCTACCGAGGGCGGATGCGGGGTCCGCCGGCTGTCGAGCGTGAGGCGCTGCCGAGTGCGGATGCGGGGTCTGTCCGATCTTGGGTGCGAGGCCCAGCCGAGGGCGGACGCGGAGTCCACCGGCTATCGAGCGCGAGGCGCTGCTAGGCGCGGACAGGGGATCTGCTGGTTGTTGGGCGTGGCGCCCTGCCGAGGGCGAACGCGGGGTCCGCCAGTTGTCGAGCATGAGGCGCTGCCGGCCACGGACACGGGGTCCGTCGGTCGATGGCCGTGGATCCCTGCCGAGGGCGAACGCGGGGTCCACCAGCTGTCGAGCGCGAGGCGCTACCGGGCGCGGACGCGGGGTCCGCCGGCTGTTGGGCGCGAGGCCCAGCTTGTTGGGGAACGTTGCATGGGAAACAAAAAAAATTCCTACGCACACGCAAGATCTATCCATGGTGATGAGCATCTACGAGAGGGAGAGTGGATCTATATACCCTTGTAGATCACTAAGCAGGAAGCATTAAGAAACGAGGTTGGTGTAGTCGAACGTCTTCGCGATCCAAATCACCGAGCGTCCCGCGATCCAATCACGATCCGTCCCGATCAAGCACCGAACAGATGACACCTTCGCGTTCAGCACACGTACAACTTGAGGACGATCTCTGCCTTCTTTATCCAGCAAGAGGGAGCGGAGAGGTACACGAGTTATCCGGCAGCGTGACGGCGCCACGGCGATGGTGGTGGAGCAATTCCGGCAGGGCTTCGCCTAAGCACAACAGAAAACCGATCTAGAGGAGAAACTATGCACTAGAGGAACGGGTAGCAACGTGGCTGAAAATGAAGTGACAAAAACCCTAAAACCTCTAGTACATATAAGAGGAAGAGAGGAGGAGGCTTGCCCAAGGTCCAAGCAATCTCGGCTTCAGCCGAACCAAGGAGGAGAGGAGGATTCCTCCTCCAATCCTAGTAGGACTAGGACTCCTTCCTATTTTGCCTTTTTTGCCTTTTTCCACCTTTTCTCATTGGGCTTTTCTCTCCCAACCGCATGGGCCTTGTGTGGGACTTCCACCAGCCTACTAAGGGCTGGTATTCACTCTCCCACAGCCCATGTAGCCTCTTGGGTCGAAATACCCCTCCCGATGGTCTCCCGATACACTACCCGCACTCCCGGTACACTACCGATGAGCCCGAAACTTTTCCGGCGACCAAAATAGGACTTCCTATATATCAATATTTACCTCCGGACCATTCCGGAGCTCATCGTGATGTCCGGGATCTCATCTGGGACTTCGAACAACCTTCGGTCACCACCATGCATAACCCTATACAACCGAAATGTCACCAAACCTTAAGTGTGCAGACCCTGCGGGTTCGAGAACTATGTAGACATGACCGAGACACCTCTACGGTCAATAACCAATAGTGGGACCTGGATGCCCATATTGGTTCATACATATTCTACGAAGATCTTTATCGGTCGAACCTCTATGTTAAGGATTCAGTTAATCCCGTATGATGTTCCCTTTGTTCTTTGGTATGTTACTTGCCCGAGATTCGATCGTCGGTATCTCCATACCTAATTCAACATCGTTACTGGCAAGTCTCTTTACTCGTTCCATAATACAAGATCCCGTGACTAACACTTAGTCACATTGCTTGCAAGGCTTATTGTGATGTTGTATTACCGAGTGGGCCCTGAGATACCTCTCCGTCACACGGAGTAACAAATCCCACTCTTGATCCATGCCAACCCAATAGAAACCCTCGAAGATACCTATAGAGCACCTTTATAGTCACCCAGTTACGTTGCGACGTTTGATACACACAAGGCACTCCTCCGTTGCCCGTGAGTTGCATGATCTCATGGTCATAGGAACATATACTTGACATGCAGAAAACAGTAACAATAAACTGACACGATCATATGCTACGTTTGTAGTTTGGGTCTTGTCCATCACGTCATTCTCCTAATGATGTGATCCCGTTATCAAATGACATCACATGTCAATGGCTAGGAAACCTTAACCATCTTTGACCAACGAGCTAGTTCACTAGAGGCATGCTAGGGACAAAGTGTTATCTATTTATCCACACATGTAATGTGTTTCCAATCAATAAAATTATAGCATGGATAATAAACAATCATCATGAACAAGGAAATATAATAAGAAACACTTATTTATTGCCTCTAGGGCATATTTCCAATAGTCTCCCACTTGCACTAGAGTCAATAATCTAGTTCACATCACTATGTGATTTACATTGTAATGAATTGAACGCCCATGCAGTTCTGGTGTTGATCATGTTTAGCCCTTGGAAGAGGTTTAGTCAACGGGTCTGCAACGTTCAGATCCATGTGCACTTTGCAAATATTTATGTCCTTCTCCTCGATGTAATCGCGGATGGAGTTGAAGCATCGCTTTATGTGTATGGTCCTCTTGTGAAACCTTGGTTCCTTGGCCAGAGCAATGGCACCAGTGTTGTCACAAAACAAGTTCATTGGATTCAGTGCACTCGGCACAACTCCAAGATCTGTCATGAACGGCTTCATCTAGACACCTTCCTTCACTGCCTCTGAGTCTGCAATGTACTCCGCTTTGCACGTAGAATTGGCTACCACGCTTTGCTTGGAACTACACCAGCTTATCGCTCCCCCGTTTAGAATAAATATGTGTCCGGTTTTTGACTTAGAGTCATCCGGATCAATGTCAAAGCTTGCATCGACGTAACCCTTTACGATGAGTTCTTCATCACCTCCATAAACGAGAAACATTTCCTTAGTCCTTTTCAGGTACTTAAGGATATTCTTGACCGCCGCCTAGTGCTCCATTCCAGGATCACTTTGAAACATTCCAGCCATAGTTATGGCAAGGTTGACATTGGGTCTTGTGCATAGCATTGCATACATGATAGAGCCTATGGCTAAAGCATAGAGGATGACACTCATCTTTTCTCTATCTTCTGCAGTCACTGGGCATTGAGTCTTACCCAACTTCACACCTTGTAACACAGGCAAGAACCCTTTCTTGGACTGATCCATTTTGAACTTCTTCAAAACTTTATCAAGGTATGTGCTCTGTGAAAGTGCTATTAAGCGTCTCGATCTATCTCTATAGATCTTAATGCCTAATATGAAAGCAGCTTCTCGTAGGTCCTTCATTGAAAAACTCTTGTTCAAATAGTCCTTCACGCTTTTCAGCATTTCTATATTGTTTCCAATCAGCAATATGTCATCCATATATAATATTAGAAACGCTATAGAGCTCCCACTCACTTTCTTGTAAATACAAGCTTCTCCATAAACTTGTATAAACCCAAACGCTTTGATCACCTCATCAAAGCGCTTATTCCAACTCTGAGATGCTTGCACCAGCCCATAAATGGATCGCTGGAGTTTGCAAACTTTGTCAGCATTCTCTGGATCGACAAAACCTTCTGGTTGCATCATATACAACTCTTCCTCAAGGAAACCGTTGAGGAACGCTGTTTTGACATCCATCTACCAAATTTCATAGTCAAAATAAGCAGCTATTGCCAACATGATTCTGACAGACTTAAGCATCGCTACGTGTGAGAAGGTCTCATCGTAGTCAACTCCTTGAACTTGTGAAAAACACTTTGCCACAAGTCGAGCTTTATAGACGGTGACATTACCATCCGCGTCCGTCTTCTTCTTAAAGATCCATTTGTTCTGAATGGCCTTCGCCCTTCAGGTAATACTTCCAAAGTCCATACTTTCTTTTCATACATGGATCCCATCTCGGATTTCATGGCCTCTAACCATTTCTCGGAATCCGGGCCCATCACCTCTCCTCCATAGCTCGTAGGTTCATTGTTGTCCAACAACATGACCTCCAAGACAGGGTTGTTGTACCACTCAGGAGCAGTACGCGCCCTTGTCAACCTACGAGGTTCAATAGCAACTTGATCCGAAGCTTCATGATCATCATCATGAACTTCCTCTTCAACCGCCTTAGGTTCCACAGAAACATCTTCTGTGATGCGCTACTTTCTGGTTAAAGTAAAGGTTCAATAACCTCATCAAGCTCTATTTTTCTCCCACTCAATTCTTTCAAGAGAAATTCTTTCTCAAGAAATGTTCCGTTCTTAGTGACAAACACTTTGCCTTTGGATCTGAGGTAGAAAGTATACCCAACTGTCTCCTTCGGGTATCCTATGAAGACACATTTCTCCGCTTTGGGATCTAGTTTTTCAGGCTGAAGCTTTTTGACATAAGCATCACATCCCCAAACTTTAAGAAATGACAACTTTGGACTCTTGCCAAACCATAGTTCATATGGCGTCGTTCAACGGATTTCGATGGTGCCCTTTTTAAGGTGAATGCAGCTGTCTCTAATGCGTATCCCCAAAACGATAGTGGCAAATCAGCAAGAGACATCATAGAGCACACCATCTCTAATAAGGTTCAATTACGACGTTTGGACACACCATTACGATGTGGTGTTTCGGGTGGTCTCAAATGTGAAACAATTCCACACTGTCTTAAGTGACTGCCAAACTCATAACTCGGATATTCACCTCCTCGATCAGAACACAGGAATTTAATCTTCTTGTTACGATGATTCTCAACTTCACTCTGAAATTGCTTGAACTTTTCAAACGTTTCAGACTTGTGTTTCATTAAGTAAATATACCCATATCTACTTAAGTTATCAGTGAAGGTAAGAAAATAACGATATCCACCACGTGATGTAACATTCATTGGACCACACACATCAGTATGTATGATTTCCAATAAGTCACTTGCCCGTTCCATTGTTCCAGAGAACGGTGTTTAGTCATCTTGCCCATGAGGCATGGCTCACATGTGTCAAGTGATTCAAAATCAAGTGACTCCAAAAGTCCATTAGCATGGAGCTTCCTCATGCGTTTTACACCAATATGACCTAAACGGTAGTGCCACAAGAAAGTGGTACTATCATTATCAACTCTACATCTTTTGGCATCAATGTTATGAACATGTGTATCATCACTATCAAGATTCAATATGAATAAACCCCTCACATTAGGTGCATGACCATAAAAGATATTACTCATATAAATAGAACAACCTTTATTCTATGATTTAAATGAGTAACTGTCTCACAATAAACAAGATCCAGATATAATGTTCATGCTTAACGCAGGCACTAAATAACAATTATTCAGGTTCATCACTAATCCCGACGGTAATCGAAGAAAGAGCATGCCGACGGTGATCACATCAACCTTGGAACCATTTCCCACGCGCATCATCACTTCATCCTTTGCCAGCCTTCGTCTATTCTATAGTTCCTGTTTTGAGTTGCAAATGTGAGCAACCGAACCGGTATCAAATACCCAGGCACTACAGCGAGAGCTAGTAAGATACACATCAATAACATGTATATCATATATACCTTGTTTGTCGTTGGCCGCCTTCTTGTCAGCCAGATACTTGGGGCAGTTCCGCTTCCAGTGACCAGTTCCCTTGCAATGAAAGCACACAATTTCTGGCTTGGGTCCATGCTTGGGCTTCTTTACAGGAGTAACAACTGCTTTGCCATACTTCTTGGTTTTACCCTTCTTGCCCTTGCCCTTGCCATTCTTCTTGAAACTAGTGGTTTTATTGACCATCAACACTTGATGTTCTTTCTGGATTTCAGACTCAGTGACTTTTAGCATCGCAAATAGCTCAGCAACTAACTTGTTCATCTAGTGCATGTTATAGTTCATCACAAAGCTCTTGTAACTAGGTGGCAGTGATTGAAGAACTGTCAGTGATCACCTCTGACGGAAGGGAAATACCCAACTCTGCTAGACGAGTCAAATACCCAGACATTCTGAGTATATGTTCACTGATAGACCCGTTCTCCTCCATTTCGCAAGCATAGAACTTATCGGAGGTCTCATACCTCTCGATCCGGGCATTCTTCTGAAAGATAAACTTCAACTCCTGGAACATCTCATATGCTCCATGACGTTCAAAATGTCTTTGAAGTCCCGGTTCTAAGCCATACAATATTGCACACTAAACTATTGAGTAATCTCCAGAGCGTGCCTCCCAAGCGTTCTTAGCGTCTTCGGATGACATGTCTTCTGGTTGGTCACCAAGCGGTGCATCAAGGACATATGATTTCTGGGAAGCCGTGAGGATAATCCTCAGATTACGGGCCCATTCAAACAAGTTACTTCCATCATCTTTCAACTTAGCTTTCTGTAGGAACGCATTAAAATTCAGGGGTGCTACTGCGCGAGTCATTGATCTACAACATAAATATGCAAAGGTTACTTAGACTATTGTTCAAGATAATGAGTTTAGTTAATCAAATTACTAAAGCTCCCACTCAAATTGACATCCCTCAGGTCATTTGAGTGTCACATGATCCAAATTCACCAACTCAAGTCCGATCATCACGTGAGTTGAGGTGGTTTCAATGGTGATAATCATCATGTTGATCATATCTACTATATGACTCATGCTCGACCTTTCGATCTCTTGTGTTCCAAGGCCATGTCTGTACATGCTAGGCTCTTCAAGTTTAACCCGGGTGTTCTGCATGTGCAACACTGGCTTGCACCCGTTGTATGTGAACGTAGAGTCTATCACACCCGATCATCATGTGGTGTCTCGACACGACGAACTTTCGCAATGGTGCACACTCGGGGAGAACACAATTCATCTTGAAATTTAAGTGAGGGATCACCTTATAATGCTATCGTCGTCCTAAGCAAAATAAGGTGCACAAAAGGATTAACATCACATGCAAATCATAAGTGACATGTTATGGTCATGAACTTGTGCTTTTGATCTCCATCTTAAAAGCACTGTCATGATCTCCATCGTCACCGGCATGACACCATGATCTCCATCATCTTGATCTCCATCAACGTGTCGCCATCGGGGTTGTCGCACCCATCATGCTTCTATTACAATTGCTACTATTTTAGCGATAAAGTAAAGCATTACATAGTGCTTAATGATTGACACGCAGGTCATACAATAATTAAAGACAACCCTATGGCTCCTGCCGGTTGCCGTACTCATCGACATGCAAGTCGTGATATTCTATACAACACATGATCATCTCATACATCACATATATCACATCATGTAATTGGCCATATCACATCACAACATACCCTGCTAAAACAAGTTAGACGTCCTCTAACTGTTGTTGCATGTTTTACGTGGCTACTATGGGTATCTAGCAAGAACAATTCTCACCTATGAATAAACCACAACGGTGATACATTAGTTGCTTTTCAACCTTCCAAGGACCGCCTTTGTCGAATCTGATCCAACTAAAGTAGGAGAAACTGGCACCCACCAGCCATCTATGCAACAAGTTGCAATAGGGAACCGACCTCTCGTAAGCGTACGAGTAATGCTGGTCCGGGCCGCTTCATCCCATAATACCTCTGAACCAAAACATGACCAAGGGAGGAAGCAATCTAAGCATCAACGCCCACAAACAATTTGTGTTCTACTCGAGATCTCATCTACACATAGACCTAGCTCATGATGCCACTGTTGGGGAATGTTGCATGGAAAACAAAAAAATTCCTACGCACACGCAAGATCTATCCATGGTGATGAGAATCTACAAGAGGGAGAGTGGATCTACGTACCCTTGTAGATCTCTAAGCGAGAAGCGTTAAGAAACGCGGTTGGTGTAGTCAAACGTCTTCGCGATCCAAATCGTCGAGCGTCTCGCAATCCAATCACGATCCGTCCCGATCAAGCACCGAACGGACGACACCTCCGCGTTCAGCACACGTACAGTTTGATGACGATCTCCGCCTTCTTGATCCAGCAAGAGGGAGCGGAGAGGTAGACGAGTTCTCCAGCAGCGTGACGACGCTGCAGCGATGGTGGTAGAGCAATTCCGGCAGGGCTTTGCCTAAGCATTGCAGAAAACCGATCTAGAGGAGAAACTATGCAGTAGAGGAACGGGTAACACGTGGCTGAAAATCAAGTGCCAAAACCCCTAAAACCTCTAGTATATATAAGAGGAAGATAGGAGGAGGCTTGGCCCAAGGGCCAAGCCATCTAGGCTTTGGCCGAACTAAGGAGGAGAGGAGGATTCCTCCTCCAATCCTAGTAGGACTAGGACTCCTTCCTATTTTGCCTTTTTTTGCCTTTTCCACCTTTTCTCTTTGGGCTTTTCTCTCCCAGACGCATGGGCCTTGTGTGGGACTTCCACAAGCCTACTAAGGGTTGGTATTCACTCTCCCACATCCCATGTAGCCTCTTGGGTCGAAATACCCCTCCCGATGGTCTCCCGGTACACTACCGACACTCTCGGTACTCTACCGATGAGCCCGAAACTTTTCTGGCAACCAAGATAGGACTTCCTATATATCAATCTTTACCTCCGGACCATTCTGTATCTCCTCGTGACGTTCGGGATCTCATGCGGGACTCTGAACAACCTTCGGTCACCACCATGCATAACTCTATACTACCAAAACGTCACCAAACCTGAAGTGTGTAGACCCTGCGGGTTCGAGAACTATGTAGACATGACCGAGACACCTCTACAGTCAATAACCAATAGCAGGACCTGGATGCCTATATTGCTTCCTACATATTCTACGAAGATCTTTATCGGTCAAACCTCTATGTCAAGAATTCAGTTTATCCCGTATGATGTTCCCTTTGTTCTTCGGTGTGTTACTTGCCCGACATTGGATTGTCGGTATCTCCATACCTAGTTCAACCTCATTACCGACAAGTCTCTTTACTCGTTCTGTAATACAAGATCCCGTGACTAACACTTAGTCACATTGCTTGCAAGGCTTATTGTGATGTTGTATTACTGAGTGGGCCATGAGATACCTCTCTGTCATACGGAGTAACAAATCCCAGTCTTAATCCATGCCAACCCAATAGACACCCTCGGAGATACCTGTAGAGCACCTTTATAGTCACCCAGTTACGTTGTGACATTTGATACACACAAGGCACTCCTTCGGTATCCGTGAGTTGCATGATCTCATGGTCATAGGAACATATACTTGACATGCAGAAAACAGTAGCAATAAACCGACATGATCAGATGCTATGTTTTTAGTTTGGTTCTTGTCCATCACATCATTCTCCTAATGATGTGATCCCCTTATCCAATGACATCACATATCAATGGCTAGGAAACCTTGACAATCTTTGATCAACGAGCTAGTTCACTAGAGGCATACTAGGGACAAAGTGTTGTCTATTTATCCACACATGTAATGTGTTTCCAATCAGTACAATTATAGCATGGATAATAAACAATTATCATGAACAATCAAATATAATAATAAACACTTTATTTATTGCCTCTAGGGCATATTTCCAACACAGCTGAGGGCGGACACGGAGTCCACCGGTTGTCGAGCGCGATGCGCTGCCGGGGCGGACGTGGGATCCGCCTGTCAATAAGCGTGAAGCCCTGCCGAGGACAGACGCGAGGTCCGCCGACTAAATGGCGCGAGGCCGAGCCGGGGGTGGACGCAGGGTCCACCGGCTGATGGGCGTGGGGCCCTGCTAGAGCAGCCTCCGAGCGAGGAGGTTCCTCATGAAAATGATCGCACAAAAGACAAGGTTAAGTCGGTGCAGATATATCAAATATTTGATTTTGGTAGTTTAAGTTTTTGCAGAGGATGCTGACCCGGTTTCGTCCGAGCCCCCTTAAGTCTTTTTCATGTTCTCGCCGCTCTTTCGCTTTTGCTCTTACTAGCCAGGCAGCTGGGAGCCGGTCTGTAGCTGAGACGAAGAGTGGGCCGCGGAATGGAGCGTACAGTACTCGGACTTTGGGAGCATACTAGACCGAGTAGATACTCGCAAATGAAATGGC
Organism: Hordeum marinum; assembly: GCA_022496015.1. Lineage (NCBI taxonomy): Eukaryota > Viridiplantae > Streptophyta > Magnoliopsida > Poales > Poaceae > Hordeum > Hordeum marinum. The sequence goes on along the minus strand of CM039673.1, from coordinate 155,483,329 downwards.
CGGGTCGCCCAAGCTGTTTTCTCCCGGGATGCTTTTCGCGTGGGGTGACCTCCAGCTTGTGCTCTCGCTAGCTGGACAGTCGCGGTGCGAGCTGTAGCTGAGACAAAGAGTGGGGATTTGGTACCGTACACGCTACTAAACCGTCTCGTGGGCACAAATGTATTAGGCCAAGCGGCCAGCCCCGGGTCGAAAACAAGTTAGCGCCGGGGTGAACAGTAAGGCAGCAGAATAAATGCAGAGATGCCCCCGAGGGTCGCTCGGGGTTCTCGTTTTGTGTGTATGGCACAGGGATATGTGGGTGGGGATCTCACATTGCTTTTTGGTGCTGGCGAGGCGGTTCCGTCGATGTCGATCAGCATGTCCCACGGTCGATGTGGTCCGGCTGATCTGCGCAAGGCGTTGCCGGGCGCGGACGCGGAGTCCGCCGGCTGATGTGCGAGAGGTCCTACCGGCGGCGGACGCGGGTCCGTCGGCTGAAGAGCGCGAGGCGCTGCCGGGTGCAGACACGGAGTCTATCGGGTGATGTGCGCAAGGTGCTGCCGGGAGCGGACGCGGGGTCCACCGGCTGAAGAGCACGGGGCGCTGCTGGGAGTAGACTCTGATCATTGATTTTCGCGTAGGCGAGGCGGTTGTTGTTGAAGATAGCCGACGCGGCTTGCAATGGTGCGGTTTGTTACCAGCGGGCGCACCGGTCACGCCCCCTGGTTGTCACTAGCTGGGTGTAGCGTACGGGGCGGTTTATGAAGGTGTCAGACGGCTAGGCCCGACCTGTCAAAGTCGAAGTAGATGGGCGGCCGAAGAAGCTGAAGTCGAAGTACACGGGTAGGCTAGCTGAACAGGCAGCAGCGCAGGTCGGCCGTCCGAGAGGGGACGCTAGTAGACGGACGCATATGTTTTATTTTTTTTATTTTTTTTGCAACCGACCTCGATTTCTTTTCTAGCCAGCCCCGTTTATTTCCCTTTCTTCTGATTTGCCTCAGGGAGCTAGCGGGCAAGTGGAGGCGGAGTCGGTGGTGGCTGGGAGTGGAACCGGCGCGGGCACGGGGGTGCGGCCATGCAGGGGGGAAGCGCAGCGGGAGCATGGGTGAGGCGAAGCCGGCTAGAGGTGCAGGCGGTGCAACGCGAGGCCACAGCCGCAGGCGGTGCGGCGTGCAGGCGGAGCCGCCTGTGGCTACAGCTCGAGGCCGATCCGACGGGCTGGAAGAGCCGGCGGCAGCGACCGTAGCCAGCTAGATGGAGATGCTGGAGTTGTCATATGTGGAGAGGCCGGAGCAACATGTAGAAGCGTAGATGGCAGACCAAGGGACCGCGGGCGGCGGGGCGGAGCTGGCCGGGGGGAGGGAAGTCGGACACATGCGGGGGTGGCACGTCCAGGCATGGGGCCACGCGAGGAGATGGAGCAGCCAGGCGCGGGGGCGTAGGTGTGGCTCCTCCTGGGTGGCAGGCGTGGCCAGCGCATGGATGTGGACGGTGGATGGGGCGTCGTTGCCAGTGCAAGGACGCGGGAGGCGCGACACGCGGGGCGCCGAGGGCGGACTGTCAGGGCATGGTGGGGCAGAGCCGGCGTGCACGGGCGCGAAGTAGAGGACCCGCACGGCGTGCGCAGGCGCGGCGGGAGGCGCACGTGGAGGGGGCAGGAGGCCGGGCCGACGCCGGTGCAGCAAGGGTGAGGTGTGGCCGTGGCCAGCGACTGCAGCGGGCCAGCCGTCATTCGTTGAGGACGTGCGCGCGGACGCGGAGGAAGCGAGGCAATCGAAGCCACGGGAACCAGGGCGTGGCGTTTCTGCAATGGGCGAAGCAGCTGGCAGGGTGCACCAGCGCGCGACCGTGCTGCCGTGGAGGCCGTCGGCACAGGGCATGCACCCAACAGCGCACAGTGCGGTGGGCGCGCGGGAAGCACACCAGGAGTAGAGAGCAGGGAGGGCAATGAGCCTCCCGGCACACACCACCCTGGATGTGAGGCGAAGCCGCAACGCAACTCAAGTGGCTGCGGCAGGCGGCGGCTGGACATGTAGTGAGCCCTACTCTCGGCTGGTGGTGTTGCGGGCACGGAGATGCGCGCGCAGGGACGCTGCAAGGTGGAGCAGGACCAGGGCGCACGGGGTTGTATGTGCGTGACGCGGACGAAACCCGAAGGAGGTCAGCATTGAGGAGGCCGGCGTTGCGCAGAGCTCGGGCTCGTGCCGGCCGCGACCACAGATATACGCGTGGGGAACCAAGAGGTCGGATTCGCAGGCGTCGCGCTAGCATAGCAAGGCGGGGACCCGATGACGTAGCGATGGTGGAGACAGGCAATGCCGAGGCCGATGAGGAGGACATCGCTGGTGCCGGCACGAGTGCCCAGGGTTGGGCTGATGTTGAACCCCCGGGCGCCGCTGAAGAGACGGTGGCGATGTCGTGGAGGTGATGATGTAGATGGTCCCGCACGGACCGCAGTTTCAGGAGCAACTTGCCCCAAGATGGGCGTCAAATATCGTATTTTTGCCACGGGGGATCCACCGAGACGGCAGATGCCATGGGATGGCTTAAGAGGCGAGAGCAAGGCTGAAGTGGAATATCCGGGACGGTTATGTGAATAGCATGCAGTGGTTTACCCAGGTTCAGGGCTCTCCCGAGGGATAATACCCCTACTCCTGCATTTGTGTATGTATGTAGTGTATATGGTACATGGTTGCTCCTGGAGCTGTGTCTGAGGAGGAAGAGAGAGTTGTGGGCTCCTCACCTTGGGCTTCTGTGTATGCATGCATGAGCATAAGTGAGAGAGAGGATGGGAGGTGTCTTCCCGTCCGTGTCTCCTTGTGTGAGTGGGATGGCCTCTTTATATAGGCATGGGGGGTATGGGTGAGTGCTTGGTTTGTAAGCTACCTTGGGTAGCTTACAAACCAAGCTGGGTGTGTGACATGGTGTGCATGCTAGCTTCTCCCTGGACACTTTATAAAACAGTGTCCAGGGTACAAGTACACTGTAAATGACGTCATGCGTACAACATCCGACTGTTCGCCAATAGCGCGGGGTATGGCCGTCTTGTCCGCGCGTGTGCGATGGGACGTCGGAGTTGACTCCGGGAAGCCGGCCAGCGGGAGCCGGATAGGCGGAGCAGGCCAGGAGGAGCCAACCAGGCGGAGGCTGCCAGGCGTAGCCAGCCGGGGGTAGCCAGCCGGGCATAGCCAATCGGGAGGAGCCGACCAGGCGTAGCCAATCGAGCGTAGCCAGCTAGGAGTAGCCGACCGGGAGGAGCCGGCCGGGCGGAGCCACCTGGGAGTAGCCACCCGGGGGTAGCCAGTCGGGCGTAGCCAGACAGGAGTAGCCAGCCAGGTGGAGCTGGCCGGGGGGAGCCGGCCAGGCGTAGCCAGCAGGGCGTAGCCAGTCGGGAGTAGTCAGTCGGGCATAGCCAGCCAGGAGGATCCAGCCGGGAGGAGCCAGCCGGGAGTTGCTAGTCGAGAGTAACCATCTGAGAGGAGCCCGCCAGGCCGTAGCTTTGTCTTCACTTCTTCGACTGTGTTGTTCATTCATCAGGCTTGGCTTATCGGGGGTGGCCCCCTGGTGTTTTAAAATGTTGAGTCGTCTCCTTGAGCCTACCCAGGGGTAATCCCCCCTATAATGCCCCTAATGTCAAGCCACTTATAATAGAGCTTCCAAGGAAGCAAAACGCCCTGATCATGCCTATATCATCCATTCCTTCTCTCGCATGCTTGCATTAGATTTTTCTACTATTGTTGTTTGATCCTATTCTGATGCATAGCCTAATTTTATAACCTGCTATTGTTTCCTTACATGTTATCCTATATGCTTAGTATAGGTTGGTTAGTGATCCACCAGTGACCCCTCACCTTGTCCCTATTGCCCTGCTTCATCATCGATGACTCGATCAATGTGATCGATGTCCTAAGCCCGACACATCACCTCACACCCCCTTAGTTGTATGAATCTGCAGAGCTACCATCGAGTGCGAAGGGTGATACGTCATAATGCACTCCTCATGATAACTTTGTAGCATAGGTAGTCAGTCATGGATTAAAGAGGGCGATTCCTCTTTCACTACTCCCGATAACGACTCTGTGATGTAGCACCTCAAGTCTGACCCTTCGAGGGTGATTCATCCCAGGTCACCTTGACAGTTACATCAAGTGGAATCCATCGAGGGTGATTCCTCGAATTTCCCCTTGATGTTATAGACACATGGTTACTCTGACTTTTAACCAAGAACCATGTAAAGACGGGTCGGCTCCGAGGGGTACCCGCGAGGGAAATGTGAAGTCGGGTTGGCCAGGAAGGTGCCCGCAAAATAACTATGTGGCACGGTCGGGCATTCTTATCCCTTGCCGTAAGTCTGGGAGACGGGCCGATGGGACCACAAGTCATGGATCATTGATTGTCACCATGCGCTACCAAGAAACTAACGGGTTTGGATGTGTGATCTGAGTAGGCATCTGGCCTTTTTCGCAGAGACCACCACGCGGGAATCTGTATGGGCACTATGTATTGTACATTTGCCTAAAAGATCTTCAGACGTCACAGTTGAGCGGCACGCGCCCGGGTGGTGTTGGAAATATGCCCTAGAGGCAATAAATAAATTGTTTATTATTGTATTTCCTTGTTCATGATAATCGTTTATTATCCATGCTATAATTGTATTAATTGGAAACGCATTACATAAACAACACTCTGTCCCTAGTATGCCTCTAGTGAACTAGCTCGTTGATCAAAGATGGTCAAGGTTTCCTAGCCATTGACATGTGATGTCATTTGATAACAAGATCACATCATTAGGAGAATGATGTGATGGACAAGACCCAAACTACAAACATAGCATATGATCATGTCAGTTTATTGCTACTGTTTTTTGCTTGTCAAGTATATGTTCCTATGACCATGAGATCATGCAACTCATGGACATCGGAGGAGTGCCTTGCGTGTATCAAACGTCGCAACGTAACTGGGTGACTATAAAGGTGCTCTATAGGTATCTCCGAAGGTGTCTGTTGAGTTGGCATGGATCAAGACTGGGATTTGTTACTCCGTGTGACGAAGAGGTATCTCAGGGCCCACTCGGTAATACAACATCACAACAGGCCTTGCAAGCAATGTAACTAAGTGTTAGTTGCGGGATCTTGTATTACAGAACGAGTAAAGAGACTTACCGGTAACGAGATTGAACTAGGTATGGAGATACCGACGATCGAATCTCGGGCAAGTAACATACCGAAGAAGGAAAGGAACATCATACGGGATTAATTGAATCCTTCACATAGAGGTTCAACCGATAAAGATATTCATAGAATATGTAGGAACCAATGTGGACAACCAATGTGTCTCGGTCATGTCAACATAGTTCTCGAACCCGCAGGGTCTGCACACTTAAGGTTCAGTGATGTTTCGGTAGTATAGAGTTATGCATGGTGGTGACCGAAGGTTGTTCGGAGTCCCGGATGAGATCCCAGACGTCACGAGGAGCTCCGGAATGGTCCAGAGGTAAAGATTCATATATAGGAAGTCCTGTTTTGGTCGCCGGAAAAGTTTTGGGCTCATCGGTAATGTACCGGGAGTGGCGGTAGTGTACCGGGAGGCCACTGGGACGGGTATTTGGACCCGAGAGGCTACATGGGCTTTAGGAGGGTGTAAACCAGCCCTTAGTGGGCTGGTGGACCATCCACAAGAGGCCCATGCGGCTGGAGGAAAAAGGCCTAAGAGGAAAAGTGGGAAAAAGGAAAAATATGGTGAATCCTAGTCCTACTAGGATTGGAGGTGGACTCCACCTCTCCCTCTCTTCTTTGGCCAAAGAAAGGAGGCCTTGTCCCTTGTGCCAAGGCCACTCCTCCTCTCCTCTTATATATACTGGAGGTTTTAGGTTTTTTGCACTAGATTTTCAGCCACGTGCTACCCGCTCATCCAGTGCATAGTTTCTCCTGTAGATCGGATTTCTGCAGTGCTTAGGCGAAGCCCTGCCGGAATTGCTCCACCACCATCGCCAGAGCGCCGTCATGCTGCCGGCTAACTCTTCTTCCTCTCCACTCCTTCTTGCTGGATCAAGATGGTGGAGATCGTCATCAAGTTGTACGTGTGCTGAAAGCGGAGGTGTCGTCCGTTCGGCGCTAGATTAGAAGGATCGTGATCAAGTTCGTGGGACGGATCGTGATTAGATAGAGGAACGGATCATGATTGGATCGCGGGACGCACGGAGATTTGGATCGCGAAGACGTTCAACTACACTAACCGCGTTTCTTAACGCTTCCCGCTTAGCGATCTACAAGGGTATGTAGATCCACTCTTCCTCTCATAGATGCTCATCACCATGGATAGATCTGCGTGTGCGTAGGAAAATTTTTGTTTCCCATGCAACGTTCCCCAACAGTGGTATCAGAGCTAGGTCTATGTGTATATGAGATCTCGAGTAGAACACAAAAGGTTTGTGGGCGTTGATGCTTAGATTGCTTCCTCCCTTGGTCGGATTTTGGTTCAGCGGTATTGTGAGATGAAGCGGCCCGGACCAACATTACTCGTATGCTTATGAGAGACCGGTTCCCTCGACTGCAACTTGTTGCATAGATGGCTTGCGGGTGCCAGTTTCTCTCACTTTAGTTGGATCGGATTCGACAAAGGAGGTCCTTGAGAAGGTTGAAAAGCAAATTATGTATCACCGTTGTGGTTTATGCGTAGGTGAGTATCGTTCTTGCTAGAAACCCGTAGCAGCCACGTAAAACATGCAACAACAATTACAGGACGTCTAACTTGTTTTTGCAGGATATGTTGTGATGTGATATGGCCAATTACATTATGTGATATATGTGATGTATGAGATGATCACGTGATGTATAGATTATCACGACTTGCATGTCGATGAGTACGGCAACCAGCAGGAGCCATAGGGTTGTCTTTAATTATTTTATGACCTGTGTGTCAATCATTAAGCACTATGTAATGCTTTACTTTATCGCTAAATGGTAGCAATATTAGTAGAAGCATGCAGGGCGTGACAACCCCGATGGCAACACATTGATGGAGATCAAGATGATGGAGATCATGATGTCGTGCCGGTGACGATGGAGATCATGCCGGTGCTTTCAAGATGGAGATCTAAAGCACAAGTTCATGGCCATATCATGTCACTTATGAACTGCATGTGATGTTAATCCTTTTATGCACCTTGTTTTGCTTAGTACGACGGTAGCATTATAAGGTGATCCCTCACTTAAATTTCAAGATGAATTGTGTTCTCCCCGATTGTGCACCGTTGCGAAAGTTCGTCGTGTCGAGACACCACCTGATGATCGGGTGTGATAGATTCTAGTTCACATACAACAGGTGCAAGCCAGTGTTGCACACGCAGAACACTCGGGTTAAACATGACGAGCCTAGCATGTACAGACATGGCCTCGGAACACAAGAGACCGAAAGGTTGAACATGAGTCATATAGTAGATATGATCAACATAATGATGTTCACCATTGAAGCCACCTCAACTCACGTGATGATCGGACTTGAGTTTGTGGATTTGGATCATGTGACACTCAGATGACCTGAGGGATGTCAATTTGAGTGGGAGCTTTAGTAATTTGATTAACTAAACTCATTATCTTGAACAATAGTCTAAGTGAACTCTGCATATTTATGTTGTAGATCAATGGCTCGCGCAGTAGCACCCCTGAATTTTAATACGTTCCTACAGAAAGCTAAGTTGAAAGATGATGGAAGTAACTTTGTTGACTGGGCCCGTAATCTGAGGATTATCCTCACGGCTTCCCAGAAATCATATGTCCTTGATGCACCGCTTGGTGACCAACCAGAAGACATGATCCGAAGACGTTAAGAACGCTTGGGAGGCACGTACTGGAGATTGCTCAATAGTTCAGTGTGCGATATTGTGTGGCTTAGAACCGGTACTTCAAAGATGTTTCAAACGTCATGGAGCATATGAGATGTTCCAGGAGTTGAAGTTTATCTTTCAGAAGAACGCCCGGATCGAGAGGTATGAAACCTCCGATAAGTTCTATGCTTGCAAGATGGAGGAGAACGGGTCTATCAGTGAACATATACTCAGAATGTCTGGGTATTCAACTCGTCTAGTGGAGTTGGAAACTGCCCTTCCGCTAGAGGCGATCACTGACAGAGTTCTTCAATCATTTCCACCTAGTTACAAGAGCTTTGTGATGAACTATAACATGCATGCGATTAACAAATCAGTCGCCGAGCTGTTTGCGATGCTAAAAGTCGCTGAGTCTGAAATCCAGAAAGAACATCAAGTGTTGATGGTTAATAAAACCACTAGTTTCAAGAAAAATGGCAAGGTCAAGGGCAAGGGCAAGAAGGGTAAAACCAAGAAGGATGGAAAATCAGTTGCTACTCCTGTAAAGAAGCCCAAGCATGGACCCAAGCCAAAAACTGAGTGCTTTCATTGCAAGGGAACTGGTCACTGGAAGCGCAACTGCCCCAAGTACCTGGCTGACAAAAAGGCGGCCAACGACAAACAAGGTATATATGATATACATGTTATTGATGTGTACCTTACTAGCTCTCGTAGTAGTGCCTAGGTATTTGATACCGGTTCGGTTGCTCACATTTGCATCTCAAAGCAAGAACTACGGAATATACGAAGGCTGGCAAAGGACGAAGTGACGATGCGCATGGGAAATGGTTCCAAGGTTGATGTGATCACCGTCAGCACTCTCTCTCTTCGATTACCATCGGGATTAGTGATGAACCTGAATAATTGTTATTTAGTGCCTGCGTTAAGCATGAACATTATATCTGGATCTTGTTTATTGCGAGACGGTTACTCATTTAAATTTGAGAATAAAGGTTGTTCTATTTATATGAGTAATATCTTTTATGGTCATGCACCCAATGTTAGGGGTTTATTCATATTGAATCTTGATAGTGATGACACACATGTTCATAACATTGATGCCAAAAGATGTAGAGTTGATAATGATAGTACCACTTTCTTGTGGCACTGCCGTTTAGGTCATATTGGTGTAAAACGCATGAGGAAGTTCCATGTTGATGGACTTATGGAGTCACTTGATTTTGAATCACTTGACACATGTGAACCATGCCTCATGGGCAAGATGACTAAAACGCCGTTCTCTGGAACAATGAAACGGGCGGGTGACTTATTGGAAATCATACATACTGATGTGTGCGGTCCAATGAATGTTACAGCACATGGTGGATATCGTTATTTTCTCACCTTCACTGATGACTTAAGTAGATATGGGTATATTTACTTAATGAAACACAAGTCTGAAACGTTTGAAAAGTTCAAGCAATTTCAGAGTGCAGTTGAGAATCATCATAACAAGTAGATTAATGTAACGCCCCGGACACACACCCGTCTAATCTCGAATCCTCGAACTCACAACGGTACTAAACCATGGTGGTACCCCAGATGCCTCCCCAGTACTGGGTGACTCGGATCTTATCTCACCACGACAAGTATTGAAGCAATTCTTAACATCCTCCGTCCTGAGAGACTAAGAAAACTGAATGATAACGATGTGCCAACATTCCTTGGAGCTCGACTCCCCGGAAGAAATCAAGTCAGACAGGAGGCACCAAGACAGAACCCTGTCATATCGGCATCATATAGTTTCCAAAATACCCGCGTGATCCTAAAAAAATTTGAGCGAGAAGGGGAGTAGAATCAAAATTCCTAAGTCGAATACCTCACCAGAGCATAGAAGAGGAGTAAAAAGAAACCTACTCTCCGATATAACTAGACTCAAAAATAGTTTTTTAACTACACTCGACTCGGCCAAGTTCGATCAATCAAGGGGGCTCCTAGGTCGGTACAGGCTCTGATACCAACTTGTAACGCCCCGGACACACCCGCCGGTGGTCGTTACTCCTGGCGGGATCTAGACTGGCCTCACAGATTAATACTAGTCTTTTCTGCGCACTTTGTCCACACTCATGCGCACCCGGGACCAACTTCCTGGTCGGTCACCCATCCTAGAACTACTCCTAGCCAAGCACGCTTAACCTGGGACTTCTGTTCGATTGGGCTCCCGGAAAAGAAGGAATTCCTTATTGATATGACGAGTTTGCGGAGTTTCTTGAATTATGGTGTGGAAGGTTGCGGATGCAGTTGCAGCTGATTACCTAGGGTTGGTTCCTGATTCCGCAACCCGAATCGCATAAACAAGAAAGTTTTCGGAAGTTCTTAGGTGGGAATTCAAGTAGTTGCCTAGAATTATCTTCCCAACAAGTGCATAGTGGGTATGTATTTGTTCTGGCTTGTTTCGTAAGCCCCATCCTTTGTTTTGTTTTGAATATGGTAATTCGAGTTGCTTCGATGTCAAGTGGTGAATTCATATCTTGCTAAGTAGTGTTCTCATATTTCTGTGGGAATGCTAATTCTTTTGCCCAATCAAGTTATCATATCAATTCTTTTCAACCGGTGTGCTTCTCTTCAAGATAATTCTATCATCTCCAATATTTGCAAGATCAATCCTCTTATTCTTTTCCGGAGTTTGTCTCATCTGTTCCAAGTTTTCTTTGTTCCCCCCCCCCCCCCCCCCCGCCCTTTTTCTTCAATGATTAAATTCTCATCCAAGTGTGTTTTCTATTCAGGTGATGCTTCAGCTATCATTTTGTTTGTAGTGTATCCGGTGATTTCTTATGGAGATTCTCAAGAGTTTGATTTCAAGATCTATCATCATATTCCTTGTTCTCGTTGTTATTCTTCTCCGGTGACTCTTTATGAAGATGCTCAGTGCTCAAGTTATCATCTATTGGTATTCATCTTGTTTTCTTTTCCGGTGGATTCAATTCAAGTTCTTGGTGCTCATCTTATCATTTTCATTCTCTTTTGCTCTCCCATGTTGGAATTCTTTATCAATCCTCTCTTGTTATTCATTCCTCTCTATTCTATCCGGAGTGTTGAAGATATCTCAGAAGACATTCATTTTCATTCTTGTCCTCTTAAATTATTTCAAGGGTCTCATATTATCAACTTCTTAATTGTACTGGTGCAACCTCTCTTTTAGTCAATTGTTTCAACGGTGGTTTCTTTGAGTGGGCCCATAACCCACAGGTTTTTTTCCCAGGATCCTACCTGACTCTTCTAATCTTTCCGGAGATGCCCTCAAGTTCTTTTAAATATGGCGTAAGAATGATTTTCATCAATCATATTCCTCTTCCAAGATCGCTTCTAAATCTTTTTCATTGTTGGCTTAACCTTTTCTTTATTCATTCTTCCGGAGTGTCTCAGTAATTCATGGTGTTGTTTCTCGTCTTAATTCTGTGCTTGAAGACCGAAGGAGAGTGTCTTTTAAATCATTGCTCATTCTCCTAGAGATTCGTGGTTTCAGCTTGTTGTTATCATCTCAAATTGTTTTGATCATGAGTTTTTCCTCCCATATCTATCCGGTGCATTCAGATTTGTTTTCATTTCTTGATCCTCCGAAGGCTGTTATTTCAGAAGATTTCTTCGTTCTCAGCTTTCAGCTTTCGTTCTCAAATTCTCCTCAATTGTTGTTCCTTCGTTCCTCTCTATAATACTGGTGCCTTTTTTCAGTTTCAATTAGGCAAATCTTGATCTCTTCATTCTCATGTGTCCTCTTTAGTTTCTAATTCTTTCTGGTGCCTTGTGAAGTCTTCTATTAGGTGGATCATGCTCTCTTCGTTCTCATGTTATTTCATCCATTTGCTTTATCCTCTTTCGTTTTGAATTCTTCCGGTGTTCTCATTCAAGACTTCTTCAAGTTTGTGCTCTATCTATCTTTCCTATCTTTTCCAAAAGAATAAGTGGTGTGTGGAATCCGTTGCTTGTCATCAATTTAACTTGATGAAGGATAGGCATATCTCAATTCTTATTCTTGTTTCATCCAAGTGATTTCAATCCTTCTTCCGGGGTTGTTCATGATATCAAATTCCTTATCCCAAGTGGTCATCTTTCTTTTCCGGAGTTCCTAGTTTTTTTCTCGAATATCTTGTCGCTAAGCTTCATATAATTCATAGCAAGGCCTCAATCTTGTTCTTTTGCATCCTTCAGTTCTATCTATCATCCTTTCGTTTCAGAGTTCTTCCGGAGGTTCTTCATGGTGGTTCATCAAGATTTCTTTCATTTTCAAGTGTTCTTCTAGATTCCTGTTGAAGGTGCTCAAGTGTTCTTTATCTTGGTCTTCTAAATTCAATTCCTTCTTCATTGTCTTTTGAGATGGTGTCATTAAATTCTTGACTATGAGGAGTCTCGAAGGGAAAACTGTCAAGAATGAGTTAAGTAAACCCATCTTACATTCTCGGAGTTTTTCTTGGGTTGGATACCACCTAAAGCCTTTCCTAAGGATATCATGGTGTCATAGATGATTGAAGTTTTCTCCTCCTATTCTTGGTGAAAGAAGCTTTGCATATCTTGTTGCTCTCAATCAATCAATTGTTTCTGTTGTGGTAGGGTGTCACCTCATAATTTTGAGATGTTTTCCATAAGTCCACAATAAGCTTGTTATTTTCGTTGTTGATTCTTCATCAACTCCGTTCAATCTCTTCTTCCTATATATGCTTTTCAAATTCATTGTGCTGGAAGTTGTCATGTTCTTATCCGTTCTTTTCCTTCCATCAATCTAGTTTCTATTCTCTTGTTTCGGAGGCCTTGTGATGTTGATCTCTTCAATCCATCATCTGGTTTTTTCAAGATCTTGCTCTTTCTTGCTTATTCTCTTAACCGGAGTGTTGTGCAATCTTTCATGATCCTTCCATTTTATGAAGTTTGATTCTATTCCAACCAAAGTTTGGTGCCTCTCTTTCAATTTGCTTCCATCATATCAAATTTTTCCTCTCTTTCCTACCGAAGTGCTGCCGAAATTTCTTGTGAGTTCTTGCTTGTTCCTCATTCTTCATCTCTTCCAACCTTCATGTTTCATTGGTTTCATTCGTTTGTCAAAGAAGCAACTAAGTTTTACCTTTTCCTCTTTCTCTTCCCCTTTTCTTTCTAGATCTTGGGACGAGATCCTCGTGTAGTGGAGGAGAGTTGTGACAGCCCGAGACCGACGCTCCAGAAGATTCCAGAAGATTCCCCTTTTTATTTCCGTTCTTGTCATGTGTTTCATTTATGTGTTCCATTCATCATCGCATCATTTGCATCATCTGCATTGCATCGTCACCTGTTCTCAAAAGCTTGCATCCGTTTGTAGTTGTCGGTTCTCTGCGTTCTTGCGTTGCCCGTTTCGAGACCAGCCACACACGCACGCGCCCGCGGCACCATTTAAATAAAACTGTTTTTAAGTGCGCGCAAAAATATTCTTGGATTGGGTCGAAACTTGGCGTGCGGTCTTGTTATAGTCTAGGTAGACCGCCCATCGAATTTCGTCGCGTTCTGAGTTTGTTTGATGCCCCGTCGGTCAGTCGTAGCAGTGCGGTCATCGGTTGTCGTCGGACGTTTTTCGGTATTTTAAAACCTCTGTGCCACGGGTCACCATTCTCTCTCTCTTCCCCACTTAGCCCCTCTGCACGGCCACTGTAGCCCCTCTCCGCTTCCGGTCCGTCGAGTCGACACCCGACGGTCCGAAAACGGACTGTGTCCATAAACCGTAGCCCTGAAACCTATATATAGCCCCTAGTCCCCTCTTTCCCCGTGCAAACCCTAGCCTCCCCCTCCTCCAGCCACTAGGCCCGCCCGAGCCCAGATCTGAGCCCGAGAAGCCCATCTGGGCCCGTTCCCGAGCTTCCCCGTGCCTCCCATAGCTGCCAAGATCCCATGGTGGCATAGCTCCTCCCGTCCCCGTGGCCAGCCAGCCCCGTCGGAGCCGCCCCTCACCGCCGGTCGCCGGATCCCCCGCGCCGCCACCTTGCCGGCCGGACCGCCGCCGCCTCGCCCTCTCCTCTTCCTCCCTTCTCCTTCCTCCTCTCCTCACCTCTCCCTCTCCCTTCCCGTAGGTCGCCGCTGGCCACCTCGCCGTCGGGAACCGCTCCCTCCGGCCAGATCCGGGCCGTCCCTGCCTCCTCTGGCCGTCCTGAGCTCCGCCCCTCTCCGCAGACCGCCGCCGCCGCCTCTGCATTGGGCACGAGTCGAGTGCTCGCCCGAGCTGTTGACCCCGAGCGGCCAGTGCTCCCGTGGGCCGGCCTCCCTCCTTCGGCCCAGCGCCAGCCAGCCTCCCCTACCACCGAGCCGGCCATCAGGCCCATAGGTGAGCAGCCCCCTCCCCTTTTTTATGTATTTATTTTTTGCGTGTTTAAAACGATATAGTAATTTAACCATGCATTGAAATTAATAAATTCACATATTAAAATGTTCACATCATCGGTGCATGATAAAATTGTTGGCATGTTGTTTGCATTTAGTTTGCATCAATGCATTGCTATAACGTGGTTAGGCCTAATACTTGCATATTTAATTGTGATTAATTTTCCACATGAACCTAAGCATAGTATATATGTTTTCGGGGTAGAAAAATCCATGTGATTTATCTGTGCATTTAGTTTTGTCATTTGAGCATGTTTGTGTGCATGTCATTTAGTACGTGGTGCCCTTTTGTCTTTTTCATGGGATTTAATCCGTGCATGATATGAATTAATTTTTAACATGAGATATGCTCTTTGATATGTGTCCTAGCCAATGGACATTTTTCTTGTCATAGAAATGCATGTTTAGGTATTATTTTGTTGTTGTCAACTTGCTATGAAAATCTGCTATTTTGAGGGTCCTAAATATTTCTAAGTCTGGAATCTGTTATATTTTGTTGCTGTCTTACCACGTGATTTGCTAGTGATCTAGAACTCTTTTGTGGTAGGTGTAATGTACTTATTTGTAGTTGATATTGTCCTTTAGTATTCTGTTAAGTTTCATGCCATAATATGATATGTAGGATATAGTTTTACTGCTGTCAATATGCCTTCGTGATAAAAACTGCACTGTCAAAAACTGCTATTTTCACTAATCTGAAACTGTTATCAAGTAGTCTTCTTGTGAGCTTCCTACCATGTGATCCATGCATGTTTTGAATATTATGTGTGAAGATGAAATAAAGTGGGTGTTATATAATACTGCCCCATGCTTAGTTTGTGCATTTTGGAATAGTGTAACTTGTTGTTTCATGTGTGCAAAATGCTATCTTGCTGTTTTGGGCAGATTCAACTAAAATTTGTGTTCGTTGTATTTGTTGAACCGTAGCTATGTTTTTAACATGCCATATATGAAACTTGCTTAGAATCTCATGTAGTTTCATAATAACTTGCTGCATTCCTGATTTGAAATGTTTGTGACTGAATTTTCCATCCATTTGTATTCATGACATGTGCATCTTGTGTTGCTCATATCTTTTAGACCGTAGCTCCGTTTGAGGTGTTCCATATATGTAAATCGACTAGAACGACGTGTAGAATTGCATGGTATGATTTATTTTGTTTTTTAACCAATATAAAATATGTTTAGATCAGATCTGAACCAATTTCGAAATTAACATATGGGATCATTTCGGAAATACTATAAGTTGTTTCCGACCTCATTTAAGTTGCCTAGATAGTTAGTTTACTTATGCTTCACCTCTTGCCATGTTTAACAACATTTAATATTGTTGTGTACCTAACGGGAGTGAACTAAATAATTCGAATGTGGAGTTTCGTCAATATGCAACTCGTTGCATATTGAGCTTCACTTAATGTGTAGTATTTGGTTGTTGTGAATTGTCATGCCTTGCATATTAGATCGAACATGCATCATATTTGTTTGCGCATCGTGTCATGCATATGTTGTGGTGTATCTTGTGTTGATTGTTGGTTTCGGATTGCTTCTTCTCGATAGAGTTCCGAAAGCATTCGGGTGTGAGGATTCGTTTGGCTACGTTGGCACATCTTCTTCATGGACTCGTTCTTCTTCCGAGCGAGATCTTAGGAAAGATGACTCATTTCCTTGGATACCATTACTATCATTGCCATGCTAGTTGTCTCGTCTTTATATCGCTATGTTGCGCTACCTACCACTTGTTTGACAAGCCTCCCAACATTGCCATGAAAAGCCTCTAATCCATCCACATCCCAGCACACCTTTGTTTGGCTATGTTACCGCTTTCTCAGCCCTTCTTATAGCATTTCTAGTTGCTGGTGCAATTGCTTCCATGTGTCAACATGGACCTTCTTTTGTTATATCACAATATTGCTGCTATTTAATTTAATGCACATATATACTTGGTAAAGGGTGGAAGGCTTGGCCTTATGCTCGGTGTTTTGTTCCACTATTGCCACCCCTAGTTACTTGTGCACCGGTGTTATGTCCCATAAAAGAGCGCTCCTAACATGCTCGGGGTTGTTATGGGGAACTCCTTGATTTTCGGGTGAGAATAAAGCTTGTCTGGCAAGGCCCAACATTGGTACTACATTTGCCTAATAATTAATGAACTTGCATAGGGGATTTTCCAGGCCCCATGGATAATTAATCAACAAGCCGGGCCAGTGCTCCTCATGAGTGTTGGTCCAAACTAGATCACTGTGCAGGGCCAACCCAGGGCAACTTGGGAGATTTCTATCAGGCCACTATACGTGTAGCTCATCTGCCGTGCCCTGAGAACGAGATACGCGGCTCTTATCGGGATTGTTGGCACGTCGGGCGGCCTTGCTGGATTTGTTTTACCTTTCTCGAATGTCTTGAGTGAGGAACTCTGATTTTCTTCGGGCTATCTCGAGGTGTCGGATTTCCTTTGGAATTACCTAGGATGATCACGAGATCCGTGGTTGAGGTTATTCCCACTGCGTGAGGTTAATTTATGATGGATGAGTTAAAGCACACCTGTAGGGTTAAATCTTTTCTAGAAGCCGTGCCCGCGGTTATGTGGCAAACTTGGATAATTTGTTTAACACCCGGTCATAGCAAACTTGAAGTAAACTCTAATAAAATACACCAACTGTGTGCGTAACCGTGACTGTCTCTTCTCGTGAGTTCTTATCCGAAAGAGAACATGGTGGGGTTATGTTTGATGTAAGTAGGTGTTCAGGATCAGTTAGTGATCATTACTAGGCCACGTACGCTATGCGTAGACCACTCATATAAATTCTTAGTCGCGTGCTACAGCCTCACCACTTAACCATAACTTACCCATTAAGCTTTAATAGTCTTGATACCCTTGGAAATGAGATTGCTAAGTCCCTATGGCTCACAGATTACTACAACAACAGTTGCAGGTACAGGTAATGCGATGATTTGACGTGAGCACGTTGTTTGATTTGATTTGGAGTTCCTCTTCTTCTTCTTCGTCAATCTTGGTTGGGTTCCAGACGGCATCCTGGGATAGCAAGGGTGGATGTCATTTTATCGTTTGATTTCGTCCGTAGTCGGACCCTGCACTTCTGTATGATGTTTGAGTATGTATTGTATTGATGTGACTCTGATGTAGCTTGTGGCGAGTGTAAGCCAATTCCATATACTCATCTCTTATGAACATGTACTTGTAATGATATCCATTCTTGCGAACGCATCGAGATGCGCTTCTATCCCTATTGAGGCCCTCGCGCCGAAATAAGGATAGAACCGCATCTTGGGTGTGACAATTAAGTTCCTGCGATCTGATCAAGGAGGTGAATATCTGAGTTATGAGTTTGGCAGTCACTTAAGACAGTGTGGAATTGTTTCACAGTTGACATCGCCTGGAACACCACAGTGTAATGGTGTGTCCGAACGTCGTAATCGAACCTTATTAGATATGGTGCGTTCTATGACGTCTCTTGCTGATTTGCCACTATCGTTTTGGGCTTATGCATTAGAGACAGCTGCATTCACTTTAAATAGGGCACCATCAAAATCCGTTGAGACGACGCCATATGAACTGTGATTTGGCAAGAAGCCAAAGTTGTCGTTTCTTAAAGTTTGGGGATGTGATGCTTATGTCAAAAAGCTTCAGCCTAAAAAGCTGGAACCCAATGCGGAGAAATGCGTCTTCACAGGATACCCGAAAGAGACAGTCGGGTATACCTTCTATCTCAGATCCAAAGGCAAAGTGTTTGTCGCTAAGAACGGAACATTTCTTGAGAAAGAGTTTCTCTCGAAAGAATTGCGTGGGAGGAAAATAGACCTTGATGAGGCTATTGAACCTTTACTTCAACCAGAAAGTAGCATAGCGCACAAAGATGTTTCTATGGAACCTATGACGGTAGAAGAGGAAGTTAATGATGATGATCATGAAGCTTCAGATCAAGCTGCTATTGAACCTCGTAGGTCGACAAGGCCGCATACTACCCCTGAGTGGTACGGCAACCCTGTCTTGGAGGTCATGTTGTTGGACAACAATAAACCTACGAGCTATGGAGGACCAGTGATGGGCCTGCATTCCAAGAAATGGTTAGAGGCCATGAAATCCGAGATGGGATCCATGTATGAAAACAAAGTATGGACTTTTGAAGTATTACCTGAAGGGCGAAAGGCCATTCAGAACAAATGGATCTTTAAGAAGAAGACAGACGCGGACAGTAATGTCACCGTCTATAAAGCTTGACTTGTGGCAAAGGGTTTTTCACAAGTTCAAGGAGTTGACTACAATGAGACTTTCTCACCCATAGTGATGCTTAAGTCTGTCAAAATCATGTTAGCAATAGCTGCTTATTTCGACTATGAAATTTGGCAGATGGATGTCCAAACACCGTTCCTCATGGTTTCCTTGAGGAAGAGTTGTATATGATGCAACCCGAAGGTGTAGCAACCCGACCTGAAAGGTCGAATCTCCGGTGTTTCTGTACCATCCCAAGATCATGCTGGTACACACACGGTACATCAATGTATATATCAAAGGGAAATCACACAGCATTTATTAATCGTAAATCTCATATCGAGTCATTTATTACAATAAAAATTACAATAAAGTGGTTGTAGGCCAACTCATGAGAATATCTAAATCTTGCGGAATCATCAAAGGTAGATGAGTCCATCTGACTCCAAGGGCATCTCACTGAGCGTAGAGCGTATCCTCACTCATGGTCGGAAAAGTACTCTGCAACATGATACGTTGCAGCCGTGTAGGTCAGCACATGGAATATGCCGGCAAAGTCACAAGAGAGGCGTGAAAAGATAATCATCTAATCTACATGCATATATGGCAGGTGGGGTAGTAAGTTTTTGCGTAAATCCAAGTTTTCCTACATCAAGAGAGGGCTAAGCAAAATTATTACTAAGTTGGTTGATTAATGAGATGGTTCCACCAACCAAATCTCATACCCAAGTTATTAATACCCACATCATCATATTGATTGTGTTGAGAATTCCGGAAGTTTCATTTCCTTTGGCTCAAGTCGTCCATGACTGTGGACACGGCTAATCGATTAGGTTTGAGTACTCTGCAGAGTTTTGCACACGTTCCCCACAAGATTTGGTCGCCTCCGTTTGATTTCTCGCACTTCGGGGTGTTTGAGAAACGGATGACCAAAACATGGTCTTCCAAAGGGTTTCCCTGCGACTCTGACGGTGTCCATCCTTTCCTACCGTTCTTCTACATCTCGTAGCACCGCCTGTCCAGGGTCACCACGATATCCAACCAAGCCAGAGACCATAATGACTTGTGGCTGTGCAGGTAAGCCTTGGGTCTTGACGCATCCTTCCATCCCTTTGTGCCTGGGTGAGGCTTTCCACGTGAATACTGGCCATCTCCAGCAACACCTTGGCAAATCCAATGGTTTCTCCAGGGTGCCGTTCCAACCATCCGTCACCCAGTAGTATGTTGAAAACTTGGAAATCTTGAAGTCTTGCTCATCATAGGTCTTGAAGTTATTACCTCACAACTCTCATGAATCACACATCCAACCCCGTCTACTAATAGCATAGCAAAATAATTGAACGTTTCTCGGGGCCAAAGTGTCAAAGGGTTGGGGTACCTACCACATGATACTACATCAAGTAACCAAATTTCCAGTTACCTACTTTGCATGCAATTGGGGGGGAATGGTAGAACTAATGCAATAAAAACATGGGTAAAGATGATCAAAGTGACTTGCCTGATTGATGATCTTCGTACGTGGGTGACTCTAGGTAACAAGCCTCGCACTCCGGATAATCTAACAAACCAAAAATGAGCACTCAATAAGCATACAACAAAACATGTGTAACTCACAAAATCAGAAATGAACTAGTAAACAATCAAGACAAAACAATGCACAAATCACAACCAAGAAAACACACAAAGTTTTGTTTTCAAAAAGGTGATGGGTAAACCACTACTAACATAATAAAACTACTTGTATGAACAAAACAATAGTTGACAGCAAGGAAACAATAAAATATTTTATTAATAAACAGAATAAAATCCATTTAAAGTTTTGTTAAGAAAAATCTTAGTATGGTTTTGAAAGTTTTGATAAACACTACTATATAACTATAGTTTTACTAACAAAGAGTAAAACAAAACTTATTATTAATTAATAAACATTATATTAACAGAAAAATAATTTACTAAAAACTCTTCTTAGAAAACAGAATTTAATTATATTAAACTTTGTTAAAAGAAACTATTTCTAACTAGTTGGTTTTAACGAAATTATACCTAGTTGAAAAATTAGTAGAGATTCCTATGGTATTAAGTATAAAACTAAGAAAATAAATATTTTTATTAACATAAAGTAAAACACCTAATGTTTAAGCAATAGAACCTACTAAAACAAATTATAACAAATCTCATTTAAAGTAACTAAACACTAAATTAACTAAACTATACTAACTACTAGGCAGAATTTGTTTATAGCTAGAACACTAAACAAATACATCCTAAAAATCCTCAAACTAAGCATGATGATAGTCCTAGCTAATACCAAGCAGTAGCAAAAAGAATCTATTTTTAAACTCTAGTTATTCAGATTTGAGTTATTTGAGAAAATTTGATTAAATTCAAATTTTAGAGTTCAAATTTAAATTCTAAGACTACAGGGTGAAACTACATGAAATATGTGAGCTAATGCAAAAAGAATTAACTAAAAACACTAAACAGATTAAAAGATATAAACAAAACAAATTTAGAAAACAATCTGATAACTAAAACAAAAC
Organism: Hordeum marinum; assembly: GCA_022496015.1. NCBI lineage: Eukaryota > Viridiplantae > Streptophyta > Magnoliopsida > Poales > Poaceae > Hordeum > Hordeum marinum. The sequence goes on along the minus strand of CM039673.1, from coordinate 155,462,382 downwards.
AAAAAATAGAAAATAATCTACCGAACGGTCAGTGCTACGTGGCAAGCGATGGTTGGCTAGGCTAGTGTCCGCGCGGGTGTTTCGAGTAGGTGACCGAAACTTACAACATACCGTTTCGCGTATTAGATTTTCTAATCTTAGGCGTTGATCCAGGATCGGACGGGAGAGAGCGGGGGAGGGGCTCACAGTGAGATGGTTGCCAGCGAGGGAGTTCTCCGGCGAGTCCGAGACGGCGAGGTTGTCGGGGGTGGCGCTCCGGTGGTTGAGGGAGGCAGTGGAGGAGTCCAGACGACGGTGGCTGACGTCCGGCGACGGGTGGTGGCGTCGGAGAGGCACGGGGTGGAGTGGAGCGACGGCTACGAGTGGTGGGGGTTTGTGGTGTCTTAGGCGAGGAGAGAGGGGGCTTTGGGGGGAAACGGAGTGTGGAGGAGGCCGCTCTTATATAGGGGCGAGGCAGAGCTAGAGAAGGAAGGAGGAGGGAGATCCGCGACGGCGAGATCACCGGCGAGGTGGCGTGCACGCAAGGTGGAAGGCGACCGCGCCGATCCAGCGAACGGTCGGGTGGGACCCGCTGTCAGTGAGAGGGGAGGGATTTGCGGGGCGTCGGTCGGCCGGTAATTAGGCGAGTCGGGTCTTAACTGCGGTGGGCCGGCCCGATCGCTTTTAAAACATTTCCTATTTTCAATTATCAACGCAGTAAAAACCTTTTAATGCATTCAATATAGTTCCAAATATAGGAGTATTATATATCAAAATTAACAGAATAATAAAGTGCCATTTAATGAACATTTTTATTCTGTCATTTGAATACTTTGAAAAATATATTATTTTCAGACATTGCCTATTTGCTTTTAAAACCTTTTGCAAATATTTTTCAAAAGACCCCCTGGTTCTTTTTGTTCAAATATATCACCAAGATGACCCTGGTATGGAGTGTCATGTTACTCCCCTCTTATTTTGAACTTTTTCTAAGGTTTTCAAATAGGTGAAAGCAACACATTGAAAATAGAAAGGGACTTTCAGAAAGTCAGAAGAAGCATTTCAACTATTTCATACATTCAAGCAATGATGATGATGGATGCATAGCTATATTTCATAACATTCCAAAATGAAATTTTGGGATGTTACAAACCTACCCACCTTAAGATGAATCTCGCCCTCGAGATTCGGGTTGGCTAGAAAATAGGTGCGGGTGGTCTCTACGAAGATCTTCTTCGCGTTCCCAGGTGGCTTCTTCCTCGGTGTGGTGACTCCACAAAACCTTACAGAACTTTATGATCCTGTTGCGGGTAACTCTGTTGGCAGTCTCGAGGATTCTGACAGGCTTCTCCTCGTAGGTCAGGTCACTGTCAAGTTGTATGGCCTCTAGGGGCACGGTGTCTCTCAAAGGAATATCAGCCATCTCAGCATGGCATTTCTTCAGCTGGGAAACATGGAAAACATCATGAACTCCAGACAATCCTTCCGGCAATTCCAGGTTTTATGCAACTTCGCCTCTATGTTCAAGAATTTTGTAGGGGCCTATGAATCTGGGTGCTAACTTTCCTTTAACACCAAACCTCTTGATTCCTCGAAGTGGGGACACACGAAGATATGCTCGGTCTCCCACTTCATACGTCACTTCCTTATGTTTGCTATCAGCATAACTCTTCTGTCGAGATTGAGCTATCTTGAGTCTGTCACGAATCAGCTTGACTTTCTCTTCAGAATCTCGGATAAGATCGGGACCAAAAAATTGTTGGTCTCCAACACCATCCCACGTCAATGGTGTTCTGCACCTCCTTCCGTATAAAGCTTCGAAAGGGGCCATCTTCAGACTGGTCTGATAACTGTTGTTGTACGAGAATTCTGCGTAAGGTAAGTTGTCATCCCAACTAGACCCATAGTCTAGTGCACAAGCTCTCAACATGTCTTCCAGAATCTGGTTGACTCTCTCAGTCTGTCCATCGGTCTGCGGATGAAAAGCTATACTGAACTCCAGTCTTGTACCCAAAGTTTCATGTAACTGATGCCAAAACTTTGAGGTAAATTGTGTTCCTCTATCTGACACGATACTCCTCGGAACTCCATGCAGACACACGATCCTGGTCATGCTTATCTTGGCTAACTTAGCACTGGTATAGGTGGTTTTCACTGGAATGAAATGAGCCACCTTGGTCAGACGATCGACCACTACCCATATGGAATCATAACCTGAATGGGTCCTGGGTAATCCTGTGATGAAGTCCATACCAAGCTTTTCCCATTTCCACTCGGGTATCGGCAAAGGTTGGAGTAACCCTGCTGGTTTCTAATGTTCTGCTTTTACTCGCTGACAAACATCACATATTGCAACATGTTCAGCAATATCCTTCTTCATACCTGTCCACCAATAACTGTCCTTTAAATCTAGATACATCTTGGTATTGCCTGGGTGTATTGAGTAAGGGGAATCGTGGGCTTCTTGAAGTATCAACTTCCTGAGCTCTGGGTCATTGGGCACATAGATTCGGTTCTCAAACCACAGAGTTCCTTGTTCATCCTCACGAAAACCTTTAGCTTTATCATCTTTCATTCTCTGCTTAATCTCAGCTATCTCCTTGTCCGATTTCTGGGGTTCTCGAATTCTTTCGGTCAGGGTGGATTGGATTTCCAGTGTGGCAACATATCCGCTTGGAACTATCTCTAGCATGTGCTCTCTGAGATCATCGGCTAACTCTTGGGGTAATCCTCCCGCTGTGAGTGTGTTCACATAAGTTTTCCGACTCAAGGCATCTGCTACCACATTTGCCTTACCTGGATGGTAGTGTAATCTCATGTCATAGTCCTTGATTAACTCTAACCGTCTCCTCTGTCTGAGGTTCAACTCTTTCTGCGTGAAGATATACTTTAGGCTCTTATGATTGGTGTAAACATCACAACTATTTCCGACAAGGAAATGTCTCCAGGTCTTGAGTGCGTGCACTACGGCTGCTAGTTCCAAATCATGGGTGGTATAATTCAACTCATGAGGTCGTAGTTGTCTGGATGCATAAGCTACAACCTTTCTGTTGGGAGACGTAGTAGTAAATCAAAATTTTCCTACGTGTCACCAAGATCTATCTATGGAGAAACCAGCAAACGAGTGGGGAGAGATTGGATCTTCATACCTTTGAAGATCGCTAAGCGGAAGCGTTACAAGAACGCGGTTGATGGAGTCGTACTCGCAGCGATTCAGATCGCGGTAGATCCGATCAAGTGCCGAACGGACGGCACCTCCGCGTTCAACACACGTGCAGCCCGGTGACGTCTCCTACGCCTTGATCCAGCAAGGAGGAAGGAGAGGTTGGGGAAGAGCTCCAGCAGCAGCACGACGGCGTGGTGGTGGTGGAGTAGCAAGGTATCCCGGCAGGGCTTCGCCTAAGCACTGCGGAGGAGGAAGAAGCAGAATAGGGCTGCAGCGAGAGAGAAAGAGTTCGTCGTCTCAAACCTGCCCAAACCCTTGCATATATATAGGAGGAAGGAGAGGGAGGGCTGGCTTGGCCCCTCCTCCAAGGAGGAGGGATTCGGCCGAAGTGGGGGGAGAGTCCTCCTCCCACACGGGAGGTGGATCTCCCCCTTTTAAATCCCTTTTGCCTCTATCTCCAGATCCCTGGCGCATGGGCCCTTTCTAGAAGGTATTGGCTGGCCCAATATGGGCTGGCACACCTCCTCTAAGGGCCCATGAGGTCCTTTGGTCGTCACCCCCTCCCGGGGGTCCTCCGGCACCCTCCCGGCACTCCCGGTACAATACCGATGAGCCCGAAAACTTTCCGGTGACCAAAACTGGACTTCCAATATATCAATCTTTACCTCCGGACCATTCCGGAGCTCCTCGTGACGTCCGGGATCTCATCCGGGACTCCGAACAACCTTCGGTAATCACGTATACCTTTTCCCTATAACCCTAGCGTCATCGAACCTTAAGTGTGTAGACCCTACGGGTTCGGGAGACACGTAGACATGACCGAGACACCTCTCCGGCCAATAACCAACAGCGGGATTTGGATACCCATGTTGGCTCCCACGTACTCCACGATGATCTCATCGGATGAACCACGATGTCAGGGATTCAATCAATCCCGTATACAATTCCCTTTGTCTATCGGTATGGTACTTGCCCGAGATTCGATCGTCGGTATCCGCATACCTTGTTCAATCTCGTTACTGGCAAGTCTCTTTACTCGTTCCGTAATACATCATCCCGTGACTAACTCCTTAGTCACATTGAGCTCATAATGATGATGTCTTACCGAGTGGGCCCAGAGATACCTCTCCGTCACACGGAGTGACAAATCCCAGTCTCGATTCGTGTCAACCCAACAGACACTTTCGGAGATACCCGTAGCATACCTTTATAGCCACCCAGTTACGTTGTGACGTTTGGCACACCCAAAGCATTCCTACGGTATCCGGGAGTTACACAATCTCATGGTCTAAGGAAATGATACTTGACATTGAAAAGCTTTAGCAAACGAACTACACGATCTTGTGCTATGCTTAGGATTGAGTCTTGTCCATCACATCATTCTCCTAATGATGTGATCCCGTTATCAACGACATCTAATGTCCATGGTCATGAAACCGAGACCATCTATTGATCAACGAGCTAGCCAACTAGAGGCTCACTAGGGACACGTTGTGGTCTATGTATTCACACATGTATTACGGTTTCCGGTTAACACAATTATAGCATGAACAATAGACAATTATCATGAACTAGGAAATACAATAATAACCAATTTATTATTGCCTCTAGGGCATATTTCCAACAGTCTCCCACTTGCACTAGAGTCAATAATCTAGTTACATTGTGATGAATCGAACACCCATAGCATTCTGGTGTTGATCATGTTTTGCTCGTGAGAGAGGTTTAGTCAACGGATCTGCGACATTCAGATCCGTATGCACTTTACAAATATCTATGTCTCCCTCCTGAATGTAATCATGGATGGAGTTGAAGCGGCGCTTGATGTGTGTTGTCTTCTTGTGAAACCTGGGCTCCTTCGCAAGGGCAATAGCTCCAGTGTTGTCACAGAGTAGAGTCATCGGGCCCGACGCATTCAGAATCACTCCTAGGTCGGTGATGAACTCCTTCATCCAGACTCCCTCCTTTGCTGCTTCCGAAGCAGCTATGTACTCCGCTTCACATGTAGATGCTGCCACGACGCTTTGCTTGCTGCTGCTCCAGCTCACTGCCCCTCCATTCAAAATATACACGTATCCGGTTTGCGACTTGGAGTCGTCCGGATCTGTGTCGAAGCTAGCATCGACGTAACCCTTTACTACGAGCTCTTCGGCACCTCCATAAACGAGAAACATGTCCTTTGTCCTTTTCAGGTACTTCAGGATATTCTTGACCGCTGTCCAGTGTTCCGCTCCGGGATCACTTTGGTACCTCCCTACCAAACTTATGGCAAGGTTCACATCAGGTCTGGTACACAGCATGGCATACATGATAGAGCCTATGCCTAAAGCATAGGGGATGGCACTCATCTCTTCTCTATCCTTTGCCGTGGTCGGGCATTGAGTCGTACTCAATCTCACACCTTGCAACACGGGCAAGAACCCCTTCTTGGACTAATCCATATTGAACTTCTTCAATATATTTTCAAGGTATGTGCTTTGTGAAAGACCAATGAGGCGTTTTGATCTATCTCTATAGATCTTAATACCTAATATGTAAGCAGCTTCTCCAAGGTCCTTCATTGAAAAACACTTATTCAAGTAGGCCTTGATACTTTCCAAGAGTTCTATATTATTTCCCATTATCAGCATGTCATCCACATACAGTATAAGAAATGCTATAGAGCTCCCACTCACTTTCTTGTAAATACAGGGTTCTCCATAAACCTGTACAAACCCAAACGCTTTAATCACCTCATTAAAGCGAATGTTCCAACTCCGAGATGCTTGCACCAGCCCATAGATGGAGCGCTGGAGCTTGCATACCTTGTTAGCATCTTTAGGATCGACAAAACCTTCCGGCTGTATCATATACAATTCTTCCTTGAGGAAGCCATTAAGGAATGCCGTTTTGACGTCCATTTGCCAGATCTCATAATCATAAAATGCGGCAACTGCTAACATGATTCGGACAGACTTTAGCATCGCTACGGGTGAGAATGTCTCATCGTAGTCAACTCCTTGAACTTGTCGATAACCCTTAGCGACAAGCCGAGCTTTATAGGCGGTCACATTACCGTCTGCGTCAGTCTTCTTCTTAAAGATCCATTTATTTTCAATGGCTCGCTTATCATCAGGCAAGTCCACCAAAGTCCATACTTTGTTCTCATACATGGATCCTATCTCGGATTTCATGGCCTCAAGCCATTTGTCGGAATTCGGGCCCGCCATCGCTTCTTCATAGTTCGAAGGTTCACCGTTGTCCAACAACATGACCTCTAGGACAGGATTACCGTACCACTCTGGTGCGGAACGTGTCCTAGTGGACCTTCGAGTAGAAACTTGATCTGATGTTTCGTGATCATCATCATTAACTTCCTCTCTAGCCGGTGTAGGCTCCACAGAAACAACTTCCTGTGCTGCGCTACTCTCCGGTTCGAGTGAAGGTACAATTACCTCATCAAGTTCCATTTTCCTCCCACTTACTTCTTTCGAGAGAAACTCTTTCTCGAGAAAGGATCCATTCTTGGCAACAAAGACTTTGCCTTCGGATCGTAGGTAGAAGGTATACCCAATAGTCTCTTTGGGATATCCTATGAAGACGCACTTTTCCGCTTTGGGTTCGAGCTTCTCAGGTTGAAGTTTCTTCACATAAGCATCGCAACCCCAAACTTTTAGAAACGACAGCTTAGGTTTCTTTCCAAACCATAATTCATACGGTGTCGTCTCAACGGATTTAGATGGTGCCCTATTTAAAGTGAACGCGGCAGTCTCTAATGCATATCCCCAAAATGATAGCGGTAAGTCGGTAAGAGACATCATAGATCGCACCATATCCAATAGAGTGCGATTACGACGTCCAGACACACCATTTCGCTGAGGTGTGCCTGGCGGCGTGAGCTGTGAAACAATTCCACATTTCCTAAGGTGCGTGTCAAACTCGTGACTTAAATATTCTCCGCCACGATCAGATCGTAGGCATTTTATTTTCCTGTCACGTTGATTCTCGACCTCACTCTGAAATTCCTTGAACCTTTCAAAGGTTTCAGACTTGTGTTTCATTAAGTAGACATACCCATATCTGCTCAAGTCATCAGTGAGGGTGAGAACATAACGGTATCCACCGCGAGCCTCGACACTCATTGGACCGCATACATCGGTATGTATTATCTCCAACAAGTCAGTTGCTCGCTCCATTGTTCCGGAGAACGGAGTTTTGGTCATCTTGCCCATGAGGCATGGTTCGCATGTGTCAAATGATTCGAAATCAAGTGACTCCAAAAGTCCATCAGCATGGAGCTTCTTCATGCGTTTGACACCAATATGGCCAAGACGGCAGTGCCACATGTAAGTGGGACTATCGTTATCAACTTTACACTTTTTGGTACTCACACTATGGACATGTGTAACATCACGTTCGAGATTCATCAAAAATAAACCATTGACCAGCGGGGCATGAGCATAGAACATTTCTCTCATATAAATAGAACAACCATTATTCTCGGATTTAAAAGAGTAGCCATCTCGTATCAAGCGAGATCCAGATACAATGTTCATGCTCAAAGCTGGTACTAAATAACAATTATTAAGGTTTAAAACTAATCCCGAAGGTAGATGTAGAGGTAGCGTGCCGACGGCGATCACATCGACCTTGCAACCATTCCCGACGCGCATCGTCACCTCGTCCTTTGCCAACCTTCGCTTATTCCGCAGCTCCTGCTTGGAGTTACAAATGTGAGAAACTGCACCGGTATCAAATACCCAGGAGCTACTACGAGCGCTGGTTAGGTACACATCAATAACAAGTATATCACATATACCTTTAACGTTGCCGACCTTCTTATCCGCTAAGTACTTGGGGCAGTTCCGCTTCCAGTGACCGGTACCCTTACAATAGAAACACTCAGTCTCAGGCTTGGGTCCATTCTTGTTCTTCTTCTTCCCGGCAACTTGCTTACCGGGCGCGGCAACAGCTTTGCCGTCCTTCTTGAAGTTCTTCTTACCCTTGCCTTTCTTGAAACTAGTGGTCTTGTTTACCATCAACACTTGATGCTCCTTTCTGATCTCGACCTCTGCTGATTTGAGCGTCGAGTACAACTCAGGAATGGACTTCTCCATCCCCTGCATGTTGTAGTTCATCACAAAGCTTTTGTAGCTAGGTGGAAGTGACTGGAGGATTCTGTCAATGACTGAGTCATCCGGGAGATTAACTCCCAGCTGAGTCAAGCGGTTGTGAAGCCCAGACATCTTGAGGATGTGCTCACTAACAGAACTGTTCTCCTCCATCTTACAGCTGAAGAACTTGTCAGAGATGTCATATCTCTCGACTCGGGCATGAGCTTGGAAAACCAGTTTCAGCTCTTGGAACATCTCATATGCTCCGTGTTGCTCAAAACGATTTTGGAGCCCCGATTCTAAACTGTAAAGCATGCCGCACTAAACAAGGGAGTAATCATCGCAGCGTGACTGCCAAGTGTTCGTAACGTCTTGGTCCGCTGGGAGAATGGGTGGGTCACCTAGCGGTGCATCAAGGACATACAATCTCTTGGAAGCTATGAGGATGATCCTCAAGCCACGGACCCAGTCCGTATAGTTGCTTCCATCATCTTTCAGCTTGGTTTTCTCTAGGAACGCGTTGAAATTGAGGTTGACATTTGCGTTGGCCATTGGATCTACAATATAGATATTAAAGGCAATTTTAGACTAAGTTCATGATAATCGAGTTCACATAATCAAATTATTCAATGAACTCCCACTCAGATAGACATCTCTCTAGTCATCTAAGTGACACATGATCCATGTCAACTAGCCCGTGTCCGATCATCACGTGAGACGGACTAGTCATCCATGGTGAACATCTCCATGTTGATCGTATCTTCTATACGACTCATGTTTGACCTTTCGGTCTTCCGTGTTCCGAGGCCATGTCTATACATGCTAGGCTCGTCAAGTCAACCTAAGTGTTTCGCGTGTGTAAATCTGTCTTACACCCGTTGTATGCGAACGTTAGAACCTATCACACCCGATCATCACGTGGTGCTTCGGAACAACGATCCTTAGCAACGGTGCACAGTTAGGGTGAACACTTCTCTTGAAATTTTATTGAGAGATCATCTTATTTACTACCGTCGTTTTAAGCAAATAAGATGTAAACATGATAAACATCACATGCAATCAATATAGTGACATGATATGGCCAATATCATCTTGCTCCTATGATCTCCATCTTCGGGGCACCATGATCATCATTGTCACCGGCATGACACCATGATCTCCATCATCATGATCTCCATCATTGTGTCTTCATGAGGTTGTCTCGCCAACTATTACTTCTACTGCTATGGCTAACGCTTAGCAATAAGTAAAGTAATTACATGGCGTTCGTGATTGACTCGCAGGTCATACAATAAATAAGACAACTCCTATGGCTCCTGCCGGTTGTCATAGTCATCGACATGCAAGTCGTGAACCCTATTACAAGAACATGATCAATCTCATACATCACAATGCATCACATCACATCCTTCTGGCCATATCACATCACAAGGCATATGCTGCAAAAACAAGTTAGACGTTCTCTAATTTGTAGTTGCAAGTTTTTTACGTGGTTGCTGTAGGTTTCTAGCAAGAACATTTCTTACCTACGCCAAAAACACAACGTGATATGCCAATTGCTATTTACCCTTCATAAGGACCCTTTTCATCGAATCCAATCCGACTAAGGTGGGAGAGACAGACACCCGCTAGCCACCTTATGCAACTGGTGCATGTCAGGCGGTGGAACCGGTCTCACGTAAGCGTACGTGTAAGGTTGGTCCGGCCGCTTCATCCCACAATACCGTCGAATCAAGATAAGACTAGTAACGGCAAGCATATTAACAAAATCGACGCCCACAACTGCTTTGTGTTCTACTCGTGCATAGATTCTACGCATAGACCTAGCTCATGATGCCACTGTTGGGAGACGTAGTAGTAAATCAAAATTTTCCTACGTGTCACCAAGATCTATCTATGGAGAAACCAGCAAACGAGTGGGGAGAGATTGGATCTTCATATCTTTGAAGATCGCTAAGCGGAAGCGTTACAAGAACGCGGTTGATGGAGTCGTACTCGCAGCGATTCAGATCGAGGTAGATCCGATCAAGTGCCGAACGGACGGCACCTCCTCGTTCAACACACGTGCAGCCCGGTGACATCTCCTACGCCTTGATCCAGCAAGGAGGAAGGAGAGGTTGGGGAAGAGCTCCAGCAGCAGCACGACGGCGTGGTGGTGGTGGAGTAGCAAGGTATCCCAGCAGGGCTTCGCCTAAGCACTGCGGAGGAGGAAGAAGCAGAATAGGGCTGCAGCGAGAGAGAAAGAGTTCGTCGTCTCAAACCTGCCCAAACCCTTGCATATATATAGGAGGAAGGAGAGGGAGGGCTGGCTTGGCCCCTCCTCCAAGGAGGAGGGATTCGGCCGAAGTGGGGGGAGAGTCCTCCTCCCACACGGGAGGTGGATCTCCCCCTTTTAAATCCCTTTTGCCTCTATCTCCAGATCCCTGGTGCATGGGCCCTTTCTAGAAGGTATTGGCTGGCCCAATATGGGCTGGCACACCTCCTCTAAGGGCCCATGAGGTCCTTTGGTCGTCACCCCCTCCCGGGGGTCCTCCGGCACCCTCCCGGCACTCCCGGTACAATACCGATGAGCCCGAAAACTTTCCGGTGACCAAAACTGGACTTCCTATATATCAATCTTTACCTCCGGACCATTCCGGAGCTCCTCGTGACGTCCGGGATCTCATCCGGGACTCCGAACAACCTTCGATAATCACGTATACCTTTTCCCTATAACCCTAGCGTCATCGAACCTTAAGTGTGTAGACCCTACGGGTTCGGGAGACACGTAGACATGACCGAGACACCTCTCCGGCCAATAACCAACAGCGGGATCTGGATACCCATGTTGGCTCCCACATACTCCACGATGATCTCATCGGATGAACCACGATGTCAGGGATTCAATCAATCCCGTATACAATTCCCTTTGTCTATCGGTATGGTACTTGCCCGAGATTCGATCGTCGGTATCCGCATACCTTGTTCAATCTCGTTACTGGCAAGTCTCTTTACTCGTTCCGTAATACATCATCCCGTGACTAACTCCTTAGTCACATGAGCTCATAATGATGATGTCTTACCGAGTGGGCCCAGAGATACCTCTCCGTCACACGGAGTGACAAATCCCAGTCTCGATTCGTGTCAACCCAACAGACACTTTCGGAGATACCCGTAGCGTACCTTTATAGCCACCCAGTTACGTTGTGACGTTTGGCACACCCAAAGCATTCCTACGGTATCCGGGAGTTACACAATCTCATGGTCTAAGGAAATGATACTTGACATTGAAAAGCTTTAGCAAACGAACTACACGATCTTGTGCTATGCTTAGGATTGAGTCTTGTCCATCACATCATTCTCCTAATGATGTGATCCCGTTATCAACGACATCCAATGTCCATGGTCATGAAACCGAGACCATCTATTGATCAACGAGCTAGCCAACTAGAGGCTCACTAGGGACACGTTGTGGTCTATGTATTCACACATGTATTACGGTTTCCGGTTAACACAATTATAGCATGAACAATAGACAATTATCATGAACTAGGAAATACAATAATAACCAATTTATTATTGCCTCTAGGGCATATTTCCAACACTTTCCATCTTGCATGAGTACTCCTCCAAGTCCTTGACGTGAAGCATCACAATAAACCTGGAAGTCCTTCCGAATATTGGGCAAAATCAACAATGGGGCTGTGACCAAACGTTTCTTTAACTCCTGGAAACTGGCTTCACATTCCTCAGTCCAATTATACTTAGACTCTTTCTTCAACAACTCCGTCATGGGCTTGGCAATCTTTGAGAAATTCTCAATGAACCTCTGGTAATATCCGGCAAGTCCGAGGAAACTGCGGATCTCCTTAACTGAGGTGGGTGATTTCCACTCGGTGACGGCTTCAACCTTGGCGGGGTCCACTTCTATTCCATCTCCGGAAATAACATGTCCAAGGAATCCGACTTCCATCAGCCAAAATTCACATTTGCTAAACTTGGCATATAACTAATGCTCTCTCAGCTTCTCCAGAACTAAACGCAAATGTTCCTTGTGTTCTTCCTCATTCTTGGAGAATATCAGTATGTCATCGATGAACACCACGACAAACTTGTCCAAATATTCCATGAACACTTTGTTCATCAAATTCATGAAGTAGGCAGGAGCATTAGTCAAACCAAAGGACATGACTGTATACTCGTATAAGCCATACCTGGTGGTGAAAGCTGTTTTGGGTATATCTTGTTCACGAATCTTCAGTTGGTGATACCCTGATCGAAGATCGATCTTGGAGAATACTTTGGCACCTACTAGCTAATCAAACAGGTCATTAATCATCGGCAAAGGGTACTTGTTCTTGATAGTCACCTCGTTCAAGGCACGATAATCGACTACCATTCTCAAGGTTTTATCCTTCTTCTCCACCAAAAGAACTGGGGCTCCCCAAGGTGAAGAACTTGGGAGAATATACCCCTTGTCCAATAACTCCTTAATTTGCTTCTTGATTTCCACTAAATCATTTGCGGGCATCCGATAGGGTCTCTTGGAAATTGGGGCTGTCCCTGGTTGTAGCTCTATTAGGAACTCAATCTCCCTATCTGGTGGCATGCCTGGTAATTCTTCTGAGAATACATCCGGAAAATCTTTTACCATAGGTACTTCCTCCTGAACAACTCTTGTGAGAGAATTTAACCGAGCACTCATACGTGTGCGTCGGGATACATACTTAATCCTCTTGTTCTCCGGGGTGGTGAGTGAAACAGACTTGCTGGGGCAATCAAGATTTCCTTCATACTTGGTCATCCAATCCATGCCTAGGATTACATCCAATCCCTGGGATTCCAAGACGACGAGGTCGGTGGGGAAAACATGGTTTCCTATGTGAAGTTTCAAAGCATGGCATCCTATCCCTGCCATCATCATACCTCCTGGGGAACTGACCTTAATGGGCTGACTAAGGGTTTTGGTGGGCAAACCATACTTATCCACAACTACCCTTGATATGAATGAATGAGTTGCACCGGAATCAAAAAGTACTGTAACTAGACGTGAATGCAATAAAAACTTACCAACCATAGTCTCGGGTTGATCATAGACTTCTTCCACGATGAGGTGGTTCACCTGGGCACGAGGAAACGGATTTGGCTTCTTGGCTGCGGAGTTGCCGTTTCCATTTCCCTGCTTGCTCTGGGGACATTCAGTAGCATAGTGCCCTGTCTTCTGGCACTTGAAATAGGTCATGTGGCTCAGATCCTTCTAAGTAGGAGCGTGACGGTGCTGGTTGTTGTTCCCATTCCCATTGTCAGTCTTGAAGTTACCATGGTTGGGACGGGCATTCCCATTTCCTCCATGGTTGTGGCCTCCATGGTTGTGCACGGCATGAGTGTGCCTTCCAAACTTACCGGTCCTTGATCCGGTATTCCCTGAGTACGGGGAGTAGCGGGGCTTGTGATGAGCTCCAGAGTTGAACTTCCCCTGAGTATACTTCCTCTTGCGGTTCTCGACTTGTTTTTGTTTTCCCTCCAAGATGAGGGCCTTGTCCACCAGCTCTTGGTAGTTGTTGAAGGTAGCCACTACCAGCTGCATGCTCAACTCATCGTTGAGTCCTTCCAGAAACTTCTCTTGCTTGGCCGCATCATCGGCCACGTCTCCTGGTGCATAACATGCCAATGTGCTGAAGTCGTCCACGTATTGGGCCACAGAGCGATTACCGTGGCGCAAGTTGCGAAACTCGCGCTTCTTCAGACTCATAGCTCCAGCTGAGACATGTGCGGTGCGGAAAGCTTGCTTGAACTACTCCCAATTTACATCAGTAATAGGATATCTGGTGGTGTAGTTCTCCCACCATGAAGCTGCTGGTCCATCCAGTTGATGTGCGGCAAAGCGCACCTTCTCAGCATCAGTACATCCAGCGGTGACGAGTTCCCTCTCCATCTTACGGAGCCAGTCATCTTCCACAATGGGCTCAGTGCTACTGGAGAAAGTTGGAGGGTTCAACCTAAGAAAACGGATGAGATTGTCAGCCTGGGGTGGATGATGGTGGTTGTTGTTCTGGTTGTTGGTCTGATTCTGGATCAATAGCTGCATCAGTGCATTCTTCTGCTGAAGGAGTTGCGTGAGTTCCGGTGGGAAGGTGAAGTCGGACTCACGTCATGGAGGCATCTTGCTATTTTCAGAGGGGTGAGAATTAGAATAGAACAAGGGCCTAAAAGGGGAAATTCACTACCCATATGCAATGCAACAAACATATCACACCAAACACTCATTCATTTATTCAATCAAGGTCAAACATCGAGATACAAATCTCCATTCAACTAAACATCGACCTATGCTTTAACGTTGAAAATAAAGGATACATGGAAGCATAACTAAAGTTGTCCTCAGAAGTACATGGTGACTGAGCCTCCTCCAGTGGTGCTCTCCTCATAGTCATCATCGTCGCTGATGAAAGGAGCCAAGTCTCCCTCAGGATGAAGATTTTCACCCATGTCCATCTGTTCCTCCAGAGTGGCGATGCAAGTGTTCAGCTTGTCGATCCTCTCTAAGAAATCCTTCACCTCATACTCATGCTCGTAGTCGGCTTCCCGTAAGTCAGCTTCAAGGTCAATCTCGCGGTTCATTAGCCTCTTGATCGTCTTCATGTCAGCACGAACTCGAAGCTCCAGAGTCCTGATGTGAGTCCCCAAGGTCTGGATATAGGAAATGCTGGTGTCTGTAGTGGGAGGGGTTATGATGTTTCCATGGACATCCCTACGACAAACCACGCTGAGTCCTGGTGAAATGGTTCCACCTCTGTATTCCTCCTGAATACGTCCATGGGCACGATGAATGGCCATGTCTCTCCCAAGTATCCATCTGGGTGCCACAAACTTGAAGTCGATGGGTTCCTTCCGATTCCCAAAGGTCTTCCCTGGAATGTGCACCTTGATCCTATAGCGTCCATCTTGGGGAAAGGACATGATAGGAGTCCCGGTGATGCTCGGCAAAGCAATCCTCACATCCTTGACGATCCTCATCAGCTCCTTACCAAAGGGCATCGTTGCGTCAGGCTCGCAAAACTCTGTGATCAACACTGGGATGAAGGTGGCCATCTATAAATTTTGAAATAATCGGAGAGAAGTCAGAAGCGAGTAGATGAGAGTATAAGAATTTTATAGACAAAGAGGAATAAGTCCTAAGGCTTTCCAATCCTAGAGGTTACTTCCTATGGTCAGCGTGTGCTCTGATACCATTTTTGTAGTGACCCGACCTGAAAGGTCGACTCCGGTGTTTCTGTACCATCCCAAGATCATGCTGGTACACACACAGTACATCAATGTATATATCAAAGGGAAATCACACAGCATTTATTAATCATAAATCTCATATCGAGTCCTTTATTACAATAAAAATTACAATAAAGTAGCTGTAGGCCAACTCATGAGAATATCTAAATCTTGCGGAAGCACCGAAGGTAGATGAGTCCATCTGACTCCAAGGGCATCTCACCGAGCATAGAGCGTATCTTCACTCCTGGTCGGAAAAGTACTTTGCAACATGATACGTTGCAGCCGTGTAGGTCAGCACATGGAATATGTCGGCAAAATCACAAGAGAGGGGTGAAAACATAATCATCTAATCTACATGCATATATGGCAGGTGGGGTAGTAAATTTTTGCGTAAAGCCAATTTTTCCTACATCAAGAGAGGGCTAAGCAAAATTATTACTAAGTTGGTTGATTAATGACATGGTTCCACCAACCAAATCTCATACCCAAGTTATTAATACACACATGATCATATTGATTGTGTTGAGAATTCCGGAAGTTTCAGTTCCTTTGGCTCAAGTCGTCCATGGCCGTGGACACGGCTAATCGATTAGGTTTGAGTACTCTGCAGAGTTTTGCACACGTTCCCCACAAGATTTGGTCGCCTCCGTTTGATTTCTCGCACTTCGGGGTGTTTGAGAAACGGATGACCAAAACATGGTCTTCCAAAGGGTTTCCCTGCGACTCTGACGGTGTCCATCCTTTCCTACCGTTCTTCTACATCTCGTAGCACCGCCTGTCCAGGGTCACCACGATATCCAACCAAGCCAGAGACCATAATGACTTGTGGCTGTGCAGGTAAGCCTTGGGTCTTGACGCATCCTTCCATCCCTTTGTGCCTGGGTGAGGCTTTCCACGTGTATACTGGCCATCTCCAGCAACACCTTGGCAAATCCAATGGTTTCTCCAGGGTGCCGTTCCAACCATCCGTCACCCAGTAGTATGTTGAAAACTTGGAAATCTTGAAGTCTTGCTCATCATAGGTCTTGAAGTTATTACCTCACAACTCTCATGAATCACACATCCAACCCCGTCTACTAATAGCATAGCAAAATAATTGAACGTTTCTCGGGGCCAAAGTGTCAAAGGGTTGGGGTACCTACCACATGATACTACATCAAGTAACCAAATTTCCAGTTACCTACTTTGCATGCAATTGGGGGGGGATGGTAGAACTAATGCAATAAAAACATGGGTAAAGATGATCAAAGTGACTTGCCTGATTGATGATCTTCGTACGTGGGTGACTCTAGGTAACAAGCCTCGCACTCCGGATAATCTAACAAACCAAAAATGAGCACTCAATAAGCATACAACAAAACATGTGTAACTCACAAAATCAGAAATGAACTAGTAAACAATCAAGACAAAACAATGCACAAATCACAACCAAGAAAACACACAAAGTTTTGTTTTCAAAAAGGTGATGGGTAAACCACTACTAACATAATAAAACTACTTGTATGAACAAAACAATAGTTGATAGCAAGGAAACAATAAAATATTTTATTAATAAACAGAATAAAATCCATTTAAAGTTTTGTTAAGAAAAATCTTAGTATGGTTTTGAAAGTTTTGATAAACACTACTATATAACTATAGTTTTACTAACAAAGAGTAAAACAAAACTTATTATTAATTAATAAACATTATACTAAAATTAAAATAATTTACTCAAAACTCTTCTTAGAAAACAGAATTTAATTATATAAAACTTTGTTAAAAGAAACTATTTCTAACTAGTTGGTTTTAACCAAATTATACCTAGTTGAAAAATTAGTAGAGATTCCTATGATATTAAGTATAAAACTAAGAAAATTAATATTTTTATTAACATAAAGTAAAACACCTAATGTTTAAGCAACAGAACCTACTAAAACAAATTATAACAAATCTGATTTAAACTAACTAAACACTAAATTAACTAAACTATACTAACTACTAGGCAGAATCTGTTTATAGCTAGAACACTAAACAAATACATCCTAAAAATCTTCAAACCAAGCATGATGATAGTTCTAACTAATACCAAGCAGTAGCAAAAAGATTCATATCAAAATCTATTTTTAAACTCTAGTTATTCAGATTTGAGTGATTTGAGGAAATTTGACTAAATTCAAATTTTAGAGTTCAAATTTAAATTCTAAGACTACAGGGTGATCCTACATGAAATATGTGAGCTAATGCAAAAATAATTAACTAAAAACACTAAAAAGATGAAAAGATATAAGCAAAACAAATTTAGAAAACAATCTGTTAACTAAAACAAAACAGAAAATAGAAAATAATCTACCGAACGGTCAGTGCTACGTGGCAAGCGATGGTTGGCTAGGCTAGTGTGCGCGCGGGTGTTTCGAGTAGGCGACCGAAACTTACAACATACCGTTTCGCATATTAGATTTTCTAATCATAGGCGTTGATCCAGGATCGGACGGGAGAGAGCGGGGGAGGGGCTCACAGTGAGGTGGTTGCCAGCGAGGGAGTTATCCGGCGAGTCTGAGACGGCGAGGGATTTTCGGGGCATCGGTCGGCCGGTAGTTAGGCGAGTCGGGTCTTAGCTGCGGTGGGCCGGCCCGATCGCTTTTAAAACATTTCCTATTTTCAATTATCAGCACAATAAATACCTTTTAACCCATTCAATATAGTTCCAAATATAGGAGTTATATATATCAAAATTAAAAGAATAATAAATGCCATTTAATGAACATTTTTATTGTGTCATTTGAATACTTTGAAAAATATATTATTTTCAGAAATTGCCTATTTGCTTTTAAAACCTTTTGCAAATATTTTTCAAAAGACCCCCCGGTTCTTTTTGTTCAAATATATCACCAAGATGACCCTGGTGTGGAGTGTCATGTTACTCCCCTCTTATTTTGAACTTTTTCCAAGGTTTTCAAATAGGTGAAAGCAACACATTGAAAATAGAAAGGGACTTTCAGAAAGTCAGAAGAAGCATTTCAACTATTTCATACATTCAAGCAATGATGATGATGGATGCATAGCTATATTTCATAACATTCCAAAATGAAATCTTGGGATGTTACAGAAGGTTTTGTCGATCCAGAGAATGCTGACAAAGTTTGCAAACTCCAGCGATCCATTTATGGACTGGTGCAAGCATCTCGGAGTTGGAATAAGCGCTTTGATGAGGTGATCAAAGCGTTTGAGTTTACACAAGTTTACGGAGAATCTTGTATTTACAAGAAAGTGAGTGGGAGCTCTATAGCGTTTCTAGTATTATATGTGGATGACATATTGCTGATTAGAAACAATATAGAAATGCTGGAGAGCGTGAAGGAATATTTGAACAAGAGTTTTTCAATGAAGGACCTAGGAGAAGCTGCTTTCATATTAGGCATTAAGATCTATAGAGATAGATCGAGACGCTTAATAGCACTTTCACAAAGCACATACCTTGATAAAGTTTTGAAGCAGTTCAAAATGGATCAGTCCAAGAAGGGGTTCTTGCCTGTGTTACAAGGTGTGAAGTTGAGTACGACTCAATGCCCAGTAACTGCAGAAGATAGAGAAAAGATGAGTGTCATCCCCTATGCTTCAGCCATAGGCTCTATCATGTATGCAATGCTGTGCACAAGACCCGATGTCAGCCTTGCCATAAGTATGGCCGAAAGGTTTCAAAGTGATCCTGGAATGGAGCACTGGCAAGCGGTCAATAATATCCTTAAGTACCTGAAAAGGACTAAGGTAATGTTTCTCGTTTATGGAGGTGATGAAGACCTCGTCGTAAAGGGTTATGTCGATGCAAGCTTTGACATTGATCCGGACGACTCTAATTCGCAAACCGGATACGTATTTATTCTTAACGTGGGAGCGGTAAGCTGGTGCAGTTCCAAGCAAAGCGTGGTAGCTGATTCTACGTGCGAAGCGGAATACATCGCAGCCTCGGAGGCGGCAAAGGAAGGTGTTTGGATGAAGCAGTTCATGACAGATCTTGGAGTAGTGCCCAATGCACTAAATCCAATGAAACTGTTCTGTGAAAACACTGGTGCCATTGCTCTGGCCAAGGAACCAAGGTTTCACAAGTGGACCAGACACATAAAGCGACGCTTCAACTCCATCCGCGATTACATCGTGGAGAAAGACATAAATATTTTCAAAGTGCACACGGATCTGAATGTTGCAGACCCGTTGACTAAACCTCTTCCAAGGGATAAACATGCTCAACACCAGAACTGCATGGGTGTTCGATTCATTACAATGTAAATCACATAGTGATGTGAACTAGATTATTGACTCTAGTGCAAGTGGGAGACTGTTGGAAATATGCCCTAGAGGCAATAAATAAAGTGTTTATTATTGTATTTCCTTGTTCATGATAATCGTTTATTATCCATGTTATAATTGTATTAATTGGAAACACATTACATGTGTGGGTAAATAAACAACACTCTATCCCTAGTATGCCTCTAGTGAACTAGCTCGTTGATCAAAGATGGTCAAGGTTTCCTAGCCATTGACATGTCATGTCATTTGATAATGAGATCACATCATTAGGAGAATGATGTGATGGACAAGACCCAAACTACAAACATAGCATATGATCGTGTCAGTTTATTGCTACTGTTTTCTGCTTGTCAAGTATATGTTCCTATGACCATGAGATCATGCAACTCACGGACATCGGAGGAGTGCCTTGTGTGTATCAAAAGTCACAACGTAACTGGGTGACTATAAAGGTGCTCTACAGGTATCTCCGAAGGTGTCTGTTGAGTTGGCATGGATCAAGACTGGGATTTGTTACTCCATGTGACAGAGAGGTATCTCAAGGCCCACTCGGTAATACAACATCACAATAAGCCTTGCACACAATGTAACTAAGTGTTAGTTGCGGGATCTTGTATTACGGAATGAGTAAAGAGACTTGTTGGTAACGAGATTGAACTAGATATGGAGATACCGGCGATCGAATCTCGGGCAAGTAACATACCGAAGAACAAAAGGAACATCATACGGGATTAATTGAATCCTTGACATAGAGGTTCAACCGATAAAGATCTTCATAGAATATGTAGGAACCAATGTGGACATCCAGGTCCCGCCATTGGTTATTGACCGTAGAGGTGTCTCGGTCGTGTCTACATAGTTCTCGAACCCGCAGGGTCTGCACACTTAAGGTTCAGTGACGTTTCGGTAGTATAGAGTTATGCATGGTGGTGACCGAAGGTTGTTCGGAGTCCCGGATGAGATCCCGTACATCATGAGGAGCTCCGGAATGGTCCGGAGGTAAATATTCATATATAGGAAGTCCTGTTTTGGTCGCCGGAAAAGTTTCGGGCTCATCGGTAGTGTACCGGGAGTGCCGGTAGTGTACCGGGAGGCTACCGGGAGGGGTATTTCGACCCAAGAGGCTACATGGTCTGTAGGAGGGTGTAAACCAGCCCTTAGTGGGCTGGTGGAACATCCACAAGAGGCCCATGCGGCCGGAGGAAAAAGTCCTAAGAGGAAAAGTGGAAAAAAGGCAAAATAGGGTGAATCCTAGTCCTACTAGGATTGGAGGTGGACTCCACCTCTCCCTCTCTCCTTCGGCCGAAGAAAGGAGGCCTTGGCCCTTGTGACAAGGCCTCTCCTCCTCTCCTCTTATATATACTGGAGGTTTTAGGGTTTTTGCACTAGATTTTCAGCCACGTGCTACCCGTTCCTCCAGTGCATAGTTTCTCCTCTAGATTGGATTTCTGTAGTGCTTAGGCGAAGCCCTACCGGAATTGCTCCACCACCATTGCCGGAGCACCGTCACTCTGCCATCGAACTCTTCTTCCTCTCCACTCCTTCTTGCTGGATCAAGACGGTGGAGATCATCATCAAGCTATACGTGTGCTGAACACGGAGGTGCCGTCCGTTCGGCGCTAGATCGGAAGGATCGTGATCAAGTTCGTGGGATGGATCATGATTAGATTGCGGGACGGATCGTGATTGGATCGTGGAACGGATGGCAATTTGGATCGCGAAGACGTTTGACTACACCAACCGCGTTTCTTAACGCTTCCCGCTTAGCGATCTACAAGGGTATGTAGATCCACTCTCCCTCATAGATGCTCATCACCACGGATAGATCTGCATGTGCGTAGGAAAAATTTTGTTTCCCATGCAACGTTCCCCAACAAGTGGTCCATGTAAGCACTGTATTTGTATAAGGATGTGTCCATACTGACATCAACCGCCCTTGCAATCCGCAGGATTGCAAAGGGAGATTGGCCCATGACCTCTTCGCATTTAGGATAAAGACCAGCGGGTGGCCTCTTTGTTGAGCCTAGGTAGGACTATGCCATGTCAATCAGTCGAAGCTGGGAGTGTCCCGGGAAAGTGTGTCTGACCTGAGTTAATCGAGCATGTTGGGTAATTTTGTCCATCCCTGCAGGGAAGTATATCTATTCGAATATTTGTGTCCACGGTAAGGACGCTTAGAGTTGTATCCTAATCTATACAACTAGAACTGGATAGTGGACATGTGAAATGGAATTGATGGCTCAGAGATTGCTTTCTCGTAGGGAGTCGAGGAAGAATCTCTGGGTGTTACCAAAAAAATTGATACTTATAATATGCTAATCTACACTCTTCTAGTGTTGCAAGACATGGAAGATGCTAGTCTTCGATAGGCTAGGATTTCCCTCCTATTCTGTCATTCTGTAGTTCAATCCAAAGATATAGCCCCATTCATTTGATACTAATGCATACTTAGCATAGATCTGATGTAAGTCTTGCAAGTACATTAGATGAGTACTCGTGGTTCCTTTGCTCCTCTTTTCCCGTCGATATGGTTATTGCGATCAGATGACACAGCCTAGGATTCAGCTGATCGCGCCGATGACTACTACTACCCCGACGGAGCTTACTACTACGTGGAGGCTTCTGAGTAGTTAGGAGGCTCCCATACAGGAGGCCTTGCCTTTTTGATCCAATGTAATGTTTGTGCTAGCCTTCTTAAGGAAAAACTTCTTTACTTATGCCTATACTCGGATATTGTTGCTTCCGTTGACTCGTTTGTATTCGAGCTTATGTATTCGAGCCCTCGAGGCCCCTGGCTTGTAATATAAAGCTTGTGTTGCTTTAATTTGTGTCTAGAGTTGTCTGGTGATCAATGCTAAGGAAATCGTTAATTGGTACCTGCTCGCTCGTCTTTGGAGTAGCGATTAATTATTGAATCGGTCTATTAACTAGATTAATCGGTCGGCCATTAATTAGTGTAATGTTGTGAGATCACTAGAAGAGTGTGTATAGAGGGGGGTTAATAGACTACTGGCAAGAATTTAAAATCTACACAAGGTGCAAAGTTATGTGTTAGCAGATTTTAGCAAGTATAGCAAGTCTAGCACACCCTTCACATGCAAGTCATCAAGTATAGCAGTGTAAAGTAAAGACATTGCACATGGAATTAAGGAGTAGAGATAGGGACATCAAACGCATGAAGGACAAGAAGATTTTTCCCGTGGTTCCGATAGGTGGTGCTATCGTACGTCCACGTTTATGGAGTCTTCAACCCATAGAGGGTAACAGTCACAAGAGTCCACGGAGGGCTCCACCAATAAGGGTCCATGAAGTAGCTATCTTGACTATTCCATAACGGCTTCCATCCACGAAGGACTAGCCTCACTATGGGTAGATCTTCATGAAGTAGGCGATCTCCTTGCCCTTACAAACTTCTTGGTTCACTCCACAACACGAAGTAGGAGGCTCTCAAGCGACACCTAACCAATCTAGGAGGCACCACCCTCCAAAAGGTAATAGGCTCGATAATGTCAATGAACTGCTTGCTCTTGTGATTCAAGATGATAGACTCCTCAACACACAATCACTCTCTCATAGATTCAGCTGTGGTGGTAGAGATTTATTGGGTGTAAAGCAACTTGGGGAGGCTAGAGATCAAGATGCATATGGTTGGAATGGAATGGCATGATCTTAACACATGAGTAGGTGGCTCTCTCTCAAAAAATCTGATAGGATAGGTAGGGATCTGTTCTGAGTGCTTCTCTTGCGAGTGGGTGGTGGTGAAGGGGTATATATAGGCATCTCCAAAAATCCAACTGTTACACCTAATAAGTCAGACTCTGTGACACCGATGTGTTAATCTCGGTGGTACCAAGTTGCCTCAAAGGTAGCAACTTTTGAATCTCGGTGAGACCGATACATAAACCTCGTTAGCACCATAAGGTGATGAACGGTCAGATTGCCAGACTTGGTGACGCTGATTCAACAAACTCAGTGAGACCGATTTTGTGAATTTGCGTAAAAGAAAGTTGGCAACCCAAACACGGTGGCACCAAATCAGAATCGGTTGAACCGAAGGGCTAGGGTTTGGCTGAGTCTGTTTGAGGCTGAGAATCGGTGGCACCGAGTGGAAAGTGTTGGTTCATCGATTTTGGGAATTTGGCTTTGGACAAACTTTTGTGGAAGAGCTTGTGGGTGTATGTGGTGACTATCACTTGTGCACGTATGAGCATTTTGTTCACCAACGGTACCTTACCCCCTTTTAATAGTATTGGCTTTTCCTATGGACTCAAAATGGTTTCTCACAAAGTAAAATGTAGAAACGTCTTGCTTGAACCTCTGCCAATCTATTCCTTCTCCTTCTTCTTCATGGGGATACTCTCCACACTCCTTTTTGCCAACCCATCTCTCTCTATGGACTTTACCTGAAATATACTAGATGAAAATATTGGTCCAAGAGAGAATGTATGTTGTCATGAATTATCAAACCCACCAAGGGAACACATTGTGCTTTCAAATCTTAAACTTAATAGAAGCAAATTTTGTAAGGAGAAAAAAATCTACATTAGCATATGAATAAAATGGCACCATAATATTTTCCCAATAGATTAAAAACATGTATACAACAGCAATCATCCACGTGGGCACAAAAATCATCAAAAAATATGTATACAACAACATTTTTGCGGATTTGCGCCTATGACACAACCTTGAGAGATGGTGGCCAAGCGAAGGCGAACATAGAGGAAAGGTGACGATGGTCGCGCATGGCGTCTGTAGGGGTCGATTGCCTGAGGTGGAAGGTTATGAAGGATAATGGGAAATAGCGACGCGTGGAGGGAGAAGAGAAAGGGGTGACACACATGGGAGGAGGGGAAGCGGTGGTGTACCAACGAGGACCTGGCTATTAGCCATCAAAGTCAGGAGTGAATGTGAGGAGTTGGAGGTGCGGGTGGAGGTCTAAACCCTAGCTCTTTAGGAGTGGGAGGGGCTTGCGGGGGGGCGGTTATGAACCAAATAACCAGTGTTTTACCCATGAGTTAGCAGGCTAACAAGGATTAATTGGCAAGACAACCGATTAATCAGTCTAACATACCATTTAATCGGTTTGATAGACCATTTAATCAGCCTAACAAGTTAATGGGATGAATAGGTGTTATTCGATTCAGCCACCCAATGAGTAGCGGTTAATTGGCCAATTAACTGGTTAATTGGATGAATTCTTGAACAGTGGTTGTGATATCTTCCTATGAGTCTCTAATCTTGATCGTGTGTATTGTGTGTATGATTAGCGTACGATCAAATTGGGGGCATCACATTCATCATCCTGACGAAGGCCATGACAAGGACGGAGTAGTTCACCCTCGGGCTTGAGGGTATGTACCAGTAGCTATGTGTTTAATCTCTCTCTCTCTCGCTTGCTCTCTCTCTCTCTCTTTCGTGTTCTTGAGATGGCACGATCTTGATGTATCACGGTCTTTGTTAATATAATTGGATCATATGGTGTTCTTCCCTTGCTATCTTGTAGTGATGAATTGAATCTTTCCCTTTGAGATTTTGTTATGTCTAATTGGATATTGGATTTGAGAACACTTGATGTATGTCTTGCATGTGGATACCCGTACTGAAAATGGAGTATTCTATTTATTCATTTGATATATGTTATGGCATCAACTTGCGGATTCCGGTGACCTTGGGGATCTATGCTTAGGGGTTGATTGCACGTTTTCATCATACCTTCTCCAACATAAATCTTGGGGTACTCTTTGAAGTTCTTTGTGATGGATTTAATATGATGAATCCAAAATTGTTTGATGCATGTCGACTAATTAACCCACGGATACTTGTGGTGGCATTGGAGTATCTTGGTGACATTAGAGTTGATTTATACAAACTCTAGGGTTGTTTGTGACACCTATAGAAATAGCCCAATACATTGATCGGAAAGGGTAACTTTGAGGTGGTTCTACTACCTATAACAATTTCATCTTATGTTCTCCGCTAGATAAGAACTTTTGAGTGATTCTTTATTGCATGTTGAGCTATGATCATATGATTCTATTATGTTAGCATTGTTGAGAGATTTCACTAGTGAAAGTATTAACCCTAGGCCCTATTTCTATGCATTTATACAACATTTTGCCCATTGTTTGCCACTTCCTACCTTGCTGTTTTATATTTCCATATTACAAAAACCTATATCTACCATCCATATTTCACTTGTATCACCATCCCTTTCGTGAACTAGTGCACCTATACAATTTTCCATTGAATTGGCTGTGTTGAGGACACCGGAGATTTCTTGTATTTGATTGCGGCATTGTTTGAGAGATACCATCTTCATCCTGCACCTTCCAGGGATTGATAAGACTTAGGTCATCGACTTGAGGGAAAATTGCTACTGTCTTCCAAAACTCTACCCTTGGAGGGCCAATAGAGTCTACGAGGATAAATTTGTGTAGTAGAGATCACCTGATGAGGGGGATGCTCACAGAAGCTTGCAATTCAAACGTTCATTGATCCACAACCCACAATACTACCCCACACAACCACGCTCAAGTCATGGAGCATGGGATAGGTGCAATCCACAAGGAAACTATGAACACTAACCCACACAACACGATCTAGTCGTGGAGCATAGATTAGGAGAGACCTCACAAGGAATCATGAGAATAAAGGCAACAAGATCTCTCCAATCTCAAGAGGAGTCTATGTCTTTGGTATTTCATAGAAATGCCAAAATTCCCCAATAGAGGGAAGACCTAGCATATATATAATGGGGACAATGCCCACTGGATATGTGTGGAAACAAACTAGCCTTGGGAACCAGCTTAGGTGTGAAAGAAAACCAACTTTGGTTTGACTAAAGGACCTTGATACTTAATGAGGCAACTTCTGGAAATCTCTCATTTGGAGGTGCTTGGCAGTTCCCAACCAAAAATTGTTCACTAGAGTCAAACAACTGATGTTTCCTTCAGCAACAAATTTGAGTTCTAGAAACCTTTTGCAAGTTGGGATATCGAAACTCGTGCAAAACATTATTTCACCAAGGCCAAAACATTGTTTCTCCAGCAGACAGCTTATTTCTTTGCAACCCTATTTCTTCGTCATAAAACATTGTTTTGGCATGGACTGGAAATGTTGTTGGCCTTCTTTGATGTTGCACCTGAGTTCAACCAACAACGAATGAAGAGAAGGCACAACCCTTTTTTCAAGGTCAAATGATAAACTTAATTGAGCGTTCACCTGATCATGTATTTGCTTTGTGCGGCTTCTTGTGATTGGACTATAGATGATTGGTGGTGTGGTGACCACGGCTGGAATGTCCTCATCATCTTTGGTCCAACTGATATGTAACCACTCAGTGCCACCGAATTATTTCAGGGATTTAAATCCAATGTCGGTTCTGCCGACCTATCTTAACTTGAAGTCACCGATTTAACAGTTGCCAGAGTTCTTTGCCATCTTAAATTTTCTCTAGCTCTATTCCATGACCCTTCTCCCTAGGATCCTTTACCCTCTGTCCCTTCTTGAAAATTGATGCCAAAACGGGGGTAAATATCAAAGCTTTAAAAAGTCTACTAAGGGGGATATTATGTATTAAGGGCGAGAGATCAAAGTCAACTAGTGACAAGTATTAAAAGGAGAAAGACTAAACATGTTCTTGATTTTGATCACTCGACATGATCTTGTTGCTTTAAACTTATCTCACCCTACCTGCTCCCAACTTGCACATGCTAAGATTCAGGGAGAGCGGTAAGAGAAGAAATAGATTCCATACTCAGGGGAGAAAGTTCTATTTAAAACCCTGTTGAAAATCTTTCTTGAAACATCTTTTGGGGACATGTCAATCTTATAAGAATACTACTTCTTCTACATGTCTTCCAAATCTTGGCATTCTTGGAACTCTTGCATTTGTACGTAAGTAACATTCTTGTGTTATCTAACCTTGTTTTCTCAAGTATGCTTTCCTAGTTAAAATGCTCTAGTACTTCAAGGTAAGTATATGCATCGTCTTCATGTTCCGGATGATCTCTTGCTTCTTGCACATATTGTTTGCAAGAGAGAGTCATGAACATGAACACACTTCATTCACATCTGTACTTGATGCATATAGCCAAGATACATATGACTTACTATGTCTTAGTTTCATGTGTCCTCATGCATTACAAAAGCAATCGTTCTATAAATAGAATTGCACACATGTAGGGAGAGCTTGCTCTAAGTCATATTTTTCTCAAAGCTATCATATACTTGACTGCATATTTCATTTGAAGCTTTGATTATATGTTTTCATCAATTACCAAAAAGGGAGAGACTGAAAGCACAAATGCTCCCTTGGTGGTTTTGATAATTAATGACAACATACATTATCTTTGAAGTAATAGGTTTATCTAGTACATTTAGGGAAAATTCAAAAGAATGGATTGGCTAGGAGATATCATGAGGAGAGACCCCTTGGATGCAAAGGAATCCCATTGGCAAAAGCTTCAAGACCCTATATTTTGTTTTATGTGAGTCAATCACAATTGAGTCCATTGGAAAGCCAATAATAGTAAAAGGGGATGCGGTACTGATGATGATCTGGTTACTCAAGTGCTTAGAGATTTGCCACCAAAAGCCACATCCAAACTCCCACTACACATTATGTCCAAAACCCTAAACTGCTAAATCGATGCCACCAACATTTCTCATTCGGTCACACCAAGACAGAACCTAAGCCAAACCCTAACACCTCGACAGAATCGAGATTACATTCGGTGCAACCGAAATGCAGTGACCAGCCTTCTATGATCGAAATATTTAAATTTAGAACTTCCGAGTTTTATGTGTTGGTGTCACCAAAGTGGTGGATCTGCCTAGGTTAGATTGAATCGGTCTCACCGAGATGTTTCTTTCGGTCTCACCGAAAAGCCAAAAGTTAGGACATTTTGTACTAGTCGGTAGAACCGAGTTTAACTTCGGTTTCATCGAGTTGGGCAATAATGTTGTAATGATTGGATTTTTGGACAAGGCAATAAAAACCCTCCACCCCCTCTCACTCATTGAGAGAGCCATCAGAACGAAACTACACTACCACCATTCATTTTCTGATAGAGAACCACCTACTCATGTGTTGAGATCAAGAGATTCCACTCCAACCAATAGATCCTTGATTTTTAGCATACCCAAGTTGCTTTCCACCCAATCATCCTCTTATACCAAGCCAAATTCTGTGAGAGAGTGATTGAGTGTTGAGGACACTATATTTTGAAGCACAAGAGAGAGGAGTTCATCATCTATACACCATCTATTACCTTTTGGAGAGTGGTGTCTCCTAGATTGGTTAGGTGTCTCTTGGGAGCCTCCTAATCGTGTGGAGTTGAACCAAGAAGTTTGTAAGGGGAAGGAGATCATCTACTTCATCAAGATCTAACCCGAGTTAGGATAGTCCTTCATAGACATAAGGCGTGATGGAATAGACAAGGTTGATTCTTCGGGGACCCTTCATGGGTGGAGCCCTTCGTGGACTCGCGCGGCCGTTACCCTCTGTGGGTTGAAGTCTCCATCAATGTGGACATACGATAGCACCACCTATCGGAACCATGCCAGAAATCTCCGTGTATTCATTGTGTTTGATATTCCAACTCTACCATCCTTATGTTTCTTGCAAATGCATGATATTTACATTCCACTGCTCTATCTCTAGATATGCATGTGTAGGACTCATTGGATGCAACTTAACTTTTGGTAAAATCTACCTAATTCTCAGGCAAATTAAAAACTGTCAATTTGTCTTGTTAAGTGTCTATTCACCGTCCCCCACCCTAGAGCCTCTTTACGATACCATAGTCGCGTCCATCCACCGATGGTTGCACTACTAGGAGCACACCAATCCTCTTGCCCGGGCGGGACATGCACTTGCCGAAGGGCTATCATTTGAACCCTTTGGCTTCTAGTGTTGGCCATTCCAGCCTCAGGTGCACTAGGACACGCTTAGCTACCCAACAACCTCTGTTGTGACATGGTGTTTTCATTGGACTCACCACACTAGGACATTTTGCTCATCGATGAGCACGACTAGCGATGTTGATCGTGCTTCACCGCTCGTGCACCAACGCCTCCAGTGTGTGTGCTCCAGCACCCCCATGCACTACAGAAGACAGTGCTGGTGGTGAAGAGGAGCAGGACGATGAGGACATCAAGAAGGACAACAATGTCTTCGAGCTGGACGAGCTTGCCAAGTGGTCGGACCTGCTATTGGTGCTCCACGTATCAACGATGGATCAAGGCGCTCGTGCCCGCCCCAACACCCACCACGTTCTTCCTACAGAGCCATGTCCATTGGGAGGACCAATGGCGCATGGACTTCCATAGTTCCTTGTATGCCATAGTGGGTCGAGCCAAAGCAGCAACACGCACTTGCGGCAGGACTGGCATCGTGGCCATATCCATGGCCATGACCGGTCTACATCAATCTCATCGACGATGACGACGATGAGGGCAATGACAATGAACATTAGATCTAGGTTTAATTTATGTTTTTATTTATGATTTTTATTTTAATTAATGATACAAGAGGACGTTTGGTGACGATGTATATATTTTTGATTCGAAATTTGGTCAAAAACTGAAACAAGGGGCGACGCATTGGGCGTGCCAACGGACACACATGGAAGATTGGTGTCTGCCTGACCACCCAAACGGATATAAAAATGGGCAATTTTTTAGCCATCCACACAAACACATAAGACAGCACATGCCCAAAAGACAACAGGTTTAAACACCAAAGACAGGATGAAGTAAGAGCTATCAAAAGCACTAACAGTCGAACCCTACCCTGTTGGTTGTTGTTTTTTTTGTGGGGGAAAGGGATTGTATTAATTAAATTGGTGCATCATCCTGATAACATCGTCTGTACCCCCTTGCAACAAAATTGATGTACGAGGTGTACATCGCCCATATGCAGCTAAACAATGGCTAGCTTTATTCCGAGTTCTACTAATACGCATAATCACAATATTCCTTTCATTTTGTATCTGTTAGAAATATGCCATATAGGAAATAATAAAGTGGTTATTATTATATTTCCTTGTTCATGATAATCGTTTATTATCCATGCTATAATTGTATTGATTGGAAACTCAAATGCATGGGTGGATACCTAGACAACATTGTGCCCCTAGTATGCCTCAAGTAGACTAGCTCGTTGATCAAAGATGGTCAAGGTTTCCAAGCCATTGACAAGAGATGTCATTTGATAATGGGATCACATCCTTAGGAGAATGATGTGATGGACAAGACCCAAACTATGAATGTAGCATATGATTGTGTCAGTTTATTGCTATAGTTTTCTGCATGTCAAGTATCTTTTCCTATGAGCATGAGATCTTGCAACTCACTAACACTGGAGGAATACCTTGTGTGTATCAAACATCGCAATGTAACTGGGTGACTATAAAGATGCTCTACAGCTATCTCTGAAGGTGTCTGTTGAGTGGGCATGGATCAAGAGTGGGATTCGTTACTCTGTGTGACGGTGAGGTATCTCGGGGCCCACGTAGTAATACAACATCACAACAAGCCATGCAAGCAAAGTGACTAAAGTGTTAGCCACGGGAACTTGTATTACGGAATGAGTAAAGAGTCTTTCCGGTAATGAGATTAAACTAGGTATAGAGATACCGACGATCGAATATCAGGCAAGTAACATACTAAAGAACAAAGGGAACAACATATGGGATTAACTGAATCCTTGACACAGAGGTTCAACCGATAAAGATATTTGTAGAATATGTAGGAACCAATATGGGCATGCAGATCCCTCTATTGTTTATTGACCATAGAGGTGTATCAGTCATGTCTACATAGTTCTCGAATTTGGAATGTCTAAACACTTAACTTAAGGTGATGTTTCGGTGGTATTGAGATATATGTGTTGGTGACTGAAGGTTGTTCGGAGTCCCAGATGAGATCCCGGACATCATGAGGAGATCCGGAATGGTATGGAGGTAAAGATTGATATATAGGACATCCCGTTTTGGTCTCTAGAAAAGTTTCGGGTATTACCGGTAGTGTATCGGGGGTGCCGGAAGGGTTCTGGGGGGCATCGGAAGGGGCCAACCATGCCGGGAGGCCACATGGGCCTTAGGGGTGGCGCAATAGACCTTAGTGGGCTGTGAAAGACAGCCCCTAAGGTCCCATGCGGCTAGAGGTGTGGGAAAGGAAAAAAACCAAGTGGGGGAAGGAAATCCAAGTAGGATTGGAATCCTACTTGGAGTAGGATTGGAGGTGGACTTCTCCACCTCCTATTCAGCTGACTCCTATGGTAAACCCTACGGGCACCGGCCCCTTCCCTCCCTCCTATATATGTTGGAGGGGAGAGAGGGCAGCCGCACCCAACCCTAAGTCATGGTGCATCCCTCTCTCCCCACTAGATCGTCTCCCTTAGTTTTCGATGGTCTTTAGGCGAAGCCCTGTCAGAATAGTTCCAGCACCACCACCACCGCCGCGCCATCACGCTACCGGAGTTCTCATCTACCTCTCCGCTCCCTCTTGATGGATCAAGAAGCTGGAGATCGTCATCGAGTTGTACGTGTGCTGAATGCGGAGGTGTCATCCGTTCGGCGCTAGATCGGGACGGATTGTGATTGCATTCCGGGACGACTAGCGATTTGGATCGCCAAGACGTTTGACTAGATCAACCGCGTTTCTTAATGCTTCTTGCTTACAAATCTACAAGGGTATGTAGATCCACTCTCCTTCTCGTAGATGCTCATCACCATGGATAGATCTTGCATGTGCGTAGGAAAAAAATTTGTTTCCCATGCAACGTTCACCAATAGTGGCATCATGAGCTAGGTCTATGCATAGATGAGATCACGAGTAGAATACAAAGGAGTTTGTGGGTGTTGATGCTCAGAATGGTTCCTACCTTTGTCTTTTCTTGATTCGACGGTATTGTGGGATGAAGCGTCCCGGACCAACCTTACTCGTACACTTACGAGAGACACGTTCCATCGACTGACATGTGACTTTGTTGCATAAAGATGGTACGCAAGTGTTTGTCTCTCTTAATCTAGTTGGATCGGATTCAACAAATGCTGTCCTTGAGAAGGTTGAATAGAAATTTGTGTATCACCTTTGTGGTTTTTGCATAGGTAATAATCGTTCTTGCTAGATACCCATAACAGCCACATAAAACATGCAACAACAATTAGAGGACATCTAACTTGTTTTTGCAGGGTTTGTTGTGATGTGATATGGCCAATTGCATGATGAGATATATGTGATGTATGAGATGAACATGTTTTGTATAGAATATCACGACTTGCATGTCAATGCGTACGGCAACCGCCAGGAGCCATAGGGTTGTCTTAAATTTATTTTTGTCGTTTTTGCTTTACTTTATTGCTATGAGTTAGCAATAGTCATAGAAGCAACAGTTGGCGCGACAACCTCATGGCTACACGTTGATGGAGATCCTGGTGTCATGCCGGTGACGATGGAGATCATGCCGGTGCTTTGGAGATGGAGATCAAAAGCACAAGTTCATGGACATATCATGTCATTTATGATTTGCATGCGATGTTAATCCTTTTATGCACCTTGTTCTGCTTAGGACGACGGTGGCATTATAAGGTGATCCCTCACTAAAATTTCAAGATAAAATTGTGTTCTCCCTGAGTGTGCACCATTGCGAAAGTTCGTCGTTTCGAGACACCACGTGATGATCGGCTACGATAGATTCTTCGTTCACATACAATGGATGCAAGCCAGTGTTGCACGTGCAGAACACTTGGGTTAAACTTGACGAGCCTAGCATGTACAGACATGGCCTCGGAACACAAGAGACGAAAAGGTCGAACATGAGTCATATAGTAGATATGATCAACATGAAGATGTTCACCATTGAAACCACCTCGTCTCACGTGATGATCGGACTTGGGTTGGTGAATTTGGATCATGTATCACTCGGATGACCGGAGGGATGTCAATTTGAGTGGGAGTTTTTAAGTAATTTGATTAATTGAACTCATTATCTTGAACAATAGTCTTAGTAGCCTTTGCAAATTTATGTTGTAGATCAATGGCTCACGTAGTAGTTCTCCTGAATTTCAATGTGTTCCTAGAGAAAGCCAAGTTGAAAGATGATGGAAGTAATTTTGTAGACTGGGCCCATAATCTGAGGATTTTGCTCATGGCTTCTCAAAAGTCTTATGTCCTTGATGCACCGCTTGGTGATCCACCTGCTCCCAGGTCATCTGAAGACATTGTGAACGACTGGAGGTATGTTCTGGAGATTACTCAATAGTTCAATGTGCAATGTTGTATGGCTTAGAACCGGGACTTCAAAGAAAATTTGAATGTCATGGAGCATATGAGATGTTCTAGGAGTTGAAGTTTATCTTTGAGAAGAATGCCCAGATCGAGAGGTATGAGACTCCAATAAGTTATATGCTTGTAAGATGGAGGAGAACAGATCTCCCAGTGAACATATACTCAGAATGCCTAGGTATTCAAACTATCTGGCTGAGTTAGGGATGCCCCTTCCACCGGAGGCAGTCACTGACAGAGTTCTTCAATCATTGCCACCTAGCTACAAGAGCTTAGTGATGAACTATAACATGCAAGGGATGAACAAGTTAGTCGCCGAGTTGTTTGCGATGCTGAAAGTCGCTGAGTCTGAAATCCAGAAGGAGCATCAAGTGTTGATAGTCAATAAAACCACCAGTTTCAAGAAAAATGGCAAGAGTAAGAAGGGTAACTCCAAGAAGAGTGGCAAAGCAGTTGCCCCTCCCATGAAGAAACCCAAGGCAGGACCCAAGCCATAAACTAAGTGCTTTCATTGCAAGGGAACTGGTCACTGGAAGCGGAACTACCCCAAGTATCTGGCCGACAAGAAGGTGGCCAACCCCAAACAAGGTATATATGATATACATTTATTAATGTGTACCTTAACAACTCTCATTGTAGTGCCTAGGTATTTGATACCGGTTTGGTTGATCACATTTGCAACTCAAAACAAGAGCTACGGGATGGACGAAGGTTGGCTAAGGACGAAATGACGATGCGCATGGGAAATGGTTCCAAGGTTGATGTGATCGTCGTCTGCACGCTCGCTCTTCGATTACCATCAGGATTAGTGATGAACCTGAATAATTGTTATTTAGTGCTTGCGTTAAGCATGAACATTATATCTGGATCATTTTTATTGTGAGACGGTTACTCATTTAAATGAGAGAATAATCATTGTTCTATTATATGAGTAATATCTTTTATGGTCATGCACCCAATATGAGGGGTTTATTCTTATTGAATCTCGATAGTAATGATACACATGTTCATAAGAATGATGCCAAAAGATGTAGAGTTGATAATGGTAGTACCACTTTTTTGTGGCACTGCCGCTTAGGTCATATTGGTGTAAAAGGCATGAAGAAGCTCCATGCTGATGGACTTTTGGAGTCACTTGATTTTGAATCAGTTGACACCTGTGAACCATGCCTCATGGGCAAGATGACTAAGACCCCGTTCTCTGGAACAATGGATTGGGCAAGTGACTTGTTGGAAATCATACATACTGATGTGTGCGGTCCAATGAGCATTGCGGCGTGCGGTGGATATTGTTACTTTCTCATCTTCACTGATGACTTAAGTAGATATGGGTATATTTACTTAATGAAACACAAGTCTGAACCGTTTGAAAAGTTAAGGCAATTTCAGAGTGAAGTTGAGAATCATCGTAACAAGAAGATTAAGTTCCTACGGTCTGATCGAGAAGGAGAATATCTGAGTTCTGAGTTTGGCAGTCACTTAGGACAGTGTGGAATTGTTTCAGAATTGACACCGCCTGGAACACCACAGCGTAATGGTGTGTCTGAACATCGTAATCGAACCTTATCGGATATGGTGCATTCTGTGATGTCTCTTGTCGATTTGCCATTATCGTTTTTGGGGTTATGCATTAGATATAGTTGCATTCACTTTAAATAGGGCACCATCGAAATCCATTGAGACGATGCCATATGAATTGTGGTTTGGTAAGAAGCCAAAGTTGTCATTTCTTAAAGTTTGGGGATGTGATTCTTATGTCAAAAAGCTTCAGCCTGAAAAGCTGGAACCCAAAGCGGAGAAATACATCTTCATAGGATACCCAAAAGAGACAGTTCGGTATACCTTCTATCTCAGAACCGAAGGTAAAGTGCTTGTCGCTAAAAATGGAAAATTTATTGAGAAAGAGTTTCTCTCGAAAGAATTGAGTGGGAGGAAGATAGAACTTGATGAGGTTGTTGAATCTTTGGTTCAACAAGAGAGTAGCACAATGTAGAAAGATGTTTCTGTGGATCCTACGTCAGTTGAATAGGAAGTTAATGGTGATGATGGTCAAGAATCTTCGGATCAAGTTACTATCGAACCTTGTAGGTCGACAAGGACGCGTACTGCTCCTGACTGGTACGGCAACCCTATCTTATAGGTCATGTTGTTGGACAACGATGAACCTACGAGCTATGGAGAAGCGATGATGGGCCTGGATTCCAACAAATGATTAGAGGCCATGAAATCCAAGATGGGATCCATGTATGAAAACAAAGTATGGACTTTGGAAGTATTACCTTAAGGGCAAAAGGCCATTCAGAACAAATGGATCTTTAAGAAGAAGACGGACGCGGACAGTAATGTCACCATTTATAAAGCTCTAGTTGTGGCAAAGGGCTTTCACAAGTTCAAGGTGTTGACTATGATGAGACCTTCTCACCCATAGCGATGCTTAAGTCCGTCAGAATCATGTTAGCAATAGCTGCATTTTTTATTATGAAATTTGGTAGATGGACGTCAAAACAGCATTCCTTAACGGTTTCCTTAAGAAAGAGTTGTATAGGATACAACCATAAGGTTTTGTCGATCCAGAGAATGTTGAAAAAGTTTGCAAACTCCAGCGATCCATTTATGGACTGGTTCAAGCATCTCGGAGTTAGAATCTTCACTTTGATGAGGTGATCAAAGTGTTCGGGTTTATACAAGTTTACGGAGAATCTTCTATTTACAAGAAAGTGAGTGGGAGCTCTATAGCATTTATAATATTATATGTGGATGACATATTGCTGATTGGAAACAATATAGAAATGTTGGAAAGCATGAAGGAATATTTGAACAAGAGTTCAATGAAGGACCTAGGAGAAGCTGCTTTCATATTGGGCATCAAGATCTATAGAGATAGATCGAGACGCTTAATAGGACTTTCATAGAGCACATACCTTGACAAAGTTTTGAAGAACTTCAAAATGGATCAGTCCAAGAAGGGGTTCTAGCCTGTATTGCAAGGTGTGAAGTTAAGTAAGACTCAATGCCTTATGACTGTTAAAGATGGAGAAAAGATGAGTGTCGTCCCCTATGCTTTAGCCATAGGCCCTATCATGTATGCAATGCTATGCGCAAGACCCGACGCCAGCCTTGCCATATGTATGGCCGGAAGGTTTGAAAGTGATCCAGGAATGGACCACTGGACGGCGGTCAAGAATATCCTTAAGTACCTGAAAAGGACTAAGGAAATGCTTCTTGTTTATGGAGGTGATCAAGAGCTCGTCGTAAAGGGTTATGTCGATGCATGCTTTGACACTAATCCGGAGGACTCTAAGTCTCAAACCGGATACGTATTTATTCTCAATGGGGGAGCGGTAAGCTAGTGTAGTTACAAGCAGAGCGTGGTAGATGATTCTACATGCGAAGCGGAGTACATCGCTGCCTCAGAGGCGACGAAGGAAGGTGTCTGGATGAAGGAGTTCATGACAAATCTTGGAGTAGTGCCTAGTGCACTGAACCCAATGACTCTTTTCTATGACAACACGGGTGCCATTGCTCTAGCCAGGAACCAAGGTTTCACAAGAGGACCAGACACAGAAAGATACGCTTCAATTCTATCCGTGATTACATCAAGGAGGAGGACATAAATATTTGCAAACTGCACACGGATCTTAATGTTGCAGACACGTTGAATAAACCTCTTCCAAGGGCAAAACATGATCAAAACCATAACTGTATGGGTGTTAGATTCATTACAATGTAAATCACATAGTGATGTGAGCTAGAATATTGACCCTAGTGCAAGTGGGAGACTGTTGGAAATATGCCCTAGAGGCAATAATAAAGTGGTTATTATTATATTTCCTTGTTCATGATAATCGTTTATTATCCATGCTATAATTGTATTGATCGGAAACACAAATGCATGTGTGGATACATAGACAACATTGTGTCCCTAGTATGCCTCTAGTAGACCAGCTCGTTGATCAAAGATGGTCAAGGTTTCCTAGCCATTGACATGAGATGTCATTTGATAATGGGATCACATCATTAGAATGATGTGATGTACAAGACCCAAACTATGAACGTAGCATATGATCGTGTCAGTTTATTGCTATAGTTTTCTGCATGTCAAGTATCTATTCCTATGACCATGAGATCATGCAACTCACTGACATCAGAGGAATACCTTGTGTGTATAAAATGTCGCAACGTCACTGGGTGATTATAAAGATGCTCTACAGGTATCTCCGAAGGTGTCTATTGAGTGGGCATGGACCAAGACTGGGATTTGTTACTCCATGTGACGGAGAGGTATCTCATGGCCCATTCAGTAATACAACATCACAACAAGCCTTGCAAGCAAAGTGACTAAAGTTTTAGCCATGGGATCTTGTATTACTGAATGAGTAAAGAGACTTGCCAGTAACGAGATTGAACTAGGTATAGAGATACCGATGATCGAATCTCGGGAAAGTAACATACCGAAGAACAAAGGGAACAACATACGGGATTAACTGAATCCTTGACATAGAGGTTCAAACGATAAAGATCTTTGTAGAATATGTAGGAATCAATATGGGCATACAAGTCATGCTATTGGTTATTGACCATACAGGTGTCTCGGTCATGTCTACATAGTTCTCAAACCCGCATGGTCTGCACACTTAATGTTTGGTGACATTTTGGTGGTATTGAGATGTATGTGTTGGTGACCAAAGGCTGTTCGTACACCCGGATGAGATCTCGGAAGTCACTAGGAGCTCTAGAATGGTCTGGAGGTAAAGATTGATATATAGGAAGTCCTGTTTTGGTCTTCGGAAATGTCTCGGGTATTACCAATAGTGTATCGGGGGTGTTGGAAGGGTTCTTGGGGGCCATCGGGAGGGGCCACTTATGTTGAGAGGCCACATGGGACTTAGGGGTAACGCACCAGCCCTTAGGGGGCTAGGCAAGCCATCCCCTAAGGGCGCATGCGGCTAGAGGTGTGGGAAAGGAAAAAACCAAGTGGGGGAAGGAAATCCAAGTAGGATTGGAATCCTACTTGGAGTTGGATTAAAGGTGGACTCCTCCACCTCCTGTTCCGCCGACTCCTAGGGGAAACCCTAGGGGATCCGGCCCCTCCCCTCCCTCCTATATATGTTGGAGGGGATAGAGGGCAGCCGCACCCAACCCTAAGCCACGGTGCAGCCCTCTCTCCCCACTAGATCGTCTCCCCTAGTTTTCGGTGGTGCTTAGGCGAAGCCCTACCGAAATAGTTCCACCACCGCTGCCGCCGCCGTGCCATCGCGCTTCTAGAGTGCTCATCTACCTCTCCACTCCCTATTCCTAGATAAAGAAGGCGGAGATCATCATCAAGTTGTATGTGTGTTTAATGCGTAGGTGCCATCCATTCGGCACTAGATCGGGACGGATCATGATTGGATCACGGGACGGCAAGCGATTTGGATTGCGAAGACGTTCGACTACATCAACCGTGTTTCTTAATGCTTTCCTCTTAGCGATCTACAAGGGTATGTAGATCCACTCTCCCTCTCGTAGATGCTCATCATCATGGATAGATCTTGCGTGTGCGTAGGAAAATTTTTGTTTCCCATGCAACGTTCACCAACAGTATCAACTACTTGATATCTTTGACAATGGTCATGAACCTCGATGGATCTGGCATCTTTTCTTGTACCATCATAACCGCTTCTGCTCAGTCCATCTCAACTTGGATAGGGCAACTCATCCATTGTAGAGCGAAGGCAAGACCCTCCTTGCATGCTTGGAGTTTAGCTTCTAGTGCATTACCACATGTAAAGAGCTGCATAAATGATGTAAATATGATCTCTCCATCAGAGTCTCCGAGAACCATACCACAGCAAGTAGATCCGTCGGAGGTGAGGTAACTTCCGTTCACGTTAAGCTTTTCCCATCCCTCAAGAGGACGAACCCGGCGCAACACTTCTCCCTTACCTAATTTTTCCCGTCCCTGGAGCTTTGGGTCAACACGCCCACCGTCCACCATGAGAACCATCTTGCCTTTGACCAGATCATGTCGTGGGAACTGCTGGATGCACATGAAAGAATTTATATAGCTAGTAAGAAACCGACGGGATGCTTCAATAGTATGCGGCGGCTTATCATGAGTAATCTCGTTTCGAACATGCCATATGCACCAAAGGACCATTAGCAGCACCATGTGGGAAACTTCTGGCAGCTTCTCCAATATGCCGAATAGCCATTCACGCCCCGTCTTGCGCATAGTCTTCATGTGTGGGATATGCCAATTAGTTGCCATAGCTTTCCATAGTTCCTTCGCACATGGGCATCTGCACATAACAGGGTATTCATCCTCGCGTTCCATACCACAAAAAGGGCCTAGATCATTAGGTTCCAACATTCAAGAGAATTTGTTCGCCCATGTGGCGAGAGAATTTGTGACGAGATGCCAAGCAAAAATGTGTACTTTAGGGGGCAGGGCACCACCATATAGTCTTCCAGATGGCGTGATGACAATCCGGTGCCCTGCTCGAGGAGCTTGCCGATGTATGCTCTTGCTCGTCCATTGCAAAGCGATATGCTGACCGTCCTAAGAAGACACCGGATTTCTTTGGGTCCCAGGCGACGATATCATTGAGGACGCGTGGTGATGTCCTGATGTGCGTGATGATGTCAACATCGACCGGCAGGAAGTGTTGTTGAAGGAGGTCCAACCGCCATGCTCCATTGGCATACATCAAGTCTGTGACGCGGCATAGACATCACATCCCTTGGGGTGTAATGAGATGATCCGACGGCTCCCGTGGCAGCCACCGGTCCCTCCAGATGTGGATTTGCGTACCGCTGGCCACCCGCCAGATCAACCCCTTTTTCAGGAGCTCTAATCCATACTGGATTGCTTGCCATGTTACCAAAGCATTACCTGAGATGACTGTGTCCTCAATCCGCCCCTCCGGATAATATCGATCTTTTAATACCTGTGCACAAAGACTTTCAGGTTTAGTCAAAAGTCGCCAACCTTGTCGCGCTCGCAAAGCTTGGTTGAACACCTTGAAGTCATGAAATCCCAAACCACCACTCAG
The DNA here is from genome assembly GCA_022496015.1 of Hordeum marinum. Lineage (NCBI taxonomy): Eukaryota > Viridiplantae > Streptophyta > Magnoliopsida > Poales > Poaceae > Hordeum > Hordeum marinum. The sequence continues at coordinate 155,421,280 of CM039673.1, read as the reverse complement.
TTTGTGCTTCTGGACTTTTGGCCACGCCTACCAGTGAGTTTTGTGTTTCCCATTTAGATGATCCCCACCAAAAATTAAGGACCATTCTGTTAAGATCATCACACACGGTCATAGGAAGCTTAAACACCCCCATCATATAGGTCGGAATGGCATGCGCAACTGCTTTTATCATCGTTTCCTTTCCTAATAGACATAAGGTATCACCCCATGCAATAATTCTTTTGGTTAACCAAGCTTGTAAGTTCTGGCATGCATCACCGTGTCGGATACGTACCCTGCTTGTTGTTGCTCACCTTGATTGGTTTATCACCCACAATTCGACACTTGGCCATTTGATTTTTATGAGGCATGCATCACCATGTCGGATACGCATCTCATAAGTTTATGGTCGTAGTACGAGGTGCAAGTAGAAGAATTGAAGATGAGACTGTTGGAAATATTAGCACTTTCCCGATTAGGCTAATCCATGAGTAAACAACAAGCATAGCAAATACGATATGCACTTCATACCGATACCTAAGTATACTAACACGTTCTATACATAAAACCGAAATACCTATGGACATGGCATATACGGCTTGCACGAGAACGAGAAAATGAGGGATGACTGAATCATACCCTCTAGTTGTCCAAGCCAACGTTGCGGCGGCAACAGCAGCCTCGGCGTCATTCATAGCCTTCTTGGCAGCGATGGCGACGGCAGCATCATCGACCATGGTGTCGATGCAGGGGAAGTAGTCGAAGTAGAGGAGGACGAAGACGGGACGGATCGGGAGCAGTCGCGTCGAGACGCTCCCCAAAAACCTTATCGTTGTTCTCCCAGGCAGGATCTCGAATGACAGGGTTTCACAGGCACCTACTCTCCCGACGAACTGTTCACGTGGTCGTCGAATGGGATCGCCAGAAGCAGCACACTGACAGGAACAGTAGATGACGGCTAGGGTTGTACGGAGAGTGTTGGGGATATAACCCCGTGGTAAGACCCGCCCAGGAGGGGCCGGGTCATACATGGCGGCTCGCTATCAATTGGGTCGGAAGAGGAAGGCTAGGCTGCGTGGCGGCTTACTAGATGGGCTAATATGGAGGCCTAGAGATAGAAGATGGCGTAAGACCCGGGTGGGTGAGCCGCCTGGAGATGGCTTGCCAAAGGAGGCAAGGCGGCTTAGAGACAGGACCAGACACATTGTAAGAGTCGGTTTGGGACTCGTGTAACCAGGGGCCTTGACCTCCTATATAAAGGCAAGACCCGAGAACGGCTTAGATAGAAACCAATCAATCGAGAGCTAGGTCAAGCGAGTACTCTCCCTTGTAATCGATACTCCAATCAATATACACAAAGCAGGACGTAGGCTTTTACCTCTTCCCGAGGGGCCGAACCTAGGAAAACCCGTGTCCTTCATCCCGATCAACCCCTTTGAGTCCACCGCCTTAGCGATAGCCTCGAACCTAAGTCTTCGGACATCGGACGTGATAAAACCATGACAGTTGGCGCCAACCGTGGGGCTAGCACGCGGTGGTGTTGAGTTCTCTAAGTGCTCTCTCCCAAGGATCGAAGGATACGTCGTCGGCTTGATGACTAAGAGTCGCCGCGACAAGCTCTACAACGATGATTCAGGATGGGGACCGGAGGCCGGCTCCATCGAGTATGGGTACCGGGTTCCCATTGGCAAGATGAACGTGTTCATCGGCAAGATCGACGGATCCACGCCCGGGCCGGACATATGCACCGACCTCGTCGAGCTGGCCCGGCACATGAAACCCGCCCGCATTCAACCCGGGTTGAAGAGTGTTTTCGTCGGCTTTACGCAGGACATGGAAGATTCCGTGTCAGGAGGGGAAACCTTGGTCTTCTCGAATGAAGGATCCTCTAGCGAGGATGCGGAGTCAATCTACTAGCTTCATGACGGTGGGTTAGGGGGCTATGCCGATGGTGACAGTATTCCGGAGCCCTATGTCCCGCCGAGCAGAGTTGTCATGTTCATGGCAGGCCCGACACCGGTTTTTAACGGCACGACATCCAGAGCAGCGGCAGGAGTGGCCACACCCAATGCTGAACCTCCTAAGCTGCTGGCTCAAGTCTTGCTGGAACTTATGGATGAGCTAACGTCCCTGATGGCCATAGAAGTGACAACCGAAAATCAAGCAGAATGCAATGCCGAGATTATCCAGATCAAGGGACACATGGCTCAGGCCCAGGAGGATATCAACACATTCAGGTTTAGATGAATGCCGAGTCGAAACGCTTGAGGGTGGAGGCTCTCCGTTTTAGCTTGGACCAGCGAGCTTAGGAGGCGATTCAGCGAAGGAGGACCCAAGTCGGTCTCCCTATTCATCCTTGAAATCTCTTCAACACTCCTGGAGCTGGACCAAGTACGCCACTGATGGTAACCCAGGCCACGGAGGCGCCACGACAGCCAGACCCGCCACAAAGGAACTGGACACCGCCGCGACACATCATGACGCCACCCGATCATTACTCTAACCCGGTGGAAAATATGATAGCGGCGGCTGCCAGGCTTGACACCCTCCCCTTGGCCGAAGGAACACCGTTCGCCGAAGAGGCGCGGAATGGAATAAGTCTGCTGCAGACAGCGGTGGCTTAGCAAGAGAAGTATACATACAACCGGAGCCGGGTGCACTCTACGTCGGTTCAGAGCCGTAGCTATAGTTGGCGCCGACAACACCCCCCCACCCCGTCAGCACTTCATCTAGGGGAGGATTTAAGGAATGAGCGTTTGCCTAAGGATTTCAAAGGGCCACGGAAGGTGCCTAATTACACAGCTGATCTACCCCCGGAGGCCTGGATTGAAAGCTATGAGCTTTCCATGGAGATGCTGGATGTCAGTGAGGCGGTTTGTGCGAAGTACTTCATCATGATGTTAGAAGGACCGGACCGCACTTGGTTGAAGGGTTTGACACCTAACACCATCACATCTTGGGCTGAGTTGAAAGCATGCTTTATCAAGAATTTCAGGGGAACATGCAAGCAACCCATGAGGATCATAGATCTTGATCACTGTGTATAGAAGGAAGGTGAGTCGGCCCATCATTGGGTCCGGCGGGTCTCGACGGTGATCCACTTGTCTGAGAATATTTTGGCGTCTCAAGCGGTTCTTATTTTGGAAAGGAACTATCACTTTTACCCCTTAAGCAGAAGCTTGGGTAGCTGAAGCGTTCTTGTCAGGATATGGGTGAGCTCATGACGACTCTCACCAAATATGTAGACTCAGATACCACCGAGGACCCCGGCTCCGGTGATGAGAAATCAGCTCAGGGCAAGAAGAGAAACAATGGCAAGAATCAACACCAGAACGGGGCTGGAAACACAAACTAGGGCAAACGGAAGAACCCGGATGGCGGGTCAGAGTTAGTGGCGAATACCACTGCCGAGAACAATCGTGCCAGGGGTAATGAAAATTTTAGGCCACCGTTTAACAAGGGTAAGGCACCTCAACCTTTCAACTTGGAAGAGGCGCTCAACAAGCCTTGCCCAGCGCACAGCTGGCCTGATAAGCTGGCAACCCATACATGGAAGGATCTCAGCATTATGCGACAGTTCCGAGAATACAACCTTCATCGGCACCGTAACAATGGTAATGTCCCATCGGGCGGCTTGGGTCCAGGCGGCTCAGGAGCCGGTTTTGGTGCCGGCGTGTTAGGTTTAGGTTACCAGGGTCAAGGCAATCAAGGAGGTCATCACCAACAGCCTGGTAATGGTGGTCAGCAGCAGAATAATCAGTCAGGGTACCAGAGCAACCCAAAGCAACTTAGCGGGGGGCAGTATCATGTTTTCACCACAAGCCTTGACAAGCGGGATCAGAAGCTGCACAAGAGGGCGGTTAATGCGGCCACACCGTCTCTCCCACGATACTTGAAGTGGTCGGAATATCCAATCACGTGGAGTTAGGAGGATCACCCACCGCGGGTTGATAATCTGCGTCACCTAGCTCTGGTGGTAGATCCTCAGGTTGGGGGTTATAAGTTTACGAAAGTACTGATGGACGATGGCAGCAACATCAATATCTTGTACTATGACACTTTCCAGCGGATGGAGTTAACTGACAAGGCTCTTAAGTCATCATCAATAGTCTTTCATGGGGTGGTGCTAGGTAAGTCGGCCTACCCGATGGGGAAGATTGCCCTAGAGGTGGCGTTTGGAGATGAGTATAACTACGGGGTAGAGACCTTGTGGTTCGAAGTGGTTAAAATTAAGAGCCCGTATCATGCTCTGTTTGGCCGGCCGGCTTTCGCAAAGTTTATGGCCAGGCCTTGTTATGTCTATCTACAGCTCAAGATCTCGGCTGTCAATGGAACGATTACAGTGCACGGTGATCGGAAGGTGGCCATTGAGTGTGAGGAAGGAGACGCGGCTTATGCAGAATCAAGTTGTGCGAAGGCAGAGCTCAAGCTCTACAAAGATAATGTTAACCCAACATACATGAATCCGTTGAAGAAGCCTGGTATGGAGTGTGAGCTGCCCTTCAAGTTAACGGCGGATGACACCAAGCTGGTGGATTTTAATTCGGGTGACTCATCAAAACAGTTCACTATCGAGGCTAATATGGACCCTGCATAGGAAAGCACGCTCATCGAATTCATCCATGAGAATCGGGACATCTTTGCATGGAAGCCATCTGACATGCCAGGTGTACCGAGAGAATTCGCTGAGCACCACCTTAATGTGGATCCTAAGTTTAAACCGATCAGGCAGTTCCTCCGCCGTTTCAATGAAGAGCGGTGTAAAGCAATTGGAGAGGAGGTGGCCCGGCTCTTGGCGGTAGGGTTCATCGTGGAAGTATTTCACCCGGAGTGGTTAGCAAATCCCGTGCTGGTGCTTAAGAAGAATGACACATGGCGTATGTGTGTGGATTACACAGATCTTAACAAGGCATGACCAGTTGACCCGTTTGCTCTCCCCCGTATCAACCAGATTATTGATGCAACGACGGTTTGCAAGAGTTTATGCTTTTTGGACGCCTATTCAGGTTATCACCAGATCAAGATGGCAGTTAAAGACCAAGAGAAGACGTCATTTATAACACCTTTTGGGGATTTTTGCTATGTGTCTATGCCTTTCGGGCTCAAGAGTGCGTAGGCGACTTACCAACGTTATGTGCAGAATTGCTTTCATGGTCAGATTAGGCGCAATGTTCATGCTTACATGGACGATATTGTGGTTAAGTCAAGAAAGAAGGAGGCATTGCTTGACGACCTGAAGGAGACGTTTGACAACTTATGGGTCTACAAGATGATGATTAACCCGGCTACATGTGTTTTTGGAGTTCTTGCAGGTAAACTCCTGGGTTTCTTGGTTTCGGAACGGGGGATCGAGGCTAACCTGGATAAGATAAAGGCCATCATGTCACTGGCTAGGATGACGAGCGTTAATGATGTGCAGCGCTGTGCGGGTCGTATTGCTGGTTAAAGCCGCTTCATCAGCCGCCTGGGCAAGAAGGCTATTCCTCTATACCAGATGATGAAGAAGACGGATGACTTTGTCTGGAGTAGGGCTGCGGATAAAGCCCTTGAAGCGCTCAAAACCAATTAGTTGAGCCACCGATTTTGGCTGCTTCGGCTGAGAAAGAGACTTTGCTCCTCTACGTGGCGGCTAACAACAGAGCTGTCAGCGCCGCAATTGTGGTAGAGCGTAAGGAAACAGGGAAAGAATATCCGGATCAGAGGCTGGTTTACTATGTTAGTGAGGTTCTCATAGAATCCAAGCAAAGGTACCCACATTGGCAGAAACTGATATACGGGGTGTTCATGGCGAACCGTAACTTGAAGCATTACTTCCTTGGACACCAGATCGCTGTGGTTAGCTCTGCCCCGTTGGGTGGTATAATTCAAACCAGGGAAGCCACAGGCAGGATTGCTAAGTGGGTGTTGGAGCTTGGGCCACTTAATCTAAAGTATGTGCCTCACATGGTTGTTAAGTCTCAGGCGTTGGTGGACTTCATAAATGACTGGACAGAGTGTCAATCACCTGAGGAAAAGTCGGACAACACATACTGGACAATCCACTTTGATGGGTCCAGACAGTTGAAGGGATTAGGGGCTAGAGTTGTCCTAACTTCCCCAAAGGTGATAAATTATGTTACGTGATGAGGCTGATGTTTCCTTGTACTAACAATGCAGCTGAATATGAAGCCTTGCTTCATGGCCTCCATGTGGCCAAGGAGATGAACCTGAGCTGGGTTTGATGCCTTGGCGATTCAGACCTCGTGGCTCAGCAAGTTTCGGGCACGTGGGACTCCAAGGACCCACGGATGGTGACTTATTGTCAGGCGATTGATATCATTGCTGGTCATTTCAAGGGTTATCAGGTGGATCATATTGATCGTTGCAAGAATGAGGCGGCTCATGCATTGTCAAGACTGGGCTCTCAACATAAGTTGGTGCCGCCTAAGGTTTTCTTGGATGTGATATATCACCCGTCTGTTAAGCTACCTTCATAGGAGGATCTGGCTATACCTGACCCGGAAGGACAGCTGGTGGCGGCTCTACATGTTATTCCGAATGATTCCAATCACTTGGCCGTTTGCGGTCTGGGGGCTTGACATGGTTGGACCTTTCAAGAGATCTAAGGATAAGAAGACCCACCTCTTGGTGGTGGTGGACAAGTTTACCAAGTGGGTGGAGGATGAGACGGTTAGTAAATGTGATGCAGCCACGGCGGTTCAGTTTGTCAAAAAAATTGATCTACCGTTTCAGCTATCCTCATAGTATTATCACGGACAATGGAACAAATCAGTCCAAGGGGGCTATGAAGGCATTCTGTGAAAGTGAGCACATCTGGCTTGATGTCTCTGCTATTGCCCATCCATAATCCAATGGTCGGGCAGAGTGTGCTAACCAGGAAGTCTTGAAATGTATCAAGCCCCGGCTTATGGTTCCTTTACAATGAACATCGGGTTGTTGGGTTGAGGAGTTACCCTATGTCCTCTAGAACATCAATACTACCCCCAACAGATCAATAGGTTATATTCCTTCCTTCATGGTTTACGGTGCAGAGGCCGTGCTACCAAGTGACATACGTCATGACTCACCGCGGGTGGCGGCTTATGTGGAAGCTGATAATGAGACAGCGCGTTAGGACGCGTTAGATGCTTTGGATGAAGCACGTGATCTTGCAGCAGATCGCTCAGCGATTTATCAACAAGACTGCGTTGCTATCATAGCCACAGGGTTAAGACCCGGATGTTCCAAGAAGGCGACTTGGTGTTACGTTTGATTCAAGATCAGATGGATGCGCACAAGCTATCTCCCCCCTGTGAAGGACCTTTTGTGGTTAGAAGAAATCTGAACAATGGGTCATATTATCTCATTGACGTATGAGGCGAGTCACGCACTTCTGGGCAGGAGACCCATCGGCCGTGGAATATCGCTCATCTGTGGCCTTACTATACTTGAGTCATCGACTCCCATCTTTGTACATACATACTTCATTGTATTTATACTTTTCATATAATAAAGTTGGCATCCCTGCAAGCCGGGGCGTCTGCCATTTTTCTTTTGCATTACAGATTTGTGCAAAGATGAACACTTCTACATGGTCACTTGGGGGCTTCCAACCCACCGGTTTTAGCTTGATCACCCTCTTGATCGGCTCTTCAGCCACAATCCTAAATAGGAAGGCGACTTACAAGTTGGCGGTCCACAAGATGGCGGCTTACAAGATGGTGGTTCACAAGATGGTGGCTTACAAGTTCGCGGTCTACAAGACGGCGTCTTATAAGATGGTGCACAAGTTGATGTCATCGACAAGGTCGTTTGGGGGCATCAAACCCACCCGGTTAAGCTTCAACCCTCTCGATCAGGCTTTACAGCCATTGCATGTTTGGGTCGCGTACCCAAAAGTTGACTCTGTCAACAAGGTCAAAAGGGGTGTAGGTTATACCCCCTTTTGATGCTCTCCAATAGGTGACCCGCCGAACTCTTACCAGTTAATCACCACTTAGAGACACTGTCTGTCCAACGTACTGGACAGTTAATCTCGCCAGGGGACCCTAAGCACTGGTTAAGGTTCAAATAGCGGATTGTATAATGTGAGAGGGGGCTTATGGGACCAAGGGATACTCATGCCCTGCTGCGTCTCTTTCTGGGACGTTGCGCTCTCCAATATCGCCTGGAAACCAAGTATTGTTATGAGTTCAAGCAGCGAGTCCACCCAAAAGAACTAGCGTCTGTGTCTCTTTTTGGGATGTTGTGCTCTTCAATATCGCCTGGAAATTGAGTATTGTTATAAGTTCAAGCAGCGAGTCCACCCAAAAGAACCGGTGGATGTGTCTCTTTCTGGTTCGTTGCGCTCTTATCAGTTAATATCGCCTAGAGACCCTGAGCCGCTCAAAGGAGTTGACGGTCACTCTCGTTAGAGACCCTGCACTGGTATAAGTTCAAGCATCGAGTCCAGCCAGGAAGAACCATCATATGAGTTTTTGAAAACAAAAAAGAAGAAAAGCAAGAACATCATACATTACATCATACATTACATCATGCATTGCATCATACATACATATCATGCCGGTCTTCCAAACCGGGTCAGAGCAAGATTATGAAAGAAGAAGCAAGGCTACAAAAGATTTTAACATCTCTGGGTTGTGCTTTTTCAAGCCTCCCTTACAACAATGCAGAATATATTTTGTCTTGTTTACTTGTGCAGGTTTTATGTCCTAAGATGAACTGCTGTTAAGTATGGTGCAAGACGTTGTGAGAAGAATACAAGGCAGATCAAAAGTGCATAAGATGATTCGAAAGTCATGGGTGCACGATGGCATGGCTGGGGCAATCAAGTTATGCTATGCCTATTACAAAGCTCTCCAGGAGCTCAAAAGACAAAGGACTTAAAGTTTTTTGTACACGTCCAAGCCTCGGCGGCTCAGCAGGCCGGGTTACATTCAATCAAGAACAACAAGGTTTTAACTCGCCGGTGGGTCATCTTGCGTCGGGTCTTCGAGCTCTTCGATCTGAAGGTTATCCACATCCTAGTTGCAGTTTAATAAAGCTTCAAACTGAGCTTCATCAAATAAAGGAGACGGGTCAACTTCAGGACCAAAGAGTGGCTTACGGCATGCAGGGATCAAGTCCCTGGCTTCAAAGGTTGGGCAGTGCAGCCATTGATTATTGGCATTATAAGTCCCCTGATAGGGGGTCAGATCCATCTCGTCGACAAGGGTGGAGGCAAGTATTTTGGAGGCCCTTATGCATTTGGCGTAGTCAGCTTCAGTGAAGTCTGAGCCGTCATCCATTTTGGAGGGGAAGCCGTTCATCATTTCCTTGCCAGTTAGCTCGGGAGCAAAGGCCAGGGACCGGCTTAGAGCAGCTATTGCCCCCTTCTTGGCGGATGATTGCCCCAATTCTTCAATTTTCTTGGGCAGAGTAGATAAGACCTCTATGACCCCCTTCATGAATTTGGGAACATATTTGGCAGTCATCATGGCTTTGATGGTATAGAGGGCTCCACTGTATAGTTGCTCAGTCGAAGTATATATTGCCTTCAACTTCATCAAACTATCAGAGGATAGCTGGCAGCTTCTCTTTCCTGCAAGAAAAATTAGAAGTTATCAGCCGCCCGAAAGATATTTTTGATTCAACAAGGAAATTTTCTAAGCCGTACATACTTAACAAAGATAGCGGAAGTCATCTTGGATATATGGCCCTTGAGGGTTTTCAATTCTTCTGCTATAAGCTTAAGCTACTCCTCGGTGTCGTTTGTGTGCTTTGACAGGTCGGCTTGTTCAGACTCGGCAGTCTCCTTATAAGTAGCAAAGTCAATTTGGAGCTTCTCAAGTTTTTCAACACCCACCCGTAATTTCTCTTTTGATGTGGCTCAAGCAGTCTGGGGTGGTAAGATTTGCCCTTAAGTCGGCCCGCTCAGACTCGGCTGCATCTAATGCCTCCTGCATTGTACAAGTAACAGATCATAAAAGTTAAGTCGTCAGGATGAAGCAATAATGAAGCTATTCTGATACAAGTCCCAAGCAGATTACAAGCAATATACTTGGCACTTGGGGGCTAATGTCTGTATTTTCTCTGAAGGTCTGCATGGAATTTTCGGCTCATCATTCTCATAATGACCCGGACTTGGGGGCTACACCCGGCGAGCTTCTTAATCATGGAAATTTTGTCTCATCATTCTCATAATGACTCGTACTTGGGGGCTACACTTGGATCTAGTTTTCAAGTAAGTACCGGCTTATATACATATTAACCCGTTACTTGTGGGCTACAGGCTAAGTGATTTGCACTACGACAAGATACAAGAGAATAAGAGTACCTCATATTTTTCTTCATTAATCCAACAGGCTTGGATTCCATGTTGCGGCTGGCAGAACGGCGATTCAAGTAACCAGCATGCAGATCATCCGCAGTCATTTTCTCTAACACAGGAAATCTGAAATCAAGTTTCTCTGGAGAACAAGTGTCAATCTTGTTGGCGTGTTTTGTCAGTACATGAGGTGTAGGAGATTGCTAAACCGTCCCAGTGATGGTAACTTCAGGATGAGACGGGTCTTCGACGGCTGTTGAAGGACTGGGCGGTTTAGGGTCAGCCATTGGACTCTCAGGAGTCGTCATGCGGCGATCTTCTGGCTCAGAAGGTGGAGGAGTGTGACCAGGTCCATCCTTATTATCATCAGAAGGTTCAGCGTGAGTAGAAGAGTTCGGCTCAGCATTCTCCGGCTTTTGGGCGGTAGGAAGAACGGTAGACCCGCCTGTCTTCCTTCGCTTTGCTTGAGCCCTGGAAGTGAAAAGAGTCATTATGCAGTACAAGGACAATACAGATAATATACACATTGGAAGGTAAAAGGCATACTCTGGGTTGGTCTTCATAGGAGGAAGCTTGGAGGCAGTTGAGTCGCCAGACGAAGGGGGTGACTCCTATAAAATTGAGACAATAAAGCACAAGAGTAAGGTGACAGTACGGGAGTATAAGGAGGATATTGGACTTGGTTAAAAGAGCACCTCAGCAGGTCATTTCCGCGGAGCCGGAGAGTTTGGTAAGCCGGCCATAAGATCTTCAAAACCGGTGCTCCGGGTCTCAAGTCAAGAGTCGAGTTGTTGCTTTTTCAAAGGAAATTCGAGATCTAAGTAAGCAAGATGATGCGAAAAAGGAAATTTTTGGACGGGCCACCGTATTTTCTCTCACGGTAAGACCTTTGAGTCAGAGGAAATGTAAGTTACCTCAGGGGCGTTGGCGCGACTTGTTTCCGTCTCCTCCTGTGTACAATCGTCGTCAGTAAGTTGCATGAAAAGACAGCCAGGGGAGTCAAGTTTCTACCTCTGAATCATCCAGTTCAAGCAGTTCTTGAGCCAAAGTTTTCTTCTTACGATCACAGGCTTTCACTGCCTAAGACTTCTTCTTCCTGGGGGGGTATATTTTTTCTTCCAGAAGCTAGAGCCAGCCTGTATGAAGAGCCGCCAAAAGAGTTAAAGGTGCCAGGTACAATGTTAAGACATGAACAACAGTTTTGAAAAGAAGGCCTTTCTTACATCCGGAGCTGGGTTTGTGACGCAGAAGGGTTTTAACCCGGTTGTATTGCAAGCCTCCTGGGTTTCACGGATAAGTGATTTGACAGCAAAGTTAACATTTTCTTCTGTCAGAGGGGTGTGGTTGAAACAGAGAGGATCATTCATGTCGCCTGTATATTCACACATAAGCCGGTCACGCCAGCTTAGTGGCAAAATTTTCCATGAGACCCAGCAGTGGGTTAAGTCGACTCCAGTTAAGCCGTTCTCTAGAAGGGCCTTGATTTTTGCAAAAGTCAGAGCATACTTCGCTTGTTTTGCGGCGGACATCCGGTCCGGAAGTTCAGTGGAAGTGAAGAGCCGGGTAGGGCGATAACCCGATAGTGGATTTTCTCCTTCTAGAGAGGTGTCCTTGCAGTAAAACCAAGTTATATTCCTATCCTTGGGTGGCTTGGCAAAAGGACAGCCGGATAGGGCAGATATCTTCGTCTCTGGATGAAGACGCTGCCGAGCTCCAAGCTTGGTCCAGGTGCCACTTTAGTTTGGCAGTTGACGTGGAAGAAGTTACGGAAGAGGTCAACAGACGGATCTTCTTGCAAATAAACTTCACACGGGACTTGGATGGCACATATTGGTAACAGAGTTTGGGGCAATGTCTTGAGGATGAAGCTTGAAAAAGTGGAGGACGTCTCAAAAGAATTTTGACTCGGGCGGGCTGAAACCGCGGAGAAGGTGATCAGTGAATATGACAACCACCCCTTCCTTAGGGGTGGGTCTCTTCTCTGACCCAAGAATCCGCCAATGAATGAAATCCCGAGCCGGCAATGAGCCCTTCTCTACGAACTCAAGGAGGAATTGCTCGGTCACTCCGGAGCCGACCCAGTCACAGGATGAGGGTGCTCGTGACATGGTGGCAGGTCAAACTGTGAGAAAGTGCAAGGTATGGCGAGTTAGGAAAGCTAAAATATCAAAAGAGCTACCGTCAGCATGATGGAGGACATCTAAGCCGCCAAAATGTTTATCAGAGAGCCGGCAAGGTAATGACGGGTTAGGTTGACAGGATGATGCCAGAAATATTACTAAGTGTGAAAAACAGGTTTCGCGTGATATGGCCGTCGTTATAAGATCTACGGGTGGGGAAAATGAAGTTTAATTCAAGACCTAGAAAAGGTGTCATGGAAGAACAGGCAGCTATTGCGCAGAGAAGGGCAAGAGGTAGATCTATGATGGGTAAAATTTTATCTCGAATAAATGGCCGCAGCGGATTGATAGCGATATGAGGTTCAAAAGATCACTTACTAGTCTACATTACGAGAGGCAATGCGATGAACAACGATGAACAGCAATGAGCACTGAAGAAACCCGACGAACTCAAGGGGATCCCATGTGAGAGGGATTCCGATCTAATGAGGTTGAGAGGAGTACCTTGCGGACGCGGTTGATGCGGGGTGAAACTCTGGACTAACTTAGGCTGATGCGGTGGTTGACGTTGAGGACGGTGGCGAGATCCAGTCGGCACGGCAGAGCTCTGGAAGCACAGGCATCGGGAGGAGGAAGAAGGCTAGTGGCGGCGGAGAAAAAGAAAAAGACCCCCTCATGGCCCTATTTAAGAGATGGGATGGCAAACAGTGCGCGCAGGGATCGAGCAGGCGATATGATGATTGACCGAAGGGTACGCCTCGATTTTCGGGCCGACCATTTAATGGGAAGATCCGTTGCGAACATCATGAAATCTTTTCGGTATATCCATAGGTGACGTCATAGCGGGTTATGAACTCTCTTCTTTCAGGTGACAAGGACGTGAGACTCGCTGCTAAACGAAATGGACGATTGACATGGACAGGATCAAATCAATCTGCGCCTAATGTTGGGGATAGAACCCCATGGTAAGACCCGCCTAGGAGGGGCCGGGTCATACTTGGCGGCTCGCTATCAAGTGGGCTGCAACAGGAAGGCTAGGCCATGTGGTGGCATACCAGATGGGCTGAGATGGAGGCCCAGACACAGAAGATGGCATAAGACCCGGGCGGGTGAGCCGCCCGGAGACATCTTGCCAAAGGAGGCAAGGTGGCTTAGAGACAGGACCAGACACGTTGTCAAAGTCAGTTTGGGACTTGTGTAACCCAGGGCCTTGACCTCCTATATAAAGGCAAGACCCGGGAACGGCTTAGACATAAACCAATAAATCGAGAGCTAGGTCAAGCGAGTACGCTCCCTTGTAATCGATACTCCAATGAATATACACAAAGCAGGACGTAGGCTTTTACCTCTTTCGAGGGGACGAACCTGGGTATACCCGTGTCCTTCATCCCGATTAACCCCTTTGAGTCCACCGCCTTAGCAATGGCCTCGAACCTAAGTCTTCGGACATCTGCCATGATAAAAGCACGATAGAGAGGGAGAGAGTGAACGTATTAGGTTACACTCCACAATTGGCTCCTCCTTATATAGGTCGTCAGGTATATGGGCCTGGGCCAGGCCCAAGACCGAGTCCACGAACAACCCATGGTCCAACGTATCAGACAGCACTTTTGTTAATGACTCATTAATTAATCCACAATTATTTAACCCTTTCCGATCGGCCAAAATAAGTCTCGGCTCATTCCTGCAACCCGCGGCACGCGCGCGCATCGTGATGAGGCGAGGCATGGCGTGGCGAGGGGAGGCGGGCGGCGGCGGAGGAGGAGCGTGTGTGTACAACTCCTCTTCACAAGCTCACAATGGCAAGTGATAGAGCAGCCCTTATAAAGGGTCTCACTCTTACTACTATAGCAGTATGGTACTAAACTTCCCACCACTTATTGTACACTCACATGGGCCATAGAGATTAACCAGGGATTATTGTCTTATATGGGCTTAAGCCCATCTATAGTCCAACAATCCCCCACTAGATCTCGAGGCACATAAGTTTGTCAATTGTTCCAAACAATGTTTAATATACCATAATTTTTAGTGAAGATTGTTAAGTTGAACTTCCACCTAGAGCAATAGGATTAGACTTCTTCACAATTGAAGAATGGACTATGCCTTGAATTGTTAGCTTAGCGTGCAGAAGTTTCGCCTATTGTCAGCTGATACGTGCCTGCCGAAGGCTAAACCCCACGGGTGGAGCTTATTAGGCATACTCCTTACCTTCTCATGAGCTTCCTAGAGATTACCCAATATCATAGACTGTGACAAGCAGTCAGGATCACATAGGTGTGTTCCTCCAAAGAATGCTCTGTAGGTTCGCATCTTGCTTACACAAGCTTTAGAACACATTAAGACAAAGTCAGACTGCCTTACAGATTACGAGAGTATTGCATCTCCAACGGAGTGGGTTAGTAAAGATACTCTCCTCAGTTAACCACTAGATTGTTTTCCTGGGTACTAATTCACGTGATCTCCGATCACATAGGTTGGGTTACCCCATGTCAACTTACGTGGGTCATGCCCATCTCCCTCGATGCATTTTCTAACACAATCTGTGAAAGCCCTTTTGTAAACGGATCTACCAGATTCTTAGCCATCTGGATATAATCCAACGCTATTACTTCGGAGTTTCTTAAATGCCTGACAGATTTCAATCTTCTTCTTATATGCTTTCTGGATTGCATGTTGTCCTTTGAACTCTTATCCTTGGCAATCATTGTTTGATTTTCACAGTTCATAAGGATAGCCAGGACTGGCTTATCAACCACTGGCAAATCCATCAAAATCTCTCAAAGCCATTCTGCTTCGACGCATGATGTGTCTAATGTTGTGAGTTCTGCTTCCATAGTCGAGCTTGTTAAGATCGTTTGCTTTCAATACTTCCAGGAAACAGCACCACCACCAAGTGTGAAGGCATATCCACTTGTGGATTTCATCTCATCAGCATCAGATATCCAATTTGAATCACTATACCCTTCGAGTACTGTCGGGTACCCAGAATAGTGAATTCCATAGTTCACAGTACCTTGCAAATAATGCATGACTCGTTCGATGGCATGCCAATGCACATCTCATGGATTGGAAACAAACCAGCTCAATTTGCGCATAGCAAATGAGATGTCAGGTCGAGTAGCACATGCTAGCTACATGAATGAGTCGATCACTTGAGAGTGTCTCAATTGATCAAAAGTCGTGCCTTCATATGGGCCATAGAGATTAACCAGGGATTATTGTCATATATGGGCCTAAGCCCATCTATAATCCAACAGAGACATCTTTAGCATTTCCCCTGTCCCTTGGTGGCTAGGGCAAAACTTTCCCCTCCAAGTTTCGCCAATGAGCCCCTGGATGCGTCTCATCTCTGCCTGTTGCTCCGAGAGCCGATGGTGAGGAAGGGAATCCACACGCCTCCGCTCCGATTAGTAAGTAGGGGTTTTTAATCATTCCAGGTGTAGCGCTTGGACGGATGGAAACACTTTTTCTTCGAGTTTGTCTTCCAGGTTCGATCCTACTCGAGTTCGTTCATACGGACATAGTCAACGGAGCTCCGACATAGATTCCTGTAATCTACTTGGGGCGATGAGGTTAGGTTTTTTACCATATCCGGGATTTGGTGTCATGTTCTTTAGATCTATTCAAGGATTCAACGGCATCCTTGGGGGCATATGTGCACGAAGACTTTCCAATTGTCAACGACCAGATCAAATCGTCTCCTGTAGTGGAGCAGTAGCGACGGTATTGGTCGTTTGGTGGTCTTCGAATCGCAATGCAAATTTTATTATGTTTGAGATACTTTGTACTTCAGGTGAGCTTTGATAATAGATCTTGATTCTTTTTCAAAAATTAATAGAAGATGAAGGAGAACATAGTGACCTACTATGAAGAGTGTTAAAAAATATCAGCAAGGAAAAAATTGGAACAACATGGTCCAATACATAAGATATTTTTTGAATTAATAACGTAAAATTGACACTTCATAGTGTGGTCAGGCAAGTTGATACTTCTCAGCTATTTTGGACATGCAGACTTCATTGACAAAATTACTCACTCGGTCAACCAGGCAAGCAGCTGATAGCATCAATCGAAAAGGAATCAACTTGCTGATCACTAAGAACTAAAAGGTGTACTTGTTATACATCACGACGTGATCATGGTAAGCAAACTGATGTCAACATCCACTCAGAAAAAAATTGTGCGACTTACAAGCACAGCAAGAAACATTCTGAGCAAAAGATCATGGGGCTGTTTGGACTGCAGCCCTCAGCTGCCAAACCAAAAAATCGGTCATTGACCAAGTCTGGCTTCCCGTTTGGATGGTAACCAATATTTGGTGCGCCCTATCTAGTCCCACTTCTCCAGTTAAGCTCGATGCCAACAAATTGGCAAGTCTGGGGTGGCTAAAACCTGCGCCAATAAATTGGCTAGCCAACGATTGGCAGGGCTCACACAGGCAAGAACCAAACAGCCACATGATCTTTATCAACCATTTGTGTGCCTATACCAAACAAGGAAAACATGACACATATACTAAAGATCTGGTCAATTTCATGACTAGGCGTGTTTGGTTAGTTTCTGCTACAGTACCTGTGTTGCATACCCATCTCTAGCCAGCCTGGTTCTTCATATACAACCTCATATGCAGCAGATGCAACATGTTTGGTTGCCTGCATCGCATGAAGGGGCACTTACCCCTGCTGTTTGGTTGTCGTTTTTGTGCTTAGGGTGTGAGCAGATGCAAACTTCTGCTATTTGGTTGCAAACAGCGTTTGTGTTCTGCTCATCCCATTCAAATGTGGTGTCCTTACCACCACATGATCATCAAAAAGCAAGAAATGGGAATCACAGCAAACTACTCAGATTAACAGCAAACTACTTATATTAAACAAAGCAACCAACGGAAATGACAGCAATAGCAAACTCAGATTAACAGCAGGGGCATCCTCCTTCCCTGCTCGACGCCAGGGTGCCGCTCCTGGCCAAAATATTAACAAGTTCACGGCACAAGTACCATAAGTTCTAGCGAGACAACATAAGAAGTTCAACACTAACACCTAAGTTAACTACATTGCATGCAACGCAGTTGTGCTTACTGCAACGAAACCTGCACATGATTGAGGAGTCGTGGTTGTAGATTTGGACCTTCAGGCCGAGTCCTGAGATGCGAAGAACGAGGAGGTTGTCGGGGACGATCCGGTGGCGGTGGCAGAAGTAGTTCCAGCCCCGGCCAAGCACCATGTGCCCCTCGAAGTTCTGGACCTGCACCCAGAACTCGCACCACTTGTTCGCCGAGAGCCTGACCATGCGCGAGAGCCGCTTAATGACCAGCCACTCGTTCATCACCTCTGCGAACTTGCGAGGGATGACGAGCATGGCGAGGTCTTCAGCGTCCTTGATCTACTGGTAGAAACGCAGCGGCTCCCGGGCCCCCTCCTCATGGACGGTCCTCAGAGATCGTCCCCTTGAACGAGGCAGGCTCATGAAGGCGATCCTGCCAGGGAGGTCCACCCTCTTGAGCCACCTGTTCATGGGGATGAGATCCTCGGCGCCCTCAGCTTCGACCACCACATGTGCTCCTCCACCTGCCACGTCCCAGTCAGTCTTTAATATCTTGTCAGTTAAGATGACAAGTATTAGAGGTGCTTGCAAAATGAACAACCACTGATCAGTGGCATTAGCACTTCTGCAAATGCCACTGATCAGTTGCACTAGCACAACAACATTTGGCACTGGTCAGAGACATTTTCTCAAGAGCAAATGTCACTGATCAGTGCACAAACTCTTTGCCAAATGCCACTTATCAATGGCACTTGCTCTTGAGAAAATGCCACTGATCAGTGGCATCTTGTCTTCTGCAACTGCCACTGATTAGTGCACTATCCTAAGCATGGAAACATCTAAAAATAGCACCCATGTGCACCCATGCACCTTTGGCAGCATCCAAAAATGGTCCTACTACATGCACGTATAACAATCTAGAGCATGCAACACAAACCCTAACTTGAACATGTATGTAGCAACTTGAACAAGAACATGAACATGATCCTAGCTTCAACATGAACATGCCATTTGCATGAACACTGATCGTAGCAAGATCCTAGCAAGACCCTAGCACTATAGAAGAACATTATCCTAGAACACATACTATAGCAAACAAGAACAGATCGGTCGGATTCGATTCGATTGGGATCGAATTGAATCGGATCTACTCGAATCCTACAAAAGTAGTAGTGCATGCCTAAGAAAGAAACCCCTAATCTACATCTACGAGCAAGCATTGGGGATTCTTTGACTCACCGAAGCTTGCACAGTCACAGCAAACCGAGGCAGGGGTGAAAACCGCGGCGGGAAGGAGAGAGGTGGCGGAGCAGAGGAGGAGCCGGCCCTAGCGACGGCCAGCGACATCGGCCCCGTGCTCATGGCCACGCCAGAGGTCGAGGAGGACGACCCGCCGACAGGAAAAAAACCTTGGACGGGGGTCAAGAAAACCCCCCCTGCCCAATGAGGTCCCCAGGAGTGGCGGCTCCGTGGATTGCACTGGCGTCGAGCCCAGGACCGTGAGGTCCGGAACCGCAGCGGAGCAGGAACGACCAGCACCGCATTGGTCGGCCCTCGTGGTGGCCGGCAGTAGATGGGGGGCATCGCTCGCAGCGCCGACGCCAGGTCCCTGCCCGAGTTCACGAGCCCGACCACCCAGCGGTTCTGGATGTTGGCGATGCGCATGTCGACGAAGGTCAAAGGACGGCGCGGCGGTGGGCGAGGCGGAGCCATCGGAGGAAAGGAGAGGGAGGGGCGGTGACAGGAGAGTGGGAGGGGAGTTATGAGACGCCCCCTCCGTCTCCCGTGCTTCCCGAGGCGTCCAACCTCCTCGCACGCATGGCCGCGCCGAGTCAGGCTCACGAGAAGCTGCCGATTCGGCAGTTTCCACCGGGCCAGGCTCAGGCCTGCTTTAATGTTCATGCGGGCTACGAATTGCATGCAGCCCAGCCAACCAAACAGGCCACGCACAGCCCGCACGGGACTGGTTGGGCTGCATGCGGGGAACCAGACACGCCCTATATGAAGATCGGAGTAGTTGTAGTACTGGATAGAAATTTCAGAACAGAAACAATATTTGGACGCTGGATCTAGTAAAATCACAAGTACCACGAACATGATCATTAAGAAAGCATCGGGTCATAAATAGATAGTACTCTCTCCGTTCCTAAATATTTGCCTTTGTAGATATTTCACTATGAACTACATATGGATGTATATAGACATAATTTAGAGTATAAATTCATTCATTTTTTTCCGTGTGTAGTCCATAGTTGAATCTCTAAAAAGACAAATATTTAGAAACGAAGGGAGTAATATAACACTACTGAAATCATAAATATAATTATTAGGTCTCAGCATAAAGCATTAGGCCTCAGCAGTGTCGCGGATACCACAGAATCGTGTGCCTATAAAAGTCTTGGCAATTGCTACAAATCAGTGTACCCAAAATACACTAAGGTCATAATCGCAGGCCATTACAAGTCCATTACGGACAATGATCAAACTACTAGTAATAAGTTACCACAGCACATAACTGGTTTGCTTCAGTCCTTAGTCTTAGCATGGGGGACTTGGTCGCCTGATTTCATGTTCTTCGCATGTTCACTTGAGCTATGAAATCAAAAATAAAAAGCTCATAAAAAATGACATGTAACGAAATCATTGTAGCAAATAAAAGAACAGAAAATAGTTTCTACCGTTCCACAACCTTGCTAATTAATACTCACTCCGTCCCGAATTACTTGGCGCTGAAATGGATGTATCTAAACCTGTAATACGTGTAGATACATCCATTTCAGCATCAAGTAATTCTGGACAAAGGTAGTACACATTTCATTATTAAGCGCATTAATGATAGATACTTGTATAAGTGAATATAGTGGTGACCACTTTGAACTAAAAGTTGTACTTGTTATACATCGCGCCGTGATCATGGTAAGCAAACTGATGTCAACATCCACTCAGAAAAAACTGTACTTGCTACAGCGTTCTGATCATGGTTTTCAATTTTGAATTTTCTTCGTTGTGCTTTAAGTAGGCCATAATTAATCCAAGCAGGTGATAAAATGAGTAGGTACTTCGTTGTGACATAATTGATTACGCTATTGGCACCAACAGTTACTGAACAGCGGAGATCTTTTTCTATCATTAGCAGCGGTGAGATTCTACTTAAATTAAAATGCAAAACTTGGCAATTTGGCATGAAAGGTGGATGCAGCTTCAACTGCACAGATATGTCATTTTTAACTTTTTTTTATTATACAAAATGTGGTAGATATCATTTCAACTGAAATTATGATGTTGCAAAAACGGTCAAAAAAGTTCTTGTACTTTTTTAATTAATTACCGTCTATTAGATCGTCATTATCACCACTCCTAAACTGAACAAATACCACTCCGCACAAATAATAAACAAAGCAACAGCTTGTCCGCAGGGCACAAATATAAATTTGAGATGCAAATACCTGGTGGGATTTTAAGAACTTCGGAAGTTCTGAGGGAAGAAAGGTTTGGAGAAAATTGGCGTTCCGCCGAACCATATCAGCGTCTTCTCCCAATAGGTCTTCCTTCCCATTAATATATGGATGGGTTGAAAGCAGCTTTTTGGTACTCATATCAAGAGTAACTACGGAAACCTTGTTAACATGTTCCAGAGGCTCCGACATCAGAAAATATACCACATTTGGGTCCTCCATACTTACAACAGGATGCTTCAGAAGTTCATGCGAGAGTTGAGGGTTAATACTCCACAATTCATAGCATGTGATGAAGAAAAGCATATCACACTCCATGCCACCACTCTGTGTTATCCTCAAAGCGTAGTAGGTGATCATGAAACCCTCCTTGTCATCAGAGCCTAGTGGATCAATAATGTTACCATCCTTACAGACTACATCAACAAACCTCAGCTCATCACAAACCATGCTGCCTTTGGTTACACCCACAACGCGGCTGGCCTCCTGGAATCTCAATGGATATTGATGTAAACAAGGCTCAAGTATAGGTAGTCGGAGGTAAAAGATGTTGGGCTTTTGTTTGAACACCTCACAAAATAAGATGCCTCCCCCACCATAATTAACCCAACACAAATACTTGTTGAACGGAACTACTTTGTCCATTCTCCAATTGTCCAAAACAGATCTTTCATGTCCTTCATGCTGGATTGGCAGCCACTTCTCACTCTTCCATTCGGGAAGAATATTGCTTACTTTGGAGCGGAGGACACACAGCTCAGCCTCAATCTTTCCCGACTCATCGTTGGATCTACGAAGGTTCAACTGCGCCAAAGCAAATTCTTCTTCTCCGCGGCACAAGATGCTAATGGGGTTAAGATCAAACGAGCGGGGCATGGTTACCTTCTCCCCATCCCTCCAATCCACCAGCGCAGGTTTGTCACACTTGGGGATCTTTTCGAGCAGTAGCGACCTCTGGGACGGCGAGGATTGGGCTCGGCTGATGAAGTAGTCCTGCTCGTAATTGCAGGTGAGCCTGAACAGGACGAGATTGCGGTGTGACGCTACGAGAACGCACTGAGAACCGCCCCTTGGGCCGCCGGGACACTGTAGGTAAAGGCGGGAGATGCCCCGGGGCCGGAGGGTGAGGAAGGCCACGGAGAAGTTGCCGCCGTAGGAGCTGGTGCCGTCGGCCTTGGTGAAGGGCGCGGCGTCGCTGTCGTTAAGAGCATCTCCAACGGCGCGCCCCGCGTTAAAAACTATTTTACCGCGCCCAGCGTTCGGTCTGGCGTGACAACCAGCGCTCGTTCTAACATCACGTTAAAATGCAGCGCGGACAGTTCCAGCAGCGCGTAAAAATGCAACGCGCGAACTTTCGCACAAATAACATATGCATTCCAAATACAAGTAAAAAATCAAACACAAACAAAATAAATCAACAATAAATAGTTCAGTTTCGTTATTACAACTCAAACAAATAGTTTATCATTTAATACAACAAATAGTTCAATAACACAACAAATAGTTCAACAATACAATATCGAACTCACAAATCATGATGCTCTTTGTCGCCCATTCTTTTCCCATCACTCCTCAATGAGATCCTTTTGAAGATCATTATGCGCTGCGGGACGTCGAATAGCATGATATGAGACAACAAAACGGGCCACCCTTGCAACCCTCCGTCGCACTCGCATGGGATGTCCCAGAGCTCGTACTGAGAGTAGTCTATATCTTGGTCACGCTTATTCTCGATAATCATATTGTGCATGATCACACAAGCGTGCATGATGTACCAAAGCATTTTTTGATCCCAAAATCTAGCCGGTCCTCTCACAATAGCAAATTGGGCTTGCAAAATCCCAAAAGCTCTTTCCACATCTTTTCTAGCCGCCGCTTGAGCATTGTGGAAATCTAGATTTTTCTTACCAACCGGTTTTTTCAACGGCTTCACTAACGTTTGCCACTTTGGGTAGATGCCAACCGCAAGATAATAGCCATAGTTGTATGTACAGCCATTTGCTACAAACTGCAGCGGTGGCAAATCACCATTTGCAATCTTATTCATCAGTGGTGATCGGTTGACAACATTGATGTCATTCAAAGATCCAGGCATTCCAAAGAAAGCATGCCAAATCCAAGTCTCTTGATCGGCCACCGCTTCAAGGATTATAGTGGAACCCTTTTTTGGCCGTGGAATTGCCCATGCCATGCCTTTGGACAATTTTTTTCAATTCCAATGCATGCAATCTATTGAGCCAAACATACCTGAGAAGCCGCGATCTTTGTTCATCTCCAATAGCCTTGCGGCATCTTCAGCATTGGGACATCTCAAATACTCCTGGCCAAACACTTGAACAATTCCAACTGCGAAGCGCTTGACACACATGATGGCTTGGCTCTCACCCATAGCCAAGTGATCATCAACTAGCTCAGCCGGGATACCGTATGCCAACATACGCAAAGCGGTTGTCACCTTCTGAAAGTTGCTATGCCCGAGCTCTCCGGCGGCATTCCTCCTTTGCTGAAAAAAATCGGTCATGGCTTGCTAGTTTCTCTACAATGCGTCTGAACAACTCGTTGCTCATCCTAAACCGGCGATGAAAGTACGACTCCGGGTATTGGGATTCTCCACGAAATAGTGCCTCATCAATCTGTTACGGGCATCGATCCTATCCCTCCAAATTTTTTGCCGACCCATAACCGAACCACCGTGCTTCGGTTTTTTATTGATGTGCATAGCTAGGATCATTGCAAGATCCTCCTCCTCTTCCATATAGAATTCTTCTTTGGAAGAATCATACGAAGAACTCATGTACAATGTTCAGTACTAGGCTATAGCAACTACAATCAACATGCACCAAATTCATGAAGTTTGAGCAATACATACCTTGCGGGCGTTTTGTCGAACACCTTGCGGGCGCCGAGCGGCAGCGAGCGGCCGCGCGCTGTTCGTCGGAGGACCGCCGGGCGCGAGGGGCGGCGGTGACTAGGAGGAGGCGAAGGAAGCCGCCGCGGCGTGGGGATAGGCCGGGGAAGCGCCGGAACGGTCGCCAGGCGGCGCCACGGATGGATGGGGTAGGTGGAGTTGCGAGCGAGCGTTCAAGAGTCCAGCGCGCGGGAGCAGGCGCAGCAAATAAGTGGCGTGCGATGGCATTTCGCCCCGCGCGCTGAACTAGATATGCCACGCGTGCGATTTTTGCGCCTCCGATGGAGCGCCTGGAGCGGTAGCGCGCGCAAAAACCACTGATTTTTCAGCGCGACGCTAATATAGTGCGGCTATTGGAGATGCTCTAAAGGACTCCCTGCAGAAAACGAATCGCTCGAGCATCATCCAGTCGGGAAGGGCGGCGGCCATGGCTGGAGATGGATTTTCCTTTAGCGGGGTTAGAGCATCTCCAGCCGTTGTGCCACCAGGAGGCATTTTTTCGGCCTCATGGGTTGCCCCGGCGAAAATTTGTTAACGGGGATGAAATTTTTTCCAACCATCCCCACCCAGGCGTCACATGCAGAGAGAAGAAAGAGAGGGAGGAAAGATTTCTTTTTGCATGCACATGGGTGGGCCTAAGAGAAAAAGTGAGGAGGGACGCGGGAGAGAGGCTGACAAGTGGGGTTTTGCATGCAAAAGATAGCGTCGGCGGTCCCAAGTGCCCCTGGGGGGCTGGATTTGGCTTAGGTTCGCTGGGGCTATTTTAGTCAAATCCGGCGAAAAACGACGTCTTGAGGACGTGGCTGGGGCTATTTTTTCCGCCGGCGTAGAAAAAATGCCCCTGGGGGCTTCCTGGGGAGACAGCTGAAGATGTTGTTAAGGTTTCAGTGCCGCCTGCCCATGGCGGAGGGGAAGACGAGCAAAGGGGATCGCGATGTTACTGTAGTAGGCAAATTATGCACGTGAGAGATAAATTACTCCTACGCTTTCCCTCTGCCACGGGCAGGCGGCACCAAGAAGACTTGGGCCGGGCTAGTTTCGGTTGCCATCGGTTTTGAGAACCTTATACGAGGTTCCTTGAACCCGGGTTTTTTTTGCTTTTTTCTTTTTTCATTTTTTGTTTCTTTTTCTTTTGTTTTTTAAGGTTATTTTGTTTTTTTAAACTAAGTCCATGGTTGCAAATTGATCTTGAAATTGCGAAATACTCTTGGTTTCATAAAACTATTCTAAATTTCAGATAACTCCAGTTTTTTAAAACACATCACAACTTCAAAAAATGTTCGGGATTTTAAAAAAATGTTTGATATTTTCAAAACATGTTCGGACTATTAAAAGAGTATACTATTTCAGAAAACTTTATTGTTTTCGTTTTCATTTTCGCTTCACTTTTTTTTCTTATTCCCTTTTCCTATTTATTTCTTGTGACACTTTCTAAGTTTTGTTTTGAATTTTAAAAAATGTTCCGTGTTTAAAATTTTCTTCAAAATTTCCATTTAAATTTTCGTGCTTCAAAATGTAATCAAGAATTACAAAAAATGATCTTGCTTTAAAATGTGTTCATATTTTCAAAATTGTTTGTGTTTCAAAAATTATTGTCGTATTAAAAAACTGCACGTTTTTTTTCAAAAAAGTTACTTTTTCATAAATTGGTCACAATTTTTAAAAAAATTTATTGTTTTCTAAGTTTTATAAAAAAATGTTTTACGAAAATGTTTCTCTTTTCTAAAAGTTTGCTCACAAACTGAATGTTTTCAAATTTTGTTCACGAATTTAAAAATGTTCATGATTGAAAATGTTTGGGAATTTTTAAAAAAGTTCTTCATTTTCTAAAAATGTTTGCCTTTTCAAAAAAATATACGTAAGTTCAAAAAATGTTCCCGCTTCCAAAATGGTTCACCAATTTCAAAAAATATTCTTATTGAAAAAATCTTATATGTTTTTAAAATGTTCCTGTTTTCAAACTTTTCATAGACTAAGAAAAATTTTATGTTTTCCGAAAATGTTTGTGTATTTCAAAAATTATTCAGAAATTAAATGAATGTTCCCATTTTACAAATTTGAATATCGAATTTTAGAAGCATCCGTGTTTCCAAAGAAACTTTCACATTTTACAAAAAATCATAGTTTCAAGGATTGTTCACATACTCAAAAAATGTTTGTGTTTTTAAAAATACTTCAGAAATTCAAAAAGATTTCCATTTATAAATATTGTTCATAAATACAATAGTTGTTTAGGTTTCATAAATTCAAAACATTTCAAAACAATAACCTTTTAGAGAAAAATGCAAAAAAAATAAAGAATAAGAGAAAAAAATGGAAAGAAGTAAATAAAAATCGAAAAAGTTGGAAAAAGAGAAGAAAAAACGAGCTGGTTAACTGGGCCGGCCTAGTCACTTCGGTAGCGCCCCTACCTATGCGAAGCAGTGGCAATTTGCCGCAATGCGCGACAGATAGGAGTTCCCCTGAAACCCTAAACGAGCATAGGAACCTTCACGAGCTAGGAGGCCCTTTGTGCAGCCCGTTTCAGGTTCGCCGTCCACGCGGCGGGCTCTCTGGACTATTTGCGTTAGGCTTCCCTTGGGATCCATGATCCGTTTTTAGGTTGGGATTCGATGCATGGCGCGACTTTTTTTTAGAATAACTTGTCCTTTGATTGACTAGTATAATGCTCGTGCATTGCCATGGGCCATAAATATGTGTTTATCAGTTGTAAACATAACCACAATGCATATAAAAAATTGCATGCATAGAAATTATAGCATGTAACAATGAGAAGTGATTGAAATCCACTTCAATGATCCAACTAATTATCTCTTCACGGACTAAGATCTACTTGATGTGTTTAAGATATTTTTATACAATGTGAGGAATGTTGTCTTCACCTTCATTGCATGACACAATGTGAGGCGCATCCTGATTTTGGCGAGTCTTAAATTATAGGCTACATATAGATCATTAGGTTGGTGTTTTTCCTAGAAATCACTTGTTATGCTATGTGGCATTGATGTCAACATATAGAAGCTCCTCCTTTCTACTTTTTTGAGAGGAAAAAAACAGCCACTCCTTTCACTCATGCACCGCACAACCGCCTTCTACTATGCTCGCACAACCAACCAACCACCTATTATCGCTGCATCTCATCTCCCTGCCATAGCGTTGCCTTAGCCATCTCTCCTGTGCACCTCTCCTCCATGCCATGACGAAGCCCGCCCACTCCTCGCCCCGCCGCCTCAAATCTCATCCATGACATCGCTAGCCCCCTCCTCTCCCTGCCACGATGTGGCCTGCCTCCTTCTCCCTCTAAAAGCCTCTCGCATTGCCGCCTCGACACCGAGCTAGCCCACCGGTCTAGCATCCTGGATAGCTGGATCCGCCTGAGAGGTGGAAAAGGGTTGACAACCCTCTGTTGGTGCCATTCACATAGCTGACCCATTCGTATGTGGGTTGGACAACCTCATGCATTGTAACACCCAAGATGTGATCCTATACTTATTTTGGCTCGAGGGCCTCGACAGGGATAGAAGCGCATCTCGTCGTTTCGCAAGAATGGATATCATTACAAGTACATGTACAGAAGAGATGAGTATATGGAATTGGCTTACACTCACCACAAGCTACATCAAGATCACACCAATACAACAACATATTCAATCATCATACATAAGAGCAGGGTCCGACTACGGACGAAATCAAACGATAAAATGACATCCATCCTTGATATCCCAAGCTGCCGGCCTGGAACCCATCCTAGATCGATGAAGAAGAATAACTCCAAATCAAAAAAAGCATTGCGCTCACGTCAAAGCATCGCATTACGTGTACCTGCAATTGTTGTAGTAGTAATCTGTGCGCCACAAGGACTCAACAATCTCATTTCCAAGGATATCAAGACTAGCAAAGCTCAATTGGTGAGGTATGGTTAAGTGGTGAGGCTGCAACAAGCAATTAAGCATTTATTTGAGTGGCTAACTTACGAGTGCAGAAAATAAGTATGGTGGTCTACGCAAAACGGGCGTGAACTAATAATGATCACTAAGTGATCCTGAACAACTGCTTACGTCAAACATAACCCCACCGTGTTCTCTCTCGAATAAGGACACACAAGAAGAGACAGTCGCGGTTACACACACACAGTTGGTGTATTCTATTTGAGTTTTCTTCAAGTTTGCTATGACCAGGTGTTAAACAAAGTTTTCAAGTTGCCACATAACCGTGGGCACGGCTTTCCGAAAGATTTAACCCTGTAGGGATGCTCCAACTCATCCATCATAAACTAACCACACGCCGCGGAATAACCTCGACCACGAATCCCGTGATTTCCTAGAAAATTCCATTGGAAAACCTCAACCTCGAGATAGCCCAAAGTATTTTCGAAATTCCTCGCACAAGACGTTCAAGAAAGGTAAAAGAAATCCAGCAAGGCCGCCCGGCGTGTCGAAGAACCCGATAGGATCTACGTATCTCGTTCTCAGGACACGACCAGATGAGCTAGTGTACAGTGGCCTGATAGACATCACCCGAGTTGCCCCGGGGTGGCCCCGCATAGTGCTCTATTTTGGATCAACACTCATGAGGAGCACTGGCCCAGGTTGTTGATTAAAGATCATCAGGTTAATTACTCCTTATGCAGGTTTATTAGTTATTAGGCAAATGTAGTACCAATGTTGGGTCTTGCCTGACGAGTTTTATCTCAAAACGAAAATCAAGGGGGTCCCCATAACAACCCCGAGCATGTTAGGAGCGCTCAATATGGAACATAACATCGGTACACAAGTAACTAGGGCGGCAAAAGTGGAACAAAACATCTAGAAAAAGGCCAAGCCTTCCACCTTTTACCAAGTATATAGGTGCATTAAATTAAATAGCAATAATATTGTGATATAACAAAAATATCCATGTTGACACATGAAAGAAATTGCACCTGCAACTAGAAATGCTATAAGAAGGGTTGAGCAAGCGGTAACATAGCCAAACAAAGGTTTACTAGGATGTGTAGGGGTTAGAGGCTTATCATGGCAATGTAGGTTTGCTGGGATGTGGTGGGGTTAGAGGCTTATCATGGCAATGTTGGGAGGCTTGTCAAACAAGTGGTAGGTAATGTGACATAACGATAGAAGCGAGACAACTAGCATGGCAATGGTAGTAGTGGTATCCAAGGAAATGCTCATCTTGCCTGAGATCCCGCTTGGAAGAAGAACGAATCCATGAAGAAAACGATCCGTGAAGTAGACGAACGGGACGTAGTCGAACGAGTCCTGACACTCCGAACGCTTTCGGAACTCTATCAAGAAGAAGCAATCTGGGACAAATAATCAACACACGATACACCACAACATATGCATGACATGATTCTCAAACCAACATGATGCATGTCCATTTTAGATGTGCAAGGCATGACATGGCATGGCACAACAATCAACTTCTACACATTAAGTGAAGCTCAATATGCAACGAGTTGCATATTGACGAAACTCCACATTCGAATATTTAGTTCACTCTCGTTTAGGTACTCATCAATATTAAATGTTGTTAAACATGGCAAGAGGATAAGCATAAATAAACTATCTATCTAGGCATCTTAAATGAGGTTGGAAAAAAGTTATATTATTTCCCAAATGACCTCATAATCATAATAAGAATTTTGACCAGATCTGTATTAAACATATTTTAGAGATGTTAAACATCAAAATAAATTACACCATGTTATTCTACACATATTTCTAGTCAAGTTACATATGTGGAACATTTTAATCGGAGCTATGGTTAAATAGTTATGAAATAAATCATTTAGCATGGCATTGATGCAAATCTAACCAAACAATAAGTCTAAACGTTTTTATCATGGATGAAAGTTGGAAGTTATTAGTCTACACATAATTCCGAACATATTTCATACATATAGTTTTTACATGCGATGCACAGTTTGAGAGTTATTATATGCATGAAGTTAGTGGTCCAATCTGTAAAACTGCAATGCTGGATTAGTTACTAAATTTGTGGATCTGGAAAAAAACACATCGGGCTGAATCTAAACAAAACCCGAAACTGACATGAGTGATGGATTCTAAATCACTCCCAATGCGTCAAATAGACAGACAAGGGGAATCGGCATTGGGCTCACCATGGGCAAAGGACCGGCCGGAGTAGGCGGCTCACCTTGGGCCTGAGGAAGCTGGAGGGCTGGGCCCGCTCCTAGTGAATGGGCCACATGAGAGGCGCGGCAGATCCCCGCGAGCGACCTCGTGCTTGCTCAAAGTAGGGGCGAGCGCTAGCCCTGCTCGTTTCTCTGAAGAACAAAAGCAACAACAAGGGCAAAGCAGAGCAGTATGACAGTTGAGCGAGGCGAGCGGGAGGTATGACGGGAGGCGGGATGAGCCCCAGGTCCCCGGCACTGGAAGGGGGTCAACAAGGAGGGAGATGGCCGAGCATGCGGATCTGAGCGGAAGGCCGGGCCTCGGGGTGGCTTGGACGGGCGACCTCCATCCTAGCGGGTTCCTGCGATAGGAGCGGGAGGGAGAGAGAGATTAGAGGGAGGCACCTCAGGATGAGGAGAAAGAAGGAGAGGGCAACGAGCGGCTGGCCTGGACCTTCCTATTGTTGTTGTTTGGTGGAGACGAGCTCCAGCCTAGGCGGGGCGAGCAACTTGGTGGTGCGACGGAGTCATGGGGCGACGCGAGAACGTGCGAAACGGAAGTTGGCCTCAACGCGGATCTGACGAAGGGCAATGCAGGAATGGCAAAGGGGTCCAAGTTTCCATGGCGATGATCCGGAAGGTGGCAGCTTCGAGCTCCTGAGATGGCAGCCATGGCATTGGTCCTGCTAGAGAAGGAGACACAAGAGAGGTTGAGAAGAGAGGAGCACGGGTAGAAAAGAGAGGAGGGACGTGGGAGAGGCCGGCGGCATGACCTACTGCTGGTTTGGTCGCTGGCGACGAGGGGTTGGGGCGGCGCTATGGAGCAGAGGGGTGATGGGGTCCTTTCCCTCGATTGAAATTGGGATCGAGGAGGCTGCGGGTGACGGGTGGAGGCGCGTGGGAACTACGGGTGGATCGAAAGGAGAGGGTCGGAAGGTTGCAGGTTGATCTCTGGTTGGTCGGGAGGCGATCTCGAGGGAGAGGAGTGGCGGCGGCTGATACGTCTCCAACGTATCTATAATTTATGAAGTATTCATGTCATGTTTACAATAATTCTATATGATTTTAATATGATTTAACTAGAACTAACCCGGACTGACGTTGTTTCTAGCAGAATTACCGTGGTGTTGTTTTGTGCAGAAATAAAAGTTTTCGGAACGATCTGAAATTTTACAGAGAATATTTTTGGAAAATATAAAAAATACTGGAGCGAAGAGTCACCCGAGAGGAAGGTCAATGAGGCTGCAAGCCCCAGGGGCGCGGCCACCCCCTGGCCGCGGCCACCAGCTTGTGGGCCCCTCGGGAGTCCACCAACCTCCCTCTCAGCTCTATAAATCCTCAAATATTCCAAAACCTCGGGGAATAACCTAAATCGGGAGTTCCGCCATCGCACACCTCCAAAGCCACGAAAAACCAATCTCGGCCCTCTCCGGCACCCTTTCGGAGGGGGTCACCATGACCGGAGGCCATCTTCACCGTCCCGGAGGGGCCATCAACACCATGGAGGCCAAGGACCAGAGGGAGAACCTCTCCCAACAAAGTGGCGAGGCCATGGAGGAGGAAGCACGAAGGGGAAAACCTCTCCCCCTCTCTCCCGGTGGTGCCGGAGTGCCATCGGGGGAACCATCGCCACGGTGATCATATTCATCAACATCACCTTCTTCATCAGCATCATCATCTCCTTTTAGTGGTCCACTCTCCCGCACCCCGCTGTAATCACCTACTTGAACATGGTTCTTTATGCTACATACTATGATCCAATGATGTCTTGTCATCCTATGATGTTTTGAGTAGATTACTTTTGTCCTTTGGGTTGATTGATGATATAGATTGGTTTGAGTGCATGTTTTATTATTGGTGTTGTCCTATGGTGCCCTCTCTGTTGCGCAAGCGTGAGGGATCCTCGTTGTAGGGTGTTGCAATATGCTTATGACTCGCTTATGGTGGGTGGCGTGAGTGATAGAAAGACAAACTCGAGTAAGCAGGTTGTTTGCGTATGGGAATAAAGAGTGTTGGGGAACGTAGTAACAATTCAAAATTTTCCTACGCATCACCAAGATCAACCTATGGAGAAACCAGCAACAAGTGGCGGGGAGTGCATCTTCATACCTTTGAAGATTGCAAAGCGGAAGCGTTACAAGAACGTGGTTGGTGGAGTCGTGCTCGCAGCGATTCAGATCGCGGTCGATTCCAATCTAAGCGCCGAACAACGGCGCCTCCGTGTTCAACACACGTGCAGCATGGTGACGTCTCCCGCGCCTTGATCCAGCAAGGAGGAGGGAGAGATTGGGGAAGACAACTCCAATAGCAGCACGATGGCGTGGTGGTGGTGGAGCAGCGCGGTACTCCGACAGGGCTTCGCCAAGCACTACGGAGGACGAGGAGGTGGAGAGGTAGGGCTATGCCAAGAGAGAGAGAGAGAGAGTTGCGTTGTTGGCAGCACCAAAACCCTCAGTATATATAGGAGGAGGGGAGGAGGGTGTGCCCCCTCTAGGGTTCCCACCCTAGGGGGTGCGGCAGCCCTAGATGGGGAAGGACTGATGGCCAAGAGAGGGAGAGAGGGGAGCGCGCCCTAGGGTGGGCCTAGGGCCCATCTGCGCCTAGGGTTAGCCCTCTCTCCTCCTAGCTGCGCCTTGGGCCTTGGTGAGAGGCGCACCAGCCCACTCAGGGGCTGGTCCCTTTCCACTCTCGGCCCATGCAGGCCTCCGGGGCCGCTGGCCCCTCCCGGTGGACTGTCGGAACCCTTCCGGTGGTCCTAGTACATTACCGGTGATGCCCGGAACACTTCCGGTGACGAAATACTCACTTCCTATATATCATTATTTACCTTCGGACAATTCCAGAACTCCTCGTGACATATGGGATCTCATCCGAGACTCCGAACAACCTTCGGTAACTACGTACACAATTCCGTATAACCCTAGCGTCACCGAACCTTAAGTGTGTAGACCCTACAGGTTCGGAAGGCATGTAGACATGACCGAGACACCTCTCCGGTCAATAACCAACAACGGGATATAGATACCCACGTTGGCTCCCACATGCTCCATGATGATCTCATCAGATGAACCACGATGTCGGGGATTCAATCAATCCCGTATACAATTCCCTTTGTCTACCAGTATGACACTTGCCTGAGATTCGATCGTCGGTATCCCTATACCTTGTTCAATCTCGTTACTGTCAAGTCTCTTTACTCATTCCATAACACATCATCCCGTGGCTAACTCCTTAGTCACATTGAGCTCATTATGATGATGTCTTACCGAGTGGGCCCAGAGATACCTCTCCTTCACACGGAGTGACAAATCCCAGTCTCGATTCGTGCCAACCCAACAGATACTTTCGAGGATACCCGTAGTGTACCTTTATAGCCACCCAGTTACATTGTGACGTTTGGCACACCCAAAGTATTCCTATGGTATCCGGGAGTTGCACAATCTCATGGTCTAAGGAAATGATACTTGACATTAGAAAAGCTTTAGCAGACGAACTACACGAACTTGTGATCTGCTTAGGATTGGGTCTTGTCCATCACATCATTCTCCTAATGATGTGATCCCGTTATCAACGACATCCAATGTCCATGGTCATGAAACCATGACCATATATTAATCAACGAGCTAGCCAACTAGAGGCTCACTAGGGACATGTTGTGGTCTATGTATTCACAAAGGCATTACGGTTTCCGGTTAATACAATTATAGCATGAACTATAGACAATTATCATGAACAAGAAAATATAATAATCACTTTATTATTGCCTCTAGGGCATATTTCCAACAGTCTCCCACTTGCACTAGAGTCAATAATCTAGTTACATTGTGATGTATCGAACACCCATAGAGTTCTGGTGTTGATCATGTTTTGCTCGTGAGAGAGGTTTAGTTAACGGATCCGCGACATTCAAATCTGTATGTACTTTACAAATGTCTATATCTCCATCCTAGACATATCCACGAATGGAGTTGAAGCAGCGCTTGATGTGTCTTTTCTTCTTGTGAAACCTGGGCTCCTTGGCAAGGGCAATAGCTCTAGTGTTGTCACAGAATAGAGTCATCGGGCCCGACGCATTGGGAATCACTCCTAGGTCAGCGATGAACTCCTTCATCCGGACTCCTTCCTGTGCTGCTTCTAAAATAGCTACGTACTCTGCTTCACATGTAGATGCCACCACGACCATTTGCTTGCTGTTCCACCAGCTGACTGCCCCTCCGTTCAAAATATACACGTATCCGGTTTGTGACTTGGAGTCATCCGGATCCGTGTCGAAGCTAGAATTGACGTAACCCTTTACGACGAGCTCTTTGGCACCTATATATACGAGAAACATGTCCTTGGTCCTTTTCAGGTACTTCAGGATATTCATGACCACTGTCCAGTGTTCTGCTCCGGGATCACTTTGGTACCTC
The DNA here is from genome assembly GCA_022496015.1 of Hordeum marinum. Taxonomy (NCBI): domain Eukaryota; kingdom Viridiplantae; phylum Streptophyta; class Magnoliopsida; order Poales; family Poaceae; genus Hordeum; species Hordeum marinum. The sequence goes on along the minus strand of CM039673.1, from coordinate 155,386,942 downwards.
CCTACCAAACTTATGGCAAGGTTCACATTAGGTCTGGTACACAACATGGCATACATAATAGAGCCTATGGCTGAAGCATAGGGGATGACACTCATCCTTTCTCTATCCTCTGCCATGGTCGGGCATTGAGTCCTACTCAATCTCACACCCTGTAACACAGGCAAGAACCCCTTCCTGGACTGATCCATATTGAACTTCTTCAATATCTTGTCAAGGTATTGTTGGAAATATGCCCTAGAGGCAATAATAAATTAGTTATTATCATATTTCCTTGTTCATGATAATCGTTTATTATCCATGCTATAATTGTATTGAATGGAAACACATTACATGTGTGGGTAAATAGACAACACTCTGTCCCTAGTATGCCTCTAGTGAACTAGCTCGTTGATCAAAGATGGTCAAGGTTTCCTAGCCATTGACATGTGATGTCATTTGATAACGGGATCACATCATTAGGAGAATGATGTGATGGACAAGACCCAAACTACAAACGTAGCATATGATCGTGTCAGTTTGTTGCTACTGTTTTCTGCATGTCAAAGTATGTGTTCCTATGACCATGAGATCATGCAACTCACTGACATCGAAGGAGTACCTTGTGTGTATCAAACGTCGCAACGTAACTGGGTGACTATAAAGGTGCTCTACAGGTATCTCCGAGGATGTCTGTTGAGTTGGCATGGATCAAGACTGGGATTTCTTACTCCGTGTGACGGAGAGGTATCTCAGGGCCCACTCGGTAATACAACATCACAATAAGCCTTTCAAGCAATGTGACTAAGTGTTAGTCACGAGATCTTGTATTACGGAACGAGTAAAGAGACTTGCCGGTAACGAGGTTGAACTAGGTATGGAGATACCGACGATCGAATCTCGGGCAAGTAACATACCGAAGAACAAAGGGAACATCATACGGGATTAACTAAATCCTTGACATAAAGGTTCGACCGATAAAGATCATCGTATAATATGTAGGAACCAATGTGGACATCTAGGTCCCGCCATTGGTTATTGACCGTAGAGGTGTCTCGGTCATGTCTACATAGTTCTCGAACCCGCAGGGTCTGCACACTTAAGGTTTGGTGACGTTTCGGTAGTATAGAGTTATGTATGGTGGTGACTGAAGGTTGTTCGGAGTCCCGGATGAGATCCTGGACGTCATGAGGAGCTCTGGAATGTTCTGGAGGTAAATATTCATATATAGGAAGTCCTATTTTGGTCGCCGGAAAAGTTTCGGGCTCATCGGTAGTGTACCGGGAGTGCCGGTAGTGTACCGGGGGACCATCGGGAGAGGTATTTCGACCCAAGGGGCTACATGGGCTGTGGGAGGGTGGAAACCAGCCCTTAGTGGGCTGGTGGAAGTCCTCTAAGAGGCCCATGCGGCTGGACTTGAGAAAGAAAGAAAAAACTGCAAAAGGTGGGAATAGACTCCAAGTAGGAAAGGAGCAATCCTAGTCCTACTAGGATTGGAGGAGGACTCCTCCAATCCTCCTTGCGCAAGAGGCAAGGCAGGGCTGCCTTGTGCGCCAGCCGTCCTCCTCCCTCCCTCTTATATATACTGGAGGTATTGGGTGTTTTGAACTTGTGCTACCCGTTCCACGGGTGCTCCTCTAGATCAGATTTCCGCAGTGCTTAGGCGAAGCCCTGCCGGAATTGCTCCACCACCATCACCGGAGCGCCGTCACGATGCCGGTGAACTCTTCTCCCTCTCCACTTCCTCTTTCTGGATCAAGACGGTGGAGATCGTCATCAAGCTACATGTGTGCTGAATGCGGAGGTGCCATCTGTTCGACGCTAGATCGGAAGGACCGTGAACAAGATCGCGAGACGGTTCGTGATGAGTTCACGGGATAGATCGTGATGAGATCGCGGGACAGATCGTGATGAGATCGCGGGACGGATCGTGATGAGTTCGCGGGACGGATCGTGATTGGATCGCGGGACGGATCGTGATGTGATCGCGGGACGCTCGGCAATTTGGATCGCGAAGATGTTCGACTACACCAACCACCTTTCTTAACGCTTCCCGCTTAGCGATCTACAAGGGTATGTAGATCCACTCTCCCTCTCGTAGATGCTCATCACCATGGATAGATCTTGCGTGTGCGTAGGAAATTTTTTGTTTCCCATGCAACGTTCCCCAACAGTGGTATCAGAGCTAGGTCTATGTGTAGATGAGATCTCGAGTAGAACACAAAAGGTTTGTGGGCGTTGATGCTTAGATTGCTTCCTCCCTTGGTCGGATTTTGGTTCAGCGGTATTGTGAGATCAAGCGGCCCAGACCAACCTTACTCATACGCTTACGAGAGACCGGTTCCCTCGACGCAACTTGTTGCCTAGATGGCTTGCGGGTGGTAGTTTCTCTCACTTTAGTTGGATCAAACTCGACAAAGGCGGTCCTTGAGAAGGTTGAAAAGCAACTAGTGTATCACCGTCGTGGTTTTTGCGTAGATGAGGATTGTTCTTTCTAGATACACGTAGCAGCCACGTAAAACATGCAACAACAATTAGAGGACGTCTAACTTGTTTTTGCAGGGTATGTTGTGATGTGATATGGCCAATTACATGATGTGATATATGTGATGTATGAGATGATCATGTGATGTATAGATTATCACGACTTGCATGTCGATGAGTACGGAAACCGGCAGGAACCATAGGGTTGTCTTTAATTATTGTATGACCTGCGTGTCAATCATTAAGCGCTATGTAATGCTTTACTTTATCGCTAAACGGTAGCAATAGTAGTAGAAGCATGTTGGGAGCGACAACCCCGATGGTGACACGTTGATGGAGATCAAGATGATGGAGATCATGATGTCTTGCCGGTGATGATGGAGATCATGCCGGTGCTTTCAAGATGGAGATCAAAAGCACAAGTTCATGGCCATATCATGTCACTTATGATTTGCATGTGATGTTAATCCTTTTATGCACCTTGTTTTGCTTAGGACGACGGTAGCATTATAAGGTGATCCCTCACTTAAATTTCAAGATGAATTGTGTTCTCCCCGAGTGTGCACCGTTGCGAAAGTTCGTCGTGTTGAGACACCATGTGATGATCGGGTGTGATAGACTCTACGTTCACATACAACGGGTGCAAGCCAGTGTTGCACATGCGGAAACACTCGGGTTAAACTTGACGAGCCTAGCATGTACAAACATGGCCTCAAAACACAAGAGACCGAAAGGTCGAACATGAGTCATATAGTAGATATGATCAACATAATGATGTTCACCACTGTAACCACCTCAACTCACATGATGATCGGACTTGAGTTGGTGAATTTGGATCATGTATCACTCGAATGACCGAAGGGATGTCAATTTGAGTGGGAGTTCTTAAGTAATATGATTAATTGAACTCATTATCATGAACATAGTCAGTAGTGTCTTTGCAAATTATGTTGTAGATTACTTGCTCGCGCTGTAGCTCCCTTGAATTTTTATATGTTCCTAGAGAAATAGAGTTGAAAGATGATGGTAACAATATTGCGGAATGGCTCCGTGATCTGAGGATTGTCCTCGTTGCTGCATAGAAGGCTTATGTCCTTAATGCACCGCTTGGTGCGCCAACCCCTCTAGCGTCGTCTGTAGATGTTGTGAACATCTGACAGGCACGTTCTGATGACTACTTGATAGTTTAGTGTGTCATGCATTACGACTTAGAATTGAGGCTCCGAAACGTTTTGAACGTCACGGAACATATGAGATGTTCTAAGAGCTGAAATTAGGATCTCAAGCTCATGCCCGTGTTGCGAGATATGAGATCTCCAACAAGATTCTTTGCCTGCAAGATGAACGAGAATAGCTCAATCATTGAGCATGTGCTCAGATTGTCTGGGTGCTACAATCGCTTGAATCGAGTGGGAGTTCATCTTCCAGATAAGATAGTGATTGATATAGTTCTCCAAAGTCACTTTCACTAAGCTACTAGAACTTGGTGATGAACCATAAAATACCAGGGATAGAATTAATAATCCATGAGCTGTTCGCGATGTTTGACACCGTGAAGGTAGAAATCAAGAAGGATCATCGAGTGTTGATGGTTAGTACAACCACTAGTTTCGAGAAGGGCAAGGGCAAGGTGGGAAACTTCATGGATGGCAAGTCAGTTGCTGCTCCAGTGAAGCAACCCAAAGTTGAACCCAAACCCGAGACTAAGTGCTTCAATTATGAGGAGAGAGGTCGCTGAAGCGGAACAACCCTAGATACTTGGTAGATAAGAAGGCTGGCAACGTCGACAGAAGTATATTTGATATACGTGTTATTGATGTGTACCTTGCTTGTACTCCTAGTAGCACCTGGGTATTGGATACCGGTTCGGTTGCTAAATGTTAGTAACTCAAAATAAAGGCTACGGAATAAACAGAGAACTAGCTAAGTGTGAGGTGACGATGTGTGTTGGAAATGTTTCCAAGGTTGATGTGATCAACATCACACGCTCTCTCTACCTTCCAGATTTGTGACGAACCTAAATAAATGTTATTTGGTGTTTTGCGTTGAGCATGAACGTGATTAGATCATGTTCATTGCAACATGGTTATTCATTTAAGTTATAGAATAATGGTTATTCTATTTACATGAATAATACCTTCAGCGGTCATGCACCCAGTAAGAATGGTTTGTTGAAACTTGATCGTAGTAATACACATGTTCATAACATTGATGCCAAAGGTATACAAAGTTAATAATAATAGTACCACATACTTGTGGCACTGCCGCTAAATGTCATATTGGTATAAAACGCATGAAGAAACTCCATGCTCATGGATCTTTGGACTCATTCGATCTCGAATCGGTTGAGACATGCGAACCATGCCTCTTGGTCAAGATGACTAAGGACCCCGTTTTCTGTTTTGATGAAGCAGGAAAGTGATTTATTGGAAATGATACATGTTGATGTATGCAATCCAATGAGTCTTGTAGCGTGTGGTGGATATCATTATTTTCTTACCTTCACTGATGATTTGAGTAGATATAGTGTATATTTACTTAATGAAACACAAGTCTGAATCGTTTGAAAGGTTCAAGAAAATTCAGAGTGAAGTTTAAGATCATCGTGACAAGAAGATAAAAATGTTTGCGATATGATCGTGGAGGTGAATATCTGAGTTACGAGTTTGGCATACAACTTTAGACAATGTGAAAGTTGTTTCACAACACACGCCACCTGGAACACCATTGTGTGATGGTGTGTCCGAACGTCATAGTCGTGCTCTATTGGATATGGTGCGTGATATGATGTCTATTATCGTTTTGTTACTATAATTTTGGGGTTATGCATTAGAGACAACTACATTCACTTTAAATAGGGCACCATCTAAATCCATTGAGATGACACCATGTGAACTATGGTTTGATAGAAACCTAAAGTTGTCATTTCTTAATGCTTGGGGCTATGACGCTTGTGTGGAAAATGTTTTCACCTAATGAGCTCGAACCCAAAGCGGACAAATGCATCTTCATAGAATACCCTAAGAATAGTTGGGTGAACCTTCTATCTCAAATCCAAGCATAAAATGTTTATTGCTAAAACTGGGTCCTTTCTCGAAAAAAAGGTTTCTCTTGAAAGAATTGAGTGGGAGGAGAATAGAACTTGATGAGGTTATTGAACCTCTGCTTCAACCAGAAAGTAGCGCAACACAGAAAGATGTTTCTGTGAAGCCTACGTCAGTTGAAGAGGAAGTTAATGATGATGATCATGAAGCTTCGGATCAAGTTACTATCGACCTATGAGGGAAATAGAACTTGATGAGGTTATTGAACCCTCACTTCAACCAGAAAGTGGCACAACGCAGAAAGATGTTTCTGTGAAGCCTACATCAGTTGAAGAGGAAGTTAATGATGATGATCATGAAGGTTCGGATCAAGTTACTATCAAACTTCGTAGGTCGACAAGGACGTGTACTGCTACTGAGAGGTACGACAACCCTGTCTTGGAGGTCATGTTGTTGGACAACGATGAACCTACGAACTATGGAGAAGCGATGATGGTCCCGGAAACCAAGAAATATTTAGAGGCCATGAAATTCGAGAAAGGATCCATGTATGAAAACCAAGTATAGACTTTGGTGGACTTGCTCGTTGGACGGCAGGTCGTTAAGTGCAAATGGATCTTTAAAATGAAGACAGGCGCTGATGGTAAATGTTACCATTTGTAAAGCTCAACTTGTTGCAAAGTTGTTTACGACAAGTTCAAGGAGTTGACTGCGATGAGACTTTCTCACTCATAGCGATGCTAAAGTCTGTTGGAATTATGTTAGCAGTTGCTGCATTTTTCAATTATGAAATCTGGCAGATGGATGCCAAAACATCGTTTCCTTCCTTAAGCAAAGGTTGTATGAGATACAACCAGAAGGTTTTCTCAGTCCTAAGGATGCTAAAAGGTGTGCGAGCTTCAGTGATTCTTCTATGAACTGAAGCAAGCATCTCGAAGTTGGAATATACACTTTGATGAGGTGATCAAAGTTTTTGAGTCTATACAAAGTTTACAAGAAACTTGTATTTGCAATAAAGTGAGTGGGAGCACTATAGAGTTTTTGATAAGTATATGTGGATGACATATTGCTATTCGGAAATGATGTAGAATTTCTGGAGAGCATAAACGGTTGTTTGAAAAGAGTTTTTCAAAAGGAAGACCTGGATAAAGCTACCTAATTGTTGAGCATCAAGATCTATAAAGATAGATCAATATGTTTGATAAGACTTTCAATGAGTACATACCTTGACAAGATTTTGAAAGAGTTCAAAATGGACTAGTCAGAGAGAAGTGTTCTCGCCTGCTTAGTAAGGTGTGAAGTTGAGTGAGACTCAAAGCTTGACCACGGCAGAAGAAAGAGAAAGGACGAATGTCATCCCCTATGCCTTAGCCATAGGCTCTGTATAGTATGCCATGCTGTGTACCGCACCTGTGTGTGCCTTGCCATGAGTCCATCAAGGGGTACAAGAGTGATCCAGGAGTGGATCACTGGACAGCGGTCAAGATTATCCTTAGTAACTAAAAGACTAAGAGATATTTCTCGATTATGGAGGTGATAAAGAGTTCGTCGTAAAGAGTCACATCGATGCATGCTTTAACACCAATCCGGATGACTAGTAGTAGCAATCTGGATACGTATAGTGGAGCATCCATTTGGAATAGTACCAAGTGGAGTGTGGTAGCAGTGTTTACGGTTTGACATAAAAATTTGCAAAGTACACACGGATCTGAATGTCGTAGACCCATTGACTATAAGACTTCTCTCACATGCAAAGCATGATCGATCCCCAGAACTCATTGGGTGTTAGATTCATAACAATACAAGTCACATGGTGATGTGAACTAGATTATTGACTCTAGTGAAAGTGGGAGACTGTTGGAAATATGCCCTAGAGGCAATAATAAATTAGTTATTATCATATTTCCTTGTTCATGATAATAGTTTATTATCCATGCTATAATTGTATTGATCGGAGGCTTAGATGCATGTGTGGATACATAGACAAAACCATGTCCCTATTATGCCTCTAATAGACTAACTCGTTGATCAAAGATGGTTAAGGTTTCCTAGCCATGGACATGAGATGTCATTTGACAACGGAATCACATCATTAGGAGAATGATGTGATGGACAAGACCCAAACTATGAACGTAGCATATGATCGTGTCAGTTTATTGCTACTATTTTCTGCATGTCAAGTATATGTTCCTATAACCATGAGATCATGCAACTCACTGACACCGGAGGAGTACCTTGTGTGTATCAAACGTCGCAACGTAACTGGGTGACTATAAAGGTGCTCTACAGGTATCTCCGAGGGTGTCTGTTGGGTTGGCATGGATCAAGACTGGGATTTGTTACTCCGTGTGACGGAGAGGTATCTCAAGGCCCTCTCGGTAATACAACATCACAATAAAGCCTTGCAAGCAATGTGACTAAGTCTTAGTCACGGGATCTTGTATTACAGAACGAGTAAAGAGACTTGCCGGTAACGAGGTTGAACTAGGTATAGAGATACCGACGATCGAATCTCGGGCAAGTAACATACCGAAGAACAAAGGGAACATCAAACGGGATTAACTGAATCCTTAACATAGAGGTTCGACCGATAAAGATCATCGTAGAATATGTAGGAACCAATGTGGACATCCAGGTCCCGCCATTGGTTATTGACCGTAGAGGTGTCTCGGTCATGTCTACATAGTTCTCGAACCCGCAGGGTCTGCACACTTAAGGTTTGGTGACGTTTCGGTAATATAGAGTTATGTATGGTGGTGAACGAAGGTTGTTCAGAGTCCCGGATGAGATACCAGACGTCACGAGGAGCTCCGGAATGGTCTGGAGGTAAATATTCATATATAGGAAGTCCTATTTTGGTCGCCGGAAAAGTTTCGGGCTCATCGGTAGTGTACCGGGAGTGTCGGTAGTGTACCGGGGGACCGTCGGGAGAGGTATTTTGACCCAAGGGGCTACATGGGCTGTGGGAGGGTGGAAACCAGCCCTTAGTGTGCTGGTGGAAGTCCTCTAAGAGGCCCATGCGGCTGGACTTGAGAAAGAAAGAAAAAACTGCAAAAGGTGGGAATAGACTCCAAGTAGGAAAGGAGCAATCCTAGTCCTACTAGGATTGGAGGAGGATTCCTCCAATCCTCCTTGCGCAAGAGGCAAGGCAGGGCTGCCTTGTGCGCCAGCCCTCCTCCTCCCTCCCTCTTATATATACTGGAGGTATTGGGTGTTTTGCGCTAGATCGGAAGGACCGTGAACAAGATCGCGAGACGGTTCGTGATGAGTTCACAGGACGGATCGTGATGGGATCGCAGGACGGGTCATGATGAGATCGCGGGACGGATCGTGATGAGTTCGCGGGACGGATCGTGATTGGATCGCGGGACGGATCGTGATGTGATCGCGGGACGGTCGGCGATTTGGATCGCGAAGATGTTCGACTACACCAACCGTGTTTCTTAACGCTTCCCGCTTAGCAATCTACAAGGGTATGTAGATCCACTCTCCCTCTCATAGATGCTCATCACCATGGATAGATCTTGCGTGTGCGTAGGAAAATTTTTGTTTGCCATGCAACATTCCCCAACAGGTATGTGCTTTTTGAAAGACCTATGAGGCGTTTCGATCTATCTCTATAGATCTTGATGCCTAATATGTAGGCAGCTTCTCCAAGGTCCTTCATTGAAAAACACTTACTCAAGTAGACCTTTATGCTTTCCAAAAGATCTATATCATTTCCCATCAACAATATGTCATCCACATATAATATTGGAAATGCTACAGAGCTCCCACTCACTTTCTTGTAAATACAGGGTTCTCCATAAACCTGTATAAATCCAAACGCTTTAATCACCTCATTAAAGCGAATGTTCCAACTCCGAGATGCTTGCACCAGCCCATAGATGGAGCGCTGAAGCTTGCATACTTTGTTAGCATCTTTAGGATCGACAAAACCTTCCGGCTGCATCATATATAGTTCTTCCTTAAGGAAACCATTAAGGAATGCCGTTTTGACGTCCATTTGCCTGATCTCATAAACATAAAATGCGGCAATTGCTAACATGATTCGGACGGACTTCAGCATCGCTACAGGTGAGAAAGTATCATCGTAGTCAACTCCTTGAACTTGACGATAACCCTTAGCGACAAGCTGAGCCTTACAAATGGTCACGTTACCATCCATGTCAGTCTTCTTCTTCAAGATCCATTTATTTTCTATGGCTCGTCGATCATCGGGCAAGTCCACCAAAGTCCATACTTTGTTCTCATACATGGATCCTATCTCGGATTTCATGGCTTCAAGCCATTTGTTGGAATCCGGGCCTGCCATCGCTTCTTCATAGTTCGAAGGTTCACCGTTGTCCAACAACATGATCTCCAGGACAGGGTTGTCGTACCACTCTGGTGCGGAACGTGTCCTTGTGGACCTTCGAGGTTCAATAGACTCTTGATTTGAAGTTTCATGATCATCATCATTAACTTCCTCTCCATCGGGTGGAGGCTCCACAGAAACAACTTCGTGTGCTGCGCTACTCTCCGGTTCAAGTGGAGGTACAATTACCTCATCAAGTTCTATTTTCCTCCCACTTACTTCTTTCGAGAGAAACTCTTTCTCTAGAAAGGATCCATTCTTGGAAACAAAGACTTTGCTTTCGGATCTGAGGTAGAAGGTATACCCAATAGTTTCTTTGGGCTATCCTATGAAGATGCACTTTTCTGCTTTGGGTTCGAGCTTCTCAGGTTGAAGTTTCTTCACATAAGCATCGCATCCCCAAACTTTCAGAAACAACAGTTTAGGTTTCTTTCCAAACGATAATTCATACGGTGTCGTCTCAACACACTTAGACGGTGCCCTATTTAAAGTGAATGCGGCAGTATCTAATGCATATCCCCAAAATGATAGCGGTAAGTCGGTAAGAGACATCATAGATCACACCATATCCAATAGAGTGCGATTACGACGTGCACACACACCATTTCGCTGAGGTGTGCCACGCGGTGTGAGTTGTGAAACAATTCCACATTTCCTTAGGTGTGTGCCAAACTCGTGACTCAAATATTCTCTGCCACGATCAGATCGTAGGCACTTTATTTTCTTGTCACGTTGATTCTCTACCTCACTCTGAAATTCCTTGAACTTTTCAAAGGTTTCAGACTTGTGTTTCATTAAGTAGACATATCCATATCTACTTAAGTCATTAGTGAGGGTGAGAACATAACGGTAGCCACCGTGAGCCTCAACGCTCATTGGACCGCATACATCGGTATGTATTATCTCCAACAAGTCAGTTGCTCGCTCCATTGTTCCGGAGAACGGAGTCTTGGTCATCTTGCCCATGAGGCATGGTTCGCACGTGTCAAATGATTCAAAATCAAGGGACTCCAAAAGTCCATCAGCATGGAGTTTCTTCATGCGTTTGACACCAATATGACCAAGGCGGCAGTGCCACATGTAAGTGGGACTATCTTTATCAACCTTACATCTTTTGGTACTCACACTATGAACATGTGTAACATCACGTTCAAGATTCATCAAAAATAAACCATTGACCAGCGGGGCATGACCATAAAACATTTCTCTCATATAAATAGAACAACCATTATTCTCAGATTTAAATGATTAGCCATCTCGCATCAAGCGAGATCCAGATACAATGTTCATGCTCAAAGTTGGTACTATATAACACTTATTAAGGTTTAAAACTAATCCCGAAGGTAGATGTAGAGGTAGCATGCCGACGGCGATCACATCGACCTTGGAACCATTCCCGACGCGCATCGTCACCTCGTCCTTCGCCAGTCTCCGCTTATTCCGCAGCTCCTGCTTGGAGTTACAAATGTGAGCAACTGCACCAGTATCAAATACCCAAGAGCTATTACGAGCGCTCGTAAGGTACACATCAATAACAAGTATATCACATGTACCTTTAACGTTGCCGGCCTTCTTATCCGCTAAGTACTTGGGGTAGTTCCGCTTCCAGTGACCGGTACCCTTGCAATGAAAGCACTCAGTCTTAGGCTTGGGTCCATTCTTCTTCCTGGCAACTGATTTACCGGGCGTAGCAACTGCTTTGCCATCCTTCTTGAAGTTCTTTTTACCCTTGCCTTTCTTGAAACTAGTGGTCTTGTTCACCATCAACACTTGATGTTCCTTTTTGATTTCCACCTCTGCTGATTTTAGCATCGAATATAACTCAGGAATGGACTTCTCCATCCCTTGCATATTGTAGTTCATCACAAAGCTCTTGTAGCTAGGTGGAAGCGACTAGAGGATTCTGTCAACAACTGAGTCATCCAAAAGATTAACTCCCAGCTGAGACAAGCGGTTGTGCAACCCAGACACTTTTAGTATGTGCTTGCTGACAGAACTATTTTCCTCCATCTTACAACTAAAGAACTTGTCGGAGACTTCATATATCTCGACCCGGGCATGAGCTTGGAAAACCATTCTCAGCTCTTGGAACATCTCATATGCTCCGTGTTGCTCAAAACGCTTTTGGAGCCCTGGTTCCAAGCTGTAAAGCATGTCGCACTGAACCAGGGAGTAATCATCACTACGCGACTGCCAGGCGTTCATAACATCTTGAGTTGCTGGGAAAACGGGTGCATCACCTAGCGGTGCATCAAGGACATATAATTTCCTGGAAGCTATGAGGATGATCCTCAAGTTATGGACCCAGTCCGTATAGTTGTTTCCATCGTCTTTCAGCTTGGTTTTCTCTAGGAACGCGTTGAAGTTGAGGGCAACATTAGCGTGGGCCATTGGATCTACAATATAGATTGTAAAGACAATTTTAGACTAAGTTCATGATAATTAAGTTCATCTAATCAAATTATTTAACGAACTCCCACTCAGATAGACATCCCTCTGGTCATCTAAGTGATACATGATCCACATCGACTAGGCCGTGTCCGATCATCACGTGAGACGGACTAGTCATCAATGGTGAACATCTCCATGTTGATCGCATCTACTATACGACTCATGTTCGACCTTTCAGTCTCTCGTGTTCCGAGGCCATGTATGTACATGCTAGGCTCGTCAAGCCAACCTAAGTGTTTCACGTGTGTAAATCTGGCTTACACCCGTTGTATGCGAACGTTAGAATCTATCACACCCGATCATCACATGGTGCTTCGAAACAAGGATCCTTCGCAACGGTGCACACTTAGGGGGAACACATTTATTGAAATTTTAGTGAGGGGTCATCTTATTTATGATATCATCGTTCTAAGCAAATAAGATGTAAGAACATGATAAACATCACATGCAAATCATAAAGTGACATGATATGGCCAATATCATCTTGCGCCTTTGATCTCCATCTTCGGGGCGCGACATGATCACCATAGTCACCGGCACGACACCATGATCTCCATCATCGTGTCTTCATGAAGTTGTCTTGCCAACTATTACTTCTACTACTATGGCTAATGGTTAGCAATAAAGTAAAGTAATTACATGGCGTTTTTGATTGACACGTAGGTCATACAATAAATTAAGACAACTCCTATGGCTCCTGCCGGTTGTCATACTCATCGACATGCAAGTCGTGATTCCTATTACAAGAACATGATCAATCCCATACATCATATATATTTCATCACATCCTTTTGGCCATATCACATCACATAGCATACCCTGCAAAAACAAGTTAGACGTCCTCTAATTGTTGTTGCATGTTTTACGTGGCTGCCATGGGTTTCTAGCAAGAACGTTTCTTACCTACGTAAGAGCCATAACGGTGATATGCCAATTCCTATTTACCCTTCATAAGGACCCTCTTCATAGAATCCGATCCGACTAAAGTGGGAGATACAGACACCCGCTAGCCACCTTATGCAACAAGTGCATGTCAGGCGGTGGAACCAGTCTCATGTAAGCGTACGTGTAAAGTCGGTCCGGGCCACTTCATCCCACAATGCTGCAGAATCAAGATAAGACTAGTAACGGCAAGAAAATTGACCAAATCATCGCCCACAAATACTTGTGTTCTACTCGTGCATAGAATCTACGCATAGACCTAGCTCATAATGCCACTGTTGGGGAACGTAGTAACAATTCAAAATTTTCCTACGCATCAGCAAGATCAATCTATGGAGAAACCAGCAACAAGTGGGGGGAGTGCATCTTCATACCTTTGAAGATCGCAAATAGAAGCGTTACAAGAACGTGGTTGGTGGATTCGTACTCGCAGCGATTCAGATCACGGTCGATTCCGATCTAAGCGCCGAACAACGGTGCCTCCGCGTTCAACACACGTGCAGCCCGGTGACGTCTCCTGCGCCTTGATCCAGCAAGGAGGAGCGAGAGGTTGCGGAAGACAATTCCAATAGTAGCACAACGGTGTGGTGGTGGTGGAGCAGCGCGGTACTCCGATAGGGCTTCTCCAAGCACTACGGAGGACGAGGAGGTGGAGAGGTAGGGCTGCACCGAGAGAGAGAGAGAGAGAGTTGTGTCGTTGGCAGCCCCAAAACCCTCACTATATATAGGAGGAGGGCAGGAGGGTGCGCCCCCTCTAGGGTTCCCACCCTAGGGGGTGCGGCAGCCCTAGATAGGGAAGGTCCAGCGGCCAAGAGAGGGAGAGAGAGGGGGGCGCGCCCTAGGGTGGGCCTAGGTCCCATCTGCGCCTAGGGTTTGCCCCCCTCCTCCTAGCTGCACCTTGGGCCTTGGTGGGAGGCGCACCAGCCCACTCAGGGCCTGGTCCTTTCTCACTCTCGGCCCATACAGGCCTCTGGGGCCGCTGGCCCCTCCCGGTGGACCCATCGGAACCCTTCCGGTGGTCCGGATACATTACCGGTGATGCCCGGAACACTTTCGGTGACCAAATCCTCACTTCCTATATATCATTATTTACCTCCTGACCATTCTGGAACTCCTCGTGATGTCCTGGATCTCATCCGGGACTCTGAACAACCTTTGGTAACCATGTACACAATTCCCTATAACCCTAGTGCCATCGGACCTTAAGTGTGTAGACCCTACGGGGTCGGGAGGCATGTAGACATGACTGAGACACCTCTCCGGTCAATAACCAACAATGGGATCTGGATACCCATGTTGGATCCCACATTCTCCACGATGATCTCATCAGACAAACCACGATGTCGGCGATTCAATCAATCCCGTATACAATTCCCTTTGTCTACCGGTATGACACTTGCCTGAGATTGGATCGTCGGTATCCCTATACCTTGTTCAATCTCGTTACCGGCAAGTTTCTTTACTCGTTTCGTAACACATCATCCCGTGGATAACTCCTCAGTCACATTATCTCATTATGATGATGTGTTACCGAGTGGGCCTAGAGATACCTGTCCGTCACACGGAGTGACAAATCCTAGTCTCGATTCATGCCAACCCAACAGATACTTTCTTGGATACCCGTAGTGTACCTTTATAGACACCCAGTTACGTTGTGACGTTTGGCACACCCAAAGTATTCCTACGGTATCCGGGAGTTGCAAAATCTCATGGTCTAAGGAAATGATACTTGAGATTAGAAAAGCTTTAGCAGATGAACTACATGATCTTGTGTTATGCTTAGGATTGGGTCTTGTCCATCACATCATTCTCCTAATGATGTGATCCCGTTATCAACGACATCCAATGTCCATGGTCATGAAACCATGAACATCTATTGATCAACGAGCTAGCCAACTAAAGTCTCACTAGGGACATGTTGTGGTCTATGTATTCACACATGTATTACGGTTTCCGGTTAATACAATTATAGCATGAACAATAGACAATTATCATGAACAAGGAAATATAATAATCACTTTATTATTGCCTCTAGGGCATATTTCCAACAAAGAGGACTTGATACCTTATAATGCTATGGTTGGGTTTTACCTTAATGATCTTTACTAATTTCGGATGCTTGCTAGATTTCCAATCATAAGTGCATATGATCCAAGTAGAGAAAGTATGTTAGCTTATGCCCCCCCCCTCATATAAAAATAGGTGCTGTTATCATAATATTACAATATATTACAAATAGAGAGTGTGGAATAATGATGGGTCGGTGTGTGGAATTATCATGCAAATCTATCCTGTTCATACCCACAACGTAGTTTTATTTCTCGTTTCTAGTTGGAAGCAAACGTTCGGTGTACGTAGAGTCGTATCGATGGCAGATAGGATTTGAGAGAATATTGATCTTACCATTAGCTCCTTGTGGGTTCGACACTCCATACTTATCACTTCCACCTTTGGAAATTTCTATGATGATTCCTTGCACTTGGGATTATCAAGCTCTTTTCTGGCACCGTTGCCGGGGAGCAATAGCGTGGGGTTGATATTATCGTGCATGCTTGTTTGCTTTCCTCACTAAATAGATTTTGTTTTCCCTTTTTAATTTCTGTATTTGTGGGTGAAAAAAACAAAAAAATGGAAAAAATGAAACTACAAAAAGAGTTACTTGCCCCTTTTTCCTAAGAACTTTTTTAAAAAGAGAAGTGATTGGAAGGTTGTGCATTGGAGAAGTGAGGGTCGACCTTGAACACTTGTATTCATGCTCATGGAAAAATGTAGAATTTTTCATGGAATATTCTGAAAAATAATTATCACCTTGTATATATGCATTGTATTATAAAAATAGTATGCCAAGATTTGCTTTTAGGATGATTAGATTGCTTGTTTGGTGTGTGCAGTGCAAAAACAGAAACTTTGGCGGTAGTGCGTGAATTTACATTTTTTACTGGAACGCCAAAAGTTTCTGAAATTTTTACACAGGATTTATATGTAATGTTTTTAATTTTTCATAAATTTTCAGAATTTTTTGAGTTACATAAGTATACGAAGTTTCCAGATTACTATAAACTGTCCCGTTTTTATCAGATTCTGTTTTTTAAGCATTGTTCTCTTATTTTGATGAATCTATGGCTTGTATCTGGGGGAATGAACCATGGTGAAGTGGTAATACAGTATATATAATGCTAATATGAATTTGGAATGAGTTCACAACAGTACTTAAATTAGTAATTTGCTTTATTGTACTAACGGATCTCACGAGGTTTTGTTAAGTTTTTGTGTGAATGAAGTGTTCGAAGATCGCGGAGGTATCGATATGAGAAGAATGCAGAGAGACAAGAGTTCAAGCTTGGGGATGCCAAAGTTACCCCAAGTAAATATTTCAAGGAGACTCAAGCACCTAAGCTTGGGCATGCCCCGGAAGGCATCCCATCTTTATTCTTCAACAATTATCGGTATACCTCGGGTTTTGTTTTGTTCACATGACACGTGTCTTTAATGTTTGTCTTTTCCTTTATGCTCCCTTATAGTAGGAGATAGTCCTTGATGGATTTGTAGAATGCTCTTTGTTCTTCACTTAAATCTTTTGAGTATGGATTTGTAGAATGCTCTTTGTGCTTCACTTAAACCTTTTGGGTATGGCTTTATAGAATGCTTCGTATGCTTCACTTATATATTTTGAGCTTGGATGTTGGTTAATCTATATTAATGAATAATTCTCTATGAACTTCATTTATATCTTTTAGAGTATGAATATAATGATCATCGGAATTTGGCTTCGAAGAGTATCATTGTAATATCATGCCTAGCTAAAAAGGCATTAAAGAAAAGCGCTTGTTGGGAGATAACCCAATACTTTTACTTTTTGTTATGATGTGTTAACATGATTAAGCTACTGTATTAATCATGTTTGTGCCTTTCATTTCAATAAAGTGCCAAGTAAAGCCTTTGGGATAGTGCGGATACTTGCTTGTTTGATTCTGTGCAAAAACAGAAAGTTTGCGTCCAGTATTTGAATTGTCTGATTTTACTGGAGAGTCAAACAATTCTGAAAATTTTACACAACATTTATATGTACATTCTGTGGTATGTCATAATGTTTCAGAATTTTTAGAGTCCAGCAAGTATGGTGATCATTCAGATCTTTACAAATTGTTCTGTTTTTGACAGATTTAGTTTTCCATGCATAGTTTGCTTTTTCAAGTGTCCCTATAGCTTTTATTGAGTAATATAAATTATGGGAATGATATAATACTATAGTTATCTTGGGGTAACAATTATTAATATTGTCTTGACAGTAACTAAGTGAATGATTTATCTTTATTACACTAACCCTTCTCACGAAGTTCCGTTAAGTTTTGTGTGATTGAAGTTTTCAAGTTTTGGGTGAGATACCGATATGAGGGGAATAAAGAGTGAAAATAAGACAAGATTGGGGATGACCAAGGCACCCCAAGGTGATAATAAAGTAACACTCAAGCGTCTAAGCTTGGGGATGCCCCGAAAGGCATCCCCTCTTTCGTCTTCAACACTATTTGTATATCTTACTTGGAGCTATATTTTTATTCGTCACATAATATGAGTTTTGCTTGGAGCATATTTTTTTTCTTTGTTAGGTGTTATTTATAATCTTGATTGTTTAGAGTTCCAAGAATTGCCTTAGGATGCTTGCATTGCATGTTTTATGTGTTCTGCATAAAAAAGAGAAACTTTTGCTGTAGTGTTTGAATTTTCATACTTTACTAGAACGCAGAAAGTTTATGAAATGTTTACACAATATTTTCATATAAATTCCTTAGCATGTCCGAAATTTTAGTAATTTTTAGAGTTTCAAAGATACACTGATTTAATAAATTACTACAGACTGTCTTGTTTGAACAGATTGCTGTCATAGTTTTGCTATCTACTTATCCTATAGTTTCCATAGCTTATATTGGTAGATATAAATTGTGGAAATGATAGTATATGGTACCTAATGTTTGAAAATTATTGTGAAACTTCTCTTGGCAGTACATGAAGCATTGATTTGTTCTTATGTGTACTAACCTATCTCACGAGTTCTTTTTGAGTTTTGTGTGGATGAAGTTTTTGAGAATAGGTGAAACCGAGATATGAGAGGATTGAACAAGATACAAAAGCTCAAGATTGCGGATGCCTAAGGCAGTCCAGGAAAATATTTCAAGAACTCTCAAGTATCTAAGCTTGGGGATGCTACGCATCCCACCTCTCTTCATCAACAATGAGCGGTTAGCCTATGTTGAGCCTAAATTTTTATTCGTTCACATGATGCATGCTATTATTGGAGTGACTTTATTTTATTTTATTTTATTTTCTATTTCAATAAAATCATTGGATATGAAATTTTTAATAAGAGAGTCCTCACATGGATATTTATCTAATTAACTACGCGTTGATCTTCACTTATATCTTGTTGGAGTAGTTTGTCATTCACCCTCGTGCTTCACTTATATCCTGTGAGTAAATGGTTGAATGAATTGAACATAATAAATCTTAAATTAAAATGCTTCATATACTTATCCCATGGGGAGTAGTGAGTTCACAAATAATAGGTATAGGTGGTGAAATTTATTGAAAGTTAGCAAACACCGCACTGGTCACTTGAACAATTCATGAAAGAATATTGAAGGAAGAGAGATTTCACATATAAATATACTATCTTCGACATCTTCTATGATTGTGATTACCCATTAATTATTTTCAAACTTGAGAAAATCAGTTGAAGATTGGACAAGGAAGACAATGTAATGAGTTATGCTTGGGTATATTTGTATAGAAGTTATATTGTTATGGATCCCCCAACATGTGGTGCTTGCTTCCACCTCATACTAGCCAAAACTTCCGCACCAAGTACAAATACTACTTGTGCATCCGAACACCCTTAAACCAGTTTTGCCATGAGGGTCAACTATACCTACCTATGGATTGAATAAGATCCTTCAAGTAAGTTGTCATCGGTACAAAAGGAAATAAAAATTGCTCCTAAATATGTAATATATTTTATTGTAAGGGAAAATAAGCATTGTATGAATTTGTGATGACAAAGAAATAAAAGCGACAGACTACATAATAAAGGTTGCTATCACAAAGGGCAATACAACACGACGTTCCTTTGCATTAAGAGTTTGCGCATCCAAAAACAAAAAGCGCATCACACCCTCTGCTTGCCTCTGCGAAGGGCCTATCTTTTATTTTCTAGTACTTTCCTTTATACAAGAGTCATGGTGATCTTCACCACTTCCTATATTTTGCCTTTTTCTCTTGGCAATCATCATGTGGTGCGGAAAGATTCGAGCATATATGGCCATCCCAATATATTTGATCATCAATTATTATTGTTGACAATTATCTATATGATAAATAAGTTGGGAGGCAAAACATTAAGCCCCTATCTTTCTCTGTGTTCGATGGATGCCATTTGTTATAAAAATATGCTTTGAGTGCTAGCAATCATGGAAGACTATATGACAGTTGAGTATATGGAATTTGCTAAATCAAAGCTCTTACATAGACCCTTCCTGAAAATAAGATGAATTGCAATTGTTCGATGACTAGGAATATGGTTTGTTACTTTTCAAGAAGTTTTCTGGTCTATACTTTAACATGTGAATAGCTTGTTACTCGATCATGAGAAGTTTTATGAGATGAGCTGCTGTTTATGATATATATGGATGGTATAAAAAGTGATTGAAATTATCATTGATCAAACTTATGCACTTGCTAGCATTCACACTTCATAAATTATTTCTTTTATCATTTACCTACTCGAGGACGAGCGGGAATTAAGCTTGGGGATGCTAATACGTCTCCAACGTATCTATAATTTATGAAGTATTCATGCCATGTTTGCAATAATTCTATATGATTTTGATATGATTTTACTAGAACTAACCCGGACTGAAGCTGTTTTTAGCAGAATTACCGTGGTGTTGTTTTTGTGTAGAAATAAAAGTTCTGAGAACGAGCTGAAAATTTATGGAGAATATTTTTGGAAAAAATTAAAAATATTATAGCAAAGAGTCACCCGAGAGGAAGGCCGAGGAGGCCACAAGCCCCAGGGGCGCGGCCACCCTCCCTGGCCGCAGCCACCGGGCTTGTGTGCCCCTCGGGAGTCCACCTCCCTCCCTCTCAGCTCTATAAATCCTCAAATATTCCAAAACCTTGGGGGCATAACCTAGATCAGGAGTTCCGTCACCGCACACCTCCAGAGCCATGAAAAACCAATACTGGCCCTTCCGGCACCCTGCTAGAGGGGGTAACCGTCACCAGAGGCCATCTTCATTGTCCTGGAGGGGCCATCAACACCATGGAGGCCAAAGACCAGAGGGAGAACCTCTCCTCACAGAGGGGGAGGCCATGGAAGAGGAAGCATGAGGGGGAAAACCTCTCCCCCTCTCTCCCGGTGGTGCCGGAGTGCCATCGGGGGAACCATCGCAACGGTGCTCATCTTCATCAACACCACCTTCTTCATCACCATCATCATCTCCTTTTAGCGGTCCACTCTCCCGCACCCCACTGTAATCACCTACTTTAACATGGTGCTTTATGCTATATATTATGATGCAATGATGTGTTGCCATCCTATGATGTTTTGAGTAGATTACTTTTGTCCTTTGGGTTGATTGATAATATAGATTGGTTTGAGTGCATGTTTTATTATTGGTGTTTTTCCTATGGTGCCCTCTGTGTCGCGCAAGCATGAGGGATCCTTGTTGTAGGGTGTTGCAATATGCTTATGACTCGCTTATGGTGGGTGGCATGAGTGATAGAAACACAGACTCGAGTAAGCAGGTTGTTTGTGTATGGGAATAAAGAGGACTTGATACCTTATAATACTATGGTTGGGTTTTACCTTAATGATCTTTAGTAGTTGAAAATGCTTTCTAGAGTTCTAATCATAAGTGCATATGATCCAAGTAGAGAAAGTATGTTAGCGTATGCCTCTCCCTCATACAAAATTGCAATAATGATTTCCGATCTTGTTAACAATTGCCTAGGATAATTCCACACACCGACCCATCGTTATTCCACACACGCTATTTGTAATATATTGTAATATTATTATAAAAGCACCTATTTTATATTTTAGTTCTCCGATATCATGCAAAGCTATCCTCTTCATACCCACAACGTAGTTTTATTTCTCGTTTCTAGTTGAAAGCAAACGTTCGGTGTATGTAGAGTCGTATCGATGGAAGATAGGACTTAAGAGAATATTGATCTTACCTTTAGCTCCTTGTGGGTTTGACAATCCATACTTATAACTTCCACCTTTGGAAATTTCTATGATGATTCCTTGCACTTGGGGATTATCAAGCTCTTTTCTGGCGCCGTTGCCAGGGAGCAATAACATGGGGTTTATATTCTCGTGTATGCTTGTTTGCTTTCCTCACTAAATAGATTTTGTTTTCCCTTTTTACTTTATATAGTTGTGGGTGAAACAAACAAAAAAATACAAAAAAGATTTACTTGCCCCTTTTGCCTAAGAAGTTTTTCAAAAAGAGAAGTGATTGGAAGGTTGTGCATTGGAGAAGTGAGGGTCGACCTTGAACATTTGTGTTCATGCTCATGAAAACAATGTAGAATTTTTCATGGAATATTCAGGAAAATAATTATAACCTTGTATATATCCATTGTATTATAAAAATAGTGTGCCAAGATTTGCTTTTAGGATGATTAGATTGCTTGTTTGGTGTGTGCAGTGCAAAAACAGAAACTTTGGTTGTAGTGTGTGAATTTACATTTTTTACCGGAACGCCAAAAGTTTCTGAAATTTTTACACAGTTCTTCTATGCAATTTTTTTAATGTTTTCTAAATTTTCAGAATTGTTTCAGTTACATTAGTATACGAAGTTTCTAGATTACTACACGTTGTCCTGTTTTTAACAGATTATGTTTTCTATGCATTGTTCTCTTATTTTGACGAATCTATGGCTTGTATCAGGGGGTATTTGTTGGAAATGTGACCTAGAGGCAATAATAAATTAGTTATTATAATATTTCCTTGTTCATGATAATAGTTTATTATCCATGCTATAATTGTATTGATCGGAGACTTAGATGCATGTGTGGATACATAGACAAAACCATGTCCCTAGTATGCCTCTAATACACTAGCTCGTTGATCAAAGATGGTTAAAGTTTCCTAGCCATGTACATGAGATGTCATTTGATAATGGGATCACATCATTAGGAAATGATGTGATGGACAAGACCCAAACTACAAACATAGCATATGATCGTGTCAGTTTATTGCTACTGTTTTCTGCATGTCAAGTATATGTTCCTATGACCATGAGATCATGCAACTCACTGACACCAGAGGAGTACCTTGTGTGTATCAAACGTCGCAACGTAACTTGGTGACTATAAAGGTGCTCTACAGGTATCTCCGAGGGTGTCTGTTGGGTTGGCATGGATCAAGACTGGGATTTGTTACTCCGTGTGGCGGAGAGGTATCTCAGGGCCCACTCGGTTATACAACATCACAATAAAGCCTTGCAAGCAATGTGACTAAGTCTTAGTCATGGGATCTTGTATTACATAACAAGTAAAGAGACTTACCGGTAACGAGGTTGAACTAGGTATAGAGATACCGCCGATCGAATCTCGGGCAAGTAACATACCGAAGAACAAAGGGAACATCATACGGGATTAACTGAATCCTTGACATAGAGGTTCGACCGATAAAGTTTTCCATAGAGTATGTAGGAACCAATATGGGCATCCAGGTCCCGCTATTGGTTATTGACCGTAGAGGTGTCTCGGTCATGTCTACATAGTTCTCGAACCCGCGGGGTCTGCACACTTAAGGTTTGGTGATGTTTCGGTAGTATAGAGTTATGAATGGTGGTGACCGAAGGTTGTTCGGAGTCCCGGATGACATCCCGAACGTCACGAGGAGCTCCAGAATGGTCCGGAGGTAAATATTCATATATAGGAAGTCCTGTTTTGGTCGCCGGAAAAGTTTCGGGCTAATCGGTAGTGTACCGAGAGTGCCGGTAATGCACCGGGAGACCATCGGGAGGGGTATTTCGACCCAAGAGGCTACATGGGCTGTGGGAGAGTAAATACCAGCCGTTTGTGGGCTGGTGGAAGTCCCACACAAGGCCCATGTGGCTGGGAAGAAAATCCCAAAGGGAAAAAGGTGGAAAAAGGCCAAAAAGGGAGGAATCCTAGTCCTACAAGGATTGGAGGAGGAGTCCTCCTCTCCTCCCACTTCGGCCGACCCAAGGAGGCTTGGCCCTTGCGCCAAGTCCTCTCCTCCCTCCCTCTTATATATACTAGAGTTTTTAGGGTTTTTGCACAGAATTTTTGCCACGTGCTGCCCGTTCCTCCAGTGAATAGTTTCTTCTCTAGATTGGTTTTCTGCAGTGCTTAGGCGAAGCCCTGCCGGAATCGTTCCACCACCATCGCCACGGCACCGTCACGCTGCCGGAGAACTCTTCTACCTCTTCGCTCCCTCTTTCTAGATCAAGAAGGCGGAGATCGTCATCGAGCTGTACGTGTGCTGAACGCGGAGGTGTCGTCCGTTCGGCGCTAGATCGGAAGGACCGTGATCAAGATCGCGAGACGGATTGTGATGAGGTCGCGGTACGGATCGTGATGATTTCGCGGGACAGATTGTGATGAGTTTGCGGGACGGATCGTGATTGGATCGCGGGACGGATCGTGATGAGATCGCGGGACGCTCGACGATTTGGATCGCGAAGACGTTCGACTACACCAACCGCGTTTCTCAGCGATCTACAAGGGTACGTAGATCCACTCTCCCTCTCGTAGATCCTCATCACCATGGATAGATCTTGCGTGTGCGTAGGAAATTTTTTGCTTCTCATGCGACGTTTCCCAACGGTGGCATCATGATCTAGGTCTATGTGTAGATGAGATCTCGAGTAGAACACAAAGAGTTTGTGGGCGTTGATGCTTAGATTGCTTCCTCCCTTGGTCGTGTTTTGGTTCAGCAGTATTGTGAGATGAAGCGACCCGGACCAACATTAATCGTATGCTTACGAGAGACTGGTTCCCTCAACTACAACTTGTTGCAAAGATGGCTTGCGGGTGCCAGTTTCTCTCACTTTAGTTGGATCGGATTCGACAGAGGTGGTCCTTGAGAAGGTTGAAAAGCAACTAGTGTATCACCGTTGTGGTTTTTGCACAGA
Organism: Hordeum marinum; assembly: GCA_022496015.1. NCBI lineage: Eukaryota > Viridiplantae > Streptophyta > Magnoliopsida > Poales > Poaceae > Hordeum > Hordeum marinum. Next base: position 155,362,517 of record CM039673.1, on the reverse strand, counting down.
TGAGAATTGTTCTTGCTAGATACCCGTAGCAGCCATGTAAAACATGCAACAACAATTAGAGGACGTCTAACTTGTTTTTGCAAGGTATGTTGTGATGTGATATGGCCAATTACATGATGTGATATATGTGATGCATGAGATGATCATGTGTTGTATAGAATATCACGACTTCCATGTCGATGAGTACGGCAACCGGCAGGAGCCATAGGGTTGTCTTTAATTATTGTATGACCTGCGTGTCAATCATTAAGCGCTATGTAATGCTTTACTTTATCGCTAAACGGTAGCAATAGTAGTACAAGCATGATGGGCGCGACAACCCCGATGGTGACACGTTGATGGAGATCAAGATGATGGAGATCATGGTGTCGTGCCGGTGACGATGGAGATCATGCCGGTGCTTTCAAGATGGAGATCAAAAGCATAAGTTCATGGCCATGTCATGTCACTTATGATTTGCATGTGATCTTAATCCTTTTATGCACCTTGTTTTGCTTAGGACGACAGTAGCATTATAAGGTGATCCCTCACTTAATTTCAAGATAAATTGTGTTCTCCCCGAGTGTGCACCGTTGCGAAAGTTCGTCGTGTTGAGACACCACGTGATGATCAGGTGTGATAGACTCTACGTTCACATACAATGGGTGCAAGACAGTGTTACACATGCAGAACACTCGGGTTAAACTTGACGAGCCTAGCATGTACAGACATGGCCTTGTAACACAAGAGACCAAAAGGTCGAACATGAGTCATATAGCAGATATGATCAACATGATGATGTTCACCATTGAAACCACCTCAACTCACGTGATGATTGGACTTGACTTGGTGAATTTGGATCATGTATCACTCGAATGACCGGAGGGATGTCAATTTGAGTGGGAGTTCTTAAGTAATATGATTAATTGAACTCATTATCATGAACATAGTCAGTAGTGTCTTTGCAAACTGTGTTGTAGATTACTAGCTCACGTTGTAGCTCCCTTGAATTTTTATATGTTCCTAGAGAAATAGAGTTGAAAGATGATGGTAACAATATTGTGGACTCGCTCCGTGATCTGAGGATTGTCCTCCTTGCTACACAGAAGGCTTATGTCCTTAATGCACCGCTCGGTGCGCCAACCCCTCTAGCGTCGTCTGTAGATGTTGTGAACATCTGACAGGCACGTTCTGATGACTACTTGATAGTTTAGTGCATCGTGCATTACGGCTTAGAATTGAGGCTCCGAAACATTTTAAATGTCACGGAACATATGAGATGTTCTAAGAGCTGAAATTAGGATCTCAGGCTCGTGCCCGTGTTGCGAGATATGAGATCTCCAACAAGATTCTTTGCCTGCAAGATGAAAGAGAATAGGTCAATCGTTGAGCATGTGCCTAGATTGTCTGGGTGCTACAATCGCTTGAATCGAGTGGGAGTTGATCTTCCAGATAAGATAGTGATTGATATAGTTCTCCAAGTCACTTTCACTAAGCTACTAGAACTTGGTGATGAACTATAAAATGCCAGGGATAGAAATAATAATCCCTGAACTGTTCGTGATGTTTGACACCGCGAAGGTAGAAATCAAGAAGGAGCGTCAAGTGTTGATGGTTAGTCAAACCACTAGTTTCGAGAAGGGCAGGAGCAAGGAGGGAAACTTCATGGATAGCAAGTTAGTTGCTGCTCTAGTGAAACAACCCAAAGTTGAACCCAGACCCGAGACTGAGTGCTTCGATTATGAGGAGAGCGGTCGCTGAAGCAGAACAACCCTAGATACTTGGTAGATAAGAAGTTTGGCAACATCGACAGAAGTATATTTGATATACATGTTATTGATGTGTACCTTTCTAGTACTCCTAGTAGCACCTTGGTATTGGATACCGGTTCGGTTGCTAAATGTTAGTAACTCGAAATAAAAGCTACGGAATAAACGGAGCACCAGCTAAGGGTGAGGTGAAGATGTGTGTTGGAAATGTTTCCAAGGTTGATGTGATCACCATCGCACGCTCTCTCTACCTTTGGAATTAGTGACAAACCTTAATAAATGTTATTTGGTGTTTTGCGTTGAGCATGAACGTGATTAGATCGTGTTTATTGCAACACGGTTATCCATTTAAGTTAGAGAATAATGGTTATTCTGTTTACATGAATAATACATTCAATGGTCATGCACCCAGTGAGAATGGTTTGTTGAATCTTGATCGTAGTAATACACATGTTCATAACATTGATGCCAAAAGATACAAACTTAATAATGATAGTACCACATACTTGTGGCACTGCCGCTAAATGTCATATTGGTATAAAGCGTATGAAGAAACTCCATGCTGATGGATATTTGGACTCATTCGATTTCGAATCGGTTGAGACATGCGAACCATGCCTCTTGGGCAAGATGACTAAGGACTCCGTTTCTAGATGGATGGAACGGGCAAGTGATTTATTGGAAATGATACATGTTGATGTATGCAATCCAATGAGTCTTGTAGCGTGCGGTGGATATCATTATTTTCTTACCTTCACTGATGATTTTAGTAGATATAGTGTATATTTACTTAATGAAACACAAGTCTTAATCGTTTGGTTCAAGCAAATTCAGAGTGAAGTTTAAGATCATCGTGACAAGAAAACAAAAATGTCTGCGATATGATCGTGGAGGTAAATATCTGAGTTACGAGTTTGGCATACAACTTTAGACAATGTGTAAATTGTTTCACTACTCACGCCACCTGGAACACCATTGTGTGATGGTGTGTCCGAACGTCATAGTCATGCTCTGTTGGATATGGTGCGGGTTATGATGTCTCTTATCGTTTTACTACTATAGTTTTGGGGTTATGCATTAGAGACAACTACATTCACTTTAGATAGGGCACCATCTAAATCCGTTGAGATGACACCATGTGAATTATGGTTTGATAGAAACCTAAGCTGTCATTTCTTAATGTTTGGGGCTGCAACACTTATGTGAAAAAGGTTTTCACCTAATGAGCTCGAACCCGAAGTGGACAAATGCATCTTCATAGAATACCCTATAGACAGTTGGGTAAACCTTCTATCTCAGATCCAAGCATAAAGTGTTTGTTGCTAAAGCTGGGTCGTTTCTCGAGAAAGAGTTTCTCTCGAAAGAATTGAGTGGGAGGAAGATAGAACTTGATGAGGCTGTTGAACCTTTGTTCAACCAGAGAGTAGCGCAGCGCAGGAAGATGTTTCTATGAAGCCTACGTTAGTTGAAGAGGAAGTTAATGATGATGATCATGAAGCTTCGGGTCAAGTTACTATCGAACCTCGTAGGTCGACAAGGATGTGTACTGCTCCTGAGTGGTACGACAACCCTGTCTTGGAGGTCATGTTGTTGGACAACGATGAACCTACGAGTTGTGGAGAAGCGATGATGGGCCCAGATTCCAACAAATGGTTAGAGGCCATGAAATTCGAGAAAGGATCCATGTATGAAAACCAAGTATAGACTTTGGTAGACTTGCTTGTTGGACGGCAGGTCGTTGAGTACAAATGGATGTTTAAAATGAAGACAGACACTCATGGTAAATGTCACCATTTGTAAAGCTCGACTTATTGCAAAGAACTTTATGACAACTTCAAGAAGTTGACTGCGATGAGACTTTCTCACTCGTAGCAATGCTAAAGTCTGTTGGAATTATGTTAGCAGTTGCTGCATTTTTCAATTATGAAATCTGGCAGATGGATGCCAAAACATCGTTTCCTTCCTTAAGGAAAGGTTGTATGGGATACAACCAGAAGGTTTTGTCAGTCCTAAGGATGCTAAAAGGTGAGCAAGCTTCAGTGATCCTTCTATGGACTGAAGCAAGCATCTCGGAGTTGGAATATACACTTTGATAAGGTGATCAAAGTTTTTAAATCTATACAAAGTTTATGAGAAACTTGTATTTTCAATAAAGTGAGTGGGAGCTCTATAGAGTTTCTGATAAGTATATGTGGATGACATATTGCTATTCGGAAATGATGTAGAATTTCTGGAAAGCATAAACGGTTGTTTGAAAAGTGTTTTTCAAAGGAAGACCTGGATAAAGCTACCTAATTGTTGAACATCAAGATCTATAGAGATAGATCAAGATGTTAGATGAGACTTTCAATGAGTACATACCTTGACAAGATTTTGAAAGAGTTCAAAATGGATCAGTCAGAGAAAGAATTCTCACCTGATTTGTAAGGTGTGAAGTTGAGTGAGACTCAAAGCTCGACAACAGCAGAAGAAAGAGAAAGGATGAATGTCGTCCCCTATGCCTTAGCCATGGGCTCTATATTATGCCATGTTGTGTATCGCACCTGGTGTGTGCCTTGCCATGAGTCAGTCAAGGGGTACAAAAGTGATACAGGAGTGGATCACTCGACATCGGTCAAGATTATCCTTAGTGACTAAAAGACTAAGGATATGTTTCTCGATTATGGAGGTGATAAAGAGTTCATCATAAAGAGTTACGTCGATGCAAGCTTTAACACCAATCCGGATGACTCGTAGTAGCAATATGGATAAGTATAGTGGAGCAGCCATTTGGAATAGTACCAAGTGGAGTGTGGTAGCGGTGTTTACGGTTTGACATAGAGATTTGCAAAGTACACTCGGATCTGAATGTCGCAGACCCATTGACTATAAGATATCTCTCACATGCAAAGCATGATCGAGCCCCAGAACTCAGTGGGTGTTAGATTCATAACAATGCGAATCACATGGTGGTGTGAACTAGATTATTGACTCTAGTGCAAGTGGGAGACTGTTGGAAATATGCCATAGAGGCAATAATAAATTAGTTATTCTCATATTTCCTTGTTCATGATAATCGTTTATTATCCATGCTATAATTGTATTGATCGAAGACTTAGATGCATGTGTGGATACATAGACAAAACCATGTCCCTATTATGCCTCTAATAGACTAGCTCGTTGATCAAAGATGGTTAAGGTTTCCTAGCCATGGATATGAGATGTCATTTGATAGCAGGATCACATCATTAGGAGAATGATGTGATGGACAAGACCCAAACTACAAATGTAGCATATGATCGTGTCAGTTTATTGCTACTATTTTCTGCATGTCAAGTATATGTTCCTATGACCATGAGATCATGCAACTCACTGACACCGGAGGAGTACCTTGTGTGTATCAAACGTCGCAACTTAACTGGGTGACTATAAAGGTGCTCTAAAGGTATCTCCGAGGGTGTCTGTTGGGTTGGCATGGATCAAGACTGGGATTTGTTACTTCGTGTGACGGAGAGGTATCTCAGGGCCCTCTCGGTAATACAACATCACAATAAAGCCTTGCAAGCAATGTGACTAAGTCTTAGTCACGGGATCTTGTATTACAGAACGAGTAAAGAGACTTGCCGGTAACGAGGTTGAACTAGGTATAGAGATACCTACGATCGAATCTCGGGCAAGTAACATACCGAAGAACAAAGGGAACATCACACGGGATTAACTGAATCCTTGACACAGACGTTCGACCGATAAAGATCTTCGTAGAGTATGTAGGAACCAATATGGGCATCTAGGTCCCGCTATTGGTTATTGACCGTAGAGGTGTCTCGGTCATGTCTACATAGTTCTCGAACCCACAGGGTCTGCACACTTAAGGTTTGGTGACGTTTCGGTAGTATAGAGTTATGAATGGTGGTGACCGAAGGTTGCTCGGAGTCCCGTATGATATCCCGGACGTCACGAGGAGCTCCAGAATGGTCTGGAGGTAAAGATTCATATATAGGAAGTCATGTTTTGGTCGTCGGAGAAGTTTCGGGCTAATCGGTAGTGTATCGAGAGTGCTGGTAATGTACCGGGAGACCATCGGGAGGGGTATTTCGACCCAAGACGCTACATGGGCTGTGGGAGAGTAAATACCAGCCCTTTGTGGGCTGGTGGAAGTCCCACACAAGGCCCATGTTGCTGGGAAGAAAAGCCCAAAGGGAAAAAGGTGGGAAAAGGTCAAAAAGGGAGGAATCCTAGTCCTACTAGGATTGGAGGAGTCCTCCTCTCCTCCCCACTTCGGCCGACCCAAGGAGGCTTGGCCCTTGCGCCAAGTCCTCTCCTCGCTCCCTCTTATATATAATGGAGGTTTTAGGGTTTTTGCACAGAATTTTTGCCATGTGCTTCTCGTTCCTCTAGTGCATAGTTTCTCCTCTAGATCGGTTTTCTGCAGTGCTTAGGCGAAGCCCTGCCGGAATTGTTTCACCACCATCGCCGCGGCACCGTCACACTGCCGGAGAACTCTTCTACCTCTCCGATCCCTCTTGCTGGATCAAGAAGGTGGAGATCGTCATCGAGTTGTACGTGTGCTGAACGCAGAGGTGCCGTCCTTTCAGCGCTAGATCGGAAGGACCGTGATCAAGATGGCGAGACGGATCGTGATGATTTCGCGGGACGGATCGTGATGAGTTCACGGGATGGTTCATGATGAGTTTGCGGGACGGATCATAATTGGATCACGGGACGGATTGTGATGAGATCACGGGACGCTCGGCAATTTGGATCGCGAAGACGTTCGACTACACCAACCGCGTTTCTTAACGCTTCCTGCTTAGCGATCTACAAGGGTACGTAGATCCACTCTCCCTCTCGTAGATGCTCATCACCATGGATAGATCTTGCATGTGCATAGGAAAAAATTTGTTTCACATGCGATGTTTTCCAACAGTATTAACCATGGTGAAGTGGGGCTATAGTATATATAATGCTAATATGAATTTGGAATGAGTTCACAACAGTACTTAAAGTAGTAATTTGCTTTATTATACTAATGGATCTCACGAGGGTTTTGTTAAGTTTTGTGTGAATGAAGAGTTCGAAGATCACGGAGGTATCAATATAAGAAGAATACAGAGAGACAAGAGTTCAAGCTTGGGGATGCCAAAGGCACCCCAAGTAAATATTTCAAGGAGACTCAAGCACCTAAGCTTGGGGATGCCCTGGAAGGCATCCCATCTTTTTTCTTCAACAATTATCGGTATGCCTAGGTTTTTGTTTTGTTCACATGACATGTGTCTTTAATGTTTGTATTTTCCTTTAAGCTCCCTTCTATTGTGAGATAGTCCTTGATGGATTTGTATAATTCTCTTTGTTCTTCACTTAAATCTTTTGAGTATGGATTTGTAGAATTATCTTTGTGCTTCCTTAAACCTTTTGGGTATGGCTTTATAGAATGCTTCATATGCTTCACTTATATATTTTGAGGTTGGATGTTGGTTAATCTATATTAATTAATAATGCTCTATGAACTTCATTTATATATTTTAGAGTACGAAGATAATGATCATCGGAATTTGGCTTGGAAGAGTATCATTGTAATATCCTGCCTAGCTAAAAAGGCATTAAAGAAAAGCTCTTGCTGGGAGACAACCCAATACTTTCAATTTCTGTTTTGATGTGTTAACATGATTAAGATACTGTAGTAATCATGTTTTGTGCCTTTCATTTCAATAAAGTGCCAAGTAAATCCTTTGGGATAGTGCGCGCACTTGCTTGCTTGATTCTGTGCAAAAACATAAAGTTTTGCGTCCAGTATTCTAATTGTATGATTTTATTGGAGAGTCAAAAAATTATGAAAATTTTACACAACATTTCTATGTAAAATCCGTGATATTTCCTAATTTTGCATAATTTTTAGAGTCAGGGAACTATGGTGATCATTCAGATCTTTACAGACTGTTCTGTTTGTGACAGATTCTGTTTTGAATGCATAGTTTCCTTGTTTCAAGTGTTCCTATAGCTTTTATTGAGTAATATAAATTATGGGAATGATATAATACAATATTTATCATGGGGGAACAATTATTAATCTTGTCTTGATAGTACCTAAGCGAATGATTTATCTTTATTACACTAACCCTTCTCATGAAGTTCCGTTAAGTTTTGTGTGACTGAAGTTTTCAAGTTTTGGGTGAGATACCGATATGAGGGGAATAAAGAATGACAAGAACCCAATCTTGGGGATGCCCAAGGCACCCCAAAGGTGACAATAAAGGAACACTCAAGCGTCTAAGCTTGGCGATGCCCCGGAAGGCATCCCCTCTTTCGTCTTCAACACTATCTCTATATCTTACTTGGAGCTATATTTTTATTAGTCACATAATATAAGTTTTGCTTGGAGCATTATTTTATTTTTTGTTCTATTTTAGGTTTTATTTATAATCTTGATTTTTCAAAGTTCCAAGAATTGCCTTAGGATGCTTGCATTGCATGTTTTATGTGTTCTGTGTAAAAAACAGAAATTTTTGTTGTAGTGTTTGAATTTTCATATTTTACTGGAACGCAGAAAGTTTCTGAAATGTTTACACAGTATTTTCATATAAATTCCTTAGCATGTACTAAAGTTTCATAATTTTTAGAGTTTCAAAAATACACTGGTTTAATAAATTACTACAGACTATTCTGTTTGAATAGATTGCTGTCATAGTTTTCCTATCTACTTATCCTATAGTTTCCATAGCCTATATTGGTAGATATAAATTGTGTAAATGATAGTATACAATACCTAATGTTTGAAATTTATTGTGCAACTTGTCTTGGCAGTACATGAAGCATTGATTTGTTCTTATGTGTACTAACCTATCTCACGAGTTCTTTTTGAGTTTTGTGTGGATGAAGTTTTTGAGAATAGGTGAAACCGGTATATGAGCGTATTGAACAAGATACAAAAGCTCAAGCTTGGGGATTACCAATGCTGCCCAAGAAAATATTTCAAGAACTCTCAAGTATCTAAGCTTGGGGATGCTACGCATCCCACCTCTCTTCATCAACAATAATCGGTTAGCCTATGTTAAGCCTAATTTTTATTCGTTCACATGATGCATGCTATTATTGGAGTGCCTTTTTTATTTTATTTCCTGTTTCAATAAAATCATTGGATCTGAAATTTTGAATAAGAGAGTCCTCACATGGATATTTATCTAATTAACTACGCGTTGATCTTCCCTTATATCTTTTTGGAGTAGTTTGTCATTCACTCTCGTGCTTCACTTATATCCTATGAGTAAATGGTTGAATGAATTGAATATAATAAATCTGAAATTAAAAATGCTTCATATAATTATCCCATGGGGATTAGTGACTTCACAAATAATAGGTATAGGTGGTGAAATTTGTTGAAAGTTAGCAAACACCGCATTGGTCACTTGAATAATTCATGAAAGAATATTGAAGGAAGAGAGATTTCACATATAAATATACTATCTTGGACATCTTCAATGATTGTGATTACCCATTAATTATTTTCAAACTTGAGCAAATCGGTTGAAGATTGGACAAGTAAAACAACGTACTGAGTTATGCTTGGGTATATTTGTATAGAAGTTATATTGTTATGGATCCCCCAACGTGTGGTGCTTGATTCCACCTCATACTAGCCAAAACTTCCGCACCAACTAGAAATACTACTTGTGCATCCAAACACCCTTAAACCAGTTTTGCCATGAGAGTCCACTATACCTACCTATGGATTGAATAAGATCCTTCAAGTAAGTTCTCATCGATGCAAAAAAGCAATAAAAATTGCTCCTAAATATGTAAGATCTTTTCTTGTAATGGAAAATAAGTGTTGTACGAATTTGGGATGACAAAGAAATAAAAGCGACAGACTGCATAATAAAGGTTGCTATCAGAAAGGGCAATATAACGCAATGTTCCTTTACATTAAGAGTTTGCGCATCCAAAAATAAAAAGCGCATGACAACCTGTGCTTCCCTCTACGAAGGGCCTATCTTTTATTTTCTAGTACTTACCTTTATACAAGAGTCATGGTGATCTTCACCACTTCCTATATTTTGCCTTTTTCTCTTGGCAATCATCATGTGGTGCGGAAAGATCTGAGCATATATGGCCATCCAAGTATATTTGATCATGAATTATTATTGTTGACAATTATCTATATGATAAATAAGTTGGGAGGCGAAACATTAAGCCCCTATCTTTCTCTGTGTTCGATGGATGCCATTTGTTATAAAAATATGCTTTGAGTGCTAGCAATCATGGAAGACTATATGATAGTTGAGTATATGGAATTTGCTAAATCAAAGCTCTTACATAGATCCTTCCTGAAAATAAGATGAATTGCAATTGTTTGATGACTAGGAATATGGTTTGTTAGTTTTCAAGAAGTTTTCTGGTCTATACTTTAACATGTGAATAGCTTGTTACTCGATCATGAGAAGTTGTATGAGATGAGATATTGTTTTTATCATTTACCTACTCGAGGACGAGCAGGAATTAAGCTTGGGGATGCTGATACGTCTCCAACGTATCTATAATTTATGAAGTATTCATGCCATGTTTGCAATAATTCTATATGATTTTGATATGATATTACTAGAACTAACCCGGACTGACACTGTTTCAGCAGAATTACCATGGTGTTGTTTTTGTGTAGAAATAAAAGTTCTCGGAACGAGCTGAAAATTAACGGAGAATATTTTTGGAAAAAATAAAAAATAATGGAGCGAAGAGTCACCCAAGAGGAAGGCTGGGGAGGCCACAAGCCCCAGGGGCGCGACCACCCTCCCTAGCCGTGGCCACCAGGCTTGTGGGCCCCTCGAGAGTCCACCGACCTCCCTCTCAGCTCTATAAATCCTCAAATATTCCAAAACCTCAAGGGCATAACCTAGATTAGGAGTTCCGCCGCCGCACACCTCTAGAGCCATGAAAATCCAATCTTGGCCCTCTCTGGCACCCTGCCGGAGGGGGTCACCATCACCGGAGGCCATTTTCATCATCCCGAAGGGGCCATCAACACCATGGAGGCCAAGGACCAGAGGGAGAAACCCTTCCCACAGAGGGGGAGGCCATGGAGGAGGAAGCACGAGGGGGGAAACCTCTCCCCCTCTCTCCCGGTGGTGCCGGAGTGCCATCGGGGGAACCATCGCCATGGTGCTCGTCTTCATCATCATCACCTTCTTCATCACCATCATCATCTCCTTTTAGCGGTCCACTCTCCCGCACCCTGCTGTAATCACCTACTTGAACATGGTGCTTTATGCTACATATTATGATCCAATGATGTGTTGCCATCCTATGATGTTTTGAGTAGATTACTTTTTCCCTTTGGGTTGATTGATGATATAGATTGGTTTGCGTGCATGTTTTATTATTGGTGCCATCCTATGGTGCCCTCCGTGTCGCGCAAGCGTGAGGGATCCTCGTTGTAGGGTGTTGCAATATGCTTATGACTCGCTTATGGTGGGTGGCGTGAGTGATAGAAACACAGACTCGAGTAAGCAAGTTGTTTGCATATGGGAATAAAGAGGACATACCTTATAATGCTATGGTTGGGTTTTACCTTAATGATCTTTAGTAGTTGCGGATGCTTGCTAGAGTTCCAATCATAAGTGTATATGATCCAAGTAGAGAAAGTATATTAGCTTATGCCTCTCCCTCATACAAAATTGCACTAATGATTTGTGATCTTGTTAACAATTGCCTAGGATAATTCCGCACACCGACCCATCATTATTCCATAGTTGTTAGTTGTAATATATTTTAATATTATGATAACAGCACCTATTTTTATATTTTTGTTCTCCGATGTCATGCAAAGCTATCCTCTTCATACCCACAACGTAGTTTTATTTCTTGTATCTAGTTGGAAGCAAATGTTCGGTGTACGTAGAGTCGTATCGGTTGCAGATAGGACTTGAGAGAATATTGATCTTACCTTTAGCTCCTTGTGGGTTCGACACTCTAGACTTATCACTTCCACCTTTGGAAATTTCTACGATGATTCCTTGGACTTGGGGATTATCAACGAGTAGGAGGATCCCCAGAAATTAGGGATTAGGTCTAAGTCTAGGTGGTCTATATATAGCTAAAAAGACTAGGGTTAGGGCCCTCCAATTTAGATCGGACGTTCAGAAAAATTAGGTTAGGGAGACTAAATGAAAAACCGACGATGGTTTGGGGTAATTCGGGGTTGATCCGGACCCAACGGTCATGACCGCATGTTTCGGGTTCGGGGAAGTTATCGGGCGCGCACGAGGGGTCTCTGCACTGTGCAAAGGGGCTAGGCATGAGAAGAGAGGGAAAATTGCATCCTAACACATAGTTTTTTATAAACCGAAAACGTCCACTAATCGATGACAACGAGAATAGAGAGAACCACAACTACGAAGGGATGCAAGTTTTCGAAAACGATGGCAACAGAGTGCCGATGCAATGCAGATGATGCGAATGATGCGATGATGAATGCAATGACCGAATGGATCACATTATGGCAATGGTATAAAAGGGGAATCTTCTGGAGCGTCGGTCACAGGCTGTTACATGCATAGTGGTGTGGCACTGCGAGGAGGGATGCACCTTCATCGTCGAGGCTGCTCACCCCAGGCTGATTTCCAGTGCTAAGGAGTGCACATTGTCACGCCAGGGCGGCCACGAAGGCAATGCGACCTTCTACTTATTTGCCCTGCAAATCCCACTCAAGTCTGATGTAGCTGCTAGCATGTCTACCCTTCCTATTAATTAGCTTTATGGATTACATGAAAATACTTTTACGCGTGCGCGTGTCACAACGTGCGATAGGCTTGCGAGCGCAATCCTAATCTCCTCCATGATTTTAGTTGTAGGGCCCAATATCTAATCTCATTAATCCATCTCCCTTGATTTTAAGGGTGCATATGGATGTGCGCTTATCTAATATGTTGCCCCTCTGATTTTCAAGGGTGGGTGGGCAGGTGGCATGTGCTTTCTGTTGCATGCAAAGAAAGAAAAGGAGAGAGCAAGATATGAAGCACGTGACTGCATTGGAAATGATTTCATATATTGGAGGTCACACTTGTGCAGGAAATCATTTTCATATATTGGAGGTCAGACTTGTGCATGAAAATCTGCACGGGCTTCTAGCACATGGACCAATTTCCTTTAGGGTCCATAATGTGTGGACTGCATGATCGGGTCCACATCACTATGGTGATTTTGGTTATGTCCGCGTACGCCCCTCGCGCGCTCACTTGTTTGTGATGGGCTAGGCCGGGTTGGTCTATCAACATTAGTCGCCCCTATCAATTTGAGTTGCTCGCACGAGTCAGTGAAGCATGCGCACTCGGGTCAGCGTGTTGCAACACTTGTGTCGGCTCGTCCGCTGGTAAGGATGGGGCGTCTCAACTGCCCATTTGGTTGTTCGCCTACGTCGGTTAGGTTGTGTCCGGAATCTCCCCGGCGTTGTAGTGGTTTTCACTATGTGTGGGTTGGTGCCTAGTACTTATGGGTGTGTTTGGTTGTCTGCATTAGGTCCAATCAGGACTGCACGGGAAGAAAAACGGGTTGATTGGTTGCCAGCATACGCTATTGGGCCTACATGGTGCTATTTGTGAGTTGTGTTGGGTTTTTCTCCAAAGAGAAAGGGTGAAGAAATATAGTAGCGGTAAGTATTTTCATCAATGAGAACAGGTTATTGAATCGATAGGAGAAGCATAACAACTCATCTTTCAAGCGGTACCTGCACACACAAAATCAAACACTTGCACCCAATGCGGGCAAGAGGGTTGTCAATCCCCTTGAACTCGTTACTTGCAAGGACTACTTATGATCGTGGTAGATAGATAATGATAAAAGCAAAATAAAATAAAAGTAACTAAATTGGAGCGAGGTATTTTTATGTTTTTGGCAAATATTTTTAAGTAGACCTACAAGCCATAGTATTCACTAGAGGCTTCTCTCTCGAAAATAACATAAGGCGAGTAGACAAATTACTGTTCGACAATTTACAGAAAAGCGCATAGTTATGATTGTGTATTCATGGAAATGATCATGTATATATGCATCCAGTCCATGGAAATTACAACAAAATGATTCTGCATCTACTACTATTACTACACCAATCGACTGCTATCCAACATGCAACAATGGTATCAAGTTTATGCAAATAGAGTAATGCTTTAAGCAAGATGGCATGATTTAGACAAAGTAAGTACAAGCAATATGTTCAAACCCCATCCTTTTATCCTTAGTAGCAACAATACAGTATGTGTCTTGTCCCCTTCTATCACTGGGATATAGAGCCCCAGAAGATTGAACCCACTACAATGCACACTTCCCACTGAAGATAAATCAGTCTAGTTGGTCAAACCAAATCGATAGATCGGAGAGACTTACATGGCTATAAAAATCATGCATAATAGAATTTAGAGAAGACTCAATTACTTTTCATGAATAATTTGACCATAAACCCACAATTCATCGGATCCCAACAAACACAATGCAAAATAAGATTACATCAGATAGATCAACACGAGAATCGCGAAGAACTTTGTATTGAGGACCAATGAGAGAGAAGAAGCCATATAGCTACTAGCTATGGACCTGTAGGTCTAGGATGAACTACTCACACATCACCATGGAGTCAGCAAGGTTGATTTAGATGGCCTCCATCATGGATTCCCCATCCGGCAGAGTACCGAGAAAGGCCTCTAGATGGGATCGCGGAAAAATAGAGACTTGCGGCGGCGAAAAAATTGTTTTGGATGGCTCTCTATTGGATTTGGGGTAGTTGTGAATATATAGAAGTGGAATTAGGTTAGGAGGTGACACGAGGTGCCCACAAGCCATGGGGGCACGTCCTACCCCGAGGGCGCCCCCCAGTGCCTTGTGGTAACCTTGTGGGTCTTCTGGCCTCCTCCTTAAGCTTCCCATGTCTCTTTTGGTCCAGAAATAAGTCCCGTAAATTTTTATCCAATTTGTACTCCGTTTGATATTGATTTTTGAGAAGTCCAAAAACAGACAAAAATAGGAACTGGCACTGGGCACTAAGTTAATAGGTTAGTCCCAAAAATGAAATGAAATAGCAAATAATTGCATATAAAGTATCCTAGATTCATAATATAATTGCATGAAACAATCGAAATTATAGATACATCAAAGACATATCAGCATCCCCAAGCTTAATTCATGCTCGTCCTCGGGTAGGTAGATGTTAAAAACATTTTTTTTGATGTGGCATGCTACCCAACCCGTAATCTCTTTTAGGTGTAGATTTTGAGAAACGATGAAACAATTGACATTAACATAATAATATCCATGAACATAAGAAGCATAATCATTTTTGTTTTAAAATATTTGATCATTAAAGCATGTTATCCCCTACTCATTTTATCATGTCAAGCATGGCATGACTTTGTCTTCACCACATAAGTATAAATCATGAGCACCACGGTGTCAAACCAGACAATTGGATGGTACTTCTAACGCATTTCAACCTTTTCAACAACACACAATAAATGAGCATGATCCATGGATACTATGAATGGAATAAAATATGATGGGAGATATCAAAGGAGTCAAAAGGTGGGAAAGTCTCACAACAACTAGGCAAATCAACGGACTATGGAGATGCCCATCGATTGGTATCGATGCGAGGAGTAAGGATTGCCATGCAACGGATGCACTAGAGCTATAAGTGTATTAAAGGTCAAATGAAACTAAGTGGGTGTGCATCCAACTTTCTTGCTCATGAAGACATGGACATTTCAGGAAGCCCTTCATCGAATATACATGCCAAGTTCTATAAGAAAAAATTCTCACTAGTATATGAATGTGACAAAACGGGAGATTCTCTGGATGAAGAACATGGTGCCACTTTGAGGCACAAGAGTGGTAAAGGATAGTACATAAGTCCCTTCTCTCTTTTTCTCACATTTTTTCATTTTTTCTTTCCTTTTTCTTTTTTTCTCTCTTTTTTGTGGTGGGCTCATTTGGCCTCTCCCATTATTTTCATTTTTCGCCCGGAGTCTCATCTTGACTTCTGGGGGAATCATAGTCTCCATCATCCTTTCCTCACTATGACATTGCTCAAATAATGATGATCATCATTGTTGGTGTTCTGGGAACGGGGGTACCAAGACCTACCGGCCTGCGGCCGAGGGCGCGACCCACTCCAACGGTCAGAGACAGCCCAATGCGGCCTCATTCAAGACACGACCTTCGTGAGAGCCCCAAGCTTGTGAGGGAAGCAGCACCAAGACCTGTAGGGAATAGGCCTCCTTAGGCCCCCTCCGGGGTGGCAGAGATCTCTATGCAATGCTTAGCCTCAGGAGGCCAAGGATGACGCAGGATGGGCCTAGAAGGCATCAGCGTGCCAGGCGGGACAGTTTCCCCTTTGGTGCAAAGGGGGCAAGGGCGTACGCAGGTTCCCAAAGAGCCACCCAAAGGTTTCCATTCCGTTGCAACAAGACCAAGACCACGAGGCCTGTAGGACAGGCATCATTGCCGATCCCACCACCGCATCATCAATAGCTACTTTGTAGGCGAAGACCGCCTTTCATTGGGATAAAGATGTACCCCTTGTCCCCCTTCGGATTTGGCCGTTATGGGATCCCTTCCCGCAAAGCAATAAGGGAAGAGGGCCCGGGCCACTATAAATAGAGGCTAGGTTGCTCCATAGAGGAAGGATGGCGAAGAAGAAAGGCAAGACCACCAGAACACCCTCGTGAGGAAACTCACCACTGTACTAGTTCATCCACAAACCTCCTCGTGAGGCAATCCACCAAAGCAGGAGTAGGGTTTTATGCTTTGTAGCGGCCCGAACCAGGGTAAATCATTGTGTGAAATCTTCTCCCTTGCCATCGTGCGAGTTATTGTCCAATACATCGGGTTGCGAGCTATAAGGGGTGAGGTTGTTAGGGATCTTCGCACACGCCCATGTGTTCGAACTTCCTTGGGTTTTGCGGAGCCAGAGATCTTGCATTTGGCATGCCAGGTAGGGGGCATGATGAAATCCTTGCACAAGCCATGCGTCGTCTCCACTCACCGTATCCATGACCAAAGGACACCGAGCCCTGCCAAACGACGAGTTGCTCGCATTGCAGGGGCCGCGCCAGCAGGCCTCGGCGTCCTGTAACGCCTCGCCCCCCCTCCCGTTGGTTGGTGCCATCGCCAGCCCGACCCTTGATAGATGTCGGGGGCTACCCCCTACACCAACCACACGACATGTACTCGTCGGCCCGGCCCTCCCCCACATCCGGGTCACGTCATCATCCCCCTGAGTCTGCCATGACCTGAACCGCAAGCATGTCACGCTCCTCGTGGCCCATGAACTACAGCATCTCCGCGCTACACGCGGTCACTGCAATGGTTGGGCTCGTCGCGTGCCAAGGCACGCCACGACCATCGGCGAAATCTAGGCACATCCTCGCAGGACGAGCCTGGGAGCTCATGGCGGCAAAATCCAAGCGCATCTTCACTGACTCGTCAAACTGACCAGCACAACGCTTGGGTCACGTGCATGCACTTGGGAAGCGCGTTGTGACCCGCGCCCGCTGGGGGCCTGGCCGAGTTCGTTGGGGATGCAGGAGTTGGCCCCTAGTGCGGATGAGGACCGGTGGGGGGTGCTGGCCGCACAGGATGGGCGCCACCTCATGCCTCCCAGCACACTCATCAGGCCCAAGGCGGATGCCCGAAAGCTCATCTATGCCAAAGCCCGAGGGCTAGAGCAACTCTACAATGACCATGTTGATGAGCGCCTGTGCTGCGAAGGGAGAAACGTTGGTTACCATGACAACATGAGGAGCATATGCAACCTCGTGAGCGGCTCTCGTTCGGGATGGTGTGCGCAGCCTTGCAAGGGCGGCTTGCGGGGGTGGTCTCGTGAAGGTGCCCAACACTGGCAGCCTCATGAGGCACACCCGCTGGTAGGGAGCTGCCCTGAGTAGGCGCCTAGATCGGTGGACCGGGGGTCACTTTCCTGGGGATGGAGGATGGAACACACGCCCATGTCCCCGGGTCAGACGACCCTAGCCTGGAGACGGAGGGTGGAACACACAAACATGTCCCAGGCCAGGTGATCCCAACCTAGAGACAGAGGGTGGAACACACGCCCATGTCTCTAGGGCGCGCATCGCCTGCTTGGAGACGGAGGGTGGAACATACGCCCATGTCTCTGGTTCAGGCTTCGTTCTACCACCAACGGGGAATCACGTACTCGCCCATGTCTTCGGCTCTGGCTCGACCCGCCTGGGGACGGGGTCTCGGGTACTTGCGTGAGCCCCCGGGCATCCGAGCGAGGCGCGCTGGGCACCGCCTTGGGCATCAGCCTTGGGCATCAGCCTTGCGCGTAGTGGAAGGGCCCCACCAGAACCAGCCCGCAGCACAGGGGGCTGCGGCATTACTATGACGACGGCATTCGACCTCGGGCTCTAGAATGCCCGAGGCCCTGTTCCAAAGCGGGCCTTCCCATCAGAGAGCACGAGGGGCTCCCCCTACGCTCGAGGGGCCGTCCGGAGCCGACCCTACTTCGCCACACCGGGCTTGGGGGCAGGGAGTGAACTTCATGTCCAAGGGACGTGGAGCTCCCTATACCCCCAGGACCAACCCGTGACACTCTCACATAATAATGAGACGGCCATATACGCCCGGAGCCCCCCGAGGAAGCAGAGCTTCCCATGCCCAAGTGGAAACCCCATGCTCTGCGCTGGGGGAAGACAAAGACGAAGACGAAGACTAACCTAGGTGCCAGACGCGGCTGTTGCTTGTTCCTTTTTGTATTCAAATTTTCCATATTTTGGAAATGAAACTTGGTGTTCTTGCGTTTTTCTTCTGGAAGGAAGGGGTATCACTCTCTTTGGTAGCAATTTCCATTTTGCACCTCACTTTCTTTGGGGAGTTTGGCGATGGCCAACACCTCCCTTCCCCGCAAGCAATCGATAAGAAGAGGCATGACGTGGGGGATGCACTATCGCGCACTCTCTACCAAGGTCTAGGCGCCTGGATGCTCGCGTGACATGGTCGTTCGGATCGGTAGGAATCCCTGGCAAAGGGGAGCGTGGCGCTATACATCTCGACATACGGGAGCACTGTCAAAGGTCATTTTCAAAATACATTAGAGTCACCACTAGGCCATATTCATAACCCTGGAAGGTAAACAAGAGGACTACTCATGGGGACATGCAATCGTTGTCGCTCTCGTCATCACCACCACCATTGACCTCGCGCTCCCTAGCTCCAGCATGGTCCTCCGGTTCATCAGAAGAAAGCTCCGCTATCAAGTCTTCCACGTGGTCCTCAACCCACTCGACAAGGGCGTCTCAAATCACTTTATGTATGGGGGAAAGCACCGCCTCAAAGTCGAAGTGCGGGTCAAAGCGAAGGAGATTGCTGAAGACGCGCGAGGCCGCCTGCACGAGGAAATCATGGCGCTTCTCCTCCACGAGCTCGTTGACCTTATCGACGCCCCCTTCAAGGCGCTCAACAACCCTAGAAAAGAAGCCCAGGTGCACAGCGTCGTCGGGGACAAGGGGGCTCATAACGCTCTCGCCACAGATGTCACTCAAGTCCTGGTGGGCCCTTTTCTCAAGGGACTAGAACATCTTGGAACGCGTGTATTGAAGGCCGCGGGGACAATTTGCCTCATCCGAAGCCTTCTCCACGAGGGAGGTCACACCCTTCACCTGCTTGTAGAGGGAGGACAGCTTGGCCTCAGCAGCCGCTTGGGCATCCATCATGGCTTTCTGGTGTCGTTCCACCTTCACTAACCTCCTCCTGAGGTCGTTGGCCTTGCTCTTCAGCTAGTCGCGTCGCCTGCAGAAACAAGATTCCTGAAGCTTCAACTTGGTGCGATAATCCTAGAGAAGGGAGCGTTGAAGCTCTACCACCTTGTCGTCGATCTCCCCCTAAACCTGCGCCTCGTAGGTGGTGAGGGAGTCCTCGGCAAGCGACACCTGGTGCTCCCTTACCTCTAGCCTCTCCTGCTCCACGCTCTTCTCTAGCGCCTCCATCTCCAACGCGTCTTCGGGCATGTGGGGTCCGCACCGCCAGTGGGGAACTCGACCGTTGGGCCATCAAGTGCGGCCTTCGCCGCCTGGATTCACCTTTCAAGGGCGTCGGCATTGAAGGCTCGAAGATCCTCAAAGCGTTCCTTAGAGGCCTTGCGTCGGTTGTCGGCATCTTGAGCCTCGGCAAGGGCGCACTCGCGAGACTCCATCGCCACGGCAAGGTACCCCTCGGCATCTACATAGGTGCGCTTGCGCTGCAGGTGGCCGAGAATTACAGCGACTCCAAGACAATGCCATTCCGGCGCGAGGCGCTGGCGCTCCATCTCCAGGCAGAAGTTGGTGTCGGCAAGCTCCACCCCTAGGCGCCCCAGCGTCTCAATCGCGGCTTGGAGCAAACCACGCCACATAGCACTCCGGTCAATTGCTAGCTCGAGGGCCCAGCCAGGATCGCCGCCTTCCCTAGGACGGGTAGGTAAAGTATGCGAGGTGCCACTCGGTCCCGACGTGTGCTCGGGGGCTGGGGGCTCCCACCTTCCCACCCTAGACGGAGGTCACTTCTCCTGAGGCCCCACGTCTTCGCTCAAGGAGGGCCCAAGGGCACGTCACTCCACACCCCCAGGGAAGGCCGTCAATGGGGGGCGTAGCCCCTCCCTTGAGAGTTGGAGGCCATGGATGAAGAAGATCACGGGAAGCTTGCGCTCAAGGCCTCCTGAGAACCGTGCGAGCTCGGCTGCGGACGACTTTCAGACCGGAGTTCCATAGCCCACGGAAGACAGGGCCACAAGGGGCCCAACGGCCTCGGGAGGTGGCGGCGATGGCAAGACTCTTCGTCCACCAGTGGGGAGGCTACGAAATAGAAGCTCAGAAGGAGAACACCAAGGGAAGGTTGAGGGGGCGCGGGCACTTACTCATCCACGGCGATCCACTTCCTCTTTATCGGCACCCATGATGTTCGGGAGCGGCTACCCCCAGGCACCTTCCTCTTTCGGCAAACGAGGGGGGCGGAGGGCTACGTGTCGATGAACGGCACCTGGCATCCTGCAACGGAGGTGGCGGCCTCCTTCGTCGATAGGGCGTCATTCTCAACCCCGGGCTAGGACGAAGCGAGAGCCTGGGGAATGGGCGATGAAGGACGTCCCACCTCAGCCAAGGGAGGAGTCGCGGCCTCAGGACCCCCAGGACTCGAGACTCTCACGAGGGGGTCACCCTGGGGACACGCTCCCGCCGAAGGAAGAAATCCCTACTCGTCGAAGAGCGACATCTTTAGGGCGAGGGCTTCCACGTCCTTGTAGTTATACAAGGGGAGGCCGCCCCGAGGGAGATCGTCCGGTTCACCGCTGGTCAGGTGGCGGAGCACCTCGCACAACACACTGGAAGAAAGGGATGGGACCTGGATCCTCATGGAGTCGTGAGGGCCTAAGAACGCCCACATCAGGCGGGAATGGCGCTGAAGGGGAGCAATTTGTCGGCATGGGAACTCCCGCACCACCATCGCCATTGTCACACCCACGTTCTTCAACTCTGCCAGACTGACCAAAACCTGCACGAGCTGTGGGTTGACAAGCTCTTCATGCTTCCACTCAGGATTTGGCACTGCAGGAACCGATGAAGGTTGAAACAAGGGGCCGGCCTCAGCAGCATCAACGTACACCCACTTCCTCCGGAATCCTTCTACATTCGGGGAGAGTCTAGTGTTGAGGGTCCCGTCTGCCGATGCATCGGACGCTCCCAGGGACACACATCCAGAGCACTGTCCCCCCGAGATCAACTGGAGGGAGAATAAGTGGCGAAGCAAGGCCACTGAAGGGGAGACGCCGATGAAGGCCTCACACATAAACACGAAGGAACAAAGGAGGATGAGGGAGACGGGATGAAGATGGAGCACATGAATCTGATAATGCAAAAGCATGGCGGAAAGGAAGCCCGAGAATAGCGACGACAAGCGTGGGAGAAGGGCATGGAGATGAAGGGGGATGACGGTGGCCTCAAGATCCCTTTGAGTCTGTGATCCCAGTCGGATCTTGGTCGCCCCCCATTCATTGGAACTAGCGCGGACCACCAATCGGACCTTCTCCAACCCCTTGAGATTCACCACCGAAGACCGACCCAAAGCGGGCTCCGGTGCCAACGAAGTCCCCGGCATCCTCGGGCCCTCGCCCTCTCTCTTCTTGGGGGCTATGGCAATAGGCCAGGAAGGGGTGCACGCAGGGTTTGGCAGAGAAGGCAAAAGCCGCGGAAGAGGGGGAAAACAGACGATGAGATCGATGGGAAACAGAGACGGCTAGTTGGTGTGCGCCAAGCAATTTAACAGTCCTGACAGTTGTCGAGCCAACACGAGGGAGTGGAGGCATCGACCTCTCGGAGAGTGCCGCATGTCAAGCCTGGCCCGTAGGCAGTCTAGGCCCGCGGTGCCTCGGGCCACCTTGAATGGCTTTGCCTAGAAGCCAACCCGAGCGCGCCTTGGGCCCGGGGGCTATTGTCGATGTTTTGGGAATGGGGGTACCCAGACCTGCCGGCCTGCGAAGCGCGGCCCACTCCAACGGTTAGAGACGGCCCGGTGTGGCCTCATTCAAGACATGGCCTTCGCAAGAGCCCCGAGCTTGCGAGGGAAGCAGAACCAAGACATGCAAGGAATAGGCCCCTCGGCCCCCCTCTAGAGTGGCAGAGATCTCTATGCAACACTTGGCTTCAGAAGTCAAAGGATGACGCGGGATGGGCCTGGCAGGCATCAGCATGCCAGGCGGGATAATTTTCCCTTTGGTGCAAAGGGGGCAAGGGCGTACGCAGGTTCCAAAAGTGCCACCCAAAGGTTTCCATTCCTGTGCAACAAGACCAAGACCACGAGCCCTACAGGACAGGCGTCATCGCCGAGCCCACCACCGCATCATCAACAGCTACTTTGCAGGCGAAGACCACCTTTCGTCAGGATAAAGATGTACCCCTTGTCCCCTTTGAATTTGGCCATTGTGGGATCCCTTCCCTCCATAGCAATAAGGGAAGAGGACCCGGGCCACTATAAATAGAGGCTAGGCTGCTCCATATAGGAAGGACGATGAAGAAGAAAGGCAAGACCACCAGAATGACCTCGTGAGGCAACTCACCACTGTACTAGTTCATCCAGAAACCTCCTTGGGAGGCAATCCACCAAAGCAGGAGTAGGGTTTTACGCTTCACAGCGGCCCAAACCTGGGTAAATCATCGTGTGCAATCTTATCCCTCACCATCGTGCGAGTTATCGTCTAAGCCATCGGGTTGTGAGCTAGTAGGGGTGAGGCTATTGCGGATCTTCGCACACGCCCCTGTGTTGGAACTTCCTTGGGTTTTGCAGAGCCCGAGATCCGATAATCCACTTTTATTTACTTACATCTCGAAATTACTTCTCGATGAAGAATAAATGACTCTATGAATGCCTCTGGCAGTGTACCAGGATGTGCAATGTTCTAGCATAACATGTAATCGATGATGAATGGTAGCTTCACCACAAATACCATGTTAGCTCTCTATGATCATGCAAAGCAATATGATTATGAGCACACATGTCATGTGACGGAACATTGGAAGTTGGATGCCAATATATCTCGGAATGGCTATGGAAATGCCATAATAGGTAGGTACGATGGCAGTTTTGAGGAAGATATAAGGTGGCTTATGTGCCATAGAGCGAACCATATCATGGGGTTGGATGCACTAACGAAATTTGCACCAACTCTTGAGGTGAGAAAGGGCAATGCACGGTACCAAAGAGGCTAGAAAATTACAGAAAGGTGGGAGTGCATATATACATGGACTCACATTATTCATAAAGAACTCATATACTTATTGTGAAGCCTTATTAGCTCACTCAAAGCAAAGCACTACCGCATGCCCCTATGGAGGAGGTTGGGAGGAGTTAACTATCGCGTGCCCCCAATTTGAACCGACAATATAGGATTTCATTTCAGACATACAAAATGCTCACACCTCATCACCATCCCATGAAAAATACATAGATGATAATTAAATTAAAAAATTAATACCGATTTTTCGACTAACCAATGATCATGTACCTATATCCTTTCATATTACTACATCAATATGATCAATACATGTTTCTTCTTTAGTGAGCTACATGCAAGTTTTTATTATACCCCCCGAAATACAAATCCTTTTTGGACTAGTCTTATAACACGTGCAAATTACCATTCATAATGCCTTATACTCTAAAAAAATAAGTTAAGCATGGGATTTCAACTATTTCTATAAAATATGTCTGCCGCCATGCTCTCACAAGATATAAGTGAAGCACTAGAGCAACTGCCTAGCTCAAAAGATATAAGTGAAGCACATAGCGTATTCTAACAAATTATGATGAAAGTGCGTCTCTCTAGAAAAGTGTTTCCAGCAAACAATGTCTATGGCAAACTATAAATAAAATAAACTATAATACACGATGCTCCAAGCAAAACTCATATCATGTGATGAATGAAAATATAGCTCCATGTGACATACCAATAGATTGGAGATGAAAGAGGGGATGCCTCCCGGGGCATACCCAAGCTTAGGTGCTTCACTCTTTGTTGAATATTACCTTGGGGTGCCTAGGGTATCCCCAAGCTTAGGGACTTGCTGCTCATTATTTCTTCATCCATCGTTGTCTTACCCAAAACATGAAAACTTCAGCACACAAAACTCAACAAAACCATGTGAGATCCATTAGTATAATAGACATATCAAATACTTTAGGTACTTTTATAAATTGGTTCATGTTTTATTATTACATAATAGGTACTGTATTCCAACTTATCCATGGCTTATATCCCCCGATGCAATGCATAGCATCATCAAAACAAGCAAACTATGCAAGCAAAAAACCGAATCTCTCTAAAAAAGAACAATTTGTAATGATCTGTACTAAAACAATACTTATATAACTCAAACAATTACGGAAAATAAGACAACCTAGGCAATTTGTATACCGATACTGTGTAAAAAATAGCAATTTATCACTTTCCAGCAGAGAGAATAAATTCGTATACTGGGCGCAAAAGTTTCCATTTTTGCACAACATTAATTTGACTATATTCCAAATCATCCCAAAGGCTTTACTTGGCACAAAAAATAATTTAGACATAGAAAAACTACAAAATAGTATCAACAAAAGTGTAAACTCTAAATAACAGAAAGTAAAAAAGAAAATTTAAAGATAACTACTGGGTTGCCTCCCAACAAGTGCTATTGTTTTTTGCCCCTAGCTAGGCATAATGCATTGTTTCAAGTATTGTCCTTCTTATCATCCTTCTTGTTCCCATCACATTCTTACATATAATATCATCATAAGAACTTATTTCTAATTCTCTTGTCTCGGCAATAGACTTCCTACTAGGGGACTTCAAATAATGAAACGGGCTATCTTTCATAACTTCTATTTTTTGAGATTTGATTTTTGAGAAGTTTGGTCATCAAGGGACCTTTCATAAGCAATTGTAAGTTCATCATCTATAAGGACCCTAGATTTGTCAAGACATTCTTAATCATACCCATCCTTCTTGCCTTGAGTAATCCAAGAGTATTGTTTATTAATGTCATTGAATAATTGTTGGATCAACGTACTTACTTTCTAGCATTTTTTTCAAAAGCAAGATGGTCTCTAGACCTATATCTCCGCATAAGAATTCATTATAAGAATTTCATCTATAATGGGACACTCATAGTTTGCCTCCTACTTATCAAAAAATTATCTAGCTTCGTGAATTATGTAATCAAATTCATGCATGCGGGCAATTGTAGCTATCTTCTTAGCTCTAGGATCATTTATCATAGGTGATTCAAAGAACAATCTTCGCAAAGTAGGATGGGTATGAATAAACCTTATTTCAAGTTTGATGATAAGAACGGAAATAGCTTGGGCATAACTATTAGTTCTTTTAAGAATATGCTAATCATTGTTTACCAAAGCTCTGATACAATAAAGGACTCTTGAATAACACTTTTTCCAATAACATTCCCACTTCGTGTTACAAAAGTTTCAGTATCTAGCTTAATGGGAGGGTCCTTCTTACTAGGATCATTATCCTTAATTTCACCTTTAGCAATAAAAAATTAATACATGATAGAAACTTCCAGCAAAATAAGCAAACAAATAAACTAGATAACTAAGCAAACATGCAAATAGAAATATATATTTTTATATTTTTATTTTTATGTAAAGAAAATATAAATATAAAATAAAAGACAAGCAAAAATTATAGCAAGTGATTGATAGTTTGTATGAAGGGACCTTCAAGCAAAGTTGGTGATGTAACCGCGCTAGAAATTCTTTCTGCTACTTGTTGGCTGCTTTGTGTTTTTCCCCGAAGAGGAAGGGTGAAGCAATATATTAGCGATAATTATTTACCTTAGTGAACCTAGGTTATCGAACCAGTAGGAGAATCACAACATCTTGACTTTCAAGACGTACCTGCACACACAAAACCAAACACTTGCACCCAACGCGGGCAAGAGGGTTGTTAAGCCCCTTGAACTCATTACTTGCAAGGATTACTTCTGATAATGGTAGACATATAATGATAAAATAAAAATAAAATAATAGTAAATAAATTGCAGCAAGGTATTTTTATATTTTTAGCAAATATGATTAAGTAGACCCGGTGTCCATAGTGTTCACTAGAGGCTTCTCTCTCGAAAGTAGCATACGATGGGTAGAGAAATTACTGTTAGGCAATTAATAGAAAAGCGTATAGTTATGATTATGTATTAATGGCAATGATCATGTGTATAGGCATCACGTCTGTGACAAGTAAACCGAAACAATATTTCATGTACTACTATTACTCCACCAATCGACCACTATCCAGCATGCATCTATGGTATTAAGTTTATGCAAACAAAGTAACGATCTAAACAAGATGACATGATGTAGACAAAGTAAGTACAAGTAATATATTTGAACCCCGTAGTTTTATCCTTAGTATCAACAACAAAATATGTGTGTTATCCCTTTTTGTCACTAGGATATAGAGCAACGCAAGATTGAACCCACTACAATGCACACCTCTCACTAAAGATAAATCAATCTAGTTAGCCAAACCAAACCGATAGATCAGAGAGAATTAAAAAGCTATGACAATCATGCATAATAGAATTCAGAGAAGACCCGATGAATTTTGATGAATAATTTGATCATAGACCACAATTCACCAGATCACAATACACACGCCGCAAAAGAAGATTACTTCGGATAGATGATACGTCTCCAACGTATCTATAATTTTTTATTGTTTACATGCTATAATATTATCATTCTATTACACTTTTTGGGCATTTATTTGCCAATTCATATTATTTCTGAGCAGTAACCTATTAACCCAATGCCCAGTGTCACTTGCTATTTTCTGCTCTTTTTGGCTTTTCATGTTAATAGTACCAAACGGAGTCCAAATACCACGAAATTTTTTGAAGATATTTTCTAGACCAAAAGAAGACATGTGAAAGCACATATGCTCCCTTGGTGGTTTTGATAATTCATGACAACATACATTGTCTGTTGGACTAATATCTCTACCTAGTTTATTTCAGGTTTAGTCCACAGAGAGTTTTGGCAAATGATTGTGAGGAGATTCCCCAAAAGAAGAAGAATAAGAGGAAGGAGTGGGATTGGCCAAGATACAAGCAAGAAGGTGCTACATTTATTTTGTGAGAAATCACTTTGAGCCCATGGGAAAGACAATACTATCAAAAGGGGTGAGGTAATAATGGTGAATGAAATGCTCAAAATGATCAAGTGTTAGCCACCAAAAACACTCACAAGCTCTCCCATAAATATTCTATCTTAGACCCTACCACTCAAAATTTGTGCCACCAACAATATCCTATCGGCTACATCGAGTCAAAACCCTAGACAGAAACCCTAGCCAAAACCTTCTTCTCGGTACTACCAAGTTTCACACTCGGTGCAACCGAGATCAGTGATCGACTCTCTGATGTCTCATTCACAGGAATAGGAATTTTCAAGAATTATGAATCGGTCTCACCGAGTTGTGTAACTGCCCTCGGCCACTCATATCGGTACCATAGAGGATTCCATATCGATCTCACCGAAAAGCCTAAAGTTGCCACATTTTGCACTAGTCAGTTCAACCGAGTTTTCACTTCGATTTCACCAAGTTGGGCAATAATGTTGTAACGGTTGGATTTTTGGAGATGCCTATATATACCCCTCCACCACATCCCACTCAAAAGAGAAGCACTCACGATAGACCCACACTTCCCATATCCAATTTTTTGGGAGAGAACCACCTATTCTTGTGTTGAGGTCAAGATCATCCACTCCAACCATATGGATCTTGATTTCTAGCCTCCCAAGTTTCTTTCCACCCAATCAATCTCTTCTACCCAAGCTAAATCTGTGAGAGAGTGATTGAGTGTTGAGGAGACTATCATTTGAAACACAAGAACAAGGAGTTCATCGTTACTATCTCATCTATTACATTATGGAGGGTGGTGCCTCCTAGATTGGTTAGGTGTCGCTTGGGAGCATCCTTCTTCGTGATTGTGGAGTTGAACCAAGAAGTTTGTAAGGGCAAGGAGATCGCCTACTTCGTGAAGATCTACCCCGATTAAGGTAGTCCTCCATGGACATAGGCCATCATGGAATAGACAAGGTTGCTACTTCGTGTACCCTTCATGGGTGGAGCCCTCCATTGACCCTCACGACCATTATCCTCCGTGGGTTGAAGTCTCCATAAACGTGGAAGTGCGATAGCACCACCTATTGGAACCACGGGAAAAAAATCTTCGTGTCTCCAAATTGCGCTTGATCTTCCTACCTCTACTCCTTCTTACATGTGCTTGTCTTTACTTACTGTTGTCATACTTGTTGACTAGCATGTGTAGGGTGAAATAGACTTCTTCGAATTGTTAAAATCTGCCAACCAATTAACTTGAGAAAAGGTTAGGTTTTCATTTATGAAAGTAGTCTATTCACCCCCCTCCTCTAGACATCCCTTCTAGTGACCCCACAATTAGTACCACAACTTTGGTCTCCATAGCTTCGGTTTCATCACCGTTGGAGGAAGATGGATGCGTCTAGTTTGGGGAGTATTAGTTGTAGAGTGCTCGTTCTCCATGGGGAGTACTATAGTCAATGGAAATACGAGATGCTTGAGCTATTCAATGAATTCCATCTATGCAAGTATATTATGAACCCTTATATACCTCCCATTGATCCCTTACATCCCACACATGAAGAGGAAGTTGATATGCTTCGCGATCTTAAACTGCTAATCTTATCATTAGAGGATTGCCAAGAATTGTGCTTAATCAAATGAAGAACTTTGAATATGCTTATACTTTGTGGAATGATTTAGAGAAACGATATCCAAATTATTCATTGAGTAATCTTAATGAAATTCTTCATAAATCTATTGCTTTTCACAAAATGATGCCTAGTGATCCTAAGTTTGATGACTATCTCTTTGAGCTTATGTCGGTGCCCTAGAGTTTTGGGTTCTCCAGTGCCCCTTACTCGTGCGCGGGCAGTAGTAGCCACTCTGGCAGCAAGGCCCGAAGGGAGCTGCTAGATACAAATACAGCAAAATCAAGAGAACATCCATAGAAACAATAGAGATCAGGGCCGAAGGCTAGACCCCCGGCAAGACCGTGCCGGGATGGCCTTCAAACCCCAGCAAGGTGAGGCCCCGGCAAGATCCCGCCAGCATAGAGGCCAGGTGTCACCCCACTTGGGCACGTGTCGAGGCACCAACGATGGAGGAGGCTAAGCGATGCCGATGGGACAGGGTCCTGTCCCGTCCCGTAGATGGTCAGAGGCACCTAATGGAGCATTAAATGCGCCTCTCTTACACAATTAGTGTTAGGTACGATAGCATTGTAGCACTATACACCCCGTGTACGTACTGTACGCCGTTGTTGGGATCCCCTTAGTCATATAAAAGGAGGCCCAGGGCATTACAGTAGGGGATCTTTTGACCAATCTTCTAGCTCACGCGCGTAGCGGCTGTGCTTGATCGCCTACGCAACGCTCCTATGGCTAGAACCCAAGAACACCCATAATACACAAAGAAGGAGTAGGGTTTTATGCTTCTTAGTGGCCCGAACCTGGGTAAAAATCACCCGTGTTGCTCGTTCGACCTGCTCTTCATGCATATCTGTCTCCCTGCCGAACCAAAAGGGGTCCTCCCGATCCCATAGGTGTTCGTCCCCCACGACATCTCTGGCGTGCCAGGTAGGGGGATTGGTTGTGTAAACCTGGTCCAACGATCAGCATGTCCGTTTCTTCATCATATCCATCGCCATGGTTCCCAAGAAGAAGGGTTTCACAGTGGTGGAACCCTTCACATCCGCTGCGCCCGTAGTCACCCAAGCGGGCGATGGAGTGGACATGGGCGGAGAAAGTAGGGACCCTATGCCCGTGCGGCGCTCTAGTGATCAAGGCCGAGGAAGCGGCAACGCCCGTAGCGGAGATGCTCACGGCGATGGCGGAAACCCCCGCGCCGTTGTGTCTCAGGACGGAGCTATACCGCTTGCGGGCGGTACGGTGAACTCCAGGGACAGAAGGGCACCCTCCAAGACACCCAATCAGCGCATACGTCGCGACCTTCTCAGGACGTGCGTGAAGAGTAACGTTGTGGTGTTGGTGGTTCCCAATGTCCCCATGGAAAAGCTCATGTGCATCACTCCCAAGATGCGCGGGACCATCATGCACGCCAGCATGCTAGTGGGAGTGGCGTGCAATCACGAGACCGCGACGGAGCTCCTTCTAACACGGTTAGGAGTTAGAGCACCTCGCATTCTTCGCGTCATTCACTGTCGACCACGTCAGAAGAAGCAATGGCGCAGGCACAACTGCTCCTGAACTTCCCTCCTGCTGCGGAGAAGCTCGATGAGTGGAGATCCACCATTCAGAGCCTCCTTAGCCTCACTGATAAGGTTTGGTCCACCAAGCTGGCTCGCGCCAATGGCGAGAAGGCCGGAGGCGGTGCGACCAAAGTGCACTCTCCTCCGTAGTAACAACGCCGGTCACCGACTCATCGGACCGACGCTTGTGACGGTTACTCGACGGCATCGTCTGATCCACGGACTCGTCACGATCAGCGTCAAGTTCTTCGAGAGTGAAGGAAAGAAGACGCACAAACTAGGATTGAGCGGCGACGGGAAGCGCGCTATCAATCTGATAAGCACGGGGGGCACTATAGACAAATCCGCGCCAGCGTATCCAATCAGCCTACCTTACGAGATGGGTTGTCCAGCGTTTACCCGTGAGCTGCGGCTAGTCCAGTAGCCCAACTCTCGAACGTTCAAGCCAGAGGTCCCAGAGAAATATGATGGCAAGACTCACCTGTTGGAGTTCTTGAGCATCTACACCATTGCGGTGCAAGCTGCCGGGGCTCGCGATGACAAGATACTCGCCAACTACTTCCCGCTGGTACTCAAGCCCAACGTCGGGTCGTGGTTGATGCACCCACCGGAGAATTCCATCGCCTCCTGGGCAGACCTGTGCCATGAGTTTGTTGGCGCCTTTACCGGAGGCCACCAAGCTCCTGGTCAAGAAAGTGACTTGCACATCATTCCCCAAAAAGAAGGCGAGAGCTTGCGCAAGTACATTCAAAGGTTCAACCGTGTGCATCACAATATCTCGGACGGTCATCCTGTTGCTGTTATCAGCGTGTTCCACCAGAATGTGCACAACCATAGGATGCGCGAAGAGCTGGCGATGAACAAGGTCAGGGATGTTGCCGAGCTTTATGCTCTGGCTAATAGATGTGCCCGAGCCGAAGAAGGGAGGAGACTCCCCGGTGAAGAGCCTGGCATTGGAGTCAACTCTGATGACGAAGACGACACCGCCCCGGCAAAGAAAATTCGATAGCGGAACAAGAAGCGCAAGAGTAAGACTTTGCTTGTCGTCGAGGGATCCGGCAACGTCAATGCCGCCAAGAAACTAAGGTTGACAGTCCCGGCAAGGAGGTTGCCGGGTGCACCTCGTGCCAGGCCTTGGCAGCCGCTAACAAGACGGAAGGCTCCGACAAGCAGTACTGCAAGATCCATCACACCAAGGGCCACGACCTCCAAAACTACCGACAGGTCAAGCAACTCGTCGAGAAGCAAAAGGCTGAGTATGTGAGACGAGATAAGGAGAAAGCCCAAAACGGTGCAGAAGGGTCCGACAAGAAATGCAGCGACCGAGGTAGTCGCCGCGGCAAGGCAAGAAACAGTAGGAGAGGCCCGCTCGAGGTCGCGATGAAGAAGGAGGGGATGATGATTGCAACAAAGAGGACGACGAGTCCAGCGAGCATGAAATCCAGAAGGCTACAGAGATGATGTGCATCGAGGGAGGTGCCTCGTCGCATTCCTCTCACTGCCAACTCAAACAATGGGCGCGCAAGGTTAATGCGGCGGAGCCATCCGTTAGTGCCCTGAAACCTCTGAAATGGTCCAACACTCCTGTCATTTTCGATGCCGAGGATCACCTTGATCGCACAACCACGGTTGGGTGTCTACCATTGTTGGTTTCACCGACAATTCGCAACCTCAAGGTGACGAAAATGCTAGTTGACAATGGGGCCAGCCTAAACCTAATCTCGCCAGATGTCATCCAGAGGCTACAAATTCTTGATGAAGATCTCGAGCTGACAGGCACATTCCAAGGGGTCAATTCAGGGAGGACTCAGCCGAAGGGCAAGATCGAACTGCTGGTAACAGTTGGTAGTGACATAAATTTCAGAACAGAGAAGATTGTCTTTGACGTCGCCAAGATCTCATTGCCATACAATGGTATCCTTGGCCGCCCAACGCTGGCCATTCATGGCGGCCACCCACTTCGCTTACAAATGTGTTGAATATGCCCGGTCCAATGAGCGTCATCACGATCAACTCTGACAAGAAAGGTGCACTCATCTGCGCCAACCAACTCTACCGGGAGGCAGTTGCAGCACCTGCCGCCAAGGCACTTGCTCCTGCCGCTCCTCCTCGGAATGCTACGCTCCCGTTGACGATGTGCCAGAGAGCTCCACCGGCAAGAACAAGAGATCCAAGGCAGCTCCACTGGAGACCAAAAAGGTGCCCGTCAGGGAGGATGGCACGGGGGGAACTTTCACCATAAGTTCCACCCTCGATGACAAATAGGAAAGCGCGCTCGTTGCCTTCCTACGGGCGAATGTCGATGTGTTAGTGTGGCAATCGTCTGACGTCCCCGGTGTTCCTAGGGAGGTGATTGAGCACCATCTTTCCATCTGTCCTCATGCATGGCCCGTCAAGCAGAAAGTGAGGAAGTAAGCCTTGGAGAGAAAATAATTCATTGCCGAGGAAATTAGAAAACTGGAAGCAGCAGGTCTGGTCAGAGGGGTGCTCCACCCAACATGGTTGGCCAATCCCGTCGTAGTGCGCACGGCGAATGGGAAATGGAGGCTATGTATTGACTATACATATCTCAATAAAGCCTGTCCAAAAGATCCATTTACCTTGTCACGCATCGACCAGATTGTGGACTCCACTACCGATAGAGACTTGTTGTCATTCCTTGATGCGTACTCAGGGTACCATCAGATCTTCATGTCGAAGGAAGACAAAGAGAAGACCGCATTTATCCCCCCATGTGGTACGTACTACTTCGTGTGAATGCCTTTCGGGTTGAAAAGTGCTGGTTCAACATTTGCAAGAGCGGTCCAGATTGGTTTTGAACCCCAACTGCATAGGAATATGGAAGCTTATATGGATGACCTACTAGTCAAAACCAAGGACATGGCAACGCTCATACAAGACCTAGAAGAGACGTTTGCAAATCTGCTCAAGATCAACTTAAAGCTCAATCGCAAGAAGTGTGTGTTTTGTGTTCCATCCGGCAAGCTTCTCGGGTTCTTTGTGTCTTAGCGTGGGATTGAAGCAAACCCTGACAAGATCAAGGCGATTGAGCAGATTGAAGCACCAAAGTGTGTCAAGGATGTACGTCGTCTTGCCGGTTGCGTCGCAGCTCTAAGCAGGTTCATCTCAAAATCCGCTAAGCGTGCCCTGTCGTTCTTCAAAATCTTGAAGAAGGCAGGTGCGATGAAATGGACTCAAGAAGCAGAGGCAACATTACAGGATTTGAAGAAGTACCTCTCCTCTCCGCCAACACTAGTCGCACCTAGGCCACAAGAACCATTGCTGCTATACCTAGAGGTGACGAATCAAGTGGTTAGCATTGCGCTGGTGGCACAGAGGGAAGCTGATGAAGAGGCGACAGCAGGGGCGAGACCGCCAAGCAACGAGCTAGGAGCTCCCCCGGCAGGTCCTGATGCCGGCAAGGCAGGGTCAATACAAACAAACGAAGCAACACAGAAGAAGAAGATGGTGCATCGCCCAGTTTATTTTGTCAATTCCCTCTTGCAGGGAGCTAGGTCAAGATACTCCGGTGTGCAAAACTGCTTTTCAGTCTCCTTATGGCCTCGAGGAAGCTGCACCACTACTTCCAAGCACATGAGATCACCGTCGTCACTCGCTTTCCGATGCAACGGATTCTACGGAATCCAGATGCCACCGGCGAGATTATGGAGTGGGCTTTGGAGTTGTCGAGCTTTGGTCTCAAGTTTGAAAGTACTTCAACTATCCAGAGAAGAGCCCTGGCAGAATTCATTGCAGAATGGACTCCAACGCCAGACGAAGACGTCCAGGAAACAGCTCTTCCCGGCAAGAAAACTAAGCAAGAATGGGTCATGTATTTTGATGGGGCTTTCTCTCTGCAAGGGGCCAGTGCCGGCGTGCTGCTTGTCGCACCCACTGGAGAGCACCTCAAGTACGTGATTCAGATGCACTTTCCCCAAGAGAGATCGACAAACAATACAACGAAGTATGAAGGACTGCTTGCCGGTCTCAGGATTGTGGCAGGCCCTGGAATCAAGAAGCTCATCGTCAGAGGTGATTCACAGCTTGTCATCAAGCAAGTCAACAAGGATTATCAGAGCCCGTTGATGGAGGCTGACGTGGATGAAGTGAGAAAGTTGGAGGAGCGCTTCAACGGCCTGCAAACAAAGCATGTTCCTGTGTGGAGAACAACATTGCCGACGACCTGTCAAAGCGTGTTGCCCTCAAGTTACCTGTGGAACTAGGAAATTTTGTGCTCAAGCTAACTCAGCCATCCATAACATTGTCAACAAGGAAAGATAAAAGAAGAAAGTTGAATTCTGGCCAGTACTTCCCTGCAGAGCTCCTAGAAGCCGCCGGTGACAAAGTTGTCGGGAACGACGCCAAGCTTGCCGGGGAGCAACAGGCTCCGGTAAGACCTCGGGTCTTCTCCGTAGAGACAAACGCTCCCACGACAAAAGACATGCCTTTAGTCCTTGCCTTCGAACCCTAGGCTCCGGCATGGGCACAGCGCATTGTTCGGTTCCTCCAAACAGGAGAACTCCCTGAGGAACAAGAGGAAGCGGAGAAAGTAGCCCGTTAGTCAGTATGTACCAGTTTGCGGATGACGTCCTGTACAGAAAGAGACCAAACAGTGTGAAATTGAAGTGCGTTCCTCGGGAGGATGAACTAGAGCTGTTGGCAGAGATACATGGAGGCATATGTGGCTCCCACATAGGGTCAAGAGCACTAGTCGGCAAAGCATTCCGGCAAGGTTTCTTCTGGCCCACCGCACTGCAGGGCGCTAGTAACCAATTGTGAAGCATGCCAATTCCATTCAAAGAAGCTACATCAACCATCTCAAGCTCTTCAAACAATCCCTCTCTCCTGGCCATTTTTGGTCTGGGGGCTCGACATCTTGGGCCCCTTTCCCCATGCTACCGAGGGCTTTGAGTACTTGTACGTTGTAGTCGACAAGTTCACGAAGTAGCCAGAAGTGGAGGTAGTGAGAAAGGTGACAGCATAGTCAGTCGTCAAGTTCTTCAAAGGACTAGCCTGCCGCTTTGGTATTCCCAATAGGATCATCACTGACAATGGCACACACTTCACAAGCCGCACCTTCATGCAGTATGTCCAGGACCTTGGCAACAAAATCTGTTTTGCTTCTGTCGCTCACCCAAGGAGCAACAGACAAGCTGAAAGGGCGAATGCTGAAGTGCCACAAGGGCTTAAAACAAGAACTTTCGACAAGCTGCACAAGTGCGGAAGGCACTGGATTGATGAACTGTTGATGATTCTTTGGTCGATCAGAACGACACCAAATCGAGCCACCGGCCAGACACTCTTCTCCCTGGTGTACTGGGCAGAAGCAGTTCTCCCTAGGGAACTCATATACGAGTTTCCTCGAGTGCTCGCTTATGATGAGCTTGAGCAAGAGTAGTTGTGACAAGATGCTATGATGCTCCTTGAGGAAGACCGTCTTCGGGCTGCTGTGAGAGCTACACGCTACCAGCAAGCTTTGCACTGCTATCATAGCCGCAAGGTTTGTGCCCGAAGCCTTGAGGAAGGCAACCTTGTTCTCCGACACGTTCAGTCGGCCAAGAATTCAAACAAGTTGATGCCAAAGTGGGAAGGCCCTTATCGGGTAGTAAGAGTCACCAGCCCTAGCGCGGTCCGCCTGGAGACCGAAGATGGCATTCCGGTGAGCAACTCTTGGAATATCGAGCATCTTCATAAGTTCTACCCATAAGGCTTGATTGTCGGGCCCCCCGGCAACCACCTTTTGTACGAGTATTGCCGTCAAGGCATGTGGTCCTTTGTACAAAGCCAGGCGCAGACCCTGTGCATAGCTAAATAAGACCGAGCGGTCTGCAACTCTTGTCAATTTACATGTCTACTAGTTTTGCATGCTTATCCAAGATGTTGCATTACGCCTATTCCCGGCAAGTACTAACGGACCGTCAAGGTTCCACATCTCTATTTTCTCTTCTTTCTTTTTCTTAAAAGACAGAAGGTTCCCTCGCGTGCAAGTTTGCCTGGGGGATGAAATGGTATGGACACCGGCAACGTCCAAAATTGGCATCTTGCGGGAAGGAGCGGAAAAAGTATCGCGACGGGAAGATAAGTTGCTAAACCCTAAGTGAATTTTCTGTGGAGTAATTTTCCTTGGAAAATTTCGACTTTTTTATGGAAAACCTGCACGCTAAAGAACCTTGCCATGATCGAAGGCGCCCTTGCACTGTTTCGAGTCCGCTCAACGGCTTAAGTGGATGCGCTCGCGTCCTTGCCCTGTTTCGAGTGCGCTCAATGGCTCAAGTGGCTGCGCTTGTGCCCTTACTCTATTTTGAGCCCATTCAACAGCTTAAGTGGCCACGCCAAGAACGTCAAGGGATCTTGTCGGTAGTAGCACTGCCAGCAGGCTGCTAAGGACCCGCTCCTCGAGGCGCTCGCGGTAGGGATACACTTGTCGGCAAGATTTTTTCCGAAAAAGCGTGGGGAAAGCACCATGCAAAAGAGGAATCTAACAAGGGGAATAACATACAGTCATTCAAATAGGGTGAAATTTAAATGAGATGTCGCCTCTTCCTAAGTACAGCTTTATTTGACTTTCTCCTGTAGGGGAGATTATAAGAAGAAAAAAGATAGGAGGAGGAGGCAGATTACAAGAAGAAGAAAATAGCAAGGGGCCTCCAACAAGAAACTGGCCCCTCCTAGGCCAGCATTGCATAGAGGAGAAGACCAGCACTATGTCGATAAGAGGGGGGATAAGCAGAAGTCCACGGGTCTGCCGGAAGATTCAGCTGGAAGATGAGGCAGCGCCCGGGACAAGGACCCCCAACAGGATCGCCCTGTCGAGAGGAGGAGAGGCGTGGAGCTGATGGTGATGGTGCGGCCGACGGTCAATCTGAGTCCAGGTCATTGCATTCCGACTTGACGGCCTAAAGACCAGACTCGTGGTCATCATCTTCACCACTGTCCTCCTCGTCACTGTCGCTCGAGGAGGAACCTTCGGCTCCACTCGAGTTCTCTTCCCAGCAGATGAGACGGACGCCTGAGTGCCCATAAATCTTGACAGAGAGCAGACCGGCCTCCGTCATTTTGAAACAAAGGACGTGCCCATCCTGGAGGTTGTGGGCGCAGGCGAAGGTTTTCTAGTCGTGCCTGAAGAACATGACGCGGCTCTCCGGATACTCGACGTCCACCCGCGTGGCGCCACTGCAGCAGCCATGTGCCCGCAGCCACAAAACGGGCGGCTTGTCTGTCTCCATCGCCCTGGCGAAAGGGTGAGGGAGGCGCAAATGGCTCCGAAGGGGACCGCGCAGTTTGAGGATGAACTCCAATGTTGTCCCCTCGGCGAGGGTCTCTTCGAGGAAGAGGCTTTGTGTCGGAGGGAGTGGTGGAGCAGCGCTCCGCCTCCCCCGGCCTCGACCTCCACGGCGACCACGGCCCCTAGTGCTTCTCCTGCCACGTGCACCCGGCTCACCCTCCACCTCTGTGGCGGGAGCGGTGGCATGGTACCGATGGGTACTCCTCCTTGGTGCATAGGACGGTGGCCGCCCTCGCCCCCTATTCATGGATAAGGGCGGGCACCACTCAAGGTTTGGAAGAGGTGGAAGGGCGAGCTCTGGAGGTTCGCGCTCGATGAGGAAGGAAGGATGGATGAGCATCACCCTTGCTACCCCTCAATTTATAGGGGGTCATGGGGTTGTCTCTCCCCTGCTCCAAGAGTCGCCGCCCACCTCCTCCAATAGTGTCACCCACGATCACGGGGCAAACAGCAACCGCCCCGTTGCTCCAATCCATGGCGCTGAAGTTTCTACCACAGCCAGGACTTTAAGTCACAGGCGCCCGTTGCAGGCTCCCTGCTATGCATGCGGCGCACGTGTCAGAAATGTCCTGACGCATCAATTGAAATAATTATTACCACTCCGTGCATGCATCCCATGACGCGCACCTTGCGCACATCATGGGGAGGCGTAGTAAGTGGAATGATTGCAACCACAGGCTCCTACCACATGTGCCCGTGCACTGTTTGGGCCTAGCCCAACAACGCCTCACACCGTGTGTGGCCCAGGCCCGGGGGCTCCTATCGGTGCACTAGAGTTTTGGGTTCTCGAGTGCCCCTTACTCATGCACGGGAAGTAGTAGCCACTCCGGCGGCAAGGCCCGACAGGGAGCTGCTGGATACAGATATGGGAAAATCAAGAGAACATCCATACAAACAATCAAGATCAAGGCCTAAGGCTAGACCCCCGATAAGACCATGCCAGGATGGCCTTCAAACCCCCGGCAAGGCAAGGCCCCTACAAGATCCCTCCAGCACAGAGGCCAGGCGTCGCCCCACCTAGGCACGTGTCGAGGCACCGACGATGCAGGAGGCTAAGCGGTGCCGATGAGACGGGGTCATGTCCCATCCCGTAGATGATCAGAGGCACCTGACGGGGCATTAAATGTGCATGTCTTACACTGTTAGTGTTAGGTACGATAGCACTGTACAAGCTTCTTAGTAAAACGATATATGAGCTACTCACTGGTAACAAGCCCCAAGTTGGATACTTTCGGGTGTTCGGCTTCAAGTGTTACATTCTTGATAAGCATTGGCATTCTAAATTTTCTCCTAAATCTCAAGAAGGTTTCCTTCCAATGGTTTGCAAGTCAAACAATTGCAAAATTATGTAGGAGATAAGGAACCTTCGGAAGCCATCCAAGACTTGTCAATTGGCAAAATTCATCCCATGGAGATGAAGGAAAGTACTTCATCGACTCAAGTGGAAGCTCCTACTTCGTGTCAAGGCAAACCTCAACACGACATGGAAGCATCCACAAGAGGTACATGACAAGATGAAGAGGAGGAAGAAGTACATCATAATGATCCACCTCAACCTCCTTCACCACCACCTCAAGGAGATGACGCCTTCAACGATAACAATGAAGAAGAAGATGATGAGGAGGAAGCTCCACCTTCCAACAAGCAAAAGCTATCCCGAGTTCGAGCAAGAGTGAACAAGAATCATCCCTTAGAGCAAATCTTTGGTGACATTCAAACCGGGAGAATCACTCACTCTAGAACCCGCTTAGCTAACTTTTGTGAGCATTACTCATTCATTTCTAGTATCGAGCCTTTCAAGGTAGAATAAGCTCTTCAGGATCTGGATTGGGTGAATGCTATGCACGAGAAGCTACACAACTTCGAGAGGAACAAAGTGTGGACACTAGCGAAGAAGCCCAAAGACAAGCAAAACATCATCAGAACCAAATGGGTCTTTCGGAACAAACAAGACGAAGACGGTCAAGTCGTACGCAACAAGGCACGTCTCGTGGCTCAAGGCTACACGCAAGTCAAAGGTATGGACTACGCTGAGACCTATGCCCCCACTGTTAGACTTGAAGCTATTTGCAGTCTTCTTGCCAATGCTAATCACCACGATATCACTATTTACCAAATGGATATTAAAACTACATTTTAAAATGGTGAGACTGAATAAGAGGTATATGTTAAACAACCTCCTAGTTTTGTGAACCCTAAGAAACCCAGCCATGTCTACAAGCTTCGTAAAGCTCTTTATGGTCTTAAGCAAGCCCCACGAGCTTGGTATAAATGCTTAACGAAGTTTATTATTGCAAATGGTTTTGAGATTTTTATAATTGATGCAACCTTATTGATTAAGAGAGTTAATGGTGAATTATTTGTGTGCCAAATTTATGTGGATGATATTATCTTTGGATCTACTAACCCACAATTTAGTGAAAGATTTGGAAAGTTGATATCCGGGGAGTACGAGATGTCCCTGATGTGTGAGGTGAAAATTTTACTTTGTTTGCAAATCAAGCAAACGAGAGAAGGAACTTTCATCTCTCAAACCAAGTATACCAAGGACTTGATAAATAAGTTCAACATGCAAGAGTGTAAAGGTATGAAAACTCAGATGCCTACTAGTGCACATGTTGACCTCACAAAGGAGGACAAACCAGTTGATCAAAAGGTTCATTGATCAATGATTGGTTCATTGTTATATCTATGTGCCTCTTGTCCCGATACCATGCTTAGTGTGTGCATCTATGCTAGATATCAAGCTGCTCCTAAAGAGTGTCATCTTAAGGCCGTGAAAAGAATTGTGAGATACTTGATACATACACCAAACTTTGGCATTTGGTATCCCAAGGGATCTTCTTTCAACCTTATTGGCTATTCGGACTCGGACTATGCCGGAGACAAGGTTGATAGAAAATCCACCTCGGGTACTGATGTCTACTATGCAACTTTATTCTTGCAGACTATGTTGGGCCTCCAAGCACAGAGTTTTGTAGGACAGTAGCAATTTTCCCTCAAGTGGATGACTTAAGGTTTATCAATCCGTGGGTGGTGTAGGATGAAGATGGTCTCTCTCAAACAACCCTGCAATCAAATACAAGAAATCTCTTGTGTCCCCAACACACCCAATACAATGGCACATTGTATAGGTGCACTAGTTCGGCGAACAGATGGTGATACAGGTGCCATATGGATGGTAGATATAGGTTTTTGTAATCTGAAAATATAAAAACCTCAAGGTAACAAGTGGAAAACAGCTAGCAAAATGTTGTATAAATGCTTGGAAATAAGGCCTAGGGTTCATACTTTCGCTAGTGCAATCTCCCAACAATGCTAACATAGTTGAATCATATGATATTCCCTCAATGTGTAACAAAGAATCACTCCAAAGTTCCTATCTAGCAGAGAACAAATAGATGAAATTGGTGTAGGTAGTAGAACCACCTCAAAGTTATCCTTTCTGATCAATCTTTTGGGCTATTCCTATAAGTGTCACAGACACCCCTAGAGTTTGTAGTAAAATAACACCAATGATACATATCAATCAACCATAATGTCACCTAGATACTCCAATGTCACCTCAAGTATCCGTGGGTAAATTATGCGACATGCATCAAACAATTTTATATCTATCATAGTCAATCCAACACAAAGAACTTCAAGGGGCACCCCAAGATTTCTATCAGAGAACATGGTATGAAAATGTGCAATCAACCCCTATGCATTGATCCCCAAGGTCACCGGAATCCGCAAGTTGATGCCTCAACATATATCAAGTGAATCAATAGAATACCCCAATGTCACTACGGGTATCTGATAACCCACAATTATAGGGGATCGCAACAGTTTTCGAGGTAGAGTATTCAACCCAAATTTATTGATTCGACACAAGGGGAACCAAAGAATATTCTCGAGTATTAGCAGTTGAGTTATCAATTCAACCACACCTGAAAGACTTAATATCTGCAGCAAAGTATTTAGTAGCAAAGTAGTATTGAAGTAACAGTTGTGGTAGCAAAAGTAACAGTAGCAGTTTTGTAGTGATTGTAACAGTAGCAGCGGAGAAGTAACTTAGCAAGGATCAATATGTGGAAAGCTCGTAGGCAATGGATCGGTGATCGATAATTATGCTGGATGTAATTCATCATGCAACAGTTATAACATATGGTGACACGGAACTAGCTCCAATTCATCAATGTAATGTAGGCATGTATTTCATATATAGTCATACGTGCTTATGGAAAAGAACTTGCATGACATCTTTTGTTCTACCCTCCTGTGGCAGCGGGGTCCTAATGGAAACTAAGGGATATTAAGGGCTCCTTTTAATAGAGAACTAGCCCAAAGCATTAGCACTTAGTGAATACATGAACTCCTCAAACTACGGTAATCACCGGAAAGAATCCCGGTTATTGTCACCCTGGGGATGCGGATCATAACTCGTAATAGGTGTCTACAACTGGCAAGATAGGAT
Source organism: Hordeum marinum (assembly GCA_022496015.1). Classification (NCBI taxonomy): domain Eukaryota; kingdom Viridiplantae; phylum Streptophyta; class Magnoliopsida; order Poales; family Poaceae; genus Hordeum; species Hordeum marinum. The sequence goes on along the minus strand of CM039673.1, from coordinate 155,320,217 downwards.
CAAGAACACATATATATTCATGAAAACATAATAGGTTCAGATCTGAAATCATGGCACTCGGGCCCTAGTGACAAGCATTAAGCATAGCAAAGTTATAGCAACATCAATATCAGAACATAGTGGATACAAGGGATCAAACCCTAACCAAACTAACTTAATTACATGATCAATCTCATCCAACCCATCACCGTCCAGCAAGCCTACGATGGGATTACTCGCGAACGGTGAAGAACATCATGGAATTGCTGATAAAGGATGGTTGGTGATGACGATGGCGTCGATTTCCCCTCTCCGGAGCCCAAAACGGACTCCAGATCTGGTCTCCCTAGGAAGAACAGGAGGTGGCGGTGGCTCCATATCGTGAAACGCGATGAACTCTTCTCTCCAAAATTTTTCGCCACGAATAGGGTTATATGGAGCTCGATAGGAGGTCGGAGGAACCACAAGGGCCCCACAAGCCTGCTAGGTGCGGCTAGGGGGTGGTCGCGCCTAACAGGCTTGTGGCCTGCAGGTGGCCCCCCTCCAATTACTTCTTGCACCAGTATTTTTTATTAATTCCAAAAATATTCTCCGTAAATTTTCAGGATGATCCGAGAACTTTTATTTCTGTACAAAAATAACACCAAGGCAATTCTGCTGAAAACAGCGTCAGTGTGGGTTAGTTCCATTCAAATCATGCAAATTAGAGTCCAAAACAAGGGCAAAAGGGTTTTGAAAAGTGGATACGATGGATACATATCAACTCCCCCAAGCTTAACCCATTGCTTGTCCTCAAGAAAATCAGTTGATAAACTGAAAGTGATAAAGAAAAACTTTTACAAACTCTGTTTGATCTTGTTGTTGTAAATACGTCCAACTGATGTTCAGATTTACAACAAAGATCATGGACTAACCACGTTCACAATAACATTTAAGTCTCACATTTAATCATATCAATGACATAATCAACTAGCAAGCAATAATAATAACTCTTGGATGACAACACTTTTTCAAAACAATCATGATACAATATGACAAAATGGTATCTCGCAAGCCCTTTCTAAGACCGCAAAACATAAATGTAGAGCACCTGTAAAGAACAAGGACTGACTAGACACTATAATTAACGGTGAGAGGGCTCCAGTCATGCTCATACTCAATATCAATTAACAGCAAAGCATACAAATGACGGTGGTGCTCTCTAACTGGTGCCTTTTATAAGAAGAGGATGACTCAACAATAAAGTAAATGGAAAGGCCCTTCACAGAGGGAAACATTGATTTGGAGAGGTGCCAGAGCTCGAGCTTTTAAAATAAAGATAAGTAATGATTTTTGAGCGGTATGCTTTCATTACTCACATAACGACCAAAAGGTTTTCAATATCTTCCATGCTAGATACATCATAGGCGGTTCCCAAATAGAAAGATAAAGTTTTTACCCCCCCCCCCTCCACCAATTAGTCACACTCCACGGCGAGCCGAATCCATGTGTACCATCCATACAAACATAGTCCTGGAGGAGTTTTGTTTAATTATATTTTGCTTTTTAATCCGAGCATGGAACTGGGCATCCCGATTTCCAGCCACTTTCTCGTGAATGATAGTGAATCAACACATATTGTGAGAATAACCCACCTAGCATGGAAGATACTCACGGCCCCCAGTCGCCACATGAGTGATTTGGGCATACAAAACAAAATATTTATTTGAAGGTTTAGAGTTTGGCACATGCAAATTTACTTGGAACGACAGGTAAATACCGCATATAGGTAGGTATGATGGACTCATATGAAACAACTTTGGGTTTGAGGGATTGGATGCACAAGCAGTATTCCCGCTTACTACAGGTGAAGGCTGGCAATAGACTGGGGAGCGACCAACTAGAGAGCAACACAGTCATCAACATGCTTTGAGATTAACCAACATTCAACGCAAGCGTGAGTAGGATATAAATCACTATGAACATAAATATCATGGAGGCTATGTTGATTTTGTTTCAACTACATGCATGAACATGTGCCAAGTCGAGCCACTTGAATCGTTCAGAGGAGGATACCACTTCATCATACTACATCACAACCATTTTAATATGCATGTTGGCACCCAAAACAAACCATTATCCACTCTTAGCTAATTAAGCATGGCATGAGTAACTATAATCTCTAATTGTCATTGCAAATATGTTTCACCCATGATGAACTGAATTTGGAATGATGAGCTAATCATATTTACAAAAGCAAGATAGGTCGAGTTCATACCAGCTTTTCTCCATCTCAATATTTTCATCAAATATCGTCATTATTGCCTTTCACTTGCATGACCGAACGGTGTGGATAATAATAAGAGTGCACATGCATTGGACTAAGCTGGAATCTGCAAACAATAACTCAAAGGAGAAGACAAGGTAATATGGGCTCTCTAATAGGTAAACAATAATGCATATGAGAGCCACTAAACATTTTCATCGTGGTCTTCTCCTTACGACCCAAAGAAAGAAAAATCAAAACAAGAACGAGAAAACTATTAACACAGGAAAGCTCCCAACAAGCAGAAGAAGAACGAAAAATCCTTTAGGTTTTCTTTTTAATGCTATAACTAAGCAACTGGAAAATAAAGCTAGAACTGATTTTTTTTTGTATTTTTCTCAAGGTTAAATAAACACACAAGAACAAAGTGAAACAAGAAAATAAACTAGCATGGATGGTACAATGAAAGAGTATGAACACTGACTAGTAAGATGAGTGTGTGAACATGAATGTAAAGTCGGTGAGAAATACGTACTCCCCCAAGCTTAGGCTTTTGGCCTAAGTTGGTCTATGGCCATGGCTGGAAAGAGCTCCCTCCAGGATACTCAGGAGCGTCCTAATAGTTCCATTGGTTGGCAAACTCCTGCAGCTCCCACTGAAAGACTGGCTCCGAGTACGGGTCAAAGGCTGGTGCCGGCTCCGGAGCTCGGGGTTGCATCAGACCCCAATATATGTAAATGTCTCCGGGCATAATGGTGTACCTGCCTGAGAGAATATAGAACAAACAAGAAGCAGGCACAGTAATAATTTCACAAGTACCCTGGCTAAAAACTAAGTTGTAAAGCAGCCTCCTATCATCATTTTTCTTAATAACATCGTGATCTACCATACGGTCATAATCTAAAAACTTCACGGGTAGCAGCCTCTCATCTTTCTCATGAAGCCTAATGGATATCTCAAAATGTTCAGCTAAACAAGATGCATAGATACCTTCGAATATGGGCTCCTTAGAACGGTTGGTGTTCAACCGTTGGTCCACCATAGCGCCCATACTAAAGGTTTTATCAGCAAATAAAGCATGGCGCAAAATAGCAAGGTCAGTGGCACTAAGACTTCCACTCTCCCAGCGACCAACTAAACATCTTGCCGCAAATAATGAATAATAGTGTAGCACAGGAAAATGTAAACTAGCTGCTCTTGCCTTTGACACACCTCTCTCTTCCCCTACAGTGACTACGGCAATAAAATTTTCCATGTCAAGAGGACGTGGTTCCCTGATGCTGCCCTCATAGGGTATTTTGCAAACTTTGCAAAAATCATAAAGGTTCATTTTCTTAGGCACATCATATAAGTGAAATTCTACAGTAGGAGGGTCTTCCCTAGAATGAAAGTGAAATTTTTGCACAAAGGTATTCGTGAGCAAGAGGTATTGGTCACACTTATCGTTGAGCAAGTCGGTGATGCCTGCATTCTCGGCCAAATAATAGAAATCTTCATAAATTTTGGCCGCCCTCAAGAATATGTCACATGGCCATTCACATGGTCAAACTTTTGCGACATGAGGAAGATTATACTTGGGATTCTCCCTCAATTCATTTTCATCTTCCCTAGAGCTCCGGCTTTAAGAGCCTCTTAATAATCTCCTCAACATTTTTGAAAAATTCTAAAAAATTTAGTGACCCAAAATAAAGGTGAACAAAACTCAACAAAACTCATAGCAACTACTCCTTCAAGTGCCTAGAAGCTATATCATGCATCAAAACTACATGGGACCATATAAATTTGGCCTGCAAGCTCAAGAACAAGGTCACCACAGCAGCAAGAATTTGTAATATATAAAGCAGTAGAACAAAAACTAATTGGACCATTGGAGGAGTCACATACCGAGGAACAATCTCCCAAAATAGCTTTACGAATGAGACTTTGAGCAAGGAGATCAAAAATGGTAGCAAAACGAGAAAGAACACGGGTTTGAGCGATGGTGGGATTTTTTTTTGGAGGAAGATGAAATGGATGGGTGTTGGAATAAGTGGAGGGGGGAATGTGGGACCCACAAGCCTGCTAGGCGCGACCAAGGGGTGGCCGTGCCTAGTGGGCTTCTGGCCAACTGGTGCAGCCCCCTGCAGTGTGCTCAGTGCCAGAAATTTTTAAATATTCCAGAAAAAATCATACTCCATTTTCAGGACATTTGAAGAACTTTTATTTTCAGGTCACTTTTTTATTGCACGGGAAACTCAGAAAACAGGAAAAACATGGCATTCTTACTTGATATAATCTAACTAACAGAAAATAAAAGTTGGGTACAGAAAGTTGTGCTTTCTAAATTCATTCATCTCATGCTCATCAAAAGGAATCCATCAATAAGGTTGATCAAGTCTTATTAACAAACTTCTTTCGAATAACATGAAACTGAAGAATTTTTGAATAACACTAAGTTACATCAATGGGGATATGTATATCCCCAACAATAAGTATATCATATTTCTTCTTGACAGTAGGAAGAGGGAATTCAAAGTCTCCAATAATGATCGTTGGAATTTTTTCAATAGAGTTGATACTATGAACTTGAGGTTGTTTCTGCGGAAAGTGTATCGTATGCTCATTACTGTTAATATGAAAAGTGACATTGCCCTTGTTGCAATCAATAACAGCCCCTACAATATTCAAAAAGGGTCTACCAAGGATGATCTACATATTGTCGTCCTCGGGAATATCAAGAATAACAAAGTCTGTCAAGATAGTAGCATTTGCAACTACGACAGGTACATCCTCACAAATACCGATAGGTAGAGCAGTGTTTTATCAACCATTTGCAAAGAGATTTCAGTAGGTGTCAACTTATTCAAATCAAGTCTATGACATAAACAGAAAGGCATAACACTAACACCAGCTCCCAAATCACATATAGCAGTTTTAACATAATTCCCTTTAATAGAGCATGGTATAGTTGGTATTCATGGATCTCCAAATTTCTTTGGTACTCCACCCTTAAAAGTATAATTAGCAAGCATGGTGGAAACTTCAGCATCTGATATCTTCCTTTTATTAGTCATAATATCTTTCATATACTTAGCATAAGGAGACATTTTTAAAACATCAGTCAAGCGCATACGTAAAAAGACAGGTCTAAGCATTTCAGCAAAGTGCTCAAAATCCTCATCATCCTTTTTCTTGCATGGTTTAGGAGGAAAGGGCATGGGTTTCTGAACCCATGGTTCTCTTTCTTTACCATGCTTCCTAGCAATAAAATCCATTTTGCCATATCTTTTATTCTTAGGTTGTGGGTTATCCAGATCAACAGCAGGATCAATCTCCACATCATTATCATTACTAGGGTGAACATCATCATTAATATTATCTCTAGGCTCATGTTCATCACCAGATTGTGTCTCAGCATCAGAAACAAAAATATCATTTGGGTTTTCAGGTGTATCTATAACATGTTCTTTAGTAGCATGCAAAGTTCTATCCTGATCCTTGTTCCTCTTATTATTGGAACTACTAGGTGCAACAATATTTCCCCTTTGAGGATCTTGCTCAATTCTCTTAGGATGGCCCTCGGGATACAAAGGTTCCTGGGTCATTCTACCACCTCTAGTCATAACTTTAACAGAATGATCATTGTTCTTACTATTCATTTCATTAAGCAAATCATTTTGTGCCTTGAGTACTTGTTCTACTTTAGTAGTTACCATGGAATCATGTTTACTAATTAGTTTGAGATCATTTATAGTTCTACTCATATAATCACCTAAGGGATCAAGCATGAAAGCATTATGTTTTAATTGCCTACTAACATAAGCATTAAAAATTTCTTGCTTAACAACAAAATTATCAAACTCATCCAAGCATTGGCTGGCAGACTTATTATAAGGAATATTACTTTCATCAAATCTACGAAGATAATTTACCTCTACTACGTGTGTCGGGTTATCAAGACCATGTATTTCTTCAATAGGTGGTAGATTCTTAACATCTTCAGATTTAATACCTTTTTCTTTCATAGATTTCTTTGCCTCTTGCATATCTTCAGGACTGAGAAATAGAATGCCTCTTTTCTTCAAAGTTGGCTTCGGAGCTGGTTCGGGAATATTCCAATCATTATCATTGATCAATATATTATTCAGTAGTATTTCAGCTTGTTCAACTGTTCGTTCCCTGAAAACACAACCAGCACAACTATCTAGGTGGTCCCTAGAAGCATCGGTTAGTCCATTATAAAATATATCAAGTATTTCATTTTTCTTAAGAGGATGATCAGGCAAAGCATTAAGTAATTGGAGAAGCCTCCCAAGCTTGTGGGAGACTCTCTTCTTCAATTTGCACAAAGTTAAATATTTCCTGCAAGGCACCTTGTTTCTTATGGGCAGGAAAATATTTTTCAAAGAAGTGATATATCATATCCTGGGGGCTACGCACAAAACTAGGAGCAAGAGAATTAAACCATATCTTAGCATAACCCTTTAACGAGAAAGGAAACAACTTAAGGATATAAAAATAACGAATTTTTTCCTCATGAGTAAATAGGGTGGCTATATCATCCAGTTTAGTAAGATGCGCCACAATAGTTTCAGATTCATAACCATGGAAAGGATCAGATTCAACCAAAGTAATTAACTCGAGATCGATAGAGAATTCATAATCCTTATCAGTAACAAAGATAGGTGAAGTAGCACACTTAGGATCATATTTCATTCTAGCATTCAAAGATTTTTGTTTCCACTTGCATAGTAATTTCTTAACATCATCCCTATCATTACAAGCAAGAAATTCCCTAGCTACCTCTCCTTCCATAACATAACCCTCGGGAATATCAGGCAATTCATATCTAGGAGAGCTAGGTCTAGCAGGTGTCTCAAAGTGTTCAGTTTCAATAATTTCGTCAGTTTCAGAAGTATCATAATTTTCAACATTGACTCTAGCAATGTGTTCATCAAGAAATTCACCAAGTGGCATAGTATTATCAAGCAAAGTATCATCATAAGCATCATGCATAGCAGAAGTAGTATCATCAATCACTTGCGACATATCAGAATTACTAGTAGGCGGTGGTGTCACAAACTTACTCATAACAGAAGGTGACTCAAGTGCAGAGCTAGATGGCAGTTCCTTACCTCCCCTCGAAGTAGAGGGATAGATCTTGATTTTTGGATCTTTCATATTCTTCATAGTGATCAACAGATATGAATCCCACGTGACTCAGAGAATAGAGGTATGCTCCCCGTCAACGGTGCCAGAAAAAGGTCTTGATAACCCACAAGTATAGGGGATCGCAATAGTTTTTGAGGGTAGAGTATTCAACCCAAATTTATTGATTCGACACAAGGGGATCCAAAGAATATTCTCGAGCATTAGCAGCTGAGTTGTCAATTCAACCACACCTGAAAGACTTAATATCTGCAGCAAAGTAGTATTGAAGTAACGGTAGCGGTAGCAAAAGTAACAGTACCAGTTTTGTAGCGATTGTAATAGTAGCAGCGGAGAAGTAACTTAGCAAGGATCAATATGTGGAAAGCTCGTAGGCAATGGATCGGTGATGGATAATTATGCTGGATGTAATTCATCATGCGATAGTTATAACATAGGGTGACACAGAACTAGCTCCAATTCATCAATGTAATGTAGGCATGTATTCCATATATAGTCATACGTGCTTATGGAAAAGAACTTGCATGACATCTTTTGTCCTACCCTCCCGTGGCAGCGGGATCCTAATGGAAACTAAGGGATATTAAGGCCTCCTTTTAATAGAGAACCGGACCAAAGCATTAGCACTTAGTGAATACATGAACTCCTCAAACTACGGTAATCACCGGAAAGAATCCCAGTTATTGTCACCTTGGGGATGCGAATCATAACTCATAATAGGTGTCTACAACTTGCAAGATAGGATCAAGAACACATATATATTCATGAAAACATAATAGGTTCAGATCTGAAATCATGGCACTTGGGCCCTAGTGACAAGCATTAAGCATAGCAAAGTCATAGCAACATCAATCACATAACATAGTGGATACTAGGGATCAAACCCAAACCAAACTAACTCGATTACATGACAAATCTCATCCAACCCATCACTGTCCAGCAAGCCTACGATGGGATTACTCACAAACGACGAAGAGCATCATGAAATTGGTGATGAAGGATGGTTGGTGATGACGATGGCGTCGATTTCCCCTCTCCGAAGCCCAAAACGGACTCCAAATCTGGTCTCCCGAGGAAGATTAGGAGGTAGCGGCGGCTCCGTATCGTGAAAGGTGGTGAACTCTTCTCTCCAATTTTTTCTCCGTGAATAGGGTTATATGGAGCTGGTTAGGAGGTCGGAGGAGCCACAAGGGCCCCACAAGCTTGCTAGGCACAGCTAGGGGAGTGGTCGTGCCTAGCAGGCTTGTGGCCTGTAGGTGGCCCCCCTCTGGTTACTTCTTGCGCTAGTATTTTTTATTAATTCCGAAAATATTCTCTGTAAATTTTCAGTACGATCCGAGAACTTTTATTTCTGCACAAAAATAACACCAAGGCAATACTGCTGAAAACAGCGTCAGTCTGGGTTAGTTCCATTCAAATCATGCAAATTAGAGTCCAAAACAAGGGCAAAAGGGTTTGGAAAAGTGGATACGATTGAGACATATCAGTATCCCATGCAATAAGTACATCAAGTATTCTCAAACCATAATATTCAATCCAACATAGCGATATCAAAGGGAAAGATACAGTTTATCACAACAAGGTAGCAAGGGAATAACATCATAAGATCCGACTATATTAATAAAGCTCGCGATACATCAAGATCAGGCCATCTCAAGAACACGGGAGAGAGAGAGAGAGAGATTTAACACATAGCTAATCTTACAAACCATTAGCCCCGAGGGTGGACTACTCCCTCCTCGTCATGGCCTCTGCCAGGATGATGAAGATGGCCACCAAAGATGATTTGCCCTCTCCGACGGGGTATTGGAACGCCTCTAGATAGGTTTCTTTGTCGATATAGAGAGTTTGAATGGCGGAACGAGGAGTCCCTCTTTATTTCTAGGGTTTCTGGGATTTATAGTATTTTCAGTGTTGGAATCACGCCAAACGAAGCTACGAGGGGCCCACCACATATTTGGCCACGTCCCTAGGGTGGGGGCATGACCAGATGGCTTGTGGCCCAAGGGTGGACCCCTACCTTGGTTCTTCGCTCCAATGTGTCTTATTTCCTCCAGAAAAAATCACAAAAAAGTTCTGGGCGATTCCAAGAACTTTCATTTTCTCTAGAAAAAACACCACCACGATATTTCTGCTGAAAACAACGTCAGTCCAGGTTAGTTCTAAATAAATCATATAAAGTGCATCGAAACCATATAAAAGTATTGTAAATATAGGTTTATATGTCATGAATACTTCATAAATTGTCGATACGTTGGAGACATATCAGCATCCCCAAGCTTAATTCCTACTCGTCCTTGAGTAGGTAAATGATAAAAGAAAATTTTATGAAGTGTGAATGCTAGCATAGTGAATAGTTTTGATCATTGATAATTTTAGTCACTTTTCTAGCATCATAACCAGCAACTTTTTCTCATAAAAATCATCATGATAGAGTAGAAATCAATTCACATGTAATGGTTCAAACAATGCATTCTATTGAAACTTAACAAGCTATGCTCTTGGTCACCAAACAATTTTACTATATCATCAAGTCTAAGTAAGAGCTCCACATACTCAACTATCATATAGTCTTTTATGATTTCTAATACTCAAGGTGACGAGGATATGTACCTGGGGTAGGGTCTTAGGCAAGGCCCACATACCCTACCTAAGGACACCACATGGGAGGACTTGAAGATCAAGCATGAACTTCTGAGTGGATCCCTAGAGACGTTCAAAGTCACTCGATAGTAATCCACTCGGAGACTCCCGCTCTCACTTGGCAGTCACGTGTCACTTGACGGACCTTGCTTCACTCGACGCCAGAAGACCAGGAGCCATCATCAAGAGCCCAACGGGCAGACGCTAGCTTAATGGCCCTTAATAGCTTTTACTACGTATGTTACCTGTAACGGCAGACTTTACACCCCATGACCAGACCCATTGATGCGGGGCCATTATGAGGGGCAACGAACTCTATATAAGCCGCCCCTCCCCTCCTGCACAAGGGTTAAGAAAACTATTGTAATCTCTACATTCCACTCGACATAAAGCTCCCGAGCACTGAGACGTAGAGCTGTTACCTCCACGAGAGGGGCCTGAACTCATACATCTGTGTGTACACCCTCGCTGTAGCTAGGACTCTACCCTCTCCATTCGTACCCCTACCATCTACTGTCAGGCTCGTTCCCACGACAGTTGGCGCCCACCATGGGGCAGGCATCTAAGCAACTTTCGGCGAGGTTGTGTTTTTCATCTTTCAACATGTCTTCCGGCGGTGTTTTTGCTCTGGGCCACGAGATCTGTTTCGAAGTGCTCACTTTCATCGCCGACAATTCGGCATGGCTCCAGGAGGCACCTATCGATGTCGAGGCGCTCCTGGTCCGTGGGGTCCCGCATTTCCGTGCGAGTCCGTGTGGCGTGTTGTTGCATCAGCCATCGACCCCTTACGCATCGTCTCCTCTCGCCGTTCGCAGTCGCAAGCGGTCCGGCCGCTCACGACTCCAGCGGTGGGGCGAACACACAGCGGCGCGTCAAGCTTCTTCGCAGGTTGCAGCACTCGAACCTGCTGAGTCCCTTCATGGCGTGTTCGAGTCGGATTCCGATCTGTCTGACGTGCCTTCGGAGTGCGAGAGTTGTGATCTCGCAACGGAGATCTTGATGGCGGGCTCTCATCAGAGCTAACCGCCTGGTTTTGGTCATGGCGAGCACGAGGCTGGTGGCCCGTCAAACATGCAGTCGCATCGCGATGAGAAGGTCCTTCATACCCCCATAGTCGGCGCGACCGCCGAGGCCCGGGCTTTGGAGGCCGCACGCGTTCGTCTAGAAGAGCTCCAGGCAGAGATCGACGAGCGCGCCCATCCACGCCCGCTGCGCCCCAGGCGACGTCAGTGACAGTTGTTCCCGACTGGATCTCACGATGGCGTCGAGGTATACCGAACTCACGTGCTTAATGTTGTTGCTGCTGCTAGGATAGCAGATTCCATTCAGCCTTCCCGATTATAGGTTGGTCGAGGGCTGTTGCAAATTAGAGTACTGTTAGATGCAGCATAATGCCAGAATTCAGCAGTTTCTCAGTCTCGTCACAAGATACACGGCAATTCACCCAAGGAAGAGATTGTTCCGTCGGCACATAGTCCTGGGTCGCCCTTACGTCGTCGAGGCGGCGTTTATCATGAAGGACAAGAAAAATATCAGCACCACCGCAAAGACCACCATCGAGTGCCCACTCCTCCGCGGAGTGGTCCATACGCGCCTTGGCGCCAGGACGAAAGGCACTCCTTCGGTGACGAGCGGGACGCGGACTTTGATGCCCGCGCATACCTTCTTCAGAAGCGGATCGACAAGAGCAAAGCCTACAGAGAAGGACACGACAGAGATGTACCGAGTGGTAGCTCAGCTGCAGTGTCTGGTCCAGAGTGTTTTAGCAGAGCTATACGTTCTGTGGAGATTCCCCCAAACTTCAGAATGGCGGCGGGGATCGGAAAGTTTTCTGGTGAAACAAAACCAGAGACTTGGCTTGATGATTATCGAGTGGCTTTGCAAATTGGTGGTGGGAATGACAATGTCACAATGAAGCACCTGCCTCTTATGTTGGATGGACCAGCTCGAGCTTGGTTGAATCGTTTGACTCCTTCCAGCATTCATTGTTGGGAAGATCTTGCCCGAGTGTTTGTCCAGACCTTCGAGGGCACTTGCAAGCGCCCCGCAGGTCTGGTCGACTTACAGCATTGCGTCCAGAAGCCTAGTGAAACCTTAAGAGACTATATTCAGCGATGGTCCACCCTGCATCATACGGTGGAAAATGTGTCGGAACACCAGGCTGTTTGTGCCTTCAAGGCCGGTGAGAGATACAGAGAGCTATATTTGAAGTTCGGGCGCACTGGTGACATTTCACTTGGCAAGATGATGGAAATTGCCACTCGCTATGCCAATGGCGAGGAAGAAGACCGCCTCCATAGCGGCAAAGGAAAAGCGGTCGCCAACGAGTTTGACGGCGGTAACAATAGGAAACAAAAGCGGAAGGCTGAAGACCCAGTTCCGGCAGAGGCAGCAGCACTGGTGACTCAGTCGAAGAACAAGGGCAAGGCCAAAGCTCAGTATGCCCCCAAGAAGGGGAAGGGTCAGCCAGGAACCGATATCTTGTATCAGCCGTGTGTGATTCACACGAAGAAAGATGCAGAAGGCAACCTGATTTTGCCCAAGCACACCATTCGACAGTGTCGGACCCTCATCCAACAGTTCAAGGGAGACCAGTCGAGTGGGAAATCTCCTGAAAAAGAAGATGAAGATGAAGAGAAAGAAACATTCTCGGATGTCACTGCTACCCTGGTGATCTTTGCTGACGTCGAGAGCAAGAGTCGTCTGAAAGTCATAAATAGAGAGATCAATATGGCTGTGCCACACACCCACACCTACCTCAAATGATCTTAGTATGTTGTCACATTCAACCAGACTGACCATCCTGCCCGTGTGGCCACGCCCGGTCGACAGGCTTTGGTAGTTGATCCGGTGGTGCAGGGGACTCGACTCAGAAAGGTTCTCATGGACGGCGGAAGCGGCCTGAACATTCTGTATGCAGATACCCTGAAGGGAATGGGCATTCCTATGTTCCAACTCAGCAAAAGCAGCATGCATTTCAATGGGGTCATCCCAGGAAAGAAGGCCAAGTTGTTGGGAGACGTAGTAGTAAATCAAAAAAAATCCTACGTATCACCAATATCTATCTATGGAGAAACCTGCAACGAGTGGGGAGAGATTGCATCTTCATACCTTTGAAGATCGCTAAGCGGAAGCATTACAAGAACGCGGTTGGTGGAGTCGTACTCGCAGCGATTCAGATCGCGGTGGATTCCGATCTCAGCGCCGAACAATGGCGCCTCCGCGTTTAACACAAGTGCAGCCCGATGATGTCTCCTACGCCTTGATCCAGCAAGGAGGAAGGAGAGGTTGAGGGACAGCTCCGGCAGCACGACGGCGTGGTGACGGTGGAGCTACGTGGACTCCGGCAGGGATTCGCCAAGTGCTACGGAGAACGAGGAAGAGGAAGAGTAGGGCTGCGCCGAGAGAGAGAGAAGTCGTGTCTCAAATCAGCCCAAACCCTTGCATATATATAGGAGGAGGGAGAGGGAGGGCTGCCTTGTCCCCTCCTCCAAGGTGGAGAGGTTCGGCCGAAGGTGGGGAAGAGTCCACCTCCCACAAGGGAGGTGAATCTCCTCCTTTTAAATCTTTTGCCCTTTATCTCTTTATCCCAGCCGCATGGGCCTTTCTAGAAGGTCTTGGCCAGCCCAATAAGGGCTGGCACACCTCCTCTAAGGGCCCACAAAGTCCTATGGTCGTCACACCCCTCCCGGGGGTCCTCCGGCACCCTCCCGGCACTCCCGGTACACTACCGATAAGCCCGAAAACTTTCCGGTGACCAAAACTAGACTTCCTATATATCAATCTTTACCTAAGAACCATTCTGGAGATCCTCGTGACGTCCGGGATCTCATCCGGGACTCCAAACAACCTTCGGTAATCACGTACAACATTTCCCTATAACCCTAGCGTCATCGAACCTTAAGTGTGTAGACCCTACGGGTTCGGGAGAAACATAGACATGACCGAGACACCTCTCCGGTCAATAACCAACAGCGGGATCTGGATACCCATGTTGGCTCCCACATGCTCCACGATGATTTCATCGGATAAACCACGATGTCGGGGATTCAATCAATCCCGTATACAATTCCCTTTGTCTATCGGTGTGATACTTGCCCGAGATTCGATCGTCGGTATCTCTATACCTTGTTCAATCTCGTTACTGGCAAGTCTCTTTACTCGTTCCGTAATACATCATCCCGTGACTAACTCCTTAGTCACATTGAGCTCATTATGATGATGTCTTACCGAGTGGTCCCAGAGATACCTCTCCGTCACACGGAGTGACAAATCCCAGTCTCGATTCGTGCCAACCCAACAAACACTTTCGGAGATACCCGTAGTGCACCTTTATAGCCACCCAGTTATGTTGTGACGTTTGGCACACCCAAAGCATTCCTACGGTATCCGGGAGTTGCACAATCTCATGGTCTAAGGAAATGATACTTGACATTGAAAAGCTTTAGTAGACGAACTACACGATCTTGTGTTATGCTTAGGATTGGGTCTTGTCCATCACATCATTCTCATAATGATGTGATCCCGTTATCAACGACATCCAATGTCCATGGTCATGAAACCATGACCATCTATTGATCAACGAGCTACTCAACTAGAGGCTCACTAGGGACATGTTGTGGTCTATGTATTCACACATGTATTACGGTTTCTGGTTAACACAATTATAGCATGAACAATAGACAATTATCATGAACTAGGAAATACAATAATAACCATTTTATTATTGCCTCTAGGGCATATTTCCAACAGTCTCCCACTTGCACTAGAGTCAATAATCTAGTTACATTGTGATGAACCGAACACCCATAGTGTCACGCCCAAGATGCCGTCCTATCCTTATTTGGCATGAAGGCCTCGACAGGGATAGAAGCGCATCTCGATGCGTTCACAAGAATGGATATCATTACAAGTACATGTACAGAAGAGATGAGTATATGGAATTGGCTTACACTCGCCACAAGCTACATCAGAGTCACATCAATATAATAACAACTCAAACATCATACATAAGAGCAGGGTCCGACTACGGACAAAAACAAACGATAAAATGAGATCCACCCTTGCTATCCCAGGCTGCCGCCTGGAACCCATCCAAGATTGAAGAAGAAGAAGAAGAAGAAGAAGAAGAACTCCAAGTCAAATCAAGCAACGTGCTCACGTCAAATCATCACATTGCATGTACCTGCAACTGTTGTTGTAGTAATCTGTGAGCCACAGGGACTCAGCAGTCTCAGTTCCAAGGGTATCAAGACTATTAAAGCTTAATAGGTCAGGCATGGTTAAGTGGTGAGGCTGCAGCAAGCGACTAAGCATATATTTGAGTGGCTAACTTATGAGTACAGAAAGTAAAGTATGGTGGTCTACGCATACGGACGTGAACTAGTAATGATCACTAACTGATCCTAAACACCTACTTACGTCAAACATAACCCCACCGTGTTCTCCTCCGGATAAGAACTCACGAGAAGAGACAGTCACGGTTACTCACACAGTTGGTGTATTTTATTAGAGTTTACTTCAGGTTTGCTATGACCGGGTGTTAAACAAAGTATCCAAGTTTGCCACATACGGGCACGGCTTCTCGAAAAGATTTAACCCTGCAGGGGTGCTCCAACTCATCCATCATAAATTAACCACACGCAGCGGAATCACCTCAACCACGGATCTCGTGATCTTCCTAGGCAATTCCAAAGGAAATCCAATACCTCGAGTTACCCCGAAGAAAATCAGAGTTCCTCACTCAAGACGTTCGAGAAAGGTAAAACAAATCCAGCAAGGCCGTCCGGCGTGTCGACGAACCCGATAGGAGCCGTGTATCTCGTTCTCAGGACACGACCAGATAAGCGAAGCGTACGGTAACTAACGTCCCGAGTTGCCCCAGGTAGCCTGCATGGTGCTCTAGTTTGGACCAACACTCATGAGGAGCACTAGCCTGGGTTGTTGATTAATTATCCACGGGGTCCGAAAAATCCCCTATGCAAGTTCATTAAGTATTAGGCAAATGTAGTACCAATGTTGGGCATTGCCAGACAAGTTTTATTCTCACCCGAAAATCAAGGGGGTCCCCATAACAACCCCGAGCATGTTAGGAGCGCTCATTTATGGAACATAACACCGGTGCACAAGTAACTAGGGGCGGCAAGAGTGGAACAAAACACCGGGCAAAAGGCCAAGCCTTCCACCCTTTACCAAGTGTATATGTGCATTAAATTAAATAGCAGCGATATTGTGATATAACAAGGAAAGTCCATGTTGACACATGGAAGCAACTGCACCTGCAACTAGAAACGCTATAAGAAGGGCTGAGCAAGCGGTAACATAGCCAAACAAAGGTTTGCTAGGATGTGGAGGGGTTAGAGGCTTATCATGGCAATGTTGGGAGGCTTATCAAACAAGTGGTAGGTAGCACGACATAGCGATATAAAGACGAGACAATTAGCATGGAAATGATAGTAATGGTATCCAAGGAAATGAGTCATCTTGCCTGAGATCCGGCTCGGAAGAAGGTCGAGTCCATGAAGAAGACGAACCAACGTAGTCGAACAAATCCTTACACTCCGAACGCTTTCGGAACTCTATCAAGAAGAAGCAATCCAAAACAAACAATCAACACAAGATACACCACAACATATGCAAAACACGATGCACAAACAAATATGATGCATGTCCGGTTTAAATATGCAAGGCGTGATAATTCACAACAATCAAATTCTACACATTAAAGTGAAGCTCAATATGCAACGAGTTGCATATTGACGAAACTCCACATTCGAATTATTTAGTTCACTCCCGTTAGGTACACGACAATATTTAATGTTGTTAAACATGGCAAGAGGTGAAGCATAAGTAAACTATGTATCTAGGCATCTTAAATGAGGTCAGAAACAAGTTATAGCATTTCCGAAACGACCTCATATGTTAATTTCGAAATTGGTCCAGATCTGAACTAATCATATTTTATATTTGGTAAACAGCAAAATAAATGTCACCATGTTATTCTACACGTCATTCTAGTCGATTTACATATGTGGAACATTTTTAACGAAGCTACGGTTAATTAGTTATGATACAAACCGTGTAGCAAGTCATTAGGCAATTTTTAATGCAACATCATTTTAAATGTTTTTTAACATGCATGAGGATGACATAATCAAACCGATGCAATTTGAAGAACACGTTGGCATTAAATATGCTATGGAGCCTTTGTCATCATGGCGGAAGGAAGTGGGTGACAAGGCAACGAAAACGAAAATGATGCCACCGGAACATTCCGTTTCCGACAACTCATTGAGATGCCGGTGCAAAAGAAAGTGTGGCCATTTGCGTGTCATGCAAAGATGGTGGGGAGTGATCCCGAATATCGGGTGTCCCACGTGTCGAAGGGTTTAAAACTAGGGGCATCGCACAACGGACAATCGCAAACGGTGCAAATACACAGTCCATCTCATTCATCACACATGCATTCGGTCACGGGCGTCGTCTCGGGGTTATACCTACAAAGCGTGCATTTCAGGGCGGACGAAGTAGTTGTACACGAGTCTTCGGCGACGGTAGTCATACACACTCCGTAGATGTTTAGGGTCACTGAGGACGTCGTGGAGGCAGTGGTACACCTGTCGTAGAGGAAGTAGTCGTTCACTCGATGGCCTTGTCGGGTCCAAGGTGACTGTAGTTGTACATGATGATGGTAGTCGTTCACGCGCTATAGTGGAAGTAGTTGTACTCACGTCAACGACGGTAGACGAGGTTTGGGTCCCAGTCTTGCGGTGTAGTCGTACTCGGTGGCCTTGACGCAACGAAGTGGTACTGGTCAGTGACCCAAATCGAAGCAACACAAGGCCTCGGGTCAATAGCGGATTTTTGGGTGATGCGTCCAAATCGCCAATGCAAACCAACTGCATCCAACGCCAGCAGAGGCAACAACGACAGCAGCAAGCCGCAGCGGCTACAGCACACAACGACGACAGCAGGTGGAATGAGGCCATGCAAGGAGGCAAAGGGGGCACACACGAGAGGAAGGCCCATGGATGCGCGGCCTCCCTGGTGGCCAGCCAGCGACTGACCAAGGTCGCGGGTGGACGTGTGCGTGGCTCCGGCGCCCAGGGTCGAATGGAAGGAGGAGGAAGCACAGCTTGGGGAAGCTCGCCCCGATGCAGGCGCACGAGAGGGAAGAGGGACGAGCGGGTCCTGGTATGGCGGCACGGCAGAGGGCCGGCAAGGTCGCGACGATGCGGAAGGTTGCGGGCGGCACTGGGGCTTCTTGGGAGGGAAGGCCATGGAACGAGCGGACGGTTGCGTGCATGGTGTTCTCCTGGTGGCGCAAGGGGAACGGTGGCGGCAGCCATGGCTAGAGGAGCGGGGTGAGCTGGGCGCTGCTCTCCCTAGTGACGGCGCTCGGGAGGGAGATGGGGATCGAGCATGATGCTCTCCCTTGGCGCTAGGGTTAGCGGGGTAGCTGGGCTTTAGGCCAAATGGGCCAGCTGCTGGGCTCCCTCTCTCCTTACTCTCTTCTTCTACTAAAAGAAAAGAAAAAAGAAAAAGATGGAAAAGGAAAGAGAGGTTAGGAGTGCATTTGATAGCGGGGCAAAATTCCAAGACCTCACAAAATATGCTTGATCCAAGGAAAACTACAATTGGCCCTGACGAAAGAATTGGATTAAAACATATTTGAATTTGATCCAAATAAGTTTTAATTAGGACAAGGTTTGGATAGGTCCAAAAATGTTGAGATTTGAGATGGAGCCTCGATAATTGCAAAAAGAAGTATTCACAAGGTTTGGAGGTCAAACTCAGCAGAAAAGGCATGGGCTTTCTTATGCAAATATGTCTCGATTATTCCAAATTAATGGAATATTATTTTTGCTCCCTAACATACTAGGAGGATATTTATAAGTTATAAAGAGAAATCACCATGTGAATTTCCCTCGATTTAAATGGATCAAAGATCCATACCATTTATTTGTTTGAGTTGGGAAATAATAATAATGACATGATGGCATGATGAAATGATGCAATGCGAATGATGCGAAGATGAATGCGACAACCAGACGAACACATGACGAGAATGGAAATAAAAGGGGAATCTTCTGGAATCCTCTAGAACGTCGGTCTCGGGCTGTCACACATAGCAATCCGGTGTTGATCATGTTTTGCTCGTGAGAGAGGTTTAGTCAACGGATCTGCGACATTCAGATCTGTATGCTCTTTACAAATATCTATATCTCCCTCCTAAATGTAATCACGGATGGAGTTGAAGCGGCGCTTGATGTGTCTTGTCTTCTTGTGAAACCTGGGCTCCTTCGCAAGGGCAATAGCTCCAGTGTTGTCACATAATAGAGTCATCGGGCCCGACGTACTTGGAATTACTCCTAGGTCGGTGATGAACTCCTTCATCCAGAATCCTTCCTTTGCTGCTTCCGAAGCAGCTATGTACTCTGCTTCACATGTGGATGCCGCCATGACGCTTTGCTTGCTACTGCACCAGCTGACTGCCCCTCCGTTCAAAGCATACACGTATCCGGTTTGCGACTTGGAGTCGTCCGGATCTGTGTCGAAGCTAGCATTGACGTAACCCTTTACAACAAGCTCTTCGGCACCTCCATATACAAGAAACATGTCCTTTGTCCTTTTTAGGTACTTCAGGATATTCTTGACCACTGTCCAGTGTTCCGCTCCGAGATCACTTTAGTACCTCCCTACCAAACTTATGGCAAGGTTCACATCAGGTCTGGTACACAGCAAGGCATACATAATAGAGCCTATGGATGAAGCATAGGGGATGACACTCATCTCTTCTCCATCCTTTGCCATGGTCGGGCATTGAGTCATACTCAATCTCACACCTTGTAACACAGGCAAGAACCCCTTCTTGGACTGATCCATATTGAACTTCTTCAATATTTTTTCAAGGTATGTGCTTTGTGAAAGACCTATGAGGCGTCTTGATCTATCTCTATAGATCTTAATACCTAATATGTAAGCAGCTTCTCCAAGGTCCTTCATTGAAAAACACTGATTCAAGTAGGCCTACACTTTCCAAGAGTTCTATATCATTTCCCATTATCAGTATGTCATCCACATATAATACGAGAAATGCTCCAGAGCTCCCACTCACTTTCTTGTAAATACAGGGTTCTCCATAAACCTCTACAAATCCAAACGCTTTAATCACTTCATTAAAGCGAATGTTCCAACTCCGAGATGCTTGCACCAGCCCATAGATGGAGCGCTGGAGCTTGCATACCTTGTTAGCATCTTTAGGATCGACAAAACCTTCCGGATGCATCATATACAGTTCTTCCTTGAGGAAGCCATTAAGGAATGCCGTTTTGACGTCCAATTGCCAAATCTCATAATCATAAAATGCGGCAATTGCTAACATGATTCGGAAAAACTTCAGCATCGCTACGGGTGAGAAAGTCTCATCGTAGTCAACTCCTTGAACTTGTCGATAACCCTTATCGACAAGCCGAGCCTTATAGACGGTCGCATTACCATCCGCGTCAGTCTTCTTCTTAAAGATCCATTTATTTTCAATGGCTCGCTTATCAACAGGCAAGTCCACCAAAGTCCATATTTTGTTCTCATACATGGATCCTATCTCGGATTTCATGGCCTCAAGCCATTTGTTGGAATCCGGGCCCGCCATCGCTTCTTCATAGTTCGAAGGTTCACCGTTGTCTAACAACATGACCTCTAGGATAGGGTTGCCGTACCACTCTGATGCGGAACGTGTCCTAGTGGACCTTCGACGTTCAATAGTAACTTGATCTGAAGTTTCATGATCATCATCATTAACTTCCTCTCCAGACGGTGTAGGCTCCACAGAAACAACTTCCTGTGTTGTGCTACTCTCCGGTTCGAGTGGAGGTACAATTATCTCATCAAGTTCTATTTTCCTCCCACTTACTTCTTTCGAGAGAAACTCTTTCTCGAGAAAGGATCCATTATTGGCAACAAAGACTTTGCCCTCGGATCGTAGGTAGAAGGTATACCCAATAGTCTCTTTGGGATATCCTATGAATACGCACTTTTCCGCTTTGGGTTCGAGCTTCTCAGGTTGAAGTTTCTTCACATAAGCATCACATCCCCAAACTTTTAGAAATGACAGCTTAGGTTTCTTTCCAAACCATAATTCATACGGTGTCGTCTCAATAGATTTTGACGGTGCCCTATTTAAAGTGAATGCGGCAGTCTCTAATGCATATCCCCAAAATGATAGGGGTAAGTCGGTAAGAGACATCATAGATCGTACCATATCTAATAGAGTGCGATTACGACGTTCAGACACACCATTTAGCTGAGGTGTGCCAGGCGGCATGAGTTGTGAAACAATTCCACATTTCCTTAGGTGCGTGCCAAACTCGTGACTTAAATATTCTCCGCCACGATCAGATCGTCGGCACTTTATTTTCCTGTCACGTTGATTCTCTACCTCACTCTGGAATTCTTTGAACCTTTCAAATGTTTCAGACTTATGTTTCATTAAGTAGACATACCCATATCTACTCAAGTCATCGGTGAGGGTGAGAACATAACGGTAGCCACCACGAGCCTCGACACTCATTGGACTGCATACATCGGTATGTATTATTTCCAACAAGTCAGTTGCTCGCTCCATTGTTCCAGAGAACGGAGTCTTGGTCATCTTGCCCATGAGGCATGGTTCGCACGTGTCAAATGATTCGAAATCAAGAGACTCCAAAAGTCCATCAGTATGGAGCTTCTTCATCCGTTTGACACCAATATGACCAAGGCGGCGATGCCACATGTAAGTGGGACTATCGTTATCAACCTTACACTTTTTGGTACTCACACTATGGACATGTGTAACATCCCGTTCGAGATTCATCAAAAATAAACCATTGACCAGCGGGGCATGACCATAAAACATTTCTCTCATATAAATAGAACAACCATTATTCTCAGATTTAAATGAGTAGCCATCTCGCATCAAGCGAGATCCAGATACAATGTTCATGCTCAAAGCTGGTACTAAATAACAATTATTAAGGTTTAACACTAATCCCGAAGGTAGATGTAGAGGTAGTGTGCCGACGGCGATCACATCGACCTTGGAACCATTCCCGACGCGCATCGTCACCTCGTCCTTTGCCAGCCTCCCCTTATTCCGCAGCTCCTGCTTGGAGTTACAAATGTGAGCAACTGCACCGGTATCAAATACCCAGGAGCTACTACGAGGGCTGGTTAGGTACACATCAATAACAAGTATATCACATATACCTTTAACATTGTCGTCCTTCTTATCCGCTAAGTACTTGGGGCAGTTCCGCTTCCAGTGACCGGTACCCTTGCAATAAAAGCACTCAGTCTCAGGATTGGGTCCATTCTTGTTCTTCTTCTTCTCGGCAACTTGCTTACCGGGCGCGGCAACAGCTTTGCCGTCCTTCTTGAAGTTCTTCTTACCCTTGCCTTTCTTGAAACTAGTGATATTATTCACCATCAACACTTGATGCTCCTTTTTTATCTCGACCTCTGCTGATTTCAGCATCGAGTACAACTCATGAATGGACTTCTCCATCCCTTGCATGTTGTAGTTCATCACGAAGCTCTTGTAGCTAGGTGGAAGCGACTAGAGGATTCTGTCAATGACCGAGTCATCCGAGAGATTAACTCCCAGCTGAGTCAAGCGGTTGTGTAGCCCAGACATCTTGAGGATGTGCTCACTTACAGAACTATTCTCCTCCATCTTATAGCTGAAGAACTTGTCAGAGACGTCATATCTCTTGACCCGGGCATGAGCTTGGAAAACCAGTTTCAGCTCTTGGAACATCTCATATGCTCCGTGTTGCTCAAAACGCTTTTGGAGCCCCTGTTCTAAACTGTAAAGCATGCCGCACTAAACAAGGGAGTAATCATCGCAGCGAGAATGCCAAGCGTTCACAATGTCTTGCTCTGCTGGGAGAAGGGATGGGTCACCTAGTGGTGCATCAAGGACATATAATTTCTTGGAAGCTATGAGGATGATCCTCAAGCCATGGACCCAGTCCGCATAGTTGCTTCCATCATCTTTCATCTTGGTTTTCTCTAGGAACGCGTTGAAGTTTAGGGTGTCATTCACGTTGGCCATTTTAGACTAAGTTCATGATAATTAAGTTCACATAATAAAATTATTTAACGAACTCCCACTTAGATAGACATCTCTCTAGTCATCCAAGTGACACATGATCCATGTCAACTAGCCCGTGTCCGATCATCACGTGAGACGGACTAGTCATCCATGGTGAACATCTCCATGTTGATCGTATCTTCTATATGACTCATGTTCAACCTTTCGGTCTTCTGTGTCCGAGGCCATGTCTATACATGCTAGGCTCGTCAAGTCAACCTAAGTGTATCGCGTGTGTAAATCTGGCTTACACCCGTTGTATGCGAACGTTAGAGCCTATCACACCAGATCATCACGTGGTGCTTCGGAACAACGATCCTTAGCACTGGTGCACAGTTAGGGTGAACACTTTTCTTGAAATTTTATTGAGAGATCATCTTATTTACTACCATCGTTCTAAGCAAATAAGATGTAAACATGATAAACATCACATGGAATCAATATAGTGACATGATATGGCCAATATCATCTTGCTCCTTTGATCTCCATCTTCGGGGCACCATGATCATCACTGTCACCGGCACAACACCATGATCTCCATCATCATGATCTCCATCATTGTGTCTTCATGAAGTTGTCTCACCAACTATTACTTCTACTACTATGGATAACGTTTAGCAATAAAGTAAAGTAATTACATGGCGTTTATGATTGACACGCAGGTCATACAATAAAATAAGACAACTCCTATGGCTCCTGCCGGTTGTCATACTCATCGACATGCAAGTCGTGAAACCTATTACAAGAACATGATCAATCTCATACATCACAATGCATCACATCACATTCTTTGGCCATATCACATCACAAGGCATATGCTGCAAAAACAAGTTAGACGTCCTCTAATTTGTAGTTGCAAGTTTTTACGTGGCTGCTATAGGTTTCTAGCAAGAACGTTTCTTAGCTACGCCAAAACCACAATGTGATATGCCAATTGCTATTTACCCTTCATAAGGACCCTTTTCATCGAATCCAATCTGACTAAGGTGGGAGAGACAGACACCCGCTAGCCACCTTATGCAACAAGTGCATGTCAGGCGGTGGAACCAATCTCACGTAAGCGTACGTGTAAAGTCGGTCCGGGCCGTTTCATCCCACAATACCGCCGAATCAAGATAAGACTAGTAGTGGTAAGCAAATTAACAAGATCGACGCCCACAACTGCTTTGTGTTCTACTCATGCATAGATTCTACGCATAGACCTAGCTCATGATGCCACTGTTGGGAGACGTAGTAGTAAATCAAAAAAATTCCTACGTATCACCAAGATCTATCTATGGAGAAACCAGCAACGAGTGGGAGAGATTGCATCTTCATACCTTTGAAGATCGCTAAGCGGAAGCGTTACAAGAACGCGGTTGGTGGAGTCGTACTCGTAGCAATTCAAATCGCGGTGGATTCCGGTCTCAGCGCCGAACAACGGCGCCTCCACGTTCAACACACGTGCAGCCCGATGACGTTTCCTATGCCTTGATCCAGCAAGGAGGAAGGAGAGGTTGAGGGAGAGCTCCCGCAGCACGACGGCGTGGTGACGGTGGAGCTACATGGACTCCGGCAGGGCTTCGACAAGCGCTACGGAGAACGAGGAAGAGGAAGAGTAGGGCTGTGCCGAGAGAGAGAGAAGTCATGTCTCAAATCAGCCCAAACCCTTGCATATATATAGGAGGAGGGAGAGGGAGGGCTGCCTTGGCCCCTCCTCCAAGGAGGAGAGCTTCGGTCGAAGGTGGGGAAGAGTCCACCTCCCACAAGGGAGGTGAATCTCCTCCTTTTAAATCCTTTTGCCCTTTATCTCTTTATCCCAACCGCATGGGCCTTTATAGAAGGTCTGGGCCACCCCAATAAGGGCTGGCACACCTCCTATAAGGGCCCACAAAGTCCTATGGTCGTCACACCCCTCCCAGGGGTCCTCCGGCACCCTCCCGGCACTCCCGGTACACTACCGATGAGCCCGAAAACTTTCCGGTAACCAAAACTGGACTTCCTATATATGAATCTTTACCTCCAGACCATTCCAGAGCTCCTCGTGACATCCAGGATCTCATCTGGGACTCTGAACAACCTTCGGTAATCATGTACAACATTTCCCTATAACCCTAGCGTCATCGAACCTTAAGTGTGTAGACCCTACGGGTTCGGGAGACACGTAGACATGACCGAGACGCCTCTCCGGTCAATAACCAACAGCGGGATCTGGATACCCATTTTGGCTCCCACATGCTCCACGATGATTTCAGCGGATGAACCACGATGTCGGGGATTCAATCAATCCCGTATACAATTCCCTTTGTCTATCGGTATGATACTTGCCCGAGATTCGATCGTCGGTATCTCTATACCTTGTTCAATCTTGTTACCGGCAAGTCTCTTTACTCATTCCGTAATACATCATCCCGTGACTAACTACTTAGTCACATTGAGCTCATTATGATGATGTCTTACCGAGTGGTCCCAGAGATACCTCTCCATCACACGGAGTGACAAATCCCAGTCTCGATTCGTGCCAACCCAACAAACACTTTCGGAGATACCCGTAGTGCACCTTTATAGCCACCCAGTTATGTTGTGACGTTTGGCACACCCAAAGCATTCCTACGGTATCCGGGAGTTGCACAATCTCATGGTCTAAGGAAACGATACTTGACATTGAAAAGCTTTAGCAGACGAACTACACAATCTTGTGCTATGCTTAGGATTGGGTCTTGTCCATCACATCATTCTCCTAATGATGTGATCCCGTTATCAACGACATCCAATGTCCATGGTCATGAAACCATGACCATCTATTGATCAACGAGCTAGTCAACTAGAGGCTCACTAGGGACATGTTGTGGTCTATGTATTCACACATGTATTACGGTTTCCGGTTAACACAATTATAGCATGAACAATAGACAATTATCATGAACTAGGAAATACAATAATAACCATTTTATTATTGCCTCTAGGGCATATTTCCAACACAAGTCACTCGGCCAGATAGCATTGGATGTGGCATTCGGAGATAACAAAAAATTCCGAAAAGAAAAGTTGACGTTTGAAGTCGTGGATTTCAAGAGCGCTTACCACGCCATTTTGGGTTGACCCGCTTATGCACATTTCATGGCCCGACCATGTTACGTGTATCTCAAGCTGAAAATGTCGGGCCCTAAGGGCGTGATCAAGATCACTGGCAATCGACAACAGGCTGAAGAGTGTCTCCAGCAAGGATCCAAGATCGCCGATCAACAAATGGCCATGGTCGAGCTGGAGGAGTACAAGAAAACCACTGATCCTGCTGATTTGCTCTGCACAAAAAAGCCGGCTTCCGAGTCGGCATTTCAGTCAGTAGGTGAAGTGAAGAAGGTGCACATCCACCCGACGGATCCAACCGCTGCCCCGACGAATATCTCGACAACACTCGATAGCAAATAGGAAGCCGAGCTCATCCAGTTCCTTCGTGAGAACTGGGATATCTTTGCATGGAAGCCTGCTGACATGCCAGGAATTCCCAGGGAGCTGGCTGAGCATCGTCTGTGAGTGGATCCAAAGGCCAAGCCCGTCAGGGAGCATTTGCGTCAATCTGCAGCTGAGAAGCGCAAGGCAATCGGAGAAGAAGTGGCCCGTCTCTTGCAATCCAAGTTCATTTGGGAGATTTACCACTCCGAGTGGCTCTCGAATGTTGTGATGGTGCCCAAGAAACATAAGTCATTGCGCATGTGCATTGACTTCAAACATCTTAACAAGGTGTGTCCGAAAGACCATTTTCCGCTCCCCCGCATAGATCAGATTGTTGACTCGACAGCGGGGTGCGAGCGATTATCGTTTTTGGATGCCTATTCTGGGTACCATCAGATCCATCTGTTTGGCCCAGATGAAATAAAAACAGCCTTCATCACCCCATTTGGGTGTTTGTGCTACATCACCATGCCTTTTGGTCTCAAGAATGTTGGCGCTACTTTTATGCGCATGATTCAAAAATGTTTACTCGACCAGATCCCTCGGAATGTCGAGGCGTACATGGACGATATAGTGGTCAAGTCCCACAAAGGTTCTGACCTGCTGGCTGACTTGGCTGAGACATTTGCCAATCTGAGGCGATTCGACATAAAGCTGAATACGGCCAAATGTACCTTCGGTGTCCCTGGCAGCAAGTTACTCGGTTTTCTCATTTCCGAACGAGGAATTGATGTCAATCCCGAGAAGATCAGCACCATTACCCGTATGAAGACTCCCGTGCGAGTGCACGATGTTCAGAAGCTCACAGGTTGCTTGGCGGCATTGAGTCGATTCATTTCTCGTCTTGGTGAGAAGGCTCTACCGTTGTATCAGTTGATGAAGAAATCAGACACATTCGACTGGACTCCTGAAGCCGAAGCAGCGTTTGTTGAGCTCAAAGTCCTGCTGTCCACCCAGCCGGTGCTTGCCGCTCCTGCCAGCAAAGAACCCTTGCTCCTGTACATCGCGGCCACAAATCAGGTCGTCAGTACAGTGCTGACTGTCAAGCGAAAAGAGGAAGGCAAAGCCTATAAGGTTCAGCGGCCAGTCTATTATGTCTCAAAGTTTTGTCCCCCTCAAAGCAGAGATATCCTCATTCTAAGAAGCTGGTGTATGGTATTTACTTAGCAGCGAAGAAGGTGGCACATTATTTCCACGACCATTCGATCTCAGTCGTCAGTGATGCACCTTTATTAGAGATTTTCAATAATCGCAACGCATCAGGTCGAGTGGCTAAATGGGCAATTGAGCTGGGACACTTCGACATCAGATTCGAGGCCAAGAAGGCAATCAAGTCCCAAGCATTGACAGATTTCATGGCCGAGTGCATCGAACAGCAACAGCCTATCCAAGTTCACTCGGTGCATTGGACAATGTTCTTCGACGGCTCCAAAATGTTGAATGGGTCCGATGCTGGCGTTGTTCTGATATCCCCCAGAGGCGACAAGCTCAGCTATGTCTTGCAAATTCACTTTGATTCCTCCAACAATGAAGCAGAGTATGAAGCACTTTTGTACGGGTTGTGCATGGCTATTTTGCTCAGCGTCAAGCGCTTGATGGTTTATGGCAACTCAGATTTGGTGGTGAATCAAGTGATGAAAGAGTGGGATGTTAGAAACCCTGCTATCACTGGATACTGCAATGCAGTCCGGAAGCTGGAGAAGAAATTTGAAGGTCTGGAACTTCACCATGTTCCTCGACTGAAAAATCAGGCAGCTGATGAGCTATCCAAGATTAGTTCCACTCGACGGCATGTCCCCAGCGGAGTGTTCTTGGCGCATTTGCACACTCCTTCGATTCAAGAGGATCCCTTCACTGAAGAGCCCCCGCAAACCTTAAGCTCCTCTGACTCGATTGAAGTCGATGTTCCTGCTGTGATTGACCTGGTCATGGAGGTGCTAGTTACCATTCCCGACTGGACTATACCGTACATAGCCTATATCCTCACACAGGAGCTTCCTAAAGATGAAGCAGAGGCTCAACAGATTGTGCGCAGGTCCAAAGCTTTCACTATGATGGGTGATCAGCTTTTCAGAGAAAGTGTGTCTGGTGTCACCCAGCGCTACATTTCGCCCGAGGAAGGTCGAATGATTCTAGATGAAATCCACTCGGGAACTTGCGGACACCATGCGTCTTCAAGGGTGATCGTCTCTAAAGCATACCGAGTGGGTTTTTATTGGCCACGGGCTAATGAAATGGCTAAGGACATTGTTGATCATTGCGAAGGTTGTCAGTTCTATGCAAACCTGTCACACAAGCCAGCGTCTGCTCTAAAGACAATTCCACTCGCCTGGCCATTAGCGGTTTGGGGCCTCGACATGGTTGGTCCATTCCGACCCGGAAAAGGAGGATTCACCCACCTGTTGGTAGCAGTCGACAAGTTCACCAAGTGGATTGAAGCCAAGCCCATCAAGAAGCTGAATTCCCGCACGGCGGTCACGTTCATGAGGGAGATCATTATTCGGTTAGGCATTCCCCATAGTATCATCATGGACAATGGCACTAATTTTGACTCGGAAGAATTCAGGAGATTCTGTAACTCCCAAGGCACCCGAGTGGATTATGCTTCCGTTGCACATCCACAAACCAATGGGCAAGTTGAGCGGGCTAACGATCTCATTCTGCAAGGTCTGAAGCCTCGTCTCATGCGCGATTTGGATCATGCCGCTGGTGCGTGGGTAACTGAGCTGCCGTCTGTTTTGTGGGGGTTGAGGACAACACCTAATCGGTCGACTAGATGAACTCCTTTCTTCCTTGTCTATGGCGCTGAAGCTATACTACCGAGTGACTTGGCCCACAATTCTCCTCGAGTGGAGCTGTATTCTGAAGCTGAAGCCGAGCAGGCCAAGCAAGATGGGGTAGATCTTCTGGAAGAAGAGCATGAGATGGCTTTGATTCGGACCACAGCCTATTAGCAAGACTTGCGGCGCTTCCATGCAAGGAATGTCAGAAGCCGAGCGTTCCATGAAGGATATTTGGTGCTCCTAGTGAATCAGCACCGACCTCACAAGCTAGCCCCTGCATGGGAAGGCCCTTTTGTAGTCACCAAGGTGCTAAACAATGGATCCTATCTCTTATATAATCTTATGAAGCAGATGGACGAGCCACGAGCTTGGAATGCAGACCTGCTTCGACGTTTTTACACTTGAGACATTAGTTTTTTGATGTAATAGGACTTCTTCATCAATGCAATTTGTGTCTCTGCAATTAATACCTCATCGATTCCTACCGTGCAGTTATTTACTTGGGGATACTCCGAGCGACGAGCAATCCTCGCACTCGGGGGCTTAGCTGTGAAACATGTTTTGACTAAGTTAAAAACCCTGTCGGGTGGATAGCATTCCATTCACTCAATAGCTTGGATGTGAATCGACATTCGCCTAAGTTCAAAATACTCCGAGTGATGAGCGATCCTCATGCTCGGGAGCTTAGCTGTGAATACATTTCGCCTAAGTTAAAAACTCGTCGAGATGATGGTAATCCATCCACTCGACAGCTTAGCTGCGAATTAACATTCGCCTAAGTTCAAAATACTCCGAGTGATGAGCTATCCTCATGCTCGGGGGCTTAGCTGTGAATACATTTTGCCTAAGTTAAAAACTCGTCGAGACGATGGTAATCCATTCACTCGACAGCTTAGATGCGAATCGACATTCGCCTAAGTTCAAAATACTCCGAGTGATGAGCGATCCTCATGCTCGGGGGCTTAGCTACAAATACAATTCGCCTAAGTTAAGAACCTTGTCGACTGGATAGTAATCCATTCACTCGACAGCTTAGATGCGAATCGACATTCGCCTAAGTTCAAAATACTCCGAGTGATGAGCGATCCTCATGCTTGGGGGCTTAGCGGCGAATACAATTCGCCTAAGTTAAGAACCTTGTCGACTGGATAGTAATCCATCCACTCGACAGCTCAGCTGTGAATCGACAATCGCCTAAGTTCAAAATACTCCGAGTGATGAGCGATCCTCACGCTCAGAGTCTTAGCTGCGAATACATTTCGCCTAAGTTAAAAACAAAAGCAGTCGAACAGACGATTGAAAGCCAAAACGCGAGCAAAATCCAAAGGATAAAACTGTGGATAAATGTCTTGTGCAGAAGCAAATGTGCTCAGGTCTAAGGCCTAAATAAAGTTTTAAGGGATACAGTTCCACTCGGTATACCAAGGCAAATTTAATTGTTTTTTCCAAAGACTCAAGTTTCTAGGCAAGCGACGGACTGGCAGGCTCGACAAAAGTATCCAGGTCGATGTCGTCGGCTATTCTGGTGGCCGCCTCGATGAAGGTTTCCATGAAGTCCTCGAACTGGAGTTTCTTCGTGTTTACCACTTGGATCTCCTTCAGCTTCTCCTCCCTCACGTCCCTACAATGGACCCTGACCAGAGACAACGCCACGTCGGCCCCGCAACGAGCAGCATATTTTTTCCAAGCTTGCACTCGACTGGGAAGTTCGTTCAAGCGAGCCATCATGGAGTTGAGGTCGAGCTGAAGAGTGTCCTCAGGCCATAGCTCCTTGTTGATTCTTTCCATGATAGTTTTCAGTCGAACGATATAGGCCTGGGCACCCTGGAGCCGAAAGTTAAGCCACAACATGTTCATCGCCACCGCATCAGCAACTGGCGACTTGGTGGGGTCAAGCATGGGCTCAATCTCCTCTGTTTCCTTTTCAAAGTCATGGCAGAATTCTGATTGAAGAAGGGGAATCGGTGAGCTGCAACCCTCAAAAATTTATTGCAAATGTCAGTCGACAAGAAATACTCACCGTCGAGTAGAAGATACATCTTCCTCGAGAATTCACCCAGATGCCTCTCCAGGCCATTGCTCCTCTTGGTTAGTTGCTCGGCCTTCTTGACAAGATCCGCACGCTCCTGCTTCAGCTTGGCGTTCTCCTCTTCCAGTTTCTGGACGGCAGCCAACTTCTGCTCTGCAGCTTTAGTTTTGTCCTTGGCGACTTGTTAGGCGTCAGCAAGTGCTTTGTCCTTCTCCTCTAGTGCCCTCTTCATGGAATCTAAAGAAACAACATTGTTGAGTCGCGCTTGGAGTCGACGGTTTTCATTGCGCACGTCTGTTGGAGCGAGAGCACTCGGTTCAAAACATGAAAAGGGAAAGATGGGAATGCTGACAGTCGGCACTTATTACCTCCCAGAGACTTCAGGTTAGCACGTGCTTGTTCCAGGGCGTTGTTGGCAACCGCCAAGTCCACCTGCAATTGGTTCTTCTCCTCCTCCATCTCCTTGTACTGCGTCCCAAGTTCGTAAGCCGTCTGGAACCAACAAAAGACAGGAGTTCAATCAGCAAGGGGTTCTTGGATAGTCGACTGAGTTATTAAGACCGGCGAATGCCCATGTTGGAAGAATTCAAAAAGAAAGTCCACTCGACACATCGAGTGGCTTTGGCGCTCCGCATGCTGTAAACAAATTCAAATAGAAAGCTATCTCTACTAAGACCCCTGCCGACGCAAGCACTCAACAGAGGTCTCGGGGACTATACCCACTAGGTGCGCTAAGAGCGCCCCCACTAAGACGGTTAACTCTTGATCCGTCCAGTAACTCATCAGAAAACACACTCCACAAGATTAGTCATGTCGTGACACTCAACCCGTCGAGTGAGACACCCACCCTACTCTATGGAGTGCAGCCTATCCTTATGCAGCATCATATCATGGTTTGTAATTAATATCCATGAAACCTGCAAGGAATATGTGGAATGGTGTGATTCAAGGTGAAGTGTATCATGTATACAATAGACTCTAAGACCCCTGTGGATGCAAGAAATCGATAGTGGTCTCGAGGACTACACCTAGTGGGTGCGCTAAGAGCGCCCCCACTGAGACGGTTAAATCTCGATCCGTCGAGTAACTCATCAGGAAAAAAACACTCGACAAGGTCGGCCCTGTCGTGACACTCAACCCGTTGAGCGACACACCTCCCCCACTCTATGAAGTGCAGTCGATCCCTATGCAGCATCATATAATGGTTCATAATAATATCCATGAAACCTGCAAGGTATCTATGGAGTGGTGTGATTCGAAGACAAAGTGTATCCTGTATACAATAGACTCTAAGACCCCTGCCAATGCAAGCAATCGACAGCGGTCTCGGGGACTACACCCAGTGGGTGCGCTAAGAGCACCCCCACTGAGACGGTTAACTCTCGATCCATCGAGTAACTCATCAGAAAACACACTCGACATGTCAAGCGACAATAGTACTGCGTGTACTATCAATCCTAGTCCTACTTGACTACGATCAGATCTATTCGACTGGAGGAAGTTCAAACATTCTATGGCAATTACCCAGTGGGTGTTCAGCAGCCAAGTAAAGACAGTAATTCAATCGACAATGGACTTACAATCGAATTTACTCGGACATTGGTGCGGAGGGCTGGGCTGACGTCAAAAGCCAGTTTGCTGGCCTCGTACACCTCCTTGGTCCTCAGCATGAGCTGCTCCGCCTGGATCATGGCTTCCTTTGCAGCTCCGGTTTGGTCTTCCGGGGTGTGATGCAGAGGGAAGGCCGTCGCAGGTGGGGTCGGCGCAGTCGCTGGAGCAGCTGGGGCAGCCTGAAGAGGTCCGGTCAGAGCCGACGTCACGACGGTCGAGACGGTTGGAGGAGCATGCGACGGAGGCATTGCAGGCTCAACCCTGGGTCGCGTCGAGTCACCTCTCCTCTGGGAAGACTCCGTAGTTGAGCACTGAGGTGCTTGCGACGATGACGCCCTTCGGGTGCGAGCGTGCGAAGTGTCCAGCAGCCCCTCATCGTCCTCCACTTGAAGGACCTCTGCAACAATCAACAACATCAACATCTGCATGTGTAGAGTCCTATTCGGAAAACTAACAACTTTCTTACCTCTATGAGAAGTGGCAGCGTCAGTGGTATCAACTTCCATTGCGTCCTCTTCATCTCGACGAGGCGAGGTCACAGATGTTGCAGCTCTGATGGATTAGACAGCTTTCACTCAGATATAACTCAAGACTTCAGATATAACTCAAGACTTCAGATATAACTCAAGACTTCAGATATAACTCAAGACTTCAGATACGGCTTTCACAGATGTTGCAGCTCTGATGGATTAGACAGCTTTCACTCAGATATAACTCAAGACGGTCAGTCGGGTGTGGGACCTAGCGTCAGAGAGAGAGGGAGGCGTTACTGCGCTCGATCAGCTGGCTTCTAATTAATTCGCGAGTAACTGTCGTGGGCCGGCCCGTTTAATACCGGAAACGGTTACCGTTTCTTTTTAATAATTTTCCAGAGACATTCAAAAGCTTTTAGAGCATTCAAATCGTCTCTAAATATAGGGGTATTATATATCAAAATTAACAGAATAATAAATGCTATTTAATGAACATTTCTATTCTGTCATTTGAACACTTAAAAAATAATTTTTTCAGAAATTGCCTAATTGTTTTTAAACCCTTTTTGCAATTATTTTCAAAATAACCCCTAGTTATTATTGTTCAAATATATCACCAATTAGTACCTGGTGTGGAGTGTCATGTTCCTCCTCTCTTATTTGAACTTATAACCAAAATTTCCAATAGGTGAAAGCAACATAGGGAATAGTAGAAAGGACTTTCAGAAAGTCAGAAAAGGCATTTCAACAAACACATACATTCAAGCAATGATGCTGTTAGATGCATAGCTATAATCATAACATTCCAAAATGAAATTTTGGGATGTTACAAACCTACCCACCTTAAGATGAATCTCGCCCTCGAGATTCGGGTTGGCTAGAAAATAGGTGCGGGTGGTCTCTACGAAGATCTTCTTCGCGTTCCCAGGTGGCTTCTTCCTCGGTATGGTGACTCCACAAAACCTTACAGAACTTGATAATCTTGCTGCGGGTAACTCGGTTGGATGTCTCAAGGATTCTGACAGGCTTCTCCTCGTAGGTCAGATCATTGTCAAGTTGTATGGCCTCTAGGGGCACTGTGTCTCGCAAAGGGATATCAGCCATCTCGGCATGACATTTCTTCAGCTGGGAAACATGGAACACATCATGAACTTCGGATAATCCTTCCGGCAATTCCAGTTTGTATGCGACTTCACCTCTACGTTCAAGAATTTTGTAGGGGCCTATGAATCTGGGTGCTAATTTTCCTTTAACACCAAATCTCTTGATTCCTCGAAGCGGGGATACACGAAGATATGCTCTGTCTCCCACTTCATACGTCACTTCCTTGCGCTTGCTGTCAGCATAACTCTTCTGTCGAGATTGAGCTATCTTGAGTCTGTCACGAATCAACCTGACTTTCTCTTCCGAATCTTGGATAAGGTCGGGACCAAAAAGTTTTCGGTCTCCAACACCATCCCATGTCAGTGGTGTTCTGCACCTCCTTCCGTATAGAGCTTCGAAAGGGGCCATCTTCAGACTCGTCTGATAACTGTTGTTGTATGAGAATTCTGCGTAAGGTAAGTTATCGTCCCAACTAGATCCATAATCTAGCGCACAAGCTCTCAACATATCTTCCAGAATCTGGTTGACTCTCTCAGTCTGTCCACCTATCTGCGGATGAAAGGCTGTACTGAACTCTAGCCTTGTACCCAAAGTTTCATGTAATTGATGCCAAAACTTTGAGGTAAATTGTGTTCCTCTATCTGACACGATACTCCTCGGAACTCCATGCAGACATACGATCCTGGTCATATATATCTTGGCTAGCTTAGCACTGGTATAGGTGGTCTTTACCGGGATGAAATGAGCCACCTTGGTCAAGCGATCAACCACTACCCAGATAGAATCATAACCTGAACGGGTCCTGGGCAATCCTGTGATGAAATCCATACCAAGCTTTTCCCATTTCCACTCGGGTATCGGCAAAGGTTGGAGTAACCCTGATGGTTTCTGATGTTCTGCCTTCACTCGCTGACAAACATCACATATTGCAACATGTTCCGCAATATCTTTCTTCATACCTATCCACCAATAACTTCCCTTTAAATCCAGATACATCTTGGTGTTACCTGGGTGTATCGAGTAAGGTGAATCGTGGGCTTCCTGAAGTATCAACTTCCTGAGCTCTGGTTCATTGGGCACATAGATTCGGTTCTCAAACCACAAAGTTCCGTGTTCATCCTCACGAAAACCTTTAACTTTACCATTTTCCATTCTTTGTTTAATCTCAGCTATCTCCTTGTCCGATTTCTGGGCTTCACGAATTCTTTCGGTCAAGGTGGACTGAATTTCCAGTGTACCAACATATCCTCTTGGAACTATCTCTAGCTTGAGCCCTCTGAGATCATCGACTAACTCTTGGGGTAATCCTCCCGCTGTGAGTGTGTTCACATAAGTTTTCCGACTCAAGGCATCGGCTACAACATTAGCCTTACCTGGATGGTAGTGTAATCTCATGTCATAGTCCTTGATTAACTCTAACCATCGTCTCTGTCTGAGGTTCAACTCTTTCTGCGTGAAGATATACTTCAGGCTCTTATGGTCGGTGTAAACATCACAACTATTTCCGATAAGGAAATGTCTCCAAGTCTTGAGTGCGTGCACTACGGCTGCTAGTTCCAAATCATGCATGGCATAATTCAACTCATGAGGTCGTAGCTGTCTGGAAGCATAGGCTACAACTTTTCCATCTTGCATAAGTACTCCTCCGAGTCCTTGACGTGAGGCATCACAATAAACTTGGAAATCCTTTCGAATATCGGGCAAGATCAATACTGGGGCTGTGACCAAACGTTCCTTCAACTCTTGGAAACAGGTTTCACATTCCTCGGTCCAAACATACTTGGATTCTTTCTTTAACAACTCTGTCATGGGCTTGGCAATCTTTGAGAAATTCTCAATGAATCTCCGGTAATATCCAGCAAGTCCAAGGAAACTGCGGATCTCCTTAACTGAGGTGGGTGACTTCCACTCGGTGACGGCTTCAACCTTAGCGGGGTCTACGGCTATTCCTTCTCCGGAAATAACATGTCCAAGGAATCCGACTTCCGTCAACCAAAATTCACATTTACTGAACTTGGCATATAACTGATGCTCTCTTAGCTTCTCCAGAACTAAACGCAAATGTTCCTTATGCTCTTCCTCGTTCTTGGAGAATATCAGAATGTCATCGATGAATACCACAACAAACTTGTCCAAATATTCCATGAATACTTTGTTCATCAAATTCATGAAGTAGGCAGGAGCATTAGTCAATCCAAAAGACATGACCGTATACTCATACAAGCCATACCTCGTGGTGAAAGCTGTTTTGGGTATATCCTGTTCACGAATTTTCAACTGGTGATACCCTGATCGAAGATCGATCTTGGAGAATACTTTGGCTCCTACTAGCTGATCAAACAAATCATTAATCATCGGCAGAGGGTACTTGTTCTTGATAGTCACCTCGTTCAAGGCACGATAGTCCACTACCATTCTCAAGGTTTTATCCTTCTTCTCCACCAAAAGTACTGGGGCTCCCCAAGGTGAAGAACTTGGGCGAATATAACCTTTGTCCAATAACTCCTTAATTTGCTTCTTGATTTCCAACAGATCATTTGCGGGCATCCGATAGGGTCTCTTGGAAATTGAGGTTGTCCCTGGCTGTAGCTCTATTAGGAACTCAATCTCCCTATCTGGTGGCATGCCTAGTAATTATTCCGGAAATACATCCAGATAATCTTTTACCACACGTACTTCCTCCTGAACAACTCCTGTGAGGGCATTTAACCTAGCACTCATACGTGTGCGTCGGGATACATACTTAATCCTCTTGTTCTCCGGGGTGGTGAGTGAAACAGACTTGCTGAGGCAATCAAGATTTCCTTCATACTTGGTCATCCAATCCATGCCTAGGATTACATCCAATCCCTGGGATTCTAAGACGATGAGGTCGGTGGGAAAAACATGGTTTCCTATATTGAGTTTCAAGGCATGGCATCCTATCCCTGCCATCATCATACCTCCTGGGGAACCGACCTTAATGGGCTGACTAAGGGTTTTGGTGGGCAAGCCATACTTATCCACAACTACCCTTGATATGAATGAATGAGTTGCACCAGAATCAAAAAGTACTGTAACAGGACGTGAATGCAATAAAAACTTACCAACCACAGTCTCGGGTTGATCATAGACTTCTTCCACGTCGAGGTGGTTCACTTGAGCACGGGGAAACGGATTGGGTTTCTTGGCTGCGGAGTTGCCGTTTCCATTGCTTTGCTTGCTTTGGGGACACTCAGTAGCATAGTGCCCTGTCTTCTGACACTTGAAACAGGTGATGTGACTCAGATCCTTCTGAGTAGGAACTTGACGGTGCTGGTTGTTGTTCCCATTCCCATTGTCACTCTTGAAGTTACCATGGTTGGGACGGTTGTTCCCATTTCCTCCATGATGGTGGCCTCCATGGTTATGCACAGCATGAGTGTGCTTTCCAAACTTACTGTTTCCTGATCCGGTATTCCCGGAGTACGAGGAGTAACGAGGCTTCTGATGAGTTCCAGAGTTGAACTTCCCCTGAGTGTACTTCCGCTTGCGGTTTTCAATCTGCTGTTGTTTACCTTCCAAAATGAGGGCCTTATCCACCAGCTCTTGGTAGTTGTTGAAATTAGCCACTACCAGCTGCATGCTCAACTCGTCATTGAGTCCTTCCAAAAACTTCTCTTGCTTGGCCGCATCATGGGCCACGTCTCCTGGTGCATAACGTGCCAATGTGTTGAAGTCGTCCACGTACTGGGCCACAGAGCGATTACCCTGGCGCAAGTTGCGAAACTCGCGCTTCTTTAGACCCATGGCTCCAGCTGAAACATGTGTGGTGCGAAAAGCAAGCTTGAACTGCTCCCAAGTCACATCTGCAATAGGATAAGTGGTGGTGTAGTTCTCCCACCATGATGCTGCTGGTCCTTCCAGTTGATGTGCGGCAAATCGCACTTTCTCAGCGTCATTGCATCCAGCGGTGACAAGTTCTCTCTCCACCTTACGGAGCCAGTCATCTGCCACAATGGGCTCAGTGCTGCTGGAGAAAATTGGAGGGTTCAACCTCAGAAAACGGGTGAGATTGTCAGACTGGGGTGGATGGTGGTTGTGGTTATTCTGGTTGTTGGTCTGATTCTGAATCAATAACTGCGTCAGTGCATTCTGTTGCTGAAGGAGTTGAGTGAGTTCCGGCGGAAAAGTGAAGTCGGTCTCACGTCGTGGAGGCATCTTGCTGTTTTCAGAGGGATGAGAATTAGAATAGAACAAGGGTCTAGAAGGAGAAATTCACTACCCATATGCAATGCAACAAACATATCACACCAAACACTCATTTTATTCAATCAACGTCAAACATCGGGAATACAAATCTCAAACAACTAAGCATCGACCTACGCTTTAACGACTAAAATAAAAGATACATGGAGGGCATAACTAATGTTTTCCTCAAAAGTGCATAGTCGTAGGTCCTCCGGTGGTGCTTTCCTCATAGTCTTCATCGTCGCTGATGAAGGGTGCCATGTCTCCTTCGGGGTGAAGGTTTTCCCCCATGTCTAGATGCTCCTCCAGAGTTGCGATGCGTGCATTCTGCTCATCAATCCTCTCTAGGAAGTCCTTCACTTCATGCTCGTGTTCATAGTTGGCCTCTCGCAGATCAGCTTCAAGGTCCAGCTCGCGGTTCATCAGATTCTTGATTGTCTTTGTATCAGCACGAACTCGAAGCTCCAGAGTCCTGATGTGAGTCTCCAGGGTCTGGATATAGGAAATAGTGGTGTCTGAAGTGGGAGGAGTTATGATGTTTCCATTGGCATCTCTGCGACAAACCACGCTGAGTCCTGGTGAAATGGTTCCACCTCTGTATTCCTCCTGAATACGTCCAAGGGCACGATGAATGGCCATGTCTCTTCCAAGTATCCAACTGGGTGCCACGAACTTGAAGTCGATGGGTTTCTTCCGACTCCCAAAAGTCTTCCCTGGGATATGCACCTCGATCCTGTAGCGTCCATCTTGGGGAAATGACATGATAGGAGTCCCGGTGATGCTCGGCAAAGCAATCCTTACGTCCTTGACGATCCTCATCAGCTCCTTACCAAAAGGCATCGTTGCGTCAGGCTGGCAAAACTCCGTGATCAACACTGGGATGAAAGTGGCCATCTATAAATTTTGAAATAATCGGAGAGGAGTCAGAAACGAATAGATGAGAGTATAAGATATTTAAAGACAAAGAGAAACAATCCTAAGGCTTTCCAATCCTAGAGGTTACGTCCTACGGTCAGCGTGTGCTCTGATACCATTTCTGTCGCGACCCGACCTGAAAGGTCAAGTCTCCGATGTTTCCGTACCATCCCAAGATCATGCTGGTACACACACGGTACATCAATGTATATATATCAAAGGGAAATCACACAGCATTATATTAATCGAAATCTCATATCGAGTCCTTTATTACAATAAAAATTACAATAAAGTGGCCAAAAAGCCAACTCATGAGAATAACTAAATCTTGCGGAAGCGTCGACGGTAGATGAGTCCATCTGACTCCAAGGGCATCTCACTGAGCATAGAACGCGTCCTCACTCCTGGTCGGAAAAATACTCTGCAACATGATACGTTGCAGCCGTGTAGGTCAGCATATGGAATATGCCGGCAAAGTCACAGTAGAGGTCTGAAAATAATCAACTAGTCTATATGCATATATGGCAGGTGGGGTGGTAAGTTTTTGCGTAAAGCCAAGTTTTTCCTACATCAAGGGAGGGGTTAAGCAAAATATTACTAAGTTTGTTGATTAATGAGATGGATCCACCAACCAATTCTCATTCCCAAATTGATAATACCCACATCCTCATTATTAATTGTGTTCAGAGTTCCGGAAGTTCCAATTCCTTTGGCTCAAGTCGTCCATGACCGTGGACACGGCTAATCGATTAGGTTTGAAATACTCTGCAGAGTTTTGCACACGTTCCCCACAAGATTTGGTCGCCTCCGTTTGGTTTCTTGCACTTCAAGGTGTTTGAGAAACGGATGACCAAAACATGGTCTTCCAAAGGGTTTCCCTGCGACTCTGTCGGTGCCCATCCTTTCCTACCGTTCTTCTACCTCTCGTAGCACCGCCTGTCCAGGGTCACCACGATATCCGACCAAGCCAGAGCCCATAATGACTTGTGGCTGTGCAGGTAAGCCTTGGGTCTTGAAGCACCCATCCATCTCTTTGTGCCTGGGTGGACCTTTCCGCGTGAATACTGGCCATCTCCAGCATCACCTAGGCTAACCACTGGTTTCTCCAGGGTGCCGTTCAACCATCATCCACCCAGAGGTATGTTGAAAACTCGGAGTCTTAAATCTTGATCATTATGTAGGTCTTGAAATTATTAACTCTCTCAACTCTCATGAATCACACAACCAACCCCGTCTACTATTAGCATAGCAAAAGGTAAAACAACGTTTCCCGGGGCCAATGTGTCAAAGAGGTTGAGGGGGGGTACCTACCACATGATACTACTACAATGTAACCAAGTTTCCAACTAACCTATCTTGCATGCAATTGGGGATATGGTAGAACTAATGCACATAAAACATGGGTAAAAATATGATCAAAGTGACTTGCCTGATTGATGATCTTCGTACGTGAGTGACTCTAAGTAACAAGCTTCGCACTCCGAATAATCTAACGAAGCAAACAAGCACTCAAATAAGCATACAACCAAAATAAGTACTCATAACATTCAGCAAAGAAGTACTAAACAATCAAGGCAAACAATGCACAAAAGTCTCTAGCAAGTAAAACACACAAGGTTTTGTTTTCCAAAGGAGATGATGAAAACACTACTACATAATGAAACCATTTGTAATAACAAAACAATTGTTGTCAGCAAGGAAACAATAGAATATTTTATTAATAAACAGAATATAATCAATTTGAGTTTGTTGGGAAAAGTTTAATAAAGTTTATACAAGTTTGTGATAAACACTATATGAATCAACTATAGTTATACTAACAAAAGAATGAAAAACTATACTTATTATTTATTAGTAAAACATGTTCTTGATAGAAAATAATTTACTACTAAATCTGTCTTAGAAAACAGAAACAAAATATACAAAACTTTGTTTGAAAACAAAACTATTACTAGTTAGTTGTTTAGTCAAATTAAGCCTATTTGAAAAGACATTGTGATTCCTATGTTAAATAAAAATTTAAACTAAGCAAATTTATATTTTTTTTATTAACAGTGAGTGAAGACACTAAGTGTTTACTAACAGAACCTAATAAACAAATAAAACCAATTCTAAATCAAACTAATTAAAATTGAGTTTATAAAACTATATTATAATACTAAGTAGATTCTGTTTTTGGTTAAAACATTAATCAAATATATCCTAAATATCTTCAAACTAAGCATGAAGGTAGTCCTAACTAATACCAAACAGTAGCAAAAAGATTCATATCAAAATCTATTTTCAAACTCTAGTTATTCAGATTTGAAGATTTTAAGCAAATTTGATTCAATTCAAATTTTATAGTTCAAATTTGAAATTTAGAAGTACAGGGTGAAACTACATGAAAATTTTGAGCTATTGCAAAAAGAATCAACTCAAAACACTAAATAGATTAAAAGATATAAGCAAAACAAAATTTGAAAACATTCTGTTAATTAAAACAAAACTGAAAAAGAAAAACTGACTTTGCAACGGCCAGGGGGCTACGTGGCGCTGTCCGATTGGCTAAGGGGGTGTGCGCTCAAGGATTACGGGCGGGCGACTGATCGGAAGAAGAAAACGGTTCGGAATAAATCCGATCTAATCACGGTCGTTGATTCGGGATCCGATGGTCGAGGGAGCTTACGGAGGGAGGTTGCCGGCGTCGGGGTTTCTCCGGCGATCCGAAGGTGGCGAGGACGACGGCGAGGCGCTCCGGTGGTCGGGGAGGACGGGGAAATGGTCCGGGCAACGGCGACGGTTCTCCGGAGTCGACTGGTGGCAACAATGGGGCGAACGGTGGTCGGACGTGGTGGCTACGGTCGACGGCGAGCTCCGGTGGGGAAGTAGCTCCGGCGAGCAATTGACAGCGTCTCGGCGAGAGAGAAAAAGGGGACTCGGGGTGAACGGATGTGGGAAGTGGCCGGCTACTTATAGGGCGCTCGAGGGGTGCGGGGGAGTGATGGGGAGCGAGATCCGCGGAGGTGGAAGAAACGGCCGGCGAGGGTCCAGCGCGCGCGGGGGAGGAAGGGGATGACCGTTTCGGGGCAACGGTCGGTCGGGTGTGGGACCTAGCGTCAGAGAGAGAGGGAGGCGTTACTGCGCTCGGTCGGCCGGCTTCTAATTAATTCGCGAGTAACTGTCGTGGGCCGGCCCGTTTAATACCGGAAACGGTTACCGTTTCTTTTTAATAATTTTCCAGAGACATTCAAAAGCTTTTAAAGCATTCAAATCGTCTCTAAATATAGGGGTATTATATATCAAAATTAACAGAATAATAAATGCTATTTAATGAACATTTCTATTCTGTCATTTGAACACTTAAAAAATAATAATTTTTTCAGAAATTGCCTAAT
The DNA here is from genome assembly GCA_022496015.1 of Hordeum marinum. Classification (NCBI taxonomy): domain Eukaryota; kingdom Viridiplantae; phylum Streptophyta; class Magnoliopsida; order Poales; family Poaceae; genus Hordeum; species Hordeum marinum. The sequence continues at coordinate 155,277,134 of CM039673.1, read as the reverse complement.
TGTTTTTAAACCCTTTTTGCAATTATTTTCAAAATAACCCCTGGTTATTATTGTTCAAATATATCACCAATTAGTACCTGGTGTGGAGTGTCATGTTCCTCCTCTCTTATTTGAACTTATAACCAAAATTTCCAATAGGTGAAAGCAACATAGGGAATAGTAGAAAGGACTTTCAGAAAGTCAGAAAAGGCATTTCAACAAACACATACATTCAAGCAATGATGCTGTTAGATGCATAGCTATAATCATAACATTCCAAAATGAAATTTTGGGATGTTACAGAAGACAAAGTGTATCCTGTATACAATAGACTCTAAGACCCCTGCCAATGCAAGCAATCGACAGCGGTCTCGGGGACTACACCCAGTGGGTGCGCTAAGAGCACCCCCACTGAGACGGTTAACTCTCGATCCATCGAGTAACTCGTTAGAAAACACACTCGACATGTCAAGCGACAACAGTACTGCGTGTAATATCAATCCTAGTCCTACTTGACTACGATCCGATCTATTCGACTGGAGGAAGTTCAAACATTCTATGGCAATTACCCAGTGGGTGTTCGGCAGCCAAGTAAAGACAGTAATTCAATCGACAATGGACTTACAATCGAATTTACTCGGACATTGGTGCGGAGGGCTGGGCTGACGTCAAAAGCCAGTTTGCTGGCCTCGTACACCTCCTTGGTCCTCAGCATGAGCTGCTCCGCCTGGATCATGGCTTCCTTTGCAGCTCCGGTTTGGTCTTCCGGGGTGTGATGCAGAGGGAAGGCCATCGCAGGTGGGGTCGGCGCAGTCGCTGGAGCAGCTGGGGCAGCCTGAAGAGGTCCGGTCAGAGCCGACGTCACGACGGTCGAGACGGTTGGAGGAGCATGCGACGGAGGCATTGCAGGCTCAACCCTGGGTCGCGTCGAGTCACCTCTCCTCTGGGAAGACTCCGTAGTTGAGCGCTGAGGTGCTTGCGACAATGACGCCCTTCGGGTGCGAGCGCGCGAAGTGTCCAGCAGCCCCTCATCGTCCTCCACTTGAAGGACCTCTGCAACAATCAACAACATCAACATCTGCATGTGTAGAGTCCTATTCGGAAAACTAACAACTTTCTTACCTCTATGAGAAGTGGCAGCATCAGCGGTATCAACTTCCATTGCGTCCTCTTCATCTCGACGAGGCGAGGTCACAGATGTTGCAGCTCTGATGGATTAGACAGCTTTCACTCAGATATAACTCAAGACTTCAGTCGACAGAACAATTCGGAAATGAACACTTACGTGGAGACGACAGGTACAGCCACCCTCATACGGGGCAGTGCTTTGTGAGGCTTGGAGGTGGCTTGCTTGGGCTGCTTGGCCAGTCTTTCGTTCGACTTGACAGTTGAGGGGCGGCTCCGCTTTGGGTTCTTCTCGCTTGGGCCCGGGGCCTTGTCCTAAGCAGCTGTCGGGTCATGGAGGGCCTTAGTGCGGCCTTCGCGGCGAGGGGGCGACTCGACTCCTTCCTCTTCGTCGGAATCTTCATATTCATCCTCAGAGTCAGAAAGTCCGTCGCCGTCCATGCTGCCGCCCTCGCTCACCATGCCATCATGCACATGGTTCCCGTTGGGAACGGGCGAGTGCATGTTCGTCCATTCCTGCATAATTCAAACAAGAGAGTCAGACTAAAAGTCAATACATCACTCGACAGTATAAATGTATCAGTCGACATCACACATCTTACCAGGTTCTTCGGTGGGTTTTCAGCCGAGTAAGGCCGGATCCTCTTGGCTCCCGAGGGGTTGTCACAAGCCCCAGTGATGCTCCGAAGCCACTGCTCGATAGTCTCTTGTGTAACTTCTTCTGGATGCATCCTGGTCGAGTCCCCCGGGCCTGAGTAGTGCCACATGGTGTGGTCTCTGGCCTGGAGTGGCTGTATACATCGACCGAGGAAAGTTTCAAGCAGATCCATGCCTATCACCCCGCCCCGGATCAGTTGAACCACGGCCTCGACTAGGATACCTACTTGGACATGCTCCTCGTCGTTCACCTTCAGGGACTTGGGGGCAGTGGGTCAGTCAGGTGAAAACGGGGGAAGACCAGTCGACATGTTGGGTGGCGTTATATCTTTGCAATAGAACCAGGTCGACTGCCAGCCTCGGACAGACTCGGGAAGAGTAATGGCAGGAAAGGCACTATGTTGCCTTTTCTAGACCCCTAAGCCTCCACACAACTAGAGCACGTGGGTCTTCCCGTCGGCGGCAAGGATTTTCTTCATAGTCTGTGATCTGACCGTGAAGAGATGCTTAAACAACCCCCAATGGGGAGAGTACCCCAGGAAACACTCACACAAGGTGACGAATGCAGACAAGTACGCCATGGTGTTCGGAGGAAAGTGATGCAGCTGCGCACCAAAGAAATTCAGAAATCCCCGGAAGAATGGGTGGGGTGGCATGGAGAAACCTCTTTCTACATGGGAGAGGAGAAGAACCCGCTCTCCGTCGCGCAGCTCCGGCTCACGCTCTTCCCCCGGCAGCCTCCAGGCACCGTCCGCCACCAGCCCGTCGGAGACGAGGCCCTCGAGATCGGCACGGGTGACAACAGAGGGGAGAAAATCCCCCTGCATCCACCCCGCGGGCGATGAACAGAGCGGTCGAGGGCTTCTTTCCCTTGAGCTTCGACATCCCCTTCTTTGCACGCTCTAGCTTCTCCGTCGCGTTCTTCGTCATCGGAGCGGCGACTCTGGTCAGAGGAGAGTGGTGTGCTGTGTTGGGGCATAGAGGAGGCGGAGGAAGAGAGGGAGAATCGGCGGAAGGTACTGTGCGATCTGCGGCTCAGAATGCTTTATATGCTGGCGAGTGTCTCACTGACCAGTGGGCCTACGAGATAACCGCACAAGCCAACCGCTGACGGCGCCCAGTGCGTGGCGAGATGACCGGCACGAGAATCTAGGCGTCGTGCCTCCACTTGCCCTAATCGTGGCGTCATCTCCGCGCGTACACGCTTCCCAAATTTTCGTATCCCGAAGAATCCGGGCCCGTCAGACCAACCCGTCACCTCCCCAAGATGCGCTCGATTCACTCGGACACTTTTAAGACTCAATGGATCCAGGCGAGCGGAGAAGAATTCAATCGACGTAAATTTCGTTGAAGACCCAAATATCATTCGGAAGATTTTGCGTGTCGATCCTGAATGAACGCTAATGCTCAGAGTTCAATCGACGCAAGTTCCATGGAAATCCCAAATATCATTCGGAGGATTTGATACACTAACTCAAGGTCTACGTTGATACCTCCTTCCACCACTCAAACCCCGATCCATTCGGGGGCTAATGACGAGGATATGTACCTGGGGTAGGGTCTTAGGCAAGGCCCACATACCCTACCTAATGACACCACATGGGAGGACTTGAAGATCAAGCATGAACTTCCGAGTGGATCCCTGGAGACGTTCAAAGTCACTCGATAGTAATCCACTCGGAGACTCCCGCTCTCACTCGGCAGTCGCGTGTCACTCGACGGACCTCGCTTCACTCGACGCCAGAAGACCAGGAGCCATCATCAAGAGCCAACGGGCAGACGCTGGCTTAATGGCCCTTAATAGCTTTTACTATGTACGTTACCTGTAACGGCAGACTTTACACCCCACGACCAGACACATTGATGCGGGGCCATTATGAGGGACAGCGAACTCTATATAAGCCGCCCCTCCCCTTCTGCACAAGGGTTAAGAAAACTTTTGTAATCTCTACATTCCACTTGACATAAAGCTCCCGAGCACTGATACGTAGGGCTGTTACCTCCACGAGAGGGGCCTGAACTCATACATCTATGTGTACACCCTCGCCGTAGCTAGGAATCTGCCGTCTCCATTCGTACCCCTACCATCTACTGTCAGGCTCGTTCCCACGACACAAGGCATATTTTTAGAACAAACAATATCCATCGTACACATAGAAAGATAGGGGCTTAATGTTTCGCCTCCCAACATACTTATCATAGAGATAATTGTCAACGATAATGAATGATGATCAAATATATTTGAGTCGATATATTTTTGTTTGGATCTTTCCCCACCACAAGATGCTTGCCAACTAAAATATTGAGGTTGGAATAGGAAGTTGACTCAACATGAAAAGTAAGTAACAAGAAAGTAAATAGATTGTCCCTTCGCAGAGGGAAGTAGGGATTTGCATATGGGCCAGAGCTCATTGCTTAAAAAAGAGATGAATATGTAATTTTGAGTGGTGTGCCTTTCCTATCAACATCACAACAGAGTATTCAATATCTTCCATGCTAATCACATTATTGGCGATTCCCAAACAGAATTTAAATTTTTACTCCCCCTCCACCATTCAAACACATTCCATGGCTGGCCGAATCCATGGTTGCCCTCCAAACAATCAACATTTTAGGGGGAGTTTTTGTTTATTTATTTTTGTGTTATGCAGGACTGGGAATTCTTTTTACCAGCCTCTCTCGTGCAATGACAAGTGAATAAACACACATCTTGAGTATAACTCGCTTAGCATCAAAGATAATGACCGCCCCATCGCTCCATAAGAGGTACGAGCACACAAAACGGATGTTTATTTGAATGTTTAGAGGTGGCACATGCAAATTTACTTGGAATTGCAGTGAAATACCATATTTAGGTAGGTATGGTGGACTCTCATGGAAGAAACTTGGCCCAAGGATTTGGATTCACAAGTAGTATCTCTACTTAGTACGAAGTTTTGGCTAGCAAAAGGTTCTAAACAAGCACCACATGTTGAAGGATCCATAACAATATAACTTCTATGCAAATATACCCAAACATAACAATTACATTGTCTTTCTTGTCCAACTTCAACTATTTGATCAAGTTTGAAAATAATTGATGGGTATTCACAATCATAAAAGATGTCCAAGATAATATATTTATATGTGAAAGTTCTCTTTCTTATACTAATCATTCATGAATTGCTTGTATGGCCAATTTGATGATTGTCAAACTTCAATAGATTTTACTTTATAAACCATATGTGAAGCTACTACTAAGCATAAAGCACACTGATAATTTTAGATTTGTGATATTAAATTCATTCACAATTTACTCTCCGGATATAAGTGAAGCACAAGAGTAAACATCAAACTACTCTCAAAAGATATAAGTGAAGATCAATGAGTAGTCAAACAATAAATTAGCTATGTGAGGATATCTCTCAATAAAGATTTTTAGATCTGAGTATTTTATTTAAATATCAAGCAAAATAAAAATGACACTCCAATAATAGCACATTCCATGTGGACAAATAAAAATTTAGGCTCAACATAGGCCAACCGATATTTGTTTGATGAAGAGAGGTGGAATGGTAGCATCCCCAAGCTTAGATGCTTGAGACTTCTTGAAATATTTACTCGGGGTGCCTTGGGAATCCCCAAGATTGAGCCTTTGTATCTCGTTCAATTATCTCATATCCCGGTTTCACCTAAGTCTAAAAAACTTTGTCCACAAAAAACTTGAAAAGAACTCGTGAGATAGGATAGTACAAATAAAAACAAATCAACAGTTCATGTACTGCCAAGAAAATTTGCACAATAATTTTCAAACATCATCTACTGTTACTACCGTTTCTACAACTTATATCTACCAATATAGGTTATGGAAACTATAGGATAAGTAGATAACATAACTATGTCAGCAATCTGTCCAAACACAAAAGTCTGTAGCAATATGTTAAACCAGTGTACTTATATAACTTAAAAAATATGAAACTTTATTACGTGATAAATATTTTACATTACAATACTGTGTAAATATTTCAGAAACTTTCCATGCTCCAGTAAAATATGAAAATTCAAACATTATAGCAAAAGTTTCTGTTTTTACATAGCACATATCAAACATGTAACGCAAGCATCCTAAGAGGCAATTCTTGGAACTTTTTATTTTAAAACAAGATTAAAACATATAATAGATAAGAACAAAATGAAACTACACTCGAAGCAAAACACATATTTAGGTGACGAATAAAAATATAGCTCTAGGTAAGATATACCGATAATGTTGGAGACGAAAGAGGGCATGCCTTCCGGGGCATCCCCAAGCTTAGACGCTTGAGTATTCCTTGGATATTACCTTGGGGGTTCCTTGGGAATCCCCAATATTATGTACTTTCTGCTCCTTGTTCACCTCATATCGGTATCTCACCCAAAACTTGAAAACTTCAATCAGACGAAACTTAACGGAACTTCGTGAGATGGGGTAGTATAGTAAATATAGATCATTCATTTAGGTAATGTTAAGACAAGATTCATAATTGTTATCAAATGCACCTACTATATTATAACATTCACATATTTATATCACTCAATATAAGCTATGGAAACACTAAAACAAGCAAACTATGCATGCAAAACAGAATCTCTCAAAAACAGAACATTCTATGAAGATCTGAATGAACACGATACTTACGTGACTCTAAAAATTATGAAAAATTAGGAAAACGGAGATAATTTTCATATAGTTTTTTGTAAAAATTTCAGAATTTTTTGACGCTCCAGTAAAATCAGATAATCCATATACTGGACGCAAAACTTTTTGTTTTTGCATAGAATCAAATAAACAAGTTTCCACACTATCCCCAAGGCTTTACTTGGCAGTTTATTGAAATAAAATACACAAAACGTGATTGATAATGTAGATTAATCAGGTGAACATATAAAAACAGAAAATAAAAATGTTGGGTTGTTTCCCAACAAGCGCTTTTCATTAATGCCTTTTAGGTAGGCATGATGATTTCAATGTTGCTCATATAGGAATAAAAGTTGAAAATGCAAGAGAGCATCATGAATCACATCACAAGCACATTTAAGTCTAACCCACTTCCTATGCATAGGGATTTTGTGGGCAAACAATTTATGGGAGCAAGAATCAACTAGCATAGGAAGGCAAAACAAGTGCAACTTCGAAACCTTGAACACATAGAGAGGAAACTTGATATTATTGCAATTATTACAAGCATATGTTCCTCCCTCATAATAATTTTCAGTAGCATCACGAAGGAATTCAACAATATAACAATCACAAACAACATTCTTTTCATGATCTACAAGAATAGAAAATTTATCACTCTCCACATAAGCAAACTTCTCTCATTCATAATAGTGGGAGTATCATAGGAGACTTGAATATTATAAATTGTTTCCACATTAAAAGAGTAATGTTCAGATAAAGGGTATTCATAATTGTGACAAGTTGTATAATAATAATCATCACTACTTTTCATAACATAAGTATCATCACAATAATCACAAAATAGGAGGCATGTAATCATCATAACAAATTTGATCATTCTAAGTGGGGGAACTAAAAAGATCATATTCATTATGCATAGCATCACCAAGCTTGGAACACACATCAATTGCAGCAAATATGTTCTCAAATATGTCATTCTCATCAAGTATAGCATCTCCAAGCTTGTGGGTTTGCACATCATTGGGATAATCATCAATAGCATGAATAGCACCAATAGGGTAACAATTATTATCATCATAATTTTCCAAGTTCGTGCCAAAAATATTTTCAATATTTTAAGGAGTATCATTATCTTCCCAATCATCCTCATCACAACAAGTAGTAGGCATAACAAAATAATCATCAAGTGTATCATCATCCACACTACTTTCTATTCATTCTCAACGATTATAGGAGAAACATTATTTGGGAAAGGTACCATTTTACCTTTACCTTTTCTTCTCTTATTCTTATCCTTTACCGCATTTTGTGTGGGTTTAAGTAGTTTTTCTTAGCTCTTTAGTGAAGAGTTTGGTTTGATGGAAAGCTCTTCCTTGCAACCTGATTTATCACGAGAAACAATAGGAGGATATTTGGAGACCTTTATACTTTCATTAGTATTCCTTTTACATTCTATTGGATTCTCATTATTTCTATAGTTTGCGGTATAAGCATTCTCATTGCAGTTCACTATGCAAAACATATGGATTTCTTGTAGATTAGTTTCATTATCATTTGTGGTAATGAATATATCAAGCCAATCATTTTTATGTGATAATTCTTCATTCCTCAAAAATAAGCAAAGTTCATTATAGAGTTCATGGGAGATCAAAGTATCACAATAATTGGAAACGGTTCAGTCATGAGAAAGCATGCATTGGAAATTAAGATGACCAACCCCATTGCAAAATTCACAAGTAATGGGATGAACAGAGCATAATGTTGTGGCAAGTTCATCTATCACTTTAAGCCACCAATTACTTTGATCTTGGTTATGCTTCTTACAAAATCTACCATCCCTATATGGCGTCTCTTTATAAATTTTGTCCACTCCACAAAAATTGACGTGCTTATAGGAAATCTTTTTTATCAAGAATAGTGCATCCATCATTAGCATCATGGATATTTAGAGAATTCATGCTAGCAACATGGAAATCATTCTTTTCATTCAAGGAACTATCATGAATCACTTTATAAATTTCACAATTTTTAGATTCATGATTTTCAAGCAATACCTCATAAAGATAATCTAGTGAACTCCCAGTAGCAATTGTTACAACATAATCGGGTCTTTTGAAAAGATTAGCAAGTGGATGAGGATCCTTTTTTCTTTACTTTGTAGTTTTCTTTTATAAAACCAAACTAGTGAAAAACAAGAAACTAAAACATTTAATTGCAAGATCTAAAGATATACCTTCAAGCACTCACCTCCCCGGCAACGATGCCAGAAAAGAGCTTGATGTCTACTATGCAACTTTATTCTTGTAGACTATGTTGGGCCTCCAAGCGCAGAGTTTTGTAGGACAGTGACAATGTCCCCTCAAGTGGATGACCTAAGGTTTATAAATTCGTTGGAGGTGTAGGATGAAGATGGTCTCTCTCAAACAACCCTGCAATCAAATACAATAAATCCGGTGTGTCCCCAACACACCCAATACAATGGCAAATTGTATAGGTGCACTAGCTCGGCGAAGAGATGGTGATACAAGTGCAATATGGATGGTAGATATCGGTTTTTGTAATCTGAAAATATAAAAACAACAAGGTAACAAGTGGAAAACAGCGAGCAAAACATTGTGTAAATGCTTGGAAATAAGTCCTAGGGTTCATACTTTCGCTAGTGCAATCTCCCAACAATGCTAACATAGTTGAATCGTATGATCATCCCTCAACGTGCAACAAAGAATCACTCCAAAGTTCCTATCTAGTAGAGAACAAATAGATGAAATTGGTGTAGGTAGTAGAACCACCTCAAAGTTATCCTTCCCGATCCATGTTTTGGGCTATTCCTATAAGTGTCACAAACAGCCCTAGAGTTTGTAGTAAAATAACACCAATGGTACAGATCAATCAACCCTAATGTCACCTAGATACTCCAATGTCACCTCAAGTATCCGTGGGTAAATTATGCGACATGCATCAAACAATTCCAGATATATCATATTCAATCCAACACAAAGAACTTCAAGGAGCACCCCAAGATTTCTATCAGAGAACATGGTATGAAAACATGCAATCAACCCCTATGCATAGATCCCCAAGGGCATTGGAATCCACAAGTTGATGCCTCAACATATATCAAGTGAATCAATAGAATACCCTAATTTCACTACGGATATCCCACGCAAGACGTACATCAGGTGTTCTCAAACCATAATATTCAATCCAACATAACGAGATCAAAGGGAAAGATTCAATTCATCACAACAAGGTAGCAAGGGAATAACATCATATGATCTGACTATATTAACAAAGCCCGTGATACATCAAGATCATGCCATATCAAGAACACGAGAGAGAGAGAGAGAGAGATTGAACACGTAGCTACTGGTGCAAACCGTTAGCCCCAAGGGTGGACTACTCCCTCCTCGTCATGGCCTCTGTCGGGATGATGAAGATGGCCATCGGAGATGATTTACCCTCTCCGACAGGGTACTCGAATGGCTCCAAATTGGTTTTTTCATTGATACAGAGAGTTTCAACGGAGGAACGAGGAGTCTCTCTTTATTTCTGGGGTTTCTGGGGTTTATAGGGTTTTTCGGCATTGGAATCACGCCAAACGGAGCCGTGAGGAGACCACCACATATCTGGCTGCACCCCTGGTGGGGCAGATGGCTTGTGGCTCAAGGTTGGCCCCCCTCCTATGGTTCTTCGCTCTAATGTGGCTTATTTACTCTAGAAAAAATCACAAAAAAGTGTTGGGCGATTCCAAGAATTTCCATTTTCTGCACAAAAAGCAACACCACCATAATTCTCCTGAAAACAACGTCAGTCCGGGTTAGTTCTAAATAAATCATATAAAGTGCATCAAAACCATATAAGAGTATTGTAAACATAGGTGAATATGGCAGGCATAATTAAATTATCGATACGTTGGAGATGTATCAGGTAATTGCCAATTTCTTCGGAGATCTCTTGTGTCTTGGTCATCCAACAAAAAAACTCGGTATCTCTATCTACTGCCAACGCGGAATACATTGCCGTCGGATCATGTTGTGCTCAGTTTCTATGGATGACTCAAACTCTTAAGAATTATGTCATACATGTGAAACATGTACCATTATTATGTGACAATGAGAGTGCTATTAAAATTGCACATAATCCCATGCAACATTCTCGAACTAAGCATATTAAGTTCGACATCATTTCATTCGTGATCATGTTGCCAAAGGAGATATCAATCTTAAGCATGTTCGTACTAACAAGCAATTGGATGATATCTTTACAAAGCCACTTGATTAGAAAGTGTTTTGTCACTTGAGGAGTGAGTTGAACATTATTGATGCTTCAAACTTTAGCTAGACTCACTCGGATGCATTCAAGGGCATGAGATTACATGACTATTCCATGATACCATCTTGTATCTTGGATATATATTCTCCCTTGTATTGAATCTAAACTTTTGTAGGTACTTGGAAGAACTACACTCCACGAGATTGCCATCAACTCATATTACAATCAATCTTGTCATGACCAAGTATCCACAACCCTTCTTTGATGATGGAAGAAGACAACACAAACCATATCCTTGACAATCATTTGATAGACAAATTTCATTCCTGTGATTGGGATATATACATTGTTCTTCCTTGCATGTAATGACCCGAACCTAATAATATTCGATGTCTTTGTGCACACTGTGCTAGTCCCTGGATCAATAGCCAGCACACACAGTACATGGTGTTATATCAAGAACAAACCACATGTCATAATATTACATCATAGATCCAGAATTATAATATTAGATACCTTTATAGCTCAAAGCTAACATACGAACAAAATACAACGGAAAAGCAAATAAAATCTTCATGAGTCCATCAACACCACAAGCAATTGTTTAGTATAGACATTGTAACCATACATTGTATTACTCACTCGTCGTATAAATCTGCAACATGATAAGTTACAACCACAAGGGTCAGTACGTTGAATGTACTGGCAAGTCACATAGGAATTATATAACAGACCTACATATACATGCAAGGTATACCAAGAGGAGATTGTAGTGGTTGTTTTGCAGAAAGCCAATTTTTCCGTGATGACTACATAATAGTCAAATTGTAATTTGCCTTGCTATAGTTAAATACATATGGTTGAATTGGGCATGCCAATTCCCACCTATACCCATCATTATGTTTCACATATGGTTGAATTGGGCACTCCAATTCCAACCTATACCCATCATTATGTTTCCCACTCAAATTTCATTAAGGTGTATCATCTGTCAAGATCATCCAACAACTGTAATGGTCTAGCTGCTCAAAGTTGTCCATAACCGGGGACACGACTAATCATGATTATTTTTAATACTCTACAGAGTTTAGTATGCTTCACCCACTAGACCCAACCAAAAGATTGAGACGAAGTCTTTCAGAAGTAGTCACCTAGTCACACGGGAGGCCCATCCCAACTATCATAACTACATCCGCTGGCACATCCGGGTAAGGTTTCCACACCTGATCAACTAAGCCAGAGCCCATATAGCCAGTGGCCGCACAAGGGTCTACTAGTCACTAAGTCTGTCTGATCCTTTTGAACCTGGGTGGCATTCCACTTACATTCAGAGGGTCAAAACCATGATGTTCTTGAAACCACCAAGCAACACCACATCCGCCCAAAGGTGAATTATATCTATTAAGTTTCATCACAACTTATATAATAGTCCTCACATAATCTCGATGATATACATGAACCAATCCCCGTCTACATAGCATAGCAATAATATATTACCACGATCTACATAAGGCTCTACTAAGCTGATACTCAATAGCAATAGCATACTACCATAGTATTCCTACACATGCATAGTATAGTAATGTGATATATAACTACATGCATAGAAAAATAATAGCATGAAGGATGATCAAGGTGTATCTTGCCTGGTACGTTTGATGAAGATCGTCACACTCACAAGTCTGATATTTCTATGGGTCACACTCCGGACAATCTACACGTTTCAAACAACACGACGAATAAATCACCCCACTCAAACAACACCAAATAAAACCAATAGCAAGAAACCATTTTTAAAATCACAAAAACAGTAGCATAACAATAGATATAAAACATCTACAATTCAATAGAAACATACACAAAAAGAATCAATAAGTTTTAATAAATGGTTTGCAAAATATGGCCTTCGGAAGGTTCATTTGCAATTTGATCAAATTCAAATTTGAATATTGCAAACATGTAAAATTTTGGTTATGTCCTATTCTACTGGTCATGGTGAGTGCATAGGAAAAAGAATTAGCTAAAAAGCATTTACACGTTTAAATATATAGCAATTTGAAAATTCAGTAAGAATCTGTCAAAACAAAACTGATTTGAGCTGGTGCGGCACTGTAGCGAATGCCAGATGTCATTGCGTGATTGGCCAAGGGGAAAAAGGTGCGTGCGAGCTCATCGTGAGCAGGGAGAAACGGGAGCAGGTTCGGGCGTCGGTGGTGGCGCTTCTTCATCGACTCTTCGATGAGGGGAGGTGAGAGTTGGATGCAGAGGAAGATTGAGGTTGCTCCGGTGGCAAGAACGGCGACGCGGGAGGCCTTTGATGGCTCTGGCGACGGTGCGAACTCCGGCGCGCTCTGGTGCTTCCTTAGCGCGGGTGGTCCCTCCTGTGCTTTGTGGTCCACGGGATGTTGTCAAAACGATGCGGGGTGAAGTGGGGAATCGAATGGGCCAAGCGATGCGGATGTGCTAGCTCTTACGGCGACGTGGGCGTCCCGCGAACCGCGATAGTGTGTGGAGCTCCCGGCGAGATCCAACTTGCCCTAGACGCGGCCGGCAGCGACAAAAAGCAATCGGGAGAGGGGGTTTGGGTTCCTCGAGGGATTTCCCTCGCGTGCGGTGTCCCAGGCATGTACGGGGTCGACCAGGGCCTCGAGTTTGACTCGGGTGCGAGCTCTCTGGTGCGTGCGGGTGTCGGGGCTAAGTCTGGCTCAGCATGGAGACGACGAACAACGCGCGGGCCCGCAGTCAGCGGCTTGAGGCGAGGGGGTAAGAAAATCACAAGGTGGAGGGGTGAGGTGCTCGTGGGCCGGCCTGCTGCTGCGTGCTGAGGCGGCTAGGCCTGTCGCTAGGCTTCGCTGCAGGGCTGCTGTTGTGGGCAGGGTAGGACGCGGTCCTATGTGTTTTTAAAAAAAATCCTTTGATTTGAAACCAAAGCTTCAGCTTGAAAATAAACTATAAAAATATATATATTGAAACACCAAAATATTATGCTGTATCCGAGGAACATTTTCCCAGTCATATTGCTTATATAAAATACATTTAAAAATTATAAACTTATATAGGCTTTATAAATAATGCCCAAAATATTTTTAAACCTCCAAACAAATAAATAACAATATTTAAAACACTTTCCAACTCCTTTATATTGAAGGAGTCATATTACCTTCTGTCTTATGATTTATTTTTGAGTTGGAATAGTTTTAAATATTCAAAATCCAAATGAGAGAATATTCAATTATATCACCAATATTATTATGTGAGGAAGTCATGTCATCCTCTCTCTCATATCCAAGTTGAAACAATTTTGAATATTCTCAGAATTCAAAATAAGATCCAAAGGAATATTCAGCAAAGTCATTTTATTCCCTGTCATTTGAATATTCATTAAACTCCAAAAGTTTCAAATTTATCAACATTCAAGAAAAACAAGCAAGTTTTACTTAATCCTATTTAAAAATTAACATTCCAAAATTTCTAAATTTTGGGATGTTACAAATCTACCACCCTTAAGATGAATCTTGTCCCCGAGATTCGAAAAGGATAGAAGGAAAAGGCTAGGGTCATGGTTCTCCTTGAACATCATTTATCACGTGAGAGTGTTGGGTACTACCACCCTTAGATGAAAGTCATGGGGTCTTCAAAAATCTTACTCGTTGATGACATCCTTCATAGCTAACAAGTCTTGCGCCGTTACCAAACAACTATCAATTCTCTCATGGTGGTCATCATTAATGGATCGTGGAGAAAACTTTCTTGGCTTACTCTCACCATATAACCTACTATTGGCAATGGTGGCCTTTTATAGGGGTCATACGTCATACCAGTCTAAGGTTTAGGCTTACCATCGTCGTCTCTCTACTTTAGGTAAGTCACTCAAGATTAACCATCCCACATAACAAGAGCAAATAATAAGAGTAAGTCGGCATGGCGATCAATCCATCCCGCACCCAAATCATTACTTTGTATATGGTTTAGTGAATCTCGCATTCTAACACTTGGTCATGCTCACAAGCATTGCAGAAATTACTCTCGTTCATGAACTATGTTCGGAAAAATCCATTTGTTCTGCTTCCCAAACAAAGCAACTAGCGTTCCTTTCAACTCTCAGGTTTGCGTCAACCACTATTAAATGTTGTAGCTTCCTCTAGGCTTCTTCGTTCATCAAGATTGTACTTGCTTCCTGGTAGATCCTGGTGCTTGGGATTAACTTCAACCCATCAATGGGTTGTAACATAGATAGGATATAGACAGAATAAAGACCTAGGACGAAAAACACTACCCATCTCATGCTAGCAACAAAACACCAAAGAAAATAAAACAAACAATTCACACCACACAAGCAAAACCTACAGGTAAGGTCATATCCACAAGAGATATGATCTCATCATACTACGCGTGAATCGCTTATCAGACTCAACTTAGTAGTGGTGGTCTGCGAACTAAAACTGGTCAAATGATACTAATGTAACTACAGGGATCATCTACACTTGAAAAGAGAAGGTATAAGTACGAGACTATAAACTAACAACTAGAGTAAGGTTGCAGAATAAGTTTTCACTCCTATGATTTTTCCTACTCCATTTTCTAGGGTCATGACCTACAGTCAACATGGGCTCTGATACCATTAACGACCCGAACCTGATAAGATTTGATGTCTCTGTGCTTACTGTGCTAGTCCCTGGATCAATAGCTAGCACACACAGTACATGATGTTATATCAAGAACAAACAACATGTCATAATATTACATCGCGGATCCAGAATTATAATATTACATACCTATGTAGCTCAAAGCTAACATACAAACAAAATATGGCGGAAAAGCAAATAAAATCTTCATGAGTCCAACAACACCACAAGCAACTATTGAGAATAGACATTGTAACCCTACATCGTATTACTCACTCATCGTATAAATCTACAATATGATAAGTTACAGACACAAGGGTCAGTACGTTGAATGTACTGGAATGTCACACAAGAATTATATAACATACCTACATCTACATGCAAGGTTATATCAAGAGGAGTTTGTAGTGGTTGTTTTGCATAAAGCCATTTTTTCCCTGATGATTACATAATAGTCAAATTTTAATTTGTCTTGCTACAGTTAAATACATATGGTTGAATTGGGCACTCCAATTCCAACCTATACCCATCATTATGTTTCCCAGTCAAATTTCATTAAGGTGTATCATCTGTCAAGATCATCCAACAACTGTAATGGTCTAGCTACTCAAAGTTGTCCATAACCGGGGACACGGCTAATCATGATTAGTTTTAATACTCTGCAGAGTTTAGTATGCTTCACCCACCGGACCCAACCCGAAGATTGAGACAAAGTCTTTCAGAAGCAGTCACCTAGTGAAAGCACTTTTCTCCCTTGGTGGTTTTGGTAATTCATAACAACATATAAGTCATTTAACTAATGTTTCCATCAAGTATATTTCAAGAAAAGTTCGATGATGGGTTGGCAAAGAGATTGTGGAACACCCCAAGATGCAAGGAAATGGATTAGCAAAGCTTCAAGCAAGAGGACTCTAAATTTTATATTTGTGAGAAATCACCTTGAGTCCATAGGAAAGCCAATACTATTAAAAGGGGGTAAAGTTTTGTTGGTGAACAAAATGCTCATACGTGCACAAGTGATAGTCACCAAAGACACCCACAAAATCTCCCACCAAAGTCTATCCTAAGCCAAACACTCAAAATCAATGCAACCAACATTTCCATCCTGGTGCCACCGATTCCAAACCCTAGACAGACTCAGCCAAACCCTAACCCTTCGGTACAACCGATACTGCTTTCGGTGCCACCAAGTTGGGCTGCCAACTTTCTGTTACGCAAGTTCATAGTTTCGGTCCCTCCGAGATTATTTAATCGGCGTCACCGAGAATGGTCATTCTAACCGTTGGTCACCTTATCGGTGCAACCGAGATTCCTATATCGGTCCCTCCGAGATTCAGAAGTTGCCAACTTTTGGTCACTTCGGTACCACTGAGATTAACACATCGGTGTCACCGAGTTGGTCATTTTGCGTGTAACGATTGGATTTGTGGGGATGCCTATATATACCCCTTCACCACCACCTACTCGAAAGAGAAGCACTCAGAACCATTCCATACCTATCCTATCAATTTTCTCAGAGAGAACCACCTACCCTTGTGTTGAGGTCAAGATCTTCCACTCCAACCATATGGATCTTGATTTCTAGCCTCCCCAGGTTTCTTTCCACCAATCCCATATCTTCTACCAAGCCATATCTGTGAGAGAATGATTGTTTGTTGAGGAGTCTATCATCTTGAAGCACAAGAGCAAGAAGTTCATCGACATTACCGAGTCTATTACCTTTTTGAGGGTGGAGCCTCCTACTTCATGTTGTTGAGTGAACCAAGAAGTTTCTAAGGGCAAGGAGATCGCCTACTTCGTGAAGATCTACCCCGAGTAAGGCTAGTCCTCTATGGACGTAGGCCGTCATGGTATAGTCAAGGTTGCTTCTTCATGGAACCCTCTATGGGTAGAGCCCTCCGTGGACTCTCGCGACTGTTACCCTCTGTGGATTGAAGACTCCATGAACGTGGATGTACGATAGCACCACATATCGGAGCCATGGGAAAAATCATCGTGTCACCAATTGTATTTGCTTTCCTTACCCTCTCTTTACTTACATGTGCAATGTCTTTACTTTCCGCTGCTATACTCTTAGATATGCATGTGTAGGGTGTACTTGACATACTATGAATGCTAAAATCTGCCAAGAATTAAAATTGAAAATAGTAGATTTTTATTTGGTCAAGTAGTCTAATCATCACCCCCCTCTAGACCTACTTTCGATCCTACACCTAGTCCTATAGGAGGCCCATCCAAACTATCATAACTATATCTTCTGGCACATCTGGGGTAAGGTTTCCACAACTGATCAACTAAGCTAGAGCCCATATAGCGAGTGGCCGCACATGGAAGCTACTAGTCACTAAGTTTGTCTGATCTTTTTGAACCTGGGCGGCATTCCACTTACATTCAGAGGGTCGAAACCATGATGTTCTTGAAATGACCCAGCAATACCACATCCGACCAGAGGTGAATTATATATATTAAGTTTCATCACAAGTTATATAATAGTCCTCAAATAATCTCGATGATATACACAAACCAATCCCCGTCTACATATCATAGCAAGAATATATTACCACGATCTACATAAGGCTCTACTAAGTTGATACTGAATAGCAATAGCATACTACCTTAGTATTCCTACACATGCATAGTATAGTAATGCGATATATAACTACATGCATAGAAAAACAATAGGATGAAGGATGATCAAGGTGTAACTTGCCTGGTACGTTTGATGAAGATCGTCACACTCACAAGTCTGATATTTCTATGCGTCACACTCCAGACAATCTACACGTTTCAAACAACACAACGAATAAATCACCCCACTCAAACAGCACCAAATAAAACCAATAGCAAGAAACCATTTTTAGAATCACAAAAATAGTAGCATAACAATAGATATAAAACATCTACAATTCAATAGAAACATAACACATAAAGAATCAATAAGTTTTAATGAATGGTTTGCAAAATATGGCCTCCGAAAGGTTCATTTGCAATTTGATCAAATTCAAATTTGAACATTGCAAACATGTAAAATTTTGGTTATGTCCTATTCTACTGGTCATGGTGAGTGCATAGGAAAAAGAATTAGCTAAAAAGCATTTACATGTTTAAATATATAGCAATTTGAAAATTCAGTAAGAATCTGTCAAAACAAAACTGATTTGAGCTGGTGCGGCACTGTAGCGAATGCCAGATGTCATCGCGTGATTGGCCAAGGGAAAAAAGGTGTGTGCGAGCTCACCGCGAGCAGGGAGAAACGGGAGCAAGTTCGGGCATCAGTGGTGGCGCTTCTTCGTCGACTCTCCGGTGAGGGGAGGTGAGAGTTGGATGCAGAGGAAGATTGAGGTTGCTCCGGTGGCAAGAACGGCGACGCGGGAGGCCTCTGATGGCTCTAGCGATAGTGCGAACTCCAATGCGCTCTGGTGCTTCGGCTTGGCGTCGGGTGGTCCCTCCGGTGCTCTGTGGTCCGTGAGATGTTGTCAAAACGATGCGGGGTGAAGTGGGGAATCGAATAGGGCAAGCAGCGCGGTTGTGCGAGCTCTTACGTCGACGTTGGCGTCCGATGAATGGCGATAGTTTGTGGAGCTCCTGGCAAGATCCAACTCGCCCTAAATGCGGCTGGAGGCGATAGAAAGCAATCGAAAGAGGGGGTTTGGGTTCCTCGAGGGATTTCCCTCGTGTGTTGTGTCGCGGGCATGCACGGGGTCGACCAAGGCCTCGAGTTTGACTCGGGCACGAGCTCCCTAGTTCATGCGGGCATCGGGGCTAAGTACGGCTCAGCATGGAGACGACAAACAGTGTGCAGGCCCGCAGTCAGCGGCTGGAGGCGAGGGGGGAAGAAAAACATAAGGTGGAGGGGTGCGGTGCTCGTGGGCTGGTCTGCTGCTACGCATTGCGCGCTGAGGCGGTTGGGCCTGCAGCTAGGCCTCGTTGCAGGGTTGCTGTTCTGGGCAGGGTAGGATGTGGTCCTCTGTGTGTATTTTTTTAATCCTTTGATTTAAAACCAAAGCTCCAGCTTGAAAATAAACTATACAAAATATATATTAAAACACCAAAATATTATGTTGTATCTGAGGAACATTTTCCCAGACATATTGCTTATATAAAATACATATAATATTTTATAAACTTATATAGGCTTTATAAATAATTCCCAAAATATTTTTAAACTTCCAAATGAATAAATAAGAATATTTAAAACACTTTCTAGCTCCTTTATATTGAAGTAGTCATATTACCTTCTGTCTTATGATTTATTTTTGAGTTGGAATAGTTTTAAATATTCAAAATCCAAATGAGAGAATATTCAATTATATCACCAATATTATTATTTGAGGAAGTCATGTCATCCTCTCTCTCATATCCAAGTCGAAACACTTTTGAATATTCTTACAATTCAAAATAAGATCCAAAGGAATATTCAGAAAAGTCATTTTATTCCCTCTCATTTGAATATTCATTAAACTCCAAAAGTTTCAAATTTAGCAACATTCAAGCAACACAAGCAAGTTTTACTTAATCCTATTTAAAAATTAACATTCCAAAATTTCTATTTTGGGATGTTACATTGCATGACTAACTCTTGTAGGGGAACCTAGCTTCGAAGAAAAGATGGACTGCTCCCAACCCAAGATGATCTTCGTCAACTTCGAGCATCCATAAGGAGTTCTCCTACACGCTATGTCATCAACATCACTCAAAGGTACGTACTCATATCCTTGAAATTGCTTCACTCCAAGTCATGAGATAAAGCAACTCAAGAGATATCAAGACATTAAAATGCTTAAATGAAAAATGTTAACCCCATTTCAAGATTAACATAGAGTATGACCTATAATCAAGCATTCTTTCTTGGATCCTTAAGTCAATATACTCTAATATAGGTGACATAGTCACCGACCATCATCTAGATAGAGTATCTTGTTTGGTTCATCTTATAGTTGCATGCTTTCTTGGAACCACTCAAATCTTCATCTAGTTGAAAATCCATTGCAAATATTTTTGAAAATTCATTGCAAATCTTTCTGAAAAATCACTTCAAATCATTTGTTATTCTTTTGAGACATTCTGAAAATTACTTTTGAGAAACATTGCCAGGTTTCTATTTAACCCTTGGAGCCTCCGATTCAAACAACTCGGTGTCACCGATTCCGTAAATAAGTTGCACAACCACAATTCGGTTCCACCAACTTCTTTTGCCTCGGAGCAAATGACTTTTCTATCTTCTATGTTGTTCCACAAATTTAGCAAATCTCCATTTCTTCAAGGATCCGCTTATAAAAAAACTTGAATGGGGAGAAAAATTATTCAAGGATCCCTATGTCAAAGGGGGAGAAATTTTATAGAACATTCTGAGATGATAAGGGGGAGTCTTCAAGGATCCCTACTTTCTATGACCCTTATTCTCAAGGATTCGTTCCCTCTCAATGATCCCTTTATCCGACCCTTTGTGTGATCCTTTTTGTAAATTAATGCCAAAGGGGGAGAAATATCAAAGCTTCAAAGCTTATGCTCATACCAAAGGGGGAGGTATATATATTAAGGGGGAGAATATCAAAGTTATGCTTGTATTTGGGGGAGAATATATCAAAGGAGAGAATCTCTAAGAACATTTAAGCTTATGCTTACTCAAGAGGGAGAAATCTTTGATTTGGTTGTTTATTAGTGCTATACTTGTTTCGCCCTACCTACTCCCAGTATCTAAATGCTAAGTTCAGGGGGAAAGGAAGATTTACAAATCCATACTTTTTGGGAGAAAGTTCTACATATTCTGCTGGGGATACATACCTATTCTAAGGATCTCTATTTTTCATATGTCCTCCATATCTTGGTGCTTATAAACTCTTTTGCATTTGGATGAGTAGAATACTCTTTTGTTTCCTAAACATTGTTTTCTCAAGTGTGTTTCTACCACTATAATGCTCAAGATCTTAAAGGTAAGTGTATGCATCATATCCTTGGTCAAGATCATCTCTTGCTTCTTGCACATATTGTTTGCAAGTGTGAAGTCTTGAACATGGAAACACTTCATTGACATATGTTTGATTGTTAGTGCATCTAGTGCCCCTTAGTGATTTTGGTGTATTGAAGACTTATAGGTTAAGGAACTAATGTGTTTGTGAGTGTACACAGGTTCTATAAGTTGATGGGGAGTTTGATACATTTGGAGATTATCGACCCCTAAAAATGAATGTCTTCAGTAGAAGACTTTGGTGAAGCCTTTGCTGAAGACTTTGGTATTCCCCGAAGACTTTGAAATTGAAGATGTCAGTGTGAACTTGAATAGCTATAAATAGCCGCCCCTCAACCACTAGTTGGTTGGCTTCTCCAAGAGAGAACAGACACTTGTCATTTGAGAGTAAACCATCCTCCAAAGACTTTGAGAGAAAATCATCAGTGAGGAAAAACTCCAAAACCTATCCACCAAACCCAAAGTGATTGAGCATCACTGAAGAGATTGTTCCTGTGTGGAACCGATGCTTTTTACCTTTGAAGATTGTGTATCTTCTAGACGGTTAGGCCTCGTGATCTAGTGCATCCTGCAGTCAATTGTGGATCGATGGGTGATCGTGGTCTAGAGCATCCAGCAGTCAATTGTGGATCGTCGGGTGGCCAGTTTGTGAGGTTTTGGAAGTCTACCCTGAAGACTTACGATGAGTGTTGAGCGAGGACTGTGTCACCTTAGCTCAAGGAGAATACAGTAAGTACTCTGTGTCCTGGGACTGTGTGTCCTCTGGTTTAAATACCAGGCCACTCCAAACCAGACGTATGACTATCACAGCAGTCGGAACTGGGTCATCAAACCATTGTCTTCATCGAGCTACCTAGTTCCATTTCCTCAACCTTTCTATTTCTTCATATACCATTGACATAATTGATCGTTATTGTTTAAAGAATTTGAATGAAGACTTTCACAATTTCCTCATCTAAAAATTTTCAGTCACCTTGTTCTTCACCTGCTTATCCTGTATCATGCTACTTGTAATGTGTGCATGTTTTATTTCATCATGATGACTATACCATTGCTCTGTTTCTCATGCATTAGAGTACTTATTCCACTGCTAGTAGTTCATCACATTTCAAATTCCTCAAGTTGAAATTCCTCAATGATAAATTTGTAAAAATCTCCTATTCACCCCCCTCTAGTCGATATAACGCATTTTCAATTGGTATCAGAGCAAGGTACTCCCTTGTTCTGTGTGATTTTGGTTTAACCACCAAGAGTTCCACTTATGTCGACTGCAGGTATGATCAAGGTTTCCGTAGGTTGTCCTACCTTCGATGGGTCGGACTACCCCTATTGGAAGAACAAGTTGCGCATGCATCTTGAGGCAATTGACAATGATCTCTGGTACATTGTGGAAAATGGTGTTCCCTTTGTTACTCTCATGGTCAACGTTGCTGATGTGAAGAGATTCAAGCAACTCGATTCTCAAGCAAAGAATATCATATGTGGCCATCTAAGCAAAGGTCAACATGGTAGAGTGAGTGTTTTGGAATCTGCTAAGCTTATTTGGGATAGGTTGTCCAAAGTCAACGAAGGTGTTTCAACTCAACGTGACTCCCGAGTTGATGTTCTTTACAATCTCTTCAACCGCTTCAAAAGACTCGACAATGAGAATGTTCAACAAACTTTTGATCGTCTCACTGATATCTCCAATGAGCTTCAAGCACTTGGTGCCACTTACATCACTGACCACGAGGTGGTGAAGAAACTGCTGAGATCTCTTGATTCCTCGTTCGATACACTGGCTTTGATGATTCAAGAGCATGGAGACTACAAGTCACTTGATCCTGCTGATATACTTGAGAGACTCAATACTCATGAATTCCAACAAGCTAAGAAGAGAGACCTCTACTGGCCAAGCTATGGAAAATATCGTGCACTAAAGGCAAAAGCAATTTCCTCATCCGAAGATGAAGAATCTGATAGTAGCCTTGGTGATCCTGAAGAACTGAGTCAGGAGCTGGCTATGCTCATGAGTAAATTCTAGAAGTTCTCAAGGAGAGACCGGTTTGGAAAGGCATCAAAAAGTGGCTTGGAGCAATTAGATTCCTCATCAAGCGACTACAAGAAGATAACTAGTCACAAATGCAAGAAATCAGGTCACTTTATTCTGACTGTCCTCTCTGGGAAAAAGAATCAAAGAATAAGAAATACAAGGACGACAGTTCTGATGACTCGAAAAAAAAGAAGAAATCTTCAAAGTCCTCATCGCACAAGAATAATGGTTCCAGAAAGGCTCGGGATTTCATAGGCAAGGAAATGGATTTTGAAGAAGAATCTGAAGAATATGAAGAAGAGGAAGAATCTGAGGTGGAATCAGATTCTGGTGTTGCTAGCCTTGCACTTGCTACTGCTTTCGTTGGCAAGTCCATCTTCGATGATGAAGAAAATGACTACTCCAATGACTCTGACGTCAGCAACAATGACTATGCTCCCACTTACTGCTTCATGACAAAAGACATCAAGGCATTCGTAGAATGTCCTAACCTTGATGACATTGAATACCCTAGGTTGAAAGTTTTGATGAAGAAACATCTCTTATCAATGAACAGTGAGTGATGGACTATTACTGAACTTGGACTCACCGACCTCTGCAAGATGGCAAACGTTGAGGACATTCGTAAGTACACTCAACTTGATGCTCAGGCGAGGAACATCATCTGCTCAAGCCTATCAAGCGTCATATTCAAGGTAATTTGTCATCTCCAAAATGCAAAGCATATCTAGGGTAGGATCTCAGGCATCAATGAAGGCTATCGCACTCGTCAAGACCCCATGTTCATCGAACTCAATAAATTCCTCAAAACCCAGGAAATTGATCATGGTTCATCTTCTTTATCACTGTGCCTTATGGCAAAAGTTTCCAAGGTATACAAACATCATTCCTCCTCTGAAACAAGTGAAGGTGAATCTGATGAATATGTGAAACCTAGATATTCCAAACTTGCTAATATTTCCACTAAGCAACAAAGTGCACTTGAAAAGCTTCAGAAACTGCTAGATAAAAGTGATGATCTATTGAATGAGGAAGTGGATCGAACTCAAACTCTGACTGATGATCTCAAAAGTCTTCAGTCAAAGTATGATAAACTTGAAAGTCATCATAATGCAATCTTAGTCGATCATGAGAAGCTTTCCTATGAATTTCTTCAAATAAAGAAAGATCTTGAGAAACTGAGAGTGTCTCATGAGGATCTTCAAAGGGACAACGGTTCCTTACTTGCTCAATAGATCAGTACCACTCAGGAAGAATTTGTTCCACCTTGTTTGAAATGCATCGAACGTGAAACTACTAATTCTTCACCTGAATGTTCAAATGCTTCTATTGCTGAAAATTCTTCAACTATCCTTGTAATCACAAATTCCTCGTTTAAGGATACCACAACTATCACTTACGAAAATGCAGGGTTGAAGGAATTGTATGTGACAGGCATATACAAAAGTCACAAAGGGCATCAAACCCTTTGCGATGTGCTCAAAAAGCAGATCCTGAACAGGAACCCTAGGAAAGTGGGTATTACATTTGAGAGGAAACTCAACGCTGATGGATCCTACTGGAAACCTAAGCAGTACCCCCAAAACCTCATGGGTTGCTGCAAAAGGACCTATTGTAGATCCATCCACTTTATCTGACTTTACTTGTGAAACTTCATATTCCTCTGATGAGTCAATTGACTCCAACTACAAATTCTTCAAAAATCAGAATCGTGAAGTATTTGCTAGATTTGTCGGAACTAACTACAGGAATGGTTCACCTATGAGGAAAATCTGGGTTCCCAAGAGCTGCTTAGAAAATCTTCAAGTGAATGTCCTCACGACACCACCTATGAAGAAAAGGAACCCCAGGTCAAATTACTCACATGGACCAAATTCCTCACATGGTCAAAAGTATCATTCTCGTGCTAATGCATCTATTTCGCAGGGAAAATCTAAGAATTCTGAATATGTGCATTATTCTTCAAATCATTATGTTCAAAAGTCCTTGAAGAATTTCTCTGCTTTTTGGTATGAATTTTCTAACCATCGTCCTATGAAACGAAGTGCACTAGATTCAATACCTCCTTTCTAATATGGAGCTTGTAGAATGATGAAATCTTTGCCACCCCTCCAAATGTGGGTGGTGAAGAAATTGAACTAATCTCTTATGCAGGGTCAGGTCTCCAGACGAACTTGAACGTCTGATGAATTTGCTGGAGACCTGAAGAAAGGCTTGAAAGGACGCAAGCTAATCATGTAGAAATGAATTCCTCATTTCTCTTGTCCTCACACTACTTTACTTACTATGTTGTGTGATGAAATTTTGTCTGATGAATTTGATATCATATTCTTCACACTGAAGCATATGAGTTCATAAGTTGTACTAATTCATCTACAGGATGAAACTCCAAAAGCTACTGAGTGGGTCCTCGACAGTGGATGCACAAACCACATGACTGGTGACAAGAATCTACTAATGAATATACCACTTGCCCCATCTCATATGAAGCATATCACCTACGCTGACAAAGGAAAAAAGCAAGGTATTGGGCCTAGGCAAGGTTGCAATCTCAAAGGACCGACACATGGATAAGGCGATGCTTGTCGAATCCCTCGGGTTCAAACTCATGTCTGTCTCAATGCTTTGTGATCTTGATATGGTTGTCATCTTTGGAAAATACTGTTGTGTTGTCATCATGGAATTTAACAAATCCAAAGTCTTTGAAGGCTTTAGGAGAGGAGACTTGTATATTGTTGATTTCTCTACAGGTCCTCAATCTGCCACGTGCCTACATGCAAAGTCTTTAGAAGGTTGGTTGTGGCATCGACGACATGGACACGCTGGCCTGAGGAACTTGCACACGCTCGTGAAGAAAAAGCATGTCATTAGCATTGAAAGTATCAAATTCCTCAAGGACCAGACATCACGACGGCAAATGGCCCCCTTAATTTCCTCCTTTTAGCTTGGGCCCTGTGTACAAAGATTGCATTATAAGTCATATGCAAGGATAGAATATTAAAAAGCAGTATGGGATGCAAAGAAGTTTACCCCAGGTTGATAACAAGAGGAGGCAATTTTGAGGCGGTTGAGTCACCAGAAGAAGGGGGTGTTTCCTGAAAAAGTAAAAATGGGGAAACATGAGTAAGTTACAGCACAAGATTAATGTGCATAAGAAATGAAAACATAAGCTGTGAAATACCTCGTTACGGCGCTTCCGAGGAGCCGGAGTGTCGGGTAAGCCGGTCTCCAAGGCTTCAGATCCGCCACTCCGAGTTTGACGTCTAGCGTCATTTTGTTGTTTCTTCAAAAGAAAGTTGGGATCCAAGTGAGCAAGAGGATGTAAAAGCTTTACTTTCTGGATGACCCGTCGTATCTTTTCTGTTGGCAAAGGTTCTGAGTCACAGGAGATGATAGTTACCTCTGCGGCACTGGCTCGGCTTGTCTCCACTTCATCCTGAGAGTAGTCAGTGTCAACAAGTTGCATAAAAAGAAGGCAAAGGGAGTCAAGTTCTACCTTCGAGTCATCAAGTTCGAGCAGATCTTGGGCGGATGTTTTCTTCTTACGAGCCGGAGCCTGAGTCTTAGTTGCTTTGTTCTTTTTCTTTGAAGAAGAGGTTGTCGTTACTCTCCTCTTCCAGAAGGGAGAGTCGGCCTGCATACATAAGAGCATTTGCAGGAGGATTAAATGAAGTATATAAAGTGCAAAATCTAAAGGAAGAGAGTGAAGGTCAAAATAAAAGTCTTACTGCGGGAGCCGGGTTAAGAGCATAAAAGGGGTTTAACACCGTCTTGTTGCAGACTTCCTGACGTTCTCCCAGCAAGGACTTGACAATCAAGTTATGATCCTTGTCTATCAAAGGTGTCTAGTTGAAGCATTGAGGATCATTCACTTTGCCAGTATATTTGCACGGTAAGCCGTTGTGCTGGCTTAATGGTAAAATTCTACAAGAAACCCAGCAGCGGGTCAGATCAACACCAGTTAATTCGTTGGCTAATAAGGCCGCGATCTTTGAAAATGCTGGAGCATATTGGGCATGCTCTATGATGGATGTCCGGTCTAGAAGTTCGATGGTGGTGCAAAGCCGGTAGGGACGGCAACCCGGCAGTGGATTTTCTTCAGGCGGGGAAGTATCTCTTCAGTAGAACCAGGTTCGGTTCCAGTTCTTGGGATGACTAGGCAGAGTGGCTGAGGGAAAATACACATCACTCCGCCTCTGGATTGAAATGCCTCCGAGCTCAAGACTTGGCCCGTCTGCTATCTCGATCTGGCGATTGATATAAAAGAAATCCCTGAAGAGGTCAATTGTGGGTTCTTCTTGCAGATATGCCTCACAAAGAATTTGAAATTGGCACAAGTTGGTAATGGAGTTGGGGCCAATATCTTGAGGATGAAGTTCATAAAAATGCAGGGCGTTCCAGATTTTTTTTGACCTGGGCAGCGAGAAGCCACAGAGAAGATGATCCGTAAATACAATCACTTCCCCTTCTTTAGGTTCGGGAGTGACTTCGGCACCAGGAACCCGCCAATGGTGACGTCTTGAGCCGGCAAAACTCCCATGACTACAAAATCATTAAGCAACTCCTCAGTAACCTTGGGGCCTACCCAATCGCAAGAGGAGGGGGCTTTAGCCATAATGGTGAGTTAAACAATGTGGAAAGACATGGAGAGGTGGCAGGTTAAAAACGCTACATGGTTAAAACAGCTATGACTCTAAGACGGTGACGCTACTTGGCGAGTCATGATTAAGTTATGAGCCGCCGTCAACTACAGGAGTGACGTGGATTATATCGCCACAGCATGATGGCGGGCCAAATATTGTTAAGTATGGACAAACAAGTTTCACTGAATACAGCTGTCGTTACAAGATCTACGGACGGAAATAAAAGGGAAATATTTTCTAAACCTAAAAACATCTGTGGAAGAACAAGCAGTTGGTACACAGGATCCAGGGAAGGAGTGATCTACAATGAATATGGAATGTGTATTGAGCGGAGCACCGCATGATTTGATTAGCGGTTTGAAGCCTAAAGGCATTTCCCTTTCCAATCTACAGCAAGAACTCTGACGAGCGGCAACGAACTAGGAGGAAACCCGACGAGCTAATGCGGATCTGAGAAGAGAAGGAGAATAGAACCTAGATGATGCAGGGGATGCAGGTGTACGCTGGCGAGCTCTGGTCACGGTTAGGGTGATGCGGTGGTCTTGTTGAGTACAATGGCATGGTCTGGATAGCGCGATAGAGTTTGGGCTGCATGGGCGTCCGGAGGAAGAAGAAGAGAGAAGCGGCGATGGGGGGAAAGTGAAAAGGATGGGATCCCCCATGCCTATTTATAAGGGGGAGGTGGAACAACAACAGACCAGCGCGGGAATCAAGGAGACATGATGATGATTGACCAAGAAAACGCCTCGATTTTCAGGTTGACCAGTTAATGCAAAAATTTGTTGTGATGTCATTAAGATCTTTTGGATATACCAGAGATGACGTCGTCCATTTTTACATGGCGGGTCATGAAGATTTATTTCAGGACGGGTGATTACGAAGTATACAAGACTCGCCAACCAGAAGACTTGAAGATTGACATGAACAGGTTCAAATCAATCTAGGGCCTAATGTTGGGGATATAAACCCATGTATAACCTGCCCAGGAGGGGTCAGGTTAGGAAGTTGGCGGCTTAGTACTGAGGCCTTAAGCAGGCCGGGAGACTAAGACAAAGCCTGGAAGTAATCTACTGAAGGGCCGGGTGGAGGCCTAGAGCCGAAAGACAATGTGTGACCCGGAGGTGTAAGCCGCCAGGAGATGACTTGCCACATAAGGCAAGGCGATTTAGAGATAAGGTCAGTTATTAGATGTAACCCGGCCCAAACTCTTGTAAGCCCAGGGCCTCGACCTGTGGTCCCTAGGCGGCTTAGGGTACGAAACAATCTATCGAGAGATAGGTCAAGTGAATCCGCTCCCTTGTAATCGATACCCAATCAATACTACACAAAGAAGGACGTAGGCTTTTACCTCTTTTGGAAGGGGTCGAACCTAGGTAAACTCGTGTCTCTCGTCCCGATCAACTCCTTCGAGTTAACCGCCGTAACAATGGCCTCAAACGTAAGTACTTTCACTAGGGCATCTGCCATGAAAAAACCACGACAACATACATGGCCTCCGAACACAAGAGACCGAAAGGTCGAACATCAATCATATAGTAGATATGATCAACATGAAGATGTTCACCATTGAAACCACCTCATCTCACATGATGATCGGACTTGGGTTGGTGAATTTGGATCATGTATCACTCGGATGGCCAAAGGGATATCATTTTGAGTGGGATTTTTTTAAGTAATATGATTAACTAAACTCATTATATTGAACAATAGTCTTAGTGACCTTTGCAAATTTATATTGTAAGTCATTGGCTCATGCGGTAGTTCCCCTGAGTTTCAATGCTTTCCTAGAGAAAGCCAAGTTGAAAGATGATGGAAGTAACTTTGTAGACTGGGCCTGTAATTTGAGGATTATCCTCACGACTTACCAAAAAGCTTATGTCCTTGATGAACCGCTCGGTGAAGCACTCGCTCCAGTATCGTTTGCAGACGTTTTGAACGCCCGAGAGGCACATTCTGGAGAGTACTCAATAGTTCAATGTGCAATGTTGTATGGCTTAGAACCGGGACTTCAAAGACATTTTGAACATCATGGAGCATATGAGATGTTCCAAGAGTTGAAGTTTATCTTTGAGAAGAATGCCCGGATCGAGAGGTATGAGACCTCCGATAAGTTCTATGCTTGCAAGATGGAGGAGAACGGGTCTGTCAGTGAACATATACTGAGAATGTTTGGGTATTCAAACTGTCTAGCTGAGTTAGGGATGCCCCTTCCGCCAGAGGCGATCACTGACAGAGTTCTTCAATCGCTGCCACCTAGCTGCAAAAGCTTCGTGATGAACTATAACATGCAAGGGATGAGCAAATAAGTCGTCGAGCTATTTGCGATGTTGAAAGTTGCTGAGTTTGAGATCCAGAAGGAGCATCAAGTGTTGATGACCAATAAAACCACTAGTTTCAAATAGAATGGCAAGGGCAAGAAGGGTAACTCCAAGAAGAGTCGTAAAGCAGTTGCTCCTCCCGTGAAGAAACCCAAAGTTGGACCCAAGCCAGAAATTGAGTGCTTTCATTGCAAGGGAATTGGTCACTAGAAGTGGAACTGCCCCAAGTATCTGGCCAACAAGAAAGCGGCCAACACCAAACAAAGTATATATGATATACATGTTATTATGTGTACCTTACCAACTCACGTTGTAGTGCCTGGATATTTGATACTGGTTCGGTTGCTCACATTTGCAACTCAAAGCAGGAGCTATGGAATAGACAAAGGCTCACAAAGGACGAAGTGACGATGCGCGTGGGAAATGGTTCCAAGGTTGATGTGATTTTCCTCGGCACGCTCGCTCTTCGATTACCATCGGGATAAGTTATGAACCTAAATAATTGTTATTTAGTGCCTGCGTTAAGCATGAACATTATATCTGGATCTTGTTTATTGCGAGATGGTTACTCATTTAAATCAAAGAATAATGGTTGTTCAATTTATATGAGTAATATCTTTTGTGGTCATGCACCCAATGTGAAGGGTTTATTCTTATTGAATCTCGATAGTGATGATACACATGTTCATAACGTTGATGCCAAAAGATGTAGAGTTGATAATGATAGTACCACTTTCTTGTGGCACTGCCGCTTAGGTCATATTGGTGTAAAACGCATGAAGAAGCTCCATGCTGATGGACTTTTGGAGTCACTTGATTTTGAATCGCTTGACACATGTGAACCATGCCTCATGGGCAAGATGACTAAGACCCCGTTCTTTGGAACAATGGAACGGGCAAGTGACTTGTTGGAAATCATACATACTGATGTGTGTGGTCCCATGAGCATTGAGGCACACGGTGGATATCGTTACTTTCTCACCTTCACTAATGACTTAAGTAGATATGAGTATATTTACTTAATGAAACACAAGTCTAAAATGTTTGAAAAGTTCAAGCAATTTCAGAGTGAAGTTGAGAATCATCGTAACAAGAAGATTAAATTCCTATGATCTAATTGAGAAGGAGAATATCTGAGTTATGAGTTTGGCAGTCACTTAAGACAATGTGGAATTGTTTCACAATTGACACCGCCTGGAACACCACAGCGTAATGGTGTGTCCGAATGTCGTAATCGAACCTTAATAGATATGGTGCGTTCTATGATGTCCCTTGCCGATTTGCCACTATCGTTTTGGGGTTATGCATTAGAGACAGATGCATTCACTTTAAATAGGTCACCATCGAAATCCGTTGAGACGACGTCATATGAATTGTGGTTTGGCAAGAAGCCAAAGTTGTCGTTTCTTAAAGTTTGGGGATGTGTTGCTTATGTCAAAAAGCTTCAGCCTGAAAAGCTAGAACCCAAAACGAAGAAATGTGTCTACATAGGATACCCAAAAGAGACAATTGGGTATACCTTCTGTCTCAGATCCGAAGGCAAAGTGTTTGTCGCTAAAAACAGAACATTTCTCGAGAAAGAGTTTCTCTCGAAAGAATTGAGTGGGAGGAAAATAGAACTTGATGAGGTTATTGAACCTTTCCTTCAACGAGAGAGTAGCACAGTGCAGAAAGATGTTTCTGTAGAGCCTACATCGTTTGAAGAGGAAGTTAATGATGATGATCATGAAGCTTTAGATCAAGTTACTATCAAACCTCGTAGGTCAACAAGAACGCGTACTACTCCTGAGTGGTACGACAACACTGTCTTAGAGGTCATGTTGTTGGACAACGATGAACCTACGAGCTATGGAGAAGTGATGATGGGCCCAGATTCTAACAAATGGTTAGAGGCCATGAAATCTGAGATGGAATCCATGTATGAAAACAAAGTATGGACTTTGGAAGTATTACCTAAAGGGCGAAAGGCCATTCAGAACAAATGGATCTTTAAGAAGAAGGCGGACGCGGACGGTAATGTCACCGTCTATAAAGCTTGACTTTTGGCAAAGGGTTTTTCACAAGTTCAAGGGGTTGACTACAATGAGACCTTCTCACCCATAGTGATGCTTAAGTCCGTCAGAATCATGTTGGCAATAGCTGCATTTTTTGATTATGAAATTTGGTAGATGGATGTCAAAACAACATTCCTTAAAGGTTTCCTTAAGGAAGAGTTGTATATGACACAACCAGAAGGTTTTTTCGATCTAGAGAATGCTGACAAAGTTTGCAAACTCCAGAGACCCATTTGTGGACTGGTGCAAGCATCTCGGAGTTGGAATCTTCGCTTTGATGAGGTGATCAAAGCGTTGAGGTTTATACAAGTTTACGGAGAAGCTTGTATTTACAAGAAAGTGAGTGGGAACTCTATAGCGTTTCTAATATTATATGTGGATGACATTTTGCTGATTGGAAACAATATAGAAATGTTGAGAAGCGTGAGGGAATATTTGAACAAGATTTTTTCAATGAAGGACTTAGAAGAAGCTGATTTCATATTAGGCATCAAGGTCTATAGAGATAGATCGAGACGCTTAATAGGACTTTGACACAGCACATACCTTGACAAAGTTTTGAAGAAGTTCAAAATGGATTAGTCCAAGAAGGGGTTATTGCCTGTATTGGAAGGTGTGAAGTTCAGTAAGACTCAATGCCCAGTGACTGTAGAGGATAGAGAGAAGATGAGTGTCATCCCCTATGCTTTAGCCATAGGCTCTATCATGTATGCAATGATGTGCACAAGACCCGATGTCAGCCTTGCCATAAGTATGGCCGGAAGGTTTCAAAGTGATACTGGAATGGAACATTGGATGGCGGTCAAGAATATCCTTAAGTACCTGAAAAGGACTAAGGAAATGTTTCTTGTTTATGGAGGTGATCAAGAGCTCGTCATAAAGGGTCATGTCAATGAAAGCTTTGACACTGATCTGGATGACTCTAAGTCTCAAACAGGATACGTATACATTCTCAGGGAGTGGTAAGCCGGTGCAGTTCCAAGCAGAGCATGGTAGCTAATTCTACATGCAAAGTGGAGTACATCGCTGCCTTAGAGGCGGCGAAGGAAGGTGTCTGGATGAAGGAGTTCATGACAGATCTTGGAGTAGTGCCTAGTGCACTGAACCCAATGACTCTGTTCTGTGACAACACTGGTGCCATTGCTCTGGCCAAGTTACCAAGGTTTCACAAGAGGACCAGACACATAAAGAGACGCTTCAGCTCCATCCGCGATTACATCAAGGAGGAGGACATCAATATTTGCAAAGTGCACACGGATCTGAATGTCGCAGACCTGTTGACTAAACCTCTTCCAAGGGCTAAACATGATCAACACCAGAACTGTATGGGTGTTAGATTCATTACAATGTAAATCACATAGTGACGTGAGCTAGATTATTGACTCTAGTGCAAGTGGGAGACTGTTGGAAATATGCCATAGAGGCAATAATAAAGTGGTTATTATTATATTCCCTTGTTCATGATAATTGTTTTTATCCATGTTGTAATTGTATTGATTGGAAACTCAAATACCTGTGTGGATACATAGACAACATTGTGTCCCTAGTATGCCTCTAGTAGACTAGCTCGTTGATCAAAGATGGTCAAGGTTTCCTAGCCATAGACATGAGATGTCATTTGATAACGGGATCACATCATTAGGAGAATTATGTGATGGACAAGACCCAAACTATGGACATAGCATATGATCATGTCAGTTTATTGCTATAGTTTTCTGCATGTCAAGTATCTGTTCCTATGACCATGAGATCATACAACTAACATCAAAGGAATACCTTGTGTGTATCAAACGTCGCAATGTAAATGGATGACTATAAAGGTGCTCTACAGGTATCTCTGAGGGTGTTTGTTGGGTTGGTATGGATCAAGACTGGGATTTGTTACTCTGTGTGATGAAGAGGTATCTCAGGGCCCACTCGGTAATACAACATCACAATGAGCATTGCAAGCAATGTAACTAAATAGTTAGCCACGAGATCTTGTATTATGGAACGAGTAAAGAGACTTTCCGGTAACAAGATAGAACTAGGTATAGAGATACCGACGATCAAATCTTGGGTAAGTAACATACCAAAGAACAGAGGGAACTGCATACGGGATTAACTGAATCCTTGACATAGAGGTTCAACCGATAAAGATCTTCGTAGAATATGTAGAAACCAATATGGGCATTTAGGCCCCGCTATTGGTTATTGACCGTAGTGGTGCCTCGGTCATGTCTACATAGTTCTTGAACCCGCAGGGTCTGCACAACTAACGTTCAGTGATGTTTTGGTAGTATTGAGTTATGTATGTTGGTGACCGAAGGTTGTTCGGAGTCCCGAATGTCATGAGGAGCTCCGGAATGATCCGAAGGTAAAGATTGATATATAGGAAAGTGGTGTTTGAACTCTGGAAAAGTTTCGGGCATTTCCGGTAGTGTACCGGGAGTGACAAATGGGTTCTGGGGACCACCAGGTGGGGCCCACAACCCCAAAGGGGTCACATAGGCCTTAGAGGTGGCACACCAGCCCTTGGTGGTCTGGGCAACCAGACCTATGGGCATATGCGAAGGAGAGAGAGAGGAGAGGGGGTGGAGTCCTAGTCGGAGGAGGACTCTTCCCACGCCCACCTCCTAATTGGAGGACTCCTCCTCTTCCCTGGTTCGGCCGACCCTAGGGGGAACCCTAGGGCACCAGCCCCTCCCCTCCCTCCTATATATATTGGAGGGGAGAGATGGCAGCCGCACTCAAGCCACGATGCAGCCCTCTCTCCTCCACTAGATCGTCTCCTCCTCTAGATAGATTCAATGGTGCTTGGCGAATCCTTGCCGGATCATGTCCACCACCACCGTCACCACGCCGTCGTGCTGCTAGAGTACTCATCTACCTCTCTTCTCCCTCTTGCTGGATCAAGAAGGCGGAGATCGTCATCGAGTTGTACATGTCCTGAACGCGGAGGTGTCGTCCATTCAGCGCTAGATCGGGATGGATCGTGATTGGATCGCGGGACGGCTTGCGATTTGGATCACGGGACGGCTTGCGATTTGGATCGCGAAGGCATTCAACTACATCAACCATGTTTCTTAACGATTCCTGCTTAGCGATCTTCAAGGGTATGTAGATCCACTCTCCCTCTTGTAGATGCTCATCACCATGGATAGATCTTGCGTGTGCATAGGAAAATTTGTGTTTCCCATGCAACGTTCTCCAATAGCTACTTACCATGAAGTTCTTGAGCATTCTGATAGTAAAAAACACTTGAGAAAACAATGTTAGGAAACACAAGATTATTCTACTCATCCAAATGCAGAAGAATTGAAAAGAACCAAGATATGGAAGACATATAGAAGATAGTTTATAAAGCTTGATATGTCCCCAAAGGCATTTAGAGATTTCTCCCCTAATTATGAAATTGTAAATCTCCCTCTCGCCTCGAATCTTAGCATGTAGATAATGGGAGCAGGTATGGTGAGACAAGTCTAACATGAATAGGCAAATAGAGTAAAAAATGTATTTTCTCAACTCCTTAAATGAAAGAATACAATTTGATATACTCTCTCGCCCTTAAGTAGTGTTTCTCCACTTTGGGTAATCATGATATTTCTCCCCCTATGGATAAGCGCAGACTTTGGAAAACTCTTCCTTTATTGGTATTCTTCCCCTATATACAAGCATAAGCTTTGATATTTTCCCCCTTAATTTATATTCTCCCCCTTAATGTTATATCTCCCCCTTTGGTATGAGAATGAGCTTTGAAGATTTGCTATTCCTCCCCCTTTGGCATTGATTTCCAAAATGGTTCATACACAGGTTTAGATAAAGGGATCATTAAATGAGAAGGGATCCTAGAGAACAAGGGCCATTAAAAGTAGGTATCATAGAAGATAAGGATCATAGAGAGCATTTGAGACTAAGGGATCATTGAGTACAATTTCTCCTCCTTTGATTTATCTGAAAGCTTTTAAGATTTCTCCCCCTTCATCATAGGGATCCTTGAAGGATTGGAATTTTTCAAATTTTGACAAAGAACACAAAAGATAGGAAAATCGGTGAATCTGAGGCAAATTGGGTCGGTGATACCGAAGTGTGGTCCTGCAACCTATTTGCAAAATCGATGACACCAAGAATCTTGAGTCGGAGGCTCCAATATGCTAAACAGAATCTTGGCAATGTTTGTTAAAGGCAACTAACAGAGAGTCTCAAACAATTAGAGAAAAATTGCAATGAATTTTCAAGAAGGATCTTCAAAAGATTTGAAAGGAATTTTCATCTGGATGAGGATTGAGTGGTTCCAAGAAAGCATGCTAATATAAGATGAACCAAACAAGAAACTTCATCTAGATGATGGTCGGTGACTAGGTCACCTATATTAGAGTATATTGACTTAGGAACCAAGCAACTATACTTGATTATAGATCATACTCGTCGTTGAGATCAAAATGGGGTTAGCATTTTTCAATTAAGAATTTTAATGTTTTCATATCACTTGAGTTGCTTTATCTCATGACTTGGAGTAAAGCTATTTCAAGGATATGAGCACATACCTTTGAGTGATGTTGATGATGTAGCATGTAGGAGAACTTGTTGTGGATGCTCGAAGTTGATGAAGATCATCTTGAGTTGGGAGCAATCCTTGATTGTTTTGGTTCTCTTTTCACCTACATGGGTTAGTAATGCAAGGAAGAACATGATATA
Source organism: Hordeum marinum (assembly GCA_022496015.1). Taxonomy (NCBI): domain Eukaryota; kingdom Viridiplantae; phylum Streptophyta; class Magnoliopsida; order Poales; family Poaceae; genus Hordeum; species Hordeum marinum. The sequence goes on along the minus strand of CM039673.1, from coordinate 155,240,124 downwards.
TACAAATGACATGATACCTATTGTGAATTAGCATTTGTGATCTTAACAAATATATGTCAAGGATATGCTTTGTGTTGTCTTCTTCCTTCCATCATCAAAGAAGGATTGTGGATACTTGGTCATGACAAGATTGCTTATGATTTGAGTTGTTGGCAATCTTGTGGAGTGTAGTTCTTCCAAGCACCTAAAAACGATTAGTTTCAATACAAGGGAGCATATATTTCCAATGAATGTGATAATTTCATATCAAGTGTATCATGGAATAGTCATGTAAGCTCATGCCCATGCATGAAATCGAGTAAGCCTAGCTCAATTTTGAAGCATTAATGATGTTCAATGATGACCCACAAGTGTAGGGGGTCAATCGTAGTCCTTTCAATAAGTAAGAGTGTCAAACCCAACGAGGAGCAGAAGGAAATGACAAGCGGTTTTCAGCAAGGTAATTTCCACAAGCACTAAAATTGTAGGTAATAGGTAGTTTGATAACAAGATAATTGGTAAAGAGCAAGTAACAGTAAAGGTAGATAAAGTGCATCAATGTATCCAATACCTTTGTGGCAAAGGACGGGCCAAAACTCTCTCTTATAATAAGAAAAGTCTTCTTGAGGGTACACGTGAATTTCATCTAGTCACTTTCATCATGTTGGTTTGATTCGTGTTTGCTACTTTGATAATTTGATATGTGGGTGGACCGGTGCTTGGGTGTTGTTCTTACTTGAACAACCTCCCACTTATAATTAACCCCCTCGCAAGCATCCGCAACTACGAGAAAAGTATTAAGATAACATCTAACCCTAGAATTAAACATGTGGATCCAAACCAGCCCCTTACGAAGTAGCACATAAACTAGGGTTTAAGCTTCTGTTACTCTAGCAACCCATCATCTAATAACTACTCCACAATGCATTCCCTTAGGCCCAAGGATGGCGATGTGTCATGCAGTCGACGTTCACATGACACCACTAAGGGAATCATAACATACATATCATCAAAATATCGAACACATATCAAATTCACATGATTACTTGCAACATGACTTCTCCTGTGACCTCAAGAATAAAGGTAACTACTCACAAATACTATGAATACTCAAGATCACAGAGGTATTTAATAGCATAATGGATCTGAACATATAATCTTCCACCAAATAAACCATATAGTAATCAACTACACAAGGTAATCAACACTACTAGTCACCCATAGGTACCAATCTGAGGTTCCGGTACAAAGATTGAACACAAGAGATGAACTAGGGTTTGAGAGGAGATGGTGCCGTTGAAGATGTTGATGAAGAATGGCCTCCCAAATATGAGAGAGTTGTTGGTGATGACGATGGCTTCGATTTCCCCCAGCGGAATCGCTCTGTCGCAGGGCAAAAGTGCTCCTGTCCAAGCTCCTACCCAAAACTGCCCCGAAAGTCCTCTCCTAATTTTTTCTAGGTCAAAACCACTTATACAACATAAGATGGGCTCCGGAGGTGGGCCGTGCTGAGCACAACCCACCAGGGCGCCTAGGGGCCTGGCACACCCTGGTGTCTTGTGCTTACGAGGGCGGCCCCCTCCGGTAGTTATTTGCTCCAATAATTCTTATATATTCCATTAAAAATCCCCGTGAAGTTTCAGCTCATTTGAAGATGTGCAGAATAGGTATCCCTGACATGTTTTTTTTAGGTCCAGATTTCCAGGTGTCGATATTCTCCCTCTTTGTGCAAACCTTCCAAATTATGAGAGAAAAGGCATTGGAAATACTCCATGAAGCATTATTATTCGTAAAAACATTGTAAATAATAGTACGAAATCATGATGCAAAATGGAGGTACTATTCAAATCACTCCTCAAGTGACAAAACACTTTCTCATCAAGTGTCTTAGTAAAGATATCGGCCAATTGTTTGTTGGTATGAACATGCTTGAGATTGATATCTCCTTTGGCAACATGATCACGAATGAAATGATGTCAAACTTGAATATGGTTGGTTTGAGAGTGTTGCACGGGATTATGAGCAATTTTGATTGCACTCTCATTGTCACATAACAACGGTACATGTTTCACATGTATGTCATAATCCTTAAGAGTTTGAGTCATCCATAGCAATTGAGCACAACATGATCCGACGGTGATGTATTTCACTTCGGCGGTAGATAGAGATACTGAGTTTTGTTTCTTGGAGGACCAAGACACAAAAAAATCTACCTAGAAATTGACATGTACCCGAGGTGGATTTTCTATCAACCTTGTCTCCGACATAGTCCGAGTCGGAATAGCCAACAAGGTTAAAGGAAGATCCCTTGGGATACCAAATGCCAAAGTTTGGTGTGTGTATCAAGTATCTCACAATTCTTTTCACGGCCTTAAGATGACACTCTTTAGGGGTAGCTTGATATCTAGCACACATGCACACACTAAGCATGATATCGGGACGGGAGGAACATACATATAGCAATGAACCGATCACTGATCGATAAACCTTTTGATCAATCAGTTTGTCCTCCTTGGTGAGATCAACATGTCCACTAGTAGGCATAGGAGTTTTCATACCTTTACACTCTTGCATGTTGAACTTCTTGATCAAGTCCTTGGTGTACATGGTTTGAGAGATGAAATTTCCTTCTCTCGTTTGCTTGATTTGCAAACCAAGGAAAATTCAGCTCACACATCATGGACATCTCATACTTCTCGGACATCAACCTTAAAAATTTCTCACTAAATTGTGGGTTAGTATATCCAAAGATAATATGGTCCACATAAATTTGGCACACAAATAATGCACCATTGACTCTCTTAGTGAATAAGGTTGCGTCAGTTTTACCAATCTAAAAACCATTTTCAAGAAGAACTTCATTAGACATTTATACCAAGCACGAGGGGCTTTCTTAAGTCCATAGAGAGCTTTATGAAGCTTGTAAACATGGTTGGGTTTCTTAGTATTCACAAAACCGGGGGGGTTGCTTAACATAGACTTCTTCCTTAATCTCCCTATTCAGAAATGCACTTTTAATGTCCATTTGGTAAAGTGTGATGTCACGGTGATTGGCATAAGCAAGTAATATACGAATAGCTTCAAGTCTAGCAACGGGGGCATAGTCTCACCGTAGTCCATACCTTCAACTTGCGTGTAGCCTTGAGCCACAAGACGTGCCTTGTTGCGAATGACTTGGCCGTCTTCGTCTTGCTTGTTCCGGAACACCCATTTGGTTCCGGTGATGTTTTGCTCGTCTTTGGGATTCTCCACTAGAGTCCACACTCCGTGCCTCTCGAAGTTGTGTAGCTCTTCATGCATAGCATTCACCCAAACTGGGTATTCGAGCGCTCCTTCCACCTTCATAGGTTCAATACTAGAGATGAATGAGTAGTGCTCACAAAAATTAGCTAAGCGGATTTTAGAGCGAGTGATTCTCTCGGTTTGAATGTCACCGAAGATTTGCTCTAAGGGATGATTCTTGTTCACTCTTGCTCGAACTCGAGGTAGCTTTTGCTTGTTGGACGGTTGAGATTCCTCCTCATCATCTTCTTCTTCATTGTTGTTTTTGAAGGTGTTGTTGCCTTGAAGTGGTGGTGAAGGTGGTTGAGGTGGATCACCATGATGTACTTCTTCCTCCTATTCATCTTGTCATGTACCTCTTGTGGATGCTTCCATGTCGTGTTGAGGTTAGCCTTGATGCGAAGTAGGAGCTTCCACTTGGGTTGATGAAGTACTTTCCTTCACCTCCATGGGATGAATCTTGCCGATGGACAAATCTTGGATAGCTTTCGAAGGTTCCTTATCTCCGAGAAGCTTGTGAAGATAGAGTCAGTTTGTGGCATGACAAGCTGTATCCATGGCTTCCACCCAAAAGTGTCTTGGCAGCTTGTATTCATCAAGCATCGTTCTTGCCATCTCAATAAGAGTTCAGTTCTTCCTCTCAACAACTCCATTTTGTTGAGGAGTGTATGTAGTCTAGAACTCATGTAAGATCCCTTCTTTGCCAACAAAGGTATCCAAATTGGTGTTCTTGAACTCCGACCCATTGTCACTTCGAACTTTCTTGATCTTCACCTCAAACTGATTTTGAGCTTTGCGAGCGAAGTTCTTGAAGATCTTTTGCACCTGCGACTTATCATCAAGAAAGAATACCCACATAAATCTAGAAAAATCATCAACTATAACTAGACCAAAGGAATTTCCACTGAGTCTCTTGTAAGCATTGGGACCAAAAAGATCCATATGAAGCAACTCGAGTGGTCTCCTAGTAGTCATGATATTCTTTACGGGATGGCTTCCACCTACTTGCTTTCCGACTTGACAAGCACTACAAAGTCTATCTTTGTCAAAGATAACATCTTTAACACCAATAATATGATCACCTTTGATGAGCTTGTCTAGATTACGCATACCAACATGTCCTAGCCTTCTATGCCAAAGCCAACCTTTAGAAGATTTTGCAATAAGACAAGTACGAGGTTTGGATCTCTTAGTGAAATTAACAATGTATAAATAATCTCTACGGAAACCGGTAAAGACCATGCTATGATTGTATTGATGAAACACTTGGCAATCTACTTTGGTAAATAACACATTGAAATCGAAGTCGGCGAGTCTAGATACAGAAAGAATATTGTAGCCAAGGGATTCAACAAGCATGACATTTTGAATATACCTATCATGAGATATGGCCACCTTACCTAGAATGAGTACCTTTCCCTTGGAGTTGTCTCCAAAAGTCACATACCTTCGTGGTCCATGGTTTGGTGTGATTTCTTGAAACATGTCTCTATCTCTAGTCATGTGATTGGTGCATCCACAATCGAGAATCCACTGTTTTCCTTCGGACATGTAGTCTTTGAAGTTTGCCATGAGACTTAGACTCTTCATAGTCTTCTCACATTCGATGTCGAACAAATCATGTTCTTCATAGTAGCCATGTTTCACATTGTCATCATCAAGTGGGATATCCTCATCATAAGAGACAAGAGATTCGTTAGGATTGTGATAATGACAATGTTCAAGTTTATGAATGTGAATGGCTTCAAAAATAATGTTATTTATGGTAGTGACATCTCCTTTAGAATGCATGAGGTCACGAAGCTCAAATAAGCATTTATCAAAGTTAGGATCACTAGGCTTCATCGTATGAAAGTTTAAGGGCATATTTCTCCCGAAGTGGTTTTGGTGATTGATGACAATGCTTTTATGGACTAATTGTGTGCATTGAGCATTTCGGATATCTCATGTCTAGGCACAAGACGATTCAGTGCCCCTCGGAGCTTATCGAAGATGGTTGTTCTCTATGTTTCCTTTCAGTGGATTTGAGTCATAGGAAAGCCATACTATTAAGAGGGGGCCCGCTTTGGAAAGGTTTGGGTGGAATCAACACGTACACATCTGTTCTATTGCACCACCTTTCCTTCACTTCAATGGAGCTCCAGTCCATTTTCCTTGTCTGTGCAAAGTGAAGGTCGCATGGTGCTAGTTTTCAATGGCTAGCGGTAGTACCGCTCAAGGGAGCGGTAGTACTGCAGGTGCCCGCACTAGTACCGCTCGATGGAGCGGTAGTACCGTTGTCCCTAGCCCTGGTGCATGCGCCTGCGGTAGTAGGCGCGGATGTAATTTTTTACATCCGCCCTTGTGTGGTAGTACCATGATGTATTTCCGGTACTACCGTGTCGGACTTTTTCGCAGCTCCATCCTCAGCGGAGGTAGGCACGGAAGTAATTTTTTACGTCTGTGCATCTCCTGTGCTAGTCATTACCGACCATGCAGTAGTATCGTATGGACTTGCGGTAGTACCACTTCGGCGGTTCTACCGCTAGTTGCCTTGTGCAATCGGCCTGCGTATGGTCACTACCGTGCGAGCGGTAGTACCGCACCCTGCTGCGGTAGTACCGCAATGCGCAGGCTGAGAGTAGGGATAACGGTTGGATCCTACCCCCCCCCACTATATAAATGGGGTCTTCTTCCCCAAGAAGACCACCTCTTCCCTCCCCAAACTCCATTGTTGCTCAAAGCTCCATTTTAGCCCGATCTCTCTCCCTAGCCAATCAAACTTGTTGATTTTCTTGGGATTGGTTAAGAAGGCCCCGATCTACACTTCCACCAAGAGAAATTTGATTTCCCCACTAATCCCTTGCGGATCTTGTTACTCTTGGGTGTTTGAGCACCCTAGACGGTTGAGGTCACCTCGGAGCCACATTCCATTGTGGTGAAGCTTCATGGTGTCATTGGGAGCCTCCAATTAAGTTGTGGAGATAGCTCTAACCTTGTTTGTAAAGGTTTGGTTGCCACCTTCAAGGGTACCGATATTGGAATCATGACATCTCGCATTGTGTGAGGGCGTAAGGAGAATACGGCGTCCCTAGTGGCTTCTTGGGGAGCATTGTGCCTCCACACCGCTCTAACGGAGACGTACTTCCTCACAAGGGAAGGAACTCCGGTAACACATCCTCGTCTCCACCTGCTCCACTTTTGGTTATCTCTTACCTTTACTTATTGCAAGCTATTATTGTGTTGTATCCCTTGCTTGCTCGTGTGCTTGTTGTGATTAGCATCATATAGGTTGCTCACCTAGTTGCACATCTAGCCAACCTATTTGTTGCTAAGCCTAAATTATTAAAGAAAAGTTAAAAAGTGTTAGTTGCCTATTCACCCCCGCCTATAGTCAACCATATCGATCCTTTCAATTGGTATCAGAGCCACGTCTCTTTATTAAGGGTTTCACCACCCGAAGAGTATGGCTGGCGAAGAGGAGCATGTGGGAGAACTTCTTGAGGTCGAGGGAGTGAACACGGTCTCTCACGAGGATTTGAATGAGGCCATGTCCTCTCTCAAATCTTCCATGACGACCGAGGTCAAATCCATGTTCAAAGAACTCCTTGATCTCTTAAACTTTCCACCGATGCGGTGCAAGTGGGTAATCCCACTAACTCGACATAGGATGTCAACTCCGATAAGGAGGGGGATATTGCTTATAAGAATAATCGTTCTCAAGGAATTAATGGGTCGGAGAGCTTTGCATCAGTTCCCCCTCCTGTGGTCTATGGAGGACCGGTGCATCCACCTCATATAGTTAATCACGGTCCTCCTCCTAAACTTGTTAAGAATGATTTTGCTAACTGGGTTTTTAGTATCAAGTCTCGTTTAGATTACAGCTCAATTCATCTCATGAGAGTCATTGAAGAAGGATACTACCCTCGTGATCCACGCAACCTCACTCCAAGAGAACAAGTGGATAAACAACTAAATTCTTCTGCCTTGTTCATACTCCAAGCTGCGGTTCCCACTGAAGACCTACCTCACCTACGTCCCTTCACTGTTGCTAAAGAATGTTGGGAACACATTGTCTCCATGTACAAGGGCAGCTCAAGCATTCAACGGTCAAACTATGAAGTTGTCCTTGATCAGTTAGATGAGTTTGTAATGATAGAGGATGAGGAACCGCGTGAGTTCTATAGAATGGTGACTGCTATCGTTGTTGCCCTCAAAGATCATGGCAACAGGCATGTCGATGATACTTGGATCAAGCGTAAGTTTCTGAAGGCTATCATGCCCTACAACAAGGCCATGTCCGCTGTCATACGTCAAAGACCGGACTTTCACACCTTGTCTTCTGGTGATGTATTAGATGAATTTATTGCAATGAACATCTTGAACATGACAGCTGACAATGCTCTCACCCGCGTGCAACAGTCAAAGAAATCATCCCCCAACCTTGCTTTGAAGGCCAAGGCCATTCAAGAGGAAGAAGAAGAAGAAGAAGAAGAAGAGGGTTGCCCTGAGGACACCAAATATGCTTATCATGAGCATATGTCTCTTGCGTCCAGGCAATTTTGGGGCAACAAGAGAAACACAAGGCCCAACTTCTCTAAGAACAACTCAAACGGGTCAAAGGGCAAGCAACGTGTGAGAACGTGCTACAACTGTGGTAATGTGAGTCACTTTGTGGTGGATTGCCCATATGAGAAAAGGGAAGACAATGGTGGAAAGCTCATTCGCAAAGATAAGGCCAAGTCCTTCCCCAACAAGACCAACTCCGCCAAGAAGGCTCCTCACAAAGTATTGGTGGCTCAAGAAGAGTATGCCTCGGATGATGATGTTGATGACGAAGACACAAGTGGTGAAGGAATGGCAATGGCATCTGTGGCAATTGCTTCCTCTACCCCAACAAAGGTGTCACTCTTCGACGCCCCCAATGAGAACCACATCGCTAGGTGCCTCATGGCTAAAGGTATCACCAAGGTAACCTCCAACGCCAAGACCTCAAACATTAAGACTTCTATTTCTCCCACTCCATCTTTGTTAGATTGTGTGGACGAACATGAAGAGGCGAAAGAGGATAAAAATGAGTTTGGCAAATTCGTGTGTAAACTCAAGGGAGAATCCAAGAAGCACTTCGTTGCTCTCTTGGAACAACTTGGTGAGGCCAATGACACTATTGATTCTCAAGAAGAATATCTTGAGGAGTTGAGAGGCCATAGTCATGATTATGCCGACGAGATAGCGGATCTATCTATTGCTCTTGAGGAAGAGCGAGGTCTTCATATGACTCTTGAGGAGTCACAAAATGATAACCTTGCTAAATTACATAAATATTATGATCATGCTATTGTTCTTAACCGTGTGCTCAAGTCTAAAAAGGTTGCACTTGGGGTTGGCCATGATCGACTCAAGGTTGAGCTTGACACACTTGACAATGCTCACAGGGCATTGAAGTGTGCCCATGCCTCTCTTAAGGAGTCGCATGATCCACTCCAAGTAAAACTCACTAAGGAAATTACCACGTGTCCTCCTTTGTTCTAATCGATAATGCATCTGCTACTAACCCGTGTTGTGAGCATGCACATCTTGTGGAGGAAAATGCTAAGCTAAAAGAGCAGCTTGAAAAGGGTTTTCTGACGTGTATCCAAGGTGAGAAGACTCTCAATGACCTTTTGAGTAATCAAAAGGAAGTTGTTGCAAAATAAGGGGTTGGGTTTGCACCCAACAACAACAAGAAGAAGAAGGTGAAAATCAAGGAAGTTCCACCGCTCAAGGAAACTTTTGTAATAGAAGGAGATGGTCCTCATGAGAAGAAGAAAGACAAAGTTGTGGTTGGTAATGTCAAGAAGCGCAAGACCACCCACCCCAACAAGACCGGCGACTTTAACCCCTCTTATGTTTTATGTCATGCTAGTGATGGGCACATTTATGCCAAATATGTTGGTTCTTCTTATGAGTACATTGAATGGTGTATTTGGGTTCCTAATACCCTTGTTGCTAACATGAAAGGACCCATTAAAGAATGGGTACCTAAAACCAAACATTGATCTCTTGTAGGGGTTTGCTTCCGGAGTGTCATGGTTGCTCGATAGTGGAGCGACAAGTCATATGACCGGAAGCAAGGACTTGGTGGTGGACGTTCATCCTAACCCATCCATGGCCACCCAAGTCTCATTTGGTGATGATGCAATTTAAAATGTATTGGGTCTTGGCAAGGTGGTAATATCTCTGGAACTCTCCATAGAGAATGTTATGCTTGTTGAGACCCTTACAAACAACTTACTTTCTATTCATCAACTCACACTCATGGGTTTTAGTACCTTCTTTGGTATTGACTTTGTGGCCCTTTTGTGGAGCAATACTCTTAAAGTGGCTTTTGTTGGGCATGTCGAGAATGGCCTCTATATGGTTAACTTCTCGGAGAGACCCACTAAGACCGCGACTTGCCTAATGGCTAAAGTTGATGTGGGATGGCTCTGGCATCGCTGACTAGCCCATGTCAATATGAGATCTTTGCAAAGTCTCCTCAAAGGGTATCACGTCCTTGGACTAACAAATGTAAGTTTTGCCAAAGATCGTGCTTGCAATGCTTGTATTGAAGGAAAGCTACATGAGACTGCTCACCGCCCCACGACTACCATTTACTCGAAGAGGCCCTTGGAGCTCCTCCACATGGATCTATTTGGTCCTCCATCTTTTAATAGCCTTGGGGGAAGAAAGTATTGTTTGGTGATCGTGGATGACTACTCAAGATACACTTGGGTATATTTCTTCAAGAGGAGGAGTGAAACACAGCAAACAGTCATCGACTTTGCAAATGAAGCTCAACGACAACATGAGGCAAAGATTCTGATGATAAGAAGTGATAATGGCACCGAGTTCAAGAACTACACCTTGAATGAGTTCCTTAGTGATGAGGGGATCAACATAAATACTTCGCACCTTATACCCCTCAACAAAATGGTGTTGCCGAGAGAAAGAACCGGACGTTGATGGACGCGGCAAGGACCATGATGGCGGAATTCAAATCTCCGTACAATTTGTGGGCCGAAGCCATCAACACAGCTTGCCATGCATCCAATCGGCTCTATCTCTGAAAAGGCTTGAACAAGACTCCTTATGAAATTCTTATCGGTAACAAGCCCAATCTCAAGTGCTTCAGGGTGTTTGGGTGTAAGTGTTTCATTCTCAAGAAAGGTGTTCGTTTGTCTAAATTCGAATCTAGAGCTCAAGAGGGCACATTTGTTGGTTATGCTACAAACTCCCGCGCTTACCGTGTCCTCAATAAGTCCACCGGACTCACTGAGGAGACGTGTAACATAGAGTTTGATGAAAATAATGGCTCCCAAGTGGAGCAAAGTGGTCTTTGTGATGTAGGTGATGAAATTACTCCCCAATCCATAAGAACAATGGGTGTGGGACACTTCCTACCCGTTGAGGAACCCCTTGTGGCCGAAGGAGAAGGACAATGTTCCACTCAAGTGGAACCATCACCGACACAAGATCCACACGCTTCCAAAGAACAAAATGAAGATCCTCTACCACATGGATAAGATCAAGGGCAAGATCTATCTACCGATGATGGTGTCTCACCAAGCGATGCCCAAGATCAAGTCCACGTCCCTGAGCAAGCTCAAGATCAAGATCTTCTTCAAGATCAAGAGCAAGCTCACAAAGGCGCTCAAGATCATCAAGAAGATGCTCCTCAGAATGTTGTCCCTCAACTTTCCATGGAGGAAATCTTAGAGAGACGAGCCTCCAAGAATGTTGCCAAGCTTGTACATAATCAACATTTGATGGAGAACATCTACGGTAGATTGAAAATAGGGGTAACCACTCGTAGACAATTAACAAACTTTTGTGAACATCACACGTTTGTTTCTTGCATTGAGCCCCTCAAGGTACAATATGCGCTCGAGGACATGGAGTGGGTTGAAGCTATGCACGATGAACTCAACAACTTCGAGCGCAACCAAGTGTGGCGATTGGTGTCAAGACCTAAGGAGAACCACAATGTTATTGGAACTAAATGGATCTTCAAAAACAAGCAAGATGCAAACGGTGTCGTCATTCGCAACAAGGCAAGATTGGTGGCACAAGGCTACTCCCAAGTCGAGGGTATCGACTACGGTGAAACCTTTGCTCCTGTTGCTCGCCTTGAATCTATTCGCATGTTGCTTGCATATGCTTCTCATCATAACTGTAAATTATATCAAATGGATGTTAAGAGTGCATTCCTTAATGGTCCTCTTAAGGAGTTGGTATATGTTAAGAAACCCCCAGGGTTCAAGGATCCAAAGTTCCCCCAATCATGTATACGTTCTCGATAAGGCTCTCTATGGCCTTAAACAAGCCCCCCATGCGTGGTATGAGCACCTTACCGAGATGTTGCAAGACCGTGGGTTTGAAATTGGGAAAATCGACCCCACTCTTTTCACAAAGAGGGTCAACGGGAACTTGTTCATATGCCAACTATATGTTGATGGTATTATATTTGGTTCTCCTAACAAAGCTTTCGATGAAGAATTTGCCACTCTAATGACAAATAAGTTTGAGATGTCTATGATGGGAGAGTTGAAGTTCTTCCTTGGTTTGGAAGTCAAGCAACAAAGTCAAGGTACCTTCATCAATCAAGCTAAATACACTCAAGACATGCTCAAGAGGTTCAAGATGGATGAGCTCAATCCTCCCAAGGCCAACACTCCTATGCCACTCAAATGCCATCTTGACAGTGATCCCAATGGTAAAGCTGTGGATCAAAAGGTATATCTCTCCATGGTTGGATCCTTGCTTTACCTTTGTGCATCTAGACCGGATATCATGTTAAGTGTGGGATTTGTGCACGATTTCAATCCGCACCTAAGGAGAGTCACCATGTGCCTGTCAAGCGAATCTTTCGATATTTGGCTCATACCCCAAACTTTGGCTTATGGTATCCCAAGGGTGTTTCGTTTGATCTCATTGGATATACCGACTCGGATTGGGCGGGAGACCGTGTGGATAGGAAGTCCACTTCCGGAGGCTGCCAATTTCTTGGTCGGTCTTTGGTAAGTTGGTCTACAAAGAAACAAAACCGTGTTTCTCTCTCGTACATCAAGGCCGAGTATGTAGCTGCTGCGAGTTGATGTGCATAGATTCTTTTGATGAGGCAAACTTTAAAGTATTATGGTGTAAATTGTGACAAAGTGCCTCTTTACTATGATAATGAAAGTGCCATTATGATCTCCAGCAACCCGGTTCAACATTGCAAGATGAAGCACATTGATATTCGTCATCACTTCCTCTGGGAACACGTCAAGTGAGGAGATATCAATCTTATCCATCTCAACACTAATGAGCAACTTGCAAATATTTTTACGAAGCCATTGGATGAAGAAAGATTTCGCGAGTTAAGGCATGAGCTAAATATCATTTATTCGAGCAATGTGGATTGACTTAGTGCACACCCCACCACACTCATCATTATGTATTTATGGATTTAGGGGGGGTCTAGTTCTCTCAATGAATTATCCCTCCCCTTATTATGCATAAACAAATCAAAGTCTTTCACATCCGCCATTTTTCTGATGGTTACTATGCTTCAAAGACAAGTCTTGGTCATGGGCCCAAGGATAATTCTTCTCGGTGCCATACCAATTGACTCGAACATAGGTGGTTCCGGCCACCGCCCTCTCTTCCTAAGAGGTAGTGGTTTGATGTTTGGTCCTCGTTTCTCCTCTCTAATCTTTTGGACCATGTTCTTGTTTTGACTCGCTTCTTTTTGTGCTTTTTTGTATGTGTCCTTGTTGCATGAAGCCTATTGACTTATCTTTGTGCCTTTGTGTCTTTCATATTTCCTTCGAATTTATGCGCAATGGCTTTTTCTCTCAAAACCTGCACTTTGTGGGCATCACGGTACTACCGTGGTATGACACGGTACTACCACTGGAGTTGGGGTGCTCCTGTGCTCGCACAGTAGCGGCCCTAGCACGGTACTACCGCCTCCAGCACAGAAGTAAAAAATTACTTCTGCTCGAGGAGCGGTACTACCGCCTCCAACACGGAAGTAAAAAAATTACTTCCGCTCGAGGAGCGGTACTACCTCAATGACCCGCGGTACTACCGTGCCATCAGTTCCGCGTGGGGGTTAAGAGCAGGCAGGGGGAGTTCAAACTCCCCCATACCCATTCATCTCTTCCCCTCACGTCTCTCTCTCTCTCTCCTGCCGACAAACGGCGCCGGAGGACCTCGCCGGATCTCCATCTCCGGCCACTCTCCTTTCATTCCAACCGGTGGGATCGTTCCCCACCTCATCCTCTTGCCATGGACCCCGGTATTTCCCCTAGTTCTTCTCTCTTTGTGTCTCTATTTTTGAATCTAGGTTTAGGGGAAATATGAGTTGGTCTTGTATTTTTGGCCAAATCTGTGCATGAGGTGATGGTTGGAGAATGTGTGTGGGGTAGAATTGCTAATTGGTAGGATACAACGTGGTAGCTTTGATCCACGGTAGTACCAATTTGATCTTTTCAGATCTGCTGTTCTTGTGAAATCCACCCCGTGCGGTACTACCGCACCTCCTGGTACGGTACTACCGCTCGTAGGGAGGATGTAAAAAATTTCTTATGTGCCTGCCCCGGTACTACCACCCACAGCGGTACTACCACGATCGGCGCGGTAGTAAAATTTTACAACCGCAAGACCTGCGGTACTACCGTTCGATCTCAAACAACCCCGTTTTGGCCTGCCAATTCTCACTTCTATATGGTTTTCTTGTTTGCCTTGGTCTTTGCAATGACTCTTTTCGTTCTTCTCTTGTGTTTGTGTTGTGCGTCATAGGCGGTGGCTCCGGTTCCGGTTCAAGACGCTCGAATCCCTCTCGCGACACAAGTTCAAAGCGTCTACGCAATCAAGATACGCCTGAGGGGTCCAATGCCCCGCAACGCAACTTCAAGAGAATCGCAACCAAGCTCAAGAAGCCAGTTAACAACTGGGAAGATATGCCTCAAGCAGAGTTTCAGTCTCGCCGGATGATCGACACCTATATCAAACCTGGGGAACATTCCAAGGGCAATGACTTGTTTTGGATCAAGCAACAAAATCTCATCCATATTGAGGCAATCAAGGGAAATAAGAATATCTATGTCCCTGCCCAGTGGATTGACATGGCTCTTCCAAGGAAGAACCCGACATATTTTGGTGAGCCTCTGAATATGGTGGAGCAGTTTGCTATCGAGAATATCATATCGTTCCATCTTGACTATGATCCTGAGATTGTGGCTCATTTCTTTGCTTTCATCCACTTCCACTCGAATGTGAAGCGGACCATGACTTGGATGACCAATGGAGAGAGGATGGCTACTGACTGGAAGGAGTTCATGGATCTTTTGCACGTTCGTGATGAGGGTCTTGATGAGCCCATTGGTTTGCGCCCGCACGCCAACCCACAACCTGAACGCAAGGAGAATCTTATACCCTACTATGTTGAGAAGTCTTTACGCTCTGCTGAGCAAACTTTTGTGCTCAACCCGTTCCTCGATGTCATGCACCGGATCTTTCGCAACACTCTCTTTCCTCGCATGGGAGACAAGTACAAGGAGCATTCCTATCTTGTGGATATGCCGCTCCTCTATGAGAAAGGGTGACTTCAAATTCTTGACCCACTTGATGTTTCTCACATTATGTGGAGTGAGCTTCGGGCTGCTGTGTTCCATCGTAAGGTCCCCATTTATGGACCCTACTGGTTCCTCTTGATTCGAACAACGTGGGAGAAGAACTTTCCAGGAGAAGACCTTGATGCTCCCAACTGGATCCGTCATGAGCCCATTTGGCTGCGTCAGAAGGACAAGTGGGCTAACACTACCACTAGGATTGGGCCTGCTACTGCTCATATGGATGTTGATGAGGATGAGATTGAAGAGGAGGAAGAAGACAGTTCAGAGATGTATGATCCACCGTCTACTGAGCCATCTTGGGCCAAGAAGCTCACACACAGGATGAAGACATTGTTCTGCATGCAGGCCAGGGGACAGTATCACACTCACGTTGCTTAGAAGGAGAGTCATCAGCGTGACAAGCAGATTCTGAGGAAGCTTGGCGAGACCATCTCGAGTGGGTCTGAGAAGGACATCACTCCTGCGGCTACTTGGATGGAGAAGCAGAGGTACCAGTGGGCTGATTCAGATGAGGAGTCTATTCCAGCTGCATCAGAGGAGGAGCTTGATGACTGATCTTTCTGCATGGGAGCTACCACATGTGTCTTAGGTGTCCTCTCTGCCTTTTTGGCGTCTCGATGACTAAGGGGGAGAGAGTGTAGGATTTGCGAGTGTTTGCGTTTGTTTTTTGTCGTCTCCTTGCTTTCGTTGAACTTTGGTTTATGTTATTTGTGTGTGAGACCAGGAGACTTCTTCTATCATATGGTGTGAGACATATGCTATCACTCTTATCTTATTCTTGTCCAGTATGATTAGTAGCTTGTGAGTTTATCTGTTATGTACCCTTATCTTCATGCTCACATGCCATGCCTTGTTTCCGTGCTTAGTGTTATTCATTCTGTTACAAGGATTGCCTTGTCTATAAAATATAGGGGGAGTGTTGATCCTAGTGTGTGCGCTTTGCAGTCCAAAGCATATCTATAGAGTGCACACATCTAGGGGAGCCTATCTATATTTTGTAGATTTTGGGTTTGCATATGCTCATTATATATCTTTATGTGCAAATCTCGTATTGTCATCAATCCACCAAAAGGGGGGAGATTGTAAGGGCATATTTATCCCTAAGTGGTTTTGGTGATCGATGACAATGCTTTTGCGGACTAATCGTGAGCATTGAGCATTTTAGATATCTCATGTCTAGGCCCCTCGGAGCTTATTGAAGACGGTTGTTCTCTACGTTTCCTTTCGGTGGATTTGAGTCATAGGTAATCGTACTATTAAGAGGGGGTCCGCTTCGGAAAGGTTTGGGTGGAATCAACACGTACACGTATGTTCTATTGCACCACCTTTCCTTCGCTTCAATGGAGCTCTAGTCCGTTTTCCTTGTCTGTGCAAAGTGAAGGCTGCATGGTGCTAGTTTTCAGTGGCTAGCGGTAGTACCACTCAAGGGAGTAGTAGTACCGCTGTCCCCATCCCTGGTGCGTGTGCCTACGGTAGTAGGCGCAGATGTAATTTTTTACATCCGCCCTCGTGCGGTAGTATCGTGATGTATTTCCGGTACTACCGTGCCAGACTTTTTCGCAGCTCCGCCCTCAGCGGAGGTAGGCACGGAAGTAATTTTTACTTCTATGCATCTCCTGTGCTAGTCGTTACCGACCATGCAGTAGTACCGTATGGGCTCGCGGTAGTACCGCTCCGGCGGTTCTACCGCTAGTTGCCTTGTGCAATCGGCCTGCGTCTGGTCACTACCATGCGAGCGGTAGTACCACACCCTGCTGCGGTAGTACCGTAGTCCCTTGCGGTAGTACCGCGATGCGAGGGCTGAGAGTGGGCATAACGGTTGGATCCTACCCCCCACTATATAAAGGGGGTCTTCTTCCCCAAGAAGACCAACTCTTCCCTCCCCAAGCTCCATTGTTGCTCAAAGCTCCATTTTAGCCTGATCTCTCTCCCTAGCCAATCAAACTTGTTGATTTTCTAGGGATTGGTTGAGAAGGCCCCGATCCACACTTCCACCAAGAGAAATTTGATTCCCCCCACTAATCCCTTGCGGATCTTGTTACTCTTGGGTGTTTGAGCACCCTAGACGGTTGAGGTCACCTCGGAGCCACATTCCATTGTGGCAAAACTTTGTGGTGTCATTGGGAGCCTCCAATTAAGTTGTGGAGATAGCCCTAACCTTTCTTGTAAAGGTTCGGTCGCCACCTTCAAGGGTACCAATAGTGGAATCACGACATCTCGTATTGTGTGAGGGCGTGAGGAGAATACGGTGGCCCTAGTGGCTTCTTGGGGAGCATTGTGCCTCCACACTGCTCTAACGGAGACGTGCTTCCTCACAAGGGAAGGAACTCCGGTAACACATCCTCGTCTCCATCGGCTCCACTTTTGGTTATCTCTTACCTTTACTTCTTGCAAGCTATTATTGTGTTGTATCCCTTGCTTGCTCATGTGCTTGTTGTGATTAGCATCATATAGGTTGCTCACCTAGTTGCACATCTAGCCAACCTATTTGTTGCTAAGCCTAAATTGTTAAAGAAAAGTTGAAAATGTGTTAGTTGCCTATTCACGCCCCCTCTAGTCAACCATACCAATCCTTTCAGAAAGGCAATAGCTTTATGAAGAATTTCATCAAGATTACTCAATGAATAATTTGGATATCGTTTCTAACAAGTCTAATGCACCCTACACATGCTAGCCAGCCTATTTTAGCATTTATAACAAGTCTAATGCACCCTACACATACTAGTCAACAAGTATGGCAGCGGAAAGTAAGACAAGCATATGTAAGAGAGAAGTGATAGGAAGATCAAACACAATTTGGAGACACGAAGATTTTTCCCGTGGTTCCGATAGGTGGCGCTATCGTACTACCACGTTTATGGAGACTTAAACCCATGGAGGTTAACGGTCTCGAGAGTCCATGGAAGGCTCCACCCATGAAGGGTTCCACGAAGAAGCAACCTTGTTTACACCATGATGGCCTACGTCCACGGAGGACTAGCCCAACTCGGGGTAGATATTCACAAAGTAGGCGATCTCCTTGCCCTTACAAACTTCTTGGTTCAACTCCACAACATGAATAGGAGGCTCCCAAGCGACACCTAACCAATCTAGGAGGCACCACCCTCTAAAAGGTAATAGATGTGATAACAAGGATGAACTCTTTGCTCTTGTGTTTTGAATGATAGTCTCCTCAACACTCAATCACTCTCTCACAGATTGGCTTGGGTAGAAGAGATTGATTGGGTGGAAAGCTAGTCCTCCAAAATCTGGATCCATATGGTTGGAGTGGATGATCTTGACCTCAACACAAGGGTAGGTTGTTCTCTCTTAGAAATTTGGATATGGGAAGTGTGGGTCTGTTCTGAGTGCTTCTCTTTCGAATAGGATGTGGTGGAGGGGTATATATAGGCATCTCCAAAATCC
This sequence comes from Hordeum marinum, assembly GCA_022496015.1. Classification (NCBI taxonomy): domain Eukaryota; kingdom Viridiplantae; phylum Streptophyta; class Magnoliopsida; order Poales; family Poaceae; genus Hordeum; species Hordeum marinum. Next base: position 155,221,837 of record CM039673.1, on the reverse strand, counting down.
AACTGTTACAACACTATTTCCCAACTTGGTGAAACAGAAGTGAAAACGCGGTTGCACCGACTAGTGCAAAATGTGGCAACTTTGGTGTTTTCAGTGATACCGATATAGGATTCTCGGTGGTACCGATATGAGTGTCCGAGGGCAGTTACACAACTAGGTGAGACCGATTCAGAATTCTCGTAAATTCTGATTCTTGTAAATGAGTCACCAGGAATTTTGTCACTGAAACTCGGTTGCACCGATATGGAACTTGGTAGTACCAAGTAGTGGGTTTTGGCTAGGGTTTCTGTCTAGGGATTTCACTCGGTGTAGCCGAAATGATATAGTTGGTGGCACCAATTTTGAGTGGTAGGGTTTAAGACAGAATATTTTTGGGAGAGCTTGTGAGTGATTTTGGTGGCTAACAGTTGATCATTTTGAGCATTTCATTCACCATTATTACCTCACTCCCTTTTAATAGTATTGGCTTTCGTACGGACTCAAAGTGATTTCTCACAAAGTAAAATGTAGAGTCTTCATGCTTGTAGCTTGGCCAATCATATTCCTTCCTCTTCTTCTTCTTCTTCTTCTTATTATTATTATTATTATTATTATTATTATTATTATTACTATTATTATTATTATTATTATCATTATTATTATTATTCTCATTCTTCTTCTTCTTCTTCTTCTTCTTCTTCTTATTTTATTCTTACTATTATTATTATTATTATTATTATATTCTTTTTCTTCTTCTTCTTCTTCTTCTTATTATTATTATTATTATATATTACTATTATTATTCTTCTTATTACTATTATTATATTATTATTATTCTTATTCTTCTTCTTCTTCTTCTTCTTCTTATTATTATTATTATATTATTATTATTATTATTATTCATCTTCTTCTTCCTCTTCTTTTCTTCTTTTCTTCTTCTTCTTCTTCTTCTTCTTCTTCTTCTTCTTTTCGTCTTCTTCTTCTTCTTCTTTTCTTCTTCTTCTTCTTCTTCTAATCTCCTCACGATCCTTTGCCAACACTCTTTGTTGACTAAACCTGAGATAAACTAGATAAAAGTATTAGTCCAACAGACAATGTATGTTGTCATGAATTATCAAAACCACCAAGGGAGCATATGTGCTTTCACAATGGTATCCTCCAGCGATTTAGTTTTGGTATGGTAGTAGACTTCCCAACTGCTCTAACAAAGTTCAAGGCAAGTGCCTCGATGTCCGAGCTTGTTCGAGTGAAAGTTTGCACTTCCTCGTCCCTAGTAATCAGCCTTCGTTGCCAACATGTGTACCAGGAAGAAATAGCAACGATCTTCGGCAATTCCACCACGCCCATATTTTTTTTCGATGAGCCGCATCACACGACATGAACTCAAAGATTTCCGCTCCTGATCTATCTTCAAGTCTGGAGCTTCGAATGATTTCGTGCAGGTCAAGAGCTCTCCAAAATTCAGTTGCGCGCTAACATCGCATGAGCCACATCTTTTGCATGCTTCTTGCAAATAGGACAGTGACCGAAGGTGGAGATATGATGATGTGGTAAAACTCACAAACAGGGAATTGCACTATTGTCGGTATTAGAAACCGGCTAATCTCGGGTAGGTGGTCCCGAGTTGTGGATCTAAGATCAATGGGTAACATCTGACAAAGGGGACGATGTTTTACCCAGGTTCAGGCCCTCTCGAAGAGGTAAAACCCTACGTCCTGCTTGATTATATTGATGTGATGGGGCATCGAGTAGAAGATGATCTACCTCGAGACTGTATGTTTGTATTCTAACCCTAAGGCGAGTAATTGTGTCTCTATGGACTAAAACCCTCAACTTCTATAGATGCCCAGGGTACCTAGGTTTACATTAGGTCGGTTGCCAACTAGAGATAAACATGTCGAATACATAAGTTGTCCTTAGAGTAGACGTCAAGTCTTCGGCGGTTTCCATCTTGCTCACAATCAAGACTTCACCTTTGGCTATCCTCTAGGTTATGGCTCAGTGGGCCCTAGTTCGGCCCATAGGCACAAAACACTTCAAGCTAGTACCTCTATTCCGGGACACCCCCAATTGTGTGAACAATGCCATAAGAATATCTTGATCTTCCCTGGAATATTCAAACTCCATAGCTTTTTCCAAACCGGGTGAGGACCAGACCCACTAATACCAGAAGAATTTGCATTATTAGTCGCATAACAATCTTCCCATTTCCTGTAACATGCAAACCAAACACTGAATATGCCAGACTTCGTCGGGTGCCATGCTATGAAGTCCTCGCTCTCCTGCCAGTATATTGGAATTTGTAAAATTCGCTCAACATCAATGTGCCCAAAGTTCTCTTTGGTAAGGTTCTCATCCCACTCCCCTGTTATAGGGTCAATTAATTCATTCACCTTTGATAACACTCGATTGCCTCGGTTAGTAAGATCCTCCTAGATGAGCTATTTGAGATCCAACAGTCCTCCCATATATTAATTTTCATAGCATCACTAACCCTCCTTTCTTGAAAGTTTGGACACCAGACCAAATGCTCTGCCAACATAAGATGAACCCTTCTTTAAGTCATAGTTAAGAGTAAAAATGACTAAAAAGAGTAAAAATTGGCAATCAAGCGCCAACACTACTTAGCAAGCATAGCCAAGTTAAAGCTTTGAATATCTCGAAAACTCATACCTCCCTTATCCTTCAAAACACACATTTGCCACCACACAAACTAGCACATTTTACGTTGGTCCTCTGGATCACCACATCGATATTGCGTCAGTGATCCCCTTACAAAATTTCTTTGGAAATTTGAACACACTCATCACATGTGTTGGGATATCTTGGGTCAACACTTTTATATGTGCCTCTTTCCCTCCCCTCCCCATAAGATAGAGTTATCTCCTTCCAACCATTCACAAGTTTCTGGATTCTTTCAATAAGATGTTTAAAGCAATCCACCTGATCAACACCAACCATCAATGGAAGTCCCAAGTATTCGTGAGAGAGAGATTCAGTCATGATAATAAGGATCTAACAAACCTTCGCCTTTGTATCAACATTTGTATTGACGACAAAAAATTGACGATTTTGTTGTACTCTCCAACTGACCCGAAGCAACACAATAATCATCCAGGACCCTCTTCAGAATATTTTTATATAGGGTGTATATACACCCATAGACCAAAAGCTCCCATCCTTTCTTCCCTTTTTTGCAAGGCGACTACTACAAATCAACCGACTGATTTCTTTAGGAAACCAGTTGGGTGGCGGGCCGTCAGATCCTTCCTCTCATAACCGTTGGATCGGTCAAACATATGGCGTGCCACAACGCTACTCTCCACGGAAGCAGCGCGTCCCCGCTCGCAAGCAGGAGTCGCAGCACCGGCGACCCATCGCTGATCCGGCGATGCTTCATTGGAGTGCGAACACCTGCACGACAGCACTCCAACACAACACCGACGGCCCATCGCAGCTCCGGCGATGCTCCATTGCAGCGCCACACCGGCGCGGTGGTGCTCCAATGCAGCAGCAGCGGCCCCTCGCATCTTTGGCGATGCTCCGTTGCAGCGCCACACTGGCACGACGGTGCTCCAACGCAGCACTGGCGACTCATCGCAGCTTCGGTGATGCTTCATTGGAGCGCGAACACCTGCACGACAGCGCTGCAGCGCTCCAAGCAACACTGGCGACCCATCGCAACTTCGACGATGCTTCACTGGAGCTGCAGTGCAACAACGGCGGCACAGCGAATGGATCCGAGGGTGAGAGAGGGCGGGAAGAGAGGAGTATGCACAACCATGGCAAGAGGTAGAGCGATGAAGAAAAGAAATCAGGAAGAAGAAAGGAGAGGAAGAAGAACGACTCGTGGAGGGCGTCTGTCGTGCGGAATAGATAAGGTTGACTGCGTGGAGGGGAAAGCGGTGGCCGACCCACAGGGGTATGTGTCGCACGGAGGAGGAGGCTTACGAGGGAGAGAAATCAGCCGGTTGATTTTAATACTTTTCCTTCTTGCAAACTTTTGAGGTAGTTTGTCTAATGTTGAAACGTGTCCCTTGGATTGTGCACGGACAGCCTTGATCAAAGCGGGCTGGTTCCTCTTATCGCACCCTAAACGCTTTTGCCAAAAAAAAAAAAACCCTAGACACCCCTGCCTTCGTCCCGCCGTCCGCCGCGCCTCGTCACTCCGGCGAGCTCCCCCTGGCTCGCCCTCGATCCCGACCTCCTCTCGCTCGTGTTCCCGCACCATCTCCCCCTTCCGACCCAGATCGCCGCCCTCGTTTGCAGCCGCCCTTTGCCGCGACCGGAGGTCCCTTGTCCTCACCGTCCTCGCTCCGCGCCGCCGCGAGCGACTTAAGGGGAAGGCGGCTGGATGAAGAACCTGAAGCTTGTGACCAGGATCGTGCAGGAGCTCCAGCTCCATATCGACGGCGAGACCCTCGTCGTATCCGCCATCGACGCCGAGCGCCACCGTGCCTTCTTCGTCTCCTCCGCCAACTTCCTCTACTCTGTTCATCTCCTCGCCTCCACCCAGGTACGGGTCCTCGACTCATAAATTCCATTCCATTTTATTGCGACTGCGGGTTCCTGCTTGAATTCTGTAAAATGTTTACACAGCAAACAGGGTTCATTTTTGTGTGTGTGAAACAATCAGAGTTCATATTTGATTTACCATGGTAATGCTACGTAATTCATTAGCATATTCCATTAAAAAAACTTATTAGCATATAGGAAAAGATCCTTCAATCTAGAAAATATGTTTATATGTTGAGAGCTTGTATTCCTGTTTATTGATTGCCATGCTTTCTCTTCCACAGCGACGTCTGCAATGGAGTAAAACCACTCTAGTTTCGGATGTGGAGGAGGTTCTCCTCGAGCCTGGAGATTTCGTAGTTGCCATGGATTATATAATGGATAAGGAGTCTCTACTCCTTGGTTCATCAGACGGGTGTCTCTTATTGTATAACGTGGAGGAAAGAACAACTGAAGTTGTAGGAAGAGTGGAGGGTGGTGTCAAGACTATTGCATCTAGTCCTGACGGGGCCCTTCTCTCTGTAACAACCGGATTGGGGCAACTGCTCGTCATGACACATGATTGGGAAGTGCTGTTTGAGACTTCTATTGACCCTCAAGTAAGTTTTGTATATCAGATCTGACTAAATATATGGTGTATTCAGTGTGGTTACATATAATGGATGCGGGGATTGGACCATTCCATGAGCATCTTGTATTTCATATAAAAATTGGGGGTTGCATAGTCCTTACGTAAGGGCGAGCCCAACTTTCAGGCATTAGGATACGTTTAAGGCGCGGACGATTATCATAAGAGATTCCCACCATATCATAAAATCCGCATTCTTGAAAATCATCACTTCTCCAAATCCAGAAGACAGATGGAATTCTAGGGTTATCCTTTTGGGCAAAGACTTTTATGCAGACTTCTTCTGGATTATCTGAACCATATTGTATTCTCGTAAGATGATACACGCTAGCTAAAGATCCACCAGGTGCTACATCATAAGCACATTTGGAGCGTAAATAATTGTAACTACATATGAAATGACAGCAATGGAATCCCAATACCCTGCTTTTATTTGTGAAGTCTCCGTTCCTCGGTGATCAAAGCCCAAAATCTATGAAACACCTCACATTTGACTAGCCAATTAGATAACCAACCCTGCTGCATTGTCTTCATCTATCCCTCTTTGTATAAATATTTCACCTTTCAGATGCAAGTTTGAAAGATCGCCCTGCTTTTTTATTTTTCTACACAAAAGAGACCCTCCCCTCCTAATTCACTAATTTGTAGGAAGGTACTGGACTTTTGGATTTGAAACAGAGAAATGTGGTGTGTTTTTAGTGTATAGTATGTTTTAGTGGGTCTCATGGTAGAATGGTATGAGTTGGGAAAACATATGGCAAGAGGACTTTCTAGTGCCAGATTCCGGTGTTTCTTCAAGTCTTAAGACACACCGCGTTTAACTAATTACTGCTAGAACACATCTCCCATTGATCTCCATGGATTAGGAGTGTATGATATATTATCTACTGCTTTATTCATAGTCAATGCATGTTACTATGATGAATGGTCTAATATGTATATATATAGAGAGAAATGGTTCTATGTCTTCTCCATTCTAACATTATTGTTCCCAGAGTGCTTCTGCATGCGAGATCAATAGTTCTGGTGGTCAGATCCAAAGTTGTGTCTCTTGGACGGGTGATGGAAAACATTTTGCTACCCTTGGGGGCTTTGATGGTAGCCCTAAAAAACTTACTATTTGGGAACGTGAATCTGGAAAAGTTCATTCTTCTTCAGACACCAAGAATTTCATGGGACAAACACTAGACTGGATGCCGAGCGGAGCTAAGGTTGTCACTGCCCATGACAGGAAAACAGAGGGAAAGTGTCCTCTCATTGTATTCTATGAGAAGAACGGCTTAGAAAGAAGCTACTTTTCTATTGAAGAACCAGCAGAGGTTGTCATTGAAGCATTAAAATGGAACTGCAACTCTGAACTCCTAGCTGCTCTAGTTTCTTGTGGCCAGTATGATGTTATTAAAATATGGTCCTGCAGCAACAATCGCTGGTATCTGAAACAAGAACTGCGCTACACAAAGAAAGAGGGGGTGAGGTTCTCTTGGGACCCAACAAAACCACTGCATCTCATTTCTTGGACACAGGAAGGTGAGGTCATCGCACACAGGTTTGCATGGACTACCGCTGTCAGTGAAACTTCAGTTGCATTAGTTATTGATGGCCCCCGTATCCTTGTAACTCCGCTCCATTTGGGCCTCATGCCACCCCCTATGTCTCTGTTCTATCTTGCATTTCCTTGTGCCGTGAATGAGGTTTGTTTTGTATCCAAGAACTCAAAGAACCATTTGACTGCTTATCTTTCAAATGGCAGCTTATGTGTTGTGGAACTTCCAGTAGCAGATACATGGGAAGAGTTTGAGGGCAATGGGATAACTGTTGACCCTTGCCATTGTGACTTCAGTTTGAATAACTCTATGCACCTCACTTGGATAGATACACGTACCTTAATTGGTATCTGTCGCTGCAGTGATTACTGCTCTTCAACACCCATGAGGTCCAGTGAAGCTGGTAACTTAGAAGAAAAACATGATTCTCTGTTCTTTGTCAATGAGATTAAACTTGTATGTTCTGAGGACTGTTTGCCAGGTTCAGTGAGTTCATCTGGTTGGCAAGCTAGAGTATCAAAGAGAATGCCACTGGAGGGTCCTGTCATTGGAGTCTCCCGAAACCCAGCAAAAGGAGGTTCGGCCTTTATCCAGTTAAGTGGAGGAAAGATTGTTGAATACTGTTCAGAGTTGAGAATGACTGCACCGATACAAAGTGGTGAACTTTGCCCTGATTATGATTTTCCAACATCATGTCCTTCAATGATTGCCGTTCCATGCCATGAAAAGGGTGTGGTTCGAACCCTTCTGCTTGGACTTGATGACAGCAGTAAGCTGCACCTGGGCAAAAGGTTATTGAGCAACAACTGCAGCAGCTTCACATTCTATTCCAGTTCTTATGGGGCTACTGAGCAGATTGTGACCCACTTGCTTGTGACTACTAAGCAGGATCTTTTGTTCATTGCGGACGTCAATGAGATTTTACTTAAAAATGGCCAAGTGACAGTTGATAGCCATGTTAACAGCCATCCTCGAGCAAAGCCAAGCAAAGAGCATATCACTGTGTGGGAAAAAGGAGCAAAATTGATTGGTGTTCTCCATGGTGATGAAGCGGCTGTCATAATTCAAACAACCCGTGGTAACTTAGAGTGTATGTACCCTAGAAAGCTGGTCCTTGTTGCAATTGTTCAGGCACTGGTCCAGAGGCGTTTCAAAGACGCAATGGACATGGTAAGACGCCATCGGATAGATTTCAATATGTTGGCTGATTATTGTGGATGGAAAGCTTTTATCAAGTCAGCAGCAGATTTTGTTCAAGAAGTCAATAACCTTAGCCACATCACTGAATTTGTTTGCTCAATTAAGAATGAGAATGTCAGCAGCAAACTGTATGAGGCCTACATATCATTTCCTGAGCAGTGCTCGAGCTCAATGGATAGTGAAAATCCGCATGACGCCTTCTCAGAGAACAAAGTAACATCTGTACTGATGGCAATCCGAAAAGCCCTTGAGGAACAGATAGAAGAAAGCTCGTCAAGAGAACTGTGCATACTGACCACTTTGGCGCGTAGCAAACCTCCATTGTTGGAAGAAGCATTAAATAGAATTAAAGTCATCCGAGAACTGGAACTTCATGGGGTTGATGATGGCCGACGAAAGCTTTACCCATCTGCTGAAGAGTCTTTGAAGCACTTGCTTTGGTTAACAGAACCTGAAGCTGTTTATAATGCTGCTTTGGGACTGTATGATCTGAATCTTGCTGCTATAGTTGCTTTAAATTCCCAAAAAGATCCAAAGGAGTTCCTTCCTTTTCTCAAGGGTCTTGAATGCCTACCTCCTGCTATTATGAGGCACGCAATAGATTTGAAACTTGCAAGATATGAGAGTGCTCTCAGAAACATTGTTTCTGCTGGTAATGAGTATCATGCGGACTGCATGGAACTCCTTAATTCTAACCCTCATCTCTTCCCACTGGGGCTCCAGTTATTTAGTGACCCAGATAAAAGACATCAAATTCTTGAGGCATGGGGCGACCATCTTTTTGAAGAGAAATGCTTTGGAGAAGCTGCGATGACTTATCAATGCTGCTCATCATATCAGAAATCTTTGAAAGCTTATCATGCCTGTGGGGACTGGAGGGGTGTTTTCACTGTTACAGGCCTTTTGAACTTCACAAAGGAAGAAATTCTTCAACTAGCACAGGAGCTATGTGATGAATTCCAAGCACTCGGGAAGCCAGGAGATGCTGCCAAAATCGTACTGGAGTATTGTTCAGATGTTGATAGAGGTGTAGGCTGCTACATCACGGCAAGAGAATGGGAAGAGGCTCTTAGAGTGGCTTATATGCACAGCAGGCAGGATCTTGTTGATACTGTTAAAGATGCAGCTCTGGAGTGCGCTGCATTGCTGATATCTGAGTATCAGGAAGGATTGCTGAAGGTGGGTAAATATCTAGCACGCTACGTCGCTGTGCGGCAGAGGAGATTATCTCTCGCAGCTAAACTACAGTCAGAGGACCGATTTATGGATATCGAAGACGACAACATTTCAGAAGTGAGCTCTAGCTTCAGCGAAATGAGTGCATACACCACGAGGTTTGTTATTGTACCATTTTAAGTTGTGCAGCCCTTGTGCTTAATGTTCCAATTCCATCTTCCTTATTTAATGTGATTTCCGAATTCTGTGTGGACAGGTCAACAAAGGAATCGAGTGTTTCTGTCATATCTAGCAGCGCCAGCAAGTCACGAGGGTCAAGACGTCCAAAGAAAGGTGGCAAGATACGAGCTGGAAGGTAGGCAACTCGGTTTTCTTGTTATCAGATTATTGCACCCAAAGCTATGTTTTGTACTACTATTTTCCCATCTCTTTGGCTGTTTATCTTGTTGACTCACTAGAAGCACTGTTTCCACAGTCCTGGGGAGGAGATGGCACTCGTGGAGCATCTCAAGGGGATGTCTCTGGTCACTGGTGCGCAAAAAGAGCTTAGAAGCCTGCTTGTAGTTTTAACACAGCTGGGGAAAGAAGATGTCGCCCGTCAGGTGCAGCTGGCTGGAGATAATTTTGAGGTATCGCAGATGGCCGCAGTGAAGTTGGCCGAGGATACAATGTCTACCGACAAGATGGACGAGAATGCGCATACCCTTGAGCATTACACGAAAATGCTGAGAGCGCATCAGCCTGTCGCTGGTGAAACCTCCTCCTGGCGAATCAAAGCTTTGTCGCCGCCTTGACTGGTATGTACTCCAGTTCACTGAGTGAATGACTATCTTACCGACGACTGATTTGCAACCCCAGTTCCACTGCTTGGAATGGATTAACAATGGCGAGGTGATTTTCGAAATATTGCTTCAGGCTTGCCAGCGGTGTTGCTGGCCAGGGCAGCGCTTCTGGTACCCGATTGCAGCGTTGATGTTTGCAGTTACAACATGTCTCTGTCTGGCGGATAGTTACGTCCCGATATGTTTCAGCAATTTTGTAGTTGTATCATGTATCGTGGGTATCAAAGTTTTTGCCATCGGTCTATCACAAATATAGTGGTATATTTGTTTGTGTGCCAACAGTTGATTATTTTTTGGCAGAAATGAAGCATGTCATGAATATTGCTGAAATGTTCATTTCAATACTCAAGGAGAACCATTTAAATATTGTTTATGCCATCAGTCTATCATTGTTTATGCCATTTAAATATGCTACTTAGACAACAAGGAGAACCGTTTAAATCTTGTATCGTGTGCAGCCTGACCGCACTAACAACAACAAAAGCCTTTAGTCCCAAACAAAGTTAGGGATAGGTTGAAGGTAAAATCCATAAGATCTCGCAACCGCTTATGGTTCAGTCTTGTCCATGCTTAATTCTTTGATGATGTTCTACTTCTTTAGGTCTTTGGATTTCTTTTTACGAATTTTTCCTATGTCAAGTTAGGTCTACATCGACTTCTCTTACATAATCAGCACATTTCAGCCGTCTATAACCATCTTAAACGATATTGGATAAGCTTCTTCTTGATTGGTGCTGCCCTGTCTCGTATATCATTATTTTATACTCAATCTTTCTTTGTGTGGTCATACATTCATCTTAACATGCGCATCTCCGTCACACCTGACCGTTGAACATGTCGCTTTTAGTTAGTTAACACTCAACGTCATACAATATTGCGGGTTGAATTGTCGCCTTTTAGTCGGCCTATACTCAATGCCATACAACATTACGGGTCAAATCACCATAAAAACTTGTCTTTTAGCTTTTGTGACACTCTTGACAAAGAGAATGCCAAAAGATTGACACCACTTCATCCATCCGGCTTTGATTCAATGGTTCATATCTTCATCGATGTTTCCAACTTCCGCAGCATTGACCACAAATATTGAAAGGACAGTTCATATCTTCATCGATGTTTTCATCCTTTTACAGCATTGACCATAAATATCGAAAGGTGTCCTTCTAAAATACTGAAACCGCACCTCATGTACTCAGTTTTAGTTCTAACAAGTCTAAAACCTTTCAATTTCAAGATGTCTCTGTAGCTCTAACTTCGACCTTCGACCCCCAACCATACTAACACATGAAAAAAAAACTAAGGTACATCAACAGATGCCAGTAGTTAAAAAGAAGGATCCCATAAACAAGCGTTCAGTGCATTTAAAGGGCAAGTCAGAACAATACAATCACATGTGGAACACAACAGAATAAAATTATTGGCGTAGAATACAAAGTAATCAATATATGGTATCGCAACTACACCCTGAACAAGAGAAAAGTTCAACAGGCCCACAAGGGAATCCTCTGTTTGAAGTTTTTGGCATCACTGTAACAATGAGACTATTCAGCTGTAGGAAACAACATGGAGCAGTTATCTGCCATATCCGCACTTGTTGGCCCACAAGGTGATGTAACTATGTATCAACAATTGGCAAAGCTGCCTCGGTAAAACAGTGTACAAGCGCCCCCCCCCCCCCCAACCTTCTCCCTAAATCTGCCGTGCTTATCGCCCAATGGAGGCCTCTCTCAATCCATTTGCAAGTATTCCAAGCCATTCATCGCTTCGAGAACATTCCTTGAGTTAATGAGGAAAAATCGTACTCTTTGCCTGATTGAGAGGGCAGCGTAGAAGAGGTAGAGCTCAATGTGCTCTTGTTAGCACTTGCAATTGTGACCCCATTTGCTGGCACGCTGCAAACCCACATGTGGCATCAGAAAACAAATGTAAAATCTGTTTTCATATGTAGTATTGCTGAAGTATGGAACCACCACAAACTCATAAAGACAACATAACTTACCTGGGCGAACCAAAACCGAAGTTCCCAGAAAAGAAGTCCTGATTGTTGTTCCCAGCCTGCCAAACAGTAGTAGACCAAATAGAGAAAGAGATGAAACAAACTATAACTAACACTATAATAGACGTATCTAAATATTATCTACAAGTTGTCACCTTGGCGACACCATTCTGTGGTGCTGCTGCTGGAATAGATGCAGGGTTTTGATAACCTAGATTTGGCCAGCTATGAGAAGGCAAGCTTCCATTAGGGGCATTGGAACCATTACTATTTAGCACACTGACATTCCCAGGAACCATTTGGGGTGCATTCCCCGGAACCATTTGGGGTGCATTCCCCGGAACCATTTGGGGTGCATTTCCAGATTTAAGAGCAGCCATCAGTAAAGCTTGCTGCTGGGTCATAAAAGCAAGCTGCTGTTGATGGATAGCAAATGGTGATACCATATTCGACTGCAAAAAACAAGTATTTCTTTTAGGTAGAGTCTACATGTGCTCTTGTGGTCAGAGCCATTTCAAATGAACATATAAGTAGTGCGAGAAGTGCTTGTGCTGACCTTCTCAAACAGACTCATTATATCTGTCTGTAGGTTTGATTTGGAAGCAACTGGAGCTGAAGACCCTGTCACAGCTGGCGAGTCTTTAAATAAGTCTTCTATTCCTGATGTAGACTGGGCCTTACTTTCTACTGGCTTAGCAGTATCCTTTTTCTCGGAGTTAGGTGCTGGTTCTGCAGCTGAATAGTTTTAATATCCATGAGGAATGCAAAAACGAATTGACATGGCAATCAAAACAACATCGTATCTCCACTGAGTGTGGAAAATAGACACGATGCAGTGCTAATGACAAGAGAATAATTTCTCATTCAAAAAATTAACTGCAAGAGCTTACACTGGAAGCCATCCCAAGCATTATCATCGTTGGAAGATGACTCTGGTTCTTTCTCAGTTGTTCCGTCCATCGATAACATGTTAAAGAGGTCAATGGCATAATCAACTTTAGGAGGGGGTGCAACTGATGGCTGATGAACTTTTGGGGGTATCACATCAACTTTAGCAGGAGATTTTGCTGGCTGAGGAGGCGAAGCAACCTTGGGAACTGGTAGTTCTGCTTTTGGCTGAGGTGATGCCTATTTTCCAGATTGAAAATCAAGGTTGTCAACAGAAGAAAATTTTGTTCAATAGGATACAGTGAATAAAAAACACTAAGCAGAGTCCCCGAGATTACTTAAAGTAGATGTGATCAAATGCATATAACAAACCTTATATGAGAGCTTACAGGTTTTTCTTTGTTTAAGATTACATAATTAGACGATTGATATTAATCAAGAAACTTGCAAGTTGCAACAGATAACAACCCATTATTTTTCAACATACATAGTAACAAGAATTTTGCAACATGAATTTATTCAGCTTGAGTTCAAAAAGGAGTGCTGATCTTTCAACACTTCATCATGAAGGAAAACAAATACCAAGGCTGTCAAGGCCAGGTGCCAACAAATTAATAGTGCTTAGTAAAAGCCTATGGTAGTGCAAAAGGGTTGCCTAGTAAAAGCCTTTGGTAGTGCAAAAGGGTTGCCTAGTAAAAGCCTGTGGTAGTGCAAAAGGATTACCTGCGTGTGCATCCTAGAAGCCACTGGAGTAGTTCTCTTCGTAGCAGCTGGTGAAACACGGTGTTGCTCAAATGAAGATTTTTGAGCGTGCCCACCCCTATTAGCATGACTGGCCAGAGATTCAGAGCTCTTCTCATCTCGAGCAGCAGAGGGCAATTTTGATGTTCCATTCCTTGGTATCCACCTCTTGTCCTCGTATCTATATTTCAGACGTTATGTTACTACATATTCAAAAAGTACGGAGAACAAATTATGCTACACAGAAAGAGCAGGAATGAATCATACTTCGCACGGATGAAGTTTTCTATCCCAACCCTGTCATAATTAGGGGGCAGCTCTGCTTCCCAATAGCCATTTGCCTTTTCATTTCCCATAGCTGCAAGGACATGAATACGATTATCACATGAAATGGGATCATAGTTTTGTTAACGAAAATTTAGAAATTTCAGGAGTAATCCATACATTGAATAAATGCAACTTGCTCTGGCAGCCATGTATCCAGAGTAGCAGACCTTACCTGCATCAGGAAGGAGTGTTTTGTAAGAATGAAATAAAAACTGAATGCTGCGTAATCCTCATATGTACATAATACAGTAGACAAGATGGAAGTAAGAAACTTATGCCAATAAACTGAACATAAGGAACAGCAATCATACTGCAATGCTACAAACCAAAGTAACAGAAACATAGGCATATGAATGCTCAAAATCCATGAAAAAGAGAATGGCCTACAATATTTATTTTTTCCTTGTCGGATATGATGGGGCTAAGCTAACCACTGAAACTGAGTTGTGGAGCATGATGACCACTTTATTGGGTTGTATCATGATATCAACTCAGTTTACCCATTTAGCAGGCAATGAGTTTAAAACGTTTGACATTTGAAGAACCTTAGCATGCCCAAATTGTCCTGAAACGTTGTTCACCTCAAGCCAGACATCACCATTGTGGCTTCTACTAAGTCTTGTCAAAACAACTCAATGAAGGACGAAGCTTTTCTGGCAAGAGTGGAGTCGGAAAAAGAAGCAGTTGACTGATGCAAATGATTAGTCACTGACCTTTGATATGTGTACCCCAAGGCTTCTATGAATTCCAGAACACTGCATGCATACGAAGATCCCAAGATTGACACTTGCCCATCGAGGACCCCTGCAGCATGGGCAAAGTGTTAGCAATTGTTGACTAGAACAAGAATTGTGAGCACAAGTGTCAATTCGCAATGAATGCATAGAAATGGAACTCAAAGCATTTACACATGCGAACGGAGATAGAGGGAGAAGACTAGACTAAAAGGTAACTATAACTGAACAATGTCATTTCAACATCTGTCTCCACAGATTTGCAGTTGTCACCTTTCTAGATACAAGGACTAGTGATGCATCAACGCGACAAATCTATTCCCACATGCATCGTATAGGCCAAACTAAGATATTAAATCTTGAAACACAATGTAAGGCATAAAATAACTACTATAGCATTAACTCTATAAACATAACACAGATCAGCAAATGGAACTGACGACTGAATTATCCAATTCTTGAATCAAACAGCTGCCTACCAAAATAGGCCATGTCAAATCTATCGATAACATGAATATTGTCTGACCCATCAATAGCCACATTTAAAACAACCAATTGCATAGGACCACTCACTTTGATTTGCAGTCTGCACATTCTCTGTTCTCCGGCAACCGCAGAAGGCCTTCCAATATCTGGAAATAAATGTAGACGAAGAATGACAATAGGTCATAAAGGCTACGCGACAAACATGAGTAACAGGCGTAACAGAAGAATGTGATTGCAACATAACAAGCACATACGTTGTTGCTTCCTTTTGGCCACGTGACATCAAAGATAGCCAGTGAGATTACTTACACGATGTAATAACCCATCAGTTCCACGATATATGCTACACAAATATTGGAGGCACAAAATTGAAGTGGTGTTTAAATGGAATCTACATCATGCTTGCCCTTATTTGGTACTCCCTCCGTCCCACAATATAAGACATTTTTGCAAGATACGTTAGCTTGCAAAAATGTCTTATGTTATGGGATGGAGGGGTACCGTAGACATGCTAGAGTGCTACTACTCTATCGAAAGGGAAGGTATTACTCAAGTTTTGTGCCCCAGGGTATATGAGCAATAGATACTATGAAGCAGCATATGAGCAATAGATACTATGAAGCAGCATATGAGCAAGCATTGTGCCTCCTCTGTAATCCTGCCCAGGAGACGGAAATCCGTAACGGAGCGACGAAATCTACAACAAACCGCCGAGTGGCGATTTCCCTCTCTCAACTGACTTGGACGAGGCTGTCTGTCTGATATATAGAGCTACCTAACGCAAAACCAGCAACCGCGTCCGTTCCTCAATTGATATTTCGGTCATCAGAACGCGGCGAGGGGAAAGCTCGGATCTGCTCCCTGTCAGGAACCGCAAAAACCAATCGCAGATCCACGCCGTCGCGGATCCCGAATCCCACCCGAAAAGAGGAGCTGCGCGCCCCGTTGGCTCTTCGTTTGATTCCCAGTCCATTCGAAGCAGCGGCGTGTGGCTCCGATCTAATATGGTGGTGTGGAGAGGAAGGGGGGACGGGACGGACCTTCTTGTGCCTGGCGTTGAGCTCCTTGGAGACGGAGGCCTTCTCGTTCATGGCTGATCGCCGGATCCTCCGACCGGGAGGGGAGATCGCAGGGATTCGGGCTCCCTCTCTCTCTCTCTCTCTCCTCCCTGTTTTTGCCGCGTCGAGGGGGAGAGAGGAGAGATGTGCAGAGGAGAGGGAGGGATCTGTGCGTCTCCTCTCGGCTTGACCTTCCCACCCCCTCTCTCTTTGTCTCTCTCTGACTAGTTTTTTTCTGTTGGAAAAACAATCTTATTTTGTTCACGAGGTTGTATATTTTGGTGTATGGTGTGGTGATGATGGTGTTGTGAGGGTCTGCTGGCCTAACCACGACACGACAGACCACGATTATAAACCAAGAAAGGAATATTTATTTATTATACTCGTTGCTTTCACACTTGCAATCGCCCCATGAGTGTAAACAACGTCAGTTGAATAGAGCTGTCACTTTGCTCTGGTCCACAAATATGGAGAAGGAACCATGAAGATGAAGAGTTGAAGACGACACCAACGCACGCGCGGGCTCTCCAACGCACACTACCATGACGTGAGCAACTGGAGGTCATATCCACCCAAACCTCCGGTCTGCACACTCATTCTTCGAAAAAAATGCCATTCAATCGGACCACGCAAATTCAGGCCAAACGACCGGGCTGACCGACAATTCTTATACCTGGCTAGTATGTGATGTACATATGGGTACACTCGGACGTGTTTGAAGGCGTCCCCTCCTTGCTCGTCATGACATGTTCCTTTTCTCTTTTCTATCTCATCCGCACAATCGTCATCGTAGCTCCGCCGTCATTGGTGCCCCGTCGTCGTCCACAACCCATAGCGCCTCCGAATGTGCCGCCGTCAGACACCATCTCGATACGTCCAACTCCTCACAATATAGACCTCACGTTGCATGTGTTCTATGAAATGTTAGGGCAGTTTTTTTATTGTTTTAATCATTTGTAAGTCATTGATGGATTCGTCGTTCAATGATGAGAACATTGATGAATTCATAAACAAAGAGTTCATATCATCGAATTTGGACGACTGGGATGTTGAAATGATGACGATGATCAGCATTCAAGTATAAATGAAGAAGGAAGAGGAGCACCTGTTGAACTTCAAGGGTTTGATAAAATGGTTGAAGAGTTGTTCCCTAGGATACGATCGCCGGTGCCCGGCTTTTGAACACGGACTACTTCACACTGGACCCAACACTACTGTGAAGGTTCCTTTCAACTTTACTTCCGGATGAGCAAAGCTTTGTTCTTGCGTGTAGTGACTGGCGTCGAGAAGGCTGATAATTGTTGGAAATATGCCCTAGAGGCAATAATAAAATGGTTATTATTGTATTTCCTAGTTCATGATAATTGTCTATTGTTCATGCTATAATTGTGTTAACCGGAAACCGTAATACATGTGTGAATACATAGACCACAACATGTCCCTAGTGAGCCTCTACTTGACTAGCTCGTTAATCAATAGATGGTCACGGTTTCATGACCATGGACATTGGATGTCGTTGATAACGGGATCACATCATTAGGTGTGTGTTGGAAATATGCCCTAGAGGCAATAATAAAATGGTTATTATTGTATTTCCTAGTTCATGATAATTGTCTGTTATTCATGCTATAATTGTGTTAACCGGAAACCGTAATACATGTGTGAATACATAGACCACAACGTGTCCCTAGTGAGCCTCTAGTTGGCTAGCTCGTTGATCAATAGATGGTCACGGTTTCATGACCATGGACATTGGATGTCGTTGATAACGAGATCACATCATTAGGAGAATGATGTGATGGACAAGACCCAATCCTAAGCATAGCACAAGATCGTGTAGTTCGTTTGCTAAAGCTTTTCAATGTCAAGTGTCGTTTCCTTAGACCATGAGATTGTGTAACTCCCGGATACCGTAGGAATGCTTTGGGTGTGCCAAACGTCACAACGTAACTGGGTGGCTATAAAGGTACGCTACGGGTATCTTCGAAAGTGTCTGTTGGGTTGACACGAATCGAGACTGGGATTTGTCACTCCGTGTGATGGAGAGGTATCTCTGGGCCCACTCGGTAAGACATCATCATTATGAGCTCAATGTGACTAAGGATTTAGTCACGGGATGATGTATTACGGAACGAGTAAAGAGACTTGCCGGTAACGAGATTGAACAAGGTATGGGGATACCGACGATCGAATCTCGGGCAAGTACCATACCGATAGACAAAGGGAATTGTATACGGGATTGATTGAATCCTTGACATCGTGGTTCATCCGATGAGATCATCGTGGAGTACGTGGGAGCCAACATGGGTATCCAGATCCCGCTGTTGGTTATTGACCGGAGAGGTGTCTCGGTCATGTCTACGTGTCTCCCGAACCCGTAGGGTCTACACACTTAAGGTTCGATGACGCTAGGGTTATAGGGAAATAGTGTACGTGGTTACCGAAGGTTGTTCGGAGTCCCGGATGAGATCCCGGACGTCACGAGGAGTCCCGGAATGGTCTGGAGACGAAGATTGATATATAGGAAGTGAGGTTTTGGTTACCGGAAGTGTTTCGGGTGTCTCTGGTAGTGTACCGGGACCACCGGAAGGGTTCCGGGGGTCCACCAAGTGGGCCCACCTGCCCCGGAAGGTTCCATGGGCCAAGAGTGGGAGGGAGCCAGCCCCTAGGTGGGCTGGTGTGCCTCCCACCCCATCCCAAGGCGCAGCAAGGGTGGAGGGGGCAAACCCTAGGCTTAGATGGGCCTTAAGGCCCACCCTAGGGCGCCTCCACCTCTCCTTGCCCTGGCCGCCGGCCAGATGGGTTTCTGGAGGCTGTCGCCACCCCTAGGGTGGAACCCTAGGGCGCAGCACCTCTCCTCCCCTCCTCCTATATATAGTGGAGGTATTTGGGGCTGCACAACACACGAGTTCATCTCCTCCCTGGTGCAGCCCTACTCCTCCCTCTCCTCGTTTCTCCGTAGTGCTTAGCGAAGCTCTATCGGAGTACCACGCAGCTCCACCGTCACCATGCCGTCGTGCTGCCGGAGCTCTCCCTCAACCTCTCCTCCCTCCTTGCTAGATCAAGGCGTAGGAGACGTCATCGGGCTGCACGTGTGTTGAACGCGGAGGTGCCGTCCGTTCGGCACTTGATCGGATCTACCGCGATCTGAATCGCTGCGAGTACGACTCCATCAACCGCGTTCTAGCAACGCTTCCGCTTAGCGATCTTCAAAGGTATGAAGATCCAATCTCTCTCCGCTCGTTTGTTGGTTTCTCCATAGATAGATCTTGGTGACACGTAGGAAAATTTTGATTTACTACTACGTCTCCGAACGGTGGCATCATGAGCTAGGTCTATGCGTAGAATCTATGCACGAGTAGAACACAAAGCAGTTGTGGGCGTCGATTTTGTTAATATGCTTGCCGTTACTAGTCTTATCTTGATTCGACGGTATTGTGGGATGAAGCGGCCCGGACCAACCTTACACGTACGCTTACGTGAGACCGGTTCCACCGCCTGACATGCACTAGTTGCATAAGGTGGCTAGCGGGTGTCTGTCTCTCCCACCTTAGTCGGATTGGATTCGATGAAAAGGGTCCTTATGAAGGGTAAATAGCAATTGTCATATCACATTGTGGTTTTGGCGTAGGTAAGAAACGTTCTTGCTAGAATCCTATAGCAACCACGTAAAAACTTGCAATTACAAATTAGAGGACGTCTAACTTGTTTTTGCAGCATATGCCTTGTGATGTGATATGGCCAGAAGGATGTGATGTGATGCATTGTGATGTATGAGATTGATCATGTTCTTGTAATAGGGTTCACGACTTGCATGTCGATGACTATGACAACCGGCAGGAGCCATAGGAGTTGTCTTATATTATTGTATGACCTGCGTGTCAATCATAAACGCCATGTAATTACTTTACTTTATTGCTAAGTGTTAGCCATAGTAGTAGAAGTAATAGTTGGCGAGACAACTTCATGAAGACACAATGATGGAGATCATGATGATGGAGATCATGGTGTCGTGCCGGTGACAATGATGATCATCGTGCCCCGAAGATGGAGATCATAGGAGCAAGATGATATTGGCCATATCATGTCACTATATTGATTGCATGTGATGTTTATCATGTTTACATCTTATTTGCTTAGAACGACGGTAGTAAATAAGATGATCTCTCAATAAAATTTCAAGAGAAGTGTTCACCCTAACTGTGCACCGTTGCTAAGGATCGTTGTTCCGAAGCACCACGTGATGATCGGGTGTGATAGGTTCTAACGTTCGCATACAACGGGTGTAAGCCAGATTTACACACGGGAAACACTTAGGTTGACTTGACGAGCCTTGCATGTACAGACATGGCCTCGGAACACGGAAGACCGAAAGGTCAAACATGAGTCGTATAGAAGATACGATCAACATGAAGATGTTCACCATGGATGACTAGTCCGTCTCACGTGATGATCGGACACGGGCTAGTTGACATGGATCATGTATCACTTGGATGACTAGAGAGATGTCTATCTAAGTGGGAGTTCATTGAATAATATGATTATGTGAACTTAATTATCATGAACTTAGTCTAAAATTGCCTTTAATATCTATATTGTAGATCCAATGGCCAACGCAAATGTCAACCTCAATTTCAACGCGTTCCTAGAGAAAACCAAGCTGAAAGACGATGGAAGCAACTATGCGGACTGGGTCCGTGGCTTGAGGATCATCCTCATAGCTTCCAAGAAACTGTATGTCCTTGATGCACCGCTAGGTGACCCACCCCTTCTCCCAGCAGAACAAGATGTTGCGAACGCTTGGCATTCTCGCTGCGATGATTACTCCCTTGTTCAGTGTGGCATGCTTTACAGTCTAGAACCGGGGCTCCAAAAGCGTTTTGAGCAACACGGAGCATATGAGATGTTCCAGGAGCTGAAACTGGTTTTTCAGGCTCATGCCCGGGTCGAGAGCTATGAAGTCTCCGACAAGTTCTTTAGCTGTAAGATGGAGGAGAACAATTCTGTCAGTGAGCACATCCTCAAGATGTCTGGGCTTCACAACCGCTTGACTCAGCTAGGAGTTAACCTCCTGGATGACTCGGTTATTGACAGAATCCTCTAGTCGCTTCCACCTAGCTACAAGAGCTTTGTGATGAACTACAACATGCAGGGTATGGAGAAGTCCATTCCCGAGTTGTACTCGATGCTGAAATCAGCGGAGGTCGAGATCAAAAAGGAGCATCAAGTGTTGATGGTAAACAAGACCACTAGTTTCAAGAAAGGCAAGGGTAAGAAGAACTTCAAGAAGGACGGCAAAGCTGTTGCCGCGCCCGGTAAGCAAGTTGCCGGGAAGAAGAAGAACAAGAATGGACCCAAGCCTGAGACTGAGTGTTTCTATTGTAAGTGTACCGGTCACTGGAAGCGGAACTGCCCCAAGTACTTAGCGGATAAGAAGGACGGCAACATTAAAGGTATATGTGATATACTTGTTATTGATGTGTACTTGACCAGCGCTCGTAGTAGCTCCTGGGTATTTGATACCGGTGTAGTTGCTCACATTTGTAACTCCAAGCAGGAGCTACGGAATAAGCGGAGGCTGGCCAAGGACGAGGTGACGATGCGCGTCGGGAATGGTTCCAAGGTCGATGTGATCGCCGTCGGCACACTACCTCTACATCTACCTTCGGGATTAGTTTTAAACCTTAATAACTGTTATTTAGTACCAGCTTTGAGCATGAACATTGTATCTGGATCTCGCTTGATGCGAGATGGCTACTCATTTAAATCCGAGAATAATGGTTGTTCTATTTATATGAGAGAAATGTTTTATGCTCATGCCCCGCTGGTCAATGGTTTATTTTTGATGAATCTCGAACGTGATGTTACACATGTCCATAGTGTGAGTACCAAAAAGTGTAAAGTTGATAACGATAGTCCCACTTACATGTGGCACTGCCGTCTTGGCCATATTGGTGTCAAACACATGAAGAAGCTCCATGCTGATGGACTTTTGGAGTCACTTGATTTCGAATCATTTGACACATGCGAACCGTGCCTCATGGGCAAGATGACCAAGACTCCGTTCTCCGGAACAATGGAGCGAGCAACTGACTTGTTGGAGATAATACATACTAATGTATGCGGTCCAATGAGTGTCGAGGCTCGCGGTGGCTACCGTTATGTTCTCACCCTCACTGATGACTTGAGCAGATATGGGTATGTCTACTTAATGAAACACAAGTCTGAAACCTTTGAAAGGTTCAAGGAATTTCAGAGTGAGGTAGAGAATCAACGTGACAGGAAAATAAAATGCCTACGATCTGATCGTGGCGGAGAATATTTAAGTCACGAGTTTGGCACACACTCTAGGAAATGTGGAATTGTTTCACAACTCACGCCGCCCGGCACACCTCAGCGAAATGGTGTGTCTGAACGTCGTAATCGCACTCTATTGGATATGGTGCGATCTATGATGTCTCTTACCGACTTACCGCTATCATTTTGGGGATATGCATTAGAGACTGCCGCATTCACTTTAAATAGGGCACCGTCTAAATCCGTTGAGACGACACCGTATGAATTGTGGTTTGGAAAGAAACCTAAGCTGTCGTTTCTAAAAGTTTGGGGATGCGATGCTTATGTGAAGAAACTTCAACCTGAGAAGCTCGAACCCAAAGCGGAAAAGTGCGTCTTCATAGGATATCCCAAAGAGACTATTGGGTATACCTTCTACCTACGATCCGAGGGCAAAGTCTTTGTTGCCAAGAATGGATCCTTTCTCGAGAAAGAGTTTCTCTCGAAAGAAGTAAGTGGGAGGAAAATAGAACTTGATGAGGTAATTGTACCTCCACTCGACCCGGAGAGTAGCGCAGCACAGGAAGTTGTTTTTGTGGAGCCTATACCGGCTAGAGAGGAAGTTAATGATGATGATCATGAAGCTTTAGATCAAGTTGCTACTCGAAGGTCCACTAGGACACGTTCCGCACCAGAGTGGTACGGTAATCCTGTCCTAGAGATCATGTTGTTGGACAACGGTGAACCTTCGAACTATGAAGAAGCAATGGCAGGCCCGGATTCCAACAAATGGCTTGAGGCCATGAAATCCGAGATAGGATCCATGTATGAGAACAAAGTATGGACTTTGGTGGACTTGCCTGATGATGAGCGAGCCATTGAAAACAAATGGATCTTTAAGAAGAAGACTGACGCAGACGGTAATGTGACCGCCTATAAAGCTCGGCTTGTCGCTAAAGGTTATCGACAAGTTCAAGGAGTTGACTACGATGAGACCTTCTCACCCGTAGTGATGCTAAAGTCAGTTCGAATCATGTTAGCAGTTGCCGCATTTTATGATTATGAGATCTGGCAAATGGACGTCAAAATGGCATTCCTTAATGGCTTCCTCAAGGAAGAACTGTATATGATGCAGCCGGAAGGTTTTGTCGGTCCTAAAGATGCTAACAAGGTATGCAAGCTCCAGCGCTCCATCTATGGGCTGGTGCAAGCATCTCGGAGTTGGAACATTCGCTTTAATGAGGTGATTAAAGCGTTTGGGTTTGTACAGGTTTATGGAGAACCCTGTATTTACAAGAAAGTGAGTGGGAGCTCTATATCATTTCTTATACTGTATGTGGATGACATGCTGATAATGGGAAATAATATAGAACTCTTGGAAAGTATAAAGGCCTACTTGAATAAGTGTTTTTCAATGAAGGACCTTGGAGAAGCTGCTTACATATTAGGTATTAAGATCTATAGAGATAGATCGAAACGCCTCATTGGTCATTCACAAAGCACATACCTTGAAAAGATATTGAAGAAGTTCAATATGGATCAGTCCAAGAAGGGGTTCTTGCCTGTGTTGCAAGGTGTGAGATTGAGTATGACTCAATGCCCGACCACGGCAAAGGATAGAGAAGAGATGAGTGTCATCCCCTATGCTTCAGCCATAGGCTCTATCATGTATGCCATGCTGTGTACCAGGCCTGATGTGAACCTTGCCATAAGTTTGGTAGGGAGGTACCAAAGTGATCCCAGAGCGGAACACTGGACAGCGGTCAAGAATATCCTGAAGTACCTGAAAAGGACAAAGGACATGTTTCTCGTTTATGGAGGTGCCGAAGAGCTCGTCGTAAAGGGTTACGTCGATGCTAGCTTCGACACAGATCCGGACGACTCCAAGTCGCAAACCGGATACGTGTATATTTTGAATGGAAGGGCAGTGAGCTGGAGCAGCAGCAAGCAAAGCGTCGTGGCAGCATCTACATGTGAAGCGGAGTACATAGCTGCTTCGGAAGCAGCAAAGGAGGGAGTCTGGATGAAGGAGTTCATCACCGACCTAGGAGTGATTCCGAATGCGTCGGGCCCGATGACTCTACTCTGTGACAACACTGGAGCTATTGCCCTTGCGAAGGAGCCCAGGTTTCACAAGAAGACAAGACACATCAAGCGCCGCTTCAACTCCATCCGTGATTACATTCAGGAGGGAGACATAGATATTTGTAAAGTGCATACGGATCTGAATGTCGCAGATCCGTTGACTAAACCTCTCTCACGAGCAAAACATGATCAACACCAGAATGCTATGGGTGTTCGATTCATCACAATGTAACTAGATTATTGACTCTAGTGCAAGTGGGAGACTGTTGGAAATATGCCCTAGAGGCAATAATAAAATGGTTATTATTGTATTTCCTAGTTCATGATAATTGTCTGTTATTCATGCTATAATTGTGTTAACCGGAAACCGTAATACATGTGTGAATACATAGACCACAACGTGTCCCTAGTGAGCCTCTAGTTGGCTAGCTCGTTGATCAATAGATGGTCACGGTTTCATGACCATGGACATTGGATGTCGTTGATAACGAGATCACATCATTAGGAGAATGATGTGATGGACAAGACCCAATCCTAAGCATAGCACAAGATCGTGTAGTTCGTTTGCTAAAGCTTTTCAATGTCAAGTGTCGTTTCCTTAGACCATGAGATTGTGTAACTCCCGGATACCGTAGGAATGCTTTGGGTGTGCCAAACGTCACAACGTAACTGGGTGGCTATAAAGGTACGCTACGGGTATCTCCGAAAGTGTCTGTTGGGTTGACACGAATCGAGACTGGGATTTGTCACTCCGTGTGACGGAGAGGTATCTCTGGGCCCACTCGGTAAGACATCATCATTATGAGCTCAATGTGACTAAGGAGTTAGTCATGGGATGATGTATTATGGAACGAGTAAAGAGACTTGCCGGTAACGAGATTGAACAAGGTATGGGGATACCGACGATCGAATCTCGGGCAAGTACCATACCGATAGACAAAGGGAATTGTATACGGGATTGATTGAATCCTTGACATCATGGTTCATCCGATGAGATCATCGTGGAGTACGTGGGAGCCAACATGGGTATCCAGATCCCGCTGTTGGTTATTGACCGGAGAGGTGTCTCGGTCATGTCTACGTGTCTCCCGAACCCGTAGGGTCTACACACTTAAGGTTCGATGACGCTAGGGTTATAGGGAAATAGTGTACGTGGTTACCGAAGGTTGTTCGGAGTCCCGGATGAGATCCCGGACATCACGAGGAGTCCCGGAATGATCCGGAGACGAAGATTGATATATAGGAAGTGAGGTTTTGGTTACCAGAAGTGTTTCGGGTGTCTCCGGTAGTGTACCGGGACCACCGGAAGGGTTCCGAGGGTCCACCAAGTGGGCCCACGTGCCCCGGAAGGTTCCATGGGCCAAGAGTGGGAGGGAGCCAGCCCCTAGGTGGGCTGGTGCGCCTCCCACCCCAGCCCAAGGCGCAGCAAGGGTGGAGGGGGCAAACCCTAGGCTTAGATGGGCCTTAAGGCCCACCCTAGGGTGCCTCCACCTCTCCTTGCCGTGGCCGCCGGCCAGATGGGTTTCTGGAGGCTGCCGCCACTCCTAGGGTGGAACCCTAGGGCGCAGCACCTCTCCTCCCCTCCTCCTATATATAGTGGAGGTATTTGGGGCTGCACAACACACGAGTTCATCTCGTCCCTGGTGCAGCCCTACTCCTCCCTCTCCTCGTTTCTCCATAGTGCTTAGCGAAGCTCTATCGGAGTACCACGCAGCTCCACCGTCACCACGCCGTCGTGCTGCCAGAGCTCTCCCTCAACCTCTCCTCCCTCCTTGCTGGATCAAGGCGTAGGAGACGTCATCGGGCTGCACGTGTGTTGAACGCGGAGGTGCCGTCCGTTCGGCACTTGATCGGATCTACCGCGATCTGAATCGCTGCGAGTACGACTCCATCAACCACGTTCTAGCAACGCTTCCGCTTAGCGATCTTCAAAGGTATGAAGATCCAATCTCTCTCCGCTCGTTTGCTGGTTTCTCCATAGATAGATCTTGGTGACACGTAGGAAAATTTTGATTTACTACTACGTCTCCCAACAATGTGATGGACAAGACCCAATCCTAAGCATAGCACAAGATCGTGTAGTTCGTTTGCTAAAGCTTTTCAATGTCAAGTATTGTTTCCTTAGACCATGAGATTGTGCAACTCCCGGATACCGTAGGAATGCTTTGGGTGTGCCAAACGTCACAACGTAACTGGGTGGCTATAAAGGTGCACTACGGGTATCTCCGAAAGTGTCTGTTGGGTTGGCACGAATCGAGACTGGGATTTGTCACTCTGTGTGACGGAGAGGTATCTCTGGGCCCACTCGGTAAGACATCATCATAATGAGCTCAATGTGACTAAGGAGTTAGCCACAGGATGATGTATTACGAAACGAGAAAAGAAACTTGCCGGTAACGAGATTGAACAAGGTATAGAGATACCGACGGTCGAATCTCGGGCAAGTATCATACCGATAGACAAAGGGAATTGTATACAGGATTGATTGAATCCCCGGCATCGTGGTTCATCCGATGAAATCATCGTGGAGTATGTGGGAGCCAACATGGGTATCCAGATCCCGCTATTGGTTATTGACCGGAGAAGTGTCTCAGTCATGTCTACGTGTCTCCCGAACCCGTAGGGTCTACACACTTAAGGTTCGATGACGCTAGGGTTATAGGGAAATGGTATACGTGATTACCGAAGGTTGTTCGGAGTCCCGGATGAGATCCTGGACATCACGAGGAGCTTAGAAAATGGTCCGGAGGTAAAGATTGATATATAGGAAGTCCAGTTTTGGTCATCGGAAAGTTTTCGGGCTCATCTGTAGTGTACCGGGAGTGCCGGGAGGGTGCCGAAGGACCCCCGGGAGGGGTGTGACGACCATAGGACTTTGTGGGCCCTTAGAGGAGGTGTGCCAGCCCTTATTGGTCTGGCCAAGACCTTCTAGAAAGGCCCATGCGGCTGGAGATCAATAGAGATAGGGCTGAAAGGATTTAAAAGGAGGAGATCCACCTCCCTTGTGGGAGGTGGACTCTCCCCCTAGTTCGGCCGAAGCTCTCCTCCTTGGAGGAGGGGCCAAGGCAGCCCTCCCTCTCCCTCCTCCTATATATATGCAAGGGTTTGGGCTGATTTGAGACATGACTTCTCTCTCTCTCGACATAGCCCTACCCTTCCTCTTCCTCGTTCTCCGTAGCGCTTGGCGAAGCCCTGCCGGAGTCCACGTAGCTCCACCGTCACCACGCCGTCGTGATGCCAGAGCTCTCCCTCAACCTCTCCTTCCTCCTTGCTGGATCAAGGCGTAGGAACGTCACCGGGCTATACGTGTGTTGAACACGGAGGCGCCGTTGTTCGGCGCTGAGATCGGAATCCACCGCGATCTGAATCGCTGCGAGTACGACTCCACCAACCGCGTTCTTGTAACGCTTCCGCTTAGCGATCTTCAAAGGTATGAAGATGCAATCTCTCCCCACTCGTTGCTGGTTTCTCCATAGATAGATCTTGGTGATACGTAGGAATTTTTTTGATTTACTACTACGTCTCCCAACAGTGGCATCATGAGCTAGGTCTATGCGTAGAATCTATGCACGTGTAGAACACAAGTTGTTGTGGGGTCGATTTTGTTAATATGATTACCACTACTAGTCTTATCTTGATTCGGCGGTATTGTGGGATGAAGCGGCCCGGACCGACTTTACACGTACGCTTACGTGAGACTGGTTCCACCGCCTGACATGCACTTGTTGCATAAGGTGGCTAGCGGGTGTCTGTCTTTCCCACCTTAGTCGGATTGGATTCGATGAAAAGGGTCGTTATGAAGGGTAAATAGCAATTGGCATATCACGTTGTGGTTTTGGCGTAGGTAAGAAACGTTCTTGCTAGAAATCTATAGCAGCCACGTAAAAACTTGCAACTACAAATTAGAGGACGTCTAACTTGTTTTTGCAGCATATGCCTTGTGATGTGATATGGCCAAAGAATGTGATGTGATGCATTGTGATGTATGAGATTGATCATGTTCTTGTAATAGGATTCATGACTTGCATGTCGATGAGTATGGCAACTGGCAGGAGCCATAGGAGTTGTCTTATTTTATTGTATGACCTGCGTGTCAATCATAAACGCCATGTAATTACTTTACTTTAGTGCTAAACGTTAGCCATAGTAGTAGAAGTAATAGTTGGCGAGACAACTTCATGAAGACACAATGATGGAGATCATGACGATGGAGATCATGGTGTCGTGTCGGTGACAGTGATGATCATGGTGCCCCAAAGATGGAGATCAAAGGAGCAAGATGATATTGGCCATATCATGTCACTATATTGATTGCATGTGATGTTTATCATGTTTACATCTTATTTGCTTAGAACGATGGTAGTAAATAAGATGATCTCTCAATAAAATTTCAAGAGAAGTGTTCACCCTAACTGTGCGCCGTTGCTAAGGATCGTCGTTCCGAAGCACCACGTGATGATCGGGTGTGATAGGTTCTAACGTTCGCATACAATGGGTGTAAGTCAGATTTACACACGCGGAACACTTAGGTTGACTTGACGAGCCTAGCATGTACAGACATGGCCTCGGAATACGGAAGACCGAAAGGTCAAACATGAGTCGTATAGAAGATACGATCAACATGGAGATGTTCACCATGGATGACTAGTTCGTTTCACGTGATGATCGGACACGGGCTAGTTGACATGGATCATGTATCACTTGGATGACTAGAGAGATGTCTATCTAAGTGGGAGTTCATTAAATAATTTGATTATGTGGACTTAATTATCATGAACTTAGTCTAAAATTATCTTTATAATCTATATTGTAGATCCAATGGCCAACGCGAATGTCACCCTCAATTTCAATGCGTTCCTAGAGAAAACCAATCTGAAAGATGATGGAAGCAACTATGCGGATTGGGTCCGTAGCTTGAGGATCATCCTCATAGCTTCCAAGAAATTGTATGTCCTTGATGCACCACTAGGTGACCCACCCCTTCTCCAAGTAGAGCAAGACGTTGCGAACGCTTGGCATTCTTGCTGCGATGATTACTCCCTTGTTCAGTGCGGCATGCTTTACAGTTTAGAACCGGGGCTCCAAAAGCGTTTTGAGCAACACGGAGCATATGAGATGTTCCAAGAGCTGAAACTGGATTTCCAAGCTCACGCTCGGGTCGAGAGATATGACGTCTCCGACAAGTTCTTCAGCTGTAAGATGGAGGAGATCAGTTCTGTCAGTGAGCACATCCTCAAGATGTCTGGGCTACACAACCGCTTGACTCAGCTGGGAGTTAATCTCTCGGATGACTCGGTCATTAACAGAATCCTCCAGTCGCTTCCACCTAGCTAAAAGAGCTTTGTGATGAACTACAACATGCAAGGGATGGAGAAGTCCATTCCTGAGTTGTACTCGATGCTGAAATCAGCAGAGGTCGAGATCAAAAAGGAGCGTCAAGTGTTGATGGTGAATAAGACCACTAGTTTCAAGAAAGGCAAGGGTAAGAAGAACTTCAAGAAGGACGACAAAGTTGTTGCCGCTCCTGGTAAGCAAGTTGCCAGGAAGAAGAAGAACGAGAATGGACCCAAGCCTGAGACTGAGTGTTTTTATTGCAAGGGTACCGGTCACTGGAAGCGGAACTGCCCCAAGTACTTAGCGGATAAGAAGGACGACAACGTTAAAGGTATATGTGATATACTTGTTATTGATGTGTACCTAACCAGCGCTCGTAGTAGCTCCTGGGTATTTGATACCGGTGCAGTTGCTCACATTTGTAACTCCAAGCAGGAGCTGCGGAATAAGCGGAGGCTGGCAAAGGACGAGGTGATGATGCGCGTCAGGAATGGTTCGAAGGTCGATGTGATCGTCGTTGGCACGCTACCTCTACATCTACCTTCAGGATTAGTATTAAACCTTAATAATTGTTATTTAGTACCAGCTTTGAGCATGAACATTGTATCTGCATCTCGCTTGAGGCGAGATGGCTACTCATTTAAATCTGAGAATAATGGTTGTTCTATTTATATGAGAGAAATGTTTTATGGTCATGCCCCGCTGGTCAATGGTTTATTTTTGATGAATCTCGAATGTGATGTTACACATGTCCATAGTGTGAGTACCAAAAAGTGTAAGGTTGATAACGATAGTCCCACTTACATGTGGCACTGCCGCCTTGGTAATATTGGTGTCAAACGCATGAAGAAGCTCCATACTGCTGGACTTCGGGAGTCTGTTGATTTCGAATCATTTGACACGTGCGAACCATGCCTCATGGGCAAGATGGCCAAGACTCCGTTCTCTAGAACAATGGAGCGAGGAACTGACTTGTTGGAAATAATACATACCAATGTATGCGGTCCAATGAGTGTCGAGGCTCGTGGTGGCTACCGTTATGTTCTCACCCTCACTAATGACTTGAGTAGATATGGGTATGTCCACTTAATGAAACATAAGTCTAAAACTTTTGAAAGTTTCAAGGAATTTTAGAGTGAGGTAGAGAATCAACATGACAGGAAAATAAAGTGCCTACGATCTGATCGTGGCGGAGAATATTTAAGTCACGAGTTTGGCCCGCACCTAAGGAAATGTGGAATTGTTTCACAACTCATGCCGCCTGGCACACCTCAGCGAAATGGTGTGTCTGAACGTCGTAATCGCACTCTATTAGATATGGTACAATCTATGATGTCTCTTACCGACTTACCGCTATCATTTTGGGGATATGCATTAGAGACTGCCGCATTCACTTTAAATAGGGCACCGTCAAAATCCGTTGAGACGACACCGTATGAATTATGGTTTGGAAAGAAACCTAAGCTGTCGTTTCTAAAAGTTTGGGGATGCGATGCTTATGTGAAGAAACTTCAACCTGAGAAGCTCGAACCCAAAGCGGAAAAGTGCGTCTTCATAGGATATCCCAAAGAGACTATTGGGTATACCTTCTACCTACGATCCGAGGGCAAAGTCTTTGTTGCCAAGAATGGATCCTTTCTCGAGAAAGAGTTTCTCTCGAAAGAAGTAAGTGGGAGGAAAATAGAACTTGATGAGGTAATTGTACCTCCACTCGAACCTGAGAGTAGCGCAGCACGGGAAGTTGTTTCTGTGGAGCCTACACCGGCTGGAGAGGAAGTAATGATGATGATCATGAAACTTCAGATCAAGTTACTATTGAACGTCGAAGGTCCACTAGGACACGTTCCGCACCAGAGTGGTACGGCAACCCTGTCTTGGAGATTATGTTGTTAGACAATGGTGAACCTTCGAACTATGAAGAAGCGATGGCGGGCCCGAATTCCAACAAATGGCTTGAGGCCATGAAATCCGAGATAGGATCCACGTATGAGAATAAAGTATGGACTTTGGTGGACTTGCGTGATGATAAGCGAGCCATTGAAAATAAATGGATCTTTAAGAAGAAGACTGACGCGGACGGTAATGTGACCGTCTATAAGGCTCGGCTTGTCGCTAAGGGTTATCGACAAGTTCAAGGAGTTGACTACGATGAGACTTTCTCACCCGTAGCGATGCTAAAGTCTGTCCGAATCATGTTAGCAATTGCCGCATTTTGTGATTATGAGATCTGGCAAATGGACGTCAAAACGACATTCCTTAATGACTTCCTTAAGGAAGAACTGTATATGATGCAGCCGGAAGGTTTTGTCGATCCTAAAGATGCTAACAAAGTATGCAAGCTCCAGCGCTCCATCTATGGGCTGGTGCAAGCATCTCGGAGTTGGAACATTCGCTTTAATGAGGTGATTAAAGCATTTGGGTTTATACAGGTTTATGGAGAACCCTGTATTTACAAGAAAGTGAGTGGGAGCTCTGTAGCATTTCTTATATTATATGTGGATGACATACTGATAATGGGAAATGATATAGAACTCTTGGAAAGTATAAAGGCCTACTTGAATAAGTGTTTTTCAATGAAGGACCTTGGAGAAGCTGCTTACATATTAGGTATTAAGATCTATAGAGATAGATCGAGACGCCTCATAGGTCTTTCGCAAAGCACATACCTTGAAAAGATATTGAAGAAGTTCAATATGTATCAGTCCAAGAAGGGGTTCTTGCCTGTGTTACAGGGTGTGAGATTGAGTACGACTCAATGCGCGACCACGGCGAAGGATAGAGAAGAGATGAGTGGCATCCCCTATGCTTCAGCCATAGGCTCTATTATGTATGCCATGCTGTGTACCAGACCTGATGTGAACCTTGCCATAAGTTTGGTAGGGAGGTACCAAAGTGATCCCAGAGCGGAACACAGGACAGCGGTCAAGAATATCCTGAAGTACCTGAAAAGGACAAAGGACATGTTTCTCATATATGGAGGTGCCGAAGAGCTCGTCGTAAAGGGTTACGTCGATGCTAGCTTCGACACAGATCCGAACGACTCCAAGTCGCAAATCGGATACGTGTATGTTTTGAACGGAGGGGCAGTCAGCTGGTGCAGCAGCAAGCAAAGCGTTGTGGCGGCATCTACATGTGAAGTGGACAAAGGAAGGAGTCTGGATGAAGGAGTTCATCACCGACCTAGGAGTAATTCCAAGTGCGTCGGGCCCAATGACTATATTATGTGACACCACTGGAGCTATTGCCCGTGCGAAGGAGCCCAGGTTTCACAAGAAGACAAGACACACCAAGCGCCGCTTCAACTCCATCTGTGATTACATTTAGGAGGGAGATATAGATATTTGTAGAGTGCATACGGATCTGAATGTCGCAGATCCATTGACTAAACCTCTCTCACGAGCAAAACATGATCAACACCAGATTGCTATGGGTGTTCGATTCATCACAATGTAACTAGATTATTGACTCTAGTGCAAGTGGGAGACTGTTGGAAATATGCCCTAGAGGCAATAATAAAATGGTTATTATTGTATTCCCTAGTTCATGATAATTGTCCATTGTTCATGCTATAACTGTGTTAACCGGGAACCGTAATACATGTGTGAATACATAGACCGCATGTCCCTAGTGAGCCTCTAGTTGACTAGCTCGTTAATCAATAGATGGTCACGGTTTCATGACCATGGACATTGGATGTCGTTGATAACGGGATCACATCATTAGGAGAATGATGTGATGGACAAGACCCAATCCTAAGCATAGCACAAGATCGTGTAGTTCGTTTGCTAAAGCTTTTCAATGTCAAGTATCGTTTCCTTAGACCATGAGATTGTGCAACTCTCGGATACCGTAGGAATGCTTTGGGCGTGCCAAATGTCACAACGTAACTGGGTGGCTATAAAGGTGCACTACGGGTATCTCCGAAAGTGTCTGTTGGGTTGGCACGAATCGAGACTGGGATTTTGTCACTCCGTGTGACGGAGAGGTATCTCTGGGCCCACTCGGTAAGTCGTCATCATAATGAGCTCAATGTGACTAAGGAGTTAGCCACGGGATGATGTATTACGGAACGAGTAAAGAGACTTGCCGGTAACGAGATTGAACAAGGTATAGAGATACCGACGATCGAATCTCGGGCAAGTATCATACCGATAGACAAAGGGAATTGTATACGAGATTGATTGAATCCCCGACATCGTGGTTCATCCGATGAAATCATCATGGAGTATGTGGAGCCAACATGGGTATCCAGATCCCGCTATTGGTTATTGTCCGGAGGAGTGTCTCGGTCATGTCTACGTGTCTCCCGAACCCGTAGGGTCTACATACTTAAGGTTCGATGACGCTAGGGTTATTGGGAAATGGTATACATGATTACCGAAGGTTGTTCGGAGTCCTGGATGAGATCCCGTACATCACGAGGAGCTTCGAAATGGTCCGGAGGTAAAGATTGATATATAGGAAGTCCAGTTTTGGTCATCGGAAAGTTTTCGGGCTCATCGGTAGTGTACCGAGAGTGCCGGGAGGGTGCCGGAGGACCCTCGGGAGGGGTGTGACGACCATAGGACTTTGTGGGCCCTTATAGGAGGTGTGCCAGCCCTTATTGGGCTGACCAAGACCTTCTAGAAAGGCCCATGCGGCTGGAGATCAATAGAGATAGGGCTGAAAGGATTTAAAAGGAGGAGATCCACCTCCCTTGTGGGAGGTGGACTCTCCCCCTAGTTCGGCCGAAGCTCTCCTCCTTGGAGGAGGGGCCAAGGCATCCCTCCCTCTCCCTCCTTCTATATATATGCAAGGGTTTGGGCTGATTTGAGACACGACTTCTCTCTCTCGGCACAGCCCTACCCTTCCTCTTCCTCGTTCTCCGTAGCGCTTGGCGAAGCCCTGCCGGAGTCCACGTAGCTCCACCGTCACCAAGCCGTCATGCTGCCGGAGCTCTCCCTCAACCTCTCCTTCCTCCTTGCTGGATCAAGGCGTAGGAGACGTCACCGGGCTGTACGTGTGTTGAACGTGGAGGCGCCGTTGTTCGGCGCTGAGATCGGAATCCACCGCGATCTGAATCGCTGCGAGTACGACTCCACCAAACGCGTTCTTGTAACGCTTCCGCTTAGCGATCTTCAAAGGTATGAAGATGCGATCTCTCCCCACTCATTATTGGTTTGTCCATAGATAGATCTTGGTGATACGTTGATTTTTTTTTTGATTTACTACTACGTCTCCCAACAATAATAACTTCAGGCTAAGGATGGACTGTTGCGGCAAACTTCCCTTCTCTCCTGTGCAAAAATGCACGAGAACTCTTAGGATGCTTGCTTATGGTACCATGGATGCAATTGATATAAAAATCGGGATTGGGGAGAACACATGCTTGAAGACCATAGTGGAATTTGCACACACCATGGTGAATGTGTATGAAACAGAGTACGTGACAGAACCAACTATGGAGGGCATAGAAAAATGTTGGCGATTGGATAATTACAAGGATTTCCATGCATGCTCGGATCAGTTGATTACATGCACTGGCAATGGAAAAACTGTCCAATGGGTTTGCATGGGCAGTACCAAGGTCGCACCAAAGAAGCCATCATCATACATTCATACTTGAACCGGTGGCATCGAAGGACTTGCGGATTTGACATGCTTTCTTTGGCACACCCGGTTCTAACAATGACATCAATGTGCTCCAATGTTCTCCTTTGTTTAAGAAACTTTCTGATAGGAAACCTTCGTCGTGCCTACACCATTAACATGCACAACTACAACATGGGATACTACCTTGCCGATGGTATCTATCCTCAATGGAAAACATTTGTGAAGACTATATTAGATCCTCAAGGTAGGAAAAAGTCACTTTGCATAAGCGCGCGAAG
This sequence comes from Hordeum marinum, assembly GCA_022496015.1. NCBI lineage: Eukaryota > Viridiplantae > Streptophyta > Magnoliopsida > Poales > Poaceae > Hordeum > Hordeum marinum. The sequence goes on along the minus strand of CM039673.1, from coordinate 155,186,158 downwards.
GTGCTACGAAGGATGTGGAGAGTACATTTGAAGTGCTCCAAGATCGTTCGGGTATTGTTCATGGGATTGCAATGATGTTGGAAGCGGAGATGCTTTGGAAGCTCATGACATGTTATGTAATCTTGCACAAGATGGTTATCTCAGATGAGGCTGAAGGGGTAGTCCGCATGATTTTGAGAAGCCTAGAATTTAGGTCCGCCTCTCGAAACAAAATGTAGAGCATATTGCCAACTTTCTTGAGATGCATTGACAACTTCGAGATCAACCTGTGCAGACGCAACTTCTCAATGATCTTGTGGAACATATGTGGATCCACGTTGGAAATCACAAAACTATGCATTTTTTTAGTTATGCACTATGATCAAATTTGAAGTCTGGAAAACATTTGGATTATGTATTTTAATGTACGGATAGTTTGTATTTGTGTGTGCTACTCATTGTTTGTGTGTGATGATTGGCGTGCATGCATTTGCAAGGATTTGAGATGTCAAAAATAGGGGTTGTGGTTGAAAGTGGGGTCATTTGAGGGTCGGACCGATGTTGTCCTTGAGCGCGCCCGCAAAAGTATAGGGGCCCTCTGGTTGTAGATGATCTTAGTAGATGCCTAAGCTGGCATGGCATTGTTGTCGCCTGCCTCAATACCCCTTCGATGGCCAACTTCTCTTTGAAACAGGCTTTTGCCCCACTTTTATAAATAAAGCAGCATAACACAAAGTTTACGGTGGAAGGATACATGATGGTGAGGAAGCCCTCAAATAAAGAAAAACTTAGAAAAAATTGACAACACACATTGATCAATACACGACTCACCGCTAAGCTAGAATACAGTATGACCTAAAGACTACGTCAACCATGGCCAACGACACCTGAGCTTCCCGGTGACGATGATGGAAATGCTTCTTTGTTTTATTCTATCCTTTTCTTTTCCCTTTAAATTGCTATGAACTAATCCATCTAATCAGACTATTGACAAAGAGAGTTCTGAGTTTAATGCCTATCTTTTAAGTTTTTATGTGCGCTATTAAACCTTGTCGATGGAGGCAGTGGCGACCAGCAGTGCGAAGCCGATCATGCGCAAGGGCTTCTCCATGCTGGTACGCCCTCCTGTCGACCTCTTCTTGCCTTCGCTCAAGCGCACGCCGCGTGCGGGTGGTTCATCATTGACGAGCGACGAAGGTGTGTTAGTAGTATCCGATCGCTATAGGCCACAACCCCATGTTTGGTCTTCTATTCTACCATAATCCCATCATTTTCTGTTTGGACCATTCCATTTTTGTTAGTTATCAGGCGGAATCCCATCAGGCCTCATGTGTGGACAGATAATTTTTTACCGTAGGATTTGCATTAACTGGCATACTAGGCAACATGTAAATAGACAGAAATCATTGACCAATAATAGATTGTGTACAATGATTACTAAATCAATTTGCATCGTTTATATTATGATATCTATTCTGCTTGGATTTTTACAGGGGACGAAGTAAACACTTATTGGGAGCTACACAAAATTTGATCGCTTTGTTGTAGAATCATGGTGCTAATTAAATGATCTCTTGACTAATTTTGAATCTTTTCCAATAGTTCAACATCCTTTTTTTCACAAGGTTTAAAAGGTATCATTCAAAAATCTGTAGATGACTAGTAAAGCATCAAACCCACATCCCCTCTGCCATCTTCTAGATGAACTGCATTGTAAAATATGGAAAATTGTTGCTTATTATGTTGATATGTAGAGTACCTAATTGGGAAATTTCTGATAATAGTGAAACTACATTATAAAAAGCGAATCATATTAGTAATGTCTCCGACTCTCATATTGGTGCTTGTTATATTGATCAGCAGACTACAAAATTGAATTTTTTTAATCATGATATGATTCTGAGAATTGATTCATGATTGTAGATGGCTACCAAACTGTAACTTTCAACCTTCAAAAGATGTATTTTCTACGTAGAAGTTTGATGCATGATTGCAATTGTAGGTAATTTTCAGTTTGTCCAGGGGATGTGATGTATACCAATAATGATTACTTTGTTTTCAAATGGTCCATGATGTGCGCATGGCAAGTGTGTGTGTATAGATTAGTATCGTGTTGCCTGCCCATTGAACTTATAATTGTTTCTCTTAATAGTGTGTCATTTTTTGATTCCTATCAAAATGACCATCGATGTTTGCTTTCTAGGCATCTTGTATGATGCTTGTGGGGATACTAAATTTATCTTTCTTGGGATTTTACATTGATTCTTGTTTTTAAGTCTTCATGTGTGTAGAATTACTTCTGCGGTGAGCCACCACATTTGGTGAGCCAGGGTGTGTGTGACGTCTTCTCACATCCTACTGCCACCAATCAAGGCAGTCATGGGCGATGTCAAGCTTGACGAGTACTTCCTCAAGGCTAATATCTACTCCTGTTGTGTCATTGACCGAGGCCCCATCTGCGTGGGAAGCTGTTATTTTTCTGATAGATTGTCAATGAGATACTTGTATAGGAGAAAAGTGTTGGGAAACGTTATTGGGAAACAAAAAAATTCTACGCACACGCAAGATCTATCCATGGTGATGAGCATCTACGAGAGGGAGAGTGGATCTACATACCCTTGTAGATCGCTAAGCATGAAGCGTTAAGAAACGCGGTTGATGTGGTCGAACGTCTTCATGATTCAAATCGCCGAGCGTCCCATGATCACATCACGATCCGTCCCGAGATCCCATCACGATCCGTCCCACGATCCAATCACGATCCGTCCCGCGATCCAGTCGCGGTCCTTCCGATCTAGCGCCGAACGGATGGCACCTCTGCATCCAGCACACGTACAGTTCGATGATGATCTCCGCCTTCTTGATCCAGCAAGAGGGAGCGAATAGGTAGATGAGTTCTCCGGTAGCGCGACAGTGTGGCGGCGATGGTGGTGGAACTATTCCAGCAGGGCTTCGCCTAAGCACCGCTGAAACAATCTAGAGGAGAAACTATGATCTGGAGAAGAGGGTAGCACGTGGCTGATCTCTGTTGTGAAAACCCCTCAAAACCTCTAGTATATATAAGAGGAGGGAGGGAGGAGGCTTGGCTCCCCAAGGGGCCAGCCCTTGGTTCGGCCGAAGTGGAGAGAGGAGGAGTCCTCCTTCAATCCTAGTAAGATTATGACTCCTTCTCTCCCACTAGGAATCCTCCTTCCACCTTTGGGTTTCTTCACCAAGACGCATGGGCCTCTTGTGGGACTTCGGCCAACCCACTAGGGGATGGTTTACCTTTTCCCACAGCCCATGTAGCCCCTTGGGTCGAGACACCCCTCCCGATGGTTGTGACGCCCCCAATTTGGACCGTACGCTAAACATACACGCAATGCGTATGACCAAGATTAGGGACTCACTGATTGATATCACAACACAACACTAGAAACATATTAAAGTCATACAACTTCATATTACAAGCCAAGGGCCTCGAGGGCTCGAATACAAAGCTCGACAAGCACGAGTCAACGGAAGCAAATAATATCTGAGTACAGACATAAGTTAAACAAGTTTTGCCTTAAGAAGGCTAGCACAAACATAACAACGAATCGAAAGAGGCAAGGCCTCCTGCCTGGGAACCTCCGATCCTACTGTTGGTCGGGGGCCGCCTCCACGTAGTAGTAGGCTCCTGCGGTGGTATAGTAGTCGTCTCCGGCATACTCCATCTCCTGGGCTCCATCGTCTGAACGCAAAATCGTATCAAGGGGGAAAGAGAAGGCAAAGCAACGATGAGTACTCATCCAAAGTACTCGCAAGACTGACATCAGAACTATACTAAGTATGCATCATTATCAAGGGGAGGGGTTATATCTGGGCTGACTGCAGAAAGCAAGAATAGGGGGGAAGGCCTAGTCCCATCGAAGACTAGCATCTTCAGCATCTTGCAGCATTAGAAGAGAGTAGACTGGTAACTCACATATAGCAATATTTTATTGTAGCAATTTTATTAAGTAACCATTCCCAGAGATTCTTCCTCGACTCCCTACGAGGAAACAATCCCGGAGCCAACATTCATTTCAATTTAAAGTCACAATTATAGTTGTAGAAGGTCAAGGTACAACTCCAAGTCGTCCTGTTGTCTTGGACACGGCTATTCGAATAGATGAAATCATCCCTGCAGGGGTGCACCACATTTCCAACACACTTGATCACCTCCAACCGGACACAGTTTCCTAGGTAATGCCCGGCCTCGGGATCCAAAACGTCGTCGCCCCACCTAGGCTCAACGAAGAGGCCAGCCCACCGGTCTAAATCCTAAGCGTGCAGGTTCGTGGGCCCACTTGCCCTTGCACTGCTGCATGATGAGAACGCGGACGGAAGTAGACCTAGTACACTCAGTCCGGGAGTTGTACCTTCCAGCCCAATCCGGCGCGCACCACTCCATTGCTGACGTCCGAAGAGCTTCGGCTAATACAACGATGTTGAGTACCCATAACTTCTCCCACATGAAGGTTTGGTGCATAAAAGGTCAAACGACCAACTCAGATCAAATACCCAACCCATTAGCATTTTATTAATGCGGGGCAAGCACGACCCATAAGGTGCGGTCCCATCACCCCGTCTTGAGGATGTGTGGCAAAGGCCTCTCTCGCCAGTCCACGCCTCAACATCAACAAACCATGGGTACCCCTCAGGGCCGACCCATCACCAACATGTTTATGTAACCAGGTCATAGTAACTGTGTGTATGAAACATCAAGACGGGAATTGAGGCATCACCCTCAAAGGTCCCCGCTCGGTGTAACCGTCAAGGTGGGCATAGAGGAACCACCCTCGAAGGTCCCACACTTGAGGGGTTGCACGATAGAGACATCATCGGGAATGGTGAAGGAGGAATCACCCTCGATAACCACGACCGACTAGCTGCACTATAGGGCTAGCATCATGAGTACTTCACGAGGTGTCACCCTCGGTACTCGATAGTAACATTGTAGAGTCGTACAACTAAGGGGAGTGCGGTGATGTGAGGGGTCTGGCTTGTCGGTCGGTTGACCGGGTCTTCGAGTCTTCGAGTCGTCGGGTCATCGATGAAGAAGTAGGGGCAACTGGGACTAAGGGGTCACTTGGGATTCACTAACCAACCTATACTTAAGCAATTGGTATGATTGCATGTATAGTAGGAGTTCATCAAAAACAGGCTATGCATCAGAATAGGAGCTAACTAATACAGTAGCAAAAATCTAATGCAAGAATAAGAGGGAAAGAAATAGGCGTTATCGGAATGCTCAAGGGGGGTTGCTTGCCTTGCTGCTTTGCGGCAAAAGGCTGATCGTTAGGCGCGTAGTCGTACCCGGCAACAGCGTCAGTCTCAGGGTCTACCAGAGAGAAGAGGGGGGAAGAACCAATAAATATAAAGCACAGATGCAATCATAATGCATGACATGGCAATATGCAGGGCCAGACATGCACTAACGCAGTATTATACGTCGCAGACGGGTCAGAAGAATATGTAACGATATTTTCCGGGTCTCGGGCTACTACCGCACTGATGAAATTGATGGAAAAGTTCCATGTTTGCTATGCTAGAGCCATGCGACAGACTGACGGTAAGCGTATTCGGATTCGTGGAATTTTCTGATCAACTTTCATGTATAAATTATTTGCATCCGAGTTATGGATTATTTTATATTAATTTTTAAAGTTTGATTAATATTCTAGAATTAAAAACAGATTAAATTAAATCAATCAATTGCATTATGACATCAGCATGATGTCGTGCTGACATTAGTAGTCAACGGTGATAGTTGACTGGTCAAACTGACCAGTGGGCCCCTGTTGTCAGTGACACATGTTTAATTAAGGTTTAATTAATAATAATTAATTTAATTAAAGGGGGTGGGACCCACGTGCCACACACTGATTAAAACTAATTAATTAACAGATAGTTCATTACTCTAATTAACCTTAATTAAGTTAATTAACCATTTAATTAATTAAACTCATTATCTATTTAATTATCTATTTTATTTATTATTTTATTTTGTTTTTGTTTTTACAGGGCGTGGGCCCCGGTTGTCATTGGGCCAGGGGCTAGTGGGGAGTAGCCCCGCTAAGCAAGGCAGAGCCAACCGGCTCGGACCCGAGGCCATGCGATGGGGCGGGGCGCCGGTGTGGCCACCGATGGTGACGAGCTGGGCTGCGGGGGCCGGCGGAAGTGCGGGGCCGCGGCGATGGGAGCTACCGGCGGTGGGGGGGCTAACGGGGTGGGGCCGCGGGGGGGGGGGGGAGGCTCGGCCTCGACCCAAGGGAAGGGGGTTTCATTTTCCTTTTTTAATAAAACTTTCTTTTCCCCTTTTTTAAAAAGTTTCTGTTATAAATACTACAGTTAGGAAAAACTAACCCAAAAATATGTCAAATGGCCCAATATTACAACTGTAATATTAGACAATAGCATAAAAGGTTTGAAGGCCGTTTGGAATTATTTAAAAACTTTAGAATTAAAAAGGGCATTTAATAATTGTTTTGCCCACTGTTCTAAATACTTTGTGGCACGAAAACAATTGCAAGAGTTGTGGGTGGCATTTTTAGAAATGCCTAGTGAATATTTGAAATCTATTCTTGATTTTTATTCACAGGTTTGCAAAACTTTTGAATCCACTTTTCAAAATGAATTGGAATTGCAAAGGAATTGAATTGAGCTTTGATTCCAAAAGTGAACACACATGGATTAGCAAAAGCATTAGCATAATCTTGGCCATCACTATAGCTTAATTACAATGATCACTAGCTTGAAAGCTATTGTTGTAGGAGAACTCAGCATACGGGAGAGATTCCTCCCATTTCTTGCCAAAAGAAATGACACAAGCTCGAAGCATGTCTTCGAGAATCTGATTGACTCTTTCAACTTGTCCCTGGGATTGAGGGTGAAAAGCGGTGCTGAAGGACAAATGAGTTCCCATAGCTTCCTGGAAACTTGCCCAGAATCTTGAAGTGAATAAACTGCCATGGTCTGAACTAATCACCAATATAATACCATAGAGGGAAACAACTCTGGACATGTAAAGATCTGCTAGCTGACTAGCAGTAATAGTTTTCTTGATAGCTAGAAAATGTGCAACTTTGGACAGTCGATCAATGACGACAAGAATAGCAACATTACCCTTCTGCAACCTGGGAAAACTAGTGACGAAGTCCATTTAAACATGATCCCATTTCCATTCAGGAATAGAAATAGGTTGCATAGTTCCAGCAGGCTTTTGGTATTCTGCCTTGATCCGACGGCAAATGTCACATTCTGAAACATAGCGAGCAATGTCTCGTTTCATATTTGACCACTAGAACCTTTGACGGATGTCTCGGTGCATCTTGGTACTACCCGGATGAATAGACAACGGAGTATCATGAGCTTCTTTCAGTATTCTATCAGTCATATTCAGGGTTTCCCGTTTTGTTGGAACGAATAAGCGTCCCTTGAAGTACACAACACCATCATCAGCAACGGTGAAACATGAGGGCTTACCTTCCGCCAGATAGTATTTAATCTTTTCGACTTCGTCGTCATAGCCCTGCATTCTTTTGATACAACCCATAAGATCTGGTTCAACAACTAGGTTACTCAAGGAACCATGGTTAACAACACGAAGGTTCATCTTGCGGTTCTCTTCAGGAGGGGGAACGAGATAACCCCGAGGAACAATATGGAGGTTCAGCTTGCGGAATTCTTCTTGAAGAAGGGGGTGAACCTTGTGAACCTAAAGGTGGTTGTAGTATGAATTGCAGCTCAAAGCATCAGACATTACATTCGCCTTGCTAGGTGTATAAGAAATTCCCACATTGTAATCTACTATGTGCTCCATCCATCTCTGTTGACGGAGATTCAAATCTGGCTGAGTAAACAAGTACTTCAGACTTTGGTGATCGGTGTAGATCTCGCAACGATTACCAACAAGGTATTGTCGCCACTCTTTTAGTGCATGAATTACTGCAGCAAGTTCAAGGTCATGAACTGGGTAGTTCTCTTCATGAGGACGCAACTAACGAGTGGCATAAGCAACCACTCTGCGCTCTTGCATTAGGACACAACCTATTGCCTGACGCGAAGCATCACAATAAATGACAAAGTCCTTATGAGTATCCGGGGAGCAAGCACTGGGGCAGACGTCAACTTGTCTTTAAGTGCCTAAAAGCACTCCTGATATTTTTCTGTCCACTCATACTTAACACCTTTGTGAAGCGGATTGGTTAAGGGCCAATCTTGGAGAAGTTCTCGACGAATCGACGGCAATAGCTGGCGAGTCCGAGAAAACTTCTGACTTGCTTGACATTCTTCGGGGGTGTCTAGTCAAGAATAGCCTAAACTCGTTCAGGGTTGACCACAATACCATCCTTGAAGATCACATGACCAAGGTAGGTTACTTCATCCATCCAAAACTCACACTTGGAATACTTGGCATATAGCTGGTGTTCCCGAAGTCTTTCCAATACAAGACGAAGATGTTCAACATGCTCTTCTTTATTCTTGGAAAATACCAGAATATCATCCAGATAAAACATGATGAATTTGTCGAGGTAGTCCATGAAGATATAATTCATTAAATGAGAGAAGGTTGCTGGAGCATTGGTTAAACCGAAAGACATGACGGTGTACTCGTATGAACCAAAACGAGTAACAAATGCGGTCTTCGGAATATCCTCCTCGCGAACACGGATCTGATGGTATCCCAACCTCAAGTTGAGCTTAGAGAAAAATTGAGGCACCAGCAAGTTAATCATACAAATCATTGATCCGAGGAAGTGGATATTTGTTCTGAATTGTAGCTTGGTTGATTGGTCGATAATCCTGGACTAGACGGTTTGTCCCATCCTTCTTCTTAACAAAGAGAGAAGGTGCTCCCCAAGGAGAGGAACTTGGATGAATGAAACCCAGCCATAGCGAATTGTCAATTTCTTGTTTAAGTTCAAGAAGTTCATGTGGTGGCATCTTATACGGACGCTTGGCTATAGGAGTGGTACCACGTACCAAGTCGATGACAAACTCGACAACTCTAGCAAGGGGAATCCCTAGAAGTTCTTCCGGAAAAACATCCTGGAAATCCCAGACAACTGGAATGTTTTCAATCCCCTCAAGAGGTGACTCATTTAAAGCATTCATGGCATATAGTCGGGCTTCAGCATCTCGAACAAGATGAGCATGGTAGGTGACTATCTCATTCGAAGGGGACAGGAGGTGGACAGTTTTGGTGGCACTAATGACCGAAGCAGTATGTGCTTTCAACCAATCCATTCCGAGAATGAGGTCGATCTTGGAAGACTTCAATATAATGGGGGAAGCATGGAATCCTAGTCATTCTATTTCAATGGGGAAATCGTGACAAACCATGGAGGTTCGACACTGGCCCGCGAGGGTGTTTACCATTATTGGAATGCTCATCTCCTCATACTTAATGCCATGCATGTATGCAAAATCTTCAGACATAAAAGAATAAGATGCTCCTGTATCAAACAATATAGAAGCTGGTACTGAGTTGACAAGAAGAGTACCCATCACAATAGCAGGCTAGTCTTGAGCTTCATTCAGTTCAGCATTGTTAGCTTGAGCACGACCCTGAGCAGGCATGGCGTTGTTGTTGCGGGACTGGTTGGAAGGCAGTGCAAGTTGATTCCGATTCTGCCTGCAGTCTGTGGCATGGTGTCCTGGACGACCACACTTGAAGCACATTCCATCCTCAGGACGAGAAGGGGGAACAAGAGCTCGTGGTGGCGGAGCTGGGAGCCTCGGCTGCCTAGGTGGGGGTGGAGGCAGACGAGGTGCAACATAGGACGACCTTGGAGCAGAAGCGGGTGCATGGTACATGTTGTGGGGAATCTAGATCTTGCGCTTCTGACTTGCTGAGCCCGAAGATGAGCCCATGTCACGGTTGCACTTGCTGCTATACTTGTAGTCCTGCAGACATGTTTCCACTATAATGGACTTGTTCACCAAGGTGGCAAAGTTGTCAAAGTCCTGAACAAGGAGTGCCAGTTTGATATCAGGGTGGAGACCTTCACGGAACTTCTTCTGCCTACGAGCATCAGTTGCAACGTCTTCTTTAGCATAGCAAGATAAGTCCAGAAATTCCTGCTGATAAGCATCCACGGTCTTGTTGCCCTGGACGAGATTGCGGAACTCACGCTTCTTCTTGTCCATCATTCCCTGAGGAATATGGCGAGCACGGAATGCAGCTTGGAACTCCGGCCAGGTGATGATTGTCCCAACAGACTGTGAGCGCCTGTGACTGTCCCACCATTGAGCAGCGGGACCCTTCATAAAGTACGAGGCAAAGGTGACATAGCTAGCCACTGGGGTGCCTAAAGATTCTATCTCATAAGTGATGTCACGGAGCCAGTCATCTACGTCAAGCGGCTGAGTTGAGCTGCGGTAGATCGCAGGGTTGAGGCGCATGAAGTCTTGCAAAGTCATTGGGGCTGGCTGTTGATTCATGTTCGACCTTGGGATCTGGTCCATAAGCCCTTGCATAAACTGACGATTCAGTTCAAATTGCTGCATCGTACTAGCCATGTATTCAGGTGGCGGTGGGTGGTCAGCCGCACCACGACCATGACCAGCAGACCTAACCATTCTGTCAAAACAATTAACAGTGGTATTTTAGCATTGAGTATTGCAAAGACAAAGAGTCATTTATGAAGTAAATTGCTCAATGAAGGAAGTGCAATAGATATGACATAGTAGTTCGAATTCAACATACGAATCCATACATAGGACTATTACAAACCATAAGTCCGTTACAACATAGACGATAGGTCCGGCATGAAATTAGTCTATATAACTAGGCGGCACGCAAGCACATGATAGAGGGATACAACAACGGACATAGCAAAAAGCTACATCAACATCGGGGACAACGAAAGAACCCACAAAACTGTAGATGACCCTGAATGTGGAACCTGGTGGCAAGGTCCTGCATCCCGTGCATAGCCTGATGCAGAATCTGCATATTAAGCAGGAGCGCAGGTCCACGTGCCGGAGTACGACCTCCAACAGCAGGCCACTCAAGACCTGGAGGAAACTCAGTCTGAGGCAGGTAAAGGGTGTACTCTGGATGTATCCCCGCGGTGACTGCTGGCAACAAATGCTCCATAGCCCGATAAAGACGAGCACGGGTGGCGTACAACTCGACGTTAAGAGCCCTACAGTGCGATCCAATGCCTCAATGTATTGAACCATAACATGTGGGTCGTAACGACGACTCACGTAGGGTGCAGACAACAGTGTAGGACCGGTCGTTGCGCTGCCGTGCGAAAGTGGTCGAGACCTCAGCGTCGGCGGCAGTATCAACTCCAGCAGGAACATACAGAATGTATCTGTATGCCGTCTCCTCCAAACAAGAGTTCGCTGCACGGAGACGAACAATAGCAGCATAAGCAACATCTTGTACTGCCATTTCAACAGTCACTCCAATGCCACAGAAGGTGTGCAACTCAGTGATGGAGAGGTCATGTCGATCCCAGATAACCATCTCAGCCTCATACTGTTCCTGGTTGAACTCACGGTAGTCCTCATAAACAGTGTACTCGGGGTACCAGCGATATCCTACCTTCTTCAAGAGGTCGACCAGAATGGCCGGGAACCTAGTCATATCGTGCGCGAAGGTCAGACGAATGATCTGCCTACCGAGACGCATCTGTAACAGGAAGATTTAAGATGTCAAATGATAGTGTGTGCATTATAACTTCAAAGGAAACAATTGTCGACGAAAAAATCTCCGGTCGATGTGATCACGAGAACCTAATGTTAGCAAAATCTTTAACTGAAAGAGGAGAGAGAGTAGAACCTAGAGTATAGTCGAGGAATAAAAGATCCTAATACCACCCGGTTGAGATGTGGGCCCATAAGCCACACAACTATGTTAGTAAAAGTTTTTCAAGTACTAGACTCAACTTCGGCCAAGGAGTTGGAAAGGGGGCTACCTATAGGCAGTCGGCTCTGATACCAACATGTGACTCCCCCAATTTTGACCATACGCTAAACATACACGCAATGCGTACGACGAAGATTAGGGACTCACTGATTGATATCACAACACAACACTAGACACAAATTAAAGTCATACAACTTCATATTACAAGCCAGGGGCCTCTATGGCTCGAATACAAAGCTCGACAAGCACGAGTGAGCGGAAGCAAATAATATCTGTGTACAGACATAAGTTAAACAAGTTTTGCCTTAAGAAGGCTAGCACAAACATAACAACGGATCGAAAGAGGCGAGGCCTCCCGCCTGGGAACCTCCTATCCTACTGCTGGTCGGGGGCCGCCTCCACGTAGTAGTAGGCTCCTGCGGTGGTGTGGTAGTCATCTCCGGCGTACTTCATCTCCTGGGCTCCATCATCTGAACGTAGAATCGTAATGAGGGGGAAAGAGAAGGCAAAGCAGCGGTGAGTACTCATCCAAAGTACTCGCAAGACTGACATCAGAACTATACTAAATACGCATCATTATCAAGGGGAGGGGTTATATCTGGGTTGACTGCAGAAAGCAAGAATTGGGGGGAAGGCCTAGTCTTATCAAAGACTAGCATCTTCAGCATCTTGCAGCATTAGAAGAGAGTAGACTGGTAACTCACATATAGCAATATTTTATTGTAGCAATTTTATTAAGTAACCATGCCCAGAGATTCTTCCTCGATTCCCTGCGAGGAAGCAATCCCAGAGCCAACATTCATTTCAATTTAAAGTCACAATTATAGTTGTAGAAGGTCAAGGTACAACTCCAAGTCGTCCTGTTACCGTGGACACGACTATTCGAATAGATGAATTCATCTCTGTAAGGGTGCACCGCATTTCCAACACGCTTGATCCCTTCCGCCGGACACACTTTCGTGGGTAATGCCCGGCCTCGAGATCCAAAACGTCGTCGCCCCACCTAGGCTCAACAAAGAGGCCAGCCCGTCGGTCTAAATCCTAAGCACGCAGGTTCGTGGGCCCACTTGCCCTTGCACTCCTGCACGATGCGAACGCGGACGGAAGCAGACCTTGTACACTCAGTCCGGGAGTTGTACCTTCCAGCCCAATCCGGCGCACGCCACTCCATTGCTGACGTCCGTAGAGCTTCGGCTGATACAACGACGCTGAGTACCCATAACTTCTCTCACGTGAAGGTTTGGTGCGTAAAAGGTCGAACGACCAACTCAAATCAAATACCCAACCCATTAGCATTTTATTAATGTGGGGCAAGCGCGACCCATAAGGTGCGGTCCCATCACCCCGTCTCGAGGATGTGTGGCAAAGGCCTCTCTCGCTAGTCCACGCCTCAACATCAACAAACCATGGGTACCCCTTAGGGCCGACCCATCACCAACATGTATATGTAACCAGGTCATAGTAACTGTGTGTATGAAACATCAAGATGGGAACTGAGGCATCACCCTCAAAGGTCCCCGTTTGGTGTAACCGTCAAGGTGGGCATGGAGGAATCACCCTCAAAGGTCCCACACTCGAGGGGTTGCACGACAGAGACATCATCGGGAATGGTGAAGGATGAATCACCCTCGATAACCACGACTGACTAGCTGCACTACAGGGCTAGCATCATGAGTACTTTACGAGGTGTCACCCTCGGTACTCGATAGTAGCACTGTAGAGTCGTACAACTAAGGGGAGTGCGGTGATGTGAGAGGTCTGGTTTGTTGGTCTGTTGACCGAGTCTTCGGGTCTTTGAGTCGTTGAGTCGTTGGGTCATCGATGAAGAAGCTGGGGCAACTGGGACTAAGGGGTCACTAGGGATTCACTAACCAACCTATACTAAGCCGTTGGTATGATTGCAGGTATAGTAGCAGTTCATCAAAAACAGGCTATGCATCAGAATAGGAGCTAACTAATAAAGTAGCAAAAATCTAATGCAAGAATAAAAGGGAAAGGAATAGGCGATATCAAAATGCTCATGGGGGGTTGCTTGCCTTGCTGCTCTTTGGCAAAAGGCTGATCGTCACGCGCGTAGTCGTACCCGGCAACAGGGTCAATCTCGGGGTCTACCGGAGAGAAGAGGGGGGGAAGAAACAATTAAATATAAAAGCACAAATGCTATCATAATGCATGACATGGCAATATTCAGGGCTAGGCATGCACTAATGTAGTATTATACATCGCAGACGGGTCGGAAGAATATCTGACGATATTTTCCGGGTCTCGAGCTACTACTGGACATATGAAATTGATGGAAAAGTTCCATGTTTGATATGCTAGAGGCATGTGACAGACTAACGATTAGCGTATTCAAATTCATGGGATTTTTTTATCAACTTTCATGTATAAATTATTTTCATCCGAGTTACGGATTATTTTATATTAATTTTTAAAGTATTATTAATATTCTGGAATTAAAACATATTAAATTAAATCAATCAATTGCATTATGACATCAACATGATGTCATGTTGACATCAGCAGTCAACAGTGACAGTTGACTGGTCAAACTAACCAGTGGGCCCCTGTTGTCAGTGACACTTGTTTAATTAAGGTTTAATTAATATTAATTAATTTAATTAAAGGGGGTGGGACCACCTGTCATACACTGATTAAAACTAATTAATTAATAGAGAGTTAATTACTCTAATTAACCTTAATTAAGTTAATGGACTAATTAATTAATTAATTAAACTCATTATCTATTTTATTTATTATTTAATTTTAATTTGTTTTTACAGGGCGTGGGCCCCGGTTGTCATTGGGCCAGGGGGGCTTGTGGGGAGTAGCCTCGCTAAGCAAGGGAGAGCCAACCGGCTCGGGCCCGAGGCCATGCGGTGGGGCGGGGCGCCGGCGTGGCCACCGCCGGCGACGAGCTGGGTTGCGGGGGCCGGCGGAAGTGCGGGGCCACGACAGTGGGTGGGGGGGGGCTAACGGGGTCGGGCAGCCGGCGAGCGCGAGGCATGGCGGGGCGGGGCCGCAGCGGCGGCGGCGATACGGGGCCACAGGGGGGGGAGGCTGTCCTCGACCCAATGGAAGGGAGGTTTCCTTTTCCTTTTGAATAAAACTTTATTTTCCCCTTTTTTAAAATTTTCTATTATAAATACTACAGTTAGGAAAAACTAACCCAAAAATATGTGAGATCGCTCAATATTACAACTGTAATATTAGACAATAGCATAAAAGGTTTGAAGGCCGTTTGAATTATTTAAAAACTTTATAATTAAAAAGGGCATTTAATAATTGTTTTGCCCACTGTTCTAAATACTTTGTGGCACCAAAACAATTGCAAGAATTGTGGGTGGCATTTTTAGAAATGCCTAGTGAACATTTGAAATCTATTCTTGATTTTTATTCACAGGTTTGTAAAACTTTTGAATCCACTTTTCAAAATGAATCGGAATTGCAAAGGAATTGAATTGAGCTTTGATTCCAAAAGTGAACACACATGGATTAGCAAAAGCATTAGGATAATCTTGGCCATCACTGTAGCTTAATTACAATGATCACTGTAGCCAAAATCCAGGGTGTCACAATGGTCCCCCGGTACTCTCCCGGCACTCCCGGTACACTATCGATAAGCCCGAAACTTTTCTGGTGACCACAACAGGAAATCCTATATATCAATATTTACCTCTGGACCATTCTGGAGCTCCTCGTGACATCCTAAATCTCATCTAGGACTCCGAACAACCTTCGGTCACCACCATACATAACTCTACGCTACCAAAATGTCACCGAACCTTAAGTGTGAAGACCCTGCGGGTTTGAGAACTATGTAGACATGGCCGAGACACCTCTACGGTCAATAACCAATAGCGGGACCTGGATGCCCATATTGGTTCCTACATATTCGACAAAGATCTTTATCGGTCGAACCTCTATGTCAAGGATTCAGTTAATCCCGTATGTTGTTCCCTTTGTTCTTCAGTGTGCTACTTGTCCAAGATTCGATCGTCCGTATCTCTATACCTAGTTCAATCTCGTTACCGGCAAGTCTCTTCACTCATTTCATAATACAAGATCCCGTGGCTAACACTTAGTCACATTGCTTGCAAGGCTTATTGTGATGTTGTATTACCGAGTGGGCCCTGAGATACCTCTCCTTCACACGGAGTAACAAATCCTAGTTTTGATCCATGCCAACTCAATAGACACCCTCGGAGATACTTGTAAAGCACCTTTATAGTCACCCAGTTACGTTGCGACGTTTGATACACACAAGGTACTCCTCCAGTGTCAGTGAGTTGCATGATCTCATGGTCATAGGAACAAATACTTGACATGCAGAAAACTGTAGCAATAAACTGACACGATCATATGATACGTTTATAGTCTGGGTCTTGTCCATCACATCATTCTCCTAATTATGTGACCCCATTATCAAATGACATCTCATGTCCATGGCTAGGAAACCTTGACCATCTTTAATCAACGAGCTAGTCTACTAGAGCCATACTAGGGACATAGTGTTGTCTATATACCCACACATGTATTTAGTTTCCAATTAATACAATTATAGCATGGATAATAAACGAATATCACGAACAAGGAAATATAATAATAACCAATTTATTATTGCCTCTAGGGCATATTTCCAACAGTCTCCCACTTGCACTAGAGTCAATAATCTAGTTCACATCACCATGTGGTTTACATTGTTGCGAATCTAACACCTAATGAGTTCTGGGGTTCGATCATGCTTTGCATGTGAGAGAGGTCTTTAGTCAACGGGTTTGCGACATTCAGATCTATGTTTTCTTTGCAAATCTCTATGTCATATTGTAGATACTGCTACCACGCCCCATTTGGATCTACTCCAAATGGTTGCTCCACTATACGTATTCGGATTGCTATTAAGAGTCATCTGGATTGGTGTTAAAGCTTGCACCAACGTAACCTTTTGCGAGGAACTCTCTATCACCTCCATAGTTGAGAAATATTTCCTTAGTCCTCTAGTTACCAAGGATAATTTTGACCGTTGTCCAGTGATCCACTCGTGGATCACTCTTGTACCCCTTGACAGACTCATGGCTAGGCACACACAGGCGTGGTACACAACATGGCATACTATATAGAGCCTATGGCTAAGGCATAAGGGATGACCTTCATCCTTTCTCTTTCTTCTGCCGTGGTCGGGCTTTGGGCCTCACTCAACTCCACACCTTACAAATCAGGCAAGAATTCCTTTTTTGACTGATCCATTTTGAACTCTTTCAAAATCTTGTCAAGGTATGTACTCATTGAAAGTCTTATCAAGCGTCTTGATTTATCTCTATAGATCTCGATGCCCTACAATTAAGTAGCTTTATCCAGGTTTTCCTTTGAAAAACTCATGTCAGACAACCCTTTATGCTTTCCAGAAATTCTTCATTATTTCTGATCAACAATATGTCATCCACATATACTTATCAGAAATTCTATAGTGCTCCCACTCACTTTCTTGTAAATACAAGTTTCTCATAAACCTTGTATAAACCCAGAAAACTTTGATCACCTCATCAAAGTGTATGTTCCAACTCCGAGATGCTTGCTCCAGTCCATAGAAGGATCATTGGAGCTTGCACACCTTTTAGCATCCTTAGGAGTGACAAAACCTTCTGGTTGTATCTCATACAACCTTTCCTCAAGGAAGGAACGATGTTTTGACATACATCTGCCATATTTCATAATTGAAAAACACAACAACTGCTAACATAATTCCAACAGACTTCTAGCATCGCTACGGGTGAGAAAGTCTCATCATAGTCAACTCCTTGAACTTGGCGGAAACTTCTTTGCAACAAGTCGAGCTTTATAAATGGTGACATTCACCATCAGCGTTCGTCTTCATTTTAAAAAACCATTTGTACTCAACGGCCTGTCGTTCAACGAGCAAATGTACCAAATTCCACACTTGGTTTTCATACATGGATCCTTCCCCGGATTTCATGGCTCCTAGCCATTTGTTGGAATGCGGGCCCATCGTCACTTCTCCATAGCTTGTAGGCTCATCGTTGTCCAACAACATGACCTCTAAGACATGGTTACCATACCACTCAGGAGCAATACATGCCCTTGTCGACCTACAAGGTTTGATAGTAACTTGATCCGAAGCTTCATGATCATCATCATCAACTTTCTCTTCAACTGACGTAGGCTCCATAGAAACATCTTTCTGCGCTGCGCTACTCTCTAGTTGAAGCAAAGGTTCAACAACCTTGTCAAGTTCTATCTTCCTCCCACTCAATTCTTTCGAGAGAAACTCTTTCTCGAGAAAGGCGTTTAGCAACAAACACTTTGTGCTTGGATATAAGATAGAAGGTTTACCCAACTGTTACGTTAGGGTATTCTAGAAGATGCATTTGTCCACTTTGGGTTCGAGCTCATTAGGTGAAAACCCTTTTTCACATAAGCATTGCAACCCCAAACATCAAGAAATGATAGCTTAGGTTTCTGTCAAACCAAATTCATACGGTGTCATCTCAACGGACTTAGATGGTGCCCTATTTTAAAGTGAATGTAGTTGCCTCTAATGCATAACCCCAAAATAATAGTGGCAAATCGATAAGAGACATCATAGTTCGCACCATATCTAATATAGCACGACTATGACATTCGGACACACCATCACACTATGTTGTTCCAGGTGGCATGAGTTGTGAAACAACTTCCACATTGTCTTAAGTTGTATACCAAACTTGTAACTCAGGTATTCTCCTCCATGATCATATCATAGACATTTTATCTTCTTGTCACGATGATCTCAAACTTCACTCTGAATTTGCTTGAACTTTTCAAACGACTCAAACTTGTGTTTCATTAAGTAAATATACTCATATCTACTCAAATCATCAATGAAGGTAAGAAAACAATGATATCCACCGTATGCTATGACACTCATTGGACCGCATACATCAACATGTATTATTTCCAATAAGTCACTTGCCCGTTCCATCATATTCGAAAACGGGCTCTTAGTCATCTTGCCCAAGAGGCACGGTCTGCATTCCTGAACCGATTCGAAATCGAATGAGTCCAAAGATCCATTAGCATGGAGTTTCTTCATGCGCTTTACACCAATATGACATTTAGCGACAGTGCCACAAGTATGTGGTACTAACATTATTAACTTTGTATCTTTTGGCATCAATGTTATGAACATGTGTATTACTACGATCAAGATTCAACAAACCATTCTAATTGGGTGCATGACCAGTGAAGGTCTTATTTATGTAAACAAAATAACCATTATTCTCTAACTTAAATGAATAACCGTATTGGAATAAACATGATCTAATCACGTTCATGCTCAACGCAAACACCAAATAACATTTATTTAGGTTCGACACTAATACCGAAGGTAGAGAGAGCGTGCGATGTTGATCACATCAACCTTGGAAACATTTCCAACACACATCGTCACCTCACCCTTAGCTAGTCTCCGTTTATTCCGTAGCTATTATTTCGAGTTACTAACATTTAGCAACCGAATCGGTATCCAATACTCAGGTGCTACTAGGACTACTAGAAAAGTACACATCAATAACACGTATATCTAATATACTTTTGTCGATGTTGCCAGCCTTTTTATCTACCAAGTATCAAGGGTTGTTCCGCTTCAGCAACCATTCTCCTCATAATAGAAGCACTTAGTCTCGGGTTTGAGTTCAACTTTGGTTTTCTTCACTAGAGCAGCAACTGACTTTCCATCCATGAATTTTCCCTCCTAGCCCTTGCCCTTCTTGACACTAGTGGTTTCACTAACCATCAACACTAGATGCTCCTTCTTGATTTCTACCTTCGTGGTGTCAAATACCGCGAATAGCTTAGAGATCATTATTACCATCCCTGACATTTTATAGTTCATCACGAAGTTCTAGTAGCTTAGTGACAATGACTTGGAGAACTATATCAATCACTATCTTATCTGGAAGATCAACTCCCACTCGATTCAACTAATTGTAGCACCCAGATAATCCGCGCACATGCTCAACGATTGAGCTATTCTCCTTCATCTTGCAGGCAAAGAATCTTGTTGGAGGTCTCATACCTCACAACACGGGCACGAGCCTAAGATCCCAATTTCATCTCTTAGAACATCTTATATGTTCCGTGACGTTCAAAACATTTTGGAGCCTCAATTCTAAGCCGTAATGCATGACGCACTAAACGGTTAAGTAGTAATCGGTGTTGGGGAACGTAGTAATACTTCAAAAAAATCCTACATATCACCAAGATCAATCTAGGAGATGCTAGCAATGAGAGAGAGGGAGTGCATCTTCATATCCTTGAAGATCGCTAAGCGAAAGCATTGCAAAGAACGCGGTTGATAGAGTCGTACTCGCGGCGATTCAAACCGCGGAAGATCCGATCCAAGCGCCGAACGGGCAGCGCCTCCACGTTCAACACACGTATAACCCGGGGACATCTCCTCCTTATTGATCTAGCAAGGGGGGAGGATAAGTTGAGGGAGAGCTCCGGCAACACGACGACATGGTGGCGGTGGAGCTCGTGGTTCTCCGACAAAGCTTCGCTAAGCACTACGAAGGAGGAGGAGGTGTAGGAGGGGGAAGGGATGTGCCAGGGGCAAGGGGTACAAATCCCATGCGCCTCCCCACTATATATAGTGGTGGAGGGGGCTGGTTTCTTGCCCTCCAAGTCCATTGGGGCGTTGGCAAAGGTGGGAGGAAAGAAATCCCATCCTTTCCCATCCCCACCGATTGTTATCCCCCTTTTTAGGGATCTTGATCTTATTCCTTCGGGATATGATCTTATTTCTTCTAAGGGGGATCTTGGTTCGCCTTGACCAGGGGTGTGGAGCCTTGCCCCCACTACCCACGTTCATATGGGTCCCCATGCAGGTGGTCCCCACTCCAGAACCTTCTAGAACCTTCCCGGTACAATACTGAGAAATCCCGAACATTTTCCGGTGGCCAAAATAGGACTTCCCATATATAAATATTTACCTCCAGACCATTCTGGAACTCTTCATGACGTCTGAGATCTCATCCGGGACTCCAAAAAACTTTCGGTAAACACATACAATTTCCATTACAACTCTAGCGTCACCGAACCTTAAGTGTGTAGACCCTACGAGTTCGGGAACCATGCAGAAATGATCGAGACACCTCTCCGCCCAATAACCAATAGCGAGATATGGATACCCATATTGTCTCCCACGTGTTCCATGATGATCTCATTGGATGAACCACGATGTCGGGGATTCAATTAATCCCGTATACAATTCCCTTTGTCCATCGGTATCTTACTTGCGCGAGATTCGATCGTCGGTATCCCCATACCTTGTTCAATCTCGTTACCGGCAAGTCTCTTTACTCGCTCCGTAACACATGATACCATGACTAACTCCTTAGTCACACTAAGCTCATTATGATGATGTATTACCGAGTGGGCCTAGAGATACCTCTCCATCACAGAGAGTGACAAATCCCAGTCTCGATTCATGCCAACCCAATAGACACTTTCGGAGACACCTGTAGTGCACCTTTATAGCACCTAGTTACGTTGTGACATTTGATACACCCAAAGCATTCTTACAGTATCCGGTAGTTGCACAATCTCATGGTCTAAGGAAATGATACTTGACATTAGAAAAGCTCTAGCAGATGAACTGCACGATCTTGTGCCATGCTTAGGATTGGGTCTTGCCCATCACATCATTCTCCTAATGATGTGATCCCGTTATCAACGACATCCAATGTCCATGGTTAGGAAACCATGACCATTTATTGATCAACGAGCTAGTCAACTAGAGGCTCACTAGGGACATGGTATGTTTTTTTAAGTGAAACCATGACCATCTATTGATCAACGAGCTAGTCAACTAGAAACTCTTTCTGAAGAAAGGACCCGTTTTAGCAACAAACATTTTGTGCTTGGATCTAAGATAGAAGGTTCACCCAACTGCTACATTTGGCTATTCTATGAAGATGCATTTGTCCGCTTTGGGTCTGAGCTTATTAGGTGAAAACCCTTTTTCACATAAGTGTCGCATCCCCAAACATTAAAAAATGACAGCTTAGGTTTCTGCCAAACCAAAATTCATACGGTGTCATCTCAACGGACTTAGATGGTGCCCCTTTTTAAGTGAATGTAGTTGTCTCCAATGCGTAACCCCAAAACAATAGTGGTAAATTGATAAGAGACATCATAGTACACACCATATCCAATAGAGCACGACTATTGTTGGGGATATAACCCCGTGGTGAGACCCGCCCAGGTGGGGCCGGGTCATACTTGGCGGCTCATAAGCTAGACCAAGGATGGGCCTCGAGACATAAGCCTAGTCATATGGCGGTTCACCAAGATGGGCCAAGGCGAGGCCCAGACAAGGAAGGCAAGAAGACCCGGGCGGATAAGCCGCCCGGAGATGGCTTGCTCAGGAAGGCAAGATGACATAGAGATAGAGTCGGACACATAGTAAGAGTCGGTATGAGACTTGTGTAACCCGTGGTCTTGACCTCCTTTATAAAGGCGAGACCCGGGGCGACTTAGATAGAAAACCAACTAATCGAGAACTAGGTCAAGCGAATCCACTCCCTTGTAATCGATACTCCAATCAATACAACACAAGCAGGACATAGGCCTTTACCTCTTCTTGAGGGGCTGAACCTGGGTAAACTCGTGTCCTTCGACCCAACCAACCCCTTTGAGTCCATCACCTTAGCGATGGCCTCGAATCTAAGTCCCTGGACATCTTTCATGACAAAACCATGATAGTTGGCGCCCACTGTGGGCTAGAGCTCGGTGGTGTTGAGTTCTCAATGGGCTCTCTCCCAGGGATCGAGGGATATGTGATCGGAAGGATGAACAAAAGTCGCCGCGGCCGGCTCTACATTGATGACGTTGGCTGGGGTCCCAATGCCGACTCTGTAGGGTCCGGGTTCCGGGTTCCCTTCGGTGGAATCCACGTCTTCATCGGCAAAATCGGCGGATCTACACCTAGGCCAGACGTCTGCACCGACATCGTCATGCCGGCTCGGCACGTGCAACCCGTCCGACACGTGCAACCCGCCCGTGTTAACCCGGGCAGGAAGCATGTTTTCATTGGCTTCACTCAAGGTATGGATCTTGAGGCTTCTAAGTCGCAGGAGACCCTCATCTGTTCAAAGGATGGATCTTCGAGTGGAGAGGCAGAATCAATCTACCAACTTCACGATGGTGGGCTCAGGGGCTACGACGAGCCTTACCTCGAGTCGGAGCGGTCTGAGCCGGACGATCATGTGTTACCGACTCATGCGGCCGTGTTCATGGCGAGAACAAAGCCAGGCACAAGCGGTGCGGCCGCCGGGGCAGCATACACGGGGGCTGACCCACGACCGACTTAGGTTCTTCTGGATCTGATGAACGAGCTCACAGCCCTGTTGGCAACTGAAGTCACGCCTGACAATCAAGCCGCTCGGAACTTGGAGATCACGAGACTGAAGGATCAGATGGCGGAGGTCCAACAGAGGATCGACGCGTTAAAAGCTCAGATGGACGCAGAGGCAGAGTGCCTTAAGATGGATGCTTTCCGCCTGGAGCTGGAACAACAGTTGGCAGCCGCGGTGTGGTGGATGTGGCATCAATCCCACATGCTAGAGCAATATGAGGCTCGAAACCTTTTTAACATGCCAGGAACGGGTCGGACAACGGAAGCACCTAGAAGTCGGCCAACGGCTCGGCAGCAGCTTAACCTGCCCTGACGGAACTAGACCTCACCGATGGCTTTTCTGACGCCGACGGGTCACTACTCAAACCCAACGGGGAACATGGTGGAGGCAGCGACCCCGCTTGGAACAATCCCTATTCCTGATGAGGCACCTTTCGTAGAAGAGGTATGGGACACTATTGGGTACCTACGAACGATGATGGCCCAGCAAGAGAAGTATACCCACAACCGGAGTCGCATGCATTCAACCCCCCTCCCCAGCCGCAGCTTCAGCTGGTGTTATGAGTCACCGGCGGTATCTAGCAGTGATCGGCATCGGGGCCTGCCGCGAGACGACGAGGCGGCTTTGGATGCTCAGGCACTTGTAGATCGGGCGAGGGCACAACATGAGGCGGCGGCTCTGGCAGCAGCAACTCATTAAGAGCCCACACCTTCCGTCTCAGTTGGAGCGGGAGTAACCACTAGGGCCGTGGGCATACCGTGCTTGGTGCTGGCTCTGCGAAATGAGCGTCTACCGAAGGATTTCAAAGGCCCCCACAAGGTCCCAAATTACACCACGGATCTGCCCCCGGAGGCTTGGATTGAGAGTTACGAGCTGGCTATGGAGATGTTGGACGTCAACGATGCGGTGTGTGCAAAGTATTTTATCATGATGCTAGAAGGGCCGGCTCGCATGTGGTTGAAGGGTTTGCCACCCAATACCATCAATTCTTGGGCTGAGTTAAAGGCAAGGTTCATCAAAAACTTTCAAGGAACATGCAAGCAGCCCATGACGATTGTGGACTTGGATCACTGTGTACAACAGGAAAATGAGTCGGCTCATCACTGGGTCCGGCGGATTTCAACTATCATTCACTCGTCTGAGCAGATTACGGCGGCTCAAGCGCTCTTGATTCTAGAAAAGAATTGCCGCTTTACGCCTTTGAAACAGAAGCTCAACTGGCTCATGCGCACGTGTCAAGACATGGGGGAGCTCATGGCGGCTCTCACGAAATACGCCGACTCTGATAATACGAAGGATCCGGGCTCTGATGAAGAGAAGCCTGGTCAGAGTAAGAAGAACGACAATGGCAAGGTGCGACGAGCAATGGTAACCAAGGCAAGAGGAAGAACCCGGACGGTGGGTCAGAGCTGGTGGCCAACGCTAGCACGGGCAACAACCGCGCTAAGGGCAACAGAAAATTTAAGCAGCCTTTTAATAAAGGTAAGACTCCTTTTAATTTGCAGGAGATGCTCAATAAACCTTGTCCGGAGCATAGTTGACCCGAAAGACCGGCGGGTCACACGTGGGGTAATTGCCAAGTTATGCCAAGGACTACAGCTTATGAAAACATAACAAGGATGGTGGCCCGCCCGGCGGCTCAGGACCAGGCGGGTCAGGAGACGAGTTTGGGTCCGGTGGCTCAGGATCCGGCCATCACGGCCAGGGCAACCAAGGAGGACATCATCCGCACTCTGGTGGCAACAATCAGCAACAGAATAACCAGTCTGGATATCAGAGTAATCCAAAGCAGCTCAGCTCGGGTCAGTATCATGTTTTTATGACCAGCCTTGATAGGCGAGATCAGAAGTTGCGCAAGTGGGCGGTTAATGCAATCAGGCCGGCTCTACCACAATATTTGAAGTGGTCTGAGTATGATATAACTTGGAGCCGGGAGGATCGCCCGCCGCATGTTGATGACCCGGGACGGCTGGCATTGGTAGTTGCTCCCCAAGTTGGAGGCTACGTGTTTACCAAAGTGCTTATGGATGGTGGCAGTAGCATCAATATCTTGTACTACGACACTTTCCGCCGGATGAAGTTGCTCGATAAGGATCTTAAGCCGTCCTCAATAGTTTTTCACGGCGTGGTGCTGGGTAAGTCAGCTTATCCAGTGGGTGACGAATACAATTATAGGGTGGAGACCTTGTGTGTTGAGGTGGTCAAGATCAAAAGTCTGTATCATGCTCTGTTTGGACGTCCGGATTATGCCAAATTCATGGCTAGGCCTTGTTATGTGTACTTGTAGCTCAAGATGCCGGGCCTCAAAGGTACGATTATGGTGCATGGTGATCAAGAGACGGCTATTGAGTGCGAGGAAGGAGATGCGGCCTATGCAGAGTCCAGCTGTGCTGAGGCAGAGCTCAAGTTTTACAAGGAAAACGTTGACCTGGAGGACATGACTCCACTGAAAAAGCCTACCACAGAGGTTGAGCCGCCCCTCAAGTTTTCAGCGAATGATACCAAATTGGTGGATTTCAATCCGGGCGACTGATCTCAGCAGTTCACTATCGGAGCTAATATGGATCCCAAATAGGAAAGCGTGCTCATCGAATTCATCCGTGAGAATCGAGACATCTTCGCGTGGAAACCTTGTGACATGCCGGGTGTACCGAGAGAGTTCGCTGAGCACCACCTTAATGTGGATCCTAAATTCAAACCAGTCAGGCAATTTCTATGGAGGTTCAACGAGGAGAGACGCAAAGCCATTGGGGAAGAGGTAGCTAGACTTTTGGCGGCGGGTTTCATCATCGAGGTCTTTTGCCCGTAGTGGCTCGCTAACCCGGTTCTAGTGCTCAAGAAAAATGGCACTTGGCGTATGTGTGTGGACTACACGGATCTTAACAAAGCCTGTTCGGCTAACCCGTTTGCTCTCCCTCGTATTGATCAGATCATTGATGCAACGGCGGGTTGTGAGAGTTTATGCTTCCTGTATGCTTATTCTGGTTATCATCAGATCAAGATGGCAGTCAAGGACCAAGAGAAGACGGCTTTCATCACGCCTTTTGGTGCTTTCTGCTATGTATCTATGCCTTTCAGGCTCAAGAGTGCCCAGGCGACTTACCAGCGTTGCGTACAGAACTGTCTTCACAGCCAAATCGGGCGCAACGTTTATGCGTATGTGGATGATATTGTGATCAAGTCAAGAAAGAAGGAGACTCTGCATGATGACCTGAAGGAAACTTTCGACAACTTATAGGTCTACAAGATGATGCTTAACCCGGCTAAGTGTGTCTTTGGCGTTCCGGCAGGCAAGCTCTTGGGATTTCTGCTATCTGAGCGTGGCATTGAGGCTAACCCGGATAAAATCAAGGCTATCACCTCCCTGTCTGAGCCGGCATGCATCAATGATGTTCAGCGCCTGGTGGGATGAATTGCTGCGTTAAGCCGGTTTATAAGCCGCCTCGATGAGAAGGCTATCCCTTTGTACCAAATGATGAAAAAGACGGACAACTTTGTCTGGAGTACGGCGGCGGGTGAAGCATTTGAAGACCTCAAGAGACAGCTCACTGAGCCACCGGTCTTAGCTTCTCCGGTTGAGAAAGAACCTTTGCTCTTGTACGTGTCGGCTAATAATAGGGCTGTCAGCGCCACAATCGTTGTTGAGCGTAAGGAGTCACGGAAGGAATATCCAATTCAGTGGTCGGTTTACTATATCAATGAGGTCCTGACAGAATCCAAGCAGAGATATCCACATTGGCAGAAGCTGGTGTATGGGGTGTTCATGGCCAATCGCAAGCTAAAGCACTACTTCCTGGGGCACCAGATTACGGTGGTTAGCTCTGCCCCGTTGGGAGATATAATTCAAAACAGAGAAGCCACTGGCAGGATCGCTAAGTGGGCATTGGAGCTTGGACCTCTCAATTTGAGATATGTGCCTCGCACGGCGGTTAAGTCACAAGCCTTGGTGGATTTCATCAACGACTGGACTGAGTGTCAGGCGCCCGAGGAAAAGCCGGATAACACACATTGGACAATCCACTTTGATGGATCCAGGCAGCTGGAAGGATCAGGGGCAGGGGTTGTCTTAACTTCCCCCAAAGGTGATAAGTTCTGTTATGTGCTAAGGTTGATGTTTTCTTGTACTAACAATGCAGCTGAGTACGAAGCTCTGCTTCATGGCCTCCGGGTGGCTAAGGAGATGAACCTCAGCCGGGTTAGATGCTTCGGCGACTCAGATCTTGTGGCCTAGCAAGTTTTAGGCACTTGGGATTCGAAGGACCCATGGATGGCGGTTTACCGCCAGGCGGTTGATATCATCGCTGGTCACTTCAAGGGTTATCAGGTGGATCATATCAATCATCGCAAGAATGAGGTGGCTGATGCTCTGTCAAGGTTGGGTTCTCAACGAAAGCTGGTGCCGCCTAATGTTTCTTGGATGTGCTACATCACCGGTCGGTTAAGTTACCTTCAGATGAAGACTTGGCTATTCCTGACCCAGAGGGACAGCTGGTGGCGGCTCTACATGCTATTCCTGACTAGACCGTGCCTTATTTGGCATACTTAACTCGCGGCGAGTTACCTGATGATGAAAATCTTGCTAGACAGATCACTAGGCGGTCTAAGTCCATGACGATAGTCAATGGTGAGTTACATAAGTGTAGCGTCACTGGCGTGTTTCAACGTTGTGTCTCACCCGAAAAGGGCAAGGAGATCTTAAATGAAATTCATGCTGGTGATTGTGGTCATCACGCCGGCTCAAAATCTCTTGTGGCCAAGGCCTTTCGACATGGCTTCTTCTAGATGATGGCTCATAAGGATGCAGAAGATTTAGTCCGCAAGTGCGACGGATGTCAAAAGTTCGGCCGACGTGCTCATGTCCTAGCTCAAGAGTTGCACATGATTCCAATTACTTGGCCGTTCGCAGTCTGGGGGCTTGATATGGTTGGGCCTTTCAAGAGATCCAAGGACAAGAAGACCCACCTCTTGGTGGCGGTTGACAAATTTACCAAGTGGGTAGAAGCTGAGCCGATTGGCAAGTGTGACGCGGCTACGGCGGTTCAGTTCATTAATAAGTTGATCTACCGTTTTGGTTACCCTCATAGTATCATCATAGATAATGGTACAAACCTATCCAAGGGGGCTATGAAAGCGTTTTGTGAAACTGAACACATCAGACTTGATGTTTCCGCAGTTGCTCATCCACAATCAAATGGTCAGGCGGAGCGTGCTAACCAAGAAATCTTGAGAGGTATTAAGCCCCGACTTATGGTTCCTTTGCAGCGAACGCCGGGTTGTTGGGTGGAGGAGTTGCCGTCCGTCTTATGGAGCATCAGAACTACTCCCAATAGATCAACGGGTTATACACCTTTCTTCATGGTTTACGGTGCAGAAGCCGTGTTACCAAGTGACATCCGTCATGACTCGCCACGAGTGGCGGCTTACGTTGAGGCAGACAATGAAATGGCGCATCAAGATGCGTTGGATGCCTTGGATGAGGAACGTGATCTGGTGGCGGCTCGACTGGCGATTTATCAGCAATACCTATGCCGCTATCATAGCCGTAGAGTCAAGACCCGGACGTTTCAAGAAGGTGACTTAGTGTTGCGGTTGATTCAAGATCAGACAGATGCGCACAAGTTGTCCCCTCCATGGGAAGGACCTTTTGTGGTCAGCAAAAATCTCAACAACGGGTCATATTACCTCATTGACGTTCGAGACGACTCAAATACCTCGGGGCAGGAGACCCGCCGGCCATGGAACATAGCGCATCTATGGCCTTACTATACTTAAGTTGTCAAGCTTGACATTGTACACCATGATTGTACATATCATGTATATATATACATATGAATAAAGTTGGCATCCCTGCAAGCCAGGGCCTCTGCCATTTCGTATATCTCAATCTGTGCAAAAAGGTTAATACATGATCGTCCAGGGGGCTTCCCACCCATCGGGTGTAGCTTATCACACCCTATCGGTCGGCTCTCAAGACAAATAGTTGACTCCGTCAACATGATCGTCTAGGGGGCTTCCCACCCACTGGGTGTAGCTTGTCACACCCTATCGGTTGGCTCTCAAGCCAAATAGTTGACTTCATTGACATAATCGTCTAGGGGGCTTCCCACCCATCGGGTGTATCTTATCACACCCTATCGGTCGGCTCTTAAGCCAAACAGTTGACTCCGTCAACAAAGGTCACTTGGGGGCTTCCAACCCATCGGATTTAGCTTACACACCCTCTTGATCGGCTCTTAAGCCAAACAGGGTTAAACCTGCCTGTAAGCTGATGCTGCTCCGCTATGTGACCTGCTGAACTCTTACCAGTTAATCTTGCCTGGAGACCCTGAGCCGACTCAAAGAAATTGACGGCCAATCTCGATAGAGACCCTGTACTGGTTAAAGGTTAAAACTGCGGCTCTTGTCACGTGAGGGCCGGCTTATGGAATGCAAGGATAAACTCTCCCATCCACTACCAACTCTCTGCTATGTGGCCCGTTCGTACTCTTAAAACAGTTCATCTTTTAAAGACCTGCACTGTTTAAGGTTAAAACGACAGATTTATGTCACGTGAGAGGTAGTTTATGGGCTATCAGGGTACTCATGCCCTGCCAAGTCTCTTCTGGGACGTCACACTTCCTGTCAGTTAATCTTGCTTAGAGACCTTGAGCCGCTCAAAGGTATTGACAACCAATCTCGATAGAGACCCTATACTACTAAGGAGTTTTAAGTGGTGAGTCAAGCCAGATGAACCGACACATGAGTAAAAAACACAACAAGTCAAGAAAGATATAACATCTTTGGGTCATGCTCTCCTAAGCCGCCCTCCTAACAACGCGAAGAGTGTTCGATTCTCGCAGGTTGGTTAATTACCAAGAGTCGCCATAACATCTTTGGGCCATGCTCTCCTAAGCCGCCCTCCTAACATAAGGCAGAGGTAATACGCTAAGCCGGACAATTTCATATGTGCACGATGGCACAGTTCAGACAAGACAAAGTTTACTACCAGCCTATTACAATACGCTCTACGGAGCTTAAAAGAGATAACTCAATTTTTTTACACCACCCTCTAGTGGGTCACAAGACCGGATTATCCACGGCGTTACCAAGGTCGTCAGTTGGATGGCGGGTCAACCTGCGGCGGGTCTTCGACCTCCATGATCTGAAGATTGTCCACGTCCCAGTTGCAGTGGGTTAAAGCCGCAAAGTTTGCCTCTTCAAAGAGGGGGGCGGGTCAAGATCAAGAGCAAATAGGTGCTTACGGCGTGCAGGCGTTAAGTCTTTGGCCTCATAAGTTGGGCCACGTATTCTCTTCTTCTCGGCGTGATAAGCCGCCTGGTATGTTGACAAGTTCACTTCGTCTGCTAACACGGAGGCGAAGATTCTGGAAGCCTTCATGCACCGAGCGTAGTCAGCCTCCGTGAACTCTGAGCTGTCATCCTTCTTGGATGGAAACCCGTCCATCATGTCCTCAGGAGTCAACTCTGGGGCGAAAGCTAACGCCCGACTTATGGCTGGGATGGCTCCTTTTCGAGCGGCTGATTTCTTAAGCTCTTGGATTTGCTTCGGTAGGGTGGACAACAACTCTATGACTCCCTTCATAGTTGGAGGGATGTTGTCCTTATAGAGCACCGCCTTGATTGTGCAGAGAGCTCCGCAATACAGCTGCTCTGTCAAAGTGTAGACGACTTTCAATGGCAGCAAGCTGTCAGTAGCAAGTTGCCGACTCCTTTGACCTGCATAAGACGGATTTTCGATTATAAGTCGCCGGTAAAAGTATTCACACAAGAGGTATTGGTTGAGTATCTGGTACTTACCAAATATGGCGGCAGACATCTTCGCAATGTGGCGCTTTAAGGCATGAAGCTCGTCAGACACAACAATGAGCCGCTGGTCCGGATCGTCAGCATGTTTCGCCAGGGCATCTTGCTCCGTCTCAGCAGACTTCTTGAGGGCAACAAATTCAGCTTTAACTTTGATAAGTTCCTCAGCGGCGAGCCAACACTTCTCATCTACTTCGCTTCGGGGGGCTTGCTGGGTGGCCAGATTGCTCCTTAAGCCGGCCAATTCAGACCCGACCTCGTTTAAAGCTTCCTGTGACATATCAAAAGCAAAATGAAGGCTAAGTCGCCAGGATGGAATATTATCAGATGATGAAGATTAAGACGATATAAGACAAGTTTCAAGCAGATTGCAAACAATATGCGTGACACTTGGGGGATAATGTCTATTTGTTCTCCAAGGGTACAAGAAAGTTCTGGCTCATCTTCATTAAAGTTAAGCCGGCCCTTGGGGGGCTACATGTGGCTTGTTGATCTACCTACAAGGAAGTTCCGGCTCATTTTCATCGAAGTTAAGCCGGCCCTTGGGGGCTACATCTGGCTCTCTGGTCTATCTATACCAAAGTCCCGACTCATCTTCATCGAAGTTAAGCCGGCCCTTGGGGGCTACATCCGGTTCCCTGATCTATTTACACCAAAGTTCTGGCTCATCTTTTATCAAGTCAAGCCGTCCCTTGGGGGCTACAGATGGCGCTTCGAACAACTACTTACGCATCAAAACATTGGCTCAATCGTTAAGTCTTAAGCTAATCATTGAGGGCTACATGCTAAGTGTTTCTACTTATATCAAGATTCAAACCCGGCTCTTGGGGGCTATGTAAGGGTATAAGGAAAAGAAGGAAAGAGTACCTCATATTTCTTGTTCATCAATTTGAGAAGCTTGAGATCCATGTTCCGGCTTGTAGACGGGCAGTTTAGATAACCAACATGAAGCTCATCGGCTGTTAGCTTCTCTAGCGCGGGGAGCTCAAATTCCAGCTTCTTGGAGGCTTCAGTCGCCTCAGTGTGCTTTGTTAACACATGAGGTTGAGGAGAGTGAAAGCCGGCGCCAGTAATGGTGACGTCCGGAGTAACCGAGTCGTCAGCAGCTGGTGAAGGGCTCAGCGGCTTAGTATTGGCCCTCGGAGGACTCTCAGGAATCATATCATTAGCTGCCGGCTCAACAGAGCGACGAGCTTCTTGAGGCATGTCCTTGGAGGCCACAGAGGGATCAACGTGCAGTGCAGGAGAATCCTTTTTGGCAGGCTCCGGCTCTCGAGCCTTGTGAGCAGGGGTACACCCACCAGTCTTCCTTCATTTTGCTTGGGCCTTGGAACACACAGAAGGTCATGGTTTGAGTTTTACAGATAATACAAGTTTGAACATAAGCATGAAAGGCACGTACTCTGGGTTGATCTTTAGAGGCGGTAGAGCAGTTTTGGTAGAGTCGCCAGATGAAGGGGGTGAGTCCTGAAAGCAGTTAAGACAATATAAGACAATGTCGAATTATTAAAGCAAGGTTGATAAAACAAAGCCAGGTTGAACAAATACCTCAGCCGGCCATTTCCGTTGAGCCGGAGAGTGAGATAACCCGGCCATGAGGTCGTTAGAGCCGGTGCTCCGGGTCTGGCATCGGGAGAGTTGTTGTTGCTTTTTCAAAAGAAAGTGTGGGGTCTAAGTAAGCAAGAGGATGAGAAAGTGGGACCTTTCGGATGAACCGCCGTATCTTCTGTGGTGCAAGATGTTCTGAGTCAGATGAAACATAAGTTACCTCAGGAACATTGGCGTGGCTTGTCTCCATTTCGTCCTGTGAATTATTATCGTAAGTAAGGTGCATGAAGAGACGACCAAGAGAGTCAAGTTGTACCTCTGAGTCGTCAGATTCCGGTTGTTCTTGAGGTGCGGTTTTCTTCTTTTGACCGTCAGCTTTATCCTTTGACTTCTTCGGAGGAGGAACGTACTTCTTTTTCCAGAAGCCGGAATTGGTCTGAAAGTGTAAGCCGATAGAGGTCAAAATATTTTTAAGTATATATGGATTGCTAACGCGGGAATAAGGAGACCGAGAGTCGCCCTTATGTTTGGGGCCGGCTTTGCGGCACAGAAAGGCGCTAACCCGGTGGCGTCGCAAGCTCCTGAAGACTCATGGACAAGGCTCTTGATGGCGGCCACAATGTTATCTTCTGATACCGTGGTAGGGTTAAAGCTGAGGGGGTCATCAAATTCACCTGTATACTCGCACATGAGACGGCTTCGGCGGCTCAGGGGCATGACCCTACAAGAAATCCAGTAGCGGGTTAGATCCATGCCCGTCAGTCCATTGGCCATAAGGGCTTTAATCTTTGCATGAGCTGGAGAGTACTTCGCCCGCTCAGTGGCTGACAGCCAGCGAGGGAGCTCAGTTGTTGTCTTGAGCCGAAGGAACGATAACCCGGCAAGGAATGCTCTCCTTCTGGACAGGTGTCTTTGTAGTAAAACCAGGTTTTATTCTAGTCTTTAGGATGACTCGGCATCCGAACAACCGGAAAGGTCACATCCCGTCGCCTCTGAATGGAGATCCCGCCAAGCTCTAAGCTTGGACCAGTTTTCACCTCCGTCTGGTGATTTGCGTAAAAGAACTCACGAAAGAGACCAACGGACAGCTCTTCTTGTAAGTAAACTCATCAAGCTGGATCAAGAAGGCAGAGATCGTCATCAAGCTGTACGTGTGCTGAACACGGAGGTGCCGTCCGTTCGGTGCTTGATCGGGACGGATTGTGATTGGATCGCGGGACGCTCGGCGATTTGGATCGCGAAGATGTTCGACTACACCAACCGCGTTTCTTAACGCTTCCTGCTTAGCGATCTACAAGGGTATGTAGATCCACTCTCCCTCTCGTAGATGCTCATCACCATGGATAGATCTTGCATGTGCATAGAATTTTTTTTGTTTCCTATGCAATGTTCCCCAATAGTGGTATGAGAGCTAGGTCTATGTCTAGATGAGATCTCAAGTAGAACACAAAGAGTTTGTGGGCGTTAATGCTTAGATTGCTTCCTCCCTTGGTCATGTTTTGCTTCAATAGTATTATGGGATGAAGCGGCCCGGACCAATATTACTCGTACGCTTACGAGAGACCGGTTCCCTCAACTACAACTTGTTGCATAGATGGCTGGTGGGTGCCAGTTTCTCCTACTTTAGTTGGATCGGATTCGACAAAGGCAGTCCTTGAGAAGGTTGAAAAGCAGATAATGTATCACCGTTGTGGTTTATGCATAGGTGAGAATTGTTCTTGCTAGATACCCGTAGCAGCCACGTAAAACATGCAACAATAATTAGAGGACGTCTAACTTGTTTTTGTAGGGTATGTTGTGATGTGATATGGCCAATTACATGATGTGATATATGTGATGTATGAGATGATCATGTGTTGTATAGAATATCACGACTTGCATGTCGATGAGTACGACAACTGTCAGGAGCCATAGGGTTGTCTTTAATTATTGTATGACCCGCGTGTCAATCATTAAGAACTATGTAATGCTTTACTTTATCGCTAAAATGGTAGCAATAGTAGTAGAAGCATGATGGGCGTGACAACCCCGATGGCGACACGTTGATGGAGATCAAGATGATGGAGATCATGGTGTCATGCCGGTGATGATGGAGATCATGCTGGTGCTTTTAAGATGGAGATCAAAGCACAAGTTCATGGCCATATCATGTCACTTATGATTTGCATGTGATGTTAATCCTTTTATGCACCTTGTTTTGCTTAGGACGACAATAGCATTATAAGGTGATCCCTCACTTAAATTTCAAGATGAATTGTGTTCTCCCCGAGTGTGCACCATTGCGAAAGTTCATCGTGTCGAGACACCACGTTATGATCGGGTGTGATAGACTCTACGTTCACATACAAAGGGTGCAAGCCAGTGTTGCACATGCAGAACACTCGGGTTAAACTTGACGAGCCTAGCATGTACATACATAGCCTCGGAACACAAGAGACCGAAAGGTCGAGAATGAGTCATATAGTAGATGTGATCAACATGATGATGTTCACCATTGAAACCACCTCAACTCACGTGATGATCGGACTTGAGTTGGTGAATTTGGATCATGTGACACTCACATGACCCGAGGGATGTCAATTTGAGTGGGAGTTTTAGTAATTTGATTAACTAAACTCATTATCTTGAACAATAGTCTAAGTAACCTTTGCATATTTATGTTGTAGATCAATGGCTCACGCAGTAGCACCCCTGAATTTTAATACGTTCCTACAGAAAGCTAAGTTGAAAGATGATGGAAGTAACTTTGTTGACTGCGCCCGTAATCTGAGGATTATCCTCATGGTTTCCCAGAAATCATATGTCCTTGATGCACCGCTTGGTGACCAACCATAAGACATGTCATCCGAAGACGTTAAGAACGCTTGGGAGGCACGTTCTGTAGATTACTCAATAGTTCAGTGTGCAATATTGTATGGCTTAGAACCGGGACTTCAAAGACGTTTTGACATCATGGAGCATATGAGATGTTCCATGAGTTGAAGTTTATCTTTCAGAAGAATGCCCGAATCGAGAGGTATGAGACCTCCGATAAGTTCTATGCTTGCAAAATGGAGGAGAACGGGTCTATCAGTGAACATATACTCACAATGTCTGGGTATTCTACTCATCTAGTAGAGTTGGGAATTTCCCTTCCGCCAGAGGTGATCACTGACCGAGTTCTTCAATCATTGCCACCTAGTTACAAGAGCTTTGTGATGAACTATAACATGCAGGGGATGAACAAGTCAGTCGCTAGGCTGTTTGCGATGCTAAAAGTCGCTGAGTCTGAAATCCAGAAAGAACATCAAGTGTTGATGGTCAATAAAACCACTAGTTTCAAGAAGAATGGCAAGGGCAAGGGCAAGAAGGGTAAAACCAAGAAGGATGGCAAAGCAGTTGCTACTCCTATAAAGAAGCCCAAGCATGGACCCAAGCCAGAAACTGAGTGCTTTCATTACAAGGGAACTGGTCATTGGAAGCAGAACTGCCCCAAGTACCTGGCTGACAAGAAGGTGGCCAACGACAAACAAGGTATATATGATATACATGTTATTGATGTGTACCTTACTAGCGCTCGTTGTAGTGCCTGAGTATTTGATACCGGTTCGGTTGCTCACATTTGCAACTCAAAACAGGAACTACGGAATAGACGAAGGCTGGCAAAGGATGAAGTGACAATGCGTGTGGGAAATGGTTCCAAGGTTGATGTGATCGCCGTCGGCACGCTTTCTCTTCGATTACCATCGGGATTAGTGATGAACCTGAATAATTGTTATTTAGTGCCTGTGTTAAGCATGAACATTATAAGTGGATCTTGTTTATTGCGAGACGGTTACTCATTTAAATCAGAGAATAAAGGTTGTTCTATTTATATGAGTAATATCTTTTATGGTCATGCACCTAATGTGAGGGCTTTATTCATATTGAATCTTGATAGTGATGATACACATGTTCATAACATTGATGCCAAAAGATGTAGAGTTGATAATGATAGTACCACTTTCTTGTGGCACTCCCGTTTAGGTCATATTGGTGTAAAACGCATGAGGAAGCTCCATGCTCACGGACTTTTGGAGTCACTTGATGTTGAATCACTTGACACATGTGAACCATGCCTCATGGGCAAGATGACTAAAACACCGTTCTCTGGAACAATGGAATGGGCAAGTGACTTATTGGAAATCATACATACTGATGTGTGCGGTCCAATGAATGTTACAACGCATTGTGGATATCGTTATTTTCTCACCTTCACTGATGACTTAAGTAGATATGGGTATATTTACTTAATGAAACACAAGTCTGAAACGTTTGAAAAGTTCAAGCAATTTTAGAGTGAAGTTGAGAATCATCATAACAAGAAGATTAAATTCCTGCGATCTGATCCAGGAGGTGAATATCTGAGTTATGAGTTTGGCAGTCACTTAAGACAGTGTGGAATTGTTTCAAAGTTGACACTGCCCGGAACACCACAGCGTAATGGTGTGTCCGAATGTCGTAATCGAACCTTATTAGATATGGTGCATTCTATGATGTCTCTTGCTGATTTTCCATTATCGTTTTGGGGATATGCATTAGAGACAACTGCATTCACTTTAAATAGGGCACCATCGAAATCCGTTGAGACGACGCCATATGAAATATGGTTTGGCAAGAGGCCAAAGTTGTCGTTTTTTAAAGTTTGGGGATGTGATGCTTATGTCAAAAAGCTTCAGCCTGAAAAGCTGGAACCCAAAGCGGAGAAATGCATCTTCATAGGATACCTGAAAGAGACAGTCGGGTATACCTTCTATCTCAGATCCGAAGGCAAAGTGTTTGTCGCTAAGAACGGAACATTTCTTGAGAAAGAGTTTCTCGAAAGAATTGAGTGGGAGGAAAATAGAGCTTGATGAGGTTATTGAACCTTTACTTCAACCTGAAAGTAGCGCAACACAGAAAGATGTTTCTGTGGAACCTGCAACGGTTGA
This sequence comes from Hordeum marinum, assembly GCA_022496015.1. NCBI lineage: Eukaryota > Viridiplantae > Streptophyta > Magnoliopsida > Poales > Poaceae > Hordeum > Hordeum marinum. The sequence goes on along the minus strand of CM039673.1, from coordinate 155,148,576 downwards.
AGAGGAAGTTAATGATGATGATCATGAAGCTTTGGATCAAGTTGCTATTGAACCTCGTAGGTCGACGAGGGCGCATACTGCTCCTGAGTGGTACGACAACCCTGTCTTGGAGGTCATGTTGTTGGACAAAAATGAACCTACGAGCTATGGAGGAGCGGTGATGGGCCTGGATTCCGAGAAATGGTTAGAGGCCATGAAATCCGAGATGGGATCCATGTATGAAAACAAAGTATGTACTTTGGAAGTATTACCTGAAGGGCGAAAGGCCATTCAGAACAAATGGATCTTTAAGAAGAAGACAAACGCGGACGGTAATGTCACCGTCTAAAAAGCTCGACTTGTGGCAAAGGGGTTTTCACAAGTTCAAGGAGTTGACTACGATGAGACCTTCTCACCCATAGCGATGCTTAAGTCTGTCAGAATCATGTTGGCAATAACTGCTTATTTTGACTATGAAATTTGGCAGATGGATGTCAAAACAGCGTTCCTCAACGGTTTAATTGAGGAAGAGTTGTATATGATGCAATCAGAAAGTTTTGTCAATCCAGAGAATGCAGACAAAGTTTGCAAACTCCAACATTGCATTTATGGGCTGGTGCAAGCATCTCGGAGTTGGAATAAGCGCTTTGATGAGGTGATCAAAGCGTTTGGGTTTATACAAGTTTATGGAGAAGCTTGTATTTACAAGAAAGTGAGTGGGATCTCTATAGCATTTCTAATATTATATGTGGATGACATATTGCTGATTGGAAACAATATAGAAATGCTGGAAAGCGTGAAGGAATATTTGAACAAGAGTTTTTCAATGAAGGACCTTGGAGAAGCTGCTTTCATATCAGGCATTAAGATCCATAGAGATAGATCGAGACGCTTAATAGCACTTTCACACAACACATACCTTGATAAAGTTTTGAAGAAGTTCAAAATGGATCAGTCCAAGAAAGGGTTCTTGCCTGTGTTACAAGGTGTGAAGTTGAGTAAGACTCAATGCCTAGCGACTGCAGAAGATAGAGAAAAGATGAGTGTCATCCCCTATGCTTCAGCCATAGTCTCTATCATGTATGCAATGCTTTGCACAAGACCCGATGTCAGCCTTGCCATAAGTATGGCCAGAAGGTTTCAAAGTGATCCTGGAATGGAGCACTAGGCGGCTGTCAAGAATATCCTTAAGTACCTGAAAAGGAGTAAGGAAATGTTTCTTGTTTATGGAGGTGATGAAGAGCTCGTCGTAAAGGGTTACGTTGATGCAAGCTTTGACACTGATCCGGATGACTCTAAGTCACAAACCGGATACGTATTTATTCTCAACGGGGGAGCGGTAAGCTAGTGCAATTCCAAGCAAAGCGTGGTAGCCGATTCTATGTGCGAAGCGGAGTACATCGCAGCCTTGGAGGCGGCGAAGGAAGGTGTCTGGATGAAGCAGTTCATGACAGATCTTGGAGTAGTGCCCAGTGCACTGAATCCGATGAACCTATTCAGTGACAACACTGGTGCCGTTGCTATGGCCAAGGAACCAAGGTTTCACAAGAGGACGAGACACATAAAGCGACGCTTCAACTCCATCCGCGATTACATCGAGGAGAAGGACATAAATATTTGCAAAGTGCACACGGATCTAAATGTGGCAGACCTATTGACTAAACCTCTTCCAAGGGCTAAACATGATCAACACTAGAACTGCATGGGTGTTCGATTCATTACAATGTAAATCATATTGATTGGAAACACATTACATGTGTGGATAAATAGACAACACTTTGTCCCTAGTATGCCTCTAGTGAACTAGCTAGTTGATCAAAGATGGTCAAGGTTTCCTAGCCATTGACATGTGATGTCATTTGATAACGGGATCACATCATTAGGAGAATGATGTGATGGACAAGACCCAAACTATAAACGTAGCATATGATCGTGTCAGTTCATTGCTACTGTTTTCTGCATGTCAAGTATATGTTCCTATAACCATGAGATCATGCAACTCACGGACACCGAAGGAGTGCCTTGTGTGTATCAAACGTCGCATCATAACTGGGTGACTATAAAGGTGCTGTACAGGTATCTCCGAGGGTGTCTACTGGGTTGGCATGGATCAAGACTGGGATTTGTTACTCCGTGTGACGGAGAGGTATCTTAGGGCCCACTCGGTAATACAACATCACAATAAGCCTTGCAAGCAATGTGACTAAGTGTTAGTCATGGGATCTTGTATTACGGAACGAGTAAAGAGACTTTTCGGTAACGAGGTTGAACTAGGTATGGAGATACCGATGATCGAATCTCGGGCAAGTAACGTACCGAGGAACAAAGGGAACATCATACGGGATTAACTGAATCCTTGACATAGAGGTTCGACCAATAAAGATCTTCGTAGAATATGTAGTAACCAATAGGGGCATCCAGGTCCCGCTATTGGTTATTGACCATAGAGGTGTCTCGGTCATGTCTACATAGTTCTCGAACCCACAGGGTCTGCACACTTAAGGTTTGGTGACGTTTCGATAGTATAGAGTTATGCATGGTGGTGACCGAAGGTTGTTTGGAGTCCCAGATGAGATCCCGGACATCACGAGGAGCTCCAGAATGGTACGGAGGTAAACATTGATATATAGGAAGTCCTATTTTGGTCGCCGGAAAAGTTTTGGGCTCATCGGTAGTGTACCGGGAGTGCCGGTAGTGTACCCGGAGACCATCGGGAGGGGTATTTCGACCCAAGAGGCTACATGGTCTGTGGGAGAGTGAATACCAGCCCTTAGTAGGCTGGTGGAAGTCCCACACAAGGCCCATGCAGCTGGGAGAGAAAAGCCCAAAGAGAAAAGGTGGAAAAAGGCAAAAAAACGAAGGAGTCCTAGTCCTACTAGGATTGGAGGAGGAATCCTCCTCTCCTCCTTGGTTTGGCCGAAGCCTATATGGCTTGGCCCTTGGGCGAAGCCTCCTCCTCTCTTCCTCTTATATATACTAGAGGTTTTAGGGTTTTTGGCACTTGATTTTCAGCCACGTGCTACCCATTGCTCTAGTGCATAGTTTCTCCTCTAGATCAGTTTTCTGTAGTGCTTAGGCGAAGCTCTACCAGAATTGCTCCAGCACCATCACCGCGGTGCCGTCATGCTGACGGAGAACTGTCTACCTCTCTGCTCCCTCTTGCTATATCAAGAAGGCGGAGATCGTCATCAAGCTGTACTTGTGCTAAACGCGGAGGTGTCGTCCGTTCGGTGCTTGATCGGGACAGATCGTGATTGGATCGCGGGACGCTCGGTGATTTGGATCGCGAAGACGTTCGACTACACCAACCACATTTCTTAACGCTTCCCGCTTAACGATCTACAAGGGTACGTAGATCCACTCTCCCTCTCATAGATGCTCATCATCAAGGATAGATCGTGCGTGTGCGTAGGATTTTTTTTGTTTCCCATGCAACGTTCCCCAACAAGATGGGCCAAGGCGAGGCCCAGACAAGGAAGGCAGGAATACTTGGGCGGATAAGCCGCCCGGAGACGGCTTGCTCAGGAAGGCAAGATGACGTAGATATAGAGTTGAACACATAGTAAGAGTCGGTATGAGACTTGTGTAACCCGTGGTCTTGACCTCCTTTCTAAGGGCGATACCCGAGGTGACTTAGATAGAAAACCAACTAATCGATAACTAGGTCAAGTGAATCCGCTCCCTTGTAATCGATACTCCAATCAATACAACACAAGCAGGACATAGGCCTTTACCTCTTCTTGAGGGGCTGAACCTGGGTAAACTCGTGTCCTTTAAACCAACCAACCCCTTTGAGTCCATCACCTTAGCGATGGCCTCAAATCTAAGTCCTCGGACATTTGCCGTGACAAAATCACGACAACTATGACGTTCGGACACACCATCCCACTATGGTATTCCAGGTAGTGTGAATTGTGAAACAATTTCCATATTGTCTTAAGTTGCATACCAAACTCGCAACTCAGATATTCACCTCCACAATCATATCGTAGACATTTTTATCTTCTTGTCACGATGATCTTAAACTTCACTCTGAATTTGCTTGAACTTTTCAAACGATTCTGGCTTGTGTTTCATTAAGTAAATATACCCATATATATCCACTCAAATCATCAGTGAAGGTAAGAAAACAACGATATCCACCGCACGCTACAACACTCATTGGACCGTATACATCAACATGTATCATTTCCAATAAGTCACTTTCCCGTTCCATCAAGCCGGAAAACGGTGTTTTAGTCATGTTGCCCATGAGGCATGGTCCGCATGTCTGAACCGATTCGAAATCGGATGAGTCCAAAGATCCATCCGCATGGAGTTTCTTCATGCGATTTATACGAATATGACATTTAGCAGCAGTGCCACAAGTATGTGGTACTATCATTATTAACTTTGTATCTTTTGGTATCAATGTTATGTACATGTGTATTACTACGATCAAGATTCAATAAACCATTCCCATTGGGTGCATGACCATTGAAGGTATTATTCATGTAAACAGAATAACCATTATTCTCTAACTTAAATGAATAACCCTATTGCAATAAACACGATCTAATCACGTTCATGCTCAACGCAAACACCAAATAACATTTATTTAGGTTTATCACTAATCTGAAAGTAGAGAGAGCGTGCGATGGTGATTACATCAACCTTGGAAACACTTCCAACACACATCGTCACCTCACCCTTAGCTAGCCTCCATTTATTCCGTAGCTTTTATTTCGAGTTACTAACATTTAGCAACCGAACCGGTATCCAATACCCAGGTGCTACTAGGAGTACTAGCACACATCAATAACACGTATATCAAATATACTTCTGTCGACATTGCCAGCCTTCTTATCTACCAAGTATCTAGGGTTGTTCCGCTTCAGCGACCGTTCTCCTCAAAATAGAAGCACTTAGTCTCGGGTTTGGGTTCAACCTTGGGTTTCTTCATTGGAGCAACAACTGATTTGCCATCCATGAAGTTACCCTCCTAGCCCTTGCCCTTCTCGAAACTAGTGGTTTCAGTAACCATCAACTCTTGATGCTCCTTCTTGATTTCTACCTACCCGGTGTCAAACATTGCAAATAGCTTAGGGATCATTATTTCCATCCCTAACATTTTCTAGTTCATCACGAAGCTCTAGTAGCTTAGTGACAGTGACTTGGCGAACTATATCAATCACTATCTTATCTGGAAGATCAACTCCCACTCGATTCAAGCGATTGTAGTACCCAGACAATCTGAGCACATGCTCACCGGTTGAGCTATTCTCCTTCATCTTACAGGCAAAGAATCTTGTTGAAGGTCTCACATCTCTCAACACGGGCATGATCCTAAGATCCCAATTTCAGCTCTTAGAACATCTCATATGTTCTGTGATGTTCAAAATGTTTTGGAGCCTCAATTCTCTAATCCGCAATGCATGACAGACTGAACTATCAAGTAGTCATCAAAAACTGCCTGTCAGATGTTCACAACATCTATAGACAACGCTTGATGGAGTGGTGCACTGAGTGGTGCATCAAGGACATGAGCCTTCTTTGCAGTAATGAGGACAATCCTCAGATTATGGACCTTGTCATGGATTTGTCATGGCAGATGTCCGGGTGAATGGACTTAGGTTCGGGGCGAGACGCAACTACGTGGCGGCTTGAAGGGGTTGATCGAAATCGAGAAGAGACGGAGTTTTACCCAGGTTCGGCCCCTCCAAGGGAGGTAAAAGCCTACGTCCTGCTTGTCTGGTATTGATGATGATGAAGATCTCTCGGTTACAAGGGTGCTAATTGCTACATCTAATCTCTTGTGCCTCTAATCTCTTGTGTTGTCTAAACTTGTAGACTTGTGTCTCTTGAGAACTTGTCCCTCTAGGGGTGCTCTACCCCTCCTTATATAAGTGGAGAGGGTAGGTTTACAAATAGAGTCCTACTAGGAGTAGGATTAGGACTAGTCTCTCACGAATCCTACTCCGGGTCTTATTTCCTTTAAGGAAATCCTTCTCTCTTGTGGGCCTTCTCCTGTGGGCCTTCTCTTGTGAGCTGCTTGGCGCCGGCTCACCCGCCGGGTCTTGGGCTTGGTCATCCTGTGATCCGCTTGTCGGGTCATAAATAAGATGTCATGTCTTTAACGGGTCTCCTATGAGTTGCCTGGCCGGGTCATTAATAAGATGTCATGTCTTCGGCCGGGTCTCCTGTGAGTCGCCAGGCCGGGTCATACTAGGCCGGGTCATACCATGGGGTATATCCCCGTCATTAGCCCCGAGGTTAGCTTGAATTTATTCATGGTAAATTCCTGAAATAAGAGTAACAAATATGTTAAGTGGCCGGCTTGCTCCTTTGGCCGGCTTATAAAATGGCTCCTTAGAAATTCGGGTCTTTTCTCCATATGAATGAGTCGTCTTGATAATCATCTTGCTTGTCAATGTCTTCTAAAAAATATTGAGAATAGAACACCCATATGCCATTGAGTCGGCTTCCAATACTCTTGGCGGGTCATCTCCGCAGGGTCATAATCATTGATGATGCCGGGTCATTATCGTTGGTGACTCCGGGTTAAATAACTAGAATCCTGCTGACTTGATAAATATTGGGATGAAAATCCATCTGATGTAGAACCGGACTTCCATTGTTGTGAAGCAGGGTGGCTTATATAAACTCTGGTGGGTTATGATCTTTTGATAACACCGGGTCATAAGTGTTGGTGATGCCAGGTCTAACAACTGAACTCCATATTTAATATCTTGAAAATTCTCCTCTCAGTTTTAATATGTCCATATTACCTATAGCCCCCAAGCTCCGAGATTATCCATGATAACTTGGTGCTTTGCAAATAATATTTTGGACAGTGTAGCCCCCAAGTGTCGGGTTGTCTTGCCTGCAGCAAGCTAGGACTTATAATTGCCTTATATCTTATAATGCTTCGGCGGGTGTAGCCCCCAAGGGCCGGCTCATCAGAATGCTTCGGTGGGTGTAGCCCCCAAGGGCCGGCTCATCAGAACGCTTCGGCAGGTCTTCAATTTGAATCTCTTAATCTGTTGGAACAGCTGAATACTGTAGCCCCCAAGTGCCGGGTCAGTAAGAATTACTGGGCTGGGACTTTAGAAAATATAGAAGGGCCGGCTCATCTCCTTGAGATAATATGGTCTTGCTGACAATGTAATGGTTTGAAAACCGACTTGCATTAGCCCCCAAGTGTCGTGGTGTATGCTTGCAGCGACATGGGACTTGCATAATTGATATAAACTTGGACTTGGATAATGTAGCCCCCAAGTGCCAGGTCGTCTGCCTGCGGCGACTCGGGACTATGTGAGAATAATACGTCTCACCATAATTTGTTGAATGAATCTTTGACCGTGGTCGTAATATAACCCGGAATGAATATCCTGGAATAATTCCTTTGTCTTTGACATGAAATTCCTGCTCATGGTTGCGGTGCAACCCAGCAAATATAAGTTTGAGAAATCCGTGAGTGTTGTAGATTACTACAGAGCATAATTAAAGAAATCCGAGAACCGGCCAATTAGATGATACGACATTATATCTGACAGGGCGGCTCTTTGCAAAATAATAATTTCTCCGAGCTGGTTTGAAAAAGCCCCAATCATTTATTACCGGTTATGATAAACCATGAAGATCCAGCTATATTGGCTATTAAAAGATCCATTTGCTCTTGCAAAACACTTAACGGTGGCTCATCTTTTAAGAGATAGTACCTCCAAAAAATAAACAAGACAGGATATATTCTGCATTGTTGTAAGGGCGGCTTGAAGAAGCTCAACCCGGAGATGTTTATACCTTTCATAACATTGCTCCTTTTCTCATAATCTTGCTCTGACCCAGCTTGATAAGCCGGCATGTTATCTGTAGGTGGGAAGCCCCCTTGATAATCCACGGCTCCACCTTTTAGCTCCCATTTGAGAGCACCTTTGTAATAGCTTTAAGGATAATTCTGCCTTTCTTGAATGCAGCTCCGGATGTATATATTTCCGTCTCTCCATGTTTTTGTTTTGCCGGCTCTTTATTGATTGATCCCCCCTTTGTATAAATCCATCTTGAACTTTTAGAGCCGGCGCTTGTCTTTGAAGATGTCACGCCTTCTCCAGTAATTTAGAGCCGACCGAGCACTTTGAAACTTGTCAACCGGAGTAGTATGACTCCGGCTCTTGTAAGATGAACTTTGTCGAGAACTGGTTGTCGTAGGGTAATGTAAGCTGTACCTAAAGGCAAGAAGCCTCCATCTACAACCATGGCTAATAATGAACCGGAAGCGGCGTAAAGCCAGCTATTTACAGGGCAATGTAAGATGTACCTAAAGGTAAGAAGCCTCCTATTAACGTTTGAATATTGTATGCGCGGACACCGGCTGTCGATGGGAGATGTAAGCTATACCCTAAGGCAAGAAGCCTTCATCGACAACCGCGGCTAATGATTAGCCTGAAACGGCATAAAGCTGGCTGTTTGAAGGGAGATGTAAGCTATACCCGAAGGCAAGAAGCCTCCTTCAACAGCTACAATTGATAAGCAACTAAGTTTTGGCGTAAAACGCCGGTTGTTAGGGTGAGATAAGCGAACCCGTCGGTAAGAAGCCCCCTTCGACAACCGCGGTTAATAAGTAACCGGAAGTGGCATAAAGCCAACCATTAGGGTGAGATAAGCGATACCCGTCGGTAAGAAGCCCCCTTCGATGGCCGCATTTGATAAGCAACTGGAATTTGGTGTACACGCTGTTGTCTTAGGGTCATGTAAGCTATACCAAAGGTAAGAAGCCTCCAGCAACAATAGCGCTTAATGTAACCAAACTAGGCATAAAGCCAACTGTGCAAGGGAGATGTAAGCTATACCCGAAGGCAAGAAGCCTCCTTGCAACAGTTTAATAATAGCTGGCTGTGCAAAGGAGATGTAAGCTATACCCGAAGGCAAGAAGCCTCTTTGCAACAGTGCTTAATTGGGCATAACGCCGGCTGTGCAAGGGAGATGTCAGCTATACCCGAAGGCAAGAAGCCTCCTTGCAACAGCGTAAAAGCAGACTGTACAGGGGAGATGTAAGCTATACCCGAAGGCAAGAAGCCTCCCTGCAACAGTGCTTGATAGGGCATAAAGCCGGATGATAGATCAACCGTTTTGACGGCGAACAAACCACTTCAACTCAAATTTCTGAGCTGGAAAATTTCATCTTGCAAAGACCCGGGCTTCTCATTGAAAACGACCAAATGTGTCTTGCCATGTCTGTAGCCCCCGAGCCTTAAGTTGACTCGAAGAGGCGGCTTGAGAATCTTCATCTGCAAGCCGGCGCAGGTGACAAGAGACGGCCACGGCGTTGTAAGCCGGTGCTGTTGCGAGAGACGGTCGCTGCATTGTAGACCGGTTCAGTCGCGAGAGACGGCCACGACACGATGTTGTAAACCGACACAGATGGAGCATCGCCGGTGGCGCTGTAAACTGGCGTGGACGAAGAGTCGCCGGTGGAGTTGTAAGCCGGTGCGGACGGAGAGTCGTCAGTGGCGTTTATAAACCAGCACAGACGCGTGGGTCATTGGCGGCATGTTGATGTAGCCTGCACCAATACGGGCGGCAGCTCCGTACTCGCAATATGACGCTGCTTTTGTACTGAGTAATTGTCCTGCATACAAAAAATATCATAGGACAAAGTAGTTGTTCTCAACACAATTTAAAGTGTACTGATAAAACAAATAGGATAGATAACACCTGTAGTCTCAGTACCCACGTGGCCTTCCTCCTCCTCTTTTTTTAGCTGGGCCTTTTTCTCTTTCCCCACAAATAATCAGCATAGTGGAGCAAGGCGAGGCGGAATGGGGAGGGGTGGAGCCAGCCACTGCGTAGCTGGTGAAGAGAGGCCGTGGCCGCGAGTCGGCTCAGGGCGCGATGGTTCAAGGCGAGGATGCGGTGGTAGCTTGGCCAGGGCATCTTGGAAGCACTGATCTGCGGTAGAAGCAGAGGCGCGGCGGCGGCTCGGAGCTGGCGCACAGGGCGGAGCAGAGACGGAGTCGCAGGTGTGGCCGACGGCTGAGCAACGCAGCAGCATGTGAGGGTAGAGTAGGAGCAAAAGCGATGGGGATGGCGGCTTGACGATGGCCATCAGCTTTGAGGCGGCAGCTGAGGCTATGGTTGCTGCTCGGAGGCGGCGCAATCGAACAATGAATTTTTCAGTTTCGCCTAAAGTTGTATCATGCCGGGTGATCCTGTTTGATTGATCCAGGCTCTTCTTCATTCGACTAATCATGAATCTCTTGATCCGTAAAGATATCCCTTCAAACACAAACCACAGTGCGTCGCCCTACGGTGGGCGCCAACTATCGTGGATTTGTCACGGCAGATGTCTGGGTGAACGGACTTAGGTTCGGGGCGAGACGCAACTACGTGGCGGCTTGAAGGGGTTGATCGGAATCGAGAAGACACGGAGTTTTACCCAGGTTCGGCCCCTCCGAGGGAGGTAAAAGCCTACGTCCTGCTTGTCTGGTATTGATGATGATGAAGATCTCTCGGTTACAAGGGTGCTAATTGCTACCTCTAATCTCTTGTGCCTCTAATCTCTTGTGTTGTCTAAACTTGTAGACTTGTGTCTCTTGAGAACTTGTCCCTCTAGGGGTTCTCTACCCCTCCTTATATAAGTGGAGAGGGTAGGTTTACAAATAGAGTCCTACTAGGAGTAGGATTAGGACTAGTCTCTCACGAATCCTACTCCAGGTCTTATTTCCTTTAAGGAAATCCTTCTCTCTTGTGGGCCTTCTCCTGTGGTCCTTCTCTTGTGAGGCGCCTGGCGCCGGCTCACCCGCTGGGTCTTGGGCTTGGTCATCCTGTGATCCGCTTGCGGGGTCATAAATAAGATGTCATGTCTTTAACGGGTCTCCTGTGAGTTGCCTGGCCGGGTCATTAATAATATGTCATGTCTTCGACCGGGTCTCCTATGAGTCGCCAGGCCGGGTCATACTAGGCCGGGTCATACCATGGGGTATATCCCCGTCAGACCTAGTCTGCATTATTGCTACCATCATCTTTCAACTTACTTTTCTCTACGAATGTATCAATAAAACATGGGAGCTACATCGCAAGCTATCTACAAGATAATTTGCAAAGACACTTTGACTATGTTCATGATAATTAAGTTCATCTAATCAAATTATTTAATGAACTGCCACTCGGATCTCTAGTCATCTAAGTGATACATGATCCATATCGACTAGGCCGTGTCCGATCATCACGTGAGACGGACTAGTCATCAATGGTGAACATCTCCATGTTGATCGCATCTACTATACGACTCATGTTTGACCTTTTGGTCTCTCGTGTTCCGAGGCCATGTCTGTACATGCTAGGCTTGTCAATTCAACCTAAGTGTTTCATGTGTGTAAATCTAGCTTACACCCATTGTATGCGAATGTTAGAATCTATCACACCCTGATCACGTGGTGCTTCGAAACAACGATCCTTCGCAACGGTGCACACTTAGGGGGAACACGTTTCTTGAAATTTTAGTGAGGGATCATCTTATTTATGCTACCGTCGTTCTAAGCAAATAAGATGTAAAAACTTGATAAACATCACATGCAAATCATAAAGTGACATGATATGGCCAATATCATCTCGCGCCTTTGATCTCCATCTTTGGGGCGCGACATGATCACCATCGTCACCGGCACGACACCATGATCTCCATCATCATGTCTTCATGAAGTTGTCTCATCAACTATTACTTCTACTACTATGGCTAACGGTTAGCAATAAAGTAAAGTAATTACATGGCGTTTTTGATTGACACGCAGGTCGTACAATAAATTAAGACAACTCCTATGGCACCTGCCGGTTGTCATACTCATAGACATGCAAGTCGTGATTCCTATTAAAAGAACATGATCAATCTCATACATCACATATATTTCATCACATCCTTTTGGCCATATCACATCACATGGCATACCCTGCAAAAACAAGTTAGACGTCCTCTAGTTGTTGTTGCAAGTTTTACGTGGCTGCTATGGGTTTCTAGAAAAACGTTTCTTACCTACGCAAAAGCCACAATGGTGATATGCAAATTGCTATTTACCCTTCATAAGGACCCTCTTCATCAAATCCGATTCGACTAAAGTGGGAGAGACAAACATCCGCTAGCCACCTTATGCAACAAGTGCATGTCAGGCGGTGGAACCAGTCTCACGTAAGCGTACATGTGAAGTTGGTCCGGGCCGCTTCATCCCACAATGCCACTGAATCAAGATAGGACTAGTAACGGCAAGCAAATTGACCAAATCATCGCCCACAACTACTTGTTTTCTACTCCTGCATAGAATCTACGCATAAACTTGGCTCTTGATGCCACTTTTGGGGAACGTAGTAATAATTCAAAAAAAATTCCTACGCGTCACCAAGATCAATATAGGATATGCTAGAAATTAGAGAGAGGGAGTGCATCTTCATACTCTTGAAGATCGCTAAGCGAAAGCATTGTAAAGAACGCAGTTGATGGAGTCGTACTCGCGGCGATTCAAATCACGGAAGATCCGATCCAAGTGCGGAACGGACGGCGCCTCCGTGTTCAACACACGTACAGCCCGGGGATGTCTCCTCCTTCTTGATACAGTAAGGGGGGAGGATAAGTTGAGGGAGAGCTCCGGCAGCACGACGACATGGTGGCGGTGGAGCTCATGGTTCTCCGGTAGAGCTTCGCTAAGCACTACGGAGGAGGAGGAGGTGTAGGAGGGGGAAGGGCTGCGCCAGGGGAAAGGGGTACAGCTCCCATGCGCCTCCCCACTATATATAAGGGTGGAGGGGGCTGGTTTCTTTCCCTCCAACTAAATTGGGGCATTGGCAAAGGTGGGAGGAAAGAAATCCCACCATTTCCCTTCCCCACTGATTGCTACCCCCCTTTTTAGGGATCTTGATCTTATCCCTCCGTGATATGATTTTATTCCTTCTAAGGGGAGATCTTGGTGCGCCTTGACCAGGGGTGTGGAGCCTTGCCCCCACTACCCACGTTCATGTGGGTCCCCCATGCAGGTGGGCCCCACTCCAGAACCTTCCCGGTACAATACCGAAAAATCCCGAACATTCTCCGGTGGCCAAAATAGGACTTCCCATATATAAATCTTTACCTTCGGACCATTCCGGAACTCCTCGTGACGTCTGGGATCTCATCCAGGACCCCGAACAACTTTCGGTAACCATATACAATTCGCATTACAACTCTAGCGTCACCAAACCTTAAGTGTGTAGACCCTACGGGTTCGGGAACCATGCAGACATGACCGAGACACCTCTCCGGCCAATAACCAATAGCGGGATATGGATACCCATATTGGCTCCCACATGATCCATGATGATCTCATCGGATGAACCACAATGTCAGAGATTCAATTAATCCCGTATACAATTCCCTTTGTCCATCGGTATGTTACTTGCCCGAGATTCGATCGTCGGTATCCCCATAACTTGTTCAATCTCGTTACCGGCAGGTCTCTTTACTCGTTCTGTAACACATGATCCCGTGGCTAACTCCTTAGTCACATTGAGCTCATTATGATGATGTATTACCGAGTGGGCCTAGAGATACCTCTCCGTCGCACGGAGTGACAAATCCCAGTCTCGATTCGTGCCAACCCAACAGACACTTTTGGAGAGACCTGTAGTACACCTTTATAGTCACCCAACTACGTTGTGACGTTTTATGCACCCAAAGCATTCCTACGGTATCTAGGAGTTGCACAATCTCATGGTCTATGGAAATGATACTTGACATTAGAAAAGCTCTAGCAGACGAACTACATGATCTTGTGCTATGCTTAGGATTGGGTCTTGTCCATCACATCATTCTCCTAATGATGTGATCCCGTTATCAACGACATCCAATGTCCATGGTCATGAAACCATGATTAACGAGCTAGTAAATTAGAGGCTCACTAGGGACATGGTGTGGTCTATGTATTCACACATGTATTACAGTTTCCGGTTAATAAAATTATAGCATGAACAATAGACAATTATCACGAACGAGGAAATATAATAATAACAATTTTATTATTGCCTCTAGGGCATATTTCCAACAATCGGAACGTGCTGTCAGATGTTCACAACATATACAGACGACGCTAGAGGGGATGGCGCACCGAGCGGTGCATTAAGGACATAAGCCTTATGTGCAGCAATGAGGACAATCCTCATACCACGAACCCAGTCCGCATTATTGCTACCATCATATTTCAACTCTATTTATCTAGGAATATACATAAAAATTCAAGGGACCTATAGTGCGAGCTAGTAATCTACAACACAATTCGCAAAGACATTTTGGCTATGTTCATGATAATGAGTTTAGTTAATCATATTACTTAAAAACTCCCACTCAAATTGACATCCCTCTAGTCATTGGAGTGTCACATGATCCAAACCCAACAACTCAAGTCCGATCATCATGTGAGTTGAGTTGGTTTCAATGGTGAACATCTTCATGTTGATCATATCTACTATATGACTCACGTTCGACCTTTCGGTCTCTTGTGTTCCGAGGCAATGTCTGTACATGCTAGGCTCGTCAATTTTAACCCGAGTGTTCTACACGTGCAACACTGGCTTGCACCCGTTGTATGTGAACGTAGAGTCTATCACATCCAATCATCACGTGGTGTCTCAACATGATAAACTTTCATAGCGGTGCACACTCGGGGAGAACACAATTTATCTTGAAATTTAAGTGAGGGATCACCTTATAATGCTACCGCCGTCCTAAGCAAAACAAGGTGCATAAAAAGGATTAACATCGCATGCAAATCATAAATGATGTGATATGGCCATGAACTTGTGCTTTTGATATCCATCTCCAAAGCACCGACATGATCTCCATCGTCACCGGCATGACACCATGATATCCATCAACGTGTCGCCATCAGGGTTGCCGCGCTGACTATTGCTTCCATGACTATTGCTAACTCATAGTGATAATGTAAAGCAAAAACGGCGAAAATAATTAAAGACACCACTATGGCTCCTGTCGGTTGACGTACTCATTGACATGAAAGTCATGATATTCTATACAAAAGATGATCATCTCATACATCACATATATCTCATCATGTAATTAGCCATATCACATCACAACATACCCTGCAAAAACAAGTTAGACGTCCATTAATTGTTCTTGCAAGTTTTACGTGGCTGCTACGGGTATCTAGCAAGAACAATTCTCACCTACGCATAAACCACAATGGTGATACTCAAATTGCTATTCAACTTCTCAAGGACCGCCTTTGTCGAATCCGATCCAACTAGATCAGGAGAGACACACACCCGCAAGCCATCTTTGTGCAACGAAGTTACACGTCAGTCGATGTAACCGGTCTCTCATAAGTGTATGAGTAAGGTTGGTCCGGGCCACTTCATCCCACAATACCGCTGAACCAAAACACGACCAAGGGAGGAAGCAATCTAAGCATCAACGCCCACAAACTCCTTTGTGTTCTACTCGTGATCTCATCTACACATAGACCTAGCTCATGATGCCACTGTTGGGGAACATTGCATGGGAAACGAAAAAATTCCTACACACACGCAAGATCTATCCATTATGATGAGCATCTACGATGGGGGGGGGGTGGATCTACATACCCTTGTAGATTGCTAAGCGGGAAGCATTAAGAAACACGGTTGATGTAGTCGAACATCTTCGCGATCAAAATCACCGAGCGTCCCACGATCCCGTCACGATCCGTCCTGCGATCCAATCATGATCCGTCCCACGATCCCATCATGATCCATCCTGCGATCCAATCATGATCCGTCCCGTGATCCAGTCGCGGTCCTTCCAATCTAGCGCCGAACGGACGACACCTCCGCGTTTAGCACACGTACAGCTCGATGACAATCTCCATCTTCTTGATCCAGCAAGAGGGAGCAAAGAGGTAGATGAGTTCTCTGGCAGCGCGACGGCATGGCGGTGATGGTGGTGGAACTATTCAGCAGGGCTTCGCCTAAGCACCGCTGAAACAATCTAGAGGAGAAACGACGATCTAGAGAAGAGGGTAGCACGTGGCTGATTTCCGTTGTGAAAACCCCTCAAAACGTCTAGTATGTATAGGAGGAGGGAGGGAGGAGGCTTGTCTCCACAAGGGGCCATCCCTTGGTTCGGCCGAAGTGGAGAGAGGAGGATTCCTCCTCCAATCGTAGTAGGATTATGACTCCTTCTCTCCTACTAGGAATCCTCCTTCCACCTTTGGGTTTCTCCACCCAGCCACATGGGCCTCTTGTGGGACTTTGTCCAGCCTACTAGGGGATGGTTTACCTCTTCCCATAGCCCATGTAGCTCCTTGGGTCGAGACACCCGTCCCGATGGTCTCCCGGTACCCTCCCGGCACTCCCGGTACACTACCGATGAGCGCAAAACTTTTCCTGTGAACAAAACAAGACTTCCTATATATCAATCTTTACCTACGGACCATTCCTAAGCTCCTCATGACATCTGGGATCTCATCCGGGACTCCGAACAACCCTCGGTCACCATCATACATAACTCTATACTACCAAAACGTCACCGAACCTTAAGTGTGCAGACCCTACGGGTTCGAGAACTATGTAGACATGACCGAGACACCTCTCCGGTTAATAACCAATAGCGGGACCTGGATGCCCATATTGGTTCCTACATATTATACTCAGATCTTTATCGGTTGAACCTCCATGTCAAGGATTCAGTTAATCCCGTATGTTGTTCCCTTTGTTCTTCGGTATGCTACTTGCCCGAGATTTGATTGCCGGTATCTCTATACCTAGTTCAATCTCGTTACCGGCAAGTCTCTTTACTCGTTCCCTAATACAAGATCCCGTGGCTTACACTTAGTCATATTGCTTGCAATACATATTGTGATGTTGTATTACCGAGTGGGCACTAAGATACCTCTCCGTCACATAGAGTAACAAATCCTAGTCTTGATCCATGCCAACTCAACAGACACCCTCGGAGATACCTATAAAGCACCTTTATAGTCACCCAGTTACATTGCAACGTTTGATACACACAAGGTACTCCTCCGGTGTCAGTGAGTTGCATGATCTGATGGCCATTGGAACAGATACTTGACATGCAGAAAATTATAGTAATAAACTGACACGATCATATGCTACATTTATAGTTTGGGTCTTGTCCATCACATCATTCTCCTAATGATGTGACCCTGTTATCAAATGACATCTCATGTCCATGGCTAGGAAACCTTGACCATCTTTGATCAACGAGCTAGTCTACTAGAGGCATACTAGGGACATAGTGTTGTCTATATACCCACACATGTATTTAGTTTCCAATCAATACAATTATAGCATGGATAATAAACGATTATCACGAACAAGGAAATATAATAATAACCAATTTTTATTGCCTCTAGGGCATATTTCCAACAAAAAGAAATTTTAAGAACATGAGAGATAGGTGTTGAGAACCTAAATAAGGCACATACATTTATATATTTTTGTGTGATGGTAGTATGTTGTCGCAGTTTTCGTGTTGGCCGTCCTTCTAAATTTTTCCTGTCAGTGCTACTCATCAAATTGCTCTCAACTTTCAATCATGCTTGGAGCTTTGATCTACGTCTCTACAAAATCAGAAGCATGTCTAAGGCTCAAGGTAATGTTGAAACTTGGGAGGTGATCAAATCATGTGCTTTTGTGGCCATAAGAGTTGAAACTAACTATTGGAGACATCTGGCTCTAAATTTTGAATTTGTATTTCTCCATGATGAAGACAGGGGGCTCTATGGTTTGTTAAGCTTATTTCTATTCTCAAGTAGGTCATGAGTTCCTCTTGAGAAGGAAGAGGATAGTGTTGAATTCAAGTTTCCTCTTTAGAGAGAACTGCTTGAACTAATTACAATTACAATTGGGTGGTAAAACAATTACAATTTAGGCTTAATTTAATGCGGAATAAAACTAATGTTTAATTTACCAAGCACAAAACCTAAATAGGTTAGGCTCAACAAGGTGCACCAACAACTTATGCTAACCAAGATAAATAACTAAGTGATAGAAAGATATATAACTTCAAGTGTGAAGGCTATCATAAAGTAAGCGCATAAGTAAGAGGCTCGGGTAGGAGATAACTGAGGCACGCAGAGGCAACTACGTATCCCAAAGTTACACCCTTGCAATGTTAATCTCCATTAGAGTGGTGTGAAGGCACAATGCTCCCTAAAATGCCACTAGGGCCACCGTATTCTCCTCATGCCCTCGCACAATGCAAGGTGCCATGACTACACCAAGGGACCCTTGAGGGCGGGCACCGAACCTGTACAATTGGCAACCCCTGGGGGCGGTCACCGAACCTATATAAATTGCTCGGG
Source organism: Hordeum marinum (assembly GCA_022496015.1). NCBI lineage: Eukaryota > Viridiplantae > Streptophyta > Magnoliopsida > Poales > Poaceae > Hordeum > Hordeum marinum. The sequence continues at coordinate 155,130,274 of CM039673.1, read as the reverse complement.
ACAATCTCCACAACTTAACTGGAAACCCCGAAGCTTGCCCAGAGCTTTACACCACAATGATTGAGCTTTGCGACACTGATGTCTACTACACAACTTTATTCTTATAGACACGTGTTGGGCCTCCAAGCGCAGAGTTTTGTAGGACAGTAGCAATTTTCCCTCAAGTGTATGACCTAAGGTTTATCAATACGTGAGAAGTGTAGGATGAAGATGGTCTCTCTCAAATGGCCCCGCAACCAAATACAAGAAATCTCTTGTGTCCCCAACACACCCAATACAATGGAAAATTGTATAGGTGCACTAGTTCAGTGAAGAGATGGTGAGAAAAGTGTAATATGGATGGTAGAAATATATTTTTATAATCTGAATAAATAAAAAAGCAAGGTAGCAAATAATAAACGGGCACAAAAACGGTATTGCAATGCTTGAAAACAAGGCCTAGGGTCCGTACTTTCGCTAGTGCAATTTCTCAACAGTGCTAACATAGTTGGATCATATGATTATCCCTCAAAGTGCAATAAAGAATCACTACCGAGTTCCTATTAGAGGAAAGAAAAGATAGAAATTGTTTGTAGGGTACAAAACCACCTCAAAGCTATTCTTTCCACTCGATCTATCCTAGAGTTCGTACTAGAATAACGCAACCTATTCTTTTCGATCGATCTACTCAAGAGTTCATACTAGAATAACACCAAAGAAAATTCATATTCATAATACTCAAGCCACACAAAGAACTACAAGGTAACCCCAAAGTTTTTATCGGAGAAAAGATAATAAAAACGTGCATCAACCCCTATGCATAGATTACCCCAATATCACCGCAGGAATCCGCAAGTTGAGTGCCATAACGTATATCAAGTGAACCAATAAGATACCCAGTGTCACCTCAAGTATTCATACTGCAATACATACATCATGTGTTCCCAAATCTGAACATTCAATCAAACATAACAAAACTTCAGAGGGTAAAGATTCAGTTGATCACAATAAGAGTATAGAGGGGAGAAACATCATATGATTCATCTATATTAACAAAGCCCATGATATAGATCATGAGAGAGAGAGATTAAACACATAGCTACTGGTACAAACCCTCAGCCCCAAGGGTGGACTACTCCCTCCTCATCGTGGTGGCCGCCGAGATGATGAAGATGGCCGCCGAAGATGATTCCCCCTCCGACAGGGTGCCGGAACGAGGTCTAGATTGGTTTTCGGTGGCTACAGAGCCTTGTGGCAGCGGAACTTCTGATCTAGGTTTTCCCCCGAATGGTTTCGGAATATTTGGGAATCTATAGTGCAAAGAGGGGGTGCAGGAGGCCACCGAGGTGGGCACAACCCACCTAGGCGCGCCTGGGCCTGGTGGGTTGTGTCCCCCTCGGGGCACCCCCAGGTGTAGCTCTGGCCCATTGGGTTCCTTCTGGTCAAAAAAAAAATCTCCAAAAACTTTCGTGGTGTTTGGATTCCGTTTGATATTGATTTCCTGCGATGTAAAAAACAAGCAAAAAACAACAACTGACACTTGGCACTATGTCAATAGGTTAGTACCAAAAAATGATATAAAATGACTATAAAATTATTATAAAACATCCAAGATTGATAATATAACAACATGGAATAATCAAAAATTATAGATACATTGGAGACATATCAGCATCCCCAAGCTTAACTCCTAATTGTCCTCGAGTAGGCAAGTGATAAAAACAGAATTTTTGTTATGGAATGCTGCCTAACATGTCATATCATATTCTTTTCCTTATAGCATGGCCATTTGGAATTTTAGTTGTTCAAAGCAATAGTCTAGTTTTGACATAATTATTTAGATACTCAAGCATATCAACAAGCAACCATGTCTTTCGAAATATCAATGCTAAAATAAGTTATCCCTAGCCCATCATACTCGAACATTGATCCACTCATGAAACACACTCGAATATTAGCTACACCAATACTTAAGTACGATCATATTGCCTCCTAGTTGGTGCTTTCGTAAGAGAAGATGGAGACTCAAATTCAAAAATAAAAATTGCATAAAGTAAAAGAAAGGCCCTTCGCAGAGGGAAGTAGGGATTTGTAGAGGAGCCAGAGCTCAAAGTGAAAAACTTAGAGATAAAAACATTTTGGGAGGTGTATCCATCCCACCAACAAAAATGACTTAGAGTTCCCAACACTTTCCATGCTAGATATATCATAGGTGGTTCCCAAACAAAAAATAAAGTTTATTCCTTTTTCCGCCATACTCACTTTCCATGGCTAACCGTATCCACGGGTGCCCTCCATACCAACACTTGCCAAGGAATTTATTATATGACAACATAAAGTAAATTCATTTTTGCATTTCGGGACTGGGCATCCCTAATACCTTTGCCTTACTCTTGTGCAATGACAAGTGAATAAACACTCATCGTGAGAATAACACATCTAGCATGGTAAATATTAGCCACCCCTCATCGCTCTGCGAGCGAAACAAACACACAAAAGAGAAGTTTATTTTGAAAATTAGAGATGGCACATACAAATTTGCTTAGAACGGCACGGAAATACCGCATATAGGTAGGTATAGTGGACTCATGTGGATTTGGATGCACAAGTAGAGCTCATACTTGGTGCAAAATGAAGGCTAGCAAAAGCCTAGGAAGCGACCAACCAAGAAATGGATAATCTCATAAGCAAGCATTAAGCATAAATAACACCGAATAATGCACCACAAGTAGGATATAATTTCATTGCATGACTATTGACTTTCGTACTTGCATAGGGAATCACAAACCTTAACACCAATATTCTTACTAAAGCATAATTAGTCATCAACATAACTCACATATCACATCATCGTATCTCAAAACTATTATTAAGAATCAAGTTTATTTTGTCCAATGATCTTCATGAAAGTTTTTATTATATCCTTCTTGGGTATCTATCACTTTGGGACTAATTTTCATGTGTTGCTTTTCATAAGCTCAAACAAATATAAGTGAAGATCAAGAGCATAATTTTTCTTCTTTCTCTCAAAATAATTTAAGTGAAGCAATAGAGAATTTATTGAAAATTTTACTAACTCTCAAATAAATCTAAGTGAAGTAAGATATAATTTCTTCAAAAATACTAAGCACGTCATGCTCAAAAAGATATAAGTGAAGCACTAGAGCAAGTCCATTGAAAAGAGCTTCGTTGACGGGATGTGAATGCCGCTTACTTAGCCTCCTTGGCGAATATTTGAGGACTCTATTTTATTTAAAAATTTCAGATCTAAGTATTTTATTAAAACATCAAGTAAAACAAAAATAAAATGACATTCTAAAAATAGCACAACTCATGTGAACGAATAAAAATTTAGGCTCAACATAGGCTAACTGATAATTGTTGATGAAGAGAGGTGGGATGCGTAGCATCCCCAAGCTTAGATGCTTGAGAGTTCTTGAATATTATCTTGGGATAACTTGGGCATCCCCAAGCTAGAGATTTTGTGTATCCTTAATTCCTTTCATATCATGGTTTACCTAATATTGAAAACTTCATCCACACAAAACTCAAAAAGAACTCGTGAGATAGGTTAGTACACATAATAATAAATCAACTCTTTATGTACTGCCAAGACAAGTTGCATAATAAGTTTCAAACATTAGATACTGTATACTATAATTTCCACAATTCATATCTACCAATATAGGCTATGGAAACTATAGGATAAGTAGATAACGAAACTATGACATCAATCTGTCTAAACAGAACAGTCTGTAGACATTTATGAAAACAGTGTACTTATGTAACTCATAAAATTATGAACATTTAGGACATGATATAAAATTTATATAACCATACCGTGTAAATATTTCGAAAACTTTCCACGTTCCAGTAAAATATGAAAATTCAAATGCTACAACAGAAGTTTCTGTTTTCACAGCACACATCAAAACATGCAGTGCAAGCATCCTAAAGGCAATTCTTGGAACTTTTTATTGAAAAATAAGATTATAAATAACACCTAAAATAAAGTAACAAAATAAAATGACGCTCCAAGGAAAACTCATATTATGTGACGAATAAAAATATAGCTTCAAGTAAGATATACCGATAGTGTTGAAGACGAAAGAGGGGATGCCTTCCGTGGCGTCCCCAAGCTTAGACGCTTGAGTCTTCCTTGGATATTACCTTGGGGGTGCCTTGGGCATCCCCAATATTAGGTTCTTGTCACTCCTTATTCTCCTCATATAGGTGTCTCGCCCAAAACTTGAAAACTTCAATCACCCAAAACTTAACGGAACTTTGTGAGAAAGGTTAGTGTATTAAAGATAAATCATTCACTTAGGTATTGTCAAGACAAGATTCATAATTATTCCCACATGATACCTGTTACATCATTCCCACAACTTATATTACTCAATATAAGCTATAGGAACACTTGAAACTAGCAAACTATGCATGCAAAACAGAATCTGTCAAAAACAGAACAGTCTGTAAAGATCTGAACGATCACCAAACATCCCTGACTCTAAAAATTCTGAACCATTAGAACAAATCAAGGAATTTGCATATAAAGTTTGTGTAAAAATGTCAGAATTTTTTGACTCTCCAGTAAAATCAGATAATTCATATACTAGATGCAAAACTTTCTGTTTTTGGACAGAATCAAACAAGCAAGTATCCAAACTATCCCAAAGGATTTACTTGGCACTTTATTGAAATAAAAGACACAAAACATGATTACTAAAGTAGCTTAATCATGTGAACACACAAAAACAGAAAGTAAAAGTGTTGGGTTGTCTCCCAACAAGCGCTTTTCTTTAATGCCTTTTAGCAAGGCATGATGATTTCAATGATGCTCACAAAGGAATAGTAATTGAAACATGCAAAAGAGCATGATGAATCTCATGACAAGCACATTTAAGTCTAACCCACCTCCTATGCATAGGTATTTTGTTATCAAACAATTTATGGGAGCAAGAATCATCTAGCATAGGAAGGGAAAACAAGCATAACTTCAAAACTTTGAACACATAGAGAGCAAACTTGATATTATTGCAATTCCTACAAGCATATGTTCCTCCCTCATGATAATTTTCAGTAGCATCATGAAGAAATTCCACAATATAACCAGCACATAAATCATTATTTTGATGATGCACAATCATAGAATTTTTTTCACTCTCCACATAAGCAATTTTCTTCTCATTCAAAATAGTGGGAGCAAACTCAACAAAATAGCTATCATGACATACTTGATTGACATAACCACTTTGAATATTAAAATCATGATGACTAGTTTCATGGTTACTGTCGTGGTTTTGTCACGGTAGATGTCCGAGGACTTAGATTTGAGTCCATCGCTAAGGTTATGGACTCAGAGGGGTTGATCGGGACGAAGGACACAGGTTTACCCAGGTTCGGCCCCTCAAGTAGAGGTAAAAGCCTACATCCTGTTTGTGCTTGTATTGCTTGGAATCTCAATTACAAGGGAGCGGAATTGCTTGACCTAGCTCCCAATTAGTTAGTACCTGTCTAAGTCTCCCCAGGTCTCACCCTTATATAGGAGGTCAAGACCACGGGTCATACAAGTCGTAACCGACTCTCACAACGTGTCCGAGTCTATCTTTATATTGTCTTGCCATCCTGAGCAAGCTGTCTCCGGGCGGCTCACCCGCCCGGGTCTTCATACCTTCTCCATCCGGGCCTCATCTTAGCCCATCTTGGCAAGCCACCCAACGTCTTGGGCTTGAGTCTTGAAGGTCCATCCTTGGGCTGGTCTATGAGACGCCAAGTGTGACCTGGAGCCTCCGGGGCGGGTCTCACCACGGGGTTATCCCCAACATTAGGCCCCAGGTTGATTGGAGCTTGCTCATTTCAGCCTCCTTAATTGGCGGCGAGTCTCGCTTACGTCACCTAAAAGTAAGACAAAATGAGCCGTCGTGACATCACATCAAATATGTTAAAAAGATCCCCTGACGATCGCAACAGATCTTTCCCTTATTAAATGGATGGCCTGAGAATCGAGGCGTCCGCCTTGGTCAATCAATATCTGTCGCGAGGAGCGGATTTCATTTCCTTCTCCACTTCACACTTCTTCTTCTTCCTCTCGCCGCCGCCGCTCCAGCGTATCTTGCTCCGGTGAAACTTCCATACCGACGTCGCGCCGGGCCACTGCATCGACCTGATCATACCAGAGATTCTCCCGCGTCCGTCGCATCCCTTCTGGTGAGTCCTTCTCCTCCCATAGATCCGAAGTTTTCGGTAGGGTTTCATGGAGTCCTCCACCCGCGTAGAACACAAGCTTCTCCATAATGGTAGATAATGCCTACATCAGTGAATATGATATTGCCTTCTTTTCCATTGCGGCGCACCATAGGAGAGTGACAATAGCACCACGCGGATCTGTAGTTGCTCTGTTCGCTGTCTTCATGGACGTCACTGGTTCGACTGTTCATCACCGAGTCTAAGATAAACCCTGATTTTCCTTTGTTTTGTAGATCTATAACTACATAGGTAGTTTGTAAAACTTGTTTTCCACACTTAGTGAAATTTTACTTCGTCTTCTCGTAGACTTGACCCGCCAGCGAAATTCCGGCTTTTGCCAAACAACTCTTAACGGCTTAACTTTATAGAATCTTGAACTTTTTAGCCGCCCTTAGTCGCTTGGCATCTCCTGACTCGCCGCACATTGTTGCTTTGCGCAGTTTTGAGTCGCCGCCATGTCTCGTGCATCCAATTCATGCAATTGGGTCAGCTCTGCTATCACAGAGGAGTTCCTGATGGATTTTGTAAACGCGGGTACCTTAACCGCCAAAGATGTCATCCATTGGCGGGTTCCGGGTAATGAGCTCAAGCCCGTTCGTCAAGAGGGTGAGGTAGTTGTATTTTCAAATCATCTCGAGCACGAGTTTGTCCTCCCCGGCTCAAAATTCTTGTGGGACGTTCTTCACTTCTTCAAACTGTGCCCTCAAGACCTCGCTCCCAATTCCGTCTCCAACATATGCAACTTCCAAGTACTTTGTGAAGTTTACTTGCAAGCAGAGCCATCCGTTGGTCTATTTCGTGAGTTTTTATGCGAACTGCCAGACAAAGGTGAAGGTCGGTCCAAGCTTAGAGCTTGGCGGTATTTCCATTTAGAGGTGACGGGACATAACCTTTCCGGCTGTTCAGATGTCGAGTCATCCTAAAGACTGGAATAAGACTTGGTTTTACTGCAAAGGCACCTCCACAAAAGGAGAGCATCCCTTGCCGGGTTATCGTCCATCCCGACTTAAGACAACCTATGAGCTTCTTGGCTGGCTTACAACCCTGGCCAATGGCCAATGGACTCACGGGCCTGGATTTGATCTGCTGCTGGATTTCCTGGAGGGTCATGCCCTTGAGCTAGCATAGCCCCCTCATGTGCGAATATACATGCCAGCCCAATGACCCCCTCTACTTTAACCAGACAACATTATCAGGGGATGATATTGTGGCTGCCATCAAGAGCCTTGTCCACGAATCTTCAGGAGCTTGCAGTGCCATTGGGCTAGCACCTTTCCGTGCCACAAACCCGGCCCCAGATGTAAGGGCGACTCTCGATGTCCTTATCTCTATATTAACTTATACTTTGTAACCTCTCAACCTTTTGCCGGCTTATACTTTTAGGAAAACTCCGGCTTCTAGGAAAAGAAGTACGTTCCTCCTCCGAAGAAGTCAAAGAAGAAAACTGACGGTTGGAAGAAGAAACCTGCACCCCAAGAATAGCCCGAGGAACAACCGGAAATTGACGACTCAGAGGTAGAGCCTGATTCTTTTGGTTGTCTCTTTATGCACCTTATTGACAATAATTATTCACAGGATGAAATGAAAATAAGCCACACCAACATTCCTGAGGTAACTTACATTTCATCCAACTGTGAACATCTTGTACCACAGAAGATACGGCAGGTCATCCGAAAAGTCCCGCTTTCTCATCCTATTGCTTACTTAGACACCGCACTTTATTTTGAAAAAGCAACAACAAATCTCCCGACGCCAGACCCGGAGCACCAACTCTAATGATCTCATGGCCGGATTATCTCTGACTCAATGGAAGCGGCCGGCTGAGGTACCTGTTCAACCTGACTTTGCTTGTCCATCTTGTCTTTTGGAATTCGACATTGTCTTATATTGTCTTAACAGTTTTTTAGGAATCACCCCCTTCGTCCGGCGACTCTATCAGAATTGCTTTGCCGCCTCTAAAGATTAACCCAGAGTCTGTGTCCTTTATGCTTATGTTCAAACTTGTATTATATATGAAGCTCTAACACGACCTCCTACATTTTCTAGGGCCCAAGCGAAACGAAGGAAAACCAGCGGGTCTACCCTTGGCCGCAAAGCTCAAGAGTCGGAGCCTGCCAAGCCGGATTCTCCCGTGCCGCATGTTGACCCCTCGACGGCGTCCAAGGAGGCACCTGAAGAGGCTCATCATTCTGCAGAACCGGCGGCCGATGATATGATTCCCGAGAGCCCTCCAAGGGCCCAATCCAAGCCGCTAAGCCCTTCAAAGGCTGCTGATGAATCAACTACTCCAGACGTCTTTGTTACTGGCACCGGCTTCCAAACTCCTCCGGCTCGTGTTTTGGCAAAACATACTGAGAAGACCGAGACTTCAGACAAGATGGACTTTGAATTCACCGTGCTAGAGAAGTTAACAGCTGACGAGCTGCATGCCGGCTATTTAAATCGCCTCCATCAGCCGGGACATGGAACTCAAGTTCGTTAACTTAATGAAGAAGAAATATGAGGTACTCATACTGTGCTACCTTCTACCCTTACTTAGCCCCCAAGGGCCGGCTTAGTATTGGCTAATGATAAGCCGGGTCTTCAAATCTTGTTTAGAAGTAGAAATAGCTAGCCTGTAGGCCTATATCAAAGAGTCATCCTTAGCCCCCAAGGTCCGACTCAGTTTTGATGAAGTTGAGTCGGATCTTCAATAAAGATGTTTGAAAAGCCATATGTAGCTCCCAGGGGTCGGCTCAATCTTTGATAAAGTTGAGTCGGAACTTCAATGTAGACAGCTTGAAGAGCCTTGTGTAGCCCCCAAGTTTCGGATTAACTTTGACGAAGATGAACCGGGACTGCATTGTAGTGTTTGGAGAACAAATATACATTAGCCCCCAAGTGCCAAATTTATTGCTTGCAATCTGCTTGAGACTTGCATGACATTGTATTAAACTTTATCAACTTATGATATATCATTATGACAACTTAATCCTCATTTTGCTTTCAATATGTCGCAGGAAGCTTTAACTGAAGCCGGCTCTGAACTAACCGGTTTGAAAAGCCAGCTAGCCACTCAACAAGCCGCCCGAACCGAAGCCGATGAGAAGTGCCAACTCCTTGCCAAAGAACAGACAAAGATTACAGCTGAATTTGACGCCTTCAAAAAATCGGCTGAGACGGAACAAGCCACCCTGGCTCAACTAGCAGACGATGCTGACCATCGGCTTGTGATCGTAGCAGGTGAGCTGCAGTCCTTAAAGAGCCATATTGGGAAGATGTCAGCCACCATATTTGGTAAGCATTTAAATACTTAGCAAAATCTTTGTATGAATACTTATATTGATGACTTATGACCAGAAATCCGGCTTATGCAGGACCAAGGAGCCATCAACTCGCTTTTGACAGTCTGCTGCCTCTGAAGGCTATCTATACTTTGACAGAGCAGCTATACTGCGAAGTTGTCTACACGATCAAGGCGGTGCTTTATAAGGATAACATCCCTCCGACTATGAAGGGGGTCATAGAATTGCTGTCCACCCTGCCAAAACAGATCCGAGAGCTGAAGAAATCAGCCACCCGACAGGGAGCCATCGCAGCCATAAGCCAGGCCTTGGCCTTTGCTCCGGAGTTGACTCCTGAAGACGTGATGGATGGGTTTCCCTCCAAAAAAGATGACGACTCAGAGTTTACGGAGGCTGATTATGCACGGTGTGTGAAGGCTTCCAAAGTCCTCGCTTTCGTGTTACAGAGGAAGTAAACTTGTCCACATATCAGACGGCTTACAATGCCGATCAGAAGAGAATCCGCGGCCCCCTCTTTGAAGCCAAAGACCTGATGCCTGCTCATAGTAAGAACCTCTTTGCTTCTGAACTTGACCCGTCACCATTATTTGAAGAGGGAAACTTGCAGCTTTAACCCACTGCAACTGGGACATGGACAATCTTCAGATCGTGGAGGCCAAAGACTCGGAGCAGGGTGACCTGCCAGCCAACTTATGAATTTGGTGACGTCATGGATAAGATAGCTTTGTGACCCGCCATGAGCGGTGTAAAAAACTTTGAATCACTTTTGAGCTCTACAAAGAGCATCTGTAATAGGCTTGTAGTAAACTATGCCTTTGCCCGAACTGTGCCATCGTGCACATGTTAAATTGTCCGGCTTAATATATGACATCTTCCTTGCACTTTCATACTGGATCTTTTTCCGGCTTTTGGCGGTTTAATAAACCTACAAGAATAGATGTATCTTCAAATTTCTTAGGAGGGAGGCTTAAAATAGCATAACCCAAAGATGCTGTATCTTTTCTAACTTGTTTTTCACAATAGCTCATGTGCCGGTTCTACTGGGTTGACTCGCCACTTAAAACTCCTTAACAATACAGGGTCTCTGTGGAGATTGGCCGTTAAGTTTTTGAACCGGCTCAGGGTCTCTAAGAGAGATTAGCTGAAAAGAAGTGTGACGTCCCAGAAGAGACACGACAGGGCATGAGTACCCTGATAGCTCCAAAACTGCCTCTCACATGACATAAATCCATCGTTTTAACCTTAAACAGTACATGTTCCTCAAGGTTTAACTGTCTAAGAGTACGAACGAGCCACATAGCGGAGAGTCAGAAGTAAATGGGAGAGTTTATCCTTGCTTTCTATAAGCCGGCCCTCACGTGACAAGAGCCACCGTTTTAACCTTGACCAGTACATGGTCTCTATGGAGATTGGCCGTCAATTTCTTTGAACCGGCTCAGGGTCTCTAGGCGAGATTAACTAGTAAGAGTTCGGCGCGTCACCTAGCGGAGTAGCATCAGCTTATAGGCAGGTTTAACCCTGTTTGGCTTAAGAGCCAATCAAGAGGGTGTGCAAGCTACACCCGGTGGGTGGGAAGCCCCCAAGTGACCTTTGTTGATGGAATCAACTATTTGTCTTAAGAGCCGACCGATAGGGTTTGATAAGCTACAACCGGTGGGTGGGAAGCCCCCTGGACGATCATGTTGATGTAGTCAACTTTTTGGCTTGAGAGCCGACCGATAGGGTTTGATAAGCTACACCGGATGTGTGGGAAGCCCCCTGGACGATCATGTTGACGGAGTCAACTTTTTGGCTTGAGAGCCGCCCGATAGGGTTTGATAAGGTACACCCGGTGGGTGGGAAGCCCCCTGGACAGTCATGTGTTTGCACAGATTGAGATATGCGAAACGGCAGAGGCCCCGGCTTGCAGGGATGCCAACTTTTATTCATATATAAATATGATATGTACAATGATAGTGTATGATGTCGAGTCTCCACAACTTAGGTATAGTAAGGCCGTAGATCCGCTATGTTCCACGACCGGCGGGTCTCCTGCCCCGAGGTATCTGAGTCATCTCGGATGTCAATGAGGTAATATGACCCGTTGTTGAGATTTCTGATGACCATGAAAGTTCCTTCCCATGGAGGAGACAAATTATGCATATTTGTCTAGTCTTGGATCAACCACAACACTAAGTTGCCTTCTTGAAACGTCTGGGTCTTGACTCTGTGGCTATGATAGTGGCGCAGGTCTTGCTAATAAATCGCCGAACAAGCCACCACCAGATCACGTTCCTCCTCCAGGGAATCCAACGCGTCTTGACGCACCGTCTCATTGTATGTCTGAACGTAAGCCGCCACTCATGGTGATTCATGACGGATGTCACTTGGTAACACAGCCTCTGCATTGTAAACCATGAAGAAAACTGTATAACCCATTGATCTGTTGGGGGTAGTTCTGATGCTCCATAAGACGGACGACAACTCCTCCACCCAACAACCCGGCGTTCTCTGTAAAGGAACCATAAACCGGGGCTTGATACCTCTTAGGATTTCTTGGTTAACATGCTCCCCCTGACCGTTGGACCGTGGATGAGCAACTGCAGAAACGTCAAGTCGGATGTGCTCAATTTCGCAAAATGTTTTCATAGCCCCTTGGACAGGTTCCTACCATTGTCCATGATGATACTGTGAGGGTAACCAAAATGGTAGACCAGCTTTTTAATAAACTGAACCGTCATAGCTGCATCGCACTTGCTGACTGGCTCAGCTTCTACCCATTTGGTAAACTTGTCAACCGCCACCAAGAGGTGGGTCTTTTTGTCCTTGGATCTCTTGAAAGGCCCGACCATATCGAGCCCCCAGAATGCGAATGGCCAAGTGATTGGAATCATGCACAATTCTTGAGCTGGAACATGAGCACGCCGACCAAACTTTTGACAACCGTCACACTTGCGGACCAGATCCTCTGCATCCTTGTGAGCCGTCAGCCAGAAGAAACCATGCTTAAAAGCCTTGGCCACTAGAGATTTTGAGCCGGCGTGATGTCCACAATCGCCAGCATGAATTTCATTCAATATTTCCTTGCCCTCCTCAGGTGAGACACAACGCTAAAACATGCCGGTGACACTGCATTTATGTAACTCGCCATTGACCATCGTCATAGACTTAGACCGTCTGGTGATTTGTCTGGCCAGATTTTCATCATCAGGTAACTCGCCACGAGTCAAGTATGCCAAGTTAGGCACAGTCCAATCCGAAATAACATGCAAAGCCGCCACTAGCTGTCCCTCCGGGTCAGGAATGGCTAAGTCTTCCTCTAAAGGTAACTTAACTAACGGGTGATGTAAGACATCCAAAAAGACGTTAGGCGCACCGGCTTTCGTTGAGAGCCTAACCTTGACAGGGCGTCAGCCGCCTCATTCTTGCGACGATCAATATGATCCACTTGATAACCCTTGAAGTGACCAGCAATGACATCCACCGCCTGCCAATAAGCCGCCATCCACGGATCCTTGGAGTCCCAAGTGCCTGAAACTTGCTGAGCCACAAGATCTGAGTCGCCGAAGCACCTAACCCGACTTAAGTTCATCTCCTTAGCCACTCTGAGGCCATGAAGCAAGGCTTCGTACTCAGCTGCATTGTTAGTACAAGGGAACATCAGCCGTAGCACATAACATAACTTGTCACCCTTGGGGGAGGTTAAGACAACTCCTGGCCCTGATCCTTCCAGCTGCCTGGACCCATCAAAGTGTATTGTCCGGTATGTGTTATCCGGCTTTTCTTCGGGCGCTTGACACTCTGTCCAGTCGTTTATGAAATCCACAATGGCTTGGGACTTGATAGCCGTACGAGGTACGTATTTCAGATTGAGAGGTCCAAGCTCCATGCCCACTTAGCAATCCTGCCAGTGGCTTCTCTGTTTTGAATTATGTCTCCCAATGGGGCAGAGCTGACCACGGTGATCTGGTGCCCGAAGTAATAGTGCTTCAGCTTGTGGTTGGCCATGAACACCCCATATACTAGCTTCTACCAATGTGGATATCTCTGCTTGGACTCTGTCAGGACCTCACTGATATAATAAACTGGCCTCTGAACCGGATATTCCTTCCCTACCTCCTTGCGCTCGACCACGATTGCAGCACTAACAACCCTGTTGTTAGCCGCCACGTACAAGAGCAAGGGTTCTTTCTCAACCGGAGCGGCTAAGACCGGCGGCTCAGTGAGCTGCTTCTTGAGCGCCTCAAACGCTTCATCAGCCATCGTACTCCAGACAAAATTGTGTGTCTTTTTCATCATTTGATATAAAGGGATGGCTTTCTCACCAAGGCGGCTTATAAACCGGCTCATCATGGCGATCCATCCTGCCAGGCGTTGAACATCATTGATGCACGCCGGCTCAGCCAAGGAGGTGATAGCCTTGATCTTATACGGGTTAGCTTCAATGCCACGCTCAGAGACGAGAAATCCCAAGAGTTTGCCTGCCGGAACACCAAAGACAAACTTCGCCAGGTTAAGCATCATCTTATAGACCCGCAGATTGTCGAAGGTCTCCTTCAAGTCGTCAAGTAGAGTCTCCTTCTTGCTTGACTTGATCACAATGTCATCCACATATGCGTGAACGTTGCGCCCAATTTGGCTATGAAGACAATTCTATACACAACGCTAGTAAGTCCCCTAGGCACTCTTGAGCCCGAAAGGCATAGACATGTAGCAGAAGGCACCAAAAGGCATGATGAAAGCCGTCTTCTCTTGGTCCTTGATTGCCATCTTGATTTGATGATATCCAGAATACGCGTCCAGGAAGCATAAACTCTCACAACCCGCTGTAGCATCGATGATCTGATCAATGCGAAGGAGAGAAAAGGGATCAGCTGGACAAGCTTTGTTAAGATCCGTGTAATCCACACACATATGCCATGTGTCGTTCTTCTTGAGCACGAGCATTGGGTTAGCAAGCCACTCCGGGTGAAAGACCTCAACGATGAAACCCGCCGCCAAGAGCCGGGCGACCTCTTCCCTGATGGCCTTGTGCCTCTCCTCGTTGAACCGCCGTAGAAATTGCTTGACATGCTTAAACTTAGGATCCAAATTAAGGTGGTGCCCAACGAACTCTCTCGGTACACCCGGCATGTCAGAAGGTTTCCATGCAAAGATGTCCTAATTCTCATGGATGAATTCGATGAGCGTGCTTTCCTATTTGGGATTCATATTGGCCCCAATAGTGAACCGCTGAGATGAGTCGCCCGGAGTGAAATCCACCAACTTGGTATCATCCGCCGAAAATTTTAGGGGCGGCTCAACCTTTGTGGTAGGCCTTTTCAGCGGAGTCATGTCCTCCGGGTCAACATTTTCCTTATAAAACTTGAGCTGTGCCTCAACACAACTTGATTCCGTGTAAGCCGCGTCTCCTTCCTCGCACTCAATAGCTGTATTTTGATCACCATGAACAGTAATCGTCCCTTTTAACCCAGGCATCTTGAGCTGCAAATAGACATAGCAGGGCCTAGAAATGAACTTGGCGTAAGCCAGTCGCCCAAACAAGGCATGATAGGGGCTCTTGATTTTTACTATTGCAAACCACAAGGACTCTACCCTGTAGTTGTACTCGTCACCAAAGGCAACTTCCAAGGAGATCCTGCCCACATGGTAAGCTGACTTGCCAGGCACCACACCATGAAAGACTGTCGAGGAGGGCCTAAGGTCTTTATCAAGTAGCTTCATCCGCCGAAAGGTGTCATAGTACAGGATATTGATGCTACTGCCACCATCCATAAGTACCTTATTCAACATATATCCTCCCACTTGGGGGGCAACTACAAGGGCCAGCCGCCCCGGGTCATCAACACGCGGCGGGTGATCCTCCTGGCTCCATATGATGTCATACTCAAACCACTTCAAGTATTGTGGTAGAGCCGGCGCGATTGCATTAACTTCCCGTTTGCGCACCTCCTTATCCCGCTTGTTAAGGCTAGTCGTAAAAACATGATACCGGCCCGAATTAAGCTGTTTTGGATTACTCTGATACCCAGAATGATTATTCTGTTGCTGATGATGGCCACCAGAGTGCTGATGATGTCCTCCTTGGTTGCCCTGGCCATGATGACCGGAACCTGAGCCGCCGGACCCAAACCCGGCTCCTGATCTGCCTGGTCCTAAACCGCCGGGCGGGCCGCCACCATCATTGTTATGCTGTCACATGCTGTAGTCTTTGAACTTCTACATGATGTGGCAATTTCCCCACGTGTGACCCGCCAGTCTGTCAGGCCGGCTGTGCTCCGGACAAGGTTTGTTGAGCATATCCTCCAAGTTGAAAGGAGTCTTACCCTTTTTAAAAGGTGGTCTAAACTTCCCATAGCCCTTAGGACGATTGTGGCCGGTGCTAGCGTTGGCCACCAATTCTGACCTGCCATCCGGGTTCTTCCTATTGCTTTGGTTACCATTGCCTACTGCACCCTTGCCATGGTTATTCTTTTTACCCTGACCAGCTTTCTCCTCATCAGAGCCCGGATCCTTCGTGTTATCAGAATCGACATACTTTGTGAGAGCCACCATGAGTTCCCCTATGTCTTGACACGTGCGTTTGAGCCCGCCAAGCTTCTGCTTCAGAGGGACAAAGTGACAGTTCTTTTCTAGGATCAACACCGCTTGAGCCACCGTGATCTGTTCAGATGAGTGGATGATGGTCGACACCCGCCGGACCCAATGATGAGCCGACTCATTCTCCTGTTGAACACAGTGATCCAAATCCACAATCGTCATAGGCTGCTTGCAAGTTCCTTGAATTTTTTTGATGAACCTTGCCTTCAGCTCATCCCATGAGTTGATGGTATTGGGTGGCAAACCCTTCAACCATGTGCGAGCCGGACCTTCCAGCATCATGATAAAGTATTTGGCGCAAACTGCGTCATTGACATCCAACATCTCCATAGCCAGCTCATAACTTTCAATGAAGGCCTCTGGGGGCAGGTCTGCAGTGTAGTTCAGGACTTTGCGAGGGCCTTTGAAATCCTTCGGCAGATGCTCGTTCCGCAGAGCCGGCACCAAGCACGGGACTCCCACGGCCCTGGTGGTTACTCCCGCTCCAACTGAGACGGAATGCATGGGCTCTTGATGAGCCACCCCTGCCAGAGCCGCTGCCTCTCACTGTACTCTTGCCCGGTCTATGAGCGCCTGCGCAACTAGAGCCATCTGATCGTCTCGCGGTAGCCCCCGGTGCCGATCACCGCTAGAACCCGCCAGCGACTCATAGCACCGGCTGAAGCTGCGGCTTGGGAGGGGGGTTGAATGCATGCGTCTCCGGCTATAAGTATATTTCTCTTGCTAGGCCATCACCATTTGAAGGTATCCAAGGGCGTTCCGCACCTCCTCCGCAAAGGATGCCTCGTCAGGAATAGGGATTGTTTCGAGCCGGGTTGCTACCGCCACCATGTTCTCCGCCGGGTTTGAGTAGTGACCCGCCGGTGTTGGAAAAGCCGCTGGTGAGACTTGGTTTCGTCGGGGCGGGTTAAGCTGTTGTCGAGCCGCCGACCGACTCCCAGTCGCGTCCGTTGTCCGTCCCATTCCTGGCATGTTAAAAAGATTCCTGGCCTCGTATTGTTCTGGTAAGCGGGATTGATGTCTCATCTGCTGCACCACAACTGCTGACTGTTGCTCTAGCTCAAGGCGGAAAGCATCTGCCCTAAGGCGCTCTGCCTCCGCATCCATCTGAGCCTTTAACTCGCCAATCCCCTATTGGACTTCCACCATCTGGTCCTTAAGTCTTGTGATCTCCAAGTTCCGGTCCGCTTGATTATCTGGTGTGACTTCAGTCGCCATCAGGGTTGCGAGCTCGTTCATCAGATCTAGAAGAACCTGAGCCGGCGGCGGTGGGTCAACCCCCGTGTTTGCGGCTCCGACGGCTGTGCTGCTCATGCTCAGCGCTGACCCCACCATGAACACGACCGCATGAATCGGCAGCCCGTGATCCTCTGGCTCAGAACGCTCCAACTCGGGGTAAAGCTCGTCGTAGCCCCTGATCCCGCCGTTGTGAACCTAGTAGATTGACTCCGCCTCTCCGCTCGAAGATCCGTCCTCTGAATAGAAAAGAGTCTCCTACGACATAGAAGCCTCAAGATCCATACCTTGAGTGAAGCCCACGAAGACACGCTTCCGGCCCGGGTCAGCCCGGGCGGGTTGCATGTGTGGGGTAGGCTGCGTGCGCCGAGCCGGCTCGATGATGTCGGTGAAGATGTCCGGCCTGGGCGTAAGTCCGCCGATCTTGCCGATGAAGACGTGAATTCCGCCAAAGGGAACCCGGAATCCATACTCGACGGAGTCGGCCTCGGAGCCCCACCCAGCGTCGTCGATGTAGAGCTGGCCTCGTCGGCTCTTACTCATCCTTCCGACCATGTATCCCTTGAACCCTGGGAGAGATCCCTCTGAGAACTCAACACCATCAAGCGCTAGCCCCACGGTGGGCGCTAACTGTCGTGGTTTTGTCACGACAGATGTCCAAGGACTTAGATTCGAGGCCATTGCTAAGGTGATGGACTCAGAGGGGTTGATTGGGACAAGGACACAAGTTTACCCAGGTTCGGCCCCTCAAGTAGAGGTAAAAGCCTACGTCCTGCTTGTGCTTGTATTTCTTGGAATCTCGATTACAAGGGAGTGGAATCACTTGACCTAGCTCTCGATTAGTTAGTACCTATCTAAGTCGCCCTGGGTCTTGCCCTTATATAGGAGGTCAAGACCACGGGTCATACAAGTCGTAACCGACTCTCACAATGTGTCTGAGTCTGTCTCTATATTGTCTTGCCTTCCTAAGCAATCTATCTTCGGGTGGCTCACCCGCCCGGGTGTTCATACCTTCTCCATCCGGGCCTCATCTTAGCCCATCTTGGCAAGCCACCCAATGTCTTGGGCTTGTGTCTTGAAGGTCCATCCTTGGGTTGGTCTATGAGCCGCCAACTGTGACCCGGAGCCTCCGGGGCAGGTCTCACCACGGGGTTATATCCCCAACAATTACCATTACTCTTTATAGCATATGTGTCATCACAATAATCATCATAGATAGGAGACATGTCATAATCATAATAGTTTTGCTCATCAAAACTTGGGGGGCTAAAAATATTATCTTCATCAAACATATCATCCCCAAGCTTGTGGCTTTGCATATCATTAGAATCACGAATATTCAAAGGATTCATACTAACAATATAACTATCATACTCATCACTCAAATATTTAGTGCCAAATATTTTAATAACTTCTTCTTCTAACACTTGAGCACAATTTTCCTTTCCATCATTTTCAAGAAAGATATTATAAAGATGATCAATAATATGATGCAACCTCAATTCCATTTTTTAGTTTTCTTTAATGAACCAAACTTGTGATAAAACAAGAAACTAAAAGATTCGATTGCAAGATCTAAAGATATACCTTCATGCACTCACCTCCCCGGCAACAGCGCCAGAAAAGAGCTTGATGTCTACTACGCAACTTTATTCTTGTAGACACGTGTTGGGCCTCCAAGCGCAGAGTTTTGTAGGACACTAGCAATTTTCCCTCAAGTGGATGACCTAAGGTTTATCAATCCATGAGAGGTATAGGATGAAGATGGTCTCTCTCAAACGACCCTGCAACCAAATACAAGAAATCTCTTGTGTCCCCAACACACCCAATAAATTGGCAAATTGTATATGTGCACTAGTTCGGTGAAGAGATGGTGATAAAAGTGTAATATGGATGGTAGAAACATATTTTTATAATCTAAATAAATAAAAACAGCAAGGTAACAAATAGTAAATGGGCACAAAAATGGTATTGCAATGCTTGAAAACAAGGCCTAGGGTCCGTACTTTCGCTAGTGGAATTTCTCAATAGTGCTAACATAGTTGGATCATATGATTATCCCTCAAAATGCAATAAAGAATCACTCCCGAGTTCCTATTAGAGGAGAACAAAAGATAGAAATTGTTTGTAGGGTACGAAACCACCTCAAAGCTATTCTTTTCGTTCGATCTATCCTAAAGTTCGTACTAGAATAGCGCAAGGAATTCTTTCCGATCGATATACTCAAGAGTTCGTACTAGAATAACACCAAAGCAAATTCATATTCATAATACTAAATCCACACAAAGAACTACAAGGGATCCCCAAAGTTTCTATCGGAGAAAAGATAATAAAAACATGCATCAACTCCTATGCATAGATTACCCCAATATCACCACGGGAATCCGCAAGTTGAGTGCCATAACCTATATCAAGTGAACCAATAAGATACCCCAATGTCACCTCAAGTATTCATACCACAACACATACATCATGTGTTCCCAAATTTGAATATTCAATACGACATAACAAAACTTGAAAGGGTAAAGATTCAATTCATCACAATAAGAGTATAGAGGGGAGAAACATCATATGATCCATTTCTATTAACAAAGCCAATGATATAGATCATGCGAGAGAGAGAGAGAGATTAAAGACATAACTACTGGTACAAACCCTCATCCCTGAGGGTGGACTACTCCCTCCTCATCGTGGTGGCTTTCGAGAAGATGAAGATGGCCACCGGAGATGATTCCCCCCTCCGACAGGGTGCCGGAATGGGGTCTAGATTGGTTTTCGGTGGCTATAGAGCCTTATGGCGGCGTAACTTCTAATCTAGGTTTCCCCCGAAGGGTTTCAAAATATTTGGGAATTTATAGTGCAAAGAGGGGTGCGGGAGGCCACTGAGGTGGGCACAACCCACCTGGGCACGCCAGGGCCCCTCGGGGCACCCCCCAGGCGCAGCTCTGGCCCATTGGGTTCCTTCTGGTCCAAAAAAATCTCCAAAAAGTTTTTTGGTGTTTGGACTCCGTTTTATATTGATTCATGTGATGTAAAAAACAAGCAAAAAACAGCAACTGGCACTTGGCACTATGTCAATAGGTTAGTACCAAAAAATGATACAAAATGATTATAAAACATCCAAGATTGATAATATAACAGCATGGAACAATCAAAAGTTATAGATACCTTGGAGACGTATCAGACACCACTAACCATTTTGGGCACCCAAGCACCCAAGAGGCACAAGCTCTAGGGTGCGCAAACACCCCCGAGTAATAAGCTTCTCAACTTTCGCTTCCATGTATCATAGTGGAGAACTCAAACCTATGCACGAAATTCAATGCCAAGAGCCCACTTAGTGCTCAAGCCCTTCTCTCCCAAATCTGACTAAAGCAACAAAAGCTAGGGAGGAATATGAGAGGAAGACCAAAAAAGAGAAAACAAAGAACTCCAAGATCTTGATCCAAATGGCTCCCCCAGTTAGAGGAGAGATGGATTGGTGGAAATGTTGATCTATATCTCCTGTCTCTTTTCCCTCAAAAGGATACAAGAATCATGGGAGGAATAAAGATAAAGCAAGCTCCAAGAGGTCAATAATGGTGGGGGGAAACTTGCTCAATGTATTTTGGGGGACTGGGGAAGAAGACCCCGTCGGTGTCAAAACCAACAGATCTCGGGTAGGGGTTCCTGAGCTGTGGACCTTGGATCGATGGGTAACAGGGGATGAAGGAGACATTGTTTACCCAGGTTCATGCCCTCGTGTGGAGGTAAAACCCTATGTCTTGGTTGATTATATTGATGTGGATGAGAATTACATAGTTGATCTACCTCAAGATTATATGAACTAAAACCCTAGATGAGTTGACCTGCTTCTACGAATGGAACCCTCTGGTTTATATAGACACCAGGGATACCTAGGGTTACACATAACCGACCTTCAACAGGGGATAGATACGCATATCCCATCTTCAAATCTTGGAGGCCATGCCATTCCTTGGAGCATTCCTTCCTGAACATGGTCGCCTCATAGTTCAGCCCTCCACAAAGCAACCCAACAAGTCAGAGTATGAGGGATGAGCCAACGGCCCGAGGACCACTTAATCCCGGACTCCCACAATAGCCCCCGAACTAGCCTCCAACGCTGAGGTATGCAATCTTTGGCAGCTTCGTGTATCCACGGTATTCAGCTTGCGAGGCGAGTTCCCTTCATGTTCGGCCGATTCCAACTTGGTCCTTGATGACGTCCTGTCTTCCAAAACACACATTGTTTAACCCTGAAGGCCAAATGCCTAAGTGTGAACAGTACCCTCATCTGACAACCTTTTGATGAAAGGCCTCAACAACCAGTTATGAAAACTCGATTCATGGTTCAAGGACGCTTTTCTACCGGCACGCCTTATCAATATGAAGATCGTGCCCTGTATTTCATGGGATATGAGTAATGATTTGGGTAACCCCGCGCGTGTATAGCGGCACGATCGTTTTGAGAAGTGCCAAAGCCCACGACAGTAAAAGAGGACCATTGGTATTATGGCCTCTCATAAAAAGGAGAAAGCCCCCAAGGTCTCTTTACGCATCCTAGACTCGATTCCTTCTCCCGTCCAAGCCTCAAGCACCTAGATCCATTTCTACTTCCTACCCTTCCAAGCCACCCTCCCTAAGCTCATCCATGGGAGGATTGGGCTTGCAAGGCAAGTGGGAAGCCTCTTGCGTCACCAACGACGACATCCCGGAGCTGAAGATCGCCGGATACCTCTTGCCCAACATCGCTCACCGCCTTCTAGAAGAAGGCCAAGTGGTGCCCACTCCAAGACCGGGCGAGAGAGTGGTATTCATCCACCATTTCCTTTGGGGGTTGGATTTCCTGCTCCACCCCTTTGTTAGGGGTTTGATGTTCTTCTATGGGTTAGATTTCCATGATCTCCCCCAAACTCCTTTATGCATATCTCGGCCTATATCACCATCCGTGTGGCCTTTTTGCAGGTCCATCCACATTTCAGCCTATGGCTCAAGATCTTCAACATGAAGCCAAAGACAGTCAGCGGCCAACACGCCAACTGAGAAGGAGCGGTGATCAGCAAACTTCCGCGGGTCGAGTGGCCGTACGGCACCTTCATTGACACTGTTAAGGTTTGGTAGAAGGGGTGGTTCTACATCACCGAGCCATCAGGCACAAACTGGTCAGCGTCGGCCGAGTTCAGATCCGGACCCCCCGCGAGGTTAACGTCATGGGTCAAGAAAGGCCTCGACTGGGGATCAGCCACATAGGTGAAGGCGTTGCAAAAGTGCATCACACAAATGGTGGAGGCAAAAATCAAGCTAACCAACATGGTCTAGGTCATGCTCCACCACCGCCTCCTGCCATGCCAGTGATAATCCCCAAGTGCAAGGAATCATCGTAGCAATTTCCAAAGGTGGAAGTGATAAGTATGGAGTGTCGAACCCACAAGGAGATAAAGGTAAGATCAATATTCTCTCAAGTCCTATCTGCCACTAATAGGATTCTATGTACACTGAACGTTTGCTTCCATCTAGAAACGAGAAATAAAACTACGTTGTGGGTATGAAGAGGATAGCTTTGCATGATATTGGAGAACTAAAATATAAAAATAGGTGATGTTAACATAAAGTTAGAATATATTACTATATATTATAAATAGCGAGTGTGGAATAATGATGTATCGGTGTGCGGAATATCCTAGGGAATTTTTAACAAGATCGGTGATCATTATTGCAATTTTATATGAGGGAGAGGCATAAGATAACATACTTTCTCAACTTGGATCATATGCACTTATGATTTCAACTCTAGCAATCATCTGCAACTACTAAAGATCATTAAGGTAAAACCCAACCACAGCATTAAAGCATCAAGTCCCCTTTATCCCATATGCAACAACCCCCTTACTTGGGTTTAAGCTTTTGTCACTCTAGAAACCCACTATAAGCGAATCATGAACGTATTGCAACACCCTACAGTGGGAATCCTTCACGTGTGCGCGGCACAGAAGGCACCATAGGACAGCACCAAAATAAACATACAACTCAAACCAATCTTGATCATCAATCAACCCATAAGACAAAAGAAATCTACCCAAAACATCATAGGATGGCAATACATCATTGGATCATAATATGTGGAATAAAGCACCATGTTCAATTAGGGGATTACATCGGGATGCAGGTGAGTGGACTACTGAAAAGATATGAGGACGATGATGAAGAAGGTGATGTTGATGAAGACGATCACCGCGGCGATGGTTCCCCCGATGGCACTCCGGCACCACCGATAGAGAGAGAGAGAGGGAGAGGTCTCCCCCTTGTGCTTCCTTCTCCATGTCCTCCCCTAGGTGGGGAGAGGTTCTCCCTATGGTCCTTGGCCTCCATGGTGATGATGTCCCCCCGTCTTCCTCCTCCATGGTCTCCGGTGATGGTGACCCGCTCCGTAAGGGTGCCTGAGAGGTCCAAGATTGTTTTTTCATGGCTACAGAGACTTGCGGCAGTGGAACTTCTGATCTAGGTTTCTTTCTAGAGGTTTCTCGATTTATATCTTGGCATTGGAATCACATCAAGGGGACTCCCGAGGGGGCCACAATCCAAGGGGGCTCGCCCTAGGGGGCGGACCCTGGTGGCTCGTGCCTCCTTGGGACTCCTCTCCGGTATATTTTTGCTCCAGTATTTTTTATATTTTCCAAAAATATTCTCCGCAAATTTTCAGCCATTCCGAGAACTTTTATTTTTGCACAAAAAATGACACCATCGTAGTTCTACTGAAAACAACGTTAGTCTGGGTTAGTTCTAATAAAATCATACCAAAATCATATAGAATTACTGTAAACATGGCATGAATACTTCATAAATTATAGCTACGTTGGAGACATATCATCATCCCCAAGCTTAATTCCTGCTCATCCTCGAGTAGGTAAATGACAAAAGAAATAATTTATGAAGTGTGAATTCTAGTATAGTGCATAAATTTGATCAATGACAGTTCCAAACACTTTTGTTAGCATCATTATATATCATAAATAGTAGCTCATCACATAAAACTTCTCATGATCAAATAGAAAGCTATTCACATTTTAAAGTATAGACCAAAAAGTTTCTTGAAAACTAACAAACCATATTGCTAGTCATCGAACAATTGCAATTCATCTTATTTTCAGGAAGGGTCTATGTAAGAGCTTTGATTTAGCACATTCCCCATACTCAACTATCATATAGTCTTCCATGATTATTGACACTCAAAGCATAGTTTTAGAACAAATAATAATTCATGATCAAATATATTTGTGTGGATATATATGTCTAGATCACTCCCCAACACATGACGCTTGCCAAGAGAAAAAGGCAAAATATAGGAAGTGGTGAAGATCGCCATGACTCTTGCATACAGGTAAGTACTAGAAAGTAAAAGATAGGCCCTTCGCATAGGGAAGCAAAAGTTGTCATGCGCTTTTTGTTTTTGTATGTGCAAACCCTTAATGCAAAGGAACGTCACGTTGTATTGCCCTTTCTGATAGCAACCTTTATTATGCAGTCTGTCGCTTTTATTTCTTTACCATGACAAGTTCATACAACACTTATTTTCCCTTACAATAAAAGATCATACATATTTAGGAGTAATTTTTATTGCTTTTTGCACCGATGGCAACTTACTTGAAGGATCTTACTCAATCCATAGGTAGGTGTAGTGGACTTTCATGGCAAAAATAGTTTAAGGATGTTTGGATGCACAAGTAGTATTTCTATTTGGTGCGTGAGTTTTGGCTAGTATGAGGTGGAAGCAAGCACCACATGTTGGAGGATCCATAACAATATAACTTCTATACAAATATACCCAAACATAACTCATTAAGTTATCTTCCTTGTCCAATTTCAACTAATTTGCTCGAGTTTGGAAATAATTAATGAGCTCACAATCATAGAAGATGTCCAATATAGTGTATTCATATGTGTAATCTCTCTTCCTTCAATATTCTTTCATGAATTGTTCAAGTGACCAATGCGGTGTTTGCTAACTTTCAATAAATTTTACCACCTATACTTTTTATGTGTGAAGTCATCACTCCCCATGGGATAAGTATATGAAGAATATTTAATTTCAGATTTATGATATTCAATTCATTTGACCATTTACTCATAGGGTGTAAGTGAAGAATGAGAGTGAATGACAAACTACTCCCGAAAAATATAAGTGAAGATCAATGTGTAGTCAATTAGTTTAAATAGCCATGTGAGGAATATCTCTCTTATTAAAAATTTCATATACAATGCTTTGATTCAAAAAAAAGACAAAATAAAATTATATTCCAACAATAGCACACATCATGTGAACGAATAAAAATTTAGACTCAACATAGGCTAACCGATAATTGTTGGTGAAGAGAGGTGGGATGCGTAGCATCCCCAATCTTAGATGCTTGAGACTTGAAATAGTTACTTGGGGTGCCTTGGGAATACCCAATCTTGAGCTTTTGTATCTCATTCAATCCTCTCATATCATGGTTTCACCTATTCTCGAAAACTTCATCCACACAAAACTCAAAAAGAACTCGTGAGATAGGTTAGTACACATAAGAATAAATCAAATCCTCATGTACTGCAAATATAAGTTGACCAATAATTTTCAACATCATCTACTGTTTTACTATCGTTTCCACTATTTATATCTACCAATATAGACTATGGAAACTATAGGATAAGCAGATAACAAAACTATGACAGCAATCTGTCCAAACAGAATAGTCTGTAGCATTTTATGAAAATAGTGTACTTACGTAACCCAAACAATTATGAAAATTTAGGAAATGATAAATAATTTATATGAAAATACTGTGTGAAAATTTAAGAAACTTTCCACGTTTCAATAAAATATTAAAATTCAAACACTACAGCAAAAGTTTCTGTTTTTTACATAGCACACATCAAACATGCAATGCAGGCATCCCAAGGCAATTCTTGGAACTTTTTTTATTGAAAAACAAGATTATAAATAACAACTAACAGATAAAACAAAATAAAATGATGCTCCAAAATAAACTCATATTATGTGACGAATAAAAAATAGCTCCAAGTAAGATATACTGATAAAGTTGAAGATGAAAGAGGGGATGCCTTCCGAGGCATCCCCAAGCGTAGACGCTTGAGTCTTCCTTGAATATTACCTTGGTGGTGCCTTGTGCATCTCCAAGCTTAGGTTCTTGTCACTCCTTATTCTCCTCATATCGGTGTCTCACCCAAAACTTGAAAACTTCAATCACACAAAACTTAACGGAACTTCATGAGAAGGGTTAGGGTAATAAAGATAAATCATTCACTTAGGTACTGTCAAGAAAATATTAATAATTTTTATAAAATAATACCTATTGTATTCTACTATTCACATAATTTATATCACTAAATATAAGCTATGGCAACACTAAAACAAGGAAACTATGCATGCAAAACAGAATCTGTCAAAAACAGAACAGTTTGTAAGACCTATAGTATAGCCATACTTCCTTGTCTCTAAAAATTCTGAAAATTAGGAAAACCTGAATAAGTTGTATATCAAGACTATGTAAAAATTTCCGATCATTATCACTCTCTTGTAAAAAATGAATATTCCTGTACTGGAGGCAAAAGTTTCTGTTTTGGTTCAGCATCAATTCTACTCATCTTGTGAGTCATCCCAAAGGTTTTAGTTGGCACTTTATTTAAATAAAAGGCACAAAACATGATTAGTACAATATCTTAATCATGCGAACACACAAAAACATAAAGTAAAAGTGTTTGGTTGTCTCCCAACAAGCGCTTTTCTTTAATGCCTTTTTAGCTAAGCATGACATTTTAATGATACTCTTCCAAGCCTAATTCCAATGATAATTTTATTCATACTCTAGAAGATATAAGTCAAGTTCATAGCATTCTACAATTAATATAGATTAACCAATATCCAAGCTCAAAATATATAAGTGAAGCACATGAAGCATTCTATAAAACCATACTCAAATGATTTAAGTGAAGCACAAAGAGCATTCCACAAAGCCATACTCAAAATATTTAAGTGAAGCACATGAAGCATTCTGCAAATCAATGAAGGACTATATCAAACTAGAAGGGTGCATACTAGAAAATAAAAACACTAAAGACGCATATGATGTGAACAAAACAAAAACCAAGATATACCGATAATTGTTGAAGAATAAAGATGGGATGCCTTCCGGGGCATCCCCAAGCTTGAACTCTTGTCTCTCTGTGTTATTCTTATATCGATACCTTCTTGATCTTTGAACACTTCATCCACACAAAACTTAACAAAACCCTCATGCGATCAGTTAGTATAATAAACAAATTACTACCTTTACATACTATTGTAAACTCATTCCAATTTCATATTAGCATTATATCTACTGTATTCCAACTTCACCATGGTTCAAACCCCCCGATACAACCCATAGATTCATCAAAATAAGTGAACAACACATAGAAAACAGAATTTGTCAAAAACAGGACAGTCTGTAGCAATCTGGAAACTTTGTATACTTATGTAACTCAAACAATTCTGAAAACTTAGGACAAGTTAAACAATTTATATAGCTGTACCGTGTAAAAATTTCAGAAACTTTTGACATTTCAGTAAGAAATGTAAATTTATGCACTACAGTCAAAGTTTTTGTTTTTGCACCACACATAGAAAACAAACAATCTAATCATCCTAAAAGAAAATCTTGGCACACTATTTTTATAATACAATTGATATATACAAGGGGATAATTGTTTTTGAGAAGCTTAGATGAAAAATTCTCCATTGTTTCCATGACCATGAACACAAGTGTTCAAGGTCGACCCTCACTTCTCCAATACACAACCTTCCAATCACTTCTCTTTTTGAAAAAACTTCTTAGGCATAAGAGGCAAGTAATTCTTTTATGTTTTTAATTATTTAATTTTTTTGTTTGTTTCACCCACAACTAAACAAAGCAGAAAGGGAAAACAAAATCTACTTAGTGAAGAAAGCAAACAAGCACGCACGAGAATATCAACCCCATGCTATTGTTCCCCGGCAACGGCGCCAGAAAAGAGCTTGATAATCCCCAAGTGCAAGGAATCATCGTAGCAATTTCCAAAGGTGGAAGTGATAAGTATGGAGTGTCAAACCCACAAGGAGCTAAAGGTAAGATCGATATTCTCTCAAGTCCTATCTACCACTGATACGACTCTACGTACACCAAACGTTTGCTTCCATCTAGAAACGAGAAATAAAACTATGTTGTGGGTATGAAGAGGATAGCTTTGCATGATATCAGAGAACTAAAATATAAAAATAGGTGCTGTTAACATAAAGTTAGAATATATTACTATATATTGTAAATAGCGAGTGTGGAATAATGATGGATCAGTGTGTGGAATTATCCTAGGCAATTGTTAACAAGATCGTGATCATTATTGCAAGTTGATATGAGGGAGAGGCATAAGCTAACATACTTTCTCTACTTGGATCATATGCACTTATGATTGGAACTCTAGAAAGCATCCGCAACTACTAAATATCATTAAGGTAAAACCCAACCATAGCATTAAAGCATCAAGTCCCCTTTATCCCATACGCAACAACCCCCTTACTCGGTTTTAAGCTTCTGTCACTCTAGCAACCCACTATAAGCGAATCATGAACGTATTGCAACACCCTACAGCGGTAATCCTTCACGTGTGTGCGGCATGGAAGGCACCATAGGATAGTACCAAAACAAACATACAACTCAAACCAATCTAGATCATCAATCAACCCATAAGACAAAAGAAATCTACTCAAAACATCATAGGATGGCAACATATAATTGGATCATAATATGTGGCATAAAGCACCATGTTCAAGTCGGGGATTACAGCGGGATGCGGTAGAGTGGACCGCTAAAAAGATATGAGGACGGTGATGAAGAAGGTGATATTGATGAAGATGATTACCACGGTGATGGTTCCCCCGATGACACTCCAGAGCCATCAAGAGAGAGAGAGAGAGGGGGAGGTTCTCCCCCTTGTGCTTCCTTACATGGCCTCCCCCTAGGCGGGAAGAGGTTCTCCCTCTACTCCTTGGCCTCCATGGTGATGATGGCCCCTCCATATTCCTCCTCCATGGTCTCCGATGATGGTGACCCCCTCTGGCAGGGTGCCAGAGAGGGCCAAGATTTTTTTTCATGGCTACAGAGACTTACAACAGCGGAACTTCTGATCTAGGTTTCTTTTTGGAGGTTTCTGGATTTATAGGAGTACTTGGCGTTGGAATCACGTCAAGGGGACTCCCCAGGGGCCCACAAGCCAGGGGCGCACCCTAGGGGGGGCGCTCTGGTGGCTTGTGGCCTCCTCGAGACTCCTCTCTGTATATTTTCGCTCCATTATTTTTTATATTTTCCAAAAATATTCTCCATAAATTTTCAGCACATTCCGAGAACTTTTATTTCTGCACAAAAAATGACACCATGGTAGTTCTGCTGAAAACAACGTCAGTCTAGGTTAGTTCTAATAAAATCATACCAAAATCATATAGAATTATTGTAAACATGGCATGAATACTTCATAAATTATAGATACAATGGAGATGTATCAACCAGCACTGGGACACCCCGATGTGGTCCTACAAGCTCGGCGACCCCACCACCATGCACAGGATCTATTGCACAACTCACGAGAAGTTGTGGAAAGTGCTATTCAAGCCCCCAAAGGAATGGCCGACCGAAGAGGAAGACATCGGCTTAGACGTCGATACCCCACTCTTGAAGGTATGACAAGGTTTTTATTTTATTTCAAATTTTATCCTTTAGCAAGGATTTCACCCTCTTTCCCATTGTCTTTGCAGGGCTGGCTTTACAAGGCCGTGAGGATCAATGGTCCAACCCCCCTGCTCAAGGACCCTAGGTTACCCTAGATGATGGCGATGTTGGTCGTGGCGCCGTACGCGGCGTCGAAGAAGAAAGAGAAGAAGATGAAGAAGAAGAAGAAGAAGGAGAGGCCCATGAAGGCCTCCGCTCAATGGGTCCTCTGGATACTAAGTCTGGAGATACCCAAGCCTCTTCCGCACACGAGGAAGAGCATGCAGAAGACAGGGGGAGATTGACTCCCTCCAAACAAGGAAGAGGTCCACGCCGAAGGACGTTGAGGAGGATCTACCTCCCTTCGCCCCAAAGAACCTCTGCAGGGCCAAGGTGGTCCTGCCGGACGAGAGCCCAAATTCTGATGAGGATTCCGAGGCTTTCGAGAGGGTTCCCCGAAGGAACCCCAGGGTCAAGCCCCCGACTCAAAGGTATTGATTTTGAATGACGTCTAGTATATTTACATGGAGTTTTCGTTACAAACTAGACGAGTGCCTTCCGTAACGCAGCCCGACCCGAGATCTCCCGACCGTACAAGTGTGAGAGGGGGATTCTCCATCGATCGAGCTAGGAGGGAGTGGGACGACATCCCACACCACACCCACTCCATCCACAAACGAGGGTGCGGAGGTGTTATCCCGTTGGACCTCTCCTTCGCCGAACACTAGGGCGCGATTCGGTTATGGACGAGGTGCATACCTCGGCCATCGAAGACCAGAAGGTCCTTGCTGAGGGTCATGCCACGGCCACCGAAGACCAGGAGGTCGAACCCCTCTTGGCAAGCAAAGATGGGGCCGCTATTCGTCCGAGCTCCCTCCGTAGTCAACTCCGGAGACCTCGGTGCCTCTGACGTCATTGACTTTGCCTCCCCAAGGTGGGGGAGAGGAAGTGCCACCACCGATGCCGCCCATGACAGAGCAGACCATGACCAGGTGGTCAGACATGATGGAGGAAGCTTTGTCTAACTCCTTCATTGTCGAAGATCACCACACCCTTATGGGTGCTGTTTTACAAGGCATTCAGTCTGTTGACAACGGACTGAAAGAAGCCTTTAATGGTCTACTGGCAGGCTTCAAGGTAAGCCATGTAATATTCTTTTTAGAAGAACAAATTTATTTATAAGGTTATGCATTCCTTATAGGTATAGTAGCCCCCGAACCACGAGTGAGTTTGAAAAACTTGCCCGGGGGTTAAAGAACCTAGAAACATGAGTAAATTGAAGGATGGTTTGTGGCCCTGAGAATATAACAGGTTTTTAGAGATTGTTGTAGCAAATAGTTCTGAACCAAATAGCTCAGATGTTTGCTTATATACAAGTTTTTTTGTAGGCCTCGTCCTTAGCTGGGGCCTCCAATGCTCTTGAACCGACCGAGCTGAACCGAAAGCTCAAGAGCTCCGATGAGGAGGTTGATCGTCTGAACAAACGGTTCGATGAGATACAAGGTAGGTTTGAACCATACTTGCTAAGTTTATTGTTTTTCTCATTAGTAGGGGTGTTCCGGCTTTGGTTCCGAAGTTTGCTTCCATTTATACTCGCAGCAGTAAATGTAGAGGTTGAAAACCTCAAGCCCGATCCGAGGAAGACCAAGAAGGAGGCCGCCGATCAGAAGGTAGCGACCGATCGGGCGACCGCCGAGCTAAGCTTGTCAAAGGTTGAGAGTGGAAAGCATGAGGCTCGAGTGGCCAAGGTCCAGCAAGAGCTCCAAGATGCGGGTACTAACTGCGAGGTCCTAGAGATAAAGGCCAAAGATCAGGTGACCGATCTATCCATGCTATCCTTCGAACTCAAATCGGAGCACGTCGAGAGGTGGTTCTTAGAGGTAGAACTTCGCCAAGTCGGGCTGATCACAGATGGTAAGCCGTACATACTACAATGTGCCTTTGGTGGAAACAGGTTTGCCTTTCTTACACGACTATGGCATTCCCGAGGCACCTTTATGAACCTCTTGAGGAGTGCAGCGGATGCGGCAAAGCACTTTGCGACTGATGACCCACAAGTATAGGGGATCTATCATAGTCCTTTCGATAAGTAAGAGTGTTGAACCCAACGAGGAGCAGAAGGAATGACAAGCGGTTTTCAGTAAGGTATTCTCTGCAAGCACTGAAATTATCGGTAATAGATAGTTTTGTGATAAGATAATTCGTAACGGGTTGCAAGTAATAAATGTAGCAATGGTGCATCAAGGTGGCCCAATCCTTTTTGTAGCAAAGGACAAGCCTGTACAAACTCTTATATAAAGCAAAGCGCTCCCTAGGACACATGGGAATTTCTGTCAAGCTAGTTTTCATCATGCTCATATGATTCATGTCCGTTACTTTGATAATTTGATATGTGGGTGGACCGGTGCTTGGGTGCTACCCTTACTTGGACAAGCCTCCCACTTATGATTAACCTCTCTCGCAAGCATCCGCAACTACGAAAGAAGAATTAAGATAAATCTAACCATAGCATGAAACATATGGATCCAAATCAGCCCTTATGAAGCAACACATAAACTAGGGTTTAAGCTTCTATCACTCTAGCAACCCATCATCTACTTATTACTTCCCAATGCCTCCCCCTAGGCCCAAATAATGGTGAAGTGTCATGTAGTCGACGTTCACATAACACCACTACAGGAGAGACAACATACATCTCATCAAAATATCGAACGAATACCAAATTCACATGATTACTTATAACAAAACTTATCCCATGTCCTCAGGAACAAACGTAACTACTCACAAATCATATTCATGTTCATAATCAGAGGAGTATTAATTATCATTAAGGATCTGAACATATGATCTTCACCAAGTAAACCAACTAGCATCAACTACATGGAGTAATCAACACTACTAGCAACCCACATGTACCAATCTAAGGTTTTGAGACAAAGATTGGATACAAGAGATGAACTAGGGTTTGGAGAGGAGATGGTGTTGGTGACGATTGATGGACATTAACCCCTGGATCGTTGTTGATGACGATGGCTTCAATTCCCCCCTCTGGGAGGGAAGTTTCCCCGGCAAAACAGCTCCGTCGGAGCCCTAGATTGGTTCTGCCCAAGTTCCACCTCGAGACGGCTGCGCTTCATCCCGAAAGCTCTGTTGTGATTTTTTTCCTGGTCAAAACCCTTCATATAGTAGAAGATGGGCACCGGAGGGATGATAGGGGGCCCACAAGCCATTGGGGCGCGGGCAGGGGGTAGGGCGCGCCCCCAGGCTTGTGACCTCCTGGTGGGTCTCCTCTAGTATTTCTTTCACCCAGTATATTTTAGATTTTCCAAAATAATTCTTCGTAACTTTTTAGGACTTTTGGAGTTGTGCAAAATAGGTCTCTCATATTTGCTCCTTTTCCAGTCCAGAATTCCTGTTGTCGGCATTCTCCCTCTTCATGTAAACCTTGTAAAATAAGAGAGAAAAGGCATAAGTATTGTACCATAATGTGTAATAACAGCCCATAATGCAATAAATACCAATATAAAAG
The DNA here is from genome assembly GCA_022496015.1 of Hordeum marinum. NCBI lineage: Eukaryota > Viridiplantae > Streptophyta > Magnoliopsida > Poales > Poaceae > Hordeum > Hordeum marinum. The sequence goes on along the minus strand of CM039673.1, from coordinate 155,096,645 downwards.
CATGATGCAAAATGGACGTATCAGCGGCCGAGACGGGGATGTGGAGCAGAGGATTTTCTATGCGTAGTTTCAAACCCCCGAGCCTCGTCCCCTTCTAAGCTATCAGATGAAGCAGCGAATGGAGCTGCACAGGATGACAAAGCCGACCTTGAAGGATCTCTGCGTCTGGCTATGGCCTACTGAGCCATTGCCGAGGAGCTATTTTGGCTTGCTATAGAAACTTTGCGACATCGAGGGAGCACAGATGGCATTTGCAAGGACAATGATGCACTGGACAATGGTGAAGCCAATTGAGATGGCCACTGCGCCCCCGCCTCCTGGGAAGGAACATAGGCGACTCGAGCTTTATTGTCGTGCTGCGTTAGAGGGTGCTCGGTCGATAGAGAACCAATGCCCCAAGGATGTAATGTATGAGTGAGGGCATTGTTATGTGACCTTAAGACAGTGTTGCTTTATAATGCTTGTCCCAAATATATCCTATTTTGTATTATTTTGACTCCTGCATGTCCGTTTTAATCTGAAAGTTGTGAGTCATCGGCTTCAACCCCCATGTAGATACTACGAGGGGTGTTTCGACCTCCGCACCGGACCCTTAACCAATATATCTGCGACCGTAGGTGGTAGTGTGTGAGGGAAATGGGGGAATCAGACTATGTAGCTTTAGTGCTTTCACTTAGCCTTAGAACCTTGAATGCGGGGGCTGGTGACGAGCCCCCAATATTTTTTGGTGGTCGGTTTGACCAATGCTTGAGACTAGTACCACAAGGTTTGGGAAGGTACAAACCCCTCGTGTGACACCGAATAATCTCCATCAATTCTTAGTTTGACACTTAAGCTCAGATCGCAGACCGGTTCTCGCTTATTATGTCAGTCAGTTTTTGGCTTTCTCCATCGAGGTATTTCGCCAGGCCAGCTGGGAATACAATCGCAGTGGCTCTCCCTTTACCTTTTTAGCCGAACTAGCGGAACCTAAAAGGGCAAGCACAGGAGCGGGGCGACACAACTATTGACCCAAGACATAATTCAGAACCGATTCATATAACGCAATATCCAAGATGCCAAACACGTAAAAAATAGTGATGGGGTGATGCTTGGGGCAGGAATTATATCCAAGCCCCCAGTCTATTAGCCAATCGCACCTATCCTGTATCGGAGGATTTTGCCTTATGGTGCCGTTGAGTGGGAAACAAGTTATGTAATCATAAAATGCTAAATAGGCCACAAGTAATAGTCTTAAAATATAATGCATAATGTCGAGGCGGCTATTACAAGTAATTCTTGTTTAAAACAAACAAACTTTACAGGGTAGCGTTTTACTCAGGGCCTTCGATGGGTGGCTTGATGTCCTCCCTATGCCCTGCTGCGTGCTTACTCCTTTGCTCTCGAGCAGAGATGGGTAGAATCCTTTAAAGGTAGTTGCTGTTGGCGTACGGACCTTGGAGAGGGGGTTCTTGACAAGTCGTCATAGAGTGGGTAAGCTTGACACATGGGAGATCCTTGACGGTATCTAGCTTCTGTTATGAAGAAGCATTGGGACTATAGTTCGGTTGAGTCGGACATCTAGTCCTTGGTAGTGGGTCCCCACAGCTGCCCATGGTAATTTGAGAGCAAAATTGTGTCTTCGAGGAACATACCTTACTGGTAGCCGGGTCATGATGTGGGGAGCGTATCCCTATTTATGTTGAGCAGGAGATGGCTCCGGGAGATCTGGTTGGGCTCGAGCTCGCTTGCCCGCCTGTCATGTCTTGATGGATGATTGGGACCTCAGTGCTTTATTGTCATATTGGCATTAAGGCCAGAGTGTGTTGTTCAGTTCGGAGAGAGTGCTCTGTATTGTCGTTGACGGTTATGACCCCATTGGGTCTGGGCATCTTGAGCTTCATATAGGTGTAATGGGGAACATCGTTGAAGCAGGCGAATGTTTTGCGGTCAAGCAGTGCGTGATAGCCGCCATAAAAATGTATGATGTCGAAGATTAAGTCTTCGCTGCGGAAATTGTCGGGTGAGCCGAACACAACCTCCAACGATACAGTGCTAGATCAGCGGGCTTTGACACGTGGGATCACTCCTTTAAAGGTAGTGTTACTGGGTTTGATCCTTGACGGATCTATGCCCATCTTTTTCACCGCGTCTGAGTAAATCAGATTAAGGCTACTTCCTCCATCCATAAGGACTCTAGTGAGGTGATACCCATTGATGATGGGATCCAAGACACGGGCTGCCGAACCTCCATGACGGATACTGGTCGGATGATCCCTTCGATCAAAGGTGATCGAGCAAACCGACCATGGGTTGAATTTCAAGGCTACAGGCTCTATGGCGTAGACCTCCCCAAGGGATCGTTTCCTCCTTATTTGGTATGTGTGTGACGTATATCATGTTCACAGTTTTTACCTCTGGAGGGAATTATTTGTGTTCTCCGTTGTTCGGGACACGAGGCTCCTCGTCGTCTTTGCTGCGTGGGCCTTTGTCCTGTTCCTCGGCCGCGAGTTTGCGGGCTTGTCGAAACACCCAACAGTTGTGGTTGGTGTGGGTGCAGGGCTTGTCTTGGGTGCCATGGATTTGGCCGGGCCTCTCCATGATTTTTTCCAACGCAGTAGGTCCGTCCATGTTCCCTTTAAAGGGTTTCTTCCGTTGTCCGGGTTTCGAGCTGCGGAAACCGACATTTACGGCCATGTCATCAGTGTTGGAAATATGCCCTAGAGGCAATAATAAAGTGGTTATTATTATATTTTCTTGTTCATGATAATCGTTTATTATCCATGCTATAATTGTATTGATTGGAAACTCAAATGCATGTGTGGATACATAGACAATGCTGTGTCCCAAGTATGCCTCTAGTAGACTAGCTCGTTGATCAAACATGGTCAAGGTTTCCCAGCCATTGACATGAGATGTCATTTGATAACATGATCACATCATTAGGAGAATCATGTGATGGACAAGACCGAAACTATGAACATAGCATATGATCGTGTCCATTTATTGCTATAGTTTTCTGCATGTCAAGTATGTGTTGTTGGGAATATGCCCTAGGGCAATAATAAATTGGTTATTATTATATTTCCTTTTTCGTGATAATCGTTTATTATCCGTGCTATAATTGTATTGATTGGAAACTCAAATAAATGTGTGGGTACACAGACACCACTATGTCCCTAGTATGCCTCTAGTTAACTAGTTCATTGATCAAAGATGGTCAAGGTTTCCTGGCCATAGACATGAGATGTCATTTGATAATGGGATCACATCATTAGGAGAATTATTTGATGGACAAGACCCAAACTATAAACATAGCATATGATCGTGTCAGTTTATTTCTATAGTTTTATACATGTCAAGTATCTATTCCTATGACCATGAGATCGTGCAACTCACTGACATTGAAGGAATAAGTTGTGCGTATCAAACATCGCAACATAACTGGGTGACTATAAGGGTGCTCTACAGGTATCTCCAAGGGTGTCTGTTGGGTTGGCATGGATCAAGACTGGGATTTGTTACTCCATGTGACGTAGAGGTATCTCAGGGCCCACTCGGTAATATAATATCACAATAAGCCTTGCAAGCAATGTGACTAAGTGTTAGCCATGTGATCTTGTATTATGAAATTAGTAAAGAGACTTGCCGTTAATGATAATAAATTAGGTATAGATATACCGACGATTGAATCTCGGGCAAGTAACATACCAAAGAACAAAGGGAACAACGCACGAGATTAACTGAATCCTTGACATAGAGGTTCAACCGATGAAGCTCTTCGTAGAATATGTAGGAACCAATATGGTCATCCAGATCCCGCTATTGGTTATTAACCGCGGAGGCGCCTCGGTCATGTCTACATAGTTCTTGAACCCGCAGGGTCTACACACTTAAGGTTCAGTGACGTTTCAGTATAGTAGAGTTATGTATGGTGGTGACCGAAGGTTGTTCGGAGTCGCAGATGAGATCATGGATGTCACGAGGAGCTCGGAATGGTTTGGATGTAAATATTGATATATAGGAAGTCCTGTTTTGGTCACTGGAAAATTTCGGGTACTTCGGTACTATATCGGGAGTGCCGGGAGGGTACCGGGGGCCATCGGGAGGGATGCCTCGACCCGAAGGACCTCGTGGGCTGTGGGAGGAGTCAAACCTGCCCCTAGTGGGCTGGCCGAACCCCCCACTTAGGCCCATGCATCTAGGGGTGGGGAAAACCCAAAGGTGAAAAGGTGGAAAGGTTTTCCAAGTGGAGAGGAGGAATCCTACTCCTAATAGGATCGGAGTAGGACTCCTCCACCTCCAATTTCGGCCAAACCTTGAGGGTTTTGCTACCTCTTGAGCTTGTGTTGGTTTTCCCTTGAAGAGGAAAGGGTGATGCAGCGAAGTAGATAATTATCTCCCTTAATTGTTGAGAACCAAGGTATCAATCCAGTAGGAGGAACAAGCAAGTCACCACTGGATGCACCTACACAAACAATCAAACTCTTGCACCCAACGCTATAAAGGGGTTGTCAATCCCTTCACAATTATTTGCAAGGATTAGATCTAAAAGAGATAGATGTAAAATATTGCAGAAAGTAAAAAGTAAATAAATTGCAACAAGGTATTTTTAGTATTTTTTGGTTTATAGATCTGCAAATATATTATGGAAAGTAGACCCCGGGGCCATAGGTTTCACTAGAGGCTTCACTCTTGAAGGAAAGTATCACGGTGGGTGAACAAATTACTATCGAGAAATTGATAGAAAAGAGAATAATTATGAAGATATCTAAGGCAATGATTATGCAATTAGGCATCATGTAGCGACCCGACCTGAAAGGTCGAATCTCCAGTGTTTCCGTACCATCCCAAGATCATGCTGGTACACACATGGTACATCAATGTATATATCAAAGGGAAATCACACAGCATTTATTAATCGTAAATCTCATATCGAGTCCTTTATTACAATAAAGTGGCTGAAGGCCAACTCATGAGACTATCTAAAATCTTGCGGAAGCATCGAAGGTAGATGAGTCCATCTGACTCCAAGGGCATCTCACCGAGCGTAGAGCGTATCCTCACTCCTGGTCGGAAAAGTACTCTGCAACATGATACGTCGCAGCCATATAGGTCAGCATATTGAATATGCTGGCAAAGTCACAAGAAAGGGGTGAAAAGATAATCATCTAATCTATATGCATATATGGCAGGTGGGGTAATAAGTTTTTGCGTAAAGCCAATTTTTCCTACATCAAGAGAGGGCTAAGCAAAATTATTACTAAGTTGGTTGATTAATGAGATGGTTCCACCAACCAATTCTCATACCCAAGTTATTAATACCCACATCATCATATTAATTGTGTTGAGACTTCCGAATGTTTCAGTTCCTTTGGCTCAAGTCGTCCATGACCGTGAACATAAACTCACAATTCATCGGATCTTGACAAGCACACCACAAAAGAAGATCACATTGGATAGATCCCCATGAAGATCATGAAGAACATGGTAGTGAAGATCAAAGAGAGAGAAGAAGCCATCTAGCTATGGGCTATGGACCCGTAGGTCTGTGGTGGACTACTCACGCATCATCGGAGGGGCAATGGAGTTGATGTAGATGCCCTTCGTGATCGAAAACCCCTCCGACAGATTATCGGAAAAGGCTCCAAGATTGGATCTCTCAGGAACGGAGGCTTCTGGCGGCGGAAAAGTATTTGCATGGCTCTTTTTTGTGTTGGGGGAATATTTGGGTATTTATAGGACGAAGAATAGGGTTAAGAGACCTGCCAGGAGACGGAAAGCCTGCCAGGCATGGCCAGGGGGGTGGCCGCGCCTACCAGGCTTGTGACCTCCTAGCAGGTGCGCTGGCATGCACTCCAAGCCTGGGTGATTTGCTTCCTTCCAGAAAAAATCATTTTGAAGATTTTATTCCATTTGGACTCCGTTTAATATTCCATATCTACAAAACTAAAAAACAAGGAAAAAACAGAAACTGGCACTTGGCTCTAGGTTAATAGGTTAGTCCCAAAAAAATATAAAATAGCATACTAATGCATATTAAACATCCAAAACGGATAATATAATAACATGCCATCATAAAAAAAATTATAGATATGTTGGAGATGTATTAGGTTTGAGACTTCCTCTTCCCCTCCCTCCCTCCTATATATACTAGAGGATTTAGAGTGGAGACCTAACCCTAATTGCCACGTGCTCCCCCAACTTCCTCTAGATCATTTTCTCCTTTAGTCTAGTTTCGGCGGAGCTTAGGCGAAGCCCTGCAGGAATAGTTCCACCACCACCGCTGCCGCGCCATCGCACTGCCGTAGAACTCATCTACCTCTCAGCTCCCTCTTGCTGGATCAAGAAGGCAGAGATCATCATCAAGCTGTACATGTGCTGAACGCGGAGGTGCCGTCCGTTCGATGCTAGATCAGAAAGACTGTGATCAGAATCGAGAGACGATTCATGATTTGATCGCGAGACATATCATGATGGGATTGCGAGACGGACCGTGATTGGATCGCGAGATGGATCATGATGGGATCGTGGGACGCTCAGCGATTTGGGTCGCAAAGACGTTCGACTACATCAACCGTGTTTTTTAACGCTTCCCGCTTGGAAATCTACAAGGGTATATAGATCCACTCTCCCTCTCATAGATGCTCATCACCATGGATAGATCTTGTGTGTGCGTAGGAAAATTTTGGTTTCCCATGCAATGTTCCCCAACAGTGGTATCAAAGCTAGGTCTATGTGTAGATGAGATCTTGAGTAGAACACAAAGGAGTTTGTGGGCATTGATGCTCAGATTGCTTCCTCCCTTGGCCTTTTCTTGATTCAGCGGTATTGTGGGATGAAGCGGCCCGGACCAACCTTACTTTGTACTCTTATGGGAGACCGGTTCCATCGACTGACTTGTGACTTTGTTGCATAAAGATGGTTGGCGTGTATCTAGCTCTCCTACTCTAGTTGGATCGGATTCGACAAAGGAGGTCCTTGAGAAGGTTGAATAGAAATTTGTGTATCACCATTGTGGTTTTTGCGTAGGTAATAATTGTTCTTGTTAGATACCCATAGAAGCCACGTGAAACATGCAACAACAATTAGAGGACGTCTAACTTGTTTTTGTAGGGTATGTTGTGATGTGATATGGGCGATTACATGATGAGATACATGTGATATATGAGATGATCATGTATTGTATAGAATATCATGACTTGCATGTCGATGAGTACAGCAACCACCAGGAGCCATATGGTTGTCTTTAATTATTCTCTCTGTTTTGCTTTACTTTATCGCTATGAGTTACCAATAATCGTGGAAGCAACAGTCGGCATGGCAACCTCATGGCGACACATTGATGGAGATCAAGATGATGGAGATCATGATGTCATGCCGGTGACGATGGAGATCATGCCGGTGCTTTGGAGATGGAGATCAAAAGCACAAGTTCATGGCCATATCATGTCACTTATTATTTGCATGTGATGTTAATCCTTTTATGCATCTTATTTTGCTTAGGACAACGGTAGCATTATAAGGTGACCCCTCACTTAAATTTCAAGATAAAATTGTGTTCTCCCTGAGTGTGCACCATTGCGAAAGTTCGTCGTTTCGAGACATCATGTGATGATTGAGTGTGATAGACTCTACGTTCACGTACAATGGGTGCAAGCCAGTGTTGCACGTGCAGAACACTCGGGTTAAACTTGACGAGCCTAGCATGTACATACGTGGCCTTGGAACAAAAGAGACTAAAAGGTCGAACATGAGTCATATTGTAGATATGATCAACATGAAGATGTTCACCGTTGAAACCACCTCAACTCACGTGATGATCGGACTTGAGTTGGTGGATTTGGATCATGTGACACTCGAATGACCAGAGGGATGTCAATTTGAGTGGGAGTTTTTAAGTAATATGATTAACTAAGCTCATTATCATGAACATAGTCAAAATGTCTTCGTAAATTATGTTGTAGATTACTAGATCGCGCTGTAACTCCCTTGTATTTTTATATGTTCCTAGAGAAATAGAGTTGAAAGATGATGGTAGCAATAATGCGGACTGGGCCCATGATCTGAGGATTGTCCTCATTGCTGCACAAAAGGCTTATGTCCTTGATGCATCGCTCGGTGCGCCACCCCCTCAAGTGTCGTCTGTAGGAGTTCATTGCGTCATGCATTAGAGTTTAGAATTGAGGCTCCAAAACATTATGAACGTCACAGAACATATGAGATGTTCTAAGAGCTGAAATTGGGATCTCAGGCTCGTGCCCGTGTTCAGAGGTATGAGACCTCCAACAAGATTCTTTGCCTACAAGATGAAGGAGAATAGCTCAATCGGTGAGCATGTGCTCAGATTGTATGGGTACTACAATTGCTTGAATTGAGTGAGAGTTGATCTTCCATATAAGATAGCGATTGATATTGTTCTCCAAGTCATTGTCATTAAGCTACTAGAGCTTCGTGATGAACTATAAAATGCCAGGGATGGAAATAATGATCCCTGAGCCATTCGCGATGTTTGACACCACGAAGGTAGAAATCAAGAAGGAGCATCAAGTGTTGATGGTTAGTAAAATCACTAGTTTCGAGAAGGGCAAGGGCTAGGAGGGAAACTTCATGGATGGAAAGCGAGTTGCTGCTCTAGTGAAGAAACCCAAGGTTGAATCCAAACCCAAGACTAAGTGCTTCTATCATGAGGAGAGCGGTCGTTGAAGCGGAACAACCCTAGATACTTGGTAGATAAGAAGGCTGGCAATGTCGACACAAGTATATTTGATATACGTGTTATTGATGTGTACCTTTCTAGTACTCCTAGTAGCACCTGGGTATTGGATTCCGATTTGGTTGCTAAATGTTAGTAACTCGAAATAAAAGCTACAGAATAAACGGAGGCTAGCTATGGGTGAGGTGTGATGAGTGTTGGAAGTGTTTCCAAGGTTGATGTGATCACCATCGCACACTCTCCCTACCTTCGGGATTAGTGATGAACCTAAATAAGTATTTGGTGATTGTGTTGAGCACGAACGTGATTAGATCATGTTTATTGCAATACGGTTATTCATTTATGTTAGAGAATAATGGTTATTCTGTTTACATGAATAATACCTTCAATGGTCATGCACCCGATGAGAATGGTTTATTTAATCTTGATCGTAGTGGTACACATGTTCATAATATTGATGCCAAAAGTTACAAAGTTAATAATGATAGTACCACATCCTTGTGGCACTACCTCTAAATGTCATATTGTTGTAAAGATCATGAAGAACTCCATGTTGATGGATCTTTGGACTATTTTGATTTTGAATTGGTTGTGACATGCAGACCATGCCTCATGGTCAAGATGACTAAAACCCCGTTTTTTCGGCTCGATGGAACGGGAAAGTGACTTATTGGAAATGATACATGTTGATGTATACGGTCCAATGAGTGTTGTATCATGCGGTAGATATCGTTATTTTCTTACCTTCACTGATGTTTTGAGTAGATATAATGTATATTTACTTAATGAAACACAAGTCTAAATCGTTTGAAAAGTTCAAGCAAAATCAGAGTGAAGTTTGAGATCATCGTGACAAGAAGATAAAATGTCTACGATATGATCGTGGAGGTGAATATCTGAGTTACGAGTTTGGTATACAACTTAAGACAAAGTGGAAGTTTTTTCACAACTCACGCCACCTAAAACACCATAGTGTGATGGTGTGTCTGAACGTCGTAGTCGTGCTCTATTGGATATGGTGCGAATTATGATTTCTATTATCTATTTGCCACTATCGTTTTGGGGTTATGCATTAGAGACAACTACATTCACTTTAAAAGGGGAACCATCTAAGTCTGTTGAGATGACAGCGTATGGATTTTGGTTTGGCGGAAACCTAAGTTATCATTTCTTAATATTTGGGGCTGCGACGCTTATGTGAAAAAGGGTTTTCACCTAATGAGCTCAAACCCAAAGTAGACAAATGCATCTTCATAGAATACCCTAACATAACAGTTGAGTAAACCTTCTATCTTAGATCCAAGTACAAAGTGTTCGTTGCTAAAATGGTTCGTTTCTCAAGAATAGTTTCTCTTGAAAGAATCGAGTGGGAGGAAGATAGACTTGATGAGGTTGTTGAACGTTTGTTTCAACCAGAGAGTAGCACATCGCAGAAAGTTGTTTCTATGGAGCATACGTTAGTTGAAGAGGAAGTTAATGATGATGATCATGAAGCTTCGGATCAAGTTACTATCGAACCTCGTAGGTCGACAAGGACGAGTACTGCTCCTGAGTGGTATGACAACCCTGTCTTAGAGGTCATGTTGTCAGACAACGATGAACCTATGAGCTATGGAGAAGCGATGATGGGCCCGGATTTCGAGAAATGGTTAGAGGCCATGAAATCCGAGATGGGATCCATGTAAGAAAACAAGTATGGGATTTGGAAGTATTACCTGAAGGGCGAAAGGCCATTCAGAACAAATGGATCTTTAAAAGGAAGACGGACACGGGCGGTAATGTCACTGTCTATAAAGCTCGACTTGTGGCAAAGGGTTTTTCATTAGTTCAAGGAGTTGACTATGATGAGACTTTCTCACCCTTAGTGATGCTGAAGTCTCTTGGAATTATGTTAGCAGTTGCTGCATTTTTCGATTATGAAATCTGGCAGATGGATGTCAAAACATCATTTCCTTAAAGGTATCCATGAGGAAAGGTTGTATGTGATATGACCGTAACGTTTTGTCAGTTCTAAGGATGCTAAAATATATGCAAGCTCCTGCAATATGGACTGGAGCAAGCATCTCGGAGTTGGCATATACACTTTGATGAGGTGATCAAAGTTTTTGAGTCTATACAAAGTTTACGAGAAACTTGTATTTACAATAAATTGAGTGGGAGTGCTATAGAATTTCTGTTAAGTATATGTGGATGACATATTGTTGACTGGAAATGATGTAGAATTTCTAGAAAGCATAAAGGGTTGTTTGAAAAGGATTTTCAAAGGAAAACCTAGAATGAAGCTACTTAAATATTGGGCATATTGATCTATAGAGGTAGATCAAGACGTCTGATAAAACTTTCAATGAGTACATACCTTGACAAGATTTTGAAAGAGTTCAAAATGTATCAGTCAAAGAAAGAGTTCTTGCCCAATTTGTAAGGTGTGGAGTTGAGTGAGACTCAAGGCTCGACGACAATAGAAGAAAGAGAAAGGACGAAGGTCGTCCCCTATGCCTTATACATAGGCTTTGTATAGTATGCCATGTTGTGTACCGCACCTGTGTGTGCCTTGCCATGAGTTTGTGAAGGGGTACAAGAGTGATCCATGAGTGGATCACTGGACAACGGTCAAGATTATCCTTAGTAACTAGAGTACTAAGGAAATATTTATCGATTATGGAGGTGATAAAGAGTTCATCGTAAAGGGTTATATCGATGCAACTTTAACACCAATCTGGATGACTCTGAGTAGCAACCCGAATACATAAAGTGGAGTAGCCATTTGGAATAGTTCTAAGTGGAGTGTGGTAGTAGTGTCTACAGTATGACATAGAGATTTGCAAAGTACACACGGATCTGAATGCCGCAGACCCATTGACTAAAGACCTCTCTCACATGCAAAACATGATCGAACCCCAGAACTCATTGGGTGTTACATTCATAGCAATGTAAATCACATGGTGATGTGAACTAGTTATTGACTCTACTGCAAGTGGGAGACTGTTGGAAATATTCCCTTGAGGCAATAATAAATTGGTTATTATTATATTTCCTTGTTCGTGACAATCATTTATTATCCATGCTATAATTTTATTGATTGGAAACTCAAATACATGTGTGGGTACATAGACAACACTGTGTCCCAAGTATGCCTCTAATTAACTAGTTCATTGATCAAAGATGGTCAAGGTTTCCTGGCCATAGACATGAGATGTCATTTGATAACAGGATCACATCATTAGTGGAATGATGTGATGGACAAGACCCAAACAATAAACATAGCATATGATCATGTCAGTTTATTGCTATAGTTTTCTACATGTCAAGTATGTGTTCCTATGACCATGAGATCGTGCAACTCACTGACACCGGAGGAATACCTTGTATGTATCAAACGTTGCAACATAACTGGTTACTATGAAGGTGCTCTATAGGTATCTCCGAGGGTGTCTGTTGGGTTGGCATGGATCAAGACTGGGATTTATTACTCCGTGTGATGGAGAGGTATCTTAGGGCCCACTCGGTAACACAATATCATCATAAGCCTTGCAAGCGGTGTGACAAAGTTTTAGCCATGGGATCTTGTATTCCAGAATGAGTAAAGAGACTTGCCGGTAATGAGACTGAACTAGGTATAGAGATACCAATGATCAAATCTCGGGCAAGTAACATACCGAAGAACAAAGGGAATATCATACGGGATTAACTGAATCCTTGACATAGAGGTTCAACCGATAAAGATCTTCTTAGAATATGTAGGAACCAATATGGGCATCCAGGTCCCTCTATTGGTTATTGACCGTGGAGGTGTCTCGGTAATGTCTACATAGTTCTCAAACCCACAGGGTCTGCACACTTAAGGTTCGGTAATGTTTTGGTATAGTGGTCTTATGTTTGGTGGTGGCCGAAGGTTGTTCGGAGTCCCATATGAGACCCTGGATGTCATGAGGAGCTCCGGAATGGTCCGTAGGTAAAGATTGATATATAGGAAGTCCTGCTTTGGTCAGCGGAAAAGTTTCCGGTACTTCGGTAGTGTATCGGGAGTGTCGGGAGGGTACCGGGGGCCGACTAGAGGGGTGTCTCGACCCAAAGTACCTCATGGGCAGTGGGAGGAGTCAAACCAGCCCCTAGTGGGCTGGCCGAACCCCCCACTTAGGCCCATGTGGCTAGGGGTGGGGAAAACCCAAAGGTGGAAAGGTGGAAAGAGTTTCCAAGTGGAGAGGAGGAATCCTACTCCTAGTAGGATTGGAGTAGGACTCATCCACCTCCAATTTCGGTCAAACCTTGAGGGTTTGAGGCTGCCTCCTAGCCTCCCTCCCTCCTATATATACTAGAGCATTTAGAGGGGAGAGCTTCCACCTCTTAAGCTTGCGTTTGTTTTCCCTTCAAGAAGAAAGGGTGATGCATCGAAGTAGATAAGTATTTCCCTCAGTTGTTGAGAACCAAGGTATCAATACAGTAGGATGAACAATCAAGTCACCAATGGATGCACCTACACAAACAATAAAACTGTTCCACCCAACACTATAAATGGATTGTCAATCCCTTCACGGTTATTTGCAAGGATTAGATATGAAATAGATAGATGTAAAAGATTGCGGAAAGTAAATAGTAAATAAATCACAACAAGGTATTTTTGGTTTATAGATATGAAAATATATTATGGAAAGTAGACCCGGGGGCCATAGGTTTCACTAGAGGCTTCTCTCTTGAAGGAAAGTATCATGGTGGGTGAACAAATTACTATCGAGCAATTGATAGAAAAGCGAATAATTATGAAGATATCCAAGGCAATGATTATGCATATAGGCATCACGCCCGTGTCAAGTAGACCTAAATGATTCTGCATCTACTACTATTACTCCACACATCGATCGACTCCTGCCTGCACTAGAGTATTAAGTTCATGAAGAATAGAGTAACACATTAAGTAAGATGACATGATGTAGAGGGATAAATTAAAGCAATATGATTAAAACCCCATCTTGTTACCCTTGATGGCAACACTACAACACATGCCTCGCCACCGCTACTTTCTCACTAGGCGAGGACACCGCAAGATTGAACCCAAAACTAAGCACTTCTCCCATTGCAAGAATTACCAATCTAGTTGGCCAAACCAAACCAATAGCTCGAAGAGAATTACAAAGATATGAAATCATGCATGTAAGAATTAAGAAAAGACTTAATTAATATTCATGGATAATCTGAACATAAACCCACAATTCATCGGATCTCGACAAACACACCGGAAAAGAGTATTACATCAGATAGATCTCCATGAAGATCATGAAGAACATGGTATTGAAGCACAAAGAGAGAGAAGAAGCCATCTAGCTACTAGCTATGGACCCGTAGGTCTATGGTGGACTAATCACGCATCATCGGAGGGGCAATGGAGTTGATGTAGATGCCCTCCATGATTGAATCCCCCTCCAACAGGTTACCGAAAAAGCCTCCAAGATTGGATCTCTCGGGAACATAGGCTTATGTCGGTGGAAAAGTGTTTTCGGTCCTCTTTTTGGTATTGGGGGAATATTTGGGTATTTATAGGACGAATATTAGGTCTAGGAGACCTGCGAGGAGGTGGAAAGCCTGCCAGGCACAACCAGGGGTGTGGCCGCGCTCCCTGGCTTCTGACTTCCTGGTAGAGTCCCTGCATTGCACTCAAAGCCTAGTAGATCTCTTTCCTTCCAGAAAAAGTCTTTCCGAAGATTTTATTCCCTTTGCACTCCGTTTAATATTCCATATCTGCAATACTCAAAAACAAGAAAAAAACAGAAACTGGCACTAGGCTCTAGATTAATAGGTTAGTCGCAAAAATAATATAAAATAGCATATTAATGCATATAAAACATCCAAAACAGGTAATATAATAGCTTGACATCATCAAAAATTGTAGATATGTTGGAGACGTTTCAGCACCCCCAAGCTTAATTCTTGCTCGTCCTCGAGTAGGTAAATGATAAAAACAGAGTTTTTGATGTGGACTGCTACCGAACATATTTATCCATGTAATATTCTTTATTGTGGCATGAATATTCAGATCCTTAAGATTCAAAACAAAACTCTAATATTGACATAAAAACAATAATACTTCAAGCATACTAACAAGGCAATCGTGTCCTTTTGAAATAACATGTCCTAAGAAAGTTATCCCTACAAAATCATATGGTCTGGCTATGCTCCATCTTCCCCACACAAAGTATTTAAATCATGCACAACCCCGATGACAAGCCAAGAAATTGTTTCACACTTTTTATGTTCTCCAACCTTTTCAACTCTCACGCAATACATGAGCGTGAGGCATGGATATAGTACTATAGGTGGAATATAAATATGGTGGAGGTTGGGAAGAAAAGGAGAAGATAGTCTCACATCAACTAGGCGTATCAATGGGCTATGGAGATGCCCATGAATAGATATCAATGTGAGTGAGTAGGGATTGCCATGCAACGGGTGCACTAGAGCTATAAGTGTATGAGAGTTCAAAAAGGAACTAAGTGGGTGTGTAGTACAATGAAAAATTCCACTGGTTATATGAAAGTGACAAAATAGGAGACTCTTTATCACGAAGAGCAAGGTGCTACATTGAAGCACAAGTGTGGAAAAATATAGTAGCATTGTCCTTTCTCTCTTTCTCTCATTATATTTTATTTTGGTGGGCATCCAAGGCCTCTTTTTTTATATTTGGGCTTCGCTGCCCTTTTTTATTTTTCATAAAGTCCGGAGTCTCATCCCAACTTGTGAGGGATTCATAGCTTCCATCGTCCTTTTCTCTCATGGGACAATGCTCTAATAATGATGATCATCACACTTTTATTTACTTGCGACTCGAAACCTAGAACAAAATATGACTCTATATGAAAAAGCAATATGAAAATGATGGCGCGTGTCATAACAAACGAAATGGTGGAAGTTGCATGGCAATATATCTCAGAATGGCTATCGAAATGCCATAATAGGTAGGTATGGTGGCTGTTTTGAGGAAGGTAATATGGTGGCTGTTTTGAATAAGGGAATATGGTGGCTGTTTTGAGGAAGGTAAGTTTAATGCACCGACGGAAGTTGCACGGTACTAGAGAGGCTAGCAAAGGTGGAAGGGTGAGAGTGCGTATAATCCATGGATTCACATTAGTCATAAAGAACTCACATACTTATTGCAAAAGTCTATTAGTTATCGAAGCAAAGTATTAGACGCATGCTCCGGGGAGAGAGGTTGGTAGGAGTTAACCATCGCACGCTCCCGACCCTCACACAAAGGATGACAATCAATAAAAAAATCATGCTCCAACTTCGTTACATAACGGTTCACCATACGTGCATGCTATGGGAATCACAAACTTCAACGCAAGTATTTTTCCCATTCCACAATTACTCACTAGCATGACTCTAATATCACCATCTTTATATCTCAAAACTATATGCAAGGAATCAAACTTCTCATAGTATTCAATGCACTTTGTATGAAAGTTTTTATTATATCCCTCTTGGATGCCTATTATATTAGGTCTAAATTCATAACCTAAACCAATTACCATGCTGTTTAAAGACTCTCAAAATAATATAAGTGAAGTACAAGATTTCAATTATTTCTATAAAACCAAACACCACCGTGCTCTAAAAAGATACAAGTGAAGCACTAGAGCAATATTGCCTATCTCAAAAGATATAAGTGAAGAACATAGAGTATTCTAATAAATTCACGATTCAGCGTGTCTCTCTCAAAATATTTGTGCAGAAAGGATGATTATGGAAAACTAAAAATCAAAGACTCATATCATACAAGACGCTCCAAGCAAAACACATATCATGTGGTGAATAAAAATATAGCCTCAAGTAAATTTACCTATGGATTAAAGACGAAAGAGGGGATGCCTTCCGGGGAATCCTCAAGATTAGACTCTTTGGCATCCTTGAATATGACTTGGGGTTCCTTGTTCATCCCCAATCTTAAGCTATTTACACTCCTTATTCCATACTCCATCAAATCTTTACCCAAAACTTGAAAACTTCACAACACAAAACTTAACAGAAAACTCGTGAGATCCGTTAGTATAAGAAAATAAATAACCACTTTAGGTACTATTGTGAACTCATTCTTTATTTATATTGGTGTAATACCTACTATATTCTAAATTCTCCATGGTTCATACCCCCCAATACAACCCATAGATACATCAAAATAGGTAAACAACCCAAAGAAATCAGAATCTGTCAAAACATAACAGTCTGTAGAAATCTGAAAACTTCGTATACTTATGTAACTCATTTTTTGTTTGAAAAATTAGGAAATTCTGGGAAATTTGCATATCAATCTTGTGTAGAATTTTCGGACTTATTCGACACTCTATTTTTTTATAAAATTCCTGTACTGAGTGCAGAAGTTTCTGTTTTCCAGCAAGATCAAATCAACAATCACCATAGACCATCCCAAAGGTCTTACTTGGCTCAAACACTAATTAAAACACCAAAACACAACTACTACAGAATTAATAATGTGGGAAACACTAAAAAACAGAAGCAAAAGCAGAACATAAAAATAAAATTGGGTTGCCTCCCAACAAGCGCTATTGTTTAATGCCCCTAGCTAGGCAAAACACAATAGATCTAGATATTGTCATCTTTGGTATGCAATCCAAAAGTAGCTCTCATAATAGATTCATATGGCAATCTTATTTTCCTTCTGGGAAATTTTTCCATGCCTTTCCTTAATGGAAATTGGAATCTAATGTTTCCTTCTTTCATGTCCATAATTGCACCAATCGTTCTAAGGAAAGGTGTACCAAGAATAATAGGACATGTAGGATTGCAATGTATATCAAGAACAATGAAATCTACAGGCACATAATTCCTATTTGCAACAATAAGAACATCATTAATCCTTCCCATAGGTTTCTTAATAGTGGAATCCGCAAGATGCAAATTTAAAGAGCAATCATCAAGATCATGGTAACCTAGCACATCACATAAAGTTTTTGGAATCATGGAAACACTAGCACCCAAATCACACGAAGCATGGCACTCATAATATTTAATTTTAATCTTAATAGTAGGTTCCCACTCATCATGAAGCTTTCTAGGGATAGAAACTTCTAACTCAAGTTTTTCTTCAAAAGATTTCGTCATAGCATCAACGATATGTTTAGTAAAAGCCTTATTTTGATTATAAGCATGTGGAGAATTCATCATGGATTGCAACAAGGAAATACATTCAATCAAAGATCAGCTATCATAATTATAGTCCTTGAAATCCAAAAGAGTGGGTTCATTGCTATTTAAAGTTTTGACCTCTTCAATCCCACTTTTATCAATCTTAGCATTATGATCTATAAACTTTGAATCATTGGTATGACTTTTACCTAAAGTTGACTTATCTCCAGTCCCATATTTGTCAAGATTTATATTGGAAAACAAAGATTCAATAGGAGTCACGTCAATCACTTTAAGATCTTCATCATTACTAAAAGATTCTGGCTTAGCAGCCATTTTATTGACTAAGGTAGCTTGTTTATTAGAAATTTGGCCTATTAAATCCTCAAGATGAGAAAATTGAGATTTAAATCCATAAAACTCTTTAGACATATCATCAAGCTCTTTATTCATGTATTCAAGCATACCTTTTTGTTCTTTAAGCTCATATCTAAATAAACTATTATGGTCAAATTGGAGTGACATGAATCTTTTAGCATTATCCTCAATATCTTCCAACTTGCTAAGATAAGGATCAAAGCTATTGGGTTGAGCCATAAAGACGAACAAATGATCTAACACACAAGCAAACCAAATGCGAACGGGCGAAGGGCGAATAAAAAGGTAAATCTTTTTGGTACTTTCTAAAAATCATTTTAGAAGTGGGGAAGAGGAAAAAGAGAGGGAAATGGCAAATAATGTAAATGCAAGAGATGAGTTTGTGATGGGTACTTGGTAGGCTCGATATGTGTCCTCCCCGGCAACGACGCCAGAAATCCTTCTTGCTACCTCTTGAGCTTGCGTTGGTTTTCCCCTTGAAGAGGAAAGGGTGATGCAGCGAAGTAGATAAGCATTTCCCTCAGTTGTTGAGAACTAAGGTATCAATCCAGTAGGAGGAACAAGCAAGTCACCAATGGATGCACCTACACAAACAATCAAACTCTTGCACCCAACGCTATAAAGGGGTTGTCAATCCCTTCATGGTTATTTGCAAGGATTAGATCTAAAAGAGATAGATGTAAAATATTGCAGAAAGTAAAAAGTAAATAAATTGCAACAAGGTATTTTTAGTATTTTTTGGTTTATAGATCTGCAAATATATTATGGAAAGTAGACCCCAGGGCCATAGGTTTCACTAGAGGCTTCACTCTTGAAGGAAAGTATCACGGTGGGTGAACAAATTACTATCGAGAAATTGATAGAAAAGAGAATAATTATGAAGATATCTAAGGCAATGATTATGCAATTAGGCATCATGTAGCGACCCGACCTGAAAGGTCGAATCTCCAGTGTTTTTGTACCATCCCAAGATCATGCTGGTACACACACGGTACATCAATGTATATATCAAAGGGAAATCACATAGCATTTATTAATCGTAAATCTCATATCGAGTCCTTTATTACAATAAAGATTACAATAAAGTGGCTGAAGGCCAACTCATGAGACTATCTAAAATCTTGCGGAAGAATCGAAGGTAGATGAGTCCATCTGACTCCAAGGGCATCTCACCGAGCGTAGAGCGTATCCTCACTCCTGGTCGGAAAAGTACTCTGCAACATGATACGCCGCAGCCATATAGGTCAGCATATTGAATATGCCGGCAAAGTCACAAGAAAGGGGTGAAAAGATAATCATCTAATCTATATGCATATATGGCAGGTGGGGTAATAAGTTTTTGCGTAAAGCCAATTTTTCCTACATCAAGAGAGGGCTAAGCAAAATTATTACTAAGTTGGTTGATTAATGAGATGGTTCCACCAACCAATTCTCATACCCAAGTTATTAATACCCACATCATCATATTAATTGTGTTGAGACTTCCGAATGTTTCAGTTCCTTTGGCTCAAGTCGTCCATGACCGTGGACACGGCTAATCGATTAGGTTTGAGTACTCTGTAGAGTTTTGCACACGTTGCCCACAAGATTTGGTCGCCTCCGTTTGATTTCTCACACTTCAGGGTGTTTGAGAAACGGATGACCAAAACATGGTCTTCCAAAGGGTTTCCCTGCGACTCTGTCGGTGCCCATCCTTTCCTACCGTTCTTCTACATCTCGTAGCACTGCCTGTCCAGGGTCACCACGATATCCAACCAAGCCAGAGACCATAATGACTTGTGGCTATGCAGGTAAGCCTTGGGTCTTGACGCATCCTTCCATCCCTTTGTGCCTGGGTGAGGCTTTCCGCGTGAATACTGGCCATCTCCAGCAACACCTAGGCAAATCCACTGGTTTCTCCAGGGTGCCGTTCCAACCATCCCTCACCCAGTAGTATGTTGAAAACTTGAAATCTTGATGTCTTGCTCATCATAGGTCTTGAAGTTATTACCTCACAACTCTCATGAATCACACATCCAACCCCGTCTACTAATAGCATAGCAAAAATAATTTGAACGTTTCCCAAGGTCAAAGTGTCAAAGGATTGGGGTACCTACCACATGATACTACATCAAGTAACCAAATTTCCAACTAACCTACTTTGCACGCAATTGGGGTGATGGAAGAACTAATGCAATAAAAACATGGGTAAAGATGATCAAAGTGACTTGGCTGATTGATGATCTTCGTACGTGAGTGACTCTAGGTAACAAGCCTCGCACTCCGGATAATCTAACGAAGGAAACAAGAGCACTCAATAAGCATACAACAAAATTATTTGTAACTCACAAAATCAGAAATGAATTAGTAAACAATCAAGACAAAACAATGCACAAAATCACAAGCAAGAAAAACACACAAAGTTTTGTTTTCTAAAAGATGGTTGATAAAACACTACTAACATAATGAAACCATTTGTATTAACAAAACAATACTTGACAGCAAGAAAACAATAAAATATTATATTAATAAACAGAATAAAATCAATTTAAAGTTTTGTTAAGAAATTCTTAGTATGGTGTTAAAAGTTTTCGTAAACAATACTATATGAAGCAACTATAGTTTTACTAACAAAGAGCAAAACAAAACTTATTATTTATTACAAAACATTTTCTTAACAGAAAAGAATTTACAAATAAACTTGTCTTAGAAAACAGAATTAAATTATATAAAACTTTGTTGAAAGAAAAACTATTACTAACTAGTTGTTTTAATCAAATTATACCTATTTGAAAAGAAGTTGTGATTCCTATATTAACAAAGAAATAAACTAAACAATTTTATATTTTTATTAACAGTAAGTAAAACACTAAATGTTCAAGCAACAGAACCTACTAAATCAAATTAAAACTAAAACTAATTGCAAGTAACTAAAAACTAAGTAAATAAAACTATACTATAATACTAGGCAGATCCTGTTTATAGCTAGAACACTAATCAAAATCCTCCTAAAAATCGTCGAACTAAGCAATCTTCTAGTCCTAACTAATACCAAGCAGTAGCAAAAAGATTCATATCAAAATCTATTTTTAAACTCTAGTTATTCAGATTTGAATGATTTGAGAAAATTTGATTAAATTCAAATTTTATAGTTTAAATTTAAAATCTAAAACTACAGGGTGAAACTACATGAAAAATGTGAGCTATTGCAAAAAGAATCAACTCAAAACATTAAATAGTTTAAAAGATATAAGCAAAACAAATTTGGAATACATTCTGTTTCTGAAAAAAACAAAACCGAAAAGAAAACCTAACTAACGGTCGGCTAGGGTGACGTGGCGACCTGTGAGTGGCTGGCTAGCGCGTGCGAGCGGGCGTTACGGGCGGACGGCCGATGGTTAGAGAAAAACGGTTCGGGGCTAATGGGTTCTAATCCTAGTCGTAGGATTTAGATCGGATGGATGGGAGAGGCTCACCATGGATGGGGACACCGGCGAGGGGATCTCCGGCGAGTCCGAAGCAGCGAGGACGTCGGCGAGGAGCACCGATGGTCGAGGGAGGCAGTGGAGGAGCTCAGGCGACGGCGGGCGAGGTCCGGCGTCGAACGGTGGGGTCGGAGGGGCGAGGGGGAAGAGGGGGCTCGGGGGGGGGGGGGAATGGAGCGCGGGGAGGGGCGCTCTTATATAGGGTGCTCGGGTGGGTGCGGGGAGGAGAGAAGAGGGAGATCCGACGACGAGATTCCTGGCGACGGCGGCGCGCGCGCGAGGTGAGCGATGACCGCGCGTGGTCATCGGGCGGTCGGGGTGGGGCCCGTTGTCAGAGAGAGAAGAAGCGGCGAAGGCGCGTCGGTCGACCGGCTCGTAGTTAATTTGCGAATAAATGCCCGTGGGCCGGCCCGTTTAAATACAAAACCGTTACTGTTTTTAATATCCAGAGCAGTAAAACCTCTTTAAAAGCATTCAAAACATTTCCAAATATAGGAGTATTATATATCAAAATTAACAGAATAATAAATGCCATTTATTGAACATTTTAATTCTATCCTTTGAATAATTTAGAAAAAAATAATATTTTCAGAAATTGCCTAATTGTTTTTAAATCCTTTTTGCAAATATTTTCAAAACAACCCCTGTTTTTTTATTGTTCAAATAAATCACCAATTAGGTCCTGGTGTGGAGTGTCATGTTCCTCCTCTCTTATTTGAACTTTTTACCAAGATTTCAAATAGGTGAAAGTAACACATTGAAAGTAGAAAGGGGTTTCAGAAATTCAGAATAAGCATTTCAACTATTTCATACATTCAAGCAATGATGATGATGGATGCGTAGCTATATTTCATAACATTCCAAAATGGAATTTTGGGACGTTACAAACCTACCCACCTTAAGATGAATCTCGCCATCGAGATTCGGGTTGGCTAGAAAATAGGTGCGGGTGGTCTCTACGAAGATCTTCTTCGCGTTCCCAAGTGGCTTCTTCCTCGGTGTGGTGACTCCACAAAACCTTACAGAACTTGATGATCCTGCTGCGAGTAACTCTGTTGGCAGTCTCGAGGATTCTGATAGGCTTCTCCTCATAGGTCAGATCACTGTCAAGTTGTATGGCCTCTAGGGGCACTGTGTCTCTCAAGGGAATATCAGCCATCTCAGCATGGCATTTCTTCTGCTGGGACACATGGAACACATCATGAACTCCGGACAATCCTTCCGGCAATTCCAACTTGTATGCAACTTCGCCTCTACGTTCAAGAATTTTGTAGGGGCCTATGAATCTGGGTGCTAATTTACTTTTAACACCAAACCTCTTGATTCCTCGAAGTGGGGACACACGAAGATATGCTCGGTTTCCCACTTCATTCGTTACTACCTTGCGTTTGCTGTCAGCATAACTCTTCTGTCGAGATTGAGCTATCTTGAGTGTGTCACGAATCAGTTTGACTTTCTCTTCAGAATCTCGGATAAGGTCAGAACCAAAAAGTTGTCGGTCTCCAACACCATCCCACGTTAATGGTGTTCTGCACCTCCTTCCGTATAAAGCTTCGAAAGGGGCCATCTTTAGACTGGTCTGATAACTGTTGTTGTATGAGAATTCTGCGTAAGGTAAGTTTTCAACCCAACTAGATCCATAATCTAGCGCACAAGCTCTCAACATGTCTTCCAGAATCTGGTTGACTCTCTCAGTCTGTCCATCGGTCTGTGGATGAAAAGCTGTACTGAACTCCAGCCTTGTACCCAAAGTTTCATGTAACTGATGCCAAAACTTTGAGGTAAATTGTGTTCCTCTATCTGACACGATACTCCTCGGAACTCCATGCAGACACACGATCCTGGTCATGTATATCTTGGCTAGCTTAGCACTGGTATTGGTGGTTTTCACTGGAATGAAATGAGCCACCTTGGTCAAGCGATCGACCACTACCCAAATGGAATCATAACCTGAACGGGTCCTGGGTAATCCTGTGATGAAGTCCATACCAAGCTTTTCCCATTTCCACTCGGGTATCGGCAAAGGTTGGAGTAACCCTGCTGGCTTCTGATGTTCCGCGTTTACTTACTGACAAACATCACATATTGCAACATGTTCCGCAATATCCTTCTTGATACCTGTCCACCAATAACTTTCTTTCAAATCCAGGTACATCTTGGTGTTTCCTGGGTGTATTGAGTAAGGGGAATCGTGGTCTTCTTGAAGTATCAACCTCTTGAGCTCTGGGTCATTGGGCACATAGATTCGGTTCTCAAACCACAGAGTTCCTTGTTCATCCTCACGAAAACCTTTAGCTTTATCATCTTTCATTCTTTGTTTAATCTCAGCTATCTCCTTGTCCGTCTTCTGAGCTTCGCGAATTCTTTCGGTCAAGGTGGACTGGATCTCCAGTGTGGCAACATATCCGCTTGGAACTATCTCTAGCCTGAGCTCTCTCAGATCATCGGCTAACTCTTGGGGTAATCCTCCCGCTGTGAGTGTGTCTACATAAGTTTTCCGACTCAAGGCATCTGCTACCACATTTGCCTTACCTGGATGGTAGTGTAATCTCATGTCATAGTCCTTAATTAACTCTAACCATCTCCTCTGTCTGAGGTTCAACTCCTTCTGCGTGAAGATATATTTCAGGCTCTTATGATCAGTGTAAACATCACAACTATTTCCGATAAGGAAATGTCTCCAGGTCTTGAGTGCGTGCACTACGACTGCTAGTTCCAAATCATGGGTGGCATAATTCAACTCATGAGGTCGTAGTTGTCTGGATGCATAAGCTACAACCTTTCCATCTTGCATGAGTACTCCTCCAAGTCCTTGACGTGAAGCATCACAATAAACCTGGAAATCCTTTCGAATGTTGGGCAAAATCAACACTGGGGCTGTGACCAAACGTTTCTTCAGCTCCTGGAAACTGGCTTCACATTCCTCAGTCCAAATATACTTAGACTCTTTCTTCAACAACTCCGTTATGGGCTTGGCAATCTTTGAGAAATTCCCAATGAATCTCCGGTAATATCCGGCTAGTCCGAGAAAACTACGGATCTCCTTAACTGAGGTGGGTGACTTCCACTCAGTGACGGCTTCAACCTTAGCAGGGTCCACTGCTATTCCATCTCCGGAAATAACATGTCCAAGGAATCCGACTTCCGTCAGCCAAAATTCACATTTGCTGAACTTGGCATATAACTGATGCTCTCTCAGCTTCTCCAGAACTAAACGCAAATGTTCCTTGTGTTCTTCCTTGTTCTTGGAGAATATCAAAATGTCATCGATGAACACCACGTCAAACTTGTCCAAATATTCCATGAACACTTTGTTCATCAAATTCATGAAGTAGGCAGGAGCATTAGTCAAACCAAAGGACATGACAGTATACTCATACAAGCCATACCTTGTGGTGAAAGCTGTTTTGGTTATATCCTGTTCACGAATCATCAGTTGGTGATACCCTGATCGAAGATCGATCTTGGAGAATACTTTGGCGCCTACTAGCTGGTCAAACAAGTCATTAATCATCGGCAGAGGGTACTTGTTCTTGATAGTCACCTCGTTCAAGGCACGATAATCGACTACCATTCTCAAGGTTTTATCCTTCTTCTCCACCAAAAGAACTGGGGCTCCCCAAGGTGAAGAACTTGGGCGAATATACCCCTTGTCCAATAACTCCTTAATTTGCTTCTTGATTTCCACTAAATCATTTGCGGGCATCCGATAGGGTCTCTTGGAAATTGGGGCTGTCCCTGGTTGTAGCTCTATTAGGAACTCAATCTCCCTATCTAGTGGCATGCCTGGTAATTCTTCCGGGAATACATCCAGAAAGTCTTTTACCATAGGTACTTCCTCCTGAACAACTCCTGTGAGGGAATTTAACCGAGCACTCATACGTGTGCGTCGGGATACATACTTAATCCTCTTGTTCTCCGGGGTGGTGAGTGAAACAGACTTGTTGGGGCAATCAAGATTTCCTTCATACTTGGTCATCCAATCCATGCCTAGGATTACATCCAATCCCTGGGATTCTAAGACGATGAGGTCGGTGGGAAAAACATGGTTTCCTATGTGAAGTTTCAAGGCATGGCATCCTATCCCTGCCATCATCATACCTCCTGGGGAACTGACCTTAATGGGCTGACTAAGGGTTTTGGTGGGCAAACCATACTTATCCACAACTACCCTTGATATGAATGAATGAGTTGCACCGGATCAAAAAGTACTGTAACTGGACGTGAATGCAATAAAAACTTACCAACCACAGTCTCGGGTTGATCATATACTTCTTCCACGTCAATGTGGTTCACTTGTGCACGAGGAAACGGATTTGGCTTCTTGGCTGTGGAGTTGCCGTTTCCATTTCCCTGCTTGCTCTGTGGACATTCAGTAGCATAGTGCCCTGTCTTCTGGCACTTGAAACAGGTGATGTGGCTCAGATCCTTCTGAGTAGGAGCGTGACGGTGCTGGTTGTTGTTCCCATTCCCATTGTCAGTCTTGAAGTTGCCATGGTTGGGACGGGCATTCCCATTTCCTCCATGGTTGTGGCCTCCATGGTTGTGCACGGCATGAGTGTGCCTTCCATACTTACCGGTCCCTGATCCGGTATTCCCTGAGTACGGGTAGTAGCGGGGCTTCTGATGAGCTCCAGAGTTAAACTTCCCTTGAGTGTACTTCTGCTTGCGGTTCTCAATTTGCTGCTGCTTTCCCTCCAAGATGAGGGCCTTGTCCACCAGCTCTTGGTAGTTGTTGAAGGTAGCCACTACCAGCTGCATGCTCAACTCGTCGTTGAGTCCTTCCAGAAACTTCTCTTGCTTGGACGCATCATCGGCCACGTCTCCTGGTGCATAACGTGCCAATGTGCTGAAGTCGTCCACGTACTGGGCCACGGAGCGACTACCCTGTCGCAAGTTGCGAAACTCGCACTTCTTCAGACTCATAGCTCCAGCTGAGACATGTGCGGTGCGGAAAGCTTGCTTGAACTGCTCCCAAGTTACATCAGTAATAGGATATGTGGTGGTGTAGTTCTCCCACCATGAAGCTGCTGGTCCTTCGAGTTGATGTGCGGCAAAGCGCACTTTCTCAGCATCAGTACATCCAGCGGTGACGCGTTCTCTCTCCATATTACGGAGCCAGTCATCTGCCACAATGGGCTCAGTGCTGTTGGAGAAAGTTGGAGGGTTCAACCTCAGAAAACGGGTGAGATTGTCCGCCTGGGGTGGATGGTGGTGGTTGTTGTTCTGGTTGTTGGTATGATTCTGGATCAATAGCTGCATCAGTGCATTTTTCTGCTGAAGGAGTTGCGTGAGTTCCGGCGGGAAGGTGAAGTCGGACTCACGTCGTGGAGGCATCTTGCTATTTTTCAGAGGGGTGAGAATTAGAATAGAACAAGGGCCTAAAAGGGGAAATTCACTACCCATATGCAATGCAACAAACATATCACACCAAACACTCATTCATTTATTCAATCAAGGATTCAAATATCGGGAATACAAGTCTCAATCAAACTAAACATCGACCTACACTTTAACGATGAAAATAAAAGATACATGGAGGGCATGAATAAAGTTGTCCTCAGAAGTACATGGTGACTGAGCCTCCTCCAGTGGTGCTCTCCTCATAGTCATCATCGTCGGTGATGAAAGGAGCCAAGTCTCCCTCAGGATGAAGATTTTCACCCATGTCCATCTGTTCCTCCAGAGTGGCGATGCGAGTATTCAACTTGTCGATCCTCTCTATGAAATCCTTCACCTCATACTCATGCTCGTACTCGGCTTCCCGTAAGTCAGCTTTGAGGTCAATCTCGCGGTTCATCAGATTCTTGATTGTCTTCGTATCAGCACGAACTCAAAGCTCCAGAGTCCTGATGTGAGTCTCCAAGGTCTGGATATAGGAAATGGTGGTGTCTGCAGTGGGAGGGGTTATGATGTTTCCATTGGCATCCCTGCGACAAACCACACTAAGTCCTGGTGAAATGGTTCCACCTCTGTATTCCTCCTGAATACGTCCAAGGGCACGATGAATGTCTATGTCTCTTCCAAGTATCCAGCTGGGTGCCACAAACTTGAAATCGATGGGTTCCTTCCGATTCACAAAGGTCTTCCCTGGAATGTGCACCTCGATCTTGTAGCGTCCATCTTGTGGAAAGGACATGATAGGAGTCCTGGTGATGCTCGACAAAGCAATCCTTACGTCCTTGACGATCCTCATCAGCTCCTTACCAAAGGGCATCGTTGCGTCAGGCTGGCAAAACTCCATGATCAATACTAGGATGAAGGTGGCCATCTATAAATTTTGAAATAATCAGAGAGAAGTCAGAAATGAGTAGATGAGAGTATAAGAATTTTAAAGACAAAAGGAAAAAAAAGTCCTAAGGCTTTCTAATCCTAGAGGTTACGTCCTACGTTCAGCGTGTGCTCTGATACCATTTCTGTAGCAACCCGACCTGAAAGGTCGAATCTCCGGTGTTTCCGTACCATCCCAAGATCATGCTGGTACACACACGATACATCAATGTATATATCAAAGGGAAATCACACAATGTTTATCAATCGTAAATCTCATATCGAGTCCTTTATTACAATAAAGATTACAATAAAGTGGCTGAAGGCCAACTCATGAGACTATCTAAAATCTTGCGGAAGCGTCGAAGGTAGATGAGTCCATCTGACTCCAAGGGCATCTTACCGAGCGTAGAGAGTATCCTCACTCCTGGTCGGAAAAGTACTCTGCAACCTGATACGTTGCAGCCATATAGGTCAGCATATTGAATATGCCGACAAAGTCACAAGAAAGGGGTGAAAAGATAATCATCTAATCTATATGCATATATGGCAGGTGGGGTAATAAGTTTTTGCGTAAAGCCAATTTTTCCTACATCAAGAGAGGGCTAAGCAAAATTATTACTAAGTTGGTTGATTAATGAGATGGTTCCACCAACCAATTCTCATACCCAAGTTATTAATACCCACATCATCATATTAATTGTGTTGAGACTTCCGAATGTTTCAGTTCCTTTTGCTCAAGTCGTCCATGACCGTGGACACGGCTAATCAATTAGGTTTGAGTACTCTGCAGAGTTTTGCACACGTTCCCACAAGATTTGGTCGCCTCCGTTTGATTTCTCGCACTTCAGGGTGTTTGAGAAACAGATGACCAAAACATGGTCTTCCAAAGGGTTTCCCTGCGACTCTGTCGGTGCCCATCCTTTCCTACCGTTCTTCTACATCTCGTAGCACTGCCTGTCCAGGGTCATCACGACATCCAACCAAGCCAGAGCCCATAATGACTTGTGGCTGTGCAGGTAAGCCTTGGGTCTTGACGCATCCTTCCATCCCTTTGTGCCTGGGTGAGGCTTTCCGCGTGAATACTGGCCATCTCCAGCAACACCTAGGCAAATCCACTGGTTTCTCCAGGGTGCTGTTCCAACCATCCCTCACCCAGTAGTATGTTAAACAGTTGGAAATCTTGAAGTCTTGCTCATCATAGGTCTTGAAGTTATTACCTCACAACTCTCATGAATCACACATCCAACCCCGTCTACTAATAGCATAGCAAAAATAATTTGAACGTTTCCCGGGGTCAAAGTGTCAAAGGATTGGGGTACCTACCACATGATACTACATCAAGTAACCAAATTTCCAACTAACCTACTTTGCATGCAATTGGGGTGATGGAAGAACTAATGCAATAAAAACATGGGTAAAGATGATCAAAGTGACTTGCCTGATTGATGATCTTCGTACGTGAGTGACTCTAGGTAACAAGCCTCGCACTCCGGATAATCTAACGAAGCAAACAAGAGCACTCAATAAGCATACAACAAAATTATTTGTAACTCACAAAATCAGAAGTGAACTAGTAAACGATCAAGACAAAACAATGCACAAAATCACAAGCAAGAAAAACACACAAAGTTTTGTTTTCTAAAAGATGGTTGATAAAACACTACTAACATAATGAAACCATTTGTATTAACAAAACAATAGTTGACAGCAAGAAAACAATAAAATATTATATTAATAAACAGAATAAAATCAATTTAAAGTTTTGTTAAGAAATTCTTAGTATGGTGTTAAAAGTTTTCGTAAACAATACTACATGAAGCAACTATAGTTTTACTAACAAAGAGCAAAACAAAACTTATTATTTATTACAAAACATTTTCTTAACAGAAAAGAATTTACAATTAAACTTGTCTTAGAAAACAGAATTAAATTATATAAAACTTTGTTGAAAGAAAACTATTACTAACTAGTTGTTTTAATCAAATTAAACCTATTTGAAAAGAAGTTGTGATTCCTATATTAACAAAGAAATAAACTAAACAATTTTATATTTTTATTAATAGTAAGTAAAACACTAAATGTTCAAGTAACAGAACCTACTAAATGAAATTAAAACTAAATCTAATTGAAACTAACTAAAACTAAGTAAATAAAAGTATACTATAATACTAGGCAGATTCTGTTTATAGCTAGAACACTAATCAAAATCCTCCTAAAAATCCTCAAACTAAGCAATCTGCTAGTCCTAACTAATACCAGGCAGTAGCAAAAAGATTCATATCAAAATCTATTTTAAACTCTAGTTATTCAGATTTGAATGATTTAAGCAAATTTGATTAAATTCAAATTTTATAGTTCAAATTTAAAATCTAAAACTATAGGGTGAAACTACATGAAAAATGTGAGCTATTGCAAAAAGAATCAACTCAAAACATTAAATAGTTTAAAAGATATAAGCAAAACAAATTTGGAATACATTCTATTTTTGAAAAAACAAAACCGAAAAGAAAAACTAACTAACGGTCGGCTAGGGTGACGTGGCGACCTGTGAGTGACTGGCTAGCGTGTGCGAGCGGGCGCTATGGGCGGACGGCCGACGGTTAGAGAAAAACGGTTCGGGGCTAATGGGTTCTAATCCTAGCCGTAGGATTTAGATCGGATGGATGTGAGAGGCTCACCGTGGATGGGGTCGCCGGCGCGGGGATCTCCGGCGAGTCCGAAGCGGCGAGGACGTCGGCGAGGAGCACCGATGGTCGAGGGAGGCAGTGGAGGAGCTCAGGCGACGGCGGGCGAGGTCCGACGTCGAACGGTGGGGTCAGAGGGGCGAGGGGGAAGAGGGGGCTCGGGAGGAGGGGGGAAATGGAGCGTGGGGAGGGGCGCTCTTATATAGGGTGCTCGGGTGGGTGCGGAGAGGAGAGAGGAGGGAGATCTGACGACGAGATTCCCAGCGACGGCGGCGCGCGCGCGAGGTGAGTGATGACCGTGCGTGGTCATCGGGCGGTCGGGGTGGGGCCCATTGTCAGAGAGAGAGAAGAAGCGGCGAAGGCGCGTCGGTCGACCGGCTCGTAGTTAATTCGCGAATAAATGCCCGTGGGCCGGCCCGTTTAAATACAAAATCGTTACTCTTTTTAATATCTAGAGCAATAAAACCTCTTGAACAACATTCAAAACGTTTCCAAATATAGGAGTATTATATATCAAAATTAACAGAATAATAAATGCCATTTATTGAACATTTTTATTCTGTCCTTTGAATACTTTTAAAAAAATATTTTCAGAAATTGCCTAATTGTTTTTAAATCCTTTTTGCAAATATTTTCAAAACAACCCCTGGTTTTTTTATTGTTCAAATAAATCACCAATTAGGTCCTGGTGTGGAGCGTCATGTTCCTCCTCTCTTATTTGAACTTTTTACCAAGATTTCAAATAGGTGAAAGTAACACATTGAAAGTAGAAAGGGGTTTCAGAAATGCAGAATAAGCATTTCAACTATTTCATACATTCAATCAATGATGATGATGGATGCATAGCTATATTTCATAACATTCGAAAATGGAATTTTGGGATGTTACACATCACGTCCGTATGAAGTAGACTGAAACGATTTTGAATCTACTACTATTACTCCACACATTGACCGACTCCTACCTGCATCTAGAGTATTAAGTTCATGAAGAAAAGAGTAACACATTAATTAAGATGACATGATGTAGAGGGATAAACTCAAGCAAGATGATGAAAACCCCATCTTGTTACCCTTGATGGCAATATTACAATACATGCCTCACTACCCCTACTTTGTCACTGGGTGAGGACATGATGACCCACAAGTACATCGGATCAATTGTAGCTATTTTCAATAAGTAAGTGTGTCGAACCCAAGGAGGAGCAGAAGGAAATGACAAGTAGTTTTCAGTAAGGCAATGTCTGCAAGCGCTGAAATTGTAAGTAGCGAAGTAGTTTGATAGCAAGATAATTTGTAATGAGCAAGTAACGAATATAGTAACAAAAGTGCAGCAAGGTAGCCCAATCCTTTTGAGGCAAAGGACATGCCAAAGCGGTCTCTTATGATAAGCAAAGCATTCTTGAGGGTACACAGGAATTTCATCTAGTCACTTTCATCATGTTGGTTTAATTCGTGTTCGGTACTTTGATAATTTGATATGTGGGTGGACCGGTGCTTAGTTGCTGCTCTTACTTGATCAAACCTCCTACTTATGATTAACCCTCCCGCAAGCATCCGCAACTACGGGAAAAGTATTAATAATAAATTCTAACCATAGCATTAAACTTTTGGATCCAATCGGTCCCTTACGGAATAGCGCATAAACTGGGGTTTAAGCTTCTGTCACTCTCGCAACCCATCATCTAATTGCTACTCCACAATGCATTCCCTTAGGCCCAAATATGGTGACGTGTCATGTAGTCGACGTTCACATGACACCACTAAGGGAATCACAACATACATACTATCAAAATATCGAACACATATCAAATTCACATGATTAGTTGCAACATCGTTTCTCCCGTGACCTCAAGAACAAAAGTAACTACTCACAAATAATAATCGTGCTCAAGATCAGAGGGGTATTAAATAGCATAATGGATCTGAACATATAATCTTCCACCAAATAAACCATATAGTGATCAACTACAAGACGTAATCAGCACTACTAGTCACCCACAAGAACCAATCTATAGTTTCGGTAACAAGATTGAACTCAAGAGATGAACTAGGGTTTGAGAGGAGTTGGTGCTATTGAAGATTTCGATGAAGATTGACCTCCCCAAGATGGGAGAGTTGTTGGTGATGATGATGACGATGGCTTTCCCCTCCGGGAGGGAAGTTCCCCCGGCGGAATTGCTCCGCCGGAGGGCAAAAGTGCTCTTGCCCAAGTTCCGCCTTGAGGCGGCGGTGCTTCGTCCCGTAAGCCTCCCTCTTATTTTTTCTAGGTCAAAATGAATTATATACCAAAAGAGGGGCACCGGAGGTGGGCCGAGGAGGGCACAACCCACCAGGGCGCGCCTGGGCTCCCTTGCACGCCCAGGTGGGTTGTGCCCACCTAGTGGCCCCCCTCTGGTAGTTATTTGGTCCAATAATTCTTAAATATTCCATAAAAAATATCCGTGAAGTTTCAACTTGTTTGGAGTTGTGCAAAATAGGTAGCCTGGCGTAGCTTTTGCAGGTCCAGATTTCCAGCTGTCATAATTCTCCCTCTTGGTGTGTTCCTTGCAAATTATGAGAGAAAAGGCATTAGAATTACTCCAAAAAGCATTATTATGGATAAAAACATTATAAGTAACAGCAAGAAAACATGATGCAAAATGTACGTATCAACTCCCCCAATCTTAGACCTCGCTTGTCCTCAAGCGAAAACCGAAATCGAAAAACATGTGCACATGCTTTGAGAGAGAGGTGTCGATAAAAACAAAATACAGACATAGAAGCATCATGTTGATTATTATAATAGAAAAAAAATTAAACATAGGACTTTTATCATAGAAATTTTATCATATATTTCTCATGAATAAGTAACAGTTCATCACACAATCAAAGTATAAAGAAAAAACTCTATTAGAAACTAACAAACTATGTTCTCTGTCAACTTTGCAACTACAATTCATCATCTTTTCAGGAAGGGTAACATATTGGAGCCTTTAAGAAAGTCCACATACTCAACCATCATATAGTCTTCTATGATTGCTAACACTCACCTCGTACCCATGAGCAAAACGTTTCAACCAGACACATAGAAAGATAGGGGCTTATAGTTTCGCCACCCAACATCCTCACCTCAAGGGTGATGTCAACAATAATAACTCATGCTATCTATATTCAACTAGACATATGTTCCTAGATCTTTCCTCACCACATGATGATTTCCGAAGGAGAAAAATAAAAGGAATAGAGAAAAACTTTGACTCTTGCATAAAAGTATAAGATATGCCCGTCGCAGAGGGAAGCAGAGGTTGTCATGCGATTATTTGTTTATATGCTCAATCCCTTAGTGCAAGAGAATGTCATGTTGTATTGCACCTTAAGATGACAACCTTTATTATGCAGTCTATCGCTTTTATTCTTTGTCATCCAAGTTCGTACAACGCTCAACTTTCTCTTGCACTAAATGATCTTACACTTTTAGAAGCAATTTTTCAGGCCTTATTGCACCGATGACAACTTACTTGAAGGATCTTGCTCAATCCATAGGTAGGTATGGTGGACTCTTGAAAATACTATTTGAGTTTAAGGATTTTTGGATGCACAAGTACTATCTCTACTTAGTGCAGAATTTTTGGCTAGCAATTGTAGGGGGCAAGCATCACATGTTAAAGGATCTATGACAATATTACTTCTTCGTGAATATAAACAAACATAAACGATTAAGTTGTCTTCCTTGTCCAACGTCAACAATTTTGGCATATAATATTTTGATGAGGGCTCACAATCACAAAAGATTTATAGGATAGTATATTTATATGTGAATATTCTCTTCCCTTATTAATTCTTTCACGAGTTGCATCATTGACTAATGCTATGTTTGTCAATCTCTAATAAAATTTATTACTTATACTTTTCCTTATGTGGTGCCATCACCTACCATAGGATTAGTATATGATCTTATCTATTTATTTCCTTTCTTTCATTTCTTTATTATTTCTTTTTCTTTATTTGCAACAGGAAAGTAAAGAAAGCAAAAACTCAAAGTAAACATTATCATATAACTTGCCCACGATTACAATGATCGATCACTAAGCAAACTCTCAAATAACAAAATCGAACTAAACTTTCTTTCATCTAGGCAAAAGATTGAACTAAGATAAGTAAAAGCAAAAACATAGTGGGATGATATGATATCGGGGCATCTCCCCCAAGCTTGGCGGAAGCCAAGGGGAGTGCCCATACCCGATACTCAGTTCTCCTTTGGTGGTGAAGAAGATGATGGTGGTGAAGAAGCGATCCTATCCTTAAGGATCAAGAGGTTATCCAACCGACGGATGACACCCTGGAGACAGATGATATGCTCTTGATGCAGAATATTCTCGTGAGTAAGATACTTATTTTTTATGCGGACTAATTCAATGACGCAAAAAGCTTAAATCTCAGTAGGAGTAAGGTGAGTAAGGTAGGGTTTAAGGATATCTTCCTCCTCTTCCTCGGCCAACAATGCTTGTGTTGCCACCAGGGGTGGATCAACATTAGCTTCCTTGACCTTGTCTCCCTCAGCGTCCGTGGGATCCTCCCTCTTCGTCTCGATCTTCATCAGCCAAGCATCTTCTTCCATGTTGTTGGAGGAGCAAGAAGACATGATGCCTGGCTTGACAAATCTGACCAGAGACAACAAGAAAAGAGAACAGAGTATTTCTTTGCGATACGGTGATCAACAGGTTCGGGAAGTATATATAGATTTTTTTTATCTTGGAGGACAAGTACATGGAAGAAAAACGGAGTACGGAAGGTGTCCCAGGTGGGCACAAGACACCAGGGCGCGCCAGGCAGGGGCTGATGATTCTAAAGGTGATTTCTAACTACAAGATGACTTTATTTGAAAACGGAATCCAAATATCAACAAAAAGATGAATGGAAAGTCTTATCGATATGAATTGATCTTTCTTTATTTCCAAAATTCTAAAATATTCCAAAATTGACAGAAAATATTTTTGCGGATTTTTGGGAGTCCGTTTACTTACAGTATCACATACCTCCTTATTTTCACGATTCTGGAGTGTTCCAGAAGGACTCTTTTATGTGTTCTTCCGGTGTCAAAGTTTGGATAATATTACTTTCAACATTAATAGGCGTACCTGAGATATAATGCTTTATTCGTTGCCCATTGACAACCTTCGGGTTAGTACCTTCGGAATTATTTATTTTGATGGCACCAGACCGGTAAACCTCCTCGATGACATATGGGCCTTCCCATTTTGAGCGGAGATTTCCTGCAAAAAACCTAAAACGAGAGTTTTTTAAAAGAACATATTCTGTGACTTTAAACTCACGCTTTTGAATTCTTTTGTCATGCCAGCTTTTGACTTTTTCTTTGAATAATTTTGCATTTTCATAAGCTTGGGTTCTCCATTCATCTAATGAGCTAATATCAAATAACCTCTTCTCACCAGCAAGTTTGAAATCATAATTGAGCTCTTTAACTTCCCAAAACACTTTATGTTATAACTTGAGAGGCAAATGACAAGCTTTTCCATAAACCATTTTATAAGGAGACATACCCATAGGATTTTTATATGCTGTTCTATAAGCCCAAAGTGCATCATATAATTTCTTAGACCAATTCTTCGTGGACCTATTGACAGTCTTTTGCAAAATTAATTTTATTTCTCTATTGCTAAGTTCAACTTGACCACTAGACTGAGGATGATAGGGTGATGCAATTATATGGTTAACATCATACTTGGCAAGCATTTTACGGAAAGCACCATGAATAAAGTGACAACCACCATTAGCCATTAAATATCTAGGGACTCCAAACCTTGGGAAAATAACTTCCATAAGCATTTTAATAGAGGTGTTGAGATCAGCAGTACTGGTTGGAATAGCTTCTACCCATTTAGTAAAATAATCAAGAGCAACCAAAATATGTGTATACCCATTAGAGGAAGGAAAAGGTCCCATGTAATCAAATCCCCAAACATCAAATGGTTCAACAGCAAGTGAATAATTCATAGGCATTTCTTGACGCTTACTAATATTACCTATTCTTTGCCATTCATCGCAAGATGAGACATACTTACGAGCATCCTTGAAGAGAGTAGGCCAATAAAATCTAGATTGCAATACCTTATGAGCAGTTCTATCTCCAGCATGATGCCCTCCACAAGCCTCAGAGTGACATTTCCGTAGGATTTGTCCCTTTTCTTGCTCAGGTACACAACATCTAATAATACCATCTACTCCCTTTTTATAAAGATGTGGGTCATCCCAAAAGTAATGTCTTAAATCATAGAAGATTTTTTTTCTTTTGTTGGTAAGTAAAGCTAGGTGGTAAATATTTAGCAACAATGTAATTAGCATAGTCAACATACCAAGGAGTACTATTAGCAACATTTATTGCAGCTAACAGCACATCAAGAAAACTATCATCAATAGGTAGTGGGTCATCAAGCACATTTTCAAGCCTAGACAAGTTATTAGCTACGGGGTTCTCAGCTCCTTTTCTATCAATGATATGTAAATCAAATTCTTTTAACAATAGAACCCAATGAATAAGTCTAGGTTTAGCATCTTTCTTTTCCATAAGATATTTAATAGCACCATGGTCTGTGTGAACAATTACTTTGGAATCAACAATATAAGGTCTAAATTTATCGCAAGCAAACACAACTGCTAAGAATTCTTTTTTAGTGGTAGCATAATTTCTTTGAGCACTGTCTAGAGTTTTACTAGCATAATGAATAACATTCAATTTCTTATCAACTCTTTGTCCTAGAACATCACCAACAACATAATCACTAGCATCACACATAATTTCAAAAGGCAAGTTCCAATCAGGTGGTTGAACAATAGCTATAGTAATTAAGGCTTTCTTGAGTGTTTCAAAGGCTTCAAGCCAATCATCATCAAAAACAAAAGGGATATCCTTTTGCAAGAGATTAGTAAGAGTCCTAGAAATTTTAGAAAAGTCTTTGATAAATCTCCTATAGAAACCAGCATGACCTAAGAAACTACGAATACCTTTTATATCTTTAGGACATGGCATTTTCTCAATTGCATCAACCTTAGCTTGGTCCACTTCAATACCTCTTTCAGAAATTTTATGACCCAAGACAATGCCTTCATAAACCATAAAGTGGCACTTCTCCCAATTCAAGACAAGATTTGTTTGTTCACATCTCTGCAAAACTCGCTCAAGATTGCTTAAACAATCATCAAAAGACTTCCCATAAACAGAGAAGTCATCCATGAAAACCTCAGCAATCTTTTCAAAAAAAATCAGAGAATATAGCCATCATGCATCTTTGAAAGGTAGAAGGTGCATTACATAAACCAAAAGGCACACGTCAACAAGCAGAGGTTCTAAAAGGACAAGTAAAAGTGGTCTTTTCTTGATTAGGTTGTGATACAGGTATTTGTGAAAAGCTAGAATATCCATCAAGGAAGCAAAAGTGTGTGTGCTTAGATAATCTTTCAAGCATTTGATCAATAAAAGGCAAAGGGTAATGATCTTTTCTAGTTGCTTTGTTTAATTTTCTAAAATCAATTACCATTCTATATCCTGTAACAATTCTTTGTGGAATA
This sequence comes from Hordeum marinum, assembly GCA_022496015.1. NCBI lineage: Eukaryota > Viridiplantae > Streptophyta > Magnoliopsida > Poales > Poaceae > Hordeum > Hordeum marinum. Next base: position 155,058,448 of record CM039673.1, on the reverse strand, counting down.
AGTTCATTTCTATCATTAGGAACAACAGTAATACCTCATTTCTTAGGAACGAAATGATCATGACTTATCCATTTACTATCAGCTATAGGATAGATTACACCTGCTTCCAGATGTTTTAATATTTCCGTTCTTACCACCTCTTTCATCTTCGGATTTAACCGACATTGGTGATCAACAACTGGTTTAGCATCAGGTTCCATATTGATTTTGTGCTGACATAGAGTGGGACTAATGCCCTTTAAATCATCAAGAGTATATCCAATAGCAGCCCGGTGATTCCTTAGAACTTTAAATAATCTTTCTTCTTCATTTTTTGAAAGGTTAGCACTGATAATAACATGATATATCTTCATTTCGTCAAGATAAGCATATTTCAAAGTGTCTGCCAATTGTTTTAATTCAAACACAGGGTCACCTTTAGGTGGAGGAGGACCTCCAAGAGTTTCAATAGGTAAACTGTGTTTAAGCAGAGGACGTTGTTCAAAGAAAACTTTATTTATTTCATTTCTTTCATGCATATGTAAATCATTTTCATTTTCTAGAAGATATTGTTCTAAAGGATCAATAGGTGGTACAACAATAGAAGCAAGACCAATTAATTCATCCTTACTAGGCAATTCTTTTTCGTGATGATTTCTACTAAACTTGAAAAAATTAAACTCATAGACTCATCACCAAAGATAACTCCCATAGTTTGTTTCTTGCAATCTATCTTAGCATTAACTGTGTTCAAGAAAGGTCTACCAAAGATAACGGGACAGAAGTCATCTTGTGGGGAACCAAGAACAAGAAAATCAGCAGGGTATTTTATTTTCCCACACAAAAATTCAACATCTCTAATAATCCCAATTGGTGATATAGTGTCTCTATTAGCAAGTTTAATAGCAACATCTATTTCTTCTATCTCAGCAGGTGCTATGCCTTTCATAATCTCTTCATATAAAGTGTAAGGAATAGCACTCACACTAGCACCCATGTCACATAAACCATGATAAAAGTGATCTCCTATTTTAAGTGAAATAACAGGCATGCCCACAACAGGTCTATGGTTATCTTTTCTATCAGGTTTAGCAATTCTCGCAGCTTCTTCACAGAAGTAAATAACATGCCCATCAATATCTTCTTCCAAGAGATCTTTAACCATAGAAATGCTAGGTTCTACTTTAATTTGTTCTTCTGGTTTAGGTGTTCTAATATAGCTTTTGTTAACCACAGTTGAAACTTTAGCATGTTCCTTTATCCTAACAGGGAAAGGTGGTTTCTCTATATAAGCAGAAGGAACAACTGGATCAACATTATAGAGTATAGTTTCTTCTTTAACTGGTGTTGGTTTTTTAGTTTCTTCTTTAATAGGTGGGTGATATTTAAACCACTTCTCCTTAGGGAGTTCAACATGAGTAGCAAATGATTCATGAAAGGAGGCTACTATCTCAGAGTCAAGTCCATATTTAGTGCTAAACTTTTGAAAAGCATCGGTATCCATAAATGATTTAACACAATCATACTTAAGTTTAATACCTGAATCTTTACCTTCGTCGAGTTCCCAATCTTCAGAGTTGCTTTCCAAAAGATCCCACCAGAATTCAATAGTCTTCTTCATAAAAGAACCAGCACAAGAATTATCAAGCATGGTTTGATCATTATGAGAAATCCGAGCATAAAAATTCTGGATAATAATTTCTCTTGAGAGCTCATGATTGGGGCATGAATATAACATTGACTTAAGCCCCCGCAAGCTAGAGCGATACTTTCTCCTTCACGAGGCCAAAAATTATATATATAATTCCAATCACGATGAACTAGATGCATAGGATAAAATTTCTGGTGGAACTCCAATTTCAAACGATTCCAATTCCATGATCCAATATCATCGCATAGCCTATACCATGCCAATGCTTTTTCCTTCAAAGATAAAGGGAAAACCTTTTCCATAACTTGATCCCTGGGTAAACCTGCAAGCTTAAACAATCCACAAATTTGTTCCACATATATCAAGTGCATATCAGGATGTTCAGTTCCATCTCCTGCATAAGGATTAGCTAGCAGTTGTTCTATCATACCCGAAGGAATTTCATATTCAATATTTTCAGTAGGTGCAGTAGGTTGAGGGTTAGCTAATTGTGGTTTCAGACGAGGTGAAGATACCCCGAACAAACTCCTCAAAGGATTGTTTTCCATAGTAACAAGTGACAATAAAGTTTAGCACACTATATAAATGTTTCCTTACCAAATTCGACTTACCAAAGGCGCTTCACTCCCCGGCAATAGCACCAGAAAATAGCCTTGATGACCCACAAGTATAGGGTATCAATTGTAGCTCTTTTCGATAAGTAAGAGTGTCGAACCCAACGAGGAGCAGAAGGAAATGACAAGTAGTTTTCAGTAAGGTAATGTCTGCAAGCGCTGAAATTGTAAGTAGCGAAGTAGTTTGATAGCAAGATAATTTGTAACGAGCAAGTAACGAATATAGTAACAAAAGTGCAGCAAGGTAGCCCAATCCTTTTGAGGCAAAGGACAGGCCAAAGCGGTCTCTTATGATAAGCAAAGTGTTCTTGAGGGTACACAGGAATTTCATCTAGTTACTTTCATCATGTTCGTTTAATTCGTGTTCGGTACTTTGATAATTTGATATGTGGGTGGACCGGTGCTTAGGTGCTGATATTACTTGAACAAACCTCCTACTTATGATTAACCCTCCCGCAAGCATCCGCAACTACGAGAAACGTATTAAGAATAAATTCTAACCATGGCATTAAACTTTTGGATCCAATCGGTACCTTACGGAATAGCGCATAAACTGGGGTTTAAGCTTCTGTCACTCTCGCAACCCATCATCTAGTTGCTACTCCACAATGCATTCCGTTAGGCCCAAATATGGTGAAGTGTCATGTAGTCGACGTTCACATGACACCACTAAGGGAATCACAACATACATACTATCAAAATATCGAACACATATCAAATTCACATGATTACTTGCAACATGGTTTCTCTCGTGACCTCAAGAACAAAAGTAACTACTCACAAATAATAATCATGCTCAAGATCAGAGGGGTATTAAATAGCATAACGGATTTGAACATATAATCTTCCACCAAATAAACCATATAGTGATCAACTACAAGACGTAATCAACACTACTAGTCACCCACAAGCACCAATCTATAGTTCCGGTTACAAGATTGAACTCAAGAGATGAACTAGGGCTTGAGAGGAGTTGGTGCTATTGAACATGTTGATGAAGATTGCCCTCCCCAAGATGGGAGAGTTGTTGGTGATGATGATGACAATGATTTCCCCCTCCGGGAGGGAAGTTCCCTTGGCGGAATCGCTCCGCCAGAGGGCAAAAGTGCTCCTGCCCAAGTTCCGCCTCGAGGCTGCGGCGCTTCGTCCTGAAAGCCCCCCTCTTATTTTTTCTAGGTTAAATCGACTTATATACCAGAAGAGTGGCTCCGGAGGTGGGCTGAGGAGGGCACAACCCACCAGGGCGCACCTGGGCTCCCTGGCGCGCCCAGGTGGGTTGTGCCCACCTGGTGGGCCCCCTCTGGTAGTTATTTGCTCCAATAATTCTTAAATATTCCATAAAAAATCTCCATGAAGTTTCAACTTGTTTGGAGTTGTGCAAAATAGGTAGCCCGATGGAAGTTTTCCTGGTCCAGATTTCCAGCTGCCGAAATTCTCCCTCTTGGTGTGTTCCTTGCAAATTATGAGAGAAAAGGCATTAGAATTACTCCAAAAAGCACTATTATGGATGAAAACATATAAATAACAGCAAGAAAACATGATGCAAAATGGACGTATCAGGACACCGCAAGATTGAACCCAAAACTAAGCAGTTCTCCCATTGCAAGAATTACCAATATAGTTGGCCAAACACTACTAGGGAAAAGCCTAGTAGTAGCGCAGGTTTAGTGCCTACTAGTAGCGCGGGTTACCGCACTACTAGTAAGGCGCTACAACTATTACTTACCAGCAGCGCGTGTAAGTCGCACTACTGCTAAGACATATAGCTGTAGCGTGTATCATACCAGCGCTACTGATAAGACAACTATTAGTAGCGTTCTTGCAAACCCACGCTACTAGTAATCTATCTTTCATTATTTTTAATTTTTAGTGTATTTAGATGCTGTTATACAAATTTTGATACAGTACCAATTAAGAGGTTGTTATATCATTATGTTCATGATGAATTATTATATCATTGTGAGGAAGAAACATGGATTTTATTCATCCAAATGAATCAAAAGTGATCAAAAGTTGAATTAGTAGGACGATGATCCTACTAATTCAACTTTTGTTCACTTTTGAACCATCCACATGAATCTAATCTGCTTTCCTTCCCCCAATGATATAACAAATCATCATGATAATCATGATCAACATCATCATCATATTAATATAAAAACTCTTGCATCATATCATCACCAACAACACTGTAGCTAATAACCATCATAGTCATTACCACCAACACTATTTAATCATCATTTTTGTCAATGAGACATCATATAACAAGTAGGTCACTAGTCATAATCACAACTCCTCCTCCTCCTCCTCCTCAACTCTAACACATTGTATCACATAATAACATATTGTACCTAGGACCTACTCCTCTCTCATAGGACCTACTCTACCCTCTCTTAGGTACAATATCATAAAACAAGATAGGCCCTGACTCTCCATTATGGAGAAGGGAGATCATCCTGTCTCCAATTCTTGGCCTATGCACAATGTTGCTTCCAAGTAGATCTCTATGATTGACCATACATTTTTTCCAATCTTTGATTGTCATGTCTTCATCGGTTTTAGAAATCCGGTATGGACAGGAGTGATGCGTAGGCTGACCTGGCCGTGCTGGCCGTAAGCTCATAAAGTCAATGCGACCTCTCGGAAACATCAGATAAGGCACACAATCCTTTGGGATTTTCTATTGAAAAACATAGTAATAACTTTGTAGTTAGCAATGTAGTTTAGTTTTAGAAGAATTTATGCAAAAGATGCACGGATGTCGTAATAGTAGAAAATCTTACCATGCAACCTCCCTGGATGTTACCGTAGTTCACCACATGCACTAGTGGCACATATTAACCATAATGTGGAGGAGCTTTATAATAGCTATTGTAATTGTCAAGATCATTAAGAAATGCGATAAGATGATCTTTCTCCTTATAAGTTAATTCTGCTTCATCATTGTAGTAGTAGGTTCTGTCTACCATCTTCCATACATATTTTGAAGAATGAAAATAAGCTGTCAATGGAAATAAGTTGTCAACTATTTTTAAATAAACAATATAAATTACTTAATAGACATGGTTGAGAAACTCACATAATGGTAGAACTGGAGGCGTCTGCACATCGACCCAGATGTCGATATTACCTTCAATTTCATATTCCAGACGAATATCAAAGGTGATAAGCATATTAGGCTCAAATGCATAAGCCTTGCATAGTGCTCTCCAACTTTTGCATTCAAAATAGGAGTATGTGTCTGCACTGTAAAATTTTACGGTAAAAGTATAACCATGCTCAGTCCTCAAGTGAACTCTCTTTACCTTCATTCTTTTTTTAGTATTGAAACCAATCTTATCCAAAACATAAATTCTTGCATGGCAGGGGATACGCTAGTAGAATAGTAAAAAATTAAAATTATAAGTTGAAGAAAAAGAAGCAAAAGTCATGCTTAATTACGAAAAAGGACTTGTCGTTATGACTTACTGTATCCACTTCGAAGGTCTCATCCAGCATGATGCTGAAGCGCCTACCATCAACTAGGTAAGGCTTGTCACAGAGGCCGCGCTTGTCTTCATAGTATTCGCACATAGCGAATTCCCTTTCGTCGTCAGACATTTCCTATGTTCATAGTCGAAACATTTAAAATCGATCGAGGGAAACTATGAGAAAACTGATCAACACACAGATCACTATTACTCAATATGCAACAGGTTGACTTTAGGTCTGTCGAGTCTTTCCTTCCTAAACTCTCATCTCATGTATATGGTGGGCACTCCTTCTGATATTGCGACTATCGGTGATGGTGGCTCCTCCATTCATCCCCGAGTGCATTACACCAAAATTTCTAGCACATGGGAACAAAGGAGAAGCAACCCCCACGACAATAGTCGGGATTCTTCCTCTCTCATAGATATATATATGGTGGACACTCTCCCTCACTGAAAGACACACAAGGAGCCGAAACAGACCTAAAGTTAACCCGTTCCATATATCGAGCAATGACAGAAAAAATGCCCTATGTTTTACCGGAATATCATTGAATTCCCATTGTGGCAAATCACAAGCACTCGATATGTCCTACATTGTAGCACAAGTCATGCTAAAATTCATGAAAAAAATCGGCATGACCTTTGTTTAAAACAAGACATATTGAGCGCCTGATATTCATCGGAACAAAAATGAATCAACATTCCGGCGAAACATAGGCCACTCAGATCATTTGCATATAACAATAAGAAAAATTTAGAACTTGAAGAAAATGCAATAAGTCCTTTTTCTTCACAATATTTGAAACTAAATTCAGCCTACCTAAATTTATGTACTAATATGAAACGTAGCTAAATTTCTTTCCTAATTTAAAAACATAGTTAATTTCATACTAATTAACTAGGTTCATATTGCCTAATCTATCCTAGGGTTCATACTAATTCATCCTAATCTTCCCTAATCTGTCCTAGAGAGACACAGAGAGAGAGAGAGAGAAGGAGGGACAGAGGACTTACAAGGGGCTAGGGAAGACGTCGGCAGCGATGTGGAGCTCGGGGAGATGTCGACGATGATGTGTAGCTTGGGGGAGATGTCGGCGGCGAGGTGGATCTCAGGGGAGACGGAGGGCGCATGGGCGGCGATGGACACGTGCGGGTGGAGGAGCGGGCGACGACGAAGGGTGGCGATGGAGGGCGGCAACGGACGACGGCGTGGGCAGGCGACCGAGGGCGACGTCAGCGTCGGAGGAGAGGGATCGGTCGAATGGGGAATGGATGGAGGAAAGAACTGGAGGAGGAAGCCTGAGCGGGGGTTATGTCAAGATAGCAGTAACGTGTTTCAGGAAAGAGCACTATTGCTACCTAACATAGCTATAGCATGCTCCTAGGGAGGCGCTACTGCTAAGTGGGGCCTGTCATGTGGCTAGGTTCAAACTTAGTCATGGCACCCTACCCAAAAACCACGCTACTACTAAGTAGTTAGCAGTAGCACCATTTCTAGATGTGCGCTACTGCTATGTAGTAGTAGCGCCTCTTTTCATCCAGTGCTACTGATAAGTTTCTGTGTATAAGGTTTTCCCTAGTAGTGAAACCAAACCAATAACTCGAAGAGACTTGCAAAGACATGAAATCATGCATATAAGAATTCAGAAAAGACTCAAATAATATTCATAGATAATCTGAACATAAACCCACAATTCATTGGATCTCGACAAACACACCACAAAAGAGTATTATATCGGATATATCTCCATGAAGATATGAAGAACATGGTATTGAAGCACATAGAGACAAAAGAAGCCATCTAGCTACTAGATATGGACCCGTAGGTCTATGGTGGACTACTCATGCATCATCGGAGGGGCAATGGAGTTGATGTAGATGCCCTCCATGATCGAATCCCCCTCCGGCAGATTACCGGTAAAGGCTCCAAGATTGGATCTCTCGGGAACGGAGGCTTTTGTCGACGGAAAAGTGTTTTCATTCCTCTTTTTGGTATTGGGGGAATATTTGGGTATTTATAGGACAAAGATTTGGGCTAGGAGACCTACCAGGAGGTGGCAAGCCTTCCAGGCGTGGCCAGGGGGTGCCCGCGCCCCTCTGGCTTGTGACCTCCTGGCAGAGTCCCTGCCTTGCACTCCAAGTCTGATAGATCTCTTTCCTTCTAGAAAAAATCATTCCGAAGGTTTTATTCTGTTTGGACTCCGTTTAATATTCCATATATGCAATACTCAAAAACAAGAAAAAACAGAACTAGTACTAGGCTCTAGATTAATAGGTTAGTCCCAAAAATAATATAAAATAGCATATTAATGCATATAAAACATCCAAAACAGATAATATAATAGCATGACATCATCAAAAATTACAGATACGTTGGAGACGTATCAGCATCCCCAAGCTTAATTCCATGTAACTTATTTATCCATGTAATATTCTTTATTGTGGCATGATAAAAATAGAATTTTTGATGTGGACTGCCACCTAACTTATTTATCCATGTAATATTCTTTATTGTGGCATGAATATTTAGATCCATAAGATCCAAAACAAAATTTTAATATTGACATAAAAACAATAATACTTCAAGCATACTAACAAGGCAATCGTGTCCTTTTGAAATAACATGGCCCAAGAAAGTTATCCCTACAAAATCATATGGTCTGGCTATGCTTCATCTTCGCCATGCAAAGTATTTAAATCATGCATAACCCCAATGACAAGCCAATCAATTGTTGTTGGAAATATGCCCTAGAGGTAATAATAAATTGGTTATTATCATATTTCCTTGTTCATGATAATTGTTTATTATCCATCCTATAATTGTATTGATCGGAAACTCAGATACATGTGTGGATACATAGAAAACACCATGCCCCTAGTATGCCTATAATAGACTAGCTCGTTGATCAAAGATGGCTATGGTTTCCTAGTCATGGACATGAGATGTCATTTGATAATGGGATCACATCATTAGGAGAATTATGTGATGGACCAGACCCAAACTACAAATGTAGCATATGATCGTGTCAGTTTACTGCTACTGTTTTCTGCATGTCAAGTATCTATTCCTATGACCATGAGATCATGCAACTCACTGACATCAGAGGAGTACCTTGTGTGTATCAAACGTTGCAACATAACTGGGTGACTATAAATGTGCTCAACAGGTATCTCTGAGGGTGTCTATTGGGTGGGCATGGATCAAGACTGGGATTTATTACTCTATGTGACGGAGAGATATCTCAGAGCCCACTCGGTAATACAACATGACAATAAGCCTTCCAAGCAACGTGACTAAGTGTTAGACATGGTATCTTATATTACGGAATGAGTAAAGAGACTCGCCGGTAAGGAGGTTGAACTACGTATGGAGATGCCGACAATTGAATCTCGGGCAAGTGACATACCGAAGAACAAAGGGAACATCATATGAGATTAACTGAATCATTGACATAGAGGTTCGACCAATAAAGATCTTCGTAGAATATTTAGGAACCAATATGGGCATCCAGGTCCCGCTATTGGTTATTGACCGTAGAGGTGTCTCGGCCATGTCTACATAGTTCTCGAACCCGCAGGGTCTGCACACTTAAGGTTTGGTGACGTTTCGATAGTATAGAGTTATGCATGGTGGTGACCGAAGGTTGTTAGGAGTCCCGGATGAGATCCTGGATGTCATGAGGAGCTCCGGAATGTTCTAGAGGTAAAGATTGATATATAGGAAGTCCTGTTTTGGTCACCGGAAAAGTTTCGGCTCATCGGTAGTGTACAGGGAGTGCTGGGAGGGTGCTCGGGGACCATCGGGAGGTGTGTCTCGACCCAAAGGACCTCATGGGCTGTGGGAGGACTCAAACAACCCCCTGGTAGGCTAGTATAATCCCCCACTAAGGCCCATGCGGCTAGGGGTGGGAAAAACCCAAAAGGTGGAGAGGTGGAAAGAGTTTCCAAGTGGAAAGGAGGAATCCGACTCCTAATAGGATCGGAGTAGGACTCCTCCACCTCCAATTTCGACCAAACCTTGAGGGTTTGAGGCTGCCTACTCCCCTTCCTCCATCCTATATATACTAGAGGATTTAGAGGGGAAATCCAACCCTAATTGCCTTGTGCTGCCCTCTTCTTCCTCTAGATTTGTTTCTCCTCTAGATTAGTTTTGCGGTGCTTAGGCGAAGCCCTGCAGGATTAGTTCACCACCACCGCCACCACGCCGTTGGCTGCCGGAGAACTCATCTACCTCCCCGCTCCCTCTTGCTGTATCAAGAAGGCGGAGATCGTCATCGAGTTGTATGTGTGCTGAACGTGGAGGTGCCGTCCGTTCGGCGCTAGATCGGAAGGACCGTGATCAAGATCGCGAGATGATTCATGATTGGATTGCGGGACGGATCGTGATTGGATCGCGAGATGGATCATGATGGGATCACGGGTCGCTCGGCGATTTGGACCGCAAAGACATTCGACTACATCAACCGCGTTTCTTAACGCTTCCCGCTTAGCGATCTACAAGGGTATGTAGATCCACTCTCCCTCTCGTAGATGTTCATCACCATGGATAGATCTTGCGTGTGCGTAGGAATTTTTTCCCATGCAACGTTCCCCAGCAGTGGTATCAGAGCAAGGTTTATGTGTAGATGAGATCTCGAGTAAAACACAAAGGAGTTTGTGTGCGTTGATGCTTAGATTTCTTCCTTCCTTGGTTGTGTTTTGGTTCAGCGGTATTGTGGGATGGAGCGGCTCGGACCAACCTTACTCGTATGAGACCGGTTACATCGACTGACGTGTAACTTTGTTGCACAAAGATGGCTGGCGGGTGTCTGTTTCTCCTACTTTAGTTGGATCGGATTCGACAAAGGCGGTCCTGGAGAAGGTTGAAAAGCAACTTATGCATCACCGTTGTGGTTTTTTGCATAGGTGAGAATTGTTCTTGCTAGATACCCGTAGCAGCCACGTAAAAATTGTAACAACAACTAGAGGACATCTAACTTGTTTTTGCAGGGTATGTTATGATGTGATATGTCCAATTACATGATGAGATATATGTGATGTATGAGATGATCATGTATTGTATAGAATATCACGACTTGCATGTCGATGAGTACGACAACCGACATGAGCCACAGGGTTGTCTTTAATTATTGTATGACATGCGTGTCAATCATTAAGCGCTATGTAATGCTTTACTTTATCGCTTAGCGGTAGCAATAGTAGTAGAAGCATGGTGGGCGCGACAACCCCAATGGCGACACATTGATGGAGATCAAGATGATGGAGATCATGGTGTCATGCCGGTGACGATGGAGATCATGTCGGTGCTTTTAGGATGGAGATCAAAAGCACAAGTTCATGGCCATATCATGTCACTTATGATTTGCATGTCATGTTAATCCTTTTATGCACCTTGTTTTGCTTAGGATGACGGTAGCATTATAAGGTGACCCCTCACTAAAATTTCAAGATCAATTATGTTCTCCCCGAGTGTGCACCATTGCGAAAGTTTGTCGTGTCAAGACACCACATGATGATCGGGTGTGATAGACTCTATGTTCACATACAATGTGTGCAAGCTAGTGTTGCACATGCAGAACACTCGGGTTAAACTTGACGAGCCTAACATGTACAGACATGGCCTCGGAACACAAGAGACCGAAAGGTCGAACATGAGTCATATAGTAGATATGATCAACATGATGATGTTCACCATTGAAACCACCTCAACTCACGTGATGATCGGACTTGAGTTGGTGAATTTGGATCATGTATCACTCGAATGACCGGAGGGATGTCAATGTGAGTGGGAGTTCTTAAGTAAGATGATTAATTGAACTCATTATCATGAACATAGTCAGTAATGTATTTGCAAATTATGTTGTAGATTACTAGCTCACGCTGTAGGTCCCTTTAATTTTTATATGTTCCTAGAGAAATAGAGTTGAAAGATGATGGTGGAAATATTGCGGACTAGGTCCGTGATCTGAGGATTGTCCTCATTGCTGCACAGAAGGCTTATGTCATTAATGCACCGCTCGGTGCGCCACCCCTCTAGAGTCGTCTGTAGATGTTGTGAACATCTAACAGGCACGTTCCGATGACTACTTGATCTTTTAGTGCGTCATGATTTACGACTTAGAATTGAGGCTCCAAAAACATTTTGAACGTCCTGGAAAATATGAGATGTTCTAAGAGCTGAAATTGGGATCTCAGGCTCGTGTCCGTGTTGTGAGATATGAGATCTCCAACAAGATTCTTTGCCTGCAAGATGAAGGAGAATAGCTCAATAGTTGAGCATGTGCTTAGATTGTTTGGGTGCTACAATCGCTTGTATCGAGTGGGAGTTGATCTTCCAGATGAGAAAGTGATTGATATAGTTTTCCAAGTCACTGTCACTAAGCTACTAGAGCTTCATGATGAACTATAAAATGCCAGGGATGGAAATAATGATCCATGAGCTGTTCGCAATATTTGACGCCGCGAAGGTAGAAATCAAGAAGGAGCATCAAGTGTTGATGGTTAGTAAACCACTAGTTTTGAGAAGGGCAAGGGCAAGGAGGGAAACTTCAAGGATGGCAGGTCAGTTGCTGCTCCAGTGAAGCAACCCAAAGTTGAACCCAAACCCGAGACTAAGTGCTTCTATTATGAGGAGAGCGGTCGTTGAAGTGGAACAACCCTAGATACTTGGTAGATAATGTTGGAGAACGTTGCATGGGAAACAAAAAATTTCCTACGCACACGCAGATCTATCCACGGTGATGAGCATCTACGAGAGGGAGAGTGAATCTACATACCCTTGTAGATCGCTAAGCGGGAAGCGTTAAGAAACGCGGTTGGTGTAGTCGAACGTCTTCGCGATCCAAATCGCCGTGCGTCCCGCAATCCAATCATGATCCGTCTTGCGATCCAATGACGATCCATCCCGCAATTCGATCACGATCCCTCCCACAAACTTGGTCACGATCCGTCCCACGAACTTGATCACGATCCTTCCAATGTTGCACCGAACGGACGACACCTCCGCGTTCAGCACACATACAGCTTGATGACGATCTCCACCATCTTGATACAACAAGAAGGAGTGGAGAGGAAGAAGAGTTCTCCGGCAGCCTGACGATGCTCCGGCGATGGTGGCTTAGCAATTCCGGCAGGGCTTCGCCTAAGCACTGCAGAAATCCGATCTAGAGGAGAAACTATGCACTGGAGGAACGGGTAGCACGTGGCTGAAAATCTAGTGCAAAAACCCTCTATACCACCAGTATATATAGGAGGAAGAGAGGAGAGGAGGCAGCCTTGGCTTCCCAAGCCAAGGGCTTCGGCCGAAAGGAGGTGGAGGAGGTGGAGTTCACCTCCAATCCTAGTAGGACTAGGATTCACCTATTTTGCCTTTTTTCCCACCTTTTCTCTTGGTTTTTTTCTTCCGGCCGCATGGGACTCTTGTGGTTCTTCCAGCCGCATGGGCCTCTTGTGGTTGTTCCACCATCCCACTAAGGGCTGGTTTCCACTCTCCCACAGCCCATGTAGCCTCTTGGGTCGAAATACCCCTCCCGGAGGTCTCCCGGTACACTACCGACACTCCCGGTACACTACTGATGAGCCCGAAACTTTTTCGGCGACCAAAACAGGACTTCCTATATATGAATCTTTACCTCCGGACCATTCCGGAGCTCCTCGTGACATCCGGGATCTCATCCGGGACTCCAAACAAACTTCAGTCACCACCATACATAACTCTACATGACCAAAACGTCACCAAACCTTAAGTGTGCAGACCCTGCGGGTTTGAGAACTATGTAGACATGACCGAGAAACCTCTACGGTCAATAACCAATGGCGGGACCTGGATGTCCACATTGGTTCCTACATATTCTATGAAGATCTTTATCGGTCGAACCTCTATGTCAAGGATTCAATTAATCCCATATGATGTTCCCTTTGTTCTTTGGTATGTTACTTGCCCGAGATTCGATCGTCGGTATCTCCATACCTAGTTCAACCTCGTTACTGGCAAGTCTCTTTACTCGTTCCATAATACAAGATCTCGCAACTAACACTTAGTCACATTGCTTGCAAGGCTGATTGTGGTGTTGTATTACCGAGTGGGCCCTGAGATACCTCTCCGTCACACGGAGTAACAAATCCCAGTCTTGATCCATGCCAACTCAACAGACACCCTCGGAGACACCTGTAGAGCACCTTTATAGTCACCCAATTACGTTGCGACGTTTGATACACACAAGGTACTCCTCTGATATCTGTGAGTTGCATAATCTCATGGTCTTAGAGAACATATACTTGACATGCAGAAAACAGTAGCAATAAACTGACACGATCATAAGCTACGTTTGTAGGTTGGGTCTTGTCCATCACATCATTCTCCTAATGATGTGATCCTGTTATCAAATGACATCTCATGTCCATGGCTAGGAAACCTTAACCATCTTTCGATCAACGAGCTAGTTCACTAGAGGCATACTAGGGACATTGTGTTTGTCTATGTATACACACATGTATCCATGTTTCCCATTAATACAATTATAGCATGGATAATAAACGATTATCATGAACAAGGAAATACAATAATAAACACTTTATTTATGGCCTCTAGGGCATATTTCCAACAGTCTCCCACTTGCACTAGAGTCAATAATCTAGTTCACATCACTATGTGATTTACATTGTAATGAATCGAACACCCATGCAGTTCTAGTGTTGATCATGTTTAGCCCTTGGAAGAGGTTTAGTTAACGGGTCTACAACATTCAGATCCATGTGCACTTTGCAAATATTTATGTCTTTCTCCATAATGTACTCGCGGATGGAGTTGAAGCGTCGCTTTATGTGTCTGGTCCTCTTGTGAAATCTTGGTTCCTTGGCCAGAGCAATGGCACCAGTGTTGTCATAGAACAGGTTCATTGGATTCAGTGCACTGGGCACTACTCCAAGATCTGTCATGAACTGCTTCATCCAGACACCTTCCTTCGCCCCCTCCGAGGCTGCGATGTATTCCGCTTCGCACGTAGAATCAACTATCACGCTTTGCTTGGAATTGCACCAGCTTACCGCTCCCCAGTTAAGAATAAATATGTATACGGTTTGTGACTTAGAGTCGTCCAGATCAGTGTCAAAGCTTGCATCGACGTAACCCTTTACGACGAGCTCTTCATCACCTCAATAAAGGAGAAACATTTCCTTAGTCCTTTTCAGGTACTTAAGGATATTCTTGACAGCCGCCTAGTGCTCCATTCCAGGATCACTTTGAAACCTTCCAGCCATACTTATGGCAAGGCTGACATCGGGTCTTGTGCACAACATTGCATACATGATAGAGCCTTTGGCTAAAGCATAGGGGATGACACTCATCTTTTCTCTATCTTCTGCAGTTACTGGGCATTGAGTCTTACTCAACTTCACACCTTGTAACACAGGCAAGAACCCCTTCTTGGACTGTTCCATTTTGAACTTCTTCAAAACTTTATCAAGGTATGTGCTCTGTGAAAGTGCTATTAAGCGTCTCGATCTATCTCTATAGATCTTAATGCCTAATATGAAAGCAGCTTCTCCTAGGTCCTTCATTGAAAAACTCTTGTTCAAATATTCCTTCACGCTTTCCAGCATTTCTATATTGTTTCCAATCAGCAATATGTCATCCACATATAATACTAGAAACGCTATAGATCTCCCACTCACTTTCTTTTAAATACAAGCTTCTCTGTAAACTTGTATAAACTCAAACGCTTTGATCACCTCATTAAAGCGCTTATTCCAACTCCGAGATGCTTGCACCAGTCCATAAATGGATCGCTGGAGTTTGCAAACTTTGTCAGCATTCTCTGGATCGACAAAACCTTCGGGTTGCATCATATACAACTCTTCCTCAAGGAAACCCTTGAGGGACGCTGTTTTGACATCCATTTGCCAAATTTCATAGTCGAAATAAGCAGCTATTGCTAACATGATTCTGACAGACTTAGGCATCACTACGGGTGAGAAAGTCTCATCGTAGTCAACTCCTTGAACTTGTGAAAAACCCTTTGCCACAAGTCGAGCTTTATAGACGGTGACATTACCGTCCGCGTCTGTCTTCTTCTTAAAGATCCATTTGTTCTGAATGGCCTTTCGCCCTTGAGGTAATACTTCCAAAGTCCATACTTTGTTTTCATACATGGACCTCATCTCGGATTTCATGGCCTCTAACCATTTCTCGAAATCCGTGCCCATCACTGCTCCTCCATAGCTCGTAGGTTCATTGTTGTCCAACAACATGACCTCCAAGACAGGGTTGCTGTACCACTCGGGGGTAGTACGCGGCCTTGTCGACCTACGAGGTTCAAAAGCAGTTTGATCCGAAGCTTCATGATCATCATCATTAACTTCCTCTTCTACCATCGTAGTTTCCACAGAAACATCTTTCTGCGCTGCGCTACTTTCTGGTTGAAGTAAAGGTTCGATAACCTCATCAAGCTCTATTTTCCTCCCACTCAATTCTTTCGAGACAAACTCTTTCTCAAGAAATGTTCCGTTCTTAGCGACAAACACTTTGCCTTCGGATCTGAGATAGAAGGTATACCCGACTGTCTCTTTCGGGTATCCTATGAAGACACATTTCTCCGCTTTGGGTTCCAGCTTTTCAGGCTGAAGCTTTTTGACATAAGCATCACATCCCCAAACTTTAAGAAACGACAACTTTGGCTTCTTGCCAAACCACAGTTCATATGGCGTCGTCTCAACGGATTTTGATAGTGCCCTATTTAAAGTGAATGCAGCTGTCTCTAATGCATAACCCCAAAACGATAGTGGCAAATCAGCAAGAGACATCATAGAACGCACCATATCTAATAAGGTTCGATTACGATGTTCGGACACACCATTATGCTATGGTGTTCTGGGCGGTGTCAACTGCGAAACAATTCCACATTGTCTTAAGTGACTACCAAACTCATAACTTAGATATTCACCTCCTCGATCAGATCGCAGGAACTTAATCTTCTTGTTACGATGATTCTCAACTTCACCCTAAAATTGCTTGAACTTTTCAAATGTTTCAGACTTGTGTTTCATTAAGTAAATATACCCATATCTACTTAAGTCATCAGTGAAGGTGAGAAAATAACGATATCCACCATGCGCTGTAACATTCATTGGACCGCACACATCAGTATATACGATTTCCAATAAGTCACTCGCCCGTTCCATTGTTCTAGAGAACGGCGGTTTAGTCATCTTGCCCATGAGGCATGGTTCACATGTGTCAAGTGATTCAAAATCAAGTGACTCCGAAAGTCCATCAGCATGGAGCTTCCTCATGCATTTTACACCAATATGACCTAAACGGCAGTGCCACAAGAAAGTGGCACTATCATTATCAACTCTACATCTTTTGGCATCAATGTTCTGAACATGTGTGTCATCACTATCAAGATTCAATATGAATAAACCCCTAACATTGGGTGCATGACCATAAAAGATATTACTCATATAAATAGAACAACCTTTATTCTATGATTTAAATGAGTAACCATCTCTCATAAACAAGATCCAGATATAATGTTCATGCTTAACGCAGGCACTAAATAACAATTATTCAGGTTCATCACTAATCCCGATGGTAATCGAAGAGAGAGCGTGCCGACAGCGATCAGGTCAACCTTGGAACCATTTCCCACGGGCATCGTCACTTCATCCTTTGCCAGCCTTAGTTTATTCCGTAGTTCCTGCTTTGAGTTGCAAATGTGAGCAACCGAATCGGTATCAAATACCCAGGCACTACTACGAGAGCTAGTAAGGTACACATCAATAACATGTATATCATATATACCTTGTTTATCGTTGGCCGCCTTCTTGTCAGCCAGGTACTTGGGGCAGTTCCGCTTCCAGTGACGAGTTCCCTTGCAATGAAAGCACTCAGTTTCTGGCTTGGATCCATTCTTGGGCTTCTTTGCAGGAGTAGCAACTTCTTTGCCATCCTTCTTGGTTTTACCCTTCTTGCCCTTGCCCTTGACTTTGCCATTTTTCTTGAAACTAGTGGTTTTATTGACCATCAACACTTGATTTCTGGATTTCAGACTTGGCGACTTTTAGCATCGCAAACAGCTCGGCGACTGACTTGTCCATCCCGTGCATGTTATAGTTCATCACAAAGCTCTTTGTAACTAGGTGGCAGTGATTGAAGAACTCTGTCAGTGATCGCTTCTAGCGGAAGGGCAATTCCCAAGTCCGCTAGACGAGTTGAATACCCAGACATTCTGAGTATATGTTCACTGATAGACCCGTTCTCTTTCATCTTGCAAGCATAGAACTTATCGGAGGTTTCATACCTCTCAATCCGGGCGTTCTTCTGAAAGATAAACTTCAATTCTTGGAACATCTCATATGCTCCATGACGTTCAAAACGTCTTTGAAGTCCCGGTTCTCAGCCATACAATATTGCACACTAAACTATTGAGTAATCTCCAGTACGTGCCTCCCAAGCGTTCTTAACGTCTTCGGAGGTCATGTCTTCTGGTTGGTCACCAAGTGGTGCATCAAGGACATATGATTTCTGGGAAGTCGTGAGGATAATCCTTAGATTACGGGCCCAGTCAACAAAGTTACTTCCATCATCTTTCAACTTAGCTTTCTCTAGGAACGCATTAAAATTCAGGGGTGCTACTGCGTGAGCCATTGATCTACAACATAAATATGCAAAGTTTACTTAGACTATTGTTCAAGATAATAAGCCTAGTTAATCAAATTACCAAAGCTCCCACTCAAATTGACATCCCTCAGGTCATCTGAGTGTCACATGATCCAAATCCACCAACTCAAGTCTGATCATCACGTGAGTTGAGGTGGCTTCAATGGTGAACATCATTATGTTGATCATATCTACTATATGACTCATGTTCGACCTTTCGGTCTCTTGTGTTCCGAGGCCATGTTTGTACATGCTAGGCTCGTCAAGTTTAACCCGAGTGTTCTGCACGTGCAACACTGGCTTACATCCATTGTATGTGAACGTAGAGTCTATCACACCCGATCATCACGTGGTGTCTCAACACGACGAACTTTCGCAACGGTGCACACTTGGGGAGAACACAATTTATCTTGAAATTTAAGTGAGGGGTCACCTTATAATGCTACCGTCGTACTAAGCAAAACAAGGTGCATAAAAGGATTAACATCACATGCAATTCATAAGTGACATGATATGGCCATGAACTTGTGCTGTAGATCTCCATCTTGGAAGCACCGGCATGATCTCCATCGTCACCGGCAAGACACCATGATCTCCATCAACGTGTCGCCATCGGGGTTGTCGTGCCCAACATGCTTCTACTACTATTGCTACCGTTTAGAGATAAAGTAAAGCATTACATAGCGCTTAAGGATTGACATGCAGGTCATATAATAATTAAAGACAACCCTATGGCTCCTGCCGGTTGTCGTACTCATTGACATGCAAGTCGTGAAATTCTATACATCACATGATCATCTCATACATCACATATATCACATCATGTAATTGGCCATATCACATCACAACATACCCTGCAAAAACAAGTTAGACGTCCTCTAATTGTTGTTGCATGTTTTACGTGGCTGCTACGGGTTTCTATCAAGAACGATTCTCACCTACGCATAAACCACAACGGTGATACATAATTTGCTTTTCAACCTTCTCAAGGACCGCCTTTGTCGAATCCGAGCCAACTAAAGTGAGAGAAACTGCCACCGCAAGCCATCTAGGCAACAAGTTGCGTCGAGGGAACCAGTCTCTTGTAAGTTTACGAGTAATGTTGGTCCGGGCCGCTTCATCTCACAATACCGCTGAACCAAAATCCGACCAAGGGAGGAAGCAATCTAAGCATCAACGCCCACAAACCTTTTGTGTTCTACTCGAGATTTCATCAACACATAGACCTAGATCATGATGCCACTGTTGGGGAACGTTGCATGGGAAACAAAAATTTTCCTATGCACACGCAGATCTATCCATCGTGATGAGCATCTACGAGAGGGAGAGTGAATCTACATACCCTTGTAGATCGCTAAGCGGGAAGCATTAAGAAACGCGGTTGGTGTAGTCGAACGTCTTCGCGATCCAAATCGTCGTGCGTCCCATGATCCAATCACGATCCGTCCCGTGATCCAATCACGATCCGTCCCGCGATCCGATCACAATCTATCCCACGAACTTGGTCACGATCCGTCCCACGAACTTGATCACAATCCTTCCGATGTAGCACCGAATGGACGACACCTCCGTGTTCAGCACACGTACAACTTGATGACGATCTCCACCGTCTTGATCCAGCCAGAAGGATTGGAGAGGAAGAAGAGTTCTCTGGCAGCCTGACGGTGCTCCGGCGATGGTGGTGGAGCAATTCCGGTAGGGCTTCGCCTAAGCACTGCAGAAATCCGATCTAGAGGAGAAACTATGCACTGGAGGAACGGGTAGCACGTGGCTGAAAATATAGTGCAAAAACCCTCTATACCACCAGTATATACAGGAGGAAGAGAGGAGAGGAGGCAGCCTTGCCTTCCCAAGCCAAGGGCTTCGGCCGAAAGGAGGTGGAGGAGGTGGAGTCCACCTCCAATCCTAGTAGGACTAGGATTCACCTATTTTGCCTTTTTTCCCACCTTTTCTCTTTTTTTTTCTTCCAGCCGCATGGGCCTCTTGTGGTTGTTCCACCAGCCCACTAAGGGCTGGTTTCCACTCTCCCACAGCCCATGTAGCCTCTTGGGTCGAAATACCCCTCCCGGAGGTCTCCCGGGACACTACCGGCACTCCCGGTACACTACCGATGAGCCCGAAACTTTTCCGGCGACCAAAACAGGACTTCCTATATATGAATCTTTACCTCCGGACCATTCTGGAGCTCCTCATGACTTCCGGGATCTCATACGGGACTCCGAACAAACTTCGGTCACCACCATACATAACTCTAGACTACCGAAACGCCACCAAACCTTAAGTGTGCAGACCCTGCGGGTTCGAGAACTATGTAGACATGACCGAGACACCTCTACGGTCAATAACCAATGGCGGGACCTGGATGTCCACATTGGTTCCTACATATTCTACGAAGATCCTTATTGGTCTAACCTCTATGTCAAGGATTTAGTTAATCCCGTATGATGTTCCCTTTGTTCTTCGGTATGTTACTTGCCCGAGATTCGATCGTCGGTATCTCCATACCTAGTTCAACCTCGTTACTGGCAAGTCTGTTTACTCGTTCCGTAATACAAGATCTCGCAACTAACACTTAGTCACATTGCTTGCAAGGCTTATTGTGATGTTGTATTACCGAGTGGGCCCTAAGATACCTCTCCGTCACACGGAGTAACAAATCCCAGTCTTGATCCATGCCAACTCAACAGACATCCTCGGAGACACCTGTAGAGCACCTTTATTATCAGCCAGTTACGTTGCGACGTTTGATACACACAAGGTACTCCTCCGATATGTGTGAGTTGCATAATCTCATGGTCGTAGGAACATATACTTGACATGCAGAAAACAGTAGCAATAAACTGACACGATCATAAGCTACGTTTGTAGGTTGGGTCTTGTCCATCACATCATTCTCCTAATGATGTGATCCCGTTATCAAATGACATCTCATGTCCATGGCTAGGAAACCTTAACCATCTTTTGATCAACGAGCTAGTTCACTAGAGGCATACTAGGGACATTGTGTTTGTCTATGTATCCACACATGTATCCATGTTTCCAATTAATACAATTATAGCATCGATAATAAACGATTATCATGAACAAGGAAATACAATAATAAACACTTTATTTATTGCCTCTAGGGCATATTTCCAACAGATAAGAAGGCTGGCAACGTCGACAAAAGTATATTTTGATATACGTGTTATTGATGTGTACCTTGCTAGTACTCCTAGTAGCACCTGGGTATAGGATACCGGTTCGGTTGCTAAATGTTAGTAAATCGAAATAAAATCTACGGAATAAACGGAGACTAGCTAAGTTTGAGGTGACGATGTATGATGGAAATGTTTCCAAAGTTGATGTGATCAACATCGCACGCTCTCTCTACCTTCGGGATTAGTGACAAACCTAAATAAATGTTATTTGGTGTTTGTGTTAGGCATGATCATGATTGGATCGTGCTTATTGCAACATGGTTATCCATTTAAGTTAGAGAATAATGGTTATTCTGTTTGCATGAATAATACCATCAATGGTCATGCACCCAGTGAGAATGGTTTGTTGAATCTTGATCCTAGTAATACACATGTTCATAACATTGATGCCAAAAGATACAAAGTTAATTGATGAGGATACGTACCTAGGGTAGGGTCCTAGGCATGACCGACATACCCCCTAAGGACACTACATTGGAGGACTTGAAGATCTCAAACAAGCTTCCGACTGGATCCCATGCAACGCTCAAGTCACTCGACAGCTTATTCACCCGGAGACTTCTTCCTTCACTCGACAGTCGTATGTCACTCGGAATACCTAGTTACCAGTCGACGCCAGAAGACCAGAAGCCACCATCAAAAAGCCAACGGGCAGGCGTTAGTCCTATCGTCATTAGTAGCTTTTATTATGTACGTTACCAATAAAGCTAGACTTTAACCCCATGATCGGACCCTTAGATGCTGGGTAATTATGAGGGGCAGCGATATCTATATAAGCCGCCCCTCCCCTATGGCACAAGGGTTCACGATCACTGTAATCTCACTATTCCACATGACAAAGCTCTTGAGCATTGAGACATAGGGCTGTTACCTCCACGAGAGGGGCCTGAACTCATACATCCGTGTGTACACCCTCGCCATAGCTAGGACTCTGCCCTCTCCTTATACCCCTACCTTCTACTGTCAGGCTCGTTCCCACGATAGTTGGCACCCACCATGGGGCAGGCGTCGAAGCGACTTCCGGCGAGGTTGCGTTTTCCATCCTTCGACATGTCTTCCGACGGTGTTTTTGCTCTGGGCCACGAGATCCGTTTCGGAGCGCTCACCTTCATCGCCGACGATTCGGCATGGCTTCAGGAAGTGCCTCTCGATGTCGAGGCGCTCCTAGTCCACGGGGCCACGCACTTCCGCACGAGTTCCTACGGCGTGTTGCTGCGTCAGCCGTCGACTCCTTATGCGTCGGCTCCCCTCGCTATTCGTAGTCGCAAGCGGTCTGGCCGCTCATGACTTCAATGCTAGGTCAAGCATGCAATGGCGCGTCAAACTTCTTCTCCGCACATTGCAGCACTCGAGCTCGCCAAGTCCCTTCATGGCGTGTTCGAGTCGGATTCCGATCCGTCCGACGTGCC
This sequence comes from Hordeum marinum, assembly GCA_022496015.1. Lineage (NCBI taxonomy): Eukaryota > Viridiplantae > Streptophyta > Magnoliopsida > Poales > Poaceae > Hordeum > Hordeum marinum. The sequence continues at coordinate 155,035,464 of CM039673.1, read as the reverse complement.
TTCCGAGTGCGAGAGCTACGATTCCGCAGCGGAGGTCTTGATGGCAGACTCTCATCAGAGTTCGCCGCCTGGCTTTGGCCATGGCAAGCGCGAGGCTGGCGGTCCGTCGAGTGAACAGTCGTGCCACGAGGGTGAAGTTCTTCATACTCCCATCGTTGGCACGACTGCCGAGGCTCAAGCCTTGGAGGCCATGCGCATTCGACCAGAGGAGCTTCATGCGGAGCTTGACGAGCACGCTCGCCAGCGCCTGCCAGGTGCCAGTCGATGTCAGCAACAACTGGTTCCGACTAGATCTGACCACAATGTTGAGGTATATTGAACTCCTGTGTTGAATGTTGCAGTTGTTGTTAGGATAGTAGATTCTATTCAGCCATCGCGGTCAGAGGCTGGTAGAGGATTGATGCAGATCAGAGCTCAGTTACATGCAGCGCAACATTAGAATTCTATTGTGTCTCAGTCACATAAAAGAATACATAGCAAATCACCTAGGGCGGAGACCGTTCAGTCGGCACATAGCTCTGGATCGCCCTTGCGCCGTAGGGGTGGAGGTTTTCATGAAGAGCAAGTAAGAGATCAGTTTCACCACGAAGACCACCGTCGAGTGCCCACTCCTCCGCGGGGTGGTCCGTACATGCCCCGGCACCAGGACGATAGGTGCTCGTTTGGTGATGAGTAGAATGCAGGTTTCGATGCCTATGACATCCTCACTCAGAAGCGGATTGACGGGGGCAGAGCCCAGAGGGAAGGACATGATAGAGATTTTCCGAGTGGTAGCTCGGCTGTGGTTTCTGGTCCTGAGTGTTACAGCAGAGCCATCCGTTCTGCATAGATTCCCCCCAACTTCAGGTTGGAGGATGGGATCAGGAAGTTTACTGGCAAAACAAAGCCAGAGACTTGGTTAGATGACTACCTAGTGGCTGTACAAATTGGTGGCGGCAATGACAATGTCGCCATGAAGCACTTGTCCTTGATGTTGGATGGTTCAGCTCGTGCTTGGCTAAATCGTTTGGCTCCTTCCAGTATACATTGTTGGGAGGATCTTGCCTGAGTGTTTATCCGAACCTTCGAGGGCACTTGCAAGCATCCAACAGGTTAGGTCGACTTACAGCATTGTGTCTAGAAGCCCAATGAAACTTTGAGGGATTATATTCAGCGGTGGTCCACTCTGCATCATATAGTGGAGAATGTGTCAAAGCACCAGGCTGTGTGTGCTTTCAAGGCTGGTGTGAGATATAGAGAGCTATATCTGAAGTTCGGACAAACGGGTGATATTTCACTCAGCAAGATGATGGAAATCGCCACTCGGTACGCCAATGGCGAGGAAGAAGACTGCCTCCGTAGCGACAAAGGCAAGGCAGTCGCGAGTGAGACTGGTGGAAATAACAATCGGAAACAAAAGCGGAAAGCTGGAGGTCCAGTTCAAGCAGAAGCAGCCGCATTGGTGACCCAGTCAAAAACAAGGGGAAAGACAAAGCACAGTATACCCCCAAGAAAGGAAAAAATCAGTCAGGGACTGATATCATGGATCAACCGTCTATAATTCACATGAGGAAAGATGTGGAGGGCAATGCGATTTTGCCCAAGCACACCACTCGACAGTGTCGGACCCTTATCCAGCAATTCAAAGGGGACCCGCCGAGTGCTAAATTTCTTAAAAAGGGTGATGAGGATGAAGATAAAGAAACATTCCCAGATGTCACTACTACACTTGTGATTTTTGCTGATGTCGAGAGCAAGAGTCGCCTGAAAGTCATCAACAGAGAAGTCAACATGGCTGTACCAGCTACCCCCATCTACCTCAAGTGGTCCTAGAATGCTATCACATTCGACCAAATAGACCATCCTGCTCATGTGGCCACTCCTGGTCGACAGGCTCTGGTAGTTGATCCAGTGGGGGGGGGCACTCGACTCAGAAAGGTCCTCATGGACGGTGGCAGCGGCCTGAACATTCTCTATGCGGATACCCTGAAAGGGATGGGCATTCCGATGTCCTGACTGAGTGAAAGCAACATGCGATTTCACGGTGTCATCCCAAGGAAGAAGGCCAGTCACTCGGCCAGATAGCATTGGATGTGACATTCGGGAATGACAAAATTTTCCGAAAAGAAAAGCTGACGTTTGAAGTCGTGGATTTCGAGAGTGCCTACCATGCCATTTTGGGTCGACCCGCGTATGCACATTTCATGGCCCGACCATGTTACGTGTATCTCAAGTTGAAGATGCCAGTCCCTAAGGGCGTGATCACGGTCACTGGCAATCGACAGCAGGCCGAAGAATTTCTCTAGCAAGTCTCCAAGATCGCTGATCACCATATTGCCATGGTCGAGTTGGAAGAGTACAAGAAAACCGCTGACCCTGCTGACTTGCTCCGTGCAAAGAAGCCGGCTTCCGTGTCGGCATTTCAGTCGGCAGGGGAAGTGAAGAAGGTGCAAATCCACGTGACAGATCCTACTGCTGCCCCGACGAATATCTCATCAACACTCGACAGCAAATAGGAAGTCGAGCTCATCCAGTTCCTCCGTGAGAACTAGGATATTTTCGCATGGAAGCCTCCTGACATGCCGGGGGTTTCCAGGGAGCTGGCTGAGCACCGTCTGAGAGTGGATCCAAAAGCCAAACTCGTTAGGGAGCATTTGCGTCATTCAGCGGTGGAGAAGCGCGAGGCAATCGGCGAAGAAGTGGCCCGTCTCTTGCAAGCCAACTTCATCCGGGAGATTTACCGGTCCGAGTGGCTCTCGAATGTTGTGATGGTGCCAAATAAAGATAAGTCATTGTGTATGTGCATTGACTTCAAACATCTCAATCGGGTATGCCCGAAGGATTATTTTCTGCTCCCCCGCATAGATCAAATTGTCGACTCAACTGCGGGGTGCGAGCGTTTATCATTTCTGGATGCTTACTCTGGGTACCATCAGATCCGTCTGTATGGCCTGGACAAAATAAAGACAGCCTTCATCACCCCATTCGGGTGTTTTTGCTACATCACTATGCCATTTGGTCTAAAAAATGCCGGCGCTACTTTTATGCACATGATTCAGAAGTGTTTACTCAACCAGATCCCTCGGAATGTCGAGGCATACATGGATGATATAGTGGTCAAGTCCCGCAAAGGTTCCGACCTGCTGGCTGACTTGGCCGAAACATTCACCAATCTGAGGAGATTTGACATAAAGCTGAATCCGGCCAAGTGTGCTTTTGGCGTCCCTAGCGGCAAGTTACTTGGTTTTCTCGTTTCCGAGCGAGGAATCGATGTCAACCCTGAGATAATCAGCGCCATTACCCGAATGAAGACTCCCGTGCGAGTGCACGAAGTTCAGGAACTCACAGGTTGCTTGGCAGCAGTGAGTCGATTCATTTCTCGTCTTGGTGAGAAGGCTGTGCCTTTGTATCAATTGATGAAGAAGTACGACACGTTCGAGTGGACTCCTGAAGCCGAAGCAACATTTATTGACCTCAAAGCCCTGCTCTCCACCCAGCTGGTGCTTACCGCTCCTTGAAGCAAAGAGCCTTTGCTCCTGTACATCATGGCTACTAATCAGGTCGTTAGTACAGTGCTAACTGTCGAGCGGGAAGAGGAGGGTAAAGCTTATAAAGTCCAGCGGTCAGTCTATTATGTCTCAGAAGTTTTGTCCCCCTCAAAGCAAAGATATCCACACTATCAGAAGCTGCTTTATGGTATTTACCTATCAACGAAGAAGGTCGCGCATTATTTCCAAGACCACTCGATTTCAGTCGTGAGTGATGCTCCTCTGTCTGAGATTTTCAACAATTGAGACGCATCAGGTCGAGTGGCTAAGTGGGCAATTGAGCTCGGACACTTTGACATCAGATTTGAAGCCAAGAAAGCAATCAAGTCCCAAGCATTGGCAGATTTTATGGCCGAGTGGATTGGACAACAACAACCAATCCAGATTCACTCGAATCACTGGACCATGTTCTTTGACGGCTCTAAGATGTTGAATGGGTCCGGTGCTGGTGTGGTTTTGATATCCCCAAAGGGCGACAAGCTCAATTATGTCTTGCAAATTCACTTCGATTCCTCCAACAATGAGGCAGAGTATGAAGCACTTCTGTATGGGTTGCACATGGATATCTCACTCGGCGTCAAGCGCCTTATTGTGTATGGCGACTCAGGTTTGGTGGTGAATCAAGTGATGAAAGAGTGGGATTTCAAAACCCCGCTATGACTGGGTACTGTAATGTTGTCAGAAAGTTGGAGAAGAAATTCGAAGGCCTGGAACTCCGTCATGTTCCCCGACTGAAAAATCAGGCAGCTGACGAACTAGCAAAGATTGGGTCCAGTCGACGGCCTGTCCCTAGTGATGTGTTCTTAGAGCACCTGCACACTCCTTCGGTACAAGCAGATCCTTTCTCCGAAGAGCCCCCACAAGCTTTGAGTTCAACTGATTCGACTGAAGTCGATGTCCGTGCAGTGATTGATCTCGTCATGGAGATTCTGGTTGCCACTCCCGATTGGATTGTGCCTTACATTGCTTATATCCTCAGACAAGAGGTCCCTGAAGATGAAACAGAGGCTTGACAGATTGTGCATAGGTACAAGGCTTTTACTGTGATGGGAGATCAACTGTTCAGAGAGAGTGCGACTAGCATTACACATCGCTGCATTTCCCCCGAGGAAGGTCCAATGATTCTGGATGAGATCCACTCGGGAACTTGCGGCCATCATGCGGCCTCACGGACGATTGTCGCCAAAGCATACAGAGCTGGTTTCTTCTGGTCACGAGCTAATGAGATGGCTAAAGACATGGTCGATCACTGTGATGGATGCCAGTTCTATGCAAACTTGTCACACAAAACGGCCTCTACTCTGAAGACAATTCCCCTTGCCTGGCCGTTTGCTATTTGGGGACTCGACATTGTTGGTCCCTTTCGGGCCGGAAAAGGCGGGGTCACTCATTTGCTGGTAGCAGTCGACAAGTTCACCAAGTGGATAGAAGCCAAGTCGATCAAGAAGATGAACTCCCGCACGACGGTCACATTCATGAGGGAGATAATTTATTGATACGGCGTTCCACACAACATCATCACGGACAACGACACTAACTTTGACTCGAAAGAATTCAGGAACTTCTGTAACTCCCAAGGCACCCGAGTGGATTATGCATTTGTTGCACATCCTCAAACATATGGGTAAGTCGAGCGGGCTAATGGTCTCATCCTGCAAGGTCTCAAGCCTCGTCTCATGCGCGATTTGGATCATGCCTCCGAGGCCTGGGTAACTGAGCTGCCATCTATTTTGTGGGGTCTGAGAATGAGGCCTAATCGGTCGACTGGGAGGACACATTTTTTCCTGGTCTATGGAGCCGAAGTTGTCCTATCGAGTGACTTGTTTCATAACTCTCCTCTGGTGGAACTCTACTCCGAAGATGAAGCTAAACAAGCCAGACAAGATGGTGTTGATCTCCTGGAAGAAGAGCGAGAAATGGCTCTGATCCATACTACAACCTATCAGCAAGATCTATGGCATTTCCATGCGAAGAATGTCAAGAGTCGGGCGTTTCATGAGGGGGACTTGGTGCTCCGAGTGGATCAACAACGACCTCATAAACTTGCTCCGGCATGGGAGGGCCTCTTCGTCATTACCAAAGTGTTGAACAACGGAGCCTATCACCTGTACAACCTCAAGAAACAGATCGACGAGCCACGTGCCTGGAATGCAGATTTGCTTTAATGCTTTTATACTTAGAGACAGAAGAGTTTGATGTAATAAAATATTTCATCTATGCAAATCAAGAATCCTACTGTTTGTTGACGATTACGATCGTACAGTTTCATATTTGGGACACTCCGAGCGATGAGCAATCCTCACACTGTAGCGACCCGACTCAAAACGAGTCAAGCCTCTATGTTTTCTATGCCATCCCTGGATCAGTATGCTGGCACACACAGTACATCAATGTATATATCAAAGTGCAATCACATGTAATTAACGTAAAACTGATATATACCTTAAAATAGCAGCAGATACAGTCAACGGGAGTGGAGTCCCAATAACACCAACGGCAGGTTGAGTGCGGACCGTAACCCTGAATCGTACTCTTACCTGTCGTAGAAGAGTATCTGCAACATAAGACGTTGCAGCCGTGTAGGTCAGTACATGGAATGTACTGGCAAGATCACCATAGTAGAACAGAAGAATAAAGACTATTCTATATGCAAGGCTTTGTGGCTCTGTGTCTGAGTTTTTGCGTAAAAGCTGATTTTATTTTCCTACAACAAAGGAATATCAGGAATTTCACTATGGAGTTACCTATCATGACATGGTTCCGCCAACCAGTGTCTCAATGCCCATAAGTATCATAAGTTGCCCACAATTAGTTATCAGTCCAGTGTTGGGAGTTCAGAGATAGATCCAAGTCCAGAGGCTCAAATTGTCCGTAACCGGGGACACGGCTAATCGATTAGGTTTAACTCTGCAGAGTGTTGTGTACTTTACCCACAAGATTTTTCCCTCCTGGTAAGTCCTTGCACTGCCTGGTGTTTGAGAACAGGATGAAAGAAACATGGTCTTTCAGAGTGTTTCCCCGACTGTCCGACAGTGCCCATCCAATCCTAACGTCGACTACATCTCGTAGCACTGCCCAGCAGAGTTACAACAAAGATCAACCAAGCCAGAGCCCATAATGACTTGTGGCTACACAGGTAAGCTTCCGGCATGAAGTATTCATCCTTCCCTTTGAGTCTAGGTGAGGATTTCCGTGTGAATACTGGCCATCTCCAGCAACACCTAGGCAAATCCACTGGTTTCTCCAGGGTACCGTTTCAACCATCCCTCACCCAGTAGTGTGTATTGAAAAACTTGTTTCTCGAGTATGGAAGTCTTGAGGTCTTGAATATGCAGGTCTTGAAGAAGCCTTCATGAAGTCGTCGTTTTGACGTGGAGTCCTTCTTCACACCACTCACGAATACTCATACCAGACCCCGTCTACTTTATCTTAGCATTGTACTAACTAGCGTTCCCGGGGCTTTAGTAACAAGTGGTGGGTTCCTACCTCATGCATTCTACTCAACTACAAGAATTTCAATAACACTACGGGAGGGATTTGTTGAAACGATGTCACTATATGCAATAAAACATAGGTATGAAAAGATGGTCAAAGTGAACTTGCCTTTACTGTTGATGAAGATAAAGAATGCTCTCAGAAATATAACTTGATAGACTATTCGTCACTCTCCGATGAAAAATCTATATAACAAACATTGCATTCATAAGCAATCATACTAGCAATCAATTCTAACAATCACAAGGTAACACAAGAACAAAAGCAACAAGGTTGATGAAAGAAATACTTAAGAGAAAAGTTAAAATCAACAAAACTACATCAACACAACTAAGGTGATGATGAAGGAAATACTTAAGACAAAAGTTAAAATCAAGAATGTTTTCATAAAAGCAACTAAAGTAGTTTTCCCCTACAAACAACTATTTTCAATAGTACCAAAACATTAACAAAGTAAAATACAACTAAAGTAGTTTAGTAAATATTTTACTAGCAAAAAGAATTACTTTTGAAGAACAAGTAAAACTATGAAAACATCATCCTAAACAACATAAGTGTTTGCCTAATGAACTTAACTACAAGCACAACCATAAACTAAAAGAAAACAAATTATGAAACAACTAAGTTAACAGAAAGTAATTAAATAAAATCTTTATTATAAAAAAGAATTAAATCATCTAAAACTTCGTGAGAATAATCTCTACTAAAACCAAGTTGTTTTATAAAACATTACCTAATGATAAAGAATATAGTTTTCTTACCATAATAGAGTAAAACTAAACTATTTTTATTAACAACACATTTCCTAACAGAAAGGAATTTCTAAAAAAAACTTTATTGGAAAACAGAATCTAATTATTTAAATTTTTTGTTAAAAGAATCATTACTAACAAATTTGTGCTTAGTAAACTATACCTAATTGAATAATAGGTTATTAGACTACACAAATTATTTTTCTTAAGAGCAAGTATAAAATCTAAATTTAGAACAACAGAACTAAATGAATTCTAAAACATAATATAAATCATATTCAGATTTTGCAAAATAACTAAAGAAAAAAATTAAACTAACTAAACAACATAGGAACTAAACAGAATCTGTTTTAGTTGAAAACACTATTTAAAATATACTAAAAAGTTCTCAAACTCTTCCTAGTGATAACTAATATCCCTAGTGACAAGTAGCAAAAACAATCAATCAAAAATACATTTTAAAACTCAGGATATTCAGAAAACAAAGTTTAAATCAAATCTGTTTAAATTCAAATTTAAATGTTCAAACATGGTTAAACTTGGCATATACATAAACTAGAATAAAATTGTGACCTAATTCAAAAAGAATCAATTTAAAATACTTAAAAGCATAAAAGATATAAGCAAAACAAATCTGAAACTATTCTGTTTTTAAAACTGAAAACAGAATAAAATGAAAAACTTATTTAACGGATAGGGTACACGTGGCATTTCTCGATTGGCTAAGGTGTGCACGTGCGAGGCAATACGAGCGGATGGCCGGAATATAACAGAAAATGATTCGGTCAATTTATTTTCAAAGAAAACCGACCGGTTCACTTAACTAAAACCGAAGGGGTACGACTATTCTAATCTGTGCCATTGATTCGAGATCGGACGGGGGAGGGTGCTCACCGTGGATGGAGGTCGCCGGTGAGGGCTCCGGCGACGGCGACGGCTCGGGATCGAAGCGGGCGTCGACTCTAGGGGGTCTCCGGCGATGGCGTTGGCTCCGTTCGACGTAGGGGAGCGCGGCGAAGGCGATGGTGGCGTCTGAGGGGCCTCAGGACGACGGTGACGAGCGACACGAGCTTGGGGCGGTTCGGACTCCGGCAAGGTCAATGGCTACGGCGTTCCAGGGGGTCCGGGGCTCGGGCAGGTGGTTGTGGAGGTGCGGGCGAGTGCGGCGAGGTCGTCTGCGGTCTCAGAGGGCTCGGGGATGGTGAGGTGGGGTGGCAGGGGAGCAAGAGCGCGACGGCTACCGGTTGCTCTGGCGAGCGATTCCGGCGAGGAGAGATGTCGAGGTTGGGGACAACGAGGGGGAATGGGAAGAGGGGAGCGAGGGCTATTTATAGGAGGGGTCGGGGGCGTCCGAAAGGAAGGAGGGGAGGAGATCACAGCGAGGGGTTGCCGGCGATGTCGTCGGGTGCGAGAGGAGGAAGGTGACCGGCATGATTAGAGGGAGCGGGCAGTGGGTCGCACACGTCAGCGAGAGCGGGCGAGTTGTTAGCGCGTCGGTTGACCGACCGGTAACGGTCTCGGGTTTAAAGCCGTTGGGCCGGCCGTTTTATTATAAAACCGTTACCGTTTTCTTTATTAATTCTAGTGCGTTTCAAAATCATTTAAAGCATTCAAACCGTTTCGAAATATAGGGAATAAATATATAAAAATTAACAGAATAATAAATGCCATTTATTGAACATTTTTATTCTGTCATTTGATAACTTTAAAAAAAATATTATTTTCAGAAAATGCCTATTTGGTTTTAAATCTTTTTGGAAATATTTTTCAAATGACCCTTTGGGTTTTATGGTTCAAATACTTCACAAAATTTCCCCTGGTTTGGAGTGTCATATTACTCCTCTCAAATTTTTGTCACGGGTTTGAATACTTTGAAAATTTGAATAGGAACCAAATATGAAATGATTCCAGAAGAAAATCCAGAGATTTTCACATTCACTTTTCAAAGCTTTATTTTAAACTTTCAACTCATATTTCATATAATTTGAAGAAGTCATTTTATCCTCTCTCATGAAAATCATTGAGTTGCTTAAAGTTTCTGAATTTGAAATATTTTCAAAGATGGAATTCAGATCTCATGGGAAAGTCATTTTATTCCCTCTCATTCAAAAGTTTTCAAAAGTTTCAAATTTTCACTCAATTTCAATCACTCAAGCAAACAAACAATCATTCTAATATTAATTATAACATTCCAAAGTTTGGGATGTTACACACACTCGGGGGCTTAGCTGCGAACATGTTTCACCTAAGTTAAAAACCCTGTCGGGTGAATAGCAGTCCATTCACTCGACGACTTAGCTGCGAATCGGCATTCGCCTACGTTCTAAAATACTCCGAGTGATGAGCAATCCTCACACTCGGGGGCTTAGCTGCGAACATGTTTCGCCTAAGTTAAAAATCCTGTCAGGTGAATAGCAGTCTATTCACTCGATGACTTAGCTACGAATCGACATTTGCCTAAGTTCTAAAATACTCCGAATGATGAGCAATCCTCACACTCGGGGGCTTAGCTGTGAACATGTTTTGCCTAAGTTAAAAACCTTGTCGGGTGAATAATAGTCCACTCAGTCAACGACTTAGCTGCGAATCGACATTCGCCTAAGTTCTAAAATACACCGAGTGATGAGCAATCCTCACACTCGGGGGCTTAGTTGCGAACATGTTTCGCCTAAGTTAAAAACCTTGTCGGGTGAATAGCAGTCCATTCACTCGATGACTTAGCTGCGAATCGACATTCACCTAAGTTCTAAAATACTCCGAGTGATGAGCAATCCTCACACTCGGGGGCTTAGCTGCGAACATGTTTCGCCTAAGTTAAAAAATTGTTGGGTGAATAACGGTCCATTCACTCGATGACTTAGCTATGAATCGACATTCGCCTAAGTTCTAAAATACTCCGAGTGATGAGCAATCCTCACACTCGGGGGGCTTAGCTATGAACATGTTTCGCCTAAGTTAAAAACCTTGTCGGGTGAATAGTTGTCCATTCACTCGATGACTTAGCTGCGAATCGACATTCGCCTAAGTTTCTAAACTACTCCGAATGATGAGCAATCCTCACACTCGGGAGCTTAGCTACGAACATGTTTTGCCTAAGTTAAAAACCTTGTTGGGTGAATAGCAATCCATTCACTCGACGTCTTAGCTCCGAAGCAACATTCACCTAAGTTCTTAAATGCTCCGAGTGATGAGCAATCCTCACACTTGGGGACTTAGCTACGAACCAGCGTTCGCCTAAGTCAAAAAGCAAATACAGTCGAAGAAATGATGAAAAGCCAAATACTGATAAAATCCAAATGTTAAATCGCGGATAAATGTTTCGTAAAGAAGAAAATGAGCTCAGGACTAAGGCCTGAATGAAGTTTTCAGGATAAAATTCCACTCGGCATACCGAGGCGAATAAAAGTGTTTCTTCCAAAGGTCAAGTTTTTTAAGCGTCCGACGGGCTGGCTGGCTCGACAAAAGTGTTCAAGTTGATGCCATCTGCTATTCTGGTAGCTGCATCAATGAAGGTCTCCATGAAGTCCTCGAACTGGAGCTTCTTCATGTTAACCACTCGGAACTCCTTCAGCTTCTCCTCCTTCACGTCCCTACAATGGACCCTAACGAGTGATAGCGCCACGTCGGCCCCACAGCAAGCAGCAGACTTCTTCCAGGCATGCACTCGACTTGGAAGGTCATTCAGACGGGCCATCATGGAGTTGAGGTCGAGCTGAAGAGTGTCCTCAGACCACAGCTCCTTGTCAATCCTCTCCATCGCAGATCTTAGTCGGACAAGATATGCCTGAACGCCCTGGAGCCGGAAATTGAGTCTGAGCATGTTCATGGCCACCGCGTCTATGACAGGTGACTTGGTAGAATCCAGGTTGGGCTCAATCTCCTTTGTTTCCTTTTCAAAGTCTTGGCAGACTCTTGAAGAGAAGGAATGGGAGGAGAATTGGTGAGGTACGATCTTCAAGGATTTTACAAAGTTCAGTCGACAAGAGACACTCACCGTCGAGCATGATGTACATCTTCCTCGAGAATTCTCCCAAATGCTTCTCTAGGCTGTTGCTCCTTTTGCTCAGCTGCTCGGCCCTTTTGACGAGGTCCACGCGTTCTTGCTTCAGCTTTGCATTCTCCTCCTCCAGCTTCTTGGCAGCCGCCAGCTTCCGATCTGCAGTCTTGGTTTTATCCTTGGACACCCATTGGGTGTCGGCGAGTGCTTTGTCCTTGTCCTCCAGCGCCTTCTTCATGGAATCTAAAGAAACAACATTGTTGAGTCGCACTTGGAGTCGACGATTTTCATTGCGCACGTCTGTTCGAGTGAGAGCACTAGGTTCACAGCATGAAAAGTGAAGATGGGAATGCAGAGAGTCGACGGTAGTTACCTCTTAGAGACTTGAGCTCAGCCCGCACTCGCTCCAGAGCATTGTTAGAGGCTTCCAGATCCACGCGCAGTCGGTTCCTTTCATCCTCAAGATCCTGGTACCACGTTCCAAGTTCACAAGCCCTCTAAAACAAACAAAAGAAAGAAATTGAATCGACAAGTAATACCAAGGACGGTCGACTGGGCTATGAATACCGTCGAATGACTGTCTTACTATCCTAGAACAGCGTCACATAATGGTTGACCTATGATGTCCATGAAGCCCGTGTCCAGGGGAAGAAGAATTCAAGCAAAAGTCCACTCAACATGTCGAGTGGCTCTAGCACTCCACGTGCCGTAAACAAATTCAAACAAGTCTCTATTAAGACCCCCACCGGTGCAAGCACTTGACGACGGTGTTGGGGACTACACCCAGTGGGTGCACTCAGAGTGCCCCCACTGAGACGGTTAACACTCGACCTGTCGAGTAACTCATTAGAAAAAAAATGTACTCGACATGTCGAGTGACTCCAGTACTACGCGTACGACGGAAATCTCGATTTCAAGTTTTCAAGACTACTCTTATCATCTGCGATTAGCAGTAGCCTCAGGGACTACACCCAGTGGGTGCACTTAGCGTGCCCCCACTGGTTACTGAAACATTCGACAAGGTTAGCCCTATCAGAACATTCATCCATCACTCGACCCGTCGAGTGACGCGCCTCGAAACCATAATCTGTTGATATACGACATAAATCCGGACGATTGATGGAAGAAGCACCAGACATATCCCATACTTCTCGCTCCCACCGGCCGGCTGATGGAAATAGACTGACTACCGGAGATATTCGTGTTACTTCGTCTGCACTTGTTTGTACACGAATGCGTGAGTTATAGCGAGTACTCAGTAAATTATGGACAACTTCAAATCTTCGTTTTCGAGAGGGATGATCCACTCCGCAAATATAGATCGAAACTTGAAACCTTGTATAGGTATGCCATTTGAGAAAGCACAACAATGGAAATGGGTAGTCAGTATTGGTATAAGATCTAGTCCCATGTTCCGATCTTTTCATTTTATGTACCCATTTCTTGGGTAAAATCTCCTAACTATATTGGAAAATGGATTGGTTATCCATAAATGAAAATAAAGAAAGCTTTATTTTGGTTCCGCTTCTTGCAAGTCAACTTATCCGAACTTTCCTACCAAGTTCAAGCTCTTGCTCGCTCTATTTCGTGAGCTGAGCTATTTATACCGATATATACGAGTGAGATGGAGAAAGACAATGGTGGTATTCCATAGGGAGATCCTATGTTGGATGATAAAGAGGGTTTGCCTTTCTCGAAAGGGGCTTGGCTATCTCTATCTCCATGTTATAGGACGTATTAAATATATCTATTGATCTATACCATATAGTGAGCCAACTAACCCCCACTCCAATCCAATACTTGCTAGCGCAGGGAATCGATCATCTGTGGATGTTCAGCCAAAGACTCTAGCCCCGGATTCCAATAACTTCTACGATTCTCTCATTATTTAGTGTCCAGATGGAAGGGATGTTTGTTATTCACTTCGGTCAGAAGAGGAATTGACACTCAAGAGCATGCGTTTTATGTTTGCATTCCTATTTGCGAGTGCCCCTCCCTCCTATTTGGTTGGAAGTTTCTAGCTCAAGTTGAGAAAGCAAGGGCTGACCTGACTGCTGCTCACTCTTGCGCTTCAATGGCAGTATTGTCCCCATCTTTCGCCCACCCAGGGGTTAGGGTTCTCTTTTGAAAGAACCTCTTGTATCAGCAGATACGAGAATCGGTCGTGCATATTATCATATAGAAATGTGAATCGAGATGCATCTGGATGAGAGTTTGGCTTTCTTTTGGAAAAAGCTGTATTATTTTCAGCAAACTAGCAATCTGTGGAGATGGCTGATCTGTCCCACCTCGATTGATAGCGATATAGCCACTCTCATTTCAATGCAGCACATTGATACCATCATTCCAATCTTCTATCGTCCATGCTAAATACCATGAAATTAAGTAGCTAAGGTCTAGTGGACCTATTGAAACAAGGATATGTTGATCCTTCTCTGTCGACTTTTCCACTATCACCCCCCAAAACCCAACTCTGCCTTACGTAAAGGAAATTAGTACGATTCACTTCTGGATTTGAAATCACTGCTTATACCAGGTATTGGGCATACAAGAACATTATGTAGTATTAGTAAGAGGAGGTAGGGTTAAGTATCTTTGAACTTGGTGTGAGATATCGCATTATTCGAGCTAGATGCAGTCACAGTAAAGAATCATCAACAAGGGCGTTCTAGTGCGTTGTAGATTCTTATCCAAGACTTGTATCATTTGATGATGCCATGTGAATCAAGCAACAGGAGAAGGACCCAATAACGGAAGTTTCATAAAGGGACTAGAGCATACTACCATGAGACAAAAGATCTTCTTTCTAAAGAGATTCGATTCAGAACTCTTATATGTCCAAGGTCAATATGGAAATTCTTTCAGAGGTTTTCCGTTGAAGGGAAAGCATTAAAGGAATCCCCTCACTAAGCTGGAAATGGGGGAGTGTGGTTTTGCCAATCTATGGGCAGACCTCTTTCTGATTTGAGGAGAAGTCTTGGTGGGTTTGGATTCTTTCTACTCTGCAGCACCAGGAGGGAGAGGTTAACATGACTCGTGATACTATGCAAGAACGTGTGGGCGGTTTGCTAGTAGATAGCCAAGATGAGACAGTAGATTCATCTCAACCAAAGGAGTGGCTGCCTACAAGGATCGATCCGCCGGTTATAGGGTTACAGGGACTGTGTTCCATGGTACCAAATGCATGTTCTAGGTGATATTCTCGGCTCTATTCTATACACCTCTCTTCCTTTGCATGCAGGAGTGCATCCCTCTCGGTCTCATGGCTTGCTCAATCAACCAGAAAAGAAGGTTGAGGAAAGTTGTTTGATTGACCATTGGTTTAAAAAATGCGTAGATGGTGCTCTGTGAAGTGCAGTCTATCCTTATATAGCGTCATATCATGGTTTATCAATGATATCCATGAAACCTACAAGGTAGCTTCGGAGTGGTGTGATTAAAGGGAAAATGTATCCCGTATACAACAAACTCTAAGACCCCTGCCGGTGCAAGCACTCGACGGCGGTCTCAGGGTCTACACCTAGTGGGTGCACTTAGCATGCCCCCACTGGATCTGCCAATTCTCGACCAGTCGAGCGACAGAAAACATCCATCATTGGAATATCCGTCACTCGATCCGTTGAGTGACACACCCCAACCCACTCTATGAAGTGCAGTCTATCCTTATGTAGCGTCATATCATGGTTTATCAATGATATCCACGAAACCTACAACGTAGCTGTGGAGTGGTGCGACCAAGAGCAAACATATCAAGCACACGACAGACTCTAAGACCCCTATCGAGGCAAGCCCTCGACAGTGGTCTCGGGAACTACACCCAGTGGGTGCATTCAGAGTGCCCCACTGATCCAAAACCTACTCGATTAAGACCCGATCTTTTCGAGTGGGGAAATTTCAAAACACTTTACGGGGTGGAAAGTAAGCACCCAGTGGGTGTACGGTCAAGAAAAGACAAGAATTCAATTGTAAATGTACTTACAATTGAACTTACTCGGACATTGGTGCGGAGGGCCGTGCTGGCATCGTAATCCAGCTTGCTGGCCTCGTATGCCTCCTTGGTTTGCATCATCATCTGCTCTGCCTGGATCATAGCCTCCTTCGCAGCTCCGGTCTGATCTTCCAGGATGCGATGCAGAGGGAAAGCCGTCATGGGACAGATCGGCATAGTAGCTTGGGCAGCTGAAGCAGTTTGAGCAGGTCCGCTTGGAGTTGATGTCACGATGGTCGAGACAGCTGGAGGGGCACTCGATAGAGGTACTATAGGATTAGCGCCGATTCGTGTCGAGTCGCCCATCCCCTGGGAGGACTCTATAGTGGACCACTGAAGCGTCTGCACGGATGAAGCCCTTCGAGTGCGGGCGCATGAGGCGTCTGGGTGTTCCTCGTCGTTTTCTAGCTGGATGACCTCTACAACGTCAATCGATAGTGTTAACTTTTGCAAGTGACGAATCTCATTCGAGTGAATCAAAGACTTGTTTACCTCTGTGAGAAGTTGCAGCGTCAGCAGTGTCAATGTCCATTGCTTCCCCTCCGTCTCGAGGAGGTGATGTTACAGAAGTAGTAGCTCTGATGGATCAAACAGCACTCGGTTAGCAACAACGCAAAGTCACGGTCGATAGAAAGAATTTGAAAGAAAATACTCATGTTGAGACGACAAGCACATCCATCCTCATGCGAGGCAGTGCCTTGCGAGGTTTGGTCATGTTCGGCTTGGGCTGCTTGGCCGACTGCTCACTCGACTCGATAGTTGAAGGGCGGCTCCACTTCGGGTTCTTCTCACTGGGGCCAGGAGCCCTGTCCTCAGCAGCTGCCGGATCCCGGCGGGACTTGGAGAGGCGTTCACATCGAGGATGTGACTCGACTTCTTCTTGTTTGCCGGAGTACTCATATTCATCCTCGGAGTCAGAAGGACCGTCGCCATCCGCGCTGCCACCCTCTCTCACTACACCGTCTTCAAGTTGGTTCCCATTGGGAACTGGCGAGTGCATGTCCGTCCATTCCTGCATAATTCCAACAAGGAAGTTAGTCCAAAAATCAATATATCGCTCAACTGTATAAATACTTCGATCGACAAAGTGTAACTTACCAAGTTCTTCGGCGGGTTTTCGGCCGAGTAAGGCAGGATCCTCTTGGCTCCCACGGGATTGTCGCATGCCCCGGTGATGCTACGAAGCCACTGCTCGACAGTCTCTGGTGGAACTTTTCTGGGTGCATCCTGGTAGAGTCCTCTGGGCCCGCATAATGCCACATGGTGTGATCCCTGGCTTGGAGCAGCTGAATCCGTCGATTGAGAAAAGTCTCCAGCAGATCGAGGCCCGTCACTCTGCCTCAAACCAGTTTCACCATGGCGTCCAAAAAGGTCGCCACTTGATTCTGTTCCTCTTCAGACACCTTTAGGGACTTGGGGACAAGTGGACGGTCAGATGTGTAGGGGGAAAGGCCAGTCGACATGTTGGGTGAAGCTATGTCCTTGCAATAGAACCAAGTTGACTGCTAGCCTCTAACAGATTCAGGGAAATTCATAGTAGGGAAAGAACTACGTGCTCTCTTTTGAAGCCCTAAACCCCCACACAGCTACAACACATGAGTTTTCCCATCTCACAGATCTGCTTTCTTCACCGTCTGAGATCTAATCGTAAAGATGTGCTTGAAGAGTCCCTAGTGAGGAGGACACCCTAGGAAGCACTCGCACAAAGTTACGAAGGAAGACAAGTATGCAATAACATTCGATGGGAAATGGTCTAGTTGAGTGACGAAGAAATTCAAGAACCCTTTAAAGAACAGGTGGGGTGGCATAGAGAAACCTCTTTCGACATGGGAGAGGAGGAGGACCCGCTCCCCGTCGCGTGGCTCTGGCTCGTGCTCTCCTTCCGGTAACCTCCAAGCGCCTTCTGCAATGAGCCCGTCAGCAACCAAGCCGTCGATGTCCGCACGGGTGACCACCGAAGGGAGCAAGTCACCCTACATCCATCCCACTGGCGCGATGAACCGAGCGGTCGAGGGCTTCTTGCCCTTGACCTTCATCGTCCCCTTAGCTCGCTCCAACTTCTCCGTGGCGCTCTTCGTCATCATCACGGCGGCTCTCGTCGGAGAGGAATGGAGTGGTGCGCTGGGGGCAGAGGAAGCAGAGGACGGGAGGAAGTCTGGGCAGAGATACTGTGCAAATCGCGGTGCGTCGAGTTTTATACTCCGCCAAGTGAGTCGCTTACTAGTGGGCCCGCGAGTTCACCACACACGCCAACCACTGACGATGCCTTGTACGTGGCGATATGACCGGCGCGAGAATCAAGGCATCGTGCCTCCACTTGCCCTGATCGTGGTGTCATCAACGCACACGGGCACGCTTCCCAAATTTTCGTATCCTGTGAAATCCGTGCCTGGCAGACCGACCCGTCACCTCCCAAGATTCCTTTGATTCACTCGGAGCAGAACATGCATTGAAAATTCACTCGGACTCTTTCAAGGCTGAATGGATCCGGGCGAGTGATGAAGAATTCAATCGACGCAAGTTTCGTTGAAGCCCCGAATATCATTCGGAAGATTAGGTGTCTTGATCCCGAATCGACATCAACACCCCCATTCACCACTCGAACCCCGATCCATTCGGGGGCTAATGACAAGGATATGTACCTAGGGTAGGGTCCTAGGGATGACCGACATACCCTACCTAAGGACACTACCTCAAACAAGCTTCCGACTGGATCCCGTGCAGCGCTCAAGTCACTCGATAGCTTATCCACCCGAAGTCTTCTTCCTTCGCTCGACAGTCGTATGTCACTCGGAAGACCCCATTCCTAGTCGACGTCAGAAGACCAGAAGACACCATCAAGAAGCCAAAGGGAAGGCGTTAGTCCTATCATCATTAGTAGCTTTTATTACATACGTTACCAGTAACGCTGGACTTTAACCCCACGATCAGACCCTTAGATGTTGGGTAATTATGAGGGGCAGCGAACTCTATATAAGCCACCGCTCCCCTCTGGCACAAGGGTTTGCGACCACTGTAATCTCACTATTCCACACGACAAAGCTCCCGAGCACTAAGACGTAGGGCTGTTAACTCCATGAGAGGGGCCTGAACTCATACATTCATGTGTACACCCTCGCCGTAGCTAGGACTCTGCCCTCTCCTTACGTACCGCTACCTTCTACTGTCAGGCTCGTTCCCACGACATTAATAATGATAGTAGCACATATTTGTGGCACTACCGCTAAATGTCATATTGGTATAAATCGCATGAAGAAACTCCATGTTGATGGATCTTTGGACTCATTCGGTTTTGAATCGGTTGAGACATGCGGACCATGCCTCTTGGGAAAGATGGCTACATACCCCATTTTCAGTGTGATGCAACGGGCTAGTAACTTATTGGAAATAATACATGTTGATGTATGTGATCCAATGAGTGTTGTAGAGTGAAGTGGATATCGTTATTTTTCTTACCTTTACTAGTATATTTGCTTAATAAAACACATGTCTGAAACGTTTGAAAAGTTCAACCAAATTCAGAGTGAATTTTAAGATCATTGTGACAAGAAGATATAATATCTATGATATGATCATGGAGGTGAATATCTGAGTTATGAGTTTGGCATACAACTTTAGACAATGTGAAAGTTGTTTCACAACTCACGCCTCCTAGAACACCATAGTGTGATGGTGCATCCGAATGTCATAGTCGTGTTATATTGGATATGGTGCGTACTATGATGTCTCTTATTGTTTTGCCACTATCATTTTGGGGTTATGCATTAGAGACAACTACATTCACTTTAAATAGGGCACCATCTAAATCCATTGAGATGACACCATATGAATTATGGTTTGATAGAAACCTAAGCTGTCATTTCTTAATGTTTGGGGCTGCGACGCTTATGTGAAAAAGGTTTTCACCTAATGAGCTCGAACCCAAAGCGGACAAATGCATCTTCATGGAATACCCTAAGAACAGTTGGGTATACCTTCTATCTCAGATCCGAGTGCAAAGTGTTTGTTGCTATAAACGGGTCCTTTCTCGAGAAAGAGTTTTTCTCGAAAGAATTGAGTGGGAGGAAGATAGAACTTGATGAGGTTGTTGAACCTTTGTTTCAACCAGAGAGTAGTGCAGCGCATAAAGTTGTTTCTATGGAGCCTATGTTAGTTGAAGAGGAAGTTAATGATGATGATCATGAAGTTTCTGATCAAGTTACTATCGAACCTCGTAGGTCGACAAGGACACATACTGCTCCTGAGTGGTATGGCAACCCTGTCTTAGAGGTCATGTTGTTGGACAACGATGAGACTACGAGCTATGGAGAAGCGATGATGGGCTTGGATTCCGACAAATGGCTAGGAGCCATGAAATCCAAGAAAGGATCCATGTATGAAAACCAAGTATGAAATTTGGTAGACTTGCCCGTTGAACGATAGGTCGTTGAGTACAAATGGACTTTTAAGATGAAGACAAACGCTGATGGTGAATGTCACTATTTGTAAAGCTCGACTTGTCGCAAAGAAGTTTCCACAAAGTTCAAGGAGTTGACTACAATGAGACCTTCTCACCCGTAGTGATGCTAAAACTCTGTTGGAATTATGTTAGCAGTTACTGCGTTTTTCAATTATGAAATCTGGCAGATGGATGTCAAAACATCATTTCCTTCCTTGAGGAAAGGTTGTATGAGATACAACCAGAAGGTTTTGTCAATCCTAAGGATGCTAAAAGGTGTGCAAGCTCCAGTGATCCTTCTATGGACTGGAGCAAGCATCTTGGAGTTGGTATATATGCTTTGATGAGGTGATCAAAGTTTTTGAGTCTATACAAAGTTTATGAGAAACTTGTATTTACAATAAAGTGAGTGGGAGCACTATAGAATTTTTGATAAGCATATGTGGTTGACATATTATTGATCGAAAATGATGTAGAATGTCTGAAAGCATAAATGGTTGTTTGAAAATAGTTTTTCAAAGGAAGACCTGGATAAAGCTACCTAATTGTTGAGCATCAAGATCTATAGAGATAGATCAAGATGCTTGATGAGACTTTCAATGAGTACATACATTGACAAGATTTTGAAAGTGTTCAAAATGGACCTGTCAGAGAAAGAGTTCTTGCCTGATTTGTAAGGTGTGAAGTTGAGTAAGCTCGACCACGACATAAGAAAGAGAAAGGACGAAGTTCGTCCCCTATGCTTTAGCCATAGGCTCTATATAGTATGCCATGCTGTGTACCGCACCTGTGTGTGCCTTGCCATGAGTCCGTCAAGGGGTACAAGAGTGACCCAGGAGTGGATCACTGGACAGTGGTCAAGATTATCCTTAGTAACTAAAAGACTAAGGAAATGTTTCTCAATTATGGAGGTGATAATGAGTTCATCGTAAAGAGTTACGTCGATGCAAGATTTAACACCAATTTGGATGACTCTTAGTAGCAATTCAGATACGTATAGTGGAGCAGCCATTTGGAATAGCTCCAAGTGGAGTGTGGTAGCAGTGTCTACAGTATGACATAGAGATTTGCAAAGTACATATGGATCTGAATGTCGCAGACCCGTTGATGAAAGCACATTTGCTCCCTTGGTGGTTTTGGTAATTAATAACAACATATAAATCATTGAACTAATGTTTCCACCAAGTATATTTCAGGAAATGTTCAATGATGGGAATTGGCAAAAGGAGATTGTGGATAAACCCCAAGATGCAGAGAAATAGGTTGGCCAAGCTTCAAGCAAGAGGACTCTACATTTTATAATTGTGAGAAATCACTTTGAGTCCATAGGAAAGACAATACTATTAAAAGGGGGTAAGGTTTTGTTGGTGAACAATATGCTAAAACGTGAACAAGTGATAGTCGCCAAAACCATCCACAAACTCTACCACCAAAGTCTGTTCTATACCTACTACTCAAAATCGGTGCAACCAACTTTTCCACTTCAGTGCCATCGATTCAAGAACCTAGACAAACTCTGCCAAACCCTAGCCACTTCGGTGCAACCAATTCCATACCGGTGCCACCGAGTTTAGGTATACTAGTGTTACGCAAATTCACATTTTCGGTCCCACCGAGAATGTTGGATCGGCATCATCGAGATTGGAAATCTGGCCGTTGGTCACCTTATCGGTGCAACCGAGTTTCCTATATCGGTCCCTCCAAGATTTGAAAGTTGTCACCTTTTGGTCACTTCGGTACCACCGAGATTAACACAGCAGTGTCACCGAGTTGGTCATTTTGTGGGTAACGGTTGGATCTTTGGGGATTCCTATATATACCCCTTCACCACCACTTACTCGAGAGAGAAGCACTCAGGACTATTCCATACCTATCCTATCAGATTTTCTGAGAGAGAACCACCTACCCTTGTGTTGAGGTCAAGATCTTCCACTCCAATCATATGGATCTTGATTTCTAGCCTCCCCAAGTAGCTTTCCACCAATCCCATCTCTTCCGACATGCCAAATCTATGAGTGATTGGGTGCTAAGGAGTCTATCATCTTGAAGCACAAGAGCAAGGAGTTCATCATCATTATCGATCCTATTACCTTTTGGAGGGTGGTGACTCCTAGATTGGTTAGGTGTCGCTTGGGAGCCTCCTACTTCATGTTGTGGAGTGAACCAAGAAGTTTGTAAGGGCAAGGATATCACCTACTTCATGAAGATCTACCCGTAGTGAGGCTAGTCCTTCGTGGATGGAAGCCGTTATGGAATAGTCAAGGTTGCTACTTCGTGGACCCTTTTGTGTGGAGCCCTCTGTGGAATCTCGCGACCGTTACCTTCCATGGGTTGAAGACTCTATAAACATGGATGTACGATAGCGCCACCTATCGGAACCACGGGAAAAATCATCAAGTCTACAACTGCGTTTGATCTTCCTACCCTATCCCTTCTATACATGCTTGTTGTTACTTTCCGCTGCTATATACTCTTAGACTTGCATGTGTAGGGTGTACTTGACTTGCCATGAAATGGTAAACTGTCAATCCTAAAACTTGGTATAGGCAAAACTTTTATTTGGTCAAGTAGTCTAATCACCCCCCTCTAGACTTACTTTCGATCCTACAAGTGGTATCAGAGCATTGGTCTCCATTGCTTAGGTCACAACCTAGGAGAAGTATGGCGTCTAGTGAGGGAAGTTATAACCATAGAGGTCCGT
Source organism: Hordeum marinum (assembly GCA_022496015.1). Taxonomy (NCBI): domain Eukaryota; kingdom Viridiplantae; phylum Streptophyta; class Magnoliopsida; order Poales; family Poaceae; genus Hordeum; species Hordeum marinum. The sequence continues at coordinate 155,012,566 of CM039673.1, read as the reverse complement.
ACTTTGATGGGACTAATTTTTCTAGTTGGAAGCACAAAATAAAAATGCATATTCTTGGTCATAACCCCGCCATTTGGGCTATTGTTCGTGTTGGCTTGCAAGGTGAATTCTTTGCTGATGGACGGGAACCGGACCGTGAAGCGAACGCGGATGAATTGAAGATGTTGCAATTCAATGCTCAAGCATGCGACATTCTCTTCAATTTCTTATTCCCCGAAGAATTCAACAAAATCAGCTGTCCTAAGAATGCAAAAGAGATTTGGGATACTTTGGTTGATATGCACGAAGGAACCGAGTCCGTGAGAGAATCCAAGTTAGATGTTCTTCAAGGTCAGCTTGACAAGTTCAAGATGAAGGATGGTGAAGGAGTCGCAGAGATGTACTCTAGGATAGATCTCATCACAAATGAGATTGCCAGCTTAGGAAGCGAAGAAATGACTGACAAATTCATCATCAAGAAGATACTTAGAGCTTTGGATGAGAGATATGACACCGTGTGCACATTAATCCAAATGATGCCAAACTACAAAGATCTCAAGCCTACGGAAGTCATTGGAAGGATTGTTGCTCATGAGATGACACTCAAAGATAAAGAAGAACAACATTGCAAGTCTAGCAGTGCTTACAAAGCCGCAAGTGATGCTCCCGCAACTTCAAGCAACAACCTTGTCACCAATGAAGAGATAAGCCTCATGGTCAAGAAATTCAACAAGTTCTACAAGAATAGAAACAAAGAAAGAAACTCCAACTCAAGATATGAAGAGAAGCGTTTGTCAAGTCGTGATTGCAATTGTTACAATTGTGGGAAGCCTAGATACTACTCAAATGAGTGCACGGCTCGCTACAAAAGAAGAGAAGAGTCACCTCGAAGACGAAGCTCAAGGAATGAGTCACCACAAAGAGAGACAAGGAGTAGAGATGACCGTTATGAACGAAGACATTCAAGGAGAAGTAGAGATTCGAAGAAGAAGGACAAGTACACCAAGAGCTAAACAAGAATAAAACATCAAGCTCATGTTGGTGAATGGGTTTCTTGCTCCGACTCCAACAACAACTTCGAGAGAAGTTATCACTCTGACTCTGCCATAGTCAAGATGATGGTGTTGCCGGAATTGCTCTAGTGACTACCAACTCCTATGATCTATTTGATTCACCAAATGAAGGGAGTGGAAGTTGCTTCATGGCTAAATTCCCTAAGGTATCACACCCCGAGTATCTTGGTTTTGATAGTGATGAAGACGATTTGCTTTGTGATGATGACTTGCTTTGTAATAAAACTAGGGATGTTGCTCAAAATGAACTTGATAATTCTCATGCTAGTCAAGATGAGTCATTTGATGATGATAAGATGAAAATAGAACAAAACTAAAGAACTAAACACTCTTAAGTTAGCTCATGAATCTACTCTCGAAGATCGTAGAGAGCTTGTGAGAACTCATGAGATGCTACGCTTCGAGAAGCTCAACCTGGAGCAAGAGCATGAGTTTCTCAAAGCTATCAATGACGATATCCAAAAGAAGACTTCATCTTATCTAGCCAAATGACTACTCTTGTCTACCTTCATGCCTCAAGTTAAAACTAAGCAATCTAGTAACAAAGGCAAGAAAGATTCTTCATCTAGTAGCAACAATAAAAATGCTAAACCCAATGATGTTGCTTCTAGTAGTTCTATTGATTCCACTAATGATGATTCTCTTAGACAAGTTACACTTGAGAAATAAAATGCTTTATTTAAAGGAATTATAGAAAAGGATATCTACAAGAGTCTTGCCGGATGTAAGCAATTTGAGGAAATTCTACGCAAGCACGGAGGATACCGAAAGAATCGTGGTGTTGGCTACTTCAACGCTAATGGAGTTGAGTGGGAAGAAGGTCAATATCCCAAGCCCAAGTTTGTTCCTCAAAAGGAAAAGTATGAAAATACTCTTCCCAAGGGGACAAACACTCAAGATGACCTTCCACCACAAGACCACAAGCTCAAGGGCAAGAACAAGCTTCAAGAGGACATTGACTCATATGAAGATGAACCCCTAGCTTTGGTGGAGTGGGTTACCAAGGCTACTCCAAGCTCAACTACTACAAAGGACACTTCAACACCAATGATCCCCATCAACTTGATGTGGGTTCCCGAGAAGAAGAACTAGTAGGTTCTTGAGGGGTGACTCCGCCAATGAAATTCACTCACATTCATTATTGGCAAGAACTTTTTGCACTCAACACCAACTCTACGCAATAGTTAAAGGAGTCACACATTCCGTCAAAGGTAAGCAAGGGACAAGGTAATCATCAAATCAATGGACATCATAACATATCCATAGATATCCTTGTATTTGTCTCTTGTATGTTGGGACTAACCCATGTAGGTGAGAAGAGTAAGGAAACAACAAGGATGCTCCCAACTCTTGGTGCTCTTCATCAACATTGAGCATCCACAACTACCTCACCAACATCAAGTCTTCATCGACAAAACCCAAGGTTAGTTTATCCCTCTTATGGGGGGATGTCACATTAAGGAGGAGCTTTACTCTAAGACTTGAGTCAAAGCATCTGTTAGTGTGTGACAATATTAAATGTTTTATGTAAAAGTGGTAACCCCACTTGTGCTTAAGCGATGAGTATGACCTATGATCAAATACTCTTACTTGGCTCCTAAGTGAAATACTCATATACAGATGACCTCGTCATCGCCCAAGTGCTTGTTAGATGCTAGAGTGTTTGTGCATGTTTGTCATGATTTCTTTTGACATCTTATTGTGTGAGCGTGTTGGTCTACATTTATTTTCTCATTCAAGGACATCCAATTGTTGGTATTTGGCTTTTGATTTATCTTTTGCCAATTGGATGGACAATAATGCCTAGGACCACTCTTTAGCTATCTATGCTTTCTCACCTCATATTCTATTCATGTTGCATCACAAAATTTGAACAGGTACTTTTCGATCCCTCTGTGTGTGGAGCACTCGGAGTTCCGTATCGACAATGACTAACCATTAAAACCTCCCATGTGCAACTCGGTGGAACCAATCCCAAAAAACTCAGTCTCACCGATTGCCTAGGGTTGATCTGGTTTTCAATCTTGGTAACACCAATTTCATATTCTTGGTTACACTAAGTTTTCCTGTCAGCTGATAGTTGTGGAACTCAGTGACACCAAAAAAATAAAATCGGTATCACCAACAGTGAAGGGTATATATGCTGTGGACCCCGACGCTTTGAAATTTAATCTTCAACGTCGCGCCTCAGAACCCTAAGCTGCTGCCTCGAAGACCCCTGGTCATCACCCTTGCTCTCCCGCGCTCCTCCACCGCTGGGAGTCGTCGCCGTCGACGTAATCTACACCAACGTCACCGCCGTAGAGGATCCGCGCCAAGCTAGGGTACGGATTCGATCTCTAGTGCGCTCCCCATCTGATTCTTGCGCAATAGATTCTAGATTGTCATCTTTGAACCCTTTGCTTAGATATTCATCCACTCAAAACTACAAAATCTCGAGTTAGATGGATTTCCTTGGGTTTTGTCGTCCGCCTGATATATCTCGGTGAACCAAAACGGAAATATCGGTCTCACTGATATGCTTTTCTGTGAGGGCGATAACTAACTCGATGGAACCGAGTAGCTCTTTTCGGTCCTACCGAAAAGGCTGCCAAGTTTCTGTTAACGAGTTGGTCAGTCTCGGTCTCACCGAAAAATTCTTTCCGGCTGCACCGATATGTATGTGACAGATTGCAAAACTTTTGAAAACTGATTTCTCAAATTTCAAAAACCAGACTCATTTTGTGATTACTCATCTACTTTTTCTCTTCTTCACTCTATTCACAGGGTCAGTATGTCAGGCTCATAGGATAGTTAGAATGTGCCAGAGCAGGGAGTTGACATGAGTTCTGGAACAAGCCCAGAAGCCAGTTCTTTCTCAGACCTAGGCACCCCCAGCTCTCATGGGTTGCCCAAGGCTGCCACCAAAACTAGGAAGAGGTTGAACCCAGATGAAGAAGATTCATACTTCGTTCCAGAGGATATTCTTGCTAAGAAGCAAGAGAAGGCTGCCAAGAAAGCTGCAACTGAAGCTACTTCCTCTCGAAGAGTTTTCAGCAAAATATATGCTCCTGCTTCTACCTTCAAGGCTCATGAGACTGCCAGAGAAACAATATCTATTTAGGTCCCTAAGAAGGCAGGAGAGAAGAAGTCAAAGAGGATCATTCATGTGACTGGCAGACCCACTTCTATGTATGAAGATCCAGAGGAAGCTGCTGCTGCTGCTGCTGAGGAGGATGAGCCAGTTACAAAGGCTCCTCCCAAGAAGAAGGCAAAGAAGCTTATGTCAGATGCTATCCTAAAACCAGCACATGAAGAAGAGGAAGGATTCTGGATTGAGGGCATGGAGAGCAATAGATCATTATGCCCAGAGGAGGAAAACAGCTGTGGACTACAGGTTCTATACCAAGGAGCAACAGGACTTCTATGAGATTGTGCTCTTTGACAAGAGTCTAGCTGTCAGTGATATGCGCTATGTTGATTGGAGGTTCATCAAGGAGAACAAGGACTAATTTCCAATTGTCCAGGACAACTTTCACTACATAGGTCTTGATGAGTTCGTTGGCAGAGAATTCACAATGTGGAACAATGAGATGATCATGCAGTTCTACTCCACTGCACACTTCTACGGAGATGGTAGAATTGTGTGGATGACTGAAGGTGCGAGATATGAATCAACTTTTGAGGAATGGGATGAAATCTTAGGAGTTCCAGAAGCACAGGATGGTGACTTGGATGTTTACTCAGAATCCAAGGCTAGTCACAATGCTATGGCTAAGATGTATAAGGAGATCCCAGCTGCAAATGTGAAGTATCACAGGCCAGGATCCATCTATTTTCTCTAGGCTGGCCTCCGCACGATGAACACCATACTGAGGCGTACCCTGATGCCCAAGTTAGGAGATGACAAGATGATCCGAGGCCACTCCATCAACATGTTGATCCACCTTGACAGTCACTCCAGGATCAGAGTCATGGATCTGATTGTTGAGACAATCAAGAGGGTTGCTACTGACCAGAAGCGCTCATGTTGTTATGCACCCTACATTCAGATGCTCATCAACTCAAGACTGAAGAAGCACATATTTGCCCTAGATAACCCACATTTGCCCCTACAACCAGATCTTGAAGACAATGTTGTGGTGATGGATGCTGATCATCCCACTTCTGCTGCAGCTCAGGAAGCAGCAGAGGCAGTTAGAGCCTCTAGTGCTTAGGTCCCCAGATCCAGGAACGAGCAAATGGATTTGCTGATATCATCTGTTCAGGGCATGCAGAAGGACATTAAGGGGATTCTGGACAACCACAACAGTCTTGTCAGGATATTCGAGACTAGAATCAAGACCCTTAGTGATAAGGTGGACGGGCTGACTAAGACAGTCACAGAGCTTCAGCATGAAGTTGACTTCGTGCACATCCCTCGGGTCTCTTCTACTTCAGATGAGGACGATGATGATATTGATGAGGATGAGTCACCTCTAGGGCTAGGCACTTAGTTGACCAATCAGACCAGATCAGCCACTGTGCCAACTCCATCAGCTCCATTAGCTCCACCAACTTCAGCTCCATCAGTGACCACTCCAGCTCCATCCACGACATCTGCAGAGATCTTCGCCGGTGCTGTCACCTTGACTCCTTCATCAACAACTGGAGGAGATATGCCCAAGAATGCTTAGATATATGCCTTTGAACTTTTTGGTAACTTGTTGCCAAAGGGGGAGAAGTGTATATAGATCTTTAGGCTTCGAGCGAGAGAGTGATTTGGTTTTTATTGCTCTTCAAAACATTTGGTTCTTTTGGTTTACTTTTGTGATCATGTGTGTTATGCTACTATGTTATGTGTGGTGCAACTATTTCCTATCATGCTCATGAGATGATATTCACCCTTGCTTGTGTGTGTTGTGCCATGTTATTCATTCTAAATTATTCTCGCACACCACCAAGTTGTATGTGACATGGAAGAAGTACCCCATATACCTAATCGATTGTGCATTTGCATTCAAACGCAAATTCAACTTAATGCACAAATTGAGGGGGAGCTCTTGCTTATCACATACCTCTCAAAGCGATGATTATATTCATTGATTTATCATATGTCAAAGCTTTGATCTATATGTTGCCATCAATTACCAAAAAGGGGGAGATTGAAAGCACATTTGCTCCCTTGGTGGTTTTGGTAATTAATAACAATATATAAATCATTGAACTAATGTTTCCACCAAGTATATTTGTTAGGACCCTGATCCTAAGCCATAAGAATCCAGCCTGTAACACATCACATCACTTTGCGGTCTCACGCACGGTTATCTCCACGGCTGCCACCTTACCTGGGCCGACACCGTTTGCGTCTTTTGACTCACGTATGTGAATGTGTCGCTAGCATTCAAATGTCAAAGAACCCGGGCAGACATGACTAGTCTTAGAACCCAAGTGGCACATCCGTACAGGGACAGACATATGTAACCCAGCAATGCAGGTGTCGATCTCTAGCGTGTGTAGACGAGTCATAGCAAGCTACAAGGACTCCATTACGCCGTGGGACATAAATGTCATCACTGCACATAGACGAGTCGTAGAAGGCTACAGGGACTCCATTACACTATGAGACATTTCACAGTATGAAAGAAGGATACATGCCGGTCAATCAATGTGTCCGGATCAGTAGCAAGCTACCAAGGCTCGGTGGAAGCACAAAGAGGCATTTCCCCGTAAAGAGTACTACTAAAGGCACACAAGTAGGTGTTGGATCCCATACATATCGTTACACGTCACATGTACACACGACATGCCCGATATGCATAGATACAACTATGGCATCACAACATAACCATACAACATTACAACATTTACTTAGAAGGCTCGGAGGAGTCAATACAATAAGATGTTACAAACAGGGGTCACAAGACCCAACACTCAGAGCATTCAATCAAACAAGCGGAAGTTAAACATGTCTGGGTACAAACATCTACAAAAGTGGCTAGAGGAGCCCGAAAAGATACAACCACCATACCAAAGGAACCAGACCACTGTTTGGGATTTCCAAGCTAATCCGGTCAACATCGAACTTCACGTCGAAAATACCACTAATGAGAGTGACGTCTCCTCTGCAAAAAACATAAATTAAGCAAACGTGAGTACAAGGGTACTCAGCAAGACTTACATCAGAACTAACTACACATGCATCAGTATCAATGAAGGGGGCTGTGGAGTTTATTGCAGCAAGCCAGCTTTGACTCTTAGCTAACCTAAACTACGACCACAAGTAGTATCTTTGAGGTGGAATAGCGCACACGATTCCACATATTCTCCAATCAATACACCACTATGGATCCACTTCCGTCTCCTTACGAGAAGGCCATCCATAGCACTCATGCTTGTCTTGCGTATTTTAGAGTATCCACTTCAAGTTGTCTATGAACCACATAAGTTCTCCAAGTAGTCCATATCTGAGGACGCGGCTATTAGAATAGTTTATTTAACCCTGCAAGGGTATAATTCTGCACACGTGCTCCCACCACTTATCGCCATGTGCACGGAAAAGGAACGTCGGCAACCTTCAAGCGGAAGCCCAGCGAGGGAGTCGGCCACGCCAGTCAATCACACAAGACCCTAGTCTAGGTTTATCACCTATTTGAGACTGAACCCGCACGAAAGTCCAGCCGAAGTTTCCGCTATGGCCTCAAACGATGTGCACAGGGTTCCCAAGCCCACTGTTTGGGTGCCACTTGGTACACCGTGCCATTGTGTCTATGCCGCATCACAGTCCACCCCATCGGGCAACACTATGCATGGCCGCCAACACTTTTCCTACAAACACCAGAAACTAGTTGCAACTCCTGGACTGAGATCTAGTCAATTAATAAGTCGAGCGGGGTCATATTTCAGGGCCCAATATGTGGTAGTAACTCTCTTGGATCACAAACATAGAACTCAGTTCTTAAGGACGGTCCCAAGGAGACAATCTGTAGCGACCCGACTCAAAACGTGTCAAGCCTCTGTGTTTTCTGTGCCATCCCTGGATCAGTATGCTGGCACACACAGTAAATCAATGTATATATCAAAGTGCAATCACATGTAATTAACGTAAAACTGATATATACCTTAAAATCTCAGCGGAAACAGTCAACGGGAGTGGAGTCCCAATAACACCAACGGCAGGTTGAGTGTAGACCGTAACCCTGAATCGTACTCTTACCCGTCGTAGAGATTATCTACAACATAAGACGTTGCAGCCGTGTAGGTCAGCATTTTGAATATGCCGGCAAGTCACAAAAGAGGGGGTGTAAAGTAATCATCTATTCTACATGCATATATGGCAAGTGGGGTAGTAGGTTTTGCATAAAGCCAAAATTTTCCTACAACAAGAGAGGGCAAAAGCATAATTACTACAAAAGTTGGTTGATTAATGAGATGGTTCCACCAACCAATTCTCATACCCAAGTTGACATTAATACCCACATCAATGTAATTAATTGTGTTGAGAGTTCCAGATAGTTTCAGTTCCTTTGGCTCAAGTTGTCCATAATCGTGGACACGGCTAATCGATTAGGTTTTAGTACTCTGCAGAGTTTTGCACATGTTCCCCACAAGATTTGGTTGCCTCCGTTTGATTTCTCGCACTTCAGGGTGTTTGAGAAACGGATGACCAAAACATGGTCTTCCAAAGGGTTTCCCTGCGACTCTATCGGTGCCCATCCTTTCCTACCGTTCTTCTACATCTCATAGCACCGCCTGTCCAGGGTCACCACGATATCCAACCAAGCCAGAGCCCATAATGACTTGTGGCTGTGCAGGTAAGCCTTGGGTCTTGAAGCATCCATCCATCTCTTTGTGCCTGGGTGGACCTTTCCGCGTGAATACTGGCACTTCCCCAGCAACACCTAGGCTAACCACTGGTTTCTCTAGGGCGCCGTTCAACCATCATCCACCCAGAGGTATGCTGAAAAACTCGGAGTCTTGAAATCTTGATCATAATGCAGGTCTTGAAAATTATTAACTCACAACTCTCATGAATCACACAACCAACCCCGTCTACTAATAGCATAGGAAAATTTAAATCAACGTTTCCCGGGGCGAATGTGTCAAAGGGTTGAGGGGTACCTACCACATGATACTACATCAAGTAACCAAGTTTCCAATTTACCTACTTTGCATGCAATTGGGGAGATGGAAGAACTAATGCAATAAAACATAGGTATACATGGTCAAAGTGAATTGCCTGTACTGTTGCTGAAGAAATAATATCGCTCTCAGAGATAACTAATAGACTATTCGTCACTCTCCGATGAAAATCTGTATAATCAAACATTGCATTCTTATAAGCAATGATACTAGCAGTCAATTATAAAAATCAAAAGGCAACACAAAACCAAAAGCAACATGGTGGTGATGAAGGAAATACTTAAGACAAAACTCAAATGACAAAACTTCATCAACACAACCAAAGTTGGTTTTCTCTACAAGTACATCCTAATTTCAAAAGTAAAAACTCAAAACAAAGTAAAATATAACAAAAAGTATTTTAGTAAATATTTTACTTAGCAACAAGAATTACTTTTGAAGAACAACTAATAATTTAGAAAACAATAATCTAGCAACATAAGTTTTTAACTACTAGAACATATCAGCAAGAAAAACACTAAGTTAATAATAGAAGAACAATTTTTTAAAGCAAATAATTAACAGAAAGTATTTTCTCATAAATTTTTATTTTGCAAAAAGATCTAATTGAAAAGCTTTTATAAAGATTCTTATTTTGATATAAAACAAGGTCATCCTTGGCTTAAACCACAAACAATCTCAACTATAATAAAATTGTTTGTGGTCTAAAGTTAGACTAACAGCAAATCACACTTATAAAACAATTTGTGGAAACTATTTTCAAATACAAGATCAACATAGCAATGAAAATCCAATTGCAAGTTATAGTTGAACTAGAATGGATTTTCATGCAACCAACTAATAAAATATTATTTGTTTTGAAGGGATACTATTATCTAACAGAAAACTTTATAAAAGTTTATCACTATTATAAAAGAAAATAATTTAAAATAATTTAAAACAAAAAGGAATATAAATAGACCTAATAGAACTAAACAGAATATGTTTTGCTTGAAAAGACTACTATAAAATATTCTAAAATTTACAAACTCTTCCTACTGATAACTAAGGTCACTAGTGACAAGTAACAAAAAGAATCAACTCTATATATATTTTTAAACTCAAGATATTCAGAAAACAAGTTTTGAATCAAATATGTTTGAATCCAATTTTAAATTATTCAAATATAGTCAAACTTGATATCAACAGAAACTGCATACAATTTGTGACACAATGCAAAAAGACTCAAATTAAAACACTTAAAAACATAAAATATATAACAATAACAAAAACATAACCTATTCTGTTTTCTACAACAAAAACAGAAAAAGAAAAAAATTATGTAACGGACAGGGGGTGACGTGGCCGGTTCTGATAGGCTACGGAGGGAGCGTGTTCTAATGATTCGAGCGGACGACCGACACTTAATGGAAAACTTTTCGGCTAAAATTAACTAAAAGAAAACCAGTCGATTCATTTTAAATAAACCGAAAGGGTATGTGGGTTCTAATCATGGTCGTTCAAATGAGATCGGACGGAGGGGGAAGCTCACCGCGGCGGGAGGTCAACTCCGGCGAGGTTCCAGCAAGGCCGAAGCGGTGAGGTCGACGGGGAGGCGTCTCCGGTGGTCCTCCAGCGATGGAGAGGGCTCCAGGCGATGCGGACGAGGACGGCGAGTCGGGTGGTGGTCCTGGCGTCGTCGCGGTTGGTCGGGGGCGTCGGCGACGAGCTCCGAGGCGGCAACGACGTTTGGGTGTCAATGAGGACAGTGCACCAGTGCGTGTGGGGCTCGGGCAAGGGCACAGGGAGGTGCGCAAGGCCATGGGGAGGTGGATGGTGGGCTCGGAAAGGCTCGGGGAGGTCGAGGTGGAGCGACACGATGGAAATGGCATGGCGGCGGCGCTCGGGCTCCGACGAGCTAATACGGTAGCGAGAGGCTTTAGGCAGAGGGGGAAAGTGAGGGAATGAGTAGAGGAGAGGACCGGGGCTTTTATAGGGCCTCGGGGTGGTCGGGGAATGGAAGGGGAGGCGGATCCGGCGCGGTGATCTTGCCGGCGTGGTTTGGGGAGTGAGAGGAGGGAGGTGACCGCGAGGTTTGGGGATCGGTCGGTGGGGTCACACGGTCAAAGAGAGAGAGAGAGAGAGAGAGATCAGCGTGGCGGTGACCGTTGCGGAGGAATTTTGGGAGAGAGATTAGAGGCAGGTGGGCCGTGGGCTTTAATACACGCGTTAACTATTTTCTTTATTAAATACAAGAGCATTAAAAACAGCATTAAGACGTTCATAATGAGTAGAAAAAATAAAGTTTTATGTACCAAAGTGATCAGGGAAATAAATTCCATTTAATGAACATTTTTCCACGGCCAAAATAAATACTTCAGAAAAATTTATTTTCAGAAAATGCCTAAATGGCTTTATTTATTTTTTCAAATATTTTTTCAAATAACCCCTTGGGTTTTATGATTCAAAAACTTCACAAAATTACCCCTTGTTTGGAGTGTCATATTACTCCTCTCAAAAACTTTGTCAAGGGGTTTGAATGCTTACAAATTCAAATAGGGAATTCAAATATGAAAGTGAAACTCCATATGAGAAATTTTCAAATAGTTTTCAAATTCCCTTTGTAAATCTTTTCATGTTGAAGATGTCATGTCATCTTCTCTCACTGATTTGAAATGTAGGAATTTGAATTCAAACACAAAGGGGAAAGTCATTTTATTCCATCTCATCCAAAAGTTTTCAAAAGTTTCAAATTTCACTCAATTTCAATCACTCAAGCAAACAAACAACCATTCTAGTATTTATTATAACATTACAAAATTTGGGATGTTACAAACCTACCACACATAAAAGGAATCTTGTCCTCGAGATTCGAAGAGGCTAGAAAGAAAAGGTTAGGGTTTGGGGTCTTCTAGCAAATCCATTGTCCTGGAAGGTGGGGGGGGTCTACCATACTTAAAATGAGAGTGACTGGTCCCTCAAAATCATGGCATTCCTCTGGGTGCATCTGTCTCTTCACATACTTTACAGTAACTTCCTTGGTGATGCTCTTCCGTTTAAATCAAAAAATCTTGTGTTCTCATAACGAGAATGTATTTCCTCCGATACTGGGTCTTCTTAACTGATGAGTCTCGCGTTCATTCTAACTTATCGAAGATCTCGTGATGGTCTACCATTTGTGGTTATCCTCCAATGAATTGGGTCTTGGCTTCATTCCTCACTGTAAAATTCCTACGTATGGCAACAACTGCCATGTACCAGGATTTTACATCATACCATTCTAAGGCTTAAACAAAAGCTTCAAAGAACGTCGTCTCTTTACTATGGGTAAGTCACTCAGATTTACCAATTCGAATAGTAAGAGAATGATAAGAGTAAGTCGTCATGGTGGCCAAGCCATGTCGCACTGAAATCATTACCTTGTATAAGGTTTGGTGAATATCGTATTCTAACACTTGGGCTTCCTCACAAGCATTGCAAAAATTTCTCTTGTCAACGAACGAGGTTTGAATAAATCCTTTGATTCTGCAAGCTAAGCAAAAACATCTATCATTTCTTCACAACTCTCAGGTTATCATATACTCCTAAGAAAACGTTTGCTCATGAGGCGTAGCTTCTTCCGAGTTTCTTCCTTCACCAAGGTGGGGCTTGATCCATATCAATCCTGGGGTTAGTGACTTGTGGGTTCACTTGAATACAACTTCATCTCACTCTTGGGTTTACTATCGATCCATATTCCAACATTGTCTTCTGTTCACTCCATCATACCCTCGAGGTAACAATTCACAGACTTGTTCTTGTCTAGATTCCACTCCGCGGAATTCATTTTCCTTTCCATTGGTCTGTTTAACCTTGGGTATGGTTTCATCACAATCATTCCTTTTCTCAATATTCCAACTTCAAAATCACTTTGTCACAAAGGTTATCATCCAGATAGTTTGAGGTGGTTCCACATTCTCTTCACCTGTATTCAGTTATCCAAACTCCTTAATATGAATGGTATTTTCTTCATTCTTTTGTCCCTGTGGTTGCTACCACACTTAAAATGAAATGCATGCATGCCTTCATAGACCATATTTTCTCATATCCTCAAAAGTTGGTTAGAGATCTTTGTTCTTAGAGTGGCCACTCATATAATTCAACATAGGAGAATCATAACACCATAAATTCCATTGATCTCATGAATTTATTACAAACTCTGAGACTTCCATTACATAATTTCAAAATGATAAGAGTGCTACCTATTACATTTATTACTTCCAAAAATTCAGAACTCAAACTACTCATATTTAGACTTCTTCTCCGGGCAGGTATAGGAGTAATGTCATGTATTCTTGCACCGGAAACACCGGATCTGACTCAGATCCTTCTTTGCAGAAATTGGGTTGTTCTGAGAACGGCTTCGGTTTCTCTTCCTGGGCTTCTTTGTTCCGATCAAACTTTCAATTTCCTGTGGATCAAACTCCACTTCTTCTATCGGGAAGTTTCCTAGATACTCTTTTCTTTCCTTCGTACAGTCCTGTGAGAAATGTCCTTCTTCTCCACATGAATAGCAGGCATTGGAGTAAAATTTGGTTAGGCCTTCTCCATTAGGGTCTTCAACATCTTCCTTCATCACAAGTTCTGCTAAATTTTCTCTGAAGGTTTCCTTCATGGCTTCCTTCTGCTTCTTGATGACTTCTTGTACCTTGGGGTACATTTGGCATTGAGCCGGGTAATGCGTAGTTCCTTCGAACAAGAAACATGTCTCCTGCCCAGTTGGGCATTCCTCAGCTCGGTGATTTTCTTCACAATGAGGCCATCCTTCCTTGTGTTCTTCCTGGGTGTGTCCTATCTCTCCACATATCCTGCATGCACAAATCTTCTTCACATCTCTACCACGGGGCTTCTAGGTGTTGGTAACAACATGAGATCCTTGCAGAGTTATCTTGAATTCTTCCCAGGTGTTTGATGCTTGCCTATCATGGATATCTTCATGCATCTTCCACCAATTTGCAGCACCATATGCAAAGTACCAAAAAGCATACTAGACCATCTCTTTTCTTGCAACATGGTTACTCCTTAGCTGATCCTCCATGTTCTGAATCCATTCTTCTGTCTCTAACCGAGTCATCGATCCAGAATACACAAGTCCAGCTTCACTCATCATCTATTGGGTTCAAGGTTTTGGAGATGAGATGGGTAAGAGTGAGAAAGGAGGGGATACACACAATAATCACAATGGTTTTGAAAATAGATTTTCGTTGTGGCTGTCGAAAATTTACACACAAATGACAGCTCACAAGTCATCGTATCTAACGTAAGTATACCATAGGGGTTTGGTCTTCTAGGGCATAATATCTTGGAAATTCTTCATGGTCATCAATTTCTTCGGGTCTTCATAGTCTTCAACTCGTGTAGCTTCAACTCTTGTAATGCATGGTGAAGTCTTCTTTACTTTGAAGTGACCATCAGTTGTTTCGATATCTTGTCCTTCTCGAAGTGGTCTCAGTTGATCCTTAGTGTGGTCAAGGGGAAAGGGTATTTCTAACAATTTGAGATAAGAGAGATCATTTGATAAAGCTCAAATAAGATGAGAAGTAAAGGGTCTATTGAAAGCAATGTTTTTCGAGAAATCGTTTCCTAAGGGCTTTCCAGTTTCTAGGGTTACGTCCTACAGTCAACATGTGCTCTGATACCATTTCTGTAGCGACCCGACTCAAAACGAGTCAAGCCTCTGTGTTTTCTGTGCCATCCCTAGATCAGTATGCTAGCACACAAAGTACATCAATGTATATATCAGAGTGCAATCACATGTAATTAACATAAAACTGATATATACCTTAAAATCTCAGCGGAAACAGTCAACGGGAGTGGAGTCCCAATAACACCAACGGCAGGTTGAGTGTAGACCGTAACCCTGAATCGTACTCTTACCCGTCGTAGAGATTATCTGCAACATAAGACGTTGCAGCCGTGTAGGTCAGCATTTTGAATATGCCAGCAAGTCACACAAGAGGGGGTGTAAAGTAATCATCTATTCTACATGCATATATGGCAAGTGGGGTAGTAGGTTTTGCATAAAGCCAGATTTTTCCTACAACAAGAGAGCACAAAAGCATAATTACTACAAATGTTGGTTGATTAATGAGATGGTTCCACCAACCAATTCTCATACCCAAGTTGACATTAATACCCACATCAATGTAATTAATTGTGTTGAGAGTTCTAGATAGTTTCAGTTCCTTTGGCTCAAGTTGTCCATAACCCTGGACACGGCTAATCGATTAGGTTTTAGTACTCTGCAGAGTTTTGCACACGTTCCCCACAAGATTTGGTCGCCTCTGTTTGATTTCTCGCACTTCAGGGTGTTTGAGAAACGGATGACCAAAACAAGGTCTTCCAAAGGGTTTCCCTGCGACTCTATCGGTGCCCATCCTTTCCTACCGTTCTTCTACATCTCGTAGCACCGCCTGTCCAGGGTCACCATGATATCCAACCAAACCAGAGCCCATAATGACTTGTGGCTGTGCAGGTAAGCCTTGGGTCTTGAAGCATCCATCCATCTCTTTGTGGCTGGGTGGACCTTTCCGCGTGAACACTGGCACTTCCCCAGCAACACCTAGGCTAACCACTGGTTTCTCCAGGGCGCCGTTCAACCATCATCCACCCAGAGGTATGTTGAAAAACTTGGAGTCTTAAAATCTTGATCATAATGCAGGTCTTGAAAATTATTAACTCACAACTCTCATGAATCACACAACCAACCCCGTCTACTAATAGCATAGCAAAATTTAAATCAATGTTTCCTGGGGCCAATGTGTCAAAGGGTTGAGGGGTACCTACCACATGATACTACATCAAGTAACCAAGTTTCCAATTTACCTACTTTCCATGCAATTGGGGAGATGGAAGAACTAATGCAGTAAAACATAGGTATACATGGTCAAAGTGACTTGCCTGTACTATTGATGAAGAAATAATATCGCTCTCAGAGATAACTGATAGACTATTCGTCACTTTCCGATGAAAATCTATATAATCAAACATTGCATTCTTATAAGCAATCATACTAGGAGTCAATTATAACAATCAAAAGGCAACACAAAACCAAAAGCAACATGGTGGTGATGAAGGAAATACTTAAGACAAAACTCAAATGACAAAACTTCATCAACACAACCAAAGTTGGTTTTCTCTACAAGTACATCCTAATTTCAAAAGTAAAAACTCAAAACAAAGTAAAATATAATCAAAAGTATTTTAGTAAATATTTTACTTAGCAAAAAGAATTACTTTTGAAGAACAACTAATAATTTAGAAAACAATACTCTAGCAACATAAGTTTTTAACTACTAGAACATATCAGCAAGAAAAACACTAAGTTAATAATAGAAGAACAATTTTTTAAAGCAAATAATTAACAGAAAGTATTTTCTCATAAATTTTTATTTCGATATAAAACAAGGTCATCCTTGGCTTAAACCACAAACAATCTCAACTATAATACAAATTATTTCTGGTCTAAACTTATACTAACAGCAAATCACACTTATAAAACAATTTGTGGAAACTATTTTCAAATACAAGATCAACATAGCAATGAAAATCCAATTGCAAGTTATAGTTGAACTAGAATGGATTTTCATGCAACCAACTAATAAAATATTATTTGTTTTGAAGGGCTACTATTATCTAATAGAAAACTTTATAAAAGTTTATCACTATTATAAAAGAAAATAATTTAAAACAAAAAGGAATATAATTAGACCTAATAGAACTAATTTTTTTTGTTTTGCTTGAAAATACTACTATAAAATATTCTAAAAGTTTACAAACTCTTCCTACTGATAACTAAGGTCACTAGTGAGAAGTAGCAAAAAGAATCAACTCAAAATATATTTTTAAACTCAAGATATTCAGAAAACAAGTTTTGAATCAAATCAGTTTGAAACCAATTTTAAGGTATTCAAATATAGTCAAACTTGATGTCAACAGAAGCTACACAAAATTTGTGACACAATGCAAAAAGAATCAAATTAAAACACTTAAAACATAAAAGATATAACAATAACAAAAACAGAACCTATTCTGTTTTCTAAAACAAAAACAGAAAAAGAAAAATTTATCTAACGGACAGGGGGTGACGTGGCCGGTTCTGATAGGCTACGGAGGGAGCGTGTTCTAATGATTCGAGCGGACGACCAACACTTAACGGAAAACGTTTCGGCTAAAATTAACTAAAAGAAAACCGACCGGTTCATTTTAAATAAACCGAAAGGGTGTGGGGGTTCTAATCGTGGCCGTTCAAATGAGATCAGACGGAGGGGGAAGCTCACCGCGGCGGGAGGTCAACTCCGGCGAGGTTCCGGCAAGGACGAAGCGGAGAGGTCGACGGCTAGGCATCTCCGGTGGTCCTCCGGCGATGGCGAGGGCTCCAGGCAATGCGGACGAGGACGATGATTCGGGTGCTGGTCCTGGCGTCGTCGCGGTTGGTCGGGGGCGTCGGCGACGAGCTCTGAGGCGGCGACGACGTTTGGGTGTCAACAGGGACGATGCACCGGTGGGGAGGTGGGCACAGGGAGGTGCGCAAGGCCGTGGGGAGGTGGATGGTGGGCTCGGAAAGGCTCGAGGAGGTCGAGGTGGAGCGACACGATGGAAATGGCGCGGCGGCGGCGCTCGTGCTCCGACGAGCTAATACGGCAGCGAGAGGCTTCGGGCAGAGGGGGAAAGTGGGGGAATGAGTAGAGGAGAGGACCGGGGCTTTGATAGGGCCTCGGGTGGTCGGGGAATGGAAGGGGAGGCGGATCCGGCGCGGTGATCTCGCGCGTGGTTTGGGGAGTGAGAGGAGGGAGGTGACCGCGAGGTTTGGGGATCGGTCGGTGGGGTCACACGGTTAGAGAGAGATAGAGAGATCAGCGCGGCGGTGACCATTGCGGAGGAATTTCGGGACAGAGATTAGAGGCAGGTGGGCCGTGGGCTTTAATACACGCGTTAACTATTTTCTTTATTAAATACCAGAGCATTAAAACAGCATTAAGACATTCATAAAGAGTCGAATTTTTTTTTATATACCATAATTTATTTTTGCAAATATTTTTTCAAATAACCCCTTGGGTTTTATGATTTAAGAACTTCACAAAATTACCCCTGGTTTGGAGTGTCATATTACTCCTCTCAAAAACTTTGTCAAGTGGTTTGAATGCTTACAAATTCAAATAGGGAATTCAAATATGAAAGTGAAACTCCATATGAGAAATTTTCAAATAGTTTTCAAATTCCCTTTGTAAATCTTTTCATGTTGAAGAAGTCATGTCATCTTCTCTCACTGATTCAAACACAAAGGGGAAAGTCATTTTATTCCCTCTCATCCAAAAGTTTTAAAAAGTTTCAAATTTCACTCAATTTCAATCACTCAAGCAAACAAACAATCATTCTAGTATTAATTATAACATTCCAAAATTTGGGATGTTACACAATCCGACATGTACTCTGACATGGCCTCTCATTGCTACCTTTACCAAATCATGTTCGCATACTTAGCTCTCACACAGTAGGACATGAACACTGGCATTCCGATTCATCGCCTAGATGGATCAAACCCAACACGACACGACTCTAAGCATAGCAGGCACAATAAGTAAGCAAGCATGGATGAGTAAGCACAACAAGGCTCAAGAAGTTGCTACTCATTCTAAGTGGTTTCAACTATTTACTGTGGCAAAGACAGGTCATGCAAAGGAATGGGTTCAACTACCGATGACATGTAATAGTTGAATCGTTGTTGTCCTAATGCAGTAAAAGAGAGCAGGAGCAAGAGAGTGGTTCATATCAGTATGCTCAAAGGGGGGGGGGTTGTTTGCCTGACAGTCCTGAAGATATTACTTCTCTTCATTAGTGTCAACGTTCACATCGTCAGAACCATCATCTACTGAGAGGGAACAACACCGGCAAATAGAGAAATGAACACATTCAATGTGATGCAACAAACATGATGCATGAAATGGCATGTTAAGGTACCGAATTGACCTAGTGCTATATGTAGTCATATTAAGTGAAGTGGTATTCAAATATATACAAAATTCCAACTCCAACACTATTTATTAAATTATCCTAATCATGAAATGTCCTACTTGATGAGGTTAACTTGCTCAAACATGCATGATCATGGCATAAACAGATTCATTGGATTTTTCTGATCATTTTTCATATATAAATTATTTTCATCTCACTTACATATTATTTTCTATGATTTTTAGAAGTTTTAAACATTTTCTGAAAATATTAAATCATTTATTGATTTATTTTAAATTCAGAAACATTTATCGAGTCAGCATGACGTCATAGTGATGTCAGCAGGTTAATGGGCTGGTCAAAGTCAAACCTGACCAGCGGGACCCGTTGTTCAGTGACCCATTTGGTTAACAGGGTTAATTAGCCTTAAGTTAATGCTAACTAAACCTATTAGCAGGCCTGGGGCCCACTGGTCAGCATCAGGGGGGGGGGGGTAATTAGAGAATATTAATTAGGCCACGTCGGCCGACCAGGATTTGGTCACCGGCGACCTCTAGCCACGGCGGAGGGCCACCGGAGGCCACAGGAGCGGCTGTGAAGGGCACTGGGGCGAATCCCATGGCCCCACGCATCCGGAGGGAACCACGGGAGGCCCTAGGGTCGCCAGAGCTCGTTGGAGGCGAGCCCATGGCAGTGGCCGGAGCACGGCTTGCAGGGACGGTTGCTAGAGGGCACGGGAGAGCAGGGGCGCAAGGGGGAAATGGGCGGCGGCTCACCGGGAGGCTACAGAGGGGATCAGTGGCTCGAGGGCACACCGGTTGCTGAGGATCGACGGCCGGTGGCCTTCAGTTTCGGCGGAGAGAGGAGGAAGAGGAGAGAGGAGAGCGCAGAGAGGGAGGAAAGGCAAGGGGAGCTCGTCCACGTCTCCTGGACGCACAGATAGGCTCGGGGAGGCCTCGAAGCTGGCAAGCAGGAGGTGGAGGCCGGCGCTCGAACGTGCTGCCACGCCTCTGCCTATTGGCGAGGGATGGAAGATGACCAACGTGACCTTGGTGGGCTGGGCCAGGAGTGCTGGGCTTTAGGTGGCCGAGGTAAGCACTCTCTCTCTCTTTTATATATTTTTCTGTTTTCTATTTTGTTTCATTCTCTTTTGATTTGATTTCAAAATCTAATAATTTTACAAACCCTTCTAATTTTTTTATGTGGTATGTTAGAATATATTCAGAACCACTTACCAACTTTCAGAATTATTGGATATATAAATTATTTATAGCATTGTAAACCCAATGCAAATACTTATTGAATTAACTCAAATGCCCAACATAAATACTCTCAAAATATTGGTTTAGGTTTTGCCTCTTGCGAAAATTTTCATAGAACAACAGAAACATTTCCTTGGATATATTTGAGGAAATTTTTATCTAGGTCATTTGACAAAATTCTTTCTGAGGCTTCATCATTCCTCAATTCAAATTCAAAGGAAAAAAATGCATGCACGAATGCATTAGCAAACAAAGTAAAACTAGGGCTGTGACAATATTTCAGGAAATGTTCAATGATGGGAATTGGAAAAAGGAGATTGTGGACAAACCCCAAGATGCAAAGAAATAGGTTGGCCAAGCTTCAAGCAAGAGGACTCTAAATTTTATAATTGTGAGAAATCAATTTGAGTCCATAGGAAAGCCAATACTATTAAAAGGGGGTAAGGTTTTGTTGGTGAAGAATATGCTCAAACGTGCACAAGTTATAGTCGCCAAGAACATCCACAAACTCTTCCACCAAAGTTTGTTCTATACCTAACACTCAAAATCGGTGCAACCAACTTTTCCACTTTGGTGCCACCGATTCCAGAACCTACACAGACTCTGCCAAACCCTAGCCACTTCGGTGCAACCGATTCCATACCGGTGCCACCGAGTTTAGGTTGCCAACTTTCTGTTACGCAAATTCACATTTTCGATCCCACCGAGAATGTTGGATCGGCGTCGCCGAGATTGGAAATCTGACCGTTGGTCACCTTATCAGTGCAACCGAGTTTCCTATATCGGTCCCTCCGAGATTCGAAAGTTGCCACCTTTTGGTCACTTCGGTACCACCGAGATTAACACAGCGGTGTCACCGAGTTGGTCATTTTGTGTGTAACGGTTGGATTTTTGGGGATGCCTATATATACCCCTTCACCACCACTTACTCAAGAGAGAAGCACTCAGGACTATTCCATACCTATCCTATCAGATTTTCTGAGAGAGAACCACCTACCCTTGTGTTGAGGTCAAGATCTTCCACTCCAATCATATGGATCCCTTCTATACATGCATGTTGTTACTTTCTGCTGCTATATAGTTTTAAGACTTTCATGGCAAAACTTTTATTTGGTAAAGTAGTCTAATCACCCCCCCCTCTATACTTACTTTCGATCCTATAGTTGACTAAAAGACCTCTCTCACATGCAAAGCATGATCGAGCCCCAAAACTCATTGGGTGTTAGATTCATAGCAATGTGAATCACATGGTGATGTGAACTAGATTATTGACTCTAGTGCAAGTGGGAGGCTATTGGAAATATGCCCTAGAGGCAATAATAAATTGGTTATTATCATATTTCCTTGTTCATGACAATCATTTATTATCCATGCTATAATTGTATTGATCAGAAACTCAGATACATGTGTGGATACATAGACAACACCGTGTCCCTAGTATGCCTCTAATAGACTATCTCATTGATCAAAGAGTGCTATGGTTTCCTAGTCATGGACATGAGATGTCATTTGATAACGGGATCACATCGTTAGGAGAATGATGTGATGGACAAGACACAAACTACAAACGTAGCATATGATTGTGTCAGTTTACTGCTACTGTTTTCTGCATCAAGTATCTGTTCCTATGACCATGAGATCATGCAACTCACTGACACCGGAGGAGTACCTTGGGTGTATAAAACGTTGCAACATAACTGGGTGACTATAAAGGTGTTGTATAGGTATCTCCGAGGATGTCTGTTGGGTTGGCATGGATCAAGACTGGGATTTGTTACTCTATGTGACGGAGAGGTATCTCAGGGCCCACTCGGTAATACAACATCACAATAAGCCTTGCAAGCAATGTGATTAAGTGTTATCCACAGGATCTTGTATTACAGAACGAGTAAAGAGACTTTCCGGTAACGAGGTTGAACTAGGTATGGAGATGCCGACGATCGAATCTCGGGCAAGTGACATACCGAAGAACGAAGGGAACAACATACAGGATTAACTGAATCCTTGACATAGAGGTTCGACTGATAAAGATCTTCGTAGAATATGTAGGAACCAATATGGGCCTCCAGGTCCCAGTATTGGTTATTGACCGTAGAGGTGTCTCGGTCATGTCTACATAGTTCTCGAACCCGCATGGTCTGCACACTTAAGGTTCGGTGACATTTTGGTAGTATAGAGTTATGTATTGTGGTGACCGAAGGTTGTTCGGAGTCCCGGATGAGATCTCGGATGTCACGAGGAGCTTCGGAATGGTCCATAGGTAAAGATTGGTATATAGGAAGTCCTGTTTTGGTTACTGGAAAATTTTTGGGCTCATCGGTAGTGTACCGGGAGGGTGCCGGGGGACCATCGGGAGGGGTGTCTCGACCCAAAGGACCTCATGGGCTATGGGAGGAGTCAAACCAGCCCCTGGTGGGCTGTTCTAAGCCCCCACTAAGGCCCATGTGGCTAGGGGTGGGAAAAACCCAAAAGGTGGAGAGGTGGAAGGAGTTTCCAAGTGGAAAGGAGGAATCCTACTCCTAATAGGATTGGAGTAGGACTCCTCCACCTCCAATTTCGACCTAACCTTGAGGGTTTGAGGCTGCCTCCTCCCCTCCCTCCCTCCTATATATACTAGAGGATTTAGAGGGGAATGCCAACCCTAATTGCCACGTGCTGCCCTCTTCTTTCTCTAGATCTGTTTCTCCTCTAGATTTGTTTTGCGGTGCTTAGGCGAGGCAATCCATGATTAGTTCACCACCACTGCCACCATGCTGTTGTGCTGTCAGAGAACTCATCTACCTCTCTGCTCCCTCTTGCTGGATCAAGAAGGCGGAGATCATCATCGAGCTGTACGTGTGTTGAACGCGGACGTGCCGTCCGTTCGGTGCTAGATAGGAAGGACAGTGATCAAGATTGCGAGACGATTCATGATTGGATCGCGGGAAGGATCGTGATGGGATTGCGGGACAAATCATGATTGGATCGCGAGATGGATCGTGATGGGATCACGGGTCGCTCGGTGATTTGGACCGCGAAGATGTTCGACTACATCAACCGCATTTCTTAACGCTTACCACTTAGCGATCTACAAGGGTATGTAGATCCACTCTCCCTCTCGTAGATGCTCATCACCATGGATAGATCTTGCGTGTGCGTTGGAAATTTTTTGTTTCCCATGCAACATTCGCCAACAATTGTTTCACACTTTTTATGTTCTCAAACCTTTTCAACTCTCATGCAATACATGAGCGTGAGCCATGGATATAGTACTATAGGTGGAATAGAAATGTGGTGGAGGTTGGGAAGAAAAGGAGAAGATAGTCTCACATCAACTTGGCGTATCAACAGGCTATGGAGATGTCCATCAATAGATATCAATGTGAGTGACTAGGGATTGCCATGCAACGGGTGCACTAGAGCTATAAGTGTATGAGAGCTCAAAAAGAAACTAAGTGGGTGTGCACTACAATGAAAAGTTCCACTAGTTATATGAAAGCGACAAAATAGGAGACTCTTTATCATGAAGACCAAGGTGCTACTTTGAAGCACAAGTGTGGAAAAAGATAGTAGCATTGTCCCTTCTCTCTTTCTCTCATTATATTTTATTTTGGTGGGCATCCAAGGCCTCTTTTTTATATTTGGGATTTTCTGGCCTCTTTTATTTTTCATAAAGTCCGGAATCTCATCCCAACTTGTGAGGGAATCATAGCTTCCATCATCCTTTTCTCTCGCAGGACAATGCTGTGATAATGATGATCATCACACTTTTATTTACTTACAACTCAAAAATTACAAATCGAAACCTAGAACAAAATATGAGTCTATATGAAAAGGCAATATGAAAATGATGGGGCGTGTCATAACAAACAGAATGGTGGAAGTTGCATGGAAATATATCTCGGAATGACTAGAAATGCCATAATAGGTAGGTATGGTGGTTGTTTTGAGGAAGGTAATATGGTGGCTGTTTTGAGGAAGGGAATATGGTGGCTGTTTTGAGGAAGGTAGGTTTAATGCACCGGCGAAAGTTGCGCGGTACTATAGAGGCTAGCAAAGGTGGAAGGGTGAGAGTGCGTATAATCCATGGACTCACATTAGTCATAAAGAACTCACATACTTATTGCAAACATCTATTAGTTATCGAAGCAAAGGATTAGATGCATGCTCCTAGGGGAGAGGTTGGTAGGAGTTAACCAACGCTCACTCCCGACCCTCACACAAAGGATGACAATCAATAAAAAAATCATGCTCCGACTTCGTTACATAACAGTTCACCATACGTGTTGCTACGGAACGCTCGGTGATTTGGATCGCAAAGACGTTCTACTACATCAACCGCATTTCTTAACACTCCCCACTTAGAGGTCTACAAGGGTATGTAGATCCACTCTCCCTCTCGTAGATCCTCATCACCATGGATAGATCTTGTGTGTGCGTAGGATTTTTTTTGATTTCCCATGCAATGTTCCCCAACATCTGTTCCTATGACCATGAGATCATGCAACTCACTGACACCTGTGGAATACCTTGTGTGTATCAAACATCACAATGTAACTAGGTGACTATAAATATGCTCTACAAGTATCTCCGAAGGTGTCTAGTGAGTGGGCACGAATCAAGACTGGGATTTGTTACTCCGTATGACGGAGAGGTATCTCAAGGCCCATTCGGTAATACAAAATCACAAGAAGCCTTGCAAGCAAAGTGACTAAAGTGTTAGCCACGGGATCTTGTATTACGGAATGAGTAAAGAGACTTGTCAGTAACGAGATTGAACTAGGTATAGAGATATCGATGATCAAATCTCGGGCAAGTAACATACCGAAGAACAAAGGGAACAATATATGAGATTGACTAAATCCTTGGCATAGAGGTTTAGCCAATAAAGATGTTCATAGAATATGTAGGAACCAATATGGGCATCCAGGTCCCACTTTTGATAATTTGCCATAGAGGTGTCTCCGTCATGTTTACGTAGTTCTCAAACCCGCATGATCTGCACACTTAACGTTCAGTGATGTTTCAGTAGTATTGAGTTATGTATGGTGGTGACCGAAGGTTGTTCATAGTCTCGGATGAGATCCTGGACGTCATGAGGAGATCTAGAATGGTCCAGTGGTAAAGATAGATATATAGGAAGTCTCATTTTGGTCATAAAAAAAGTTTCAGGTATTTCCGATAGTGTACGAGCAGTGCCGGGAGGCCATCGGGAGGGGCCACCCACGCCGGGAGGCCACATGGGCATGAGGGGTGGTGCACCAGCCTTTAGTGGGCTGGGCAAGCCAGCCCCACAAGGCCCATGCCTCTTGGAAGGTGGGAAATGAAAAAAACGAAGAGAGGGAAGGGTTTCCAAGTAGGATTGGAATCCTACTTGGAGTAGGATTGGAGGTGGACTCCTCCAACTCCTCCCACTTTGGCTGAAGCCCCTAGGGGAAACCCTAGGGCTGCCTCGTATCCCCTCCCTCCTATATATACTAGAGGAATAGAGCCCCAAATCACAAGTCCACATGCTAGTTCTCCATTCCCTAGTTCCTTCACCAAATAGATTCCGATGATGCTTAGGCGAAGCCCTGCCGGAATAGTTCCACCACCACCGCTGCCGCGCCGTCACGCTGCTGGAGAACTCAACTACGTATTCGCCCCCTATTGCTTGATCAAAAAGGCAGAGATCATCATCGAGCTGTACGGGTGCTGAACACGGAGGTGCCGTCCGTTCAGCGCTAGAACGGGACGGATCATTATCGGATCGCGGGATGACTAGCGATTTAGATTGCGAAGACGTTCGACTATATCAACCGCGTTTCTTAATGCTTCCCGCTTAGTGATCTACAAGGGTATGTACATCCATTCTCCCTCTCGTTGATGCTCATTACCATGGATAGATCTTGCATGTGCGTAGGAAATTTTTTGTTTCCCATGTAACATTCCCCAAAGTGGCATCATCAGCTAGGTCTTTGTGTATATGAGATCACGAGTATAACACAAAGGAGTTTGTGGGCGTTGATACTCAGATTGCTTCCTCCCTTGGTCTTTTCTTGATTCAGTGGTATTGTGGGATGAAGCGGGCCGGACCAACCTTACTCGTACGCTCACGAGAGACCAGCTCCATCGACTGACATGTGACTTTGTTGCATAAAGATGGCTAGCGGGTGACTGTCTTTGCTACTCTAGTTGGATCGGATTCGACAAAGTCGTTGAGTCTGAAATCCAGAAAGAGCATCAAGTGTTAATGGTTAATAAAACCACTAGTTTCAAGAAGAATGGCAAGTGCAAGAAGGGTAAGTCCAAGAAGAGTGGCAAATCAATTGAGCCTCCTGTGAAGAAACCCAAGGCTAGACCCAAACCAGAAACCGAGTGCTTTCATTGCAATGAAACTGGTCACTTGAAGCGGAACCGCCCCAAGTTTCTGGCCGACAAGAAGGCGTCCAACACCAAATATATGATATACGTGTTATTGATGTGTACCTTACCAACTCTCCTTGTAGTGTCTGGGTATTTGATACCGGTTAGATTGCTCACATTTGCAACTCAAAACAGGAGCTACGGAATAGACGAAGGCTGGCTAAGGACGAAGTGACGATGCGCGTGGGAAACGGTTCCAAGGTTGATGTGATCACCGTCGGCACGCTCGCTTTTCGATTACCATCGGGATTAGTGATGAACCTGAATAATTGTTATTTAGTGCCTGCGTTAAGCATGAACATTATATCTGGATCATGTTTATTGCAAGACGGTTACTCATTTAAATTAGAGAATAATGGTTGTTCTATTTATATGAGTAATATCTTTTATGGTAATGCACCCAATGTGAGGGATTTATTCTTATTGAATCTCGATAATGATGATACACATGTTCCTAACATTGATGCCAAAAGATGTAGAGTTGATAATGATAGTACCACTTTCTTGTGGCACTACTGCTTAGGTCATATTGGTGTAAAATGCATGAAGAAGCTCCATGCTGATGGACTTTTGGAGTCACTTGATTTTGAATCACTTGAAACATGTGAACCATGCCTGATGGGCAACATGACTAAAACTCCATTCTCTGGAACAATGGAATGGGCAAGTGACTTGTTGGAAATCATACATATTGATGTGTGTGGTCCGATGAGCATTGAGGCACGTGGTGGGTATCATTATTTTCTGACCTTCATTGATGACTTAAGTAGATATGGGTATATTTACTTAATGAAACACAAGTCTGAAACGTTTGAAAGGTTCAAGCAATTTCAGAGTGAAGTTGATAATCATCATAACAAGAAGATTAAATTCATACGATCTGATCGAGGAGGAGAATATCTGAGTTACGAGTTTGGCAGTCACTTAAGACAGTGTGGCATTGTTTCACAATTGACACCACCCGGAACACCACAACGTAATGGTGTGTCTGAACTTCGTAATCGAACCTTATTGGATATGGTGCGTTCTATGATGTCTCTTGCCGATTTGCCGCTATCATTTTGGGGTTATGCATTAGAGACAACTGCATTCACTTTAAATAGGGCACCATCGAAATCAGTTGAGACAACGCCATATGAATTGTGATTTGGCAAGAAGCCAAAGTTGTCGTTTCTTAAAGTTTGGGGATGTGATGCTTATGTCAAAAAGCTTCAGCCTGGAAAGATGGAACCCAAAGCGGAGAAATGTGTCTTCATAGGATACCCAAAAGAGACAGTTGGGTATACCTTCTATCTCAGATCCGAAGGCAAAGTGTTTGTCGCTAAAACAGAACATTTCTTGAGAAAGTGTTTCTCTCGAAAGAAGTGAGTGGGAGGAAGATAGAACTTGATGAGGTTGTTGAACCTTTGTTTCAAACAAAGAGTAGCGTAATGCAGAAAGATGTTTCTGTGGAGCCTACGTCAATTGAAGAGGAAGTTAATGATGATCATCATGAAGCTTCGGATCAAGTTACTATCGAACCTCGTAGGTCAACAAGAACGCATACTGCTCCTGAGTGGTATAGCAACCCTGTCTTGGTGGTCATGTCGTTGGACAATGATGAACCTGTGAGCTATGGAGAAGCGATGATGGGCCCAAATTCTAAGAAATGGTTAGAGGCCATGAAATCCGAGATGGGATCCATGTATGAAAATAAGGTATGGACCGTGGAAGTATTACCTGAAGGGCAAAAGTCCATTCAGAACAAATGGATATTAAGAGGAAGATGGACACAGACGGTAATGTCACCGTCTATAAAGCTCGACTTGTGGCAAAGGGTTTTTCACAAGTTCAAGGAGTTGACTAGGATGAGACCTTCTCACCCGCAGCGATGCTTAAGTCCATCATAATCATGTTAGCAATAGCTGCATTTTTTGATTATGGAATTTGGCAGATGGATGTCAAAACAATGTTCCTTAACGGTTTCCCTAAGGAAGAATTGTATATGATACAACTAGAAGGTTTTGTCGATCCAGAGAATGCTGAAAAAGTTTGCAAACTTCAGCGATCTATTTATGGACTGGTGCAAGCATCTCGGAGTTGGAATCTTCATTTTGATGAGGTGATCAAAGCGTTTGGGTTTATACAAGTTTATGGAGAAGCTTGTATTTACAAGAAAGTGAGTGGGAGCTCTATAGTGTTTCTAATATTATATGTGAATGACACATGGCTGATTGGAAACAATATTGAAATGTTGGAAAGCGTCAAGGAATATTTGAACAAGAGTTTTTCAATGAAAGACCTAGGTGGAGCTGCTTTTATATTAGGGATCAAGATCTATAGAGATAGATCGAGACACTTAATAGGACTTTCACAGAGCACATACCTTGAGAAAGTTTTGAAGAAGTTCAAAATGGATCAGTCCAAGAAGGGGTTCTTGCCTATGTTGCAAGGTGTGAAGTTGAGTAAGACTCAATGCCTAGTGACTATAGAAGATAGAGAAAATATGAGTGTCATCCCCTATGCTTCAGCCATAGGCTCTATCATGTATGCAATGCTGTGGACAAGACTTGATGTCAGCCTTGCCTTAAGTATGGCTGACATGTTTCAAAGTGATCGAGGAATGGAACACTGAATGACAGTCAAGAATATTCTTAGGTACCCGAAAAGGACTAAGGAAATGTTTCTCGTTTATGGAGGTGATCAAGAGCTCATCGTAAAGGGTTAAGTCGATGCAAGCAATGACCCTGATCCGGATGACTCTAAGTCTCAAACTAGATATGTATTTATTCTTAATGGGGGAGTGGTAAGCTAGTGCAGTTCCAAGAAGAGCGTGGTAGCCGATTCTACATGCAAAGCGAATTACATGGCATCCTCGGAGGCGACGAAGGAAGGTGTTTGGATGAAGGAGTTCGTGACAGATCTTGGAGTAGTGCCCAATGCACTGAATCCAATGAGTCTGTTTTGTGACAGCACTAGTGCCATTGCTCTGGCCAAGGAACCAAGGTTTCACAAGAGGACCAGACACATAAAGCGATGCTTCAATTCCATCTACGATTGCCTCAAGGAGGAGGACATAAATATTTGCAAAGTGCACACGGATCCGAATGTCGCAGACCCATTGACTAAACCTCTTCCAAGGTCTAAATATGATCAACATGGGTGTTAGATTCATTACAATGTAAATCACATAGTGATGTGTGCTAGATTATTGACTCTGGTACAATATTGGAGACTATTGGAAATATGACCTAGAGGCAATAATAAAGTGGTTATTATTATATTTACGTGTTAATGATAATTATTTATTATCCATGCTATAATTTTATTGATTGGAATCTCAAATGCACGTGTGGATACATAGACAACACTGTGTCCCTAGTATGCCTCTAGTAGACTAGCTCGTTGATCAAAGATGGTCAAGGTTTCCTAGCCATTGACATGAGATGTCATTTGATAACAGGATCACATATAGGAGAATGATGTGATGGACAAGACCCAAAGTATGAACATAGCATATTATCGTGTTAGTTTATTGCTATAGTTTTCTGCATGTCAAGTATCTGTTCCTATGACCATGAGATCATGCAACTCACTCACACCAGAGGAATACCTTGTGTGTATCAAACATCAAAACGTAACTGGGTGACTATAAAGATGCTCCATAGGTATCTCCAAAGGTGTCTATTGAGTGGGCATGGATCAAGACTGGGATTTGTTACTCCGTATGACGGAGAGGTATCTCAGGGCCCACTCGGTAATTCAACATCACAAAAAGCCTTGCAAGCAAAGTTACTAAAGTGTTAGACATGGGATCTTGTATTACAGAACGAGTAAAGAGACTTGCCGGTAATGAGATTAAACTAGGTATAGAGATACCGACGATCGAATCTCGGGCAAGTAATATACCGAAGAACAAAGGGAATAATATACGGGATTGACTGAATCCTTGACATAGAGGCTCAACCGATAAAGATGTTCGTAGAATATGTAGGAACCAATATGGGCATCTAGGTCCCGCTATTGGTTATTGAGCGTAGAGGTGTCTCGATCATGTCTACATAGTTCTCGAACCCGTAGGGTCTGCACACTTAACGTTCGATGACGTTTTGGTAGTATTGAGTTATGTATGGTGGTGACCGAAGGTTGTTTGGAGTCCCGGATGAGATCCTAGACATCACTAGGAGCTCCGAAATGGTCCGGAGGTAAAGATTGATATATAGGAAGTCCTGTTTTTGTCACCGGAAAAGTTTTGGGTATTTCCGATAGTGTACCAGGGGTGCCGGGAGGTCATGAGGAGGGGCCACCCATGCCGGGAGGTCACATGGGCCTAAGGGGTGGCGGACTAGCCCGTAGTGGGCTAGTCAAGCCAACCCCACAAAGCCCATGTGTAGGATCAAAAGTAGGTCTAGAGGGGGGGGGGTGATTAGACTACTTGACCAAATAAAAGTACGCTTTTTCCCAATTTTAATTCGTGGCAAGTTTTAGCATTCATAGCATGTCAAGTACAGCCTAAAATGCATGTCTAAGATTATAGCAGCAGAAAGTAAAGACATTGCACATGTAAGTAAAGAAAGGGTAAGGAAACCAAACACAAGTGATGACACGATGATTTTTCCCATGGTTCCGATAGGTGGTGCTATCGTACGTCCATGTTCATGGAGTCTTCAACCCATGGAGGGTAATAGTCATGAGATTCCACGGAGGGCTTTACCCACAAAGGGTTCCACGAAGAAGCAACCTTGACTATACCATGACGACTTCCGTGCACTAAGGACTAGCCTCACTATGGGTAGATCTTCACGAAGTAGGCGATCTCCTTGCCCTTACAAACTTCTTGGTTCACTCCACAACACGAAGTTGGAGGCTCCCAAGCGACACCTAACCATTCTAGGAGGCACCACCCTCCAAAAGGTAATAGGCTCGGTAATGACGATGAACTCCTTGCTCTTGTGCTTCAAGATGATAGACTCCTCAATACGCAATCACTCTCTCTTAGATTTGGCTTGGTAGAAGAGATGGGATTGGTGGAAAGCAACTTGGGGAGGCTAGAAATCAAGATCCATATGGTTGGAGTGGCATATCTTGATCTCAACACAAGGATAGGTGGTTCTCTCTCAGAAAATCTGATAGGATAGGTATGAATAGTTCTAAGTGCTACCCCTAATTTTGTGCATTATTTTAAATTTGCGTTTGAATGCAAATACATAATTGATTAGGTACATGGGTCACTTCTTACATGTCACATACCACTTGGTGGTGTGCGAGAGTAACTAGAATGAACATGATGGCACAACACAATCAAGCAAAGATGAATGATCATGACATAAGCATTAAGATGATAGGAAATAGTAGCATCACACATTAAAGCGTATGATCAAACATCAACAAACGTGTATCACAAGCAACCAAAAGAATAACAAGCAACCAAAATAAAATTGTTTTTTAAAATCAACAAACACCAAAATTGTAACGACCCGACCTGGAAGGTCAAGTCTCCGGTGTTTCCGTACCATCCCAAGATCATGCTGGTACACACACGGTACATCAATGTATATATCAAAGGTAAATCACACAGCATTATATTAATCGAAATCTCATATCGAGTTCTTTATTACGATAAAAATTACAATAAAGTGGCCAAAGGCCAACTCATGAGAATATCTAAATCTTGCGGAAGCGTCGAAGGTAGATGAGTCCATCCGACTCCAAGGGCATCTCACTGAGCATAGAACGTGTCCTCACTCCTGGTCGGAAAAATACTCTGCAACATGATACGTTGCAGCCGTGTAGGTCAGCATATGGAGTATGCCGGCAAAGTCACAAGAGAGGGGTGAAAATAATCAGCTAGTCTATATGCTTATATGGCAGGTGGGGTGGTAAGTTTTGCGTAAAGCCAATTTTTCCTACATCTAGAAAAAGGGCTAAGCAAAGCATTACTAAGTTGGTTGATTAATGAGATGGTTCCATCAACCAATTCTCATACCCAAAATTATTAAATTCCCACATCATCATATTATTTGTGTTGAGAGTTCCGGAAGTTCCAATCCCTTTGGCTCAAGTCGTCCATAACCGTGGACACGGCTAATCGATTAGGTTTAAGTACTCTGCAGAGTTTTTGCACACGTTCCCCACAAGATTTGGTCGCCTCCGTTTGATTTCTCGCACTTCAGGGTGTTTGAGAAACGGATGACCAAAACATGGTCTTCCAAAGGGTTTCCCTGCGACTCTGACGATGCCCATCCTTTCCTACCGTTCTTCTACCTCTCGTAGCACCGCCTGTCCAGGGTCACCACGATATCCAACCAAGCCAGAGCCCATAATGACTTGTGGCTGTGCAGGTAAGCCTTGGGTCTTGAAGCACCCATCCATCCCTTTGTGCCTGGGTGGACCTTTCCGCGTGAATACTGGCCACCTCCAGCATCACCTAGGCTAACCACTGGTTTCTCCAGGGCGCCGTTCAACCATCATCCACCCAGAGGTATGTTGAAAACTTGGAGTATTGAAATCTTGATCATTATGTAGGTCTTGAAATTATTAACTCTCTCAACTCTCATGAATCACACAACCAACCCCGTCTACTAATAGCATAGCAAAAGGTAAAACAACGTTTCCCGGGGCCAATGTTGTCAAAGGGGTTGAGAGGGGTATCTACCACATGATACTACTACTATGTAACCAAGTTTCCAACTAACCTATCTTGCATGCAACTGGGGAGATGGTAGAACTAATGCATATAAAACATGGGTAAAACATGATCAAAGTGACTTGCCTGATTGATGATCTTCGTACTTGAGTAACTCTAGGTAACAAGTTTCGCACTCCGGATAATCTAACGAAACAAACAATGCACTTAAATAAGCATACAACCAAAATAAGTACTCATAACATTCAGCAAAGAAGTACTAAACAAACAAGGCAAACAATGCACAAAAGTCTCTAGCA
Organism: Hordeum marinum; assembly: GCA_022496015.1. Lineage (NCBI taxonomy): Eukaryota > Viridiplantae > Streptophyta > Magnoliopsida > Poales > Poaceae > Hordeum > Hordeum marinum. The sequence continues at coordinate 154,978,872 of CM039673.1, read as the reverse complement.
AGTAAAACACACAAAGTTTTGTTTTTTCCAAAGGGGATGATGAAAACACTACTACATAATAAAACTATTTTGAAATAGCAAAACAATTGTTGACAACAAGGAAAACAATAGAATATTTTATTAATAAACAGAATAATCAATTTAAGCTTGTTGGGAAAAGTTTAGTGAAGTTTATACAAGTTTTGATAAACACTATATGAATCAACTATAGTTATATTAACAAAAGAATGTAAAACTAAACTTATAATTTGTTAACAAAACATGTTCTTGACAGAAAAATAATAATTTACTATTAAATCTGTCTTAGAAAACAGAAACAAAATATAGAAAACTTTGTTTGAAAACAAACTATTACTAGTTAGTTGTTTTAGTCAAATTAAGCCTAATTGAAAAGAAATTTTGATTCCTATGTTAAATAAAATTAAACTAGGCAAATTTATATTTTTATTAACAGTAAGTGAAAACACTAAATGTTTACTAACAGAACCTAATAAACAAATAAAACCAAATTCTAAATCAAACTAATCAAAATTAAGTTTATAAAACTATATTATAATAATAAGCAGATTCTGTTTTTTGGGTAAAACAGTAATCAAATATATCATGAAAATCCTCAAACTATACCTGAAGATAGTCCTAACTAATACCAAACAGTAGCAAAAAGATTCATATCAAAATCTATTTTCAAACTCTAGTTATTCAGATTTGAAGATTTTAAGCAAATTTGATTCAATTCAAATTTCATAGTTCAAATTTGAAATTTAAAAGTACAGGGTGAAACTACATGAAAATTGTGAGCTATTGCAAAAAGAATCAACTCAAAACTCTAAACAGATTAAAAGATATAAGCAAAACAAAATTGGAAAACATTCTGTTAATTAAAACAAAACAGAAAATGAAAAAAAGTTTGCGTCGGTCAGGGGGCTACGTGGCGCGATCCGATTGGCTAAGGGGGGCGTTCGGTAGGTGAATTAGAGCGGGCGACCGTTCGGTAGAAGAAAACGGTTCGGACTTAAGTTCGTTCTAATCTGGACCGTGGGATTTGGATCGGACGGTCGAGGGGGCTTACGGAGGGAGGTTGCCGGCGTCGGGGTACTCCGGCGAGTCCGGTAGCGGCGATTGCGACGGCGAGGTGTTCCGGTGGTCGGGGAGGACGGGGAAGTGGTCCTGGCGACGGGGACGGTCCTCCGGAGGCGATTGGTGGCGACGGCGTGGCGAATGATGGTCGGAGGTGGTGGCTACGATCGACGGCGACTTCCGGTGGTGGTGGAACTCCGACGAGCAATCGACGGCGTCTCGGCGAGAGAGAGAAGGGGGCTCGGGGGGGGAATGGATGCGGGGCCGTGGGGCTCTTATATAGGCGCTCGGGGGGGTGCGGGGAGGAGAGAGGGGAGAGATCCGGTGAGGGGGAGTAACGGCCGGCGTCGGATCCGGCGAGCGCGGGGAGTGAAGACGATGACCGTTCCGGGGCAACGGTCGGACGGGGTGGGACCCGGTGTCAGTGAGAGAGCGGGAGCATTACTGCGCTCGGTCGGCCGACCGGTAACGGTTTCGGCTTTTAAAGCCGGTGGGCCGGCCCGTTTAATACCGGAAACGGTTACCGTTTCTTTTTAATAATTTCCGGAGACATTCAAAAGCTTTTAAAGCATTCAAATCGTTTGTAAATATAGGGGTATTATATATCAAAATTAACAGAATAATAAATGCTATTTAATGAACATTTCTATTCTGTCATTTGAACACTTTGAAAAAAAATATTATTTCAGAAATGTCCTAATTGTTTTTAAACCCTTTTTGCAAATATTTTCAAAATAACTCCTGGTTCAAATAATTCACCAATTAGACCCTGGTGTGGAGTGTCATGTTCCTCCTCTCTTATTTGAACTTTTAACCAAAAATTTTAAATAGAGGAAGCAACATAGGGAAAAGTAGAAGGGGACTTTCTGAAAACCAGAAGAGGCATTTCAACTAGTTCATACAATCAAGCAATGATGATAATAGATGCATAGCTATATTCATAACATTCCAAAATGGAATTTTGGGATGTTACAAACCTACCCACCTTAAGATGAATCTCGCCCTCGAGATTCGGGTTGGCTAGAAAATAGGTGCGGATGGTCTCTACGAAGATCTTCTTCGCGTTCCCAGGTGGCTTCTTCCTCAGTATGGTGACTCCACAAAACTTTGCAGAACTTGATAATCTTGCTGCGGGTAACTCTGTTGGATGTCTCGAGGATCTTGACAGGCTTCTCCTCATAAGTCAGATCACTTTCAAGCTGTATGGCCTCTAGGGGCACGGTGTCTCGCAAAGGGATGTCAACCATCTCAGCATGACATTTCTTCAGCTGGGAAACATGGAACACATCATGAACTTCGGATAATCCTTCCGGCAATTCCAGTTTGTATGCAACTTCACCTCTACGTTCAAGAATTTTGTAGGGGCCTATGAATCTGGGTGCTAATTTTCCTTTAACACCAAATCTCTTGGTTCCTCGAAGCGGGGACACACGAAGATATGCTCGGTCTCCCACTTCATACGTCACTTCCTTGCGCTTGTTGTCAGCATAGCTCTTCTGTCGAGATTGAGCTATTTTGAGTCTGTCACGTATCAACTTGACTTTCTCTTCAGAATCTCGGATAAGGTCGGGACCAAAAAGTTGTCGGTCTCCAACACCATCCCACGTCAGTGGTGTTCTACATCTTCTTCCGTATAAAGCTTCGAAAGGGGCCATCTTTAGACTGGTCTGATAACTGTTGTTGTATGAGAATTCTGCGTAAGGCAAGTTTTCGTCCCAACTAGATCCATAATCTAGCGCACAAGCTCTCAACATGTCTTCCAGAATCTGATTGACTCTCTCAGTCTGGCCATCTGTCTGCGGATGAAAAGCTGTACTAAACTCCAGTCTCGTACCCAAAGTCTCATGTAACTGATGCCAAAACTTTGAAGTGAATTGTGTTCCTCTATCTGACACTATACTCCTCGGAACTCCATGCAGACATACGATCCTGGTCATGTATATCTTGGCTAGCTTAGCACTGGTATAGGTGGTCTTTACTGGAATGAAGTGTGCTACCTTGGTCAAGCGATCTACCACTACCCAGATGGAATCATAACCTGAACGGGTCCTGGGCAATCCTGTGATGAAATCCATACCAAGTTTTTCCCATTTCCACTCGGGTATCGGCAAAGGTTGGAGTAACCCTGCTGGTTTCTGATGTTCTGCCTTTACTCGCTGACAAACATCACATATCGCAACATGCTCTGCAATATCTTTCTTCATACCTGTCCACCAATAACTTTCCTTTAAATCCAGATACATCTTGGTATTGCCTGGGTGTATCGAGTAAGGTGAATCGTGGGCTTCCTGAAGTATCAACTTCCTGAGCTCTGGTTCATTGGGCACATAGATTCGGTTCTCAAACCACAAAGTTCCGTGTTCATCCTCACGAAAACCTTTAGCTTTACCATCTTTCATTCTCTGTTTAATCTCAGCTATCTCCTTGTCCGATTTCTGGGCTTCTCGAATTCTTTCGGTCAAGGTGGACTGAATTTCCAGTGTAGCAACATATCCTCTTGGAACTATCTCTAGCTTGAGCTCTCTGAGATCATCGACTAACTCTTGAGGTAATCCTCCAGCTGTGAGTGTGTTCACATAAGTTTTCCGACTCAAGGCATCGGCTACAACATTAGCCTTACCTGGATGGTAGTGTAATCTCATGTCATAGTCCTTGATTAACTCTAACCATCTCCTCTGTCTGAGGTTCAACTCTTTCTGCGTGAAGATATACTTCAGGCTCTTATGGTCGGTGTAAACATCACAACTATTTCCGATAAGGAAATGTCTCCAAGTCTTGAGTGCGTGCACTACGGCTGCTAGCTCCAAGTCATGCGTGGCATAATTCAACTCATGAGGTCGTAGCTGTCTGGAAGCATAGGCTACAACTTTTCCATCCTGCATAAGTACTCCTCCAAGTCCTTGACGTGAAGCATCACAATAAACCTGGAAATCCTTCCGAATATCGGGCAAGATCAACACTGGGGCTGTGACCAAACGTTCCTTCAACTCCCGGAAACTGGCTTCACATTCCACAGTCCAAACATACTTGGATTCTTTCTTCAACAACTCTGTCATGGGCTTGGCAACCTTGGAGAAATTTTCAATGAACCTCCGGTAATATCCAGCAAGTCCAAGGAAACTGCGGATCTCCTTAACTGAGGTGGGTGACTTCCACTCGGTGACGGCTTCAACCTTAGCGGGGTCTACGGCTATTCCTTCTCCGGAAATAACATGTCCAAGGAATCCGACTTCCGTCAACCAAAATTCACATTTGCTGAACTTGGCATATAACTGATGCTCTCTTAGCTTTTCCAGAACTAAACGCAAATGTTGCTTATGCTCTTCCTCGTTCTTGGAGAATATCAGAATGTCATCGATGAACACCACAACAAACTTGTCTAGGTATTCCATGAATACTTTGTTCATCAAATTCATGAAGTAGGCAGGAGCATTAGTCAATCCAAAAGACATGACCGTATACTCATACAAGCCATACCTCGTGGTGAAAGCTGTTTTGGGTATATCCTGTTCACGAATTTTCAACTGGTGATACCCTGATCGAAGATCGATCTTGGAGAATACTTTGGCTCCTACGAGCTGATCAAACAAATCATTAATCATCGGTAGAGGGTACTTGTTCTTGATAGTCACCTCGTTCAAGGCACGATAGTCCACTACCATTCTCAAAGATTTATCCTTCTTCTCCACCAAAAGAACTGGGGCTCCCCAAGGTGAAGAACTTGGGCGAATATAACCTTTGTCCAATAACTCCTTAATTTGCTTCTTGATTTCCAACAGATCATTTGCGGGCATCCGATAGGGTCTCTTGGAAATTGGGGCTGTCCCTGGCTGTAGCTCTATTAAGAACTCAATCTCCCTATCTGGTGGCATTCCTGGTAATTCTTCCGGAAATACATCTGGAAATTCTTTTACCACAGGTACTTCCTCCTGAACAACTCCTGTGAGAGAATTTAACCGAGCACTCATACGTGTGCGTCGGGATACATACTTAATCCTCTTGTTCTCCGGGGTGGTGAGTGAAACAGACTTGCTAGGGCAATCAAGATTTCCTTCATACTTGGTCATCCAATCCATGCCTAGGATTACATCCAATCCGTGTGACTCTAAGACGATGAGGTCGGTGGAAAAAACATGGTTCCCTATATTGAGTTTCAAGGCATGGCATCCTATCCCTGCCATCATCATACCTCCTGGAGAACTAACCTGAATTGGCTGACTAAGGGTTTTGGTGGGCAAACCATACTTATCCACAACTACCCTTGATATGAATGAATGAGTTGCACCCGAATCAAAAAGTACTGTAACAGGACGTGAATGCAATAAAAACTTACCAACCACAGTCTCGGGCTGATCATAGACTTCTTCCACGTTGATGTGATTCACGTGAGCACGGGGAAACGGATTGGGCTTCTTGGCTGTGGAGTTGCCGTTGTTAGTGCCGTTTCCAGTGCCTTGCTTACTCTGGGGACACTCAGTAGCATAGTGCCCTGTCTTCTGGCACTTGAAACAGGTAATGTGACTCAGATCCTTCTGAGCAGGAACTTGACGGTGCTGGTTGTTGTTCCCATTCCCATTGTCACTCTTGAAGTTACCATGGTTGAGACGGTTATTCCCATTTCCTCCATGATGGTGACCTCCATGGTTGTGCACAGTATGAGTGTGCTTTCCAAACTTACCATTTCCTGATCCGGTATTCCCGGAGTACGGGGAGTAACGAGGCTTCTGATGAGCTCCAGAGTTGAACTTCCCCTGAGTGTACTTCCGCTTGCGGTTCTCAATCTGCTGCTGTTTACCTTCCAGAATAAGTGCCTTATCCACCAGCTCTTGGTAGTTGTTGAAATTAGCCACTACCAGCTGTATGCTCAACTCATCATTGAGTCCTTCCAGAAACTTTTCTTGCTTGGCCGCATCATCGGCCACATCTCCTGGGGCATAACGTGACAATGTGTTGAAGTCGTCCACATATTGGGCCACGGAACGATTACCCTGGCGCAAGTTGCGAAACTCGCGCTTCTTTAAACTCATGGCTCCAGCTGAAACATGAGCGGTGCGGAAAGCAAGCTTGAACTGCTCCCAAGTCACATCTGCAATAGGATAAGTGGTGGTATAATTCTCCCACCATGATGCTGCTGGTCCTTCCAGTTGATGTGCGGCAAATCGCACTTTCTCAGCGTCAGTGCATCCAGCGGTGACAAGTTCTCTCTCCATCTTGCGGAGCCAGTCATCTGCCACAATGGGCTCAGTGCTGCTGGAGAAAGTTGGAGGGTTCAACCTCAGAAAACGGGTGAGATTGTCAGTCTGGGGTGGATGGTGGTTGTTGTTGTTGTTCTGGTTGTTGGTCTGATTCTGAATCAATAGTTGCATCAGTGCATTCTGTTGCTGAAGGAGTTGGGTGAGTTCCGGTGGAAAAGTGAAATCGGTCTCACGTCGTGGAGGCATCTTGCTGTTTTCAGAGGGATGAGAATTAGAATAGAACAAGGGTCTGGAAGAAATTCACTACCCATATGCAATGCAACAAACATATCACACGAAACACTCATTCATTTATTCAATCAATGTCAAACATCGGAAAATACAAATCTCAGACAACTAAACATCGACCTACGCTTTAACGACTAAAATAAAGATACATTGGAGGGCATAACTAATGTTCTCCTCAAAAGTGCATAGTCGTAGGTCCTCCGGTGGTGCTTTCCTCATAGTCTTCATCGTCGCTGATGAAGGGTGCCATGTCTCCTTCGGGGTGAAGGTTTTCTCCCATGTCTAGATGCTCCTCCAGAGTGGCGATGCGTGCATTCTGCTCATCAATCCTCTCTAAGAAGTCCTTCACTTCATGCTCGTGTTCATAGTTGGCCTCTCGCAGATCAGCTTCAAGGTCCAGCTCACGATTCATCAGATTCTTGATAGTCTTCGTGTCAGCACGAACTCGAAGCTCCAGAGTCCTGATGTGAGTCTCCAAGGTCTGGATATAGGAGATATTGGTGTCTGCAGTGGGATTGGTGATGATGTTGCCATGGGCATCTCTGCGGCAAACCATGCTGAGTCCTGGTGAAATGGTTCCACCTCTGTATTCCTCCTGGATACGTCCAAGGGCACGATGAATGGCCATGTCTCTTCCAAGTATCCAACTGGGTGCCACGAACTTGAGATCTATGGGTTCCTTCCGATTCCCAAAGGTCTTCCCTGGAATATGCACCTCGATCCTGTAGCGTCCATCTTGGGGAAATGACATGATAGGAATCCCGGTGATGCTCGGCAAAGCAATCCTTATGTCCTTGACGATCCTCATCAGCTCCTTACCAAAGGGCATCGTTGCGTCAGGCTGGCAAAACTCTGTGATCAACACTGGGATGAAGGTGGCCATCTATAAATTTTGAAATAATCGGAGAGGAGTCAGAAACGAATAGATGAGAGTATAAGATATTTAAAGACAAAGAGAAACAATCCTAAGGCTTTCCAATCCTAGAGGTTACGTCCTACGGTCAGCGTGTGCTCTGATACCATTTCTGTAACGACCCGACCTGGAAGGTCAAGTCTCCGGTGTTTCCGTACCATCCCAAGATCATGCTGGTACACACACGGTACATCAATGTATATATCAAAGGTAAATCACACAGCATTATATTAATCGAAATCTCATATCGAGTTCTTTATTACGATAAAAATTACAATAAAGTGGCCAAAGGCCAACTCATGAGAATATCTAAATCTTGCGGAAGCGTCGAAGGTAGATGAGTCCATCCGACTCCAAGGGCATCTCACTGAGCATAGAACGTGTCCTCACTCCTGGTCGGAAAAATACTCTGCAACATGATACGTTGCAGCCGTGTAGGTCAGCATATGGAGTATGCCGGCAAAGTCACAAGAGAGGGGTGAAAATAATCAGCTAGTCTATATGCTTATATGGCAGGTGGGGTGGTAAGTTTTGCGTAAAGCCAATTTTTCCTACATCTAGAAAAAGGGCTAAGCAAAGCATTACTAAGTTGGTTGATTAATGAGATGGTTCCATCAACCAATTCTCATACCCAAAATTATTAAATTCCCACATCATCATATTATTTGTGTTGAGAGTTCCGGAAGTTCCAATCCCTTTGGCTCAAGTCGTCCATAACCGTGGACACGGCTAATCGATTAGGTTTAAGTACTCTGCAGAGTTTTTGCACACGTTCCCCACAAGATTTGGTCGCCTCCGTTTGATTTCTCGCACTTCAGGGTGTTTGAGAAACGGATGACCAAAACATGGTCTTCCAAAGGGTTTCCCTGCGACTCTGACGATGCCCATCCTTTCCTACCGTTCTTCTACCTCTCGTAGCACCGCCTGTCCAGGGTCACCACGATATCCAACCAAGCCAGAGCCCATAATGACTTGTGGCTGTGCAGGTAAGCCTTGGGTCTTGAAGCACCCATCCATCCCTTTGTGCCTGGGTGGACCTTTCCGCGTGAATACTGGCCACCTCCAGCATCACCTAGGCTAACCACTGGTTTCTCCAGGGCGCCGTTCAACCATCATCCACCCAGAGGTATGTTGAAAACTTGGAGTATTGAAATCTTGATCATTATGTAGGTCTTGAAATTATTAACTCTCTCAACTCTCATGAATCACACAACCAACCCCGTCTACTAATAGCATAGCAAAAGGTAAAACAACGTTTCCCGGGGCCAATGTTGTCAAAGGGGTTGAGAGGGGTATCTACCACATGATACTACTACTATGTAACCAAGTTTCCAACTAACCTATCTTGCATGCAACTGGGGAGATGGTAGAACTAATGCATATAAAACATGGGTAAAACATGATCAAAGTGACTTGCCTGATTGATGATCTTCGTACTTGAGTAACTCTAGGTAACAAGTTTCGCACTCCGGATAATCTAACGAAACAAACAATGCACTTAAATAAGCATACAACCAAAATAAGTACTCATAACATTCAGCAAAGAAGTACTAAACAAACAAGGCAAACAATGCACAAAAGTCTCTAGCAAGTAAAACACACAAAGTTTTGTTTTTTCCAAAGGGGATGATGAAAACACTACTACATAATAAAACTATTTTGAAATAGCAAAACAATTGTTGACAACAAGGAAAACAATAGAATATTTTATTAATAAACAGAATAATCAATTTAAGCTTGTTGGGAAAAGTTTAGTGAAGTTTATACAAGTTTTGATAAACACTATATGAATCAACTATAGTTATATTAACAAAAGAATGTAAAACTAAACTTATAATTTGTTAACAAAACATGTTCTTGACAGAAAAATAATAATTTACTATTAAATCTGTCTTAGAAAACAGAAACAAAATATAGAAAACTTTGTTTGAAAACAAACTATTACTAGTTAGTTGTTTTAGTCAAATTAAGCCTAATTGAAAAGAAATTTTGATTCCTATGTTAAATAAAATTAAACTAGGCAAATTTATATTTTTATTAACAGTAAGTGAAAACACTAAATGTTTACTAACAGAACCTAATAAACAAATAAAACCAAATTCTAAATCAAACTAATCAAAATTAAGTTTATAAAACTATATTATAATAATAAGCAGATTCTGTTTTTTGGGTAAAACAGTAATCAAATATATCATGAAAATCCTCAAACTATACCTGAAGATAGTCCTAACTAATACCAAACAGTAGCAAAAAGATTCATATCAAAATCTATTTTCAAACTCTAGTTATTCAGATTTGAAGATTTTAAGCAAATTTGATTCAATTCAAATTTCATAGTTCAAATTTGAAATTTAAAAGTACAGGGTGAAACTACATGAAAATTGTGAGCTATTGCAAAAAGAATCAACTCAAAACTCTAAACAGATTAAAAGATATAAGCAAAACAAAATTGGAAAACATTCTGTTAATTAAAACAAAACAGAAAATGAAAAAAAGTTTGCGTCGGTCAGGGGGCTACGTGGCGCGATCCGATTGGCTAAGGGGGGCGTTCGGTAGGTGAATTAGAGCGGGCGACCGTTCGGTAGAAGAAAACGGTTCGGACTTAAGTTCGTTCTAATCTGGACCGTGGGATTTGGATCGGACGGTCGAGGGGGCTTACGGAGGGAGGTTGCCGGCGTCGGGGTACTCCGGCGAGTCCGGTAGCGGCGATTGCGACGGCGAGGTGTTCCGGTGGTCGGGGAGGACGGGGAAGTGGTCCTGGCGACGGGGACGGTCCTCCGGAGGCGATTGGTGGCGACGGCGTGGCGAATGATGGTCGGAGGTGGTGGCTACGATCGACGGCGACTTCCGGTGGTGGTGGAACTCCGACGAGCAATCGACGGCGTCTCGGCGAGAGAGAGAAGGGGGCTCGGGGGGGGAATGGATGCGGGGCCGTGGGGCTCTTATATAGGCGCTCGGGGGGGTGCGGGGAGGAGAGAGGGGAGAGATCCGGTGAGGGGGAGTAACGGCCGGCGTCGGATCCGGCGAGCGCGGGGAGTGAAGACGATGACCGTTCCGGGGCAACGGTCGGACGGGGTGGGACCCGGTGTCAGTGAGAGAGCGGGAGCATTACTGCGCTCGGTCGGCCGACCGGTAACGGTTTCGGCTTTTAAAGCCGGTGGGCCGGCCCGTTTAATACCGGAAACGGTTACCGTTTCTTTTTAATAATTTCCGGAGACATTCAAAAGCTTTTAAAGCATTCAAATCGTTTGTAAATATAGGGGTATTATATATCAAAATTAACAGAATAATAAATGCTATTTAATGAACATTTCTATTCTGTCATTTGAACACTTTGAAAAAAAATATTATTTCAGAAATGTCCTAATTGTTTTTAAACCCTTTTTGCAAATATTTTCAAAATAACTCCTGGTTCAAATAATTCACCAATTAGACCCTGGTGTGGAGTGTCATGTTCCTCCTCTCTTATTTGAACTTTTAACCAAAAATTTTAAATAGAGGAAGCAACATAGGGAAAAGTAGAAGGGGACTTTCTGAAAACCAGAAGAGGCATTTCAACTAGTTCATACAATCAAGCAATGATGATAATAGATGCATAGCTATATTCATAACATTCCAAAATGGAATTTTGGGATGTTACAAAAATGCTCATCCACTCAAAGCCTAAAGATCTATATACACTTCTCCCCCTTTGGCAACAAGTTACCAAAAAGTTCAAAGGCATATAACTAAGCATTCTTGGGATGATCTCCTCCGGTTGTTGATGAAGGAGTCGAGAGAACAGTGTCGTCAAAGATCTCTGCAGATGTCGTGGATGAAGCTGGAGTGGATACTGGAGGAACTGGAGCTGATGGAGCAGGAGCTAAGGTGAAAGTAGCAGGAGTTGATGAAATGGGCCTCAAGTCTGGAGCAAGCATTGTGGCTGGTCTAGCCTGAGTAGTGAACTGTGTGCTCGACCTGAGAGGTGATCCATCCTCCTCCTCCTCCTCATCATCATCATCATTTGAAGAAGTAGAAGCGACCCGAGGGATGTGCACCGAGTCAACTTCTTTTTGAAGCTCTATGATTGTCTTAGTCGCCTTGTCCACCTTATCATTGAGAGTCTTGATTTTTGTTTCAAAGATCCTCATAAGACTGTTCTAGTTGTCCATAATCCCCTTAATGTCCTTCTGCATGCCCTGAACTGATGTGATCAAAATATCCATTTGTTCATTTCTAGATCTAGGGACTTGAGCACTAGTGGCTCGAGCTGCCTCTGCCTCTGCCTGAGCTGTAGCTGAAGTGGGATGATTTGGGTCCATCACCACGATGTTATCCTCAAGCTCTGGCTGTAGGGGCAAATGTGGACGATCTAGAGCAAATACGTGCTTTTCCAACTGAGAGTTGATAAGCATCTGGATGTAGGGTGCATAGCAGCAAGAGTGCTTCTGATCAGAAGCAACCCTCTTAACTGTCTCAACAATTAAGTCCATGACTCTGATCCTGGTATGACTGTCAAGGAGGATCAACATGTTGATGGAGTAGCCTCAGATCATCTTGTCATCTCTTGACTTGGGCATCAAAGTATGCCTCAGATTAGTGTTCATGGTGCGGAGGCTAGCTTGATGATAGTAGATGGATCCTAGCTTGTGAGATTGCACTTTGTCTGCAGGGATATGAATATACATATCCTTCATGGCATTGTGGCTTACCTTGGATTCTGACTATACATCCAAATCACCATCCTGAACCTCTAGAACTACTAAAAGTGCAGCCCACTCATCAACAGTAGATTCATACCTTGCTCCTTCTATCATCCATACAACCCTACCATCTCCATAGAAATGTGTAGTGGAGTATAATTGCATGATCATCTCATCATTCCATGCAGTAAGCTCTCTTCCAACAAACTCATCCAAACCAATGCAATGGAAATTATCTTGGACACTTGGAAAGTAGTCCTCATTTTCCTTAATGAATTTCCAATCAACATATCTCATATCACTAACTGTTGGGCTCTTGTCTAGCAGGACTGTCTCATAGAAGTCATATTGCTCTCTGGTGTAGAATCTGTAGTCCACAACAGTCTTCTTCCTCTGGGCATATGGATCAACATCTCTCCATGCCCTCAAACCCGACTCTTTCCTCTTCTTCATATCTTCAGCAACTAGGTGGCTGACATCATGTACTGGAAGATGTGGTCTGAGCTTCATCAAGGTTGTCAAGTCATCATCATCTTCAACTCTGGAGGCAGTTCCCTTGTTCTTTTCATGTAGCGACCCGACTCAAAACGAGTCAAGCCTCTGTGTTTTCTGTGCCATCCCTAGATCAGTATGCTGGCACACACAGTACATCAATGTATATATCAAAGTGCAATCACATGTAATTAACGTAAAACTGATATATACCTTAAAATCTCAGCGGAAACAGTCAACGGGAGTGGAGTCCCAATAAACACCAACGACAGGTTGAGTGTAGACTGTAACCCTAAATCATACTCTTACTCGTCGTAGAAAAGTATCTACAACATAAGAGGTTGCAGCCATGTAGGTCAGTACATTGAATGTACCGGCAAGATCACCATAGTAGAACAGAAGATAAAAACTATTCTATATGCAGTAAGGCTTTGTGGCTCTATGTCTGAGTTTTTGCATAAAAGCTGATTTTATTTCTTTTTTCCTACAACAAAGGAATATCAGGAATTTTCACTATAGAGTTACCTAACATGACATGGTTCCGCCAACCGATGTCTTAATGCCCACAAGTATCATAAGTTGCCCATAATTAATTATCGGTCCAGTGTTGAGAGTTCAGAGATAGATCCAAGTCCAGAGGCTCAAATTTGTCCGTAACCGGGGACACGGCTAATCGATTAGGTTTAACTCTGCAGAGTGTTGTGTACTTTACCCACAAGATTCGTTCCCTCCTTGTAAGTCCTCGCACTCCATGGTGTTTGAGAACAGGACGAACGAAACATGGTCTTTCAGAGTGTTTCCCTGACTACTGTCAGTGCCCATCCATTCCTAACGTCGACTACATCTCGTAGCACTGCCCAGCCAGAGTCACAGGTAAGCTTCCGGGCATGAAGTATTCATCCGTCTCTTTGAGTCTGGGTGAAGCTTTCCGCAAGATGTCATGGCGCTTCTCCATGCATCCCAGCCATCCACTGGTTACTCCAGGGATGCCCAATCAACCATCCTTCACCCAGTGTGTGTATTGAAAACTTGTTTCTCGAGTCTCGAAGTCTTGAGGTCTTGAAGATGCAGGACTTGAAGATGCCTTCATGAAGTTGTCGTCTTGACGTAGAATCCTCCTTCTCACACCACTCACGAACACTCATACCAACCCCATCTACTTTAGCATAGCATAAGAATAACTAACGTTCCCGAGGCTTTAGTAACAAGTGGTGGGTTCCTACCTCATGCATTCTACTCAACTACAAGAATTTTCAATAACACTACTGGAGGGATTTGTTGAAGGATATCACTACCTGCAATAAAACATAGGTATGAAATAGATGGTCAAAGTGAACTTGCGTGTACTGTTGATGAAGAAAAAATGTCGCTCTCAGAAATACTTGACAGACTATTCGTCACTCTCCGATAAAATCTATATAATCAAAAATCGCATTCATATAGGCAATCATACTAGCAATCAATTCTAACAATCAAGAAGTAACACAAAACCAAAAGCAACAGGGTTGTGATGAAGGAAATAATTAAGACAAAACTCAAATCAACAAAACTTCATCAACACAACCAAGGGTTGTTTTTCTCTCCAAGTAAATCCTATTTTAAAAACTAAAACACAAAAACAAAGTAAAATATAACAAAATTATTTTAGTCAATATTTTACTAGCAAAAAGAATTACTTTTGAAGAACAACTAAGAACTTAGAAAGTAATACTATAAACAACATAGGTTTTTGCCAAATAAACTTAACAACAAGGGAACAAATGTAATATTAAAATAACAGAAAACAAATTATGTAACAACTAAGTTAACAGAAAGTAAAACTTATAAAACAATTAAAAAATATTTTCAAATAAGAAATCAAACTAGCAAATGGAAATCAATTACAAGTTATAATGAAACTAGAATTGATTTCGTGCTATAAAATAATAAATGACATAAAAATAAACTTGGTTGAATTACTACTGCTAACTAACAGAAAACAAAGTAAAACTTGTCAACTAATATAAAATAAAATCAATTGGAACAATTTAAAACAAAAGAACTAGAAATAAACCTAACAAGAACTAAAACAGAGTCTGTTTTGTTAAAAATACTAATTTAAATTATTCAAAAAAATTCCCAAGTTCTATCTATTGATAACTAAGGTCACTAGTGAGAAGTAGCAAAAAGAATCAACTCAAAATAAAATTTTAATCTCAAGATATTTGGAAAATAAGATTTTAATCAAATCCGTTTGAATTCAATTTTAAATTATTCAAATATGGTCAAGCTTTATATCTACGGAAACTAGATAAAATTTGTGACACAATGCAAAAATAATCAAATTAAAACAACTAAAAACATAAAATATATAAAGAAAACAAAATCAGAAACTATTGTTTTCACTGAATTTAAAACAGAAAAAGAAAAATGTTTCTAACGAACATGGGGTGACGTGGCAAGCTGTGATTGGTCTAGAGGTGTGTGTGCGAGGGTGCTAGCAAGCGGACGGCCGAGCCGTACAAGAAAATGTTTCTTCACTTAAGTGATCTATTTTGGTACGTTGGATGTAAATCGGACGATGGATGGCGTCGCCGGTGACTTACAAAGGGGGTGGGGAGCTCCGGCAAAACTCCGGCGATGTCCGAGGCGGTGAGGTCGACGGGGACGGTGCTTCAGTGCTCCTCTTGCGACGGTGTCAGCACCAGGTGATGCGGGTGAGCGCGACGACGAGGTAGGTGGCATCAGCGGGGCTCGGGGACGACGGTGTCGACGACGGCGAGCTCGGGAGCGGCGAGGATCTTCGGGTGGTCGTCGGGGAAGGGACTCCGGTGGGTGCAGGGCTCGGGCGAGTGGATGGGGAGGTGCGGGCGAGGGTGGTGGAGTGGATGGTGTGCTCGGGAAGCGAGGGGAGTGGCTAGGGCGAGCACGGGGTCGGCAATGGCGCGGCGGCTGTGGGGAACTCCGCCGAGTAATAGCCGCGAGAGGAGAGGGTCGGGGTCGGGGTTTTAGGGCGGAACGGGTCGAGGAGGGACTGTGGTTTTATAGGCGGCCTCGTGGTCGTCCGAAAGGAAAGGGGAGAGGGAGATCCGGTCGGTGATCTCGCCGGCGAGAGAGAAAGGAAAGGGGAGAGGGAAAGGAAGGTGGTGACCACGACGGGATTTGGTCGGGCAGTGGGGTCCACGTGTCAGAGAGAGGGAGAGAAAGGAAAGAGGAGCGGGCGGCCGATCCGAAGGGATTCGGATCTGGCTAATAAAGACGTGGGCCGATTCTTTCCTAATGGGCTCGGTATGTTTCCTATTAAAGGGATTTGTTTCCTTTTATTTAAAAATAGAGAAGGAAACTATATTTTTGGCAGTCAAAACTTTTCCGAAAAATAAACTTTTACATTCCAAAATGATCAGGGAAATAAATTCAATAAGATGGACATTTTTCCACGGCCAAAATAAATACTTTAGAAAAAAATTATTTTCAGAAAATGCCTAAATGGCTTTTAATTCTTTTTGCAAATATTTTCAAATAACCCCATAGGTTTTAGGGTTCAAATATTTCAAAAAAATAACCCTGGTGTGGAGTGTCGTATTACTCCTCTCAAGTTTCTTGTCAAGGTGTTTGAATTCTTTCAAACTTCAAATTGGAAATTCAAATATGAAAGGAACTCCATATCAGGAAATTTTCAAATAGTTTTCAAATTCACTTTTCAAGTCTTTTTATATTGAAGAAGTCATGTCATCTTCTCTCACTGATTTGAAATGTAAGAATTTGAATTCAAAAGCACATGGGAAAGTCATGTCATTCCCTCTCATTCAAAAGTTTTCAAAAAGTTTCAAATTTCACTCAATTTCAATAACTCAATCAAACAAACAATCATTCTAATATTTATTATAACATTCCAAAATTTGGGATGTTACAAACCTACCACACTTAAAATGAATCTCGTCCTCGAGATTCGAAAGGGCTAGAAAGAATAGCTTAGAGTTTGGGGGGTCTTGTAACAAATCCATTGTCCTGGAAGGTGTGGGGTCTACCACACTCTAAAAGGGAGTTACTGGTCCTCTCAAAATCATGACAGTCCTCTGGGTGCATCTATTTGTTCACATACTTTACGATATCTCCTTCGGTGATGCTCATCCATTTAAATCAAAATTTTGTGTTCTCATAACAAAAGGTATTTCCTCTGATACTGGGTCTTCTTAGCTGACAAGTCTCGTGATCATTCTAAATAACTTATCGAATATCTCATGGTGGTCTACCATTTGTGGGTATCCTTTAATGAAATGGGCTTTGGCTTCATTCCTCACCTTAAAATTCCTACGTGTGACAGCAACTTGTCATGTACAAGGGTTTTTCATCATACCATTCTAAGTCTTAAACAAAAGCTTCAAGGAACTTTGTCTCTTTACTATGGGTAAGTCACTCAGATTTACCAATCCGGATAGCAAGAGAATGATAAGAGTAAGTCATCATGGTGGCAAAGCCATGTCGCACTGAAATCATTACCTAGTATAAGGTTTAATGAATCTTGTATTCTAACACTTGGGCTTCCTCACAAGCGTTGCAGAAAATTTCTCTTGTCAATGAACAAAGTTCGGATAAATCCATTGATTCTGCAAGCTAAGCAAAACATCTATCGTTCCTTCACAACTCTCAGGTTGTCGTATACTCCTAAGAAAACATTTGCTGATCCAATCACACCTTCTTGCTTCAAGAACTTGGGGTAACCTTCATGAAACTGTGAGATCCATCCTTGATACACATTCTATTCCTTGAATATGTTTTTCTTTTCCATTGGTCTGTTTACCAATAACAGTTTTGGTTCATCATATTCAAATCCAAGGTATACTATATCAGGTGTTGCCATCCACATAGTTGGATATGTTTCCACATTCTCTTCACCTGTATTCCCTTATCCAAACTCCTTAACAAGAAGGGTACTTTCTTCATTCATTCGTCCCTATGGTTACTACCACACTTAAAATGAAATCCACGTATGCCTTCATAAACCATATTTTCTCATATCCTCGAAAATGGTCAGTGATCTTTGTTGATAGAGTAACAACTCATGTAATTGAACATAGGAAAATCATGTGTAGCGACCCGGCTCAAAATGAGTCAAGCCTCTGCGTGTTCTGTGCCATCCCTGGATTAGTATGCTGGCACACACAGTACATCAATGTATATATCAAAGTGCAACCACATGTAATTAACGTAAAACTAATATATACCTTAAAATCTCATCGGAAACAGTCAACGGGAGTGGAGTCCCAATAACACCAACGGCAGGTTGACTGTAGACCGTAACCCTGAATGGTACTCTTACCCGTCGTAGAGCTTATCTACAACATAAGACGTCACAGCCGTGTAGGTCAGCATTTTGAATATGCCGGCTAGTCACAAAAGAGGGGGTGTAAAGTAATCATCTATTCTACATGCATATATGGCAAGTGGGGTAGTAGGTTTTGCATAAAGCCAAATTTTTCCTATAACAAGAGAGGACAAAAGCATAATTACTACAATGTTGGTTGATTAATGAGATGGTTCCACCAACCAATTCTCATACCCAAGTTGACATTAATACCCACATCAATGTAATTAATTATGTTGAGAGTTCCAGATAGTTTCAGTTCCTTTGGCTCAAACTGTCCATGACCGTGGACACGGCTAATCGATTAGGTTTGGGTACTCTGCAGAGTTTTGCACACGTTCCCCACAACATTTGATTGCCTCCGTTGGATTTCTCGCACATCAGGGTGTTTGAGAAACGAATTACCAAAACATGGTCTTCTAAAGGGTTTCCCTGAGACTCTGTCGGTGCCCATCCTTTCCTACCATTCTTCTACATCTCGTAGCACCGCCTGTCCAGGGTCACCACGATATCCAACCAAGCCAGAGCCCATAATGACTTGTGGCTGTGCAGGTAAGCCTTGGGTCGTGAAGCATCCATCCATCTCTTTGTGCCTGGGTGGACCTTTCCGCGTGAATACTGGCACTTCCCCAGCAACACCTAGGCTAACCACTGGTTTCTCCAGGGCGCCGTTCAACCATCATCCACCCAGAGGTAAGTTGAAAACTTGGAGTCTTGAAGACTTTATCATCTTGTAGGTCTTGAAATTATTAACTCACAACTCTCATGAATCTCACAACCAAACCCCGTCTACTAATAGCATAGCAAAATGTAAATCAACGTTTCCCGAGGCCAATGTGTCAAAGGGTTGAGGGGTACCTACCACATGTTACTACAACAAGTAACCAAGTTTCCAATTTACCTACTTTGCATGCAATTGGGGAGATGGTAGAACTAATGCAATAAAACATAGGTATACATGGTCAAAGTGACTTGCCTGTAATTATGATGAAGAATAATATCGCTCTCAGAAAAATACTTGATAGACTATTCGTCACTCTCCGGTGAAAAATCTATACAATCAAACATTGCATACATATAAGAAATCATACTAGCAATCAATTCTAACAATCAAAAGTAACACCAAACCAAAAGCAACAAATTTGTGATGAAGGAAATACTTAAGAAATTTTTTAACAAAGCTTCATCAACACAACCAAAATAGGTTTTTTTAACTACTAGAACATATCAACAGAAAATACCAAGTTAATAAATGAAAAACAAGTTTATAAAACAAATAGAAAGTATTTTCTCAATAGTCTTTATTTTGCAAAAAGAACTAAGTGAAAAGCTTTTATAAAGATTCTTCTTTTGATAAGGTCATCCTTGGCTTAAACCACAAACAATCTCGACTATAATACAAATTGTTTCTGGTCTAAATTTAGATTAACAGAAAATCAAACTTATAAAACAATTTGTGGAAACTATTTTCAAATAGAAGATCAACATAGCAATTAAAATCCAATTGCAAATTATAGTTGAACTAGAATTGAATTTTCATGCAATCAACTAATAAAATATTATTTGTTTTGATGGGCTACTATTATCTAACAGAAAACTTTATAGAATCTATATACTAATATAAAATTAAAACAAATTAAAAACAAAAGAAATATAGATAAGCCTAACAAGAACTAAACAGAATCTGTTTTGGTTGAAAAACTATTTTAAAGTATTCTAAAATTTCCAAACTCTACCTACTGATAACTAAGGTTACAAGTGACAAGTAGCAAAAAGAATCAACCAAAAATATATTTTTAAACTCAAGGTATTCAGAAAATAAGATTTGAATCAAATCTGTTTAAATTCAAATTTTGATATTCAAATATAGTAAAACTTGGTATCTAAAGAAACTAGAATAAATTTTTGACACAATGCAAAAATAATCAAATTAAAACACCTAAAAACGTAAAAGATATGATAAAAACAAAAACAGAACTATTCTGTTTTTAAAACTGAAAACAGAAGAAATGAAAATCCTATCTAACGGATAGGGTACACGTGGCGGCTTCTGATTGGTCCAGGGGTGCGTGCGATCTAACGATTCGAGCGGACGGCCAACTCCCAACAGAAAACATTTCGGCATTTTAAAAAAACTACGTTCTATTCCTAGCCCTTCATTCTAGATCGGACGGGGAAGAGGAAAGAGGAAAAGTCACCGCTGTGGGGTGGAGTCCGGCGAGACTCCGGCGATGTCCGAGGCGGCGAGGTCGACGGGGAGGCGTCTCCGGTGGTCGGGGAAGGTGTGCGAAGTGCTCAGGCGATGGCGGCGAAGCTCCGGCGTCGAATGGTGGGGTCGGGCGGGGCTGGGGATGACGGGGGTGACGGGCAAGTGCGGTGGGAGTTTCGGGTGGAAAGGATACTCTGGCGAGGTGTTGGCGTGGCGTTTCCAGAGGATCTCCGGCGACGATGAGGGCACCAGCCGACGGCGGGGAGTCTCCGGTGAAGGTTGGTCACGTTGGGGACATGTGGTGGTGACAGAGGCGAGTGGCGCGTGCTCATAGAGCTTCGGTGGTGACCGGAACTCTGGCGAGTGGCGGGGTGATGCTCTGGCAAGGGGAGGGGGTGTTCGGGGGGATGGGTGTGGCAAGGCAGGGGCTCTTATAGGTGGCCTCGGGGACAGGGAATGGAAGGGGAGGAAAAATCCGGCGCGGATTCATCACCGGCGAGGTAAGGGGAGGAGCGATGGAGGGGACAACCGCGGAGATGACGCGGACGGTCGGTGGGACCGGGGCGTTAGTGAGAGAGAGAGGAGAGGCGCGGTCAGCGGTGGCCGATGCGGAGGAGTTTCGGGGGAGAGGTTAGAGGCGGTGGGCCGGTGGGCTTTAACTCACGTTAAATAGTTTCCTATTTCTATTTTTCCAGAGTATTAAACACTCTTCAATGAATTCAAATCACCCCCAAAAATAGGGAATATATATATATCAAAATGATCAGGGGATTAAATGCTATTTAATGAACATTTTTCCTCTGTCAAAAAGAATACTCTAAAAAAATTATTTTCAGAAAATGCCTAAATGACTTTATTTATTTTTCCAAATATTTTTTCAAATAACCCCTTGGGTTTTATGATTCAAAAACTTCACAAAAATACCCCTAGTTTGGAGTGTCATATTACTCCTCTCAAAAACTTTGTCAAGGGGTTTGAATGCTTACAAATTCAAATAGGGAATTCAAATATGAAAATTAAACTCCATATGAGAATTTCTCAAATAGTTTTCATATCCTCCTTTTAAACTTCCAACTCCTATTTCATATAATTTGAAGAAGTCCTTTTATCCTCTCTCATGAAAATCATTGAGTTGCATAAAGTTTCTGAGTTTGAATTATTTTCAAATGAAATTCAAACCATTTTCAAATCCCTTTTCATTCCTTTAAATGGAAGAAGTCATATCATCTTCACTCTGGGATTTTGTGATGAAATGAATTTGAATTCCTGCAGAGTGAAAGTTTTGGGAAAGTCATTTTATTCCCTCTCATTCAAAAGTTTTCATAAGTTTCAAATTTTCACTCAATTTCAATCACTCAAGCAACAAGCATTCATTCTAATATTAATTATAACATTCCAAATTTGGGATGTTACAAACCTACCACACGTAAAAAGAATCTCGTCTTCGAGATTCGAAAGGGCTAGAAAGAAAAGGTTAGGGTTTGGGGTCTTCTAGCAAATCCATTGTCCTGGAAGGTGTGGGGTCTACCAGACTTAAAATGAGGGTGACTGGTCCCTCAAAATCATGGCAGTCCTCTGGGTGCATCTGTCTATTCACATTCTTCACGATAGCTCCTTCGGTGATGCTATTCCGTTTAAATCGAAATCTTGTGTTCTCATAAAAAAATTTATTTCCTCCTGATACTGGGTCTTCTTAACTGATAAGTCTCGCGTTCATTCTAACTTATCGAAGATCTTGTGGTGGTCTACCATTAGTGGTTATCCTGCAGTGAAATGGGTCCTGGCTACATTCCTCACCGTAAAATTCCTACGTATGACAACGACTGCCATGTACAAGGGTTTACATCATACCATTCTAAGGCTTAAACAAAAAGCTTCAAAGAACGTCGTCTCTTTACTATGGGTAAGTCACTCAGATTTACCAATCCAAATAGCAAGAGAATGATAAGAGTAAGTCGTCATGGTGGCCAAGCCATGTTGCACTGAAATCATTACCTTGTATAAGGTTTAGTGAATCTCGTATGCTAACACTTGGGCTTCCTCACAAGCATTGCAGAAATTTCTATTGTCAACGAACGAAGTTCGGATAAATCCATTGGTTCTGGAAGCTGAACAAAAACATCTATCGTTTCTTCACAACTCTCAGGTTTTTCGTATACTCCTAAGAAAAACGTTTACTGATCTGGCGTAGCTTCTTCCAAGTTTCTTCCTTCACGAAGGTGGGGCTTGGTCCTTATCAATCCCGAGGTCAGTGACTTGTGGGTTCACTTGAATACTTGAATAGTCTTAACTCACTCTTGGGGTTACTATCATTTCATATTCCAACATTACCTCCAGTTCACTACATCATACCCTTGAGGTAACAAATCACAGACTTGTTCTTGTCTAGATTCCACTCCGCGGAATTCATTTTCCTTTCCATTGGTCTATTTAACCTTGGGTATGGTTTCATCACAAACATTCCTTTTCTCAATATTCCAACTTCAAAATCACTTTGTCACAAAGGTTATCATCCAGATAGTTTGAGGTGGTTCCACATTCTCTTCACCTATATTTCAGTTATCCAAACTCCTTAATATGAATGGTATTCTCTTCATTCTTTTGTCCCTGTGGTTGCTACCACACTTAAAATGAAATGCACTCATGCCTGCATAGACCATATTTTCTCATATCCTCAAAAATTGGTCAGAGATCTTTGTTCTTAGAGTGGCAACTCATATAATTCAACACAGGAGAATCATAACACCATAAATTCCATTGATCTCATGAATTTATTACAAACTCTAAGACTTCCATTACATAACTTCAAAATGATAACAGTGCTACCTATTACATTTATTACTTCCAAAAATTCAAAACTCAACTACTCATGTTTAGCCTTCTTCTCCGGGCAGGTATAGGAGTAATGTCCAGTCTTCTTGCACCGGAAACACATGATCTGACTCAAATCCTTCTTTGGAGAAATGGGGTTGTTCTGAGAACGTCTTCGGTTTCTCTTCTTGGGCTCCTTTGTTCCGATCAAACTTTCAATTTCCTGTGGATCAAACTCCACTTCTTCTGTTGGGAAGTTTCCCATATACTCTTTTCTTTCCTTCGTACAGTCTTGTGAGAAATGTCCTTCTTCTCCACATGAATAGCAGGCATTGGAGTAAAATCTGGTTAGGCCTTATCCATTAGGGTCTTCAACAGCTTCCTTCATCACAAGTTCTCCTAAATTTTCTCTGAAGGCTTCCTTCATGGCTTCCTTCTGTTGCTTGATGACTTCTTGTACCTTGGGGTACATTTGGTATTGAGCCGGGTAATGCGTAGTTCCTTCACACAAGAAACATGTCACCTGCCCAGTTGGGCATTCCTCAGCTCGGTGATTTTCTTCACAATAAGGGCATCCTTCCTTGTGTTCTTCCTGGGTGTGTCCTACCTCTCCACATATCCTGCATGCACAATTCTTCTTCACATCTTTGCCACGGGGCTTCTGGGTGTTGGTAACAACATGAGATCCTTGTAGAGTTATCTTGAATTCTTCCCAAGTGTTTGATGCTTGCCTATCATGGATATCTTCATGCATCTTCCACCAATTTGCAGCACCTTCTGCAAAGTATCGAAAGGCATACTAGACCATCTCTTTTCTTGCAACATGGTTACTCCTTAGATGATCCTCCATGTTCTGAATCCATTCTTCTGTATCTAACCGAGTCATCGATCCAGAATACACGAGTCCAGCTTCACTCATCATCTATTGGGTTCAAGGTTTTGGGGATGAGATGGGTAAGAGAGAGAAAGGAGGGGATACACACAATAGAAACAATGGTTTTGAAAATAGATTTTTTTGTTGTGGCTATCGAAAATTACACACAAATGACAGCTCACAAATCATCGTATCTAACGTAAGTATACAACAGGGGTTTGGTCTTCTAAGGCATAATATCTTGGAAATTCTTCATGGTCTTCAATTTCTTCGGGTCTTCATAGTATTCAACTCGTGTAGCTTCAACTCTTCTAATGCATGGTGAAATCTTCTTTACTTTGAAGTGACCATAAGTTGTTTCGATATCTTGTCCTTCTCAAAGTTTCCTCAGTTGATCCTTAGTGTGGTCAAGGGGAAAAGGTATTTTCTAACTTTTTGAGGTAAGAGAGATCATTTGATAAGGCTCAAATAAGATGAGAAGTAAAGGGTCTTTCGAAAACAAAGTTTTTTGAGAAATCATTTCCTAAGGGCTTTCTAGTTTCTAGGGTCACGTCCTACAATCAACATGTGCTCTGATACCATTTCTATAGCGACCCGACTCAAAACGAGTCAATCCTCTATGTGTTCTGTGCCATCCCTGGATCGATATGCTGGCACAGACAGTACATCAATGTATATATCAAAGTGCAACCACATGTAATTAACGTAAAACTGATATATACCTTAAAATCTCAGCGGAAATAGTCAACGGGAGTGGAGTCCCAATAACACCAACGGCAGGTTGAGTGTAGACCGTAACCCTGAATTGTACTCTTACCCGTCGTAGAGCTTATCTGCAACATAAGACGTCGCAACCGTGTAGGTCAGCATTTTGAATATGCCGGCAAGTCACAAAAGAGGGGGTGTAAAGTAATCATCTATTCTACATGCATATATGGTAAGTGGGGTAGTAGGTTTTGCGTAAAGCCAAAATTTTCCTATAACAAGAGAGGGCAAAAGCATAATTACTACAATGTTGGTTGATTAATGAGATGGTTCTACCAACCAATTCTCATACCCAAGTTGACATTAATACCCACATCAATGTAATTAATTGTGTTGAGAGTTCCAGATAGTTTCAGTTCCTTTGGCTCAAATTTTCATGACCGTGGAC
The DNA here is from genome assembly GCA_022496015.1 of Hordeum marinum. NCBI lineage: Eukaryota > Viridiplantae > Streptophyta > Magnoliopsida > Poales > Poaceae > Hordeum > Hordeum marinum. The sequence continues at coordinate 154,953,834 of CM039673.1, read as the reverse complement.
ACGGCTAATCGATTAGGTGTGGGTACTCTGCAGAGTTTTGCACACGTTCCCCACAAGATTTGATCGCCTTCGTTGGATTTCTCGCACTTCAAGGTGTTTGAGAAACGGATGACCAAAACATGGTCTTCTAAAGGGTTTCCCTGAGACTCTATCGGTGCCCATCCTTTCCTACCGTTCTTCTACATCTCGTAGCACCGCCTGTCCAGGGTCACCACGATATCCAACCAAGCCACAGCCCATAATGACTTGTGGCTGTGCAGGTAATCCTTGGGTCTTGAAGCATCCATCCATCTCTTTGTGCCTGGGTGGACCTTTCCGCGTGAATACTGGCACTTCCCCAGCAACACCTAGGCTAACCACTGGTTTCTCCAGGGTGCCGTTCAACCATCATCCACCCAGAGGTAAGTTGAAAACTTGGAGTCTTGAAGACTTGATCATCTTGTAGGTCTTGAAATTATTAACTCACAACTCTCATGAATCTCACAACCAAACCCCGTCTACTAATAGCATAGCAAAATGTAAATCAACGTTTCCCGGGGCAAATGTGTCAAAGGGTTGAGGGGTACCTACCACATGTTACTACAACAAGTAACCAAGTTTCCAATTTACCTACTTTGCATGCAATTGGGGAGATGGTAGAACTAATGCAATAAAACATAGGTATACATGGTCAAAGTGACTTGCCTGTAATGTTGACGAAGAATAATATCGCTCTCAGAAAAATACTTGATAGACTATTCATCACTCTCCGGTGAAAAATCTATACAATCAAACATTGCTTACATATAAGTAATCATACTAGCAATCAATTCTAACAATCAAAAGTAACACCAAACCAAAAGCAACAAATTTGTGATGAAGGAAATACTTAAGACAAAATTTAACAAAGCTTCATAAACACAACCAAAATTGGTCTTTTCTCTACAAGTACATCCTAATTTTTCAAAATTAGCAAACAAAAACAATGTAAAATATAATAAAAGTAGTTTAGTAAACATTTTTGCTTAGCAAAAAGAATTACTTTTGAAGAACAACAAATAATTTAGAAAACAATACTCTAGCGACATAGGTTTTTTTAACTACTAGAACATATCAGCAGAAAATACCAAGTTAATAAATGAAAAACAAGTTTATAAAACAAATAGAAAGTATTTTCTCAATAGTCATTATTTTGCAAAAAGAACTAAGTGAAAAGCTTTTATAAAGATTCTTCTTTTGATAAGGTCATCCTTGGCTTAAACCACAAACAATCTCGACTATAATACAAATTGTTTCTGGTCTAAACTTAGATTAACATAAAATCAAACTTATAAAACAATTTGTGGAAACTATTTTCAAATAGAAGATCAACATAGCAATGAAAATTCAATTGCAAGTTATAGTTGAACTAGAATTGAATTTTCATGCAATCAACTAATAAAATATTATTTGTTTCGAAGGGCTACTATTATCTAACAGAAAACTTTATAGAATCTATCAACTAATATAAAATTAAAACAATTTAAAAACAAAAGAAATATAGATAAGCCTAACAAGAACTAAATAGAATCTGTTTTGGTTGAAAAAAATATTTTAAAATATTCTAAAAATTTCCAAACTCTACCTACTGATAACTAAGGTTACAAGTGACAAGTAGCAAAAAGAATCAACCAAAAATATATTTTTAAACTCAAGGTATTCAGAAAATAAGATTTGAATCAAATTTGTTTAAATTCAAATTTGAATATTTAAAAATAGTCAAACTTGGTATCTGCAGAAACTAGAACAAATTTTTGACACAATGCAAAAATAATCAAAAACAACAAAGATATGATAAAAAAAAAACATAACTATTCTGTTTTTTAAAATTGAAAACAGAAGGAATGAAAATCCTATCTAGCGGATAGGGTACACGTGGCGGCTTCTGAGTCCAGGGGTGCGCGTGATCTAACGATTCGAGCGGACGGCCAACTCCTAACAGAAAACGTTTCGGTGTTTAAAAAAACTACGTTCTAATCCTAGCCCTTCATTCTAGATCGGACGGGGAAGAGGAAAGAGGAAAACTCACCACGGTGGGGTGGAGTCTGGCGAGACTCCGGCGATGTCCGAGGCGGCGAGGTCGACGGGGAGGCGTCTCCGGTGGTCGGGGAAGGCGTCCGAAGTGCTCAGGCGACGACGGCGAAGCTCCGGCGTCGATTGGTGGGGTCGGACGGGGCTAGGGACGACGGGGGCGACGGGCAGGTGCGGTGGGAGTTTCGGGTGGAGAGGATACTCCGGTGAGGTGGTGGCGTGGCGTTTCTAGAGGGTCTCCGGCGACGGTGAGGGCACCAGGCAACGGCAGGGAGTCTCCGGTGAAGGTTGTTTGCATTGGGGACGTGTGGTGGTGACGGAGGCGAGTGGCGTGTGCTCACAGAGCTTCGGTGGTGACCGGAACTCCGGCGAGTTGCGGGGTGATGCTCTGGCGAGGGGAGGGGGTGTTCGAGGGGATGGGTGCGGCAAGGCAGGGGCTCTCATAGGCTCTTCTAGGTGGTCAGGTTAATGGAAGGGGAGGAAAAATCCGGAGCGTATTCGTCACCGGCGAGGTAAGGGGAGGAGCGATGGAGGGGACGACCGCGGAGATGCCGCGGACGGTCGGTGGGACCGGAGCGTCAGTGAGAGAGAGAGGAGGGGCGCGGTCAGCGGTGGCCGATGCAGAGGAGTTTCGGGGGAGAGGTTAGAGGCGGTGGGCCGGTGGGCTTTAACTCATGTTAAATAGTTTCCTATTTCTATTTTTATAGAGTATTAAACACTCTTCAATGAATTCAAATCACCCCCAAAAATAGGGAATATATATATATCAAAATGATCAGGGGATTAAATGCTATTTAATGCCTAAATGACTTTATTTATTTTTCCAAATATTTTTTCAAATAACCCCTTGGGTTTTATGATTCAAAAACTTCACAAAAATACCCCTAGTTTGGACTGTCATATTACTCCTCTCAAAAACATTGTCAAGGGGTTTGAATGCTTACAAATTCAAATAGGGAATTCAAATATGAAAATTAAACTACATATGAGAATTTCTCAAATAGTTTTCATATCTTTCTTTTAAACGTCCAACTCCTATTTCATATAATTTGAAGAAGTCCTTTTATCCTCTCTCATGAAAATCATTGAGTTGCATAAAGTTTCTGAGTTTGAATTATTTTCAAATGAAATTCAATCCATTTTCAAATCCCTTTTCATTCCTTTAAATGGAAGAAGTCATATCATCTTCACTCTAGGATTTTGTGATGAAATGAATTTGAATTCCTGCAGAGTGAAAGTTTTGGGAAAGTCATTTTATTCCCTCTCATTCAAAAGTTTTCATAAGTTTCAAATTTTCACTCAATTTCAATCACTCAAGCAACAAGCATTCATTCTAATATTAATTATAACATTCCAAATTTTTGGGATGTTACATCATGACACCATAAATTCCATTGATCTCATGAATTTTATTACAAACTCTGAGACTTTCGTTACATAACTAATCTCATGAAAACAAGAGTGCTTCATGATACAGTAATTGCCATCTTAACTACTCCATTCTAGCTTTCTTCTCGTATTAAATCCTTTGTTACATCCTCAATCACTTCTTAAAACTCCTAAAAGTACTTTATTACAAATGCTGCCATTGACATATTTTGGCATGGTCCAGCATCACTCCCAACTTTATTCATTTATCCTTCCTTGGAGATATTTTAGTACCACTGGAACTTTGCGATGTGCTCCTTGAAATCATCCATATTTTGCTTGATCAGGGTGGACATGAGCTTCATCTCCATCATCTCCGTATGCACCTCATGCAGGTATTCCTGAATATGACGGAGTCTTGCTTCAAGTATTTCTCCAATCCGACGTATGGCTTCCATGGCAGCATCATGAACAGCGTCAAAGAAAGTTGCTCGTGGTACACGAGATATGTAAAAGTATTGTCCCATAGTCTTTGGGCAAACTCCTTTCACACGGTGGAGGTGTATCTCCACCTACCAGAGTTCCACTCCATTTTCCATGAATGGGTAGCCTTTGTAGACTTCATCTCCTTCAAGGTGGATGTGCTTCATCATATCTTTCAGGATCTTTGGGTAATCATGATCACTGGTCAGGGTCATGGTCGTCTTCGGGCCCTTGAGAAAAGACTCATAAAGGGTGGTCATCTGTAGGTGTCAGAAAGGGGTACTCAAAATTAACATATGTTCCTTCTTGGGTAAGCATCCATATCATCCAAACCAAACTTCTAATTCACTTCCCAACATCTTAGAGAGTATTGTCATCCATAAAACAAATTGGGTTATCCATTTACCATATTCTATTATATCCTTGTTCTTTAGCAAAATCCCAGTTTATGCATCAACAACTCCTTTTTATCCATGTTATGAATCCATACTTCTACCTCTATATGTGTCATTGGTCCAGAGAATTCAAGTCCAGCTTCGTTCACTGTCGATTGGGTTCAAGGGGTTTTGGGGATGGGATGGGTAAGAGAGAGAGACAGAGAGAAGGGATATAAACAACTCAAAGACACAAAACATCAAACTCAAGTCCACACATTCATAAAGTTCAATCAAACTATAGTATCGCCACCCACATAAGGTTGGTATGGTCGATCACTCAAATCGTAAAAACGTTTATCCTTATTCTCTCATGGTGGGGATACTACTGAGCTAGTCTATATCATGTCTTCGTCTTTAGTGGGCTTCTTCTGGTCATGCTTGATATTCTCAAGTTCTTCTACCAGATTTTCCCAGTTGATGCGGAGTTTCTGGTGTCATCCCTATAGTTCCAGGAGTTGGTTCTTGAGATCTTGAATTTCAACGTCTCTAGCATGAGCCCTGACCTGACTATTCTTCAAGTCTTGACGAAGCTTCTGAATCTCGGGAACATGTTTCTTCAGATTGACTAGCTTCAGCTTCTCGTTCTTGAGGCTCTCACGAAGTGCTTTGTTCTAAAATAACTCTGAGAGAATGTCCATTTGAAGGTTCTTGACGTAGCGCTCCAGTTCTTGATTGTACACAAGTACGGGTGAAAATTTCATCTTCTGTTCGTCGGTCAGGTCGATGAGTGCTCCATCAAGCTTCTGCCATCCAAGCCTTCCAAAGTAGCGGTTGCACAACTCAGCATGATGATGATAGCTCAAACATGCGATGGCATCATGGACAATAGTGTTCATGCCCATCTCACATTCATGGCTCAATGTGCCATAGTTGATGTCTTCAGTCTTGGGGTCTTCTTCACGTCCAAATACTTTAGTTTTGATGCCCCAGAATCCAGACTTCCTCTTAGTCGCCTTGATCTCAGGTATCGGCAGCTTCACCATCTGCACTAGCTCCATGAGGAATGAGCCTCCGAGAACATCTTCATTGTCCTCACTTTTGTTCGGGGTGTAGTTCTCCATCTATAGTTTGAAACAGGAAGGGTTCAGTAAAAGGATTTAGAAGTTACGAGAGTAGTGAAACAAAAGTTGTTCCTATCAAGGTCTTCCTATTTCTAATCCATTTCCTAGGGTCACGTCCTACAGTCAACATGTGCTCTGATACCATTTCTGTAGCGACCCGACTCAAAACGAGTCAAGCCTTTGTGTTTTCTGTGCCATCCCTGGATCAATATGCTGGCACACACATTACATCAATGTATATATCAAAGTGCAATCACACGTAATTAACGTAATTAACGTAAAACTGATATATACCTTAAAATCTCAGAGGAAACAGTTAATGGGAGTGGAGTCCCAATAAACACCAACGGCAGGTTGAGTGTAGACCGTAACCCTAAATCGTACTCTTACTCATCGTAGAAAAGTATCTTCAACATAAGATGTTGCACGCATGTAGGACAGTACATTGAATGTACCGGCAAGATCACCATAGTAGAACAGAAGATAAAAACTATTCTATATGCAGTAAGGCTTTGTGGCTCTGTGTCTGAGTTTTTGCATAAAAGCTGATTTTATTTCTTTTTTCCTATAAAGAACGGAATATCAGGAATTTTCACTACAGAGTTACCTAACATGACATGGTTCCGCCAACCGATGTCTTAATGCCCACAAGTATCATAAGTTGCCCACAATTAATTATCAGTCCAGTGTTGAGAGTTCAGAGATAGATCCAAGTCCAGAGGCTCAAATTTGTCCGTAAACGGGGACACGGCTAATCGATTAGGTTTAACTCTGCAGAGTGTTGTGTACTTTACCCACAAGATTCGTTCCCTCCTTGTAAGTCCTCGCACTGCATGGTGTTTGAGAACAGGACGAATGAAACATGGTCTTTCAGAGTGTTTCCTTGACTACTGTCAGTGCCCATCCATTCCTAACGTCGACTACATCTCGTAGCACTGCCCAGCCAGACTCACAACAAAGATCAACCAAGCCCGAGCCCATAATGACTTGTGGCTACATAGGTAAGCTTCCGGGCATGAAGTATTCATCCGTCTCTTTGAGCCTGGGTCAAGCTTTCCGCAAGATGTCATGGCGCTTCTCCATGCATGCCGGCCATCCACTGTTTACTCCAGGGATGCCCAATCAACCATCCTTCACCCAGTAGTGCGTATTAAAAACTTGTTTCTCGAGTCTCGAAGTCTTGAGGTCTTGAAGATCCAGGACTTGAAGATGCCTTCATGAAGTTGTCGTCTTGACGTAGAGTCCTCCTTCTCACTCCACTCACGAACACTCATACCAACCACGTCTACTTTAGCATAGCATCAGAATAACTATAGTTCCTTGGGCTTTAGTAACAAGTGGTGGGTTCCTACCTCATGCATTCTACTCAACTACAAGAATTTTCAAAAACACTACTGGAGGGATTTGTTGAAGGATATCACTACATGCAATAAAACATAGGTATGAAATAGATGGTCAAAGTGAACTTTCCTGTACTGTTGATGAAGAAAAAATGTCGCTCTCAGAAATACTTGATAGACCATTCGTAACTCTCCGATAAAATCTATATAATCAAACATTGCATTCATATAAGCAATCATACTAGCAATCAATTCTAACAATCAAGAAGTAACACAAAACCAAAAGCAACAGGGTTGTGATGAAGGGAATACTTAAGACAAAACTCAAATCAACAAAACTTCATCAACACAACCAAGAGTTGGTTTTCTCTCCAAGTAAATCCCATTTTCAAAACTAAAACAAAAAAACAAAGTAAAATATAACAAAATTATTTTAATACATATTTTACTAGCAAAAATAATTACTTTTGAAGAACAACTAAGATCTAAGAAAGTAATACTATAAACAACATAGGTTTTTTCCTAATAAACTTAACAACAAGGGAACAAATGGAATATTAAAATAACAGAAAACAAATTATGTAACAACTAAGTTAACAGAAAGTAAAAAATATAAAACAATTAAAAATATATTTTCAAATAAGAAATCAAACTAGCAAATGGAAATCAATTACAAGTTATAATGAAACTAGAATTGATTTCATGCTACAAAATAATAAACTACATAAAAATAAACTTGGTTGAATTACTACTGCTAACTAACAGAAAACAAAGTAAAACTTGTCAACTAATATAAAAGAAAATAAATTGGAACAATTTAAAACAAAAGAACTAGAAATAAACCTAACAAGAACTAAAACAGAATCTGTTTTGTAAAACAATACTAATTTAAATTATTCAAAAAAATTCCCAAGTTCTATCTACTAATAACTAAGGTCACTAGTGACAAGTAGAAAAAAGAATCGACTCAAAATAAAATTTTAAACTCAGGATATTCAGAAAATAAGATTTTAATCAAATCTGTTTGAATTCAATTTTAAATTATTCAAATACGGTCAAACTTTATGTCTAAAGAAACTAGATAAAATTTGTGACACAATGCAAAAAGAATCAAATTAAAAAAACTAAAAACATAAAATATATAAAGAAAACAAAATCAGAAACTATTCTGTTCACCGAATTTAAAATAGAAAAAGAAAAATATTTCTAACGGACATGGGGTGACGTGGCAAGCTGTGATTGGTCTAGAGGTGTGTGCGCGAGGGTGCTAGAGAGCAGACGGCCGAGCCTTAGAAGAAAACGCTTCACCGCTTAAGTGATCTTTTTTGGTATGTTGGATCTAAATCGGACGATGGATGGCGTCGCCGGTGACTTACAGAGGGGGTGGGGAGCTCCGGCGAAACTCCGGCGATGTTCGAGGCGGCGAGGGCGACGGGGACGGTGCTCTGGTGGTCCTCTGGCAACGGTGTCAGCACCAGGTGATGCGGACGAGCGCAACGACGAGGTAGGTGGCGTCAGCGGGGCTCGGGGACGACGGTGTCGACGACGGCGAGCTCGGGAGCGGCAAGGATCTTCGGGTGGTCGTCGCGGAAGGGACTCCGGTGGTAGCGGGGCTTGGGCGAGTGTATGGGGAGGTGCGGGCGAGGGTGGTGGAGCAGATGGTGTGCTCGGGTAGCGAGGGGAGTGGCTAGGGCGAGCACGGGGTCGGTAATGGCGCGACGGCCGTGGGGAACTCCGGCGAGTAATAGCCGCTAGAGGAGAGGGTCGGGGTCGGGGTTTTAGGGCGGAACGGGTCGAGAAGGGACTGGGGTTTTATAGGTGGCCTCGTGGTCAGCCGAAAGGAAAGGGGAGAGGGAGATCCGGTCGGTGATCTCACCGACGAGAGAGAAAGGAAAGGGGAGAGGGAAAGGAAGGTGGTGACCGTGACGGGATTTGGTCGGGTAGTGGGGTCCATGCGTCAGAGAGAGGGAGAGAAAGGTAAGAGGAGCGAGCAGCCGATCCGGAGGGATTCGGATCTGGCTAATAAAGACGTGGGCCGATTCTTTCCTAATGGGCTCGGTATGTTTCCTATTAAAGGGATTTGTTTCCTTTTATTTAAAAATAGAGAAGTAAACTATATCTTTGGCAATCAAAACATTTCCGAAAAGTAATGTTTTATATACCAAAATGATCAGGGAAATTGATGCAATAATATGGACATTTTTCCATGGCCAAAATAAATATTTAAAAAAATTATTTTCAGAAAATGCCTAAATGGCATTTAATTCTTTTTGCAAATAATTTTCAAATAACCCCATAGGTTTTAGGGTTCAAATATTTCACAAAAATAACCCTGGTGTGGAGTGTCATATTACTCCTCTCAAGTTTCTTGTCAAGGGGTTTGAATTCTTTCAAACTTCAAATTGGAAATTCAAATATGAAAGGAACTCCATATCAGGAAATTTTCAAATAGTTTTCAAATTCACTTTTCAAATATTTTTATATTGAAGAAGCCATGTCATCTTCTCTCACTGATTTGAAATGTAAGAATTTGAATTCAAAAGCACATGGGAAAGTCATGTCATTCCCTCTCATTCGAAAGTTTTCAAAAAGTTTCAAATTTCACTCAATTTCAATCACTCAATCAAACAAACAATCATTCTAATATTTATTATAACATTCCAAAATTTGGGATATTACATTTCAGAAGCTAGAATTTGTTTGGATGTCCTCTTAGGCTTTTCAGCAGTAGCCTTCTTGGATTTGGTGCTCTTGGATGTGCCAGTCTTTGGCATAGCGTCAGCCATAAGCTTCCTGGCCTTCTTCTTGGGAGGAGCCTTCTCAACATGTTCTTCCTCCTCTTCCTTAGCAACAGCACCAACAGCCTCCTCTGGATCTTCATACATGGATGTAGGCCTTCCAATCACATGAATAATCCTCTTTCTCGCTTTCTTCTTCCCTGCCTTCTTAGGCATAGACTTCCTTGGGGGATCAATAGTCACTGTAACCCTAGCACTCTCATGTGCTTTGATGGTTTCGGAGCTAGCATAGATCTTGCTAACAACTCTCCTGGAAGAAGTGTCTTCAGTAGCAGACTTCTTAGCAGCTTTTTCTTGCTTCTTGGCAAGAATATCCTGAGGGACAAAGTCTAAATCCTCCTCATCTGAATTCAACTTCTTTCTGGCCCTTATGGCAGCCTTGGGAAACCCGTGGGAGGTTGGGGTGCCTGGATCTTAAAATGAACTAGACTCTGGGCTTGTGCCTGAACTCATGGCAACACCCTGCTCTAGCAAATTCTGACTGTCCTCAGCATCTGACATGCTGACCCTATGAATAGAGTATAGAAGAGCACAAGAAGATGAGTCATCACAAAATGAGGGTGGTTTTTGAAAGTTTGAACAATAGATTTTCAAAGTATTGCATTCTGTCAAATGAATATCGTTACATCCGAAGAAAAATTATCGGAGCTACCGAGACAAACTTCCTCCTTAGCCGAAACTTGGCACCCCTTTTGGTGAGACCAAAAGGTGCACTCAGTTTAACTGAGAAAGTTCTCAGTACCCTAGATATCCAAATCGGTGACACCAATTTGCCTGCTTTGGTTCCAGCGAGATTCATCGAACGAACGGTAAAACCCTAAAATCCATGATTTTCTAACTTCCGGGATTCCTTTTGTGGATAGAAGGCTTTCAAACAGTGGCATGATATCATAAAAATCCTAATGCACAAGGTTTGGAGGTTGGTGTCGGGACCCCGATCCTAAGCCATAAGAATCTAGCCTGTAACACATCACATCACTTTGCGGTCTCATGCATGGTTATCTGCATGGCTGCCACCTTACCTGGACTGGGACCGTTTGCATCTTTTGACTCACATATGTGAATGGGTCGCTAGCATTCAAATGTCAAAGAACCCGGGCCGACATGACTAGTCATAGAACCCAAGTGGCACATTCGTACAGGGACAGGCATACATAACCCAGCAATGCAGGTATCAATCTCTAGCGTGTGTAGACGAGTCATAGCAAGCTACAAGGACTGCATTACACTATGGGACATAAATGTCATCACTGCACATAGACGAGTCGTAGCAGGCTACAGGGACTCCATTACACTGCAAGACATTTCCTTGAAGGGACAGACACAACAACAAAGAAGGATACATGCCGGTCAATCAATGTGTCCGGAGCAGTAGCAAGGTACCATGGCTCGGTGGAAGCACAAAGAGGCATTTCCCCGTAAAGAGTACTACTAAAGGCACACAACTAGGTGTTGAATCACATACATACCATTGCACGTCACACGTACGCACGACATGCCATATATGCATAGATGCAACTATGGCATCACAACATAAGCATACAACATTACAACATTTACTTAGAAGGCTCGGAAGAGCCAACACAATAAGATGTTACAAGTAGGGGTCACAAGACCCAACTTTCAGAGCATTCAAACAAACAAGCGGAAGTTTAAATATGTTTGGGTACAGACGTCTATAAAAGTGGCTGGAGGAGCCTATAAAGCTACAACGACCCTACCAAAGGAACCACACCTCTTTCTGGGATTCCCAAGCTAATCCGGTCAACATCAAACTTCACGTCGTAATTACCACTAATGAGACTGACGTCTCCTCTGCAAAAACATAAATTAAGCAAACGTGAGTACAAGGGTACTCAACAAGACTTACATCAGAACTAACTACATATGCATCGATATGAATGAAGGGGGTTGTTGAGTTTATTGCAGCAAGCCATCTTTGACTCTTGGCTAACCTGTACTACGACTACAAGTGCTTTCTTTAAGGTGGGATAGCACACACGAGTCCACATATTCACCAAATCAATACACCACTATGGATCCACTTCCGTCTCCGTACGAGAAGGCCATCCATAGCACTCACGCTTATCTTGCGCATTTTAGAGGCATCCATTCCACTTATCTATGAACCACATAAGTTCTCCAAGTACTCCATATCCGAGGACGCGGCTATTCAGATAGATTCATAACCCTGTAGGGGTGTACTTCTTCACACATGCTCCTGACACTTATTGCCATGTGCACAAAAAAGGCACCTCGGCAACCTTCAAGCGGAAGCCGAGCGAGGGATTCGGCCATGACCATCAATCACACAAGACCCTAGTCCAGGTTTATCGCCTATTTGAGATTGAATCCGCATGGAAGTTCGGCCAAAGTTTCCGCTACCGCCTCAAACGATGTGTGCAGGGTTCCCAAGCCCACCGTTCGGGTGCCACTTGGTACACCATGCCACGATGCATCTACCACATCACAGTCCACCCCGTCAGGCAGCACTATGCACGGCCGCCAACACTTTTCCTACAAACACCAGAAACTAGTTGCAACTCCTGGATAGAGGTCAAGGCAATTAATAGGCCGAGAGGGTCAATTAAGTATCCCAATGTGCGGTAGTATCTTCTCTTGAATAACATACACAGAACTTAGTTCTTAAGGACAGTCACAATGAGACAAACTGCCATGTACTCCTACATGGCCTCTCATCGCTACCAAATCGTGTTCACACACTTAGCTCTCGCACGGTAGGCCATGAACACTGCCATTCCGATTCATCGCCCAGATGAATCAAAACCGACACAACACGATTCTAAGCATAGCAGACACAGTAAGTAAGCAAGCATGGATGAGTAAGCACAACAAGGCTCAAGCAGTTGCTACTCATACTAAGTGGTTTCAACTATTTACTGTGGCAAAGACAGGTCATGCAAAGGAATGGGTTCAACTACCGAGAACATGTAATAGTTGAATCGTTGTTGTCCTAGTGCAATAAAAGAGAGCAGGAGCGAGAGAGTGGGTTCATATCAATATGCCCAAGGGGGGGTTGCTTGCCTGACAGTCCTGAAGATATTACTTCTCTTCATTAGTGTCAACGTTCACATCGTCAGAACCATCGTCTACCGAAAGGGAACACCACCGGTAAAACAAGGAAGGAACACATTAAATGCAATGCAACAAACATGATGCATGATATGACCAGTTAAGGTACTGAATTTACCTAGAGGAATAATTAGCCAAGTTAATTGAAGTGGAATTCAAACAATTTTGAATTCCAACTCCAAATGATATTTCATATATTGTCCTAATCATAAAATATCCTACTTGGTGATGTTAACTTGTTCAAACATGCATGATCATGGCATAAACAGATTCATTGGATTTTTCTGATCATTTTTCATATATAAATTATTTTCATCTGACTTACAGATTATTTTCTATGATTTTTAGAAGTTTTCATTTTTTTTTGAAAATATTAAATCATTTACCGCTTTGCTTTAATTCCAGAAATACTTTACTGCATCAGTATGATGTCATAGTGACATCAGTAGGTCAACAGGGCCGGCTAGGGTCAAACCTGACTGGCTGGACCCACATGTCACTGACACATGGGGTTAATTAGGTTTAGTTAAATCCTAATCAAAATCATTAAGAGGCTGGGCCCACTAGTTAGTGGTGATTAGGTTAATTAAGCGAAATTAATTATTTTACCTAATTAAGCCAGGGGTTAGCCCCACCTGTCATTGACTCCGAAGAAGTCAAATCTGGTTAGGGGGGTCAAACCGACCGGCAGCTTAACGCCAATGAGGCCAGATGCGGCGGAGGTGCGCGGAAATCGCCCTCCGATGACCAAATGAGCGGCGGTTTGGCCCTATGCAACGCTAGTCATCGGCCGCGTCCAACGGCGCAATCAGCTCGAGCCGAGGAGGTCCAAAACGACGGTGGCGACAACTTGTGCGGCGGCCGGAGCTCGGGCAACGACGGCGAAGAGGCTACAGGGCACGGGAGGACCATATGTTGTGTGCAATCGGATGCTAGGAAAGCTCAGAGCATGATGACGAGCTCAAGAGCAGGCCATGGTGGCTGTAGCCATGGACACATCCCCACCAGCTGTGAGAAGCTTCGGGTTCGACGGGGATGCTTGCTAGGGGGCACCCGAGATGGTAGGAAGAGAGGGGAGAGGAAAAGGGGCTCACGGGGGTTCGTTTGGAGTCGATGGAGAGGTCGGGGAAGAGCTGGAGGAAGCGAATCGGCGGCGGGAAGCTTCAGCAGCCGACGGTGGAAGCGGCAAGCGCGAGGGGGAGAGAACCAGAGAGGGGAGGAGAAGCGAGAGGAGTGGGCTCGATGCGGACGGCTCTAGGATCCTCATCCCCTCCTCCAGCCAGGCTAGCAGGCAAGAGGTGGCCACGGCGACCGCAGGCGTGTCGACATGCCTCTGCCTACTGGCAGAGGTTGAGGACGACCGCCTCGTTGGTGGGCTGGGCCTTGCTACAGGATTGGGCCAACAGTGCCAAGTAAGCTCCTTTCCTTTTATTCATTTCTGTTTTCCATTTCTATTTTTCTGCTCTCTGTTATAATTTGTTTGGGCAAAAACTATAAAGCCTAAATTCCTGTAAATATTTATGGGGTATATTTGGAATATTTCCAAGCTCCACAAAAAGTTTCAGGAAATTTTAAGCAAATTTATAGTGCTTTAATAGCGGTTTTCAAAAACTGTGCTGATATATTAAATTTGCCAAATTAGTTGTGAAAATATTCTTCACCCCTGGTATGTTGTTGCCAACATTTATCAGACATGGTGAACATTTTTAAATCATTGAAAAAGGAAAACAATTATTGAAATTGGTTTTATATTTTTGAAGTGCTAGGGTTTGTCATCCCCATTTGAAATTCATTTGAATTTAAACATGATGCAATGAATGCTCAATGATGGAACTAATAAAAGGCAATTTCTAGGGTTGTGACAGTTGGAGCGCAAGAGGGGCCGAATATGTACACTAGCCTGGCGATGGATTCGCTACAGCGGCAACGAAGGAGAGGATTTCGTCGACGGCGGTGATTCCTAGCGACGGAGGAGCGCAGGGGGACAAGGGCGATGACAAGGGGTCTTGAAAACGACAACTTAGGGTTATGAGGCGCGACGGTTTGAGGATGAATTTCAAAGCGTCGGGGTCCACAATATATATACCCACCATTGTTGGTGACACCGATTCTGTATTTTCGGTGTCACCAAGTTCCTCAACTGTCAGTTGACAGGGAAACTCAGTGTAACCGAGAATATGGAATCGATAGTACCGATATAGAAAACCAGATCAACCCTAGGCATTCGGTGAGACCGAGATTTTGGGGTTGGTTCCACCGAGATGCACTTGCGAAGTTTTAATGGTCAGTCCTTGTCGATACGGAACTCCGAGTGCTCCACACACAGAGGGATCGAAAAGCACTTGTTGAAATTTTGTGATGCATCATGAATAGAGCACTACTAGGAAAAGGGCTATAGATAATATAGACACTAATGGCGCACCAGTCATGTGGTGCGCCACTACTATATAGCAGTGGCGCCCCATGTTCTGGTGCGCCATTAGTGTGATGGGCACTAATGGTGCACCACACACTCGGTGCGCCACTACTAACAAACTTTTTTTTTGTTATTTTTCCAAAAGTACTAATGGCGCACCAGGGCAGAGTGCGCCATTAGTAGTTTAACTAGTAATGGCGCACCACTAACCCAGTGCGCCACTACTATATTTTTTGTTGCAAAACTACTAATGGCGCACCTCCAGCTGGTGCGCCATTAGTAACCAGGGTTTCTAATGGAGCATTTGTAGGTGGTGCGCCATTAGTAACCTAGGACCAGCTAGATATTTTGGACAGCCACCTACCACACTCACTTTCCCCACTTTCATTCTCTCCACCTCCTCCTCCAAGATTGTCTCAGGTGCCTCCTCCTCACCTCATTTGCATCATAGATTCACCCAAATTAAGTGGTTAAATTACCTTATTTTTGATAGGTAAGTAAGGGGAAAGCTTTTATGTTATAGATCTACTTTTTTCTCCCTCCAACAACGTGCACATGCACTTTTTATGGCCTAGCTAGATCTACGTATATTTGTGGCGTTGCATATGTTTGTGGTGTTGCATATATGTTTGTGTTTGCAGGTACCGGTATTTGAAATGCAATAGTTGCCAATATTTTTCCGGAATGTTGATTCATTTCCGTTTCGGCGAGAATTTGGCACTATGCATTCTTTTTGGTCCTATTTTTAGGCAAAGTCATGCCAAATTTTTCTTGGTTCTAAAATATCGTTTTGCTCTACCCCGCAGGCGACCATGGTCCGCAAGATGACCGAAGGCATCGTGAATAGGTTTTTGAGCTCCGCGAAGGCCGAGATGCTTCAAAATAACGAGACGGAGATAAGATGTCCGTGTCGAAGATGCAAGCTGAGGAGCCTTATGGACCCGGATTCCGTACAGGTGCGGGACCACCTGCTCTTGCGTGGTTTCATGGATGGCTATCGGTGGCAAGGTGATGAAGATGATTATGAAGTCGTCCGTGGGGGCCGGGCACGAAATGAGGAAGGGCATGAGCAAGACAACCGCGGCGAGGGCGGGCGAGAAGACGAAGAATCTCTAGGACATGATCACGAAGTAGATGCAGTACACGGTCATCACGTAGAAGATGTCGGACATGATGATGAGGAAGATGCCGGAGCAGACGAAGGGCATGATCATCAAGATGAAGATGCCGGAGCAGACGACGATGGACCATCGATGGGCTGGGTGCAGGACCCTCATATTCAAGAGCTGCTTCTCAAGCAGACGGATAATGAAAGAGCTGCCGCCCAAGAGAAAGCCAAGCTGGATCAACTGGAGATAGACGCGGTTACTCCGTTGTATGAAGGATGCAGGCCCGAGGAGACCTGCCTGAAAGTAACGCTCATGGCTCTGGAGATGAAGGTAAAACACAGAATGACCGACGCATGCTTCGACAAGAACATGTCATTCTGGCACGAACGTCTTCCCAAGGGGAACAAGTGCCTGACCAGTTTCGAGGAGGCAAAGAAAATCGTCTGTCCTCTGGATTTACCGCTCGTGAAATACCATGTGTGCATGAACAATTGCATCATTTATCGGGACGAGCACGCGGAGTCTACCATATGTCCGGTGTGTGGCGTCACTCGATACAAGAAGAGGAAGAAAGCTCCTCGAAAAGTGGTGTGCTACTTTCCGATCACTCCTCGTCTGTAGCGGTATTTCGCGGACCCTAAGGTAGCAAAGCTCCTGTGTTGGCACGTGGATAGGGAGGAGAAGAAGCGAGAAGATGACGCAAATGATCCGGAGATAAATAAAAAAGACATGATGCTGAGTCACCCTAAGGATGCGAGCCAGTGGAAAGCATTGAACTTCGAACACCCAGAATTTGGGAATGATCCAAGGAACATCGTGCTGGGAGCGAGCCCCGATGGAGTCAATCCGTTTGGCAGCCAGAGAAGCACACATAGCACCTGGACTGTGTTTGTGTGGATGTACAACCTTCCCCCCTGGTTGTGCATGAAGATAAAGTACATTCACATGAGTATGCTAATTGAAGGGCCGAAACAACCAGGGAACGACATCAATCTATATCCGGGGCGGCTGAAAGAGGAGCTAGACACGCTGTGGAAAACGCCAGCCAATACGTGGGACGCCACAGAAAAAGAATATTTCCCTATGAGAGCCGCACTGCTCACGACAGTGCACGACTATCTCGCTTACGGATATGTCGCGAGGCAGGTGGTCCACGGATTTTCTGGATGCGCCAGGTGCATGGATGACACAACGTATCGCCAGCTAGATAGAGATCCCGGGTCTTCGAAAACCGTGTTCATGGGACATCGAAGGTGGCTTCGCGACAATGACTCATGGAGAAAACGCAAGGATCTGTTCGATGATGAAACCGAACCCCGAAGACGCCCGCGTACGAGGAGCGGCGAGGAAATAGACAAGCTGTTGAAAAATTGGAAAGAGTGCCCACCGCCTGGAAAGGCGCCAGAGCCGGGAAAGAAGCGAAAGGCGCCAGAGCCGCTGCTGAAGGTATGGAAAACGAGGTCTATTTTCTGGGACTTGCCGTACTGGAAGATCCTCCGTGTGCCTCATAGCCTTGATGTCATGCATATCATGAAGAACGTATGCGAGAGTCTGCTTGGTACCCTGCTCAACATGCCAGAGAGGACCAAAGATGGGCCGAAAGCAAGGGCAGACTTGAAATCAATAGGCATCAGGGAGGAGCTTCACGCTAATAATGATGATGATGATGATGATGATGAGGCGAAGCAGGACACGAAAAGTCGTCGCGAAGGCAAAGAGGCCAAGAAGACCGGAAATGACTTCCCTCCCGCGTGCTTCACTCTAAGTCAGGAGGAGATCGATCAGTTTTTCACCTGCCTCGTAGGAGTAAAACTTCCTTACGGTTACGCGGGGAAGATAAGCAGATACCTAGACATGAGGATTCTTTCGCGGAAGAACAACTCATATTCGCCTTGTCACAGGGCGCCGAGCACAACCTGATGACGTATGAGGCGTACGATATCAACAGCTACACATTCTACACCGAGGGAAAGGACATGAAGAGCGATAGTTATCAGAACTCCGGGGTAACGATGGAATCCTACACCGGTAACGACAAGGACAGATACTACGGAAGGATCGAGGAGATCTGGGAGCTGAGCTACGCTCGAGAGAAGGTCCCGACGTTCCGTGTCAGATGGGCCAAGAGTGTCCCATGTCGCGAGCGGCAGCGTCCTCCGCATGAGCGCAACCGCTAGCGGCAGATCCCTCTCCAGGTCTCCTCCCCCCGCCATCGTCATCCCCCTCCGTCCGGCAAGGTTAAACCCTCCCAATTTACCCTCGGTCTTTCAAATGTGAAAAATGAGTGTATTTGAATCTGGCAACTGAATGAACAGGAACATAGTGAGCCCAATGTGAAAAACGCAATTTTAACCCCACACGATTCTGAATCCAACCAATCAGGAAGAAGCACATGGATCACATGTTTCTTTCAAGCGCTTGTGAGTCGTTGGATCACGCTTGTGAGTCGTTGGATTAGGGTTGTGTTTCCCTATCGCGCAACCGGTACTAAAGAGGCACAGGACCCTATTTCTTCACGTGTTTCCCTATAGTATTATTAAAACTAAAATTATATAAAATTTATGCAACTAAACTTATCATAGTATTTTTTGTTCAAAACATTAAAAGCAAAAAAGTGGAAACAAAATAAATTAAATAAAGCAAAAAAGAAAACAACAAAATAAACAAAAAAAATAGAAAAAAATATTTTCTGTTCAAAACATTAAAGCAAAAAAGTGGACACAAAATAAAATAAAGCAAAAAAATGCCACCTATAGGGCCATCACGGCCTGAATACGACTAGAAACCCAACAATGGGCCAGGATTCAGGCCCGCAGAAGGCCCAGTAGGCCCACGGGCAAAGAGTGACACAATAGGCCCGGAAGCCTGCCGTTGAGAGGAGCTCGAGAGGGTTGGTGCAGCAGCGCTTATAAACCGCTCTCGCGCTCCCTCGACTAGCGAGGTGGGACTAAACATCCTACCGCACCGCAGCGCAAGGCCTTTGGTTCCGGTTGGTAGCACCAACCAGAACGAAAGGGTGGCATTGGTACCGGTTCGTAGCACCAACCGGAACCAATGCCCCCTTTAGTTCCGGTTGGTGGCACCAACCGCAACCAAAGGTCTCTGTTTCCCGCCGTTTGGGCTACTGAAAAGAGACCTTTGGTCCCGGTTGGTGGCACCAACCGGAATGAAAGGGGGGAATTGATCCCGGTTGGTGCTACGAACCGGGACCAATGCTCTAGGTATATAAGTGGCACTTAGGAATTTTCAGTCATCATCTCGCCATTAGCCCCCGACAACGCCGGAGACGACACCGACGCCGTCAGGCTGCCGATCGCCACGCCTTCGCCACCCTCTGCCCCGTCGACGCCCTCTACCCCGACCTCGCCGTCGCCGCCCTCTGCCTCGACCTCGCCATCGCAGCCCTCTGCCCCGACCTCGCCGTCGCCGCCCTCTGCCCCCCGTCGCTGCCCTCTGCCTCGCTATGAGCCCCTCCCCCCATTCCCCCCTCTTCTTCCCCGCCTCTCCGCGCTCCTCCCCGTGCTCCCCATCGCCGTCTCCGCCGTGGGTGTGCTCCAGCCGCCGCCCTAGCTCGACGCCGGCAAGGCTATGGGGAGCGTGGCGGCGGCGCTAGCCAAGCCCGCTGCTAGGTCGGCAACTATAGGGTGTGGATCGCCGATGGGTCGAGAGGTTGCCTTGTGTCAAAGTATTGAAGAAATCCCCATGGCTTCATCATTAGCCGGAAGTAACCGAGGCATGATGGTATTTTCACTGCATTTGCTATCAGTTTAGTTTGCTGTCCCGAAATATATGTTCCTGGGTATAGTATTTTCATATGGGAGATTAGGCCCTGTTAGAGGTGGTATTAAAATAAAGTTACAACATGAAAATTTTAGAGGCTGTTCTGTAGATTCTTAAAACACATATCACTTGTCAGGTTTCATTCGGTATATTAAATCCTATGAAATTATCAAAGTGGGCTGCACTATGTTGGACATAATTTTATGTTTGGACTTGGGTGAATGTAACCAGACTTATACTCTCAGATTTTGTCATAGTTGATGGTGTCAGGACTTAAAACTATGTTGGACAGAATTTTATGTTTGCTGGGTTTTGTCTCTGACCATCGTGTCGTGATGATTTTGCAGGTACCCCGAGAGGCCCTTGAGTTTGCCGGAATGTCGATTAACTTCCGTTCCGCCAAATTCGGGTACTCCATATGTCCTATTTTCAGCAAAGGTCATGCTGAAATTTTCCGTGAATTTTAGCATGACTTTGCTAAAAATAGGTCATATGGGGTACTTGCGACTATTGCATGGGCCGGGGTATCTTAGTACTTAATTAAGTAGGATCAACTTGGAATTCTCCTTCCCTTTTCTTGATAGGGTATATTATTAGAAGATACCCATATATATCAGTCAACCTAGGGTGCCTCGGCATCGATAAACCCTAAATGATGAAAACTTAACTTAGCATTTAGGGTGCCTCAGCATCGACAAACCCTAAATTATAAAACCTTGGCTTTTAGGGTGCCTCAGTCTCGTAAAAACCTAAATGATGAAAGCTTAAGCTTTTAGGGTGCCTCAGCGTCGATAAACCCTAAATGATAAAAGCTTAGCTTTTAGGATGCCTCGGTGTCGACAAACCCTAAATGACGAGACCGTGATCTTGTTCCTTGACAATAACCAACTTTTTGACCAAACTTTTTTCCTATTTAGAGCGAAACATGGCCCACAACGATGAGGCCGGCGGTTCGGGCAAGGCATTCTGGGAGCTATCCCAGGAGATGGACGAAGAACCTCATCGCTATGAGGACACCGCGGAAGACACCGATCCCGACTACACAAACCCTACTGGCGTCGGGGATGACACCACTGATGGTGCCGTCGAGGATGCCACCACTGATGATGGCAGTGCACACACAGATGGCAGCCAACCGAAGAGGCAACGGAAGGACCGGTGCCCGAACGTGCTCGGCACTGTCAAGGAGGAATTTACTGAAGTGTCCTTCGAGGGGCATCCAACGGCGACCAAAGAATTAGTCAAGGGGTACTCGGTTCAGCTCGAGTGCATTCTCCGGAGCACCGTATCAATCAACACCGAGAACCTAAGGCATCCTGACCGAGGGAATTTGCGCAGCCTCCTCTTCACGAAGCTGCACGAACGATACAAGTTCCCCGGTGACGTCACAAACACACGCCTCTCAGGGAATAAAGTGAACAGTGCCGCCCTCACGAAGATGAGGACGGCCCTGTCTACTTGGAGAAGCGCGGTGAAGAAAATGATTGACAAAGGTGATAGTTATGAGAAGATCAAGGCGAAAAATCCTTTGATCAGCAAAGATGACTACAAGGAGTTCAAGATCAAGTGCGAGAGCAGCACAAGCCTGGAATCAAGTCAGTGGGGGAAAGATATGCGGGAGTTGAACTTAGGGGTCCACCAACTCGGTCCTGGCGGTTACAGAGTGGCGGAACCTATATGGGACAAGGAGGACGCGGAGCTTGCCAAGCAAGGCCTACCGCCCCGCTTCGAGAAATACCGTGACAAGCAGACCAGGAACTATGTCAGGGCCCGATACAAGGTGGACCCGGTAACAAAGGAGCTTACCACGGATGCAAAGACCAAGGCGCTTGAGCATGTTCTGGTAAGGAATACACCCCCGCGTAATTAGCTCCATATGGTTGCATTCTAATTAATGAAGCCAAATTTCTAAAGGGTTCACATTCCTTCCGCAGGAGACTGAAAGCAGTAGCGCGGGGTCGTCTCAGAGCTCCCCTTGGGACAACACTTTAAATAGGGCATTGAACGTAATGAAAAACAAGGATAAGTTCAGTAAGCCATCGTCAGCTGGTTGTGTGGTCGGCAAAGGCTTGTCCACAAAATGGTCGTCATACTATAACGTTGGTGGGCGAAAGGAGAGAAAGACCAGCTCGGAAAGCCAGTCGCGCGAGGTTCAAGAACTCAAGGCACAAGTGGCACGGATTCCCGACATAGTCTCAGAGCAAGTGCGAGACCAACTGGGAGCGACGATCACCGCCATTATGCCTACCTTGGCTGAGGGGCTACGGGGGTGGATTGCGAGCGGCCAACAGGGGCCGCCCCCGGTTCCCAGCTTCACGGCCAGCAACTCACACAACGCGCAGGCGGCGCCATTGGTTGTTCCGGCGGAGGCGGTATTGGTGTCTCCGGCGTCGGCACAGGCATTGGAGCTTAATGCACCCGGGTGTACGCCGGTCGGCACCTTGGCAGCAAGCGGCCCCTCCGTCAGTTGCACGCCCGCCGTTGGTGGTGCCTCGACATTAGCCGAGCTCGACGCCATCACGGTAACTAAGCCTCTCGACCGATGACTTCATCTCCTTGCCTTTGACTAGGCATCCCTGACGCCCTACATGTTTTCGCAGCGCACCGCCGGTGTTCCATGCACTCTCCTACACTTTATGGGCGGCGAGTTGATCGATGTTGCCAAGGGCAGAATCGTTCAACCGTGCAACCCCGTGTTCCACGGTAATCTGATGCCACCCACCGTGTATAGGGTTGAACTGGTTCGAGTGCTACCAGGCTGCGACGACTTGTTACCTCCGATTCGACCTGCTGGGGCCGACGAAGATGATGTGATGACCCTTAGCGCCTGCGTAAGCTGGCCCCTGCTTTGGCCAAAGAGCCAGATTCGTTTGGGGGCGGGGGACACCACCCCAAAGACAACACCGCCAGTCATGCCGGCGCCAAGCCATGGCAAGACCGCCGCAACGCTACCGGACATGCCGGACATGCATATGGCATAGGATCCGGACAACGACGACGACGGTACTTTACCAACGTCGATAAGTACTTTGCCGAACGTGGGTACGGTGACGAATTCTTCGGGCCTCCTTCTCAAGAACCCAACCCTGCAAAAGACAACCACGATCTAGCTGGTACCATGGAGAAAACCAATTGCAACAGGCGTCGTCTGGTGTTTAGTTCTCAGGAGACGCCTCCAGCTGCCGCCTTCACCGAGCCTCAGATAGCTGAGGTGCGAAATATTATCAGTCCCAACACACTCAAGAAGGTGGTCTGTGAGCATAACTCGATCCCATTACAGCAGAAGATGGAGGGACGAAAAAGAAAGAATAACAAGGGCGGTGCGAGCCAGCCAGCACCGAGTACGATCCGTGCTCAGGACGGATATCTCGAGGAGGGTGCATGTGGCGGGTAGGCCAATGCTACTGACTAATCTGCTCAATGCTGCAACCAGTGCTATGCGGAGTCTGCACGACAGTGTTCTTTCTTTGGAGAAGTGGCGTCTCTCCGAGAATGATGTGGCATACCCGGTTTTCATGGCCAAGGTGCCAGAGGGCAAGGGCTTTGTGGATAGCGCCATCGGGGGTACGATCGTCCTGCAGTTTGATGACATCTTCGCTATGTTTAACCTTCATCCGCTGCACTACACCTTCGTTCGGCTATTTTTGCTAAGTATGGAGATGCGGATCATTAGAGACAGGACCCCGGAGATCGTGATAGTCGACCCCTTCTACATGCGTGCCAAGATCTTGGGCAGCGCAGGGGACCGGCAAGTCGCGAGTTCACACCTTGAAGGCGTCATTCTGGCAAACCCAGAGAAGGATAACTTCCTCGTGCCTTACTTTCCCGAGTAAGTCATCCCCTCATCGTCCCGTAACATATGATTTCTTAGATTTTGATCGTTCTTTTTTCTAACATTCCGTGTTTTGTGCAGTGACACACATTGCACACTCATCCTCTTAAGCCCGAAATATTCCATGGCCACGTATTTTGACTCGGACCGTCAGTCGAAGCAAGACTACAGAAATATCAAGAAAGTTCTTGATGATGTTCTCCCCGGCTACGCCAGATCTGGAGGCACCTTCAGCAGGACAATTCGTAGGTATGGCAAGCACGTGATCACCCACAATACGACGTTCCCCTGCGTCAAGCAGCCGCCTGGCAGTCAGAAGGATGCCTACTACGCCCTCCAGCACATGCGGGCGATCGTACGGGACTAGCATCACCTTCTGCTACCAAATAATCTCAAATATTGGGCCACACGCTTGTTGGCAATCCAGGATGCGGACATCAGACAAGAATTCTATCGCATCCAGTCGGAGTTTGCGGAAATCATCCATAAAGATGTCTTTCGTACCTCGGGGCAGTTCTACCTCAGATATCAACCGTCCAATAGTGAGATAGAAACAACGCTACAAATGCAGGCTGACAACGCCCGCGATTTCATGACCATCACTAAAGACGGCGGCTTCATCCATGCTCTGGTCCCTGAGTCGAGTCAAAAGTAGTGATGCTATGTAGTTCTGAAATGTCGATTAGCTCATGTTGTAATATTAAACTTTAATGAACTTGTATGTCTCTTTGGTTTGGACAGTCGTTCAACTTATATGTAATCGATGCTATTTATTAGTAGGACCATGAATCGTGCTATTAATGTGTTGCTTTTCTCTTCCGATCCTTTTGTTGCATACTTATATATTGCTTATGTATTGTCTGTGAATTGCTACTAACGTTTTGTTTGGATAGTGCATAGAGATGCCGTCGTATGTCGTGTACAAGGTTAAGGTTCCCGGAGTCTACGACGACGGGGAGGCGTGTCAGAGACAGGTTCACCGTTTCAGCGGTAACAGTTACAAAGGGTACACCACTAGGGCGGAGGCGGAAGCTAGATACGCGTGCTATCTAGCGGGAGAGAGGAGGGAGCGTTGGAGGAACCGGATGAAGACCAGTTTCATCGCGATGATGCTCATCGTGATGACCGCAACTCTCTTCTATGTGATGGTAGTTTAGATGATCGATATCGACTTGTAATGTGAAGACAAACTCGCTACTCGCGGTGTCGATACTTGTAATGTTCTAACGTTGTTCGATATTTTAAATTCGGAGACTAATATGATGAATTGTATTCGGAGACTAATCTTCTATTGTATTCGATAAATCTGTTGTTTATATGTTGTGCTCTCTATATTCTGTGCAGTAATATGTTTTGTAACCTGTGCAAATATCAGAAAAGAAAAAAAAATACCTAATATTCATACTAGTGGCGCACCACTCAGCACATTAGTGGCGCACTGCAAAAAGCACACTAGTGGCGCATCCTCCATTAGTGCGCCATTAGTAAGCCAGAGCACATGGGTAAATATGGCCCCTGGGAGGCATACTAATGGCGCACCGTGAGCTATACTAATGGTGCACTACATGGTGCGCCATTAGTATACCAGATACTAATGGCGCACCTGTGGTGCGCCATTAGTTAAAAATTCTAATGGCGTGATGCTAGTGGCGCACCTGTAGTGCGCCATTAGTAGCCAAAACAGGTGCGCCACTAGCAGGCCTTTTCCTAGTAGTGGAGTATGAGGTGAGAAAGCATAGATAGATAAAGAGTGGTCCTAGGCATTCTTGTCCATCCAATTGGCAAAAGATAAGTCCAAGACCAAATAGCAACAGTTGTATGTCCTCGAATGAGAAAATAAATGCAAACCAACATGCTCACACAATAAGATGTCAAATGAAATCATGACAAACATGCACAAGAAGTCTAGCATCTAACAAGCACTTGGGCAATGACGAAGTCATCTGTATATGAGTATTTGACTTGGGAGCCAAGTAAGAATGCTTGATCATAGGTCATACTCATCGTTTAAGCACAGGTGGGGTTACCACTTTTACATAAAGCATTTAATGTTGTCACATATTAAGAGATGCTTTGACTCAGTTCTTAGAGTAAAGCTCCCCCTTGATGTGACATCCCCCCATAAGAGGGATAAACTAACCTTGTATTTTGTCGATGAAGACTTCATGTTGGTGAGGTAGTGGTGGATGCACAAAGTTGATGAAGATCACCAAGAGTTGGGAGCATCCTTGTCATTTCCTTAATCTTCTCACCTACATGGGTTAGTCCCAACACACAAGAGACAAATACAAGGATATCTATGGACATGGAGTGCAAAGCTTGTGTGATGATGTCCATTGATTTGTTGATTACCTTGTACCTTGCTTACCTTTGAGGGAATGTGTGACTCCTTGAACTATTGCACAGGGTTGATGTTGATTGCAAATAGATCTTGCCAATAATGAATGTGAGTGAATTTCATTGGCGGAGTCACCCCTCAAGAACTTTCTAGTTCTTCTTCTTGGGGACCCACATCAAGTTGATGGGGATCCTCGATGTTGAAGTAGCACTTGTAGAAGTTGAGCTTGTAGTAGCCTTGGGAACCCACTTCACCAAAGCTTGGGGTTCATCTTCATAAGAGTCAAAGTCCTCTTGAAGCTTGTTCTTGCCCTTGAGCTTGGTGTCTTGTGGTGGAATTTCATCTTGAGCTTTTGTTTCCTTGGGATGAGTATTTTCATACTTCTCCTTTTGAGGAACAAACTTGGGATTGGGGTATTGACCTTCTTACCATTCAACTCCATTAGTGTTGAAGTAGCCAACACCACGATTCTTCTCGTATCCTCCATGCTTGCGTACAATTTCCTCAAATTGTTTGCACCCGGCAAGACTCTTGTAGATACCTTTCGCTATAATTCCTTTCAATAAAGCATTTTCTTGCTCAAGTGTAACTTGGCTAAGAGAATCATCATTAGTGGAATCAATAGAACTACTAGGAGCAACATCATTGGGTTTAGCATTTTTATTGTTGCTACAAGATGAAGAACCTTTCTTGCCTTTGTTAATAGTTTGCTTAGAATTAACTTGTGGCCTGAATGTAGACAAGAGTAGTCATTTGGCAAGATAAGATGAAGTCTTCTTTCGGAGATCGTCATTGATAGCTTTAAGAAATTCATGTTTTTGCTCCAAATTGAGCTTCTCGATGTGTAGCTTCTCATGAGTTCTTACAAGATCTCTATGATCTTCGAGAGTAGATTCATGGGCTAACTTAAGAGTGTTAAGTTCTTTAGTTAGTTCTTCTATTTTTCATCTTATCATCGTCAATCGACCTATCTTGACTAGCATGAGAAATATCAAGTTCACTTTGATCAACATCACTAGTTTTATCACATAACAAGTCATCATCATAAACCAAATCATCTTCATCACTATTGATATCAAGATATTCGGGGTGTGATACCTTGGGGCCTTTATCCATGAAACAACTTCCACTCCTTTCATTTGGTGAGTAAAATAGATCATAGGAGTTGGTTGTCACTAGTGCAATTCCAGCAACACCATCATCTTGACTATAGTCGGAGTTGGAATGATAGCTTCTCTCGGAGTCGTTGTCGGATTCGGAGACGGAAACCCATTCACCAACATGAGCTTGATGTTTCCTTGTTGATTAGCTCTTGGTGTACTTGTCCTTCTTTTCTGAGTCCCTACTTCTCCTTGAGGGTCTTCGTTCATAACGATCATCTCTACTTCTTCTCTCTCATCAAGGTGACTCGTCTCTTGAGCTTCGTATTCTTGGTAACTCTCCTCTTCGTTTGTAAGGAGCCGTGCACTCATTGGAGTAGTATCCAGGCTTCCTACAATTGTAGCATTTTTGGTCACGACTTGACGAACGCTTCTCTTCATGTCTTGAGTTGGAGCTACGATCTTTGCTTCTATTCTTGTAGAACTTGTTAAAATCTTGACCATTAGGCTTATCTCTTCATTTGTGACAAGGTTGTCGCTTGAGGTAGCAAGAGCATCGATTGTGGCTTTGCAAGCACCGCCAGACTTGTGGTGAAGCTCTTCCTTTTCTTTGAGTGTCATCTCATGAGCAACAATTCTCGCAATCACTTCCGTTGGTTTGAGATATTTGTAGTTAGGCATCGTTTGGATCAATGTGCAAATGGTGTCATATCGATCATCCAAAGATCGAAGTATCTTCTTAATGATGAATTTGTCTGTCATTTCTTTGCTTCCTAAGCCGACAATCTCATTGGTGATGAGAGCTAGCCTAGAGTACAACTTAGCAACTCCTTCACCATCCTTCATCTTGAACTTTTCAAGTTGACCTTGAAGAATATCTAACTTGGATTCTCTCACGGACTCGGTTCCTTCATGCATATCAACCGAAGTATCCCAAATCTCTTTTGTATGTTCAAGACGGCTGATTTTTTTGAATTCTTTGGGGCATAGGCAGTTGAAGAGAATGCCACATGCTTGAGCATTGAGTTGCAACATCTTCAATTCATCCGCAGTTGCTTCATGATCGGGTTCCTTTCCTTCCGCAAAGAATTCACCTTGCAAGCCAACACGAACAACAACCCAAACAACTGGATTATGACCAAGCAAATGCATTTTCATTTTTTGCTTCCAACTAGCAATTTTTGTGCCATCAAAGTATGGACCTCTACAACGATAATTTCCTTCACTAGATGCCATACTTCTCCTAGGTTATGAAACCAATGCAATGGAGACCAAGGCTCTGATACCACTTGTAGGATCGAAAGTAGGTCTAGAGGGAGGATGATGAGACTACTTGACCAAATAAAACTATGCTTTTCCCAGTTTTAATTCTTGGCAAGTTTTAGCAGCGGAAAGTAAAGACACTGCACATGTAAGTAAAGATAGGGTAAGGAACGCAAACACAAGTGATGACACGATGATTTTTCCCATGGTTCTGATAGGTGGTGCTATCGTACGTCCATGTTCATGGAGTCGTCAACCCACAGAGGGTAACGATTGTGAGAGTCCATGGAGGGCTCTACCCATGGAGGGTTGCACGAAGAAGCAACCTTGACTATACCATGACGGCTTCCGTCCATGAAGGACTAGCCTCACTATGGGTAGATCTTCACGAAGTAGGCGATCTCCTTGCCCTTACAAACTTCTTGGTTCACTCCACAACACGAAGTAGGAGGATCCCAAGCGAAACCTAACAAATCTAGGAGGCACCACCCTCCAAAAGGTATTAGGCTCGGTAATGACGATGAACTCCTTGCTCTTGTGCTTCAAGATCATAGACTCCTCAACACACAATCACTCTCTCACAGATTTGGCTTGGTAGAAGAGATGGGATTGGTGGAAAGGAACTTGGGGAGGCTAGAAATCAAGATCCATATGGTTGGTGGAAGATCTTAATCTCAACACAAGGATAGGTGGTTCTCTCTAGGAAAATCTGATAAGATAGGTATGGAATAGTTCTGAGTGCTTCTATTTCGAGTAGGTGGTGGTGGAGGGGTATATATAGGCATCCCCAAAAATCCAACCGTTACACACAATAAGTCAGACTTGTGACACCGATGTGTTACTCTCGGTGGTATCGAAGTGACCAAAAGGTGGCAACTTTTGAATCTCGGTGAGACCAGTATAGGAATCTCGGTTGCACTGACAAAGTGACTAATGGTCAGAATTGCCAAACTCGGTGATGCCGATTCAACATTCTCGGACGGACCAAAAATGTGAACTTGCGTAACAGAAACTTGGCAGCCCAACTTGGTGGCATCAAAAGTAGTGTCGGCTGCACCGAAGGGTTAGGGTTTGGCTGAGTCTGTCTAGGGTTTGGAATCGGTGGCACTGGGATGTGAATGTTGGTTGCACCGATTTTGAATGTTTCGCTATAGACATAATTTGGTGGGAGAGTTTGTGGATGTTTTGGTGACTATCACCTGTGCACGTATGAGCATTTTGTTCACCAACAAAACCTTACCCCCTTTTAATAGTATTGGCTTTCCTATGGACTCAAAGTGGTTTCTCACAAATGAAAAATGTAGAGTCCTCTTGCTTGAAGCTTGGCAAACCTATTTCCTTGCATCTTGGGGGTAATTCCACAATCCTTTTGCCATCCCTATCATTGAACATTTCTTGAAATATACTTGGTGGAAACATTAGTTCAAGGAGTTATATGGTGTTATTAATTACCAAAACCACCAAGGGAGCAAATGTGCTTTCACCATGCAGCTAGGATGTTGGGAAAGGAAAAAAACAAAGATAGGGAAGGGTTTCCAAGTAGGATTGGAATCCTACTTGGAGTAGGATTGGAGATGGACTCCTCCACCCCCTCCCACTTTGGCTAAAGCCCCTAGGGGAAACCCTAGGGACGCCTCCTTTCCCCTCCCTCTTATATATACTAGAGGAATAGAGCCCCAAACCACAAGTCCATGTGCTAGTTCTCTATTCCCTAGTTGCTCCACCAAATATATTCCGACGGTGCTTAGATGAATCCCTGCTAGAATATTTCCACCACCGCCGCCTCCGCGCCATTGCGTTGCCAGAGAAATTAACTACCTGTTCGCCCCCTCTTGCTGGATCAAGAAGGCAGAGATTGTCATGGAGCTGTACGTGTGCTGAACGCGGAGGTGCCGTCCGTTCGGTGCTAGATCGGGACGGATCATGATCGCATCGCGGGACGGCTAGCGACTTGGATCGTGGAGACGTTCGACTACATCAACCACATTTCTTAATGCTTCCCGCTTAGCGATCTACAAGGTTAGGTAGATCCACTCTCCCTCTCGTAGATGCTCATCACCATGGGTAGATCTTGCATGTGCGTAGGAATTTTTTTTGTTTCCCATGCAACTTTCCCCAACAATTGGCATCATCGTTGCTATGGCGGCATTTGTTCCTATTGCGCCGTAGCTTGTCGTTTCCATCCCGACCTTATGGGGTGCCTGGGTATTCGAGATTATGGCCACGACGAGCTAGCCAGTTGTCTTTGCCCGCGCAAAAGTGGGTCATGAGTGAAGTGAGGGCGGACATTGTTCTTGGCATGTCCTGGCTGAACTGTTGAGCCATCCATTCGTCCTTGATATTATGCCTAAAAGAGGCTATTGCCTCGATGTCCGAACAATAAGCAATCTGGTTCTTTTTAGTTAGGAACCTGTTCCAAAACTATCAAGCCAATTCGCCTGCCTTTTGGATGACGTTGCTTAGGTCGGAAGAGTTCGGAGGCCTAACATAAGTGGCCTGGAAGTTAGACCGAAAGGCATCCCCGAGTTCTTCCCAACTTCCAATGGAGTTTTCGGGGAGGCTGTTTAACTAGTGTTGAGATGGACCTTTAAGCTTTAGCGGTAGGTACTTAATGGCGTGGAGGTCATCTCCCCTGGCCATATGTATGTGGAGAAGGAAATCTTGGATCCACACGACGGAGTCTGTCGTGCCATCGTATTGTTCGATATTTATGGGTTTAAACCCTTCGGGAAACTGGTGCTGCATAACCTCGTCTATGAAACATAGTGGGTGGGCTGCACTTCTAACCAGGGCTACGTTGTGCCGAAAATCGGCTGCTGGTGCCCGATATCCTTCCCGGTCTCTATTGTTGTGGTTGAACCAAGGTTGGTCTCCATCCCATCTAGCGGGGGAGTATCCTATGGATCTGTAGATGGATCTAGTGTGACCTGCCCTATAGTTTAGGTCCTGCCGTAAGTCATGCCGACCATTATACCACAATGGATCTTTTCCTCTTCTTAGGGGTAACGCGGTATGTATTTGGCCTCCCTAGACGTTATGTCCCGTCCTCGAGGGGGGCGGTTTGTCTAGTCATGCTGAGTGTATGTAGGAGACATGGGCTTGAGGGCGTCGTCATCGAATTGAGGAAGCATGCGCCGGTGCGGGTAACTTTTGTTTTTATTCGACCACTTAGTGTTGTACCCTTCTTCAGCTGCCAGGACCTCTGTCCATCTAACGTTGAGGGTCTCTTGCTCAGCTCGGAGCTGCCGCTGCTTTCCCTTTAGGCTCCTGACGGTGGTTATAAGCTACCACCTGAACCATTCTTGATCATGCGGATCCTTGGGGATGGTGAATTCTTCGTGTTCGAGGCTATCGTCCTCGTCAACTAGGGGGAGGTAGTTGTCGTCCTCGGAATTGGTGGGATCCTCGAGGTCATCGGGCTTCTCAAGGTCCTCCTGTGGTTTCTTTAGGGCTTTGAGGTTGTCGAGGTCTGTCGGTGTATCATTTTCCCCGGTGCCCATGATAACTCCCCTTCCCTTGTTCGCCTTGAATCGCTTGCGCTGCCTCCAGCACTTTAACGGCTCCTCGGATCTGTCGCCGTTCTTCTTGGGGGTGTTGTCGTCGTTGTCAGCGGTTGTATCCACCATATAGACATCATAAGAGGAGCTGGTTGTCCACCATCCCGTATTCATAGGGTTCAGGGTGCCGACCTCTTCGTACATGTCCTCCACCCCGTCAGAGGCGTAATCTAGCATGTCAGTTAAGTCTTCAATAGTGGTTACCAAGTGGGTGGTGGGTGGGTTGTGAAATTCCTCATGACCTGACCTCGAACCGATCTGAACAAAGGTTGGGTTTAGGTGGTCCACAATCTCCAACAACTGGATCCAGTCAAGCGTCTCGTTTAACATTGAGAGGTCGTTTGGGTCAGTCTCTCAAAGGTTTTTGGAAATAACCTCTAGTGTGTCCGCGAGGGACGAGTGTTCGGCAAGGGCCAAATTCGGGTGCTCGGGTACTAAGGCCGGGTCCGAAGACAAGGGCGGTTCTCCAGCGGAGGGGGAGCATAGAGAGGGACCGAGGAAGAGACCGAAAGTTAAGGCTTCAGGATTTGTGAACTCATCGGATGAGACCAAGAGCCTAGTGGTGGGTCAGATCGCCCTGAGAGTCGGCGGAGAAATCTAGATTCTCCAACCTGGTTCCTAGACCGGGGGCGAAGCTTCCGATCTGGCCCAAACGGCCGATCGGATCAACATGCGGCATGATGCTGCCAGATGTGAAAACCTGCCCGGGAATGAAGTCCCGAGGGAAGTCCCGAAGGTGCGTCGTGCACTCCAAGTAAAGATGAGGAAATCGGCATCTCCATCCTTGGTAGGAGACCTACCATGTGTAAACCCTAGTACCCCCCGGTATATATATAAACCAGGAAGGTTTTAGATAATAAAGCAGAGAAAGTCGTCTAGAGTTTTAGCTATTCGATCTCGAGGTAGATCAGCTCTGTAACCTTCATATCATCAATAAAATCAAGTAGGATGTAGGGTTTTGCCTCCATAAGTAGGGCCCGAACCTGGGTAAACATCGTCTCCTTCATCCCCTATTACCATCGATCCTAGTCTCACAGCTCGGGGCCCCCTACCCAAGATCCACCTATTTTGACACTGACATTGCTGCTTTCATTGAGAGTTCCGCTATGATCGCCAAAGGAATCGATGGCTCATGTTGTCAACAACGAAGAAGTCCGCAACACGGACACTTTTGTCCCCGGACAGATCTTTGCTTTCGGTAGCATCGTGCTGCACGCTAACCCAACCGGCCATCTGGGCCAGGTCGGTAGTTTCACCCCTGATCAAGAGGTCAGATTCGGGAACCTTGAGTTTTCCATAGACTCTCAAGACAGTATTTCGCTAACTGGGCCCATAGTCTTGGCCGTGCCCGAAGACTCCGAGGCTTTAACATCGGATTTCGCTTTCGGTCCCGCCCACGGGATCCACTCTAGCGATGACCTGACTTTAAGTCCGGATCCGGCTCTAGCGCCAGACGTCCAGATACCGGTTCCTACCGAACACTTACCTTGCGCAAATTCATCAGAGTCTAACTCTGAAAGCTCTAAGCAGGTTGACCTAATCGAGCTCTCGATTCTTAATGAGGCCCTAGATCGGGTCTTGTCAATGAAAATACCGATGACCCAATCCCGATGCATGCTCGGATCGGTCTCAAGGCGGGTCAAAAATTTTTATTTCATCCCACCCACCACCCACTTGATAGCCACTGTCGAGGATTTAATCAACATGTTGGACTACGCCTC
The DNA here is from genome assembly GCA_022496015.1 of Hordeum marinum. Lineage (NCBI taxonomy): Eukaryota > Viridiplantae > Streptophyta > Magnoliopsida > Poales > Poaceae > Hordeum > Hordeum marinum. The sequence continues at coordinate 154,920,089 of CM039673.1, read as the reverse complement.
CGAGGAGGCAGAGTACATGGATGAGGAAGATTGTGCTCCCACTATCGGTGTAAAACCGGCGGATATCAGGTAGGGGGTCCCGAACTATGAGACTAGAATCGACGGTAACAGGAGACGAAGGGACACCGATTTACCCAGTTTAGGGCCCTCCTGTGGAGGTAATAACCTATGTCCTGCTTGGTTGTATTGATGATGTGGGGGGTTACAGAGTTGATCTACCTCGAGATCGAGTAGCTAACCCTAGATGAGTTGTCCTGTCTATACCCCTAAACCCTCCGATTTATATAGACGCCGAGGGTGCCCTAGGTTTACACATGGTCGGTTACATGCCGAAGACATAAACATGCCTAACTACAACTAATAACATGGAGAATAGGTCATGGCTCCTCGAAGCTTCCATCTGGCATAGGTGGTCTTTGATCATCCGATGCTTGCTTTGTGGCCCATTCAGTCCGGCCCATAAATAATAGGTTGGCTATCTGAGGACCCCCCTAATCTAGGACTCCCTCAATAGCCCCCGGACTAGCCTTCAACACCGATATATATCCGGTCAATCTCCTCATGTCATCGTCTTCGGCTTGCGAGGCGAGTCCCTCATCCTTCTTTGTTCGGCAACCGACTAGTCTTCGCTAAGATCTCCAGTGTCGCGGGCGCATGCTCATTATAATAACTGTGCATGTTCCTCGATTTTTGCACGTCATGGGGAGGCGAGTGGTCAGTGATTTTTTACAATCTTACCCATCCTTAATAGGGGCACCAACCCATTTAATTAGACAAAATTGTGGCTCAGACCATATTCTCTTCCTCCTCATCGAAAGAAACTCCTAGTGGAAGCTCCACACAAAACATGGGGAACGCCCCTAGCTCCTCTGCCCATCCCTACGGCTGATGCCCAGGGGACTAGACCAGCTATTCCATTACACTCCTACGGCTCTGCAATCTGGAGACCTAAGGGTATCTTCCTTCAACAGATCTGGCGGCAACCCACACAGGTCTGCTCTCTTACAGAGACGAAGTTTTCGACGAGCGTTTCCCCAATCCTAACAAGGGGGAGCACATATGCTTTGTCCCCTTCCTCCTCCGGGGCCCATGGTTTCCAATCCATCCGTTCCGAAGGGGGTTGCTGGAGTTCTATGGGATCCAACTCCACCACCTTACTCGTGGGTCTATTTTACACATCTTGGGCTTTGTGGCTATCTGCGAGATGTTCTTGGGGTGCGAAGCACATTTTGATTTGTGGAGGAAATACTTCTGTCTTGTCCCTCAAACTCGGGAGAAGACAATTTTGGAGGTTGGCGGAGCCGAAGTGTGCCACATAGTGAGGACGGGGTATTCGATAGGCACACCAAAGAAATCCTAAGAATGGACCTCGGAATGGTTCTATATTGAAGACGTACCCCTGTTCGGGCCAACTTGGACGGGTCTCCCCGAATACTCTGACATCCTCCTGAAGAAGAGGTACAACTGTTGTCCAAGGAGCTCGTCCCAGGAGGAAAGTGTCGAAGTGCGGCGCTTAGCCGCGCAGGTGCGGATGCTTGTCCACCACAAACTGACCATGATCGACGTCAGGGCTGCCTCCATCTCCCGGTGTGTGCAGCCCCTCCAACAGAGGGTACACCCCTATGGCAATACAACGGAACAAGCGACACCACATGCTCCCGAAAGCAAGGGCCCGCCAATCCGACGGCGTTGTCCACCGCACTTGCCGACATGTACAAAGGAGAGCAAGAAGACTTTGTTCGGCACGCAACCAAAGAAGGATATTCGGCCCACACACCTATCAAATGGGTAAGCCTTTCTCTTTCAAACACGAAAATAGTTCAGATTTTCTATTTCGCACTTTATTTGACCGAGGCCTAGTGTGAACAAGAATGGAGAAGTTTCATCGAGACACTCAATCGTCTGTCTCCTCAGCGTGAGAACTATTCACGCGACAGTGATCTGGGTTTCAACGAGGACCTGGATATTCTTCTTGACTTCGAAAATAGAGTCTACTTCCAAGACAGCATCGTCCAAACCCCGGTGGCTATCATAGTTGATTACCCCGGGTCATTCTCCATCCTTGCTGTGGGCAATAAGGAAAACTCCTCCCGCAAGAGGCCAGCTACCAAGAGCGCCCGGACGTGCCGGTCCCGACTCCCAAACACCGCCGGTCCGCGTGCCATACACCGACAACCAAAGTTGCGGGCGAGTTGGAGGCCAACAGGGATCCTGCGAAGGAGCCGGTTATGGGGACGAATCCACCTGCTCGCTCATCCCGAAGGTACATTGTTCGGTTAACCGCTAATCGTTGTGATCAATAGAGTCTTACAACAGTTTGTTTCATTGAAATATTTAGGTGAAACGCCCAATCCTATCCTACTGAAGGGGTTACCCGGGTGTCTGGAGACGGGCAAAGTTCCTGAGCCACGACCCATGCGGCTTCTGCTATAGAAGCACCCATGGACAATCCAGCGCATGCCGATTCTAGTGATGGTGTATCCGTCACCAAATCGGAGGTGGAGAGTGGCATGCATCATCCGTAACAATGCGAAGCCATGCGACACCCAATTTTCTCCAAACAGGAGTTCATCGCCCTACGCTCGGTGGATGCGCACCTTGGTACCGCCTGAGCTGGGTTCAGTGAAGCTACGAAGTTGATAACAACCAGCATACAGGTAAGTGATCGGTTTTTATAGAATCCGAACATTTGTGTAAGCCTAGTAGCCCCCAAGCCTTGATTTGGTTTGAAACAAGCGAATTAAGGATCTCTGCACTGTTTGACTGTTGACGGAAGCCTCAAAGCAATAGTCTGAGCAATTGGCCAAGGAGCTCGAGGAGAGCCGCACGAAAGTACAATCCGTGAAGGCCAAACTGGCATAAGTCAAGAGCTTCATGCGGGAGGCCCATGGTGAGTGTGCATTTACTGCTAATCTTAATGTATCATAGTGTGTCACACAAATTCCGTCTAACAGCCGAATCAATAGGGCATATGGAAATGTCGTTGGAAGAAGTCGGGGACTCTCAGAGGTATGTCGAGTCCCAGCACCAGGCTGGCTGCCTTGTTACACAAAAGCAAGCCGAAGAAATTAAGAGTTTGAAGATTCAATTGGCCCAACCTCAAGAAGAGAACTGAAAGTTTCAGAGGGGCGTGTTCGGTAAGTACAATTCTATTATCGGCAAATATTTCCAATGTAGGGAATAATGGTAATCACGTTGTTGCCTTATGTACATGCCTCCTGTCTGGGCATCATGAAGAGGAGATCGAATTATACCAGGGGGACCTGTTGAAGGAGCTGACCTCTATCCATGGGCGCATGCGGAAAGCAATGAAAGGAAGGGTGAAGGCACTATGGCCTGCCGAATATCCACCTAAAGGGATAGCCACACTCGTGGATCGATTCAAGGGGGCTCGAAATAGGTTCGAACTGTGGAAGACTTCGGCTTGCCGGGAGGGAGCACGAGAAGCACGAGCCATGATCAAGACCCGTTTCGTCAGACTTAACCCCGAACATATGGTGCGGGTTGGTCCCGTGGGATCGGATGGAAAAGAAGTGCCACTCCACCTGGTGTATGACCAGGTGATGCCTGCCGCCCGTCTTTCGCAAGCGGACTGCCCCCTTAACACCATAATTGATAATCTCGATCAGCAGCCGCACATGTAATTTATATGTACATGTGTATAAACAATCTGTGTTTGTGAACTTTGTCTTAACCGGCCATCGGCTTATCCCCCCGTGCGAAGATCTTGGGAGCGTTCCTCCTTATTTGTCCCTCCAAAAGAGCAAACTGTATTCAGGGAACCATGCAATCCGGCCATGTGGTGCGAACAGACAGAAAGCACACAGAAAGATATGTTATATTACTAATTAGCGTAAGAAATATCTTCCAAGGAAAATAGTACCTCTATTGATACCTTTCGAAGGGGCTCTACGAAGATCGTAGATAGAAGTCCACATACTTTTAGTATGCGGCTAATTGTTCTTTTGGGAAGAAAAGATCCAAACAACGGTGATAACGATCGGAGTCGTGTAAGGCGTTTCCATCATAGCCGACCAATTGTCTACATAAGATAGCTAGCTTTCGGCTTCACCCGTCTGAGGTACATGTCCGGATGACCCGGTCATAACAATCGCAGAGGTGCTCCCTTTAATCTCTCACCGAACAATCGGGAACATAGAGAGTTATCACAGGAGGAAGGCAACCCAACTTGGCAAAGTCTTAGTTCGAATTGATGCATATGATGGATAGAACATGACAAAAGAAACATGTGCGCTCGGTAAGTGTGAGCTAATGCTTGTAATAAAAAGGTTTGGCTACTACAAGAAGCCCCCACATGCTGTGTTCGGATTTAACACTTTATGATGTATGTCGATAATCTTTTAATACAAGATTGGTTCAGCCAAACATAGGGTAAGAAAATAAATTGGCCCTGTCAAACAAAAAAATGGGAAGGGAAGAAGAAAAAAAGGCAAAAAGAAAAAGGGGAAAAAAGAAAAAATGTGAGGGAGTTTAGACGACACCGGTTTATCCGTAGAAGCGCCGAAGACGAGGTGCGTTCCATGGGTTTGGTTCAAGGCGATTATCGGATGAACTCCACAGATGATAGGCACCTCCCGCGAGTACTTCATCGATGATGAAAGGACCCTCCCATTTGGGGTTCAGTTTATGCTTCTTTTTCTACGGGAGCCGCAGGACAAGTTTGCCTATGTTGTATGCTTTTGCCCTGACCTCCCTACTTTGGTAACACCGAGCTTGTTGTTGGTAGAGAGTGGAACGAGCCAGAGCTATGTCACGCTCTCCCTCTAAGGCATCTAATTCTTCCTGCCGATCAAACTCGACCTCCTTTTCCTCGTATATGCGCACTCTTGGTTTGTCGTGGATAATATCGCAAGGGAGGACTCCCCCTGCCCCATAGACCATAAAGAATGGTGTGTAACCGTTGATATGTTTGGGGTGGTATGCAGGCCTCATAGAACGGAGTCGAGTTCCTCCACCCAATGACAGTCATACTCATGAAGAGATCGGACCAAATGTGGCTTGATGCCGCTCATAATGATACCGTTTGCTCGCTCGACCTGTCCATTCGTCTGCGGATGATAGAACGACGCATAATCAAGCTTTATGCGCATTTTTGCGCACCAGTCCTTGACCTCTTGGGCCATGAAGTTGGATCCATTATCCATCATTATACTACGTGGGACACTGTAACTGCATACTATGCTAGATATAAAGTCAATCACTGGTCTAGATTTAGCTGACTTGACAGGCTTTGCTTCTATCCAGTTGGTGAACTTGTCAACCATGACCACTAGGTATTTATTTTTCATGGTTCCCCCTTTAAGGGGTCCAACCATGTCTAGCCCCCAGACCACGAAAGGCCAGGTGATCGGAATAGTTTGAGGAGCTGTTAGGGGCATGTGACTTTGATTTGCAAAGAGTTGACACCCTACGCAATGTTGAACAAGTGACTGGGCGTCTATCCGAGCTGTAGGCCAAAAAACCCAGCTCGGAAGGCCTTGCTGACAAGGGATCTTGCCGCGGTGTGATGCCCGCCCATGCTTGCGTGGATTTCAGCGAGGAGCTCCCGTCCTTCTTCCTTGGATATACACCGCTTCAATATTCCAGTTGTGTTTTTCTTGTATAACTCACCCTCGTGTACTTTGTAGGCCTTGGATCGCCGAACTATGCGTCGTGCCTCGGTTTGATCATCAGGGAGTTCCTTGTGAAGAAGGTAAGCGAGGAAGGGATTTGTCCATGGCTCTATTACTACCATAACGTTGTTAGCCAAGGGCGTTTCATTCATCGCGGAGCCACCGATAATTCCATCGTCTAGCTTGTTTATGGGGCGAACAACTTCGTCCAACGTATTCGGACCAGCGCCATTGTCTTCATCCTGCCACACTATGGAGGACTTAAAGAGATATTCGAGGAAGGTGTTTCTCGACACGGGATCGTGCTTGGCTCCCATACAGGCCAATATGTCAACGGTTTGGTTGTTGTCACGAGCGACGTGGTGAATTCCAACCCCTCGAACCGAGCAGATATCTTAAGGATGGCGTTTCTATATGCCGCCATCTTCGGATTTTTGGCGTCGAACTCACCGTTAATTTGGGATATGGCCAAGTCTAAGTCTCCCCGTACCTCTAGCCATCGTATGCCCATTGATACCGCCATCCGAAGTCCATGAAGGATAGCTTCATATTCGGTTGTATTGTTGGAGTCAGCATACATGATTTGCAACACGTATCACACGTTGTCTCCTGTGGGGGATGTGAGGATAACTCCAGCCCCCAGACCAGCCAAGGTCTTGGATCCATCAAAGTACATTGTCCAATGGGAGTATGCATTGTATTCCTTGGGGAGCTTGGCCTCTGCTCATTCAGCCAGGAAGTCCGCCAGTACTTGAGATTTAATGGTGCGGCATGGCTTGTAGCTTATTTTAAAGGGAAGGAGCTCAATAGCCCATTTGGCTATGCGGCCGGTGGCATCCCTGTTGTTGAATATATCATTCAGGGGGACCTCCAAGGCCACTGTTACCGCACACTCCTGGAAGTCGTGTCCGAGTTTCCTCGATGCCATGGACTTTCACTGTGTTATTACTTCTGACACATAATATACCAGTTTCTGAGTCCGGAATTTATGTCCCTCCTCATCTCATTCGACGATGAGCATCGCACTGACGACTTTGTTGGTGGCCGATATGTATAATAACATGGGCTCACCGGCGCCCTGTGCCGTGAGTATGGGATTGGTTGCCAGTAGTGTTTCTTCTAACGCAGCCGCTGCCTCATCAGTCCATTTGAACTTGTTGGTCCGCGTTAGCAGCTTATAGAGCGGCAAAGCCTTTTCCCTGAGGTGGGAGATAAAGCGGCTTAACGCCGCTATGCACCCAGCTAGCCTCTAGACATGCTTCAGGTCTGTGGGAATTGCAAGTTCTAATAGAGCATGGATTTTAGCTAGATTTGCCTCTATTCCTCTATGGGAGATGATGAATCCAAGCAGCTTACCAGAGGCAACTCCAAATACACATTTTTCTAGATTGAGCCGTATATCATATTCGCATATACTAGCGAAGGTTTACCGTAAGTCGTCGATCAACTGGCCAATGTGTTTGGCTTTGATTACCACATCATCCACATATGCCTTGGCAGTCTTACCAACCTTTGTCGCGATACAAGTTTGGATCATGCGCTGGTATGTGGCCCCGGCGTTTTTTTAGCCCGAAAGGCATCGTGTTAAAGCAGAATGGCCCATAGGGGGTGATGAATGCATTAGCCGCTTGATCGGATTCCTTCATTTTAACTTGATCGTATCCGGAGTAAGCATCGAGAAAACACAAGAAATCGTGTCCGTCTATGGCGTCAATGATCTAGTCTATGCGTGGTAAGGGGAAAGGGTCCTTGGAGCAGGCTTTGTTGAGGTCTTTGAAGTCGACACACAACCACCAAGACTTGTCTTTCTTAGGTACCATCACCAGGTTTGCTAGCCACTCAGGGTGTTTACTATCCCGAATAAATCCGGCCTCGAGCAGTTTAGCTAATTCTTCACCCATGGCTTGTCGTTTGGGCTCGGAAGTGGTACAAAGTTTATTTCACAGGCTTAAAACCTGGGATAATGTTTAAGCTATGTTTGGCGAGTTGATGTGGGATTCCAGGCATATCGGAACGATGCCAGGAAAAAATGTCCCAATTCTTGCGGAGGAAATTCCGCAGTGCTTCATCAATGAGGGGATCGAGCTGGGTTCCGATGGACGCTGTCTTATTAGGGTCCGTTGGATGTACCTGAAATTTAACGATTTCCTCTGCGGGTTTAGAGGACGTGGACTTGGGCCTTTTGCCCAGGATCACATCGCCCTTATTAACTGTCGACCGTAAGGCTGTGAACTCTTCGGCAGCGAAAGTTTCCGCTAGCGCCTTGAGGGCGAGTGCTGCCATTTTATTTTTGGCCAGAGGGCCTATGTTCGGATCACTGCCGATCGTGATCACTCCGTTTGGTCCTGGCATTTTGAGTTTCATGTACCCATAATGGGGTATAGCCTGGAACTTTGTAAAGGCGTCACGTCCCAATAGTGCCTGATAGCCACTTGGGCAGGGGACGATATGGAAGGGAAGTTCTTCGGATCGGTAGTTTTCGAGTGTGCCGAACACCACGTCTAGGATGATACATCCGAAACAACGCGCCTCTTTCCCTGGGATAATTCCTCGGAAGGTTGTGTTGCTATGTTCGATGCGTGATCGGTCGAACTACATTTTTTCCAGGGTGGCCTCGTATATGAGGTTAAGACCACTGCTGCCGTCCATTAGCACTTTATGTAGCCTGTATCCATCAATGATGGGATTCAATACTAGTGTGGCCGGTGAGTGACCGAGAAGAATGGGCGGCTCGGAAGTGTCTCTGAAAGTAATTGGTATGTCTGCCCATGGGCTAGTGGCTACCACATGGTAGAATTTCTCAAGCTCCCTAAGAGCTCTTTTACGCCTATACCTCGAGGGGAAGGTCAAATAGACCGTCAGGACTTCGACATTGAATCCGAGCGGCGAAGGAGAGTGCCTACTCTACGGAGGTGTTTTGAGGATGGCCTCGCCGCTTTTTGCGACTTGCCTGACGACCCAACAAGATCTAAGGTTTAAGTTGGGTTCGTGTTTAACAACACGGAATGTATGTGGTAAGGTTTATCCAAAAGTCCATCGAGGACATGCCGGTACCTGAAAAGGGCTTGTTTCTTTTTTCGGTTGGTTCGTACCTAGCCGGCCGATTTGGAGGTATCCTCTTTTTTCGAGCTCCTCTAGGGTGTTCGGGGGAAATTGGTTCTGAGAACAACTGTTCAGATTGCTAGACACTCTCCATGGCACAGTACTTTTGTACCAATTTGGATAACTCTGAAAAGTCACTTATGCGTCGGCGGGCTAGTGCATTAAGAATGCCTTCATCATGGCAATTTTGAATGAAAATTGCTGTTATATCTTGGTCACTAAGACCTTTTACTCCGCTCCTAGCGAGTAGGAGTCTGGCCTAAAAGTGGTGGACTGATTCTCCTTGTAGTTGCTTGATATCCCTAAAGTCCGAAGACACAAGTCTTGGTGCGGTACTTGGATGGTCGTCTTGGGCAGTGGGTGGGAAAAAATTCGATTCCATGCCGCAACGAGTATTCGGGACTATGGTTTCCAAATCGTGCGAAGGATTCTGGACGGGTGACGGTCCGGCTATAGAATGATTCCCCGCCTCTGGTTCACCGACAGAGTCTTGGTGCTCTTGGACTGAAGTATAGACGGTTTTCAATTCCGGCTGCCGGTCAGAATCCGCAGCCAGACATTCAATGGTAGCAACTAGGTGCGTGACCGGAGGGACATGAATCTCCCTATCATCAGGTCCGATCCCAAGCCAATCATAGATCGGAACTTGGTCATCTGATATACGCATAGCGTCGACCCGATCGAACAACCCGTTTAAGAACAAGGCGATGGCAGGGTGCGTGTCGCTGATACGAGTGGATTCATCGAGTGGCATGACGGTTCTAGAGTTACACCGAAGCAGATCTGTGACCGTCCCACCATGGGACCCGATGTCTTGGGCGTCAAAGCGTCCGAACTTACAGGTTTTCTTCGATGGTTAACACTAGACGATGGGCCGTGACCTCCACCTATGACGTCTACATGGTGGACACTCCGGCCGATAATGGCAAGCTCACACCCAAGAACGATGGCGACAAATCGAGGAAGCACCGTCATGGAGACGAAAGCCGCATAAAATATCAAAGGCAAAAAAGGGAAGAAAAGTGATCGCTGGCACCGGGGACGAAGATACCCCGGAAGACCTCGGCGATCCCGATGTCCCTGAATGCCCGCTAGAGGGTTAGGAGAGGCCGGAAGAGAAGCGCAACCTCGATGATCTAAACGACTCCGAGGACGACAACTACCTTCCCCTGTCGAGGAGGAGGGCATACCGGAAGCCCAAGACTTCGCCATCCCCGATAACCTTGAGGACCAGGAATAGTTCGGGCAATAGCTTATAGCCACGGCCCGCAGCCTGAAGGCAAAAGAACGACAGTTAAGGCCGAACATGACAACCTTAATGATCGATGGACTAGGTTCCTATCAGCTAAGGAAGGATACGGTACCAGTCTATTGGACCAACCCAAAAGCTATCCACACCGAAGGCTGCTGCCACAATTCGATGACGAGCTTGCTGATGAGCCGTCTCCTAAACACACTCCATACGACAAGCTAGACCGCCCTCCTCGAGGACGAGAGAGGACGGCTGACGATACTGGTTATTGGTCGATGATACCTCGAAGACGGGGAAAGAGCCAATAGAGCCCGATGACAGGTTTGACCTGTGACACGACCTAGACTATAGAGCATTTCGTATGAGATCCATCTACGAATCCAAAGGGTACTTAACCGATAAACGGGAGGGGTACCATCCTTGGCTCGACCGCAACAATAGAGGCCGGGAACGAAACCGGCCTAGAATAGATGCCGATTATAGGAGCGACGTAGCTCGGGTCAGAGGTGCTACCCACCCACTGTGCTTCACGGACGAGGTGATGCAGCATCAGTTCCCAGAGGGGTTTAAACCCGTGAACATAGAACAATACGATGGGACAACTGACCCAATAGTATGGATCGAGGATTTCCTCCTCCACATCCACATGGCGTGGGGAGACGATCTCCACGCCATCAAGTACCTACGCATAAAGCTTAAAGGGCTAGCTCGGCACTGGTTAAACAACCTCCCCGAAAATCCCATCGAGTGCTTGGGGGATTTAGAGGATGCATTCCGATCTAACTTCTAGGGCACCTATGTCTGGTCATGAGACTCCTCCAACATGAGCAATGTCATCCAAAAGCCAGGAGAGTCCGCTCGGCAATTCTGGAATCGGTTCTTGACAAACAAAAACCAGATCGTTGACTGCCCGGACGTCAAGGCAAGAGCCTCCTCCAGGCAAAATATTCGGGATGAATGGCTGGCTAGACAGCTCGGCCAGGATAAACCTAGGACAATGTCCGCCCACACATCTCTCATGACTCGCTTTTGCATGGGCGAGGATAACTGGCTAGCAAGACGGAGACACAACCCCGAAGACCCCAGAACCTCCAAATTTCGGGATGGGAACGGGAAACCAAAGAGCAACAAGAATAAGCGCCGACACAACAATAGTGATGCCGATGACACGGCTATCAATGTTCGCTTCCGCAATTCCCGACCCGGGCAACAAAAGAAGCCTCCTAAAGGAAATCGCGATGGACCCACCCCGGTAGACAAAATCATGGAGAGGCCTTGCCAGATCCATGGAACTCAAGAGAAGCCCGCCAACCACACCAACCGTCACTGTTGGGTGTTCAAACAGGCCGGAAAACTCGTAGCCGAAGAACAAGGCAAGGGCCCACGCAACAAGGACGAGGATGAGCCCTGTGGTCCGATCGGCGGCGGACGGAAGCAGTTCCCTCCAGAGGTAAAAACCATGAATATTAGATACATCACTCATATACCCAAAAGGAGAGGAAGTGCGCCTTTCGAGAGGTCTACGCTGTAGAGCATGTAGCCCTGAAGTACAACCCATGGTCGGTGTACCCAATCACCTTCAATCGACATGACCATCCGACCAGTATCCGTCATGGGGGTTCAACCGCCCTCGTCCTAGACCCCATCATAGATGTGTATTACCTCACTAAAGTCCTAATGGACGAAGGAAGTAGCCCTAATCTAATTTACTCAGACACGGTGAAAAATATGGGTATAGATCTATCAAGGATCAAACCTAGCAACACTACCTTTAAAGGGGTGATCCCAGGCGTCGAAGCCTGATGCACGGGATCTGTAAGCCTGGAAGTAGTGTTATGTTTGCCCGATAACTTTCGAAGCGAAGACTTGATCTTCAACATTGTACCTTTCCGTAGTGGCTATCATGATATGCTAGGCCATACAACATTTTCTTGATTTAACGTCGTTCCACACTATGCATACCTCAACCTCAAGATGCCCGACCCCAATGGGGTCATTACTATCAATGGAAACACTAAGCGCTCCCTCCGAACCAAGGAACATGCATTGCCCCTGGCGACCGAATTCCATTACAATGATGATCGGCAAACACCGACATATGCTGTAAAGGCACAAAAGGTTGAGAAGCAAGATCGGTTTCAGCTCAAACTCACAGAACCTTCTCCTCCCCAGAAATAGGTACTTGCCCCCATTGCAGAGCCCTAATACCAGCAAAACACATGCCAATAAGGCACAAGTTCGCACTTAAGATTCCATGGGCAGCAGCGGAGAGCAACTATCAAAGCACAAGTGTTCAGCTGGACAAAACTACTAGCAATATAAGTCTTCAGACATACAACAAGTACCATCAAGGACTGCTAAGGCATAATGCTCATCAATAGTTTGGCAACAACATTACCCATAAAGGAATGCAACCACCTAGGAGGCATAGGAGTGGACAAGCGACAGGGCACATCGAGGAAGTCATGCCACCCATATAAGAGCCCTGGTACAACCCCTCCTGTTAACTTTATATTTCATCTTCAAGTACCTCTAAACAGTTGCTTCGGCAATTTGAGCTATAAGAGTTAGTGATCCAAATATTAGACCATCATGAATGGCCCCTTCGCTGTTTTTTGGTACATACTCTATTTCCTTCTTCCTCAAATGTTTCTTGCAAAACTGTTTGGTAAACACTACGATGCAACCGGGTAATAGACCGGGGCTTCAACTTTAAAAAATTACCCTAAGAACAATATATCATGTGTTCGGCGTCTCGGCATTCGCTTTATATGAATTGGTTCCGAACTATGTCTTGGTTCAATAGTTGGGTTGCCCGACTCTTGTGCTTGCCGTTTTATGTTTCACACGTTTAGCTAAAAAGGCAAAGGGAGAACCACTGCGATTGTGTTTCCAGCTAGCCTGATCAAGCACCTCAGGGGAGAAAGCCAAAAACTGACTGTCATAGTAGGCGATAACCGGTCTGCAAATTCGAGTATAAGTGTTATACTAAAAACTTCGTTAGAAGTTATTCCGTGTCATACGATGGGTTTGGCATTTGTACAAACCATGTGATGCCGACCTTACCCACGGTTCACCCAAACATCACAAACCACGAGGGGCTAGTCATCAGGCCCCGCATTACTTTTTCACGCTCCTACGGCTAAGTGAAAGCACTAAAGCATTATGGTTTGATTGCCATGGCCATCTCACCCTACCGCCTTCAGGTACCAATAGCTCGGCTAAGGGTCACAGTGCGGAGGTAGAGACACCTTGAGTAGTATCTACATGGGGGCTGAAGCTGACGACTCGCAACTTTCAGTTTAAACGGCATCACGGGAGTTCTAGCGAATGCAAAATATAAAAGACATGATAAACCATGCATCATAACCATAAAGTCATTAAAAGGTCTTCGGACATATTACAACGCATTTAATCATAAATGTTATCTTTTGAGCACTGAGCTTCTATTGCCCGAGCACCCTCCATCACTACGGAGAAGTATCGCTCTAGGCACCTATGGTCCTTTCCAAGGGGCGGAGGAGTGGTGGCTATCTTTGTCGGGTCAAGCCCCGGCCAGTGCAGCTTGGCCTTGGCAAAGGCCATCCGAGCTCCCTTGGTGCAGGAAGAACGCCTTAGTGTGTCAATCTGAGGTGAGGCATCGCTCAGCTTCTGCACCAGCCCGAAGTAACTGCCCGACAATGGCTCGTCGGGCCACAGCCAGATGCAGAGATCCTTCATGGTCGGTTCCGCCATCCTGTGTAGCTTCATCAGCTGCTTCATTTGCTCAGTGAGAAGAGGAGAGCACTCGAGGGCTTCAAATTGCGCCCAAAATAGACGAGCTTTGTCTCCTTCTTCTCGTGAAGCTTAGAACTGGTTCGCATCCGCTACGCTCTTCGGCAGGTCCAAACAGACGCCTGAGGAACGCCGCACCTGGGTGAGCAACGCGAACTTGCTATCACCGAAGGCACACTCAATAAATACGGCTTACCATCTGTAACAGCCTTGACATGGCGGATCTGTTCTTCAAAGAACCGCCTATCCACCCACTCGTTTTGGAGATCGGATTTTAGAGTGGATAGCTTGGTGGCTTGCTCCTTGCCCTTTTGCTCAAGGCCCACTTCAGGCTGGCATCCTTGAGCTCTGGCTGAACCTCCTCCACCTGAGCCTCGTGCTTAGCACCTGTGGTTTTCAAGGCAGACAGCGCGGTAGCCGCTTGTTCGGCTGCTGCTTCTCGTCCGCGGCCTCTTGCTTCATCTCTTGCAGCTTGGCCTTGAGCTTCTCAATTTCCTTCTCGGAGGATGTGTAAGCAATAAACATATAACCATACTGAATCGACAGTGCAAATTACTAATGATGAAAAATTTGGATATTATAATCCGGCTTACCTTGCGCCTCATCGAACCTCTTGTTCAGAGCGTCAAGCTCATTTTCGGAGCTCTTGAGCTTCTGATTTAGCTTGTCAAGCTCGACGGCATTAATAGCCACCACTGATGACAAAGCCTACAAGCAGCAAAGCCTTATCAGTTTATATGGGTTCCAACCTCCAAACTATCAAGACCATGACCCTATGTTCAGTCATCTTAAGGACTATTAGAACATTATAGTATGAGTAATGTCTAACACATTGTTTGGTCGTTTCTTTGTATTTGACCCCCGGGTGAGTTTTTTCGCAACTCACCCAGGGCTCGGGGGCTGCTACATATATAACGATGGCACAAACCTAATAAATTAAAATTTCAGCAAGAGAACATTGCGTGGCTCACCTAGAAGCCCGTCAGGACACCATTGAAGGCCTCCTTTAGTCCTCTATCAACAGACTGAATGCTTTGCAAAACTGGACCCATAAGGTTGCAGTGATCCTTGGAGATGGAGGCGCTTGATAGAGCCTCCTCCATGACCAGCCACCTAGTCATTGGTGGCGCCGGTGGTGATCGGTTAGCCTAATCTCCAACTAGGGATTGAACCGGTAGCTCCGGAGGCGTGCTGCGCTCCGGAGATGACCTCGGAGGGGACTGGACATCCCTTCGTCCAATCTCCTCAGTGTCCGGGAGGGACTCCTCCCAGTCTTCGGTGGTCGAGGCGTTAACCTCGACCATGACATTGTCACCCCCACCGCTTGTGTTCGGCTCCAAAGGAGCCTGGTGGGATGGCACCTCTATGGCATCCTTCATGGCGCCTGGAGATGTGGGATGCGACACGGTCCCACTCTCCGCTAGTTTGGCGGGTGGAGTCTCCCCATCCGAAACCGGGTCAGTGGGGAGAACACATGGTGGGCTGCGGATCAAAAGGCGCTCACGTGTTAATATCATCTAAAACTTTGCATAAATAGCTTCTTCAGATTCTTACCTTCGATCTGAGGGCTTGACCCTTAGGTTCCACTGAGGAAACTTCTCGAAGTCCTTGGACTCGGTGTCCGAGTCCGAACGTTCATCGGGCAGGATCAACCTCGCCCGATGTGCCCTTTTCGTGGCAGGAGGAGGTATCTCCTCCATGGTGTCTGACGACACCGCCCTCTTTCTTGGGAGGGGTGAATCCCCCTCCTCCTCGTCTTCATGCTACTCCTCATGATTAGAGGAGGCATGGGTTTCCTCGGACGCAGCGTTCGGCTGGTCCTTTATGTGGGGACCTCCTTTCCCTTTCTTCTTCTCTTTCTTCTTTGGTGCCTGGTAAGGCACCACGACGAGCATCGCCGACAACAGCTTCGACCTGGGTCCTTCGGGCTGCGGTGCCGGGCAGTTGATTCACGTGGCTTTGCTCAACCACTTCTGCAATGATTAGGGGAAGGGAGTTGAGATCTTTTATCGGACAAAAAAGCTAATCAATTGAAATTATATTATACCTGGGTAGGAGGGTTATCGGCATGTACGCCCAGATCCTCCTCCTCGGCTGGCCAACTCTCCTGTGGCTTGAACAACGTCTTCCATGGCTTCTCTGGAGTGGTGCAAAAGAGCTGACGAACTGTAGCTTGATCATAAAGTTGATAAGCCCACATAGGGGAGTTCCGGCACTGGCAGGGAAGGATGCGGCATCGGAGCATGATCTGAATCACGTTGAGAAGCTAGATCTTGGCCTTGATCATCGAGGTGATGCGCTTTTGCAGCGTACCCACCTCTGCATCTGACCCCCAGTTGAGGCCCTTTCAGAGCCAGGAGGTCAATCTTGTGGGAGGTCTAGATCTGAACTCGGCCAGAGCAGCCCGACCTTATTCTCTTGGCTCGGTGATATAAAACCACTCTTTTTGCCAGATCTTGATGGTATCGATGAAGGTGCCAGTCAGCCATCCAACACGAGGGATCTTGCTGATGACCGCCCCTCTGAAGTCCGCGTTCTCGCTCACAACTGTCTTCGGCTCGACGTTAAAGACCTTGAGCCACAGGCCGAAGTGTGGTTCGACGCACAGAAAGGCCGCACAAACGATGATAAACGCTAATATGTGCATAAAGGAGTTCGGGGGGAGGTCGTGGAAGTCTAGTAAATAGAAGAACATGAGCCCCCAGACAAAGGGAGGAGTGGGAATCTTAGTCCTGGATGAAGTGGGGACGAATACCACCCTCTCGCTTGGCTTGGGGGTGGGAACCACCTGGTCCTTCTCTGGAGCGTGGCGCTAGATGTTGGTGGGGAGGTAGCCGGTGTCTTTAAGGTCCCGAGTATCTTGGTTAGTGACCATGGAGGCCTCCCACTTGCTGTTGGAGCCCGAACCTGCCATGGCTAAAGCTCGGAAGAGAAATTGAGGACGAACTGGATCTAGGCTCCCGGAGCTTGGATAAGATTGAGGAAGCAGAGGATGCAAGTGGGGAGTGTGAATAAACCTTGAGGCTGACGACGAGTAACCTCCCTTTACTACACTACAAATTCCCCCGCTTCCCAAGACGTGAATGCTGTTATACACGCGTGAAGAAACTTGATATGATTTATGCATTGATGAATCATGTAGGATAAAAATAGCATCGAACCATGAATCGAGTTTTCGTGACTGGTTCTGTGGTCGTGGTGTGCCACGACCCTTCATTAGAAGGTTGTCAGTATCCACTATTTACACTTTGACGTTTGTCCTTCGGGACTAAGCAACTCACGGTGTTCGAACGATCACATGATCAGAAATGTTACGCGTCATCGGAAGCCGAACTAATCTCAGCCGATCATTAAATGGGAAGAAGAACTCACCCCGCAAGCCGAAGACTCGTATCATGTGGAGAGGCAGAAGCTGAGACCCTTGGAGTTGGGGGCTAGTTCGTGGGCTACTGAGGCAGTCCTGGACTAAGGGGTCCTCGGGCCGTCGGTCTATCTCTTAATAGGCCGGCTTGGTTGGCCATTCTTTGATTGTTGCGGGAAGGGCCGGATACATTGAGAGCCCACATTCCAGAAGGAAGTCCTGAAGGCGTGTCGTGCACTCCAAGTCAAGATGAGGAAATCGGCATATCTATCCTCGATAGGAGACCTACCATGTCTAAACCCTAGTACCCCACGGTGTCTATATAAATTGGAGGGTTTTAGATTATAAAGCAGAGAAACTCGTCTAGGGTTTTAGCTATTTGATCTCGAGGTAGATCAACTCTGTAACCTTCATATCATCAATACAATCAAGTAGGACATAGGGTTTTACCTCCATAAGAAGGGCCCAAACCTGGGTAAAAATCATCATCTTCGTCCCTTGTTACCATTGATGCTAGTCTCATAGCTCGGGACCCCTACCCGAGATCTGCCAGTTTTGACACCGACATCCCTGTTGTAGACTTGATCACTGATGATTAGGCGAGCCATCGACCTTTATAGTGATCTCACAATGGAACTCTCAATGAAAACACCAATGTTGGTGTCAAAACCGACAGATCTCGGGTAGGGGGTCCCGAGCTGTGGACCTGGGATTGGTGGGTAAAAGGGGATGAAGGAGACAGTGTTTACCCAGGTTTGGGCCCTCATCAGGAGGTAAAATCCTACGTCCTTCTTGATTATATTGATGTGGATGAGAATTATAGAGTTTATCTACCTCAAGATCGTATGAGCTAAAACCCGAGATGAGTTGACCTACTTCTACGAATGGAACCCTATGGTTTATGTAGACACTAGGGATACCTAGGGTTACACATAGCCGACATTCAATAGGGGATAGATACACATATCCCATCTTCAAAGCTTGGATGCCACGCCATTCTTTGGAGCCTTCCTTCCTGAACATGGGGCCGCCCCATAGTTCGGCCCTCCATAGAGCGACCCAACAAGTCGGCCCATGAGGGATGAGCCGAGGGCCCGAGGACCCATTAGTCCCGGACCCCCCGACCCCCTTATATAGTGAGGGTATTCCAACCGTTATGTTTACCTAGGCTTAAGCGACACTACTTCTCGAGGTAGCTGTACTACCGCTCGAGGGAGTGGTACCACCTCTAAACACAGCGATGCGACTCAAAGACCCAACGGGTACTGAAATGGTACTAGCACAGTAGTTCTCCTGAAGTGGTACTACTAGCTACAATAAGCGTTACTATCGAGAATTATCAAGGGCTAATACGAAACCATGGTAGTATGTGCGGTGTGAGACTCGTGTTGGGCCTCCAAGCACAGAGTTTTGTAGGACAGTAGCAATTTTCCCTCAAGTGGATGACCTATGGTTTATCAGTCCATACGAGGTGTAGGATGAAGATGGTCTCTCTCAAACAACCCTGCAATCAAATGCAAGAACTCTCTTGTGTCCCCAACACACCCAATACAATGTCAAGTTGTATAATTGCACCAGTTCAGTGAAGAGATGTTGATACAAGTGCAATATGGATGATAGAAATAGGTTTTTGTAATCTGAAAATATAAAAACAGCAAGGTAACAAGTGGTAAACAACGAGCAAAATGCTGTATAAATTCTTGGAAATAAGGCCTACGGTCCGTACTTTCGCTAGTGCAATCTCTCAGCAATTCTAATATAATTGGATCACATGACCATCCCTCAATGTGCAATGAATAATCACTCGAAAGTTCTTATCAGCGGAGAACATAAGAAGAAATTGTTTGTAGGGTACGAAACCACCTTAAAGTTATCCTTTCCGATCGATCTATCCAAGAGTTCATACTAAAATAACCAAGTTATCCCTTCCTATCGATCTATCCAAGAGTTCATACTAAAATAACCAAGTTAACCTTTTCGATCAATCTATCTAAGAGTTCATACTAGAATAACACCATATGATACGCATCAACCAACTCTAATGTCACCTAAATACTCCAATGTCACCACAAGTATCCATGAGTTAATTATATGATACACATCAAACAATTTCAGATTCATAATACTCAATCCAACACAAAGAACCTCAAAGAGTGCCCCAAGATTTCTATCGAAGAACAAGGTATGAAAACATGCAATCAACCCCTATGCATAGATCCCCAAGGTCACTAGAATCCGCAAGTTGACGCCATAACGTACATGAGTGAATCACTTGAGTACCCCAATTTCACTACGGGTATAGGTATGCAAGACATACATCAAGTGCTCTCAAATCCATAAAAGTATTAAATTTGATAATAACAAAATCTCAAAGGGAAAACTCAATTCATCACAAGAAGATAGAGAGGGGAAAACACCATGTGACCCAACTGTATTAACAAAGCCCGTGATACATCAAGATCATGCCATCCCGAGAACACGAGAGAGAGAGATTGACCACATAGCTACTGGTTCAAACCATCAGCCCCGAGGGTGGACTACTCCCTCCTCATCATGGCCTCCACCGGGATGATGAAGATGGCCACCTGAGATGATCTACCCTCTCCGACAGGGTACTGGAACACCTCCAGATTGGTTTTTCATCGATAGAGAGAGTTGCGGCGGCAGAGCGAGGAGTCTAGGGTTATTTCTAGTGGTTTCTCAATATATAGGATTTTTGAGCGTCGGTTTCATGCGAAGATGGGCCACGAGGAGAGCACTACCCACCAGCCCAAGCTAGAGGGGGTCGGTGCCCCTCGGTGGGTTGTGCCCACCTCATGGCTCTTTTGACCCTCCCACGAAGCTTCTAGTGCCTCTTTTGTTCCAAAAAATCATCAAAAAGTTTCGTTGCATTTCGAGAACTTTCATTTTCTCCACGAAAACAACACCACGGTAGTTTTGCTGAAAACAATGTTAGTCCAGGTTAGTTCTAAACAAATCATATAAAGTGCATCAAAACCATATAAAAGTATTGTAAACATAGGTAAATATGGCATGAATAATTCATAAATTATCAATACGTTGGAGACGTATCACGATGCAAGAGGGGAAGTACCGCACATGCGGTACTATCGTTAGCATCGGTGGGACTACCGCGAATTACTGGAGGTCTAACAAAGACCTCATGGTAGTGCCCGCAATACACCAGTGGAAGTACCTCATAAGATAGCAGCACAAACATATTTGATATTTTAATTTATTTTGTGAAATCATACAAATAAATAAAAGGCAAGAAAGACAAAAAACAAGTAAATGATAAATATGAATGAAGGGACTTGGACTTGTTTGGTGGAGTCTCCCTGGCAACGGCACCAAAAGTTCTTTTGCTACTTGTAATAGGTGTTGGTACTCCCTGAGGAGGAAGGTTGATGTAGCGCGGTAGCAAAAATATTCCCCTTAGTTAAGAACCAACGTTATCAAACCAATATGAGAGACCATACAAACAAGATAAGCGGCACCTATGCACACATATAAATACTTGCACCCAACGAAGGCAAGAGGGTTGTCAATCCCCTTGTTTCCCGACAATTGCGAGATCAAGTTTTATAGTTATGGATATTAAATAAAAAGTAACTAAACAATAAAAGGTATTTATGTTTTAATGATATGAAGTTAATGGACCTGGGATCCATAGGTTCTCTAGTGGCATCTCTGTCATGAGCATAGTAACGGTGAGTAACAAATTACTATTGGGCAAATAATAGAAAAGAGAATAACTATGATGATCATGCTTGTCATAATTTTGTATATAGGCATCACGTCTGTAAAAAGTACACCATTAAACTTATTGACGCCTACTCTATTACTCCACTCCTTGACCGCTATCCAACATGCATCAGAAGGTATTAAGTTCATAACAAACAAAGTAATGCATCAAGCAAGATGACATGATGTTGACAGAAAAAAGACCCTGCAATATATTCTAACCCCGTTGTTTTATCCTTCGGAGCAACAATACAATGCATGCCTTGCACCCCTACTGTCACAGAGTAAGGACACCCCAAGAATGAACCTACCAAAATTGTTTCAGGGTGTGGTAAGGAGGTTTCTAGAAATATAGGAATTTATAGCACTGGAATTAGGTCACATGGAGCCACAAGGGGGCACAACACACTTGGGAGCACCCTACCCTCCGGGGCATGCCCCCTGCCTTTTTTGCTCAATATTTTGTTGTTTGGTCTCCCTCCTAAGCTTCCAGGGTGTCTTCTGTTCCAAAAAAACTCATCAAAAAGTTTTATGTTCGTTGGACTCTGTTTGGTATGGATTTGATGGAAAACCAAAAATATGCCGAAAACAAGAACTGACAGTGGGTACTGAGTTAATAGGTTAGCCCATAAAAACAACATACAATGACATATAAAGTATATAAGATTGATAATATAATAACATGAAACAATAAAAAATTATAGATAGGTTGGATACGTATCAGTGAGTGACAGAAACACAAACTTGGGTTTGCTAGTTATTTCATATGGGATTAAAGGGGACTTGTTACTTAATGTTATGGTTGGTTTGACCTTAATGATATTTAGTAGTTACGGATGCTTGCTAGAGTTCAAATCAAAAGTGCATATGATCCAATAAAGTAAAGTATGTTATCTCATGCCTCTCCCACATATAAAAGTGCAATAATGCTTATCGATCTAGTTATCAATTGCCTAGGAGCAATCTCGCCCATCCTAACACCGCTTTTCCACACTCGCCAAGTAAAATTATTACTATTTTTATTAAGAAAACACCTACATTTTATTTCCACTTCTTTATTATTTTGCAAAACTATCCCATCACACCTACAAAGTAGTTTTATTTCTTGTACTACACAAAGTGAACATTGGTGTGTGTATAGTAGTATCGGTGGTTGATAAAACGTTAGAGAATATTTATTCTACCTTTAGCTCTTTGTTGTGTTTAACACTCTTATTTATCCTAAAAGCTACAACTAATCCCCTAACTAGGCTAGCAAATGGGGGGTAGGACTCCAAGATGTGAATCAACCTATGCCCTTGTCTAACATGTTGTAGGGTCGAACCCTAGATGTGATCTTCTTCACACTTGGAGGTTGGGAGGATAGGAATCAACAAGAACACAAAGGGAAAACTCTCAAGAACAAGTCCAAATCACACATCCACACAAGATCCACAAAGTTACATTAACAACAAAGGGAAATCAAATATACATGCTAAAGTTCATCCCACATCCCATGCAGAGATGTGTCTTGCATCCAAGATGGATCTTTCCTATAGAAGGGACCTTGACACCCTCTATGGATCTTCTCACATGGAGGCCTTGATCTCCATGGGGGGTAGAGGAAGGAGCAAAGCTCAACTATATAATCTATTACTTTGCTAACCCTAAAATGGAGGGGGAATGAGAGTATATATAAGTCTAAGGCATGAAGCGGTATGTAGGTGCGAAATGGTAATACATGGGCAGAGCCAAATAGGTGAACGCAGGCAGCCCCGTGTGCACAGGGTGTCCATAGAGTTGGCGGCCTAGCCCATGCGCATGGGCTTGTATCGTGGGCACGGGGTCCCATGTGCATGGGGTCCAAGCGACCATGCACAAAGGGTGTCTAGTGCTACCTCTTGAGGTTGCGTTGGTTTCCCCTTGAAGAGGAAAGTGTGATGGAGCGAAGTAGATAAGTATTTCCCTCAGTTGTTGAGAACCAAGGTATCAATCCAATAGTAGGAAGAAGCAAGTCACCAAAGGATGCACCTACACAAATAATCAAACTCTTGCACCCAATGCTATAAAGGGGTTGTTAATCCCTTCATGATTATTTGAAAGGATCAGATCCGATAGAGATAGATGTAAACGAGAAAAAAAAGTTAAAGGTAAATAAATTGGAGCAAAGTATTTTTGGTATTTTTGGTTTATAGATCTGAAAATATATTATAGGAAAGTAGACCCGGGGGCCATAGGTTTCACTAGAGGCTTATCTCTTGAACGAAAATATCATGATGGGTAAACAAATTACTGTCAAGCAATTGATAGAAAACTGAATAATCATGTAGTTATCCAAGGCAACGATCATGCATATAAGCATGACGTCCATGTAAAGTAGACCGAAATGATTTTGCATCTACTACTATTACTCAACACATCGACTGACTCCTGCCTGCATCTAGAGTACTAAGTTCATGCAGAATAGAGTAACCCATTAAGAAATATGACATGATGTAGCGGGATAAACTCAAGCAATATGATGAAAACCCCATCTTGTTACCCTTGATGGCAACAATACAATACGTGCCTCGCTACCCCTACTATGTCACTAGGTGAGGACACTGCAAGATTGAACCCAAAACCAAGCACTTCTCGATTTGCAAGAGCTAGTTGGCAAAACCAAACCAATAAATGAAAGAGACTTACAAGGATATGAAATCATGCATATAAGAATTCAGAGAAGATTATAATAAGATCCATGGATAATCTGAACATAAACTCACAATTCATCGGATCTTGACGAACACGACACAAAAGAGGATTACATCGGATAGATCCCCATGAACATCATGAAGAACATGGTATTGAGATCAAAGAGAGATAAGAAGCCATCTAGCTACTAGCTATGGACCCATAGGTTTGTGGTGGACTACTCACGCATCATCGAAGGGGCAATGGAGTTCATGTAGATGCCCTCCGTGATTGAAACCCCTTCTGGAAGATTATCGGAAAAGGCTCCAAGATTGGATCTCTCAGGAATGGAGGCTTCTGGTGGCAGAAAAGTATTTGCGTGGATCGTTCTGGTGTTGGGGAAAATTTTGGTATTTATAGGATGAAAAATAGGGTTAGAAGACCAGCCAGGAGACGGCAAGTCTGCCAAGCGTGTCCAGGGGGTGGCCGTGCCTACCAGGCTTTTGACCTCCTAGCAGGTACCTTGGCATGCACTCCAAGCCTGATATATTTGTTTCCTTCTAGAAAAATCCAATTCGAAGGTTTTATTCCGTTTGGACTCCGTTTAATATTTCATATCTACAAAACTCAAAAACAAGGAAAAAACAGAAACTGGCACTAGGCTCTAGATTAATAAGTTAGTCCCAAAGATAATATAAAAGAGCATATTAATGCATATTAAACATCCAAAACACACAATATAATAGCATGACATCATCAAAAATTATATATATATTGGAGACGTATCAACATCGCAAGGCTTAATTCCTGCTCATCCTCGTGTAGGTAAATGATAAAAACGGAATTTTTGATGTGGAGTACTACCTAACATATTTATTCATGTAATATTATCTATTGTGGCATGAATATTCAGATCCAGAAGACTCGAAACAAAAGCTTAATATTTATATAAAAACAATAATGTTTCAAGCATACTATTCAAGCAATTGTATCTCTTCAAAATATAATGGCAAAAGAAAGTTATCCCTACAATATCATATGGTCTGGCTATGCTCCATCTTCCCCACACAAAGTATTTATATCATGCACAACCCTATGAAAAGTCAAGAAATTGTTTTCAAACCTTTATTTTCTCAAACTTTTCAACTCTCACGGAATACATGAGCGTGAGCCATGTGTCGGTGCACTAGAGTTTTTAGGCCATCTAGTGCCCCTTTACTCGTGCACGGGAAGTAGTAGCCGCCACGGCATCAAGGCCCAGCAAAGACTTGTCAAGCACCATCATAGAAGACTCAAGACTATCGGCAAGACCTTGCTGGGAAGGTCGTAGAGCCTCCAGGCGAAGCAAGCCCCCCGGCAAGGCAAGGCCCCTGGCAAGGCAAGGTCCCGGCAAGGCAAGGCCCGACAAACACCGCCAGCGCACAGGCCAGGTGGCAATTCACCTAGACGCATGTCGCGGCATCGATGTTGGAGGGAGATAAGCGACGCTGATGGGATGGGCCCCCGTTCCGTCCCACTGACGGACAGAGGCGCTTGATGGTGCATTTAATGCTCTTGTCCTACTCCGTCAGAATTAGGTGCGATAGCACTATAGCACTGTGCATCCCGTGTGCACACTATACACCGCTGGTGGGATCACTTTAGGTATAAAAGAAGGCCCAGGGCATTACAGAGAAGGACTTTTGGACTTTCTGACTTTCAGTCAGTTGGGAAGTTAGACGACCGAACAGCCCGACGGTTAGACAACTAGAGATTACCAAGATCATGTAGCAGGCGTTCATGGCGCTCCTGTAGCATGAACCCTAGAATATAATCAATATAACCGAGGATGAGTAGGGTCTTATGCATTCGTGCGGCCTGAACCTAGGTAAAAACTCCCCGTGCGCTGCTCACCAGACTGGCTCTTCGTGCTAGCTTGCCCCCTGCCGAACCGAAAGGGATCCGCGCGGTCCCATAGGTGTTCATTCCCATGACATTGAATGATGGTGCGAATACCTATGAGCGACGCCCCAAAAAAACTTGCCGGAAGGATAAAGGCAACAAAAAAATAAGTTGCGAAAACCCCATGTGAATCCCTGTAAAGTTATTTTTCCTTGAGCGATTTCGACCTCTCTATGGAAAACCTGCACGCACGGGAACGTTGCCACGATTGGATGCGCCCTCACTGCGTTCGGGACCACTCAACGGCTTAAGTGGCTTTGCCCGTGCTCCTTGTCTCGTTTTGAGTCTCCTCAATGATCCAAGTGACAACACTCTCGCGCCCTTATCCCGTTTTCGAGTAAGGCCGACGTCTTGAATGGCCACGCCAAGGACACCAAGGTATCTTGCCGGCAGTGGCACCGCCAGCAGGCTGCTAAGGACCCGTTCCTCAAAGCGCTTGCGGTGGGGCTACACACGCCGACAAGATTCTTCCAGAAAGGGCGTAGGGAAAGTTCCATGCACAGAAATGGCTTAACAAGGAAGATAACATACAATTTTTCAGATAGGGTGAAATTTACATCAGATACCGCTTTTTTCTAAGTACATCGTTATTTGAATTTCTCCCCTATGGGATATTACAAGAAGAAAAAGTTGGAAATGAGATGCGGGATACAAGAAGAAAAATATGGCAAGAGGCCCCGGGCAGAAGCCCGGCCAGACTCCTCTGGACCAGCACTCCACGGACGAGCAAGGCTACCAGATGGGCAGGCAAGAACCTGGCCCCTCCTGGACCAGCATTGCGTGGAGCAGAGGGCCAGAGCGGGCGGAAAGGGGGATGGACCCCAGAAGCCGAAGTCCACGGGCCTGCTGGAAGATCTAGCTAAAATATGAGGCATAGCCCGGGACTGAAGCACCCGGCAAGGACATCTTTCTGGGAGGGGGAGAGGCATGAGGCTGGCGATGGTGGTGCGACCGGCGGTCAGTCCGAGCTCGAATCTCCGGGCTCCGACTTGACCGCCTGAAGACCCGGCTCATCGCCGCTGTCTTTGCCGTTGTCCTCCCCATCACTCTGGCCGGAGGACAGGCTTTCGCGTTGCTCGCGCTCTCTTTGCAGCAGCTGAGGCGGATGCCGGAGCTCCCATAAATCTTGATGGAGAGCATATTGGCCTCCGTCATTTTAAAACGAAGAGTGTGCCCCACTGATACGTCTTCAACGTATCTATAATTTTTTATTGTTCCATGCTATTATATTATCTGTTTTGGATGTTTTATATGCATTTATATGCTATTTTATATTATTTTTGGGACTAACCTATTAATCTAGAGCCTAGTATCGGTTTATGTTTTTCTTGTTTTTGAGTTTCGCATATCAGGAATATTAAACGGAGCACAAACGGAATAAAACCTTTGGAATGATTTTTTCCGGAACGAAAGGAAACTATGAGACTTGAGAACCAAGGCAGAGGAGCCACTATGGGGGCACAAGCCCTAGGGGCGTGGCCAGGGGGGTAGGTTGCGCCGGGCAGGCTTGTGGGCCCACGGCATCTCCCTTAACCCTAATCTTCAGCCTATAAATTCCCAAATATTCCATCAAAAACACTTTTCCTCTGCCAGAAGCCTCCGTTCCCGAGAGATCCAATCTTGGAGCCTTTTCCGGTAATCTGCCGGAGGGGGATTCGATCACGAAGGGCACCTACATCAACTCCATTGCCCCTCCGATGATGCGTGAGTTGTTTACCACAGAGCAAATGAGATGGCATTAGAAAGCTGGTAAAAATCCGCATCTTCCATATGCAGATTGATTTTTCAAATTATGTATGATTTAAAAGTAATTTGTAAAATGGTGAAATTTTGGGCGAAAAGTATTTTCACGATTTTCTGCAAATGGCTTGTCAGATTGACGCAAATGACATGGCGTTGGATAGCTATGGCAAATGCATAACTTTTGCGTATTTAAAGTTTTTTCTAATTCTTTATGGTTTGAAGTCGAATTCAAATTTGGTGAAATTTGGTTTCAAATGTGATTTTTTTTAAAAGTTTGTCGAAATAAGGCAAATAATATACCGATAGAAAACTATCAAAAATGCAAAACTTAGTCATGTTGAATGTTTTCTCAATTTCTCAACCGTTTAAAAGTAATTTTGAGTACGGTGAGACCCATCTTGCTATTTTCCCATCCAAAAACAAAATACTCGTACTGATAAATGTGTGTGTTTGTACTGAGCGTTATTCTTGACTGTACTTTACTTTGTTTTTTTGTACTGTTTTCGTTAGAAATTTTCAATCATTTGTCAAAGTTCAGAAAATTATATTATTCTGATAGTATTCCCGAACTGACGACTTGGAGCAGTTGTATTGATGCTTTCCATCTCATCGAACTGATCGCCGAGCTAGGGCGGCGCGCGCGGCCGGCAGGATGGGGCGGCGCGACGATTGCCTCCGACGGTAGGTGGCGGGCTGGGGTGGAGCGGGTCGTAGTGGAGCCCAGCCTCGTACTGACGCTTTCCATCTCGTCGAACTGATCGTCAAGCAAGGGCGCCGTGCGGGGCCGGCGGGATGGGGCGGCGCGTGGGGCCGGTGAGCTGGGGTGACGCGACGACTGCCTCCGGCGGTAGGAGGCGGGTCGGCGGTGGAGCGGTCGCAGCAGAGTCCAGCCTCGTACATGTTGGATGCGTCACTCCCTCATAGGGGACATAGTAACAAAATAATATTTTGTTACTAGTAACAGAATAGCCCGGTCCTATATATATTGCGGGACTTGTGCTGAACGTGAAGGTGCCGTCCGTTCGGCACTAGATTGGAAGGACTGTGATCAAGATCGCGAGACGATTTGTGATGGTATTGTGGGAAGGATCATGATGGGATCACGGGACGGATCGTGATTCGATTGTGAGATGGATCGTGATGGGATCGCGGGATGCTCGGCGATTTGGATCGCGAAGACGTTCGACTACATCAACCGCGTCTCTTAACGCTTCCCACTTAGTGATCTACAAGGGTATGTAGATCCACTCTCCCTCTCGTAGATCCTCATCACCATGCATAGGTCTTGCGTGTGTGTACGAAAATTTGTTTCCCATGCAACGTTCCCCAACATATACAACCCATAGATTCATCGAAATAGGCAAACAACTCAAAGAAAAGAGAATCTATCAAAAACAGAAGAGTCTGTATCAGTATGAAAACTTTGTATACTTATGTAACTCAAAAAATTAAAAATAATATGGAAACCTGGGAAATTTATATATCAATCTTGTGTAAAAATTTCAGCCTCATTAGACGCTCTTAAATTTAGAAAATTCCTTGACTGAGCGCAAAAGTTTTTTTTTCAGCAAGATCAAATCAACAACTACCATATATCACCCCAAAGGTTTTACATGGCTCAAACACTAATTAAAACACCAAAACACAATTAGTACATAAGTAATAATGTGGGAAACACTCAAAAAAGAACATAAGAATAAAATTGGGTTGCCTCCCAACAAGCGCTATTGTTTTACGCCCTTAGCTAGGCATGATGATTTCAATGATGTTCACATAAAAAGTAGTAATTGGAACATGCAAGAGAGCATCATGAATCTCATGAAAATCACATTTAAGTGTAACCCACTTCCTATGCATAGGGATTTTGTGAGCAAAAAATTTATGGGAGCAAGAATCAACTAGCATAGGAAGGCAAAAAAAGCATAATTTCAAAACTTTGAATACATAGAGAGGAAACTTGATATTATTGAAATTCCTACAAGCATATGTTCCTCCCTCGTAATAATTTTGAGTAGAATCATGAAGGAATTTCACAATATACCTATAAAATAAAGCATTATTTTCATCAATAATTATAGCATACGTGTCATCATCAAAACTTGGGGAAAAAAGAATATCATATTCATCAAGCATAGCATCCCCAAGATTGTGGTTTTGCATATCATTAGCATCATGGATATTCAGAGAATTCGTACTAACAACATGGCAATCATGCTTTTCATTCAAGGAACTATCATGAATCTCCTTACAAATTTCTTGTTTCAACACATCATCAAAATTTCCAGATTGATGATATTCAAACAAAATTTCATAGAGATAATCAAGTGCACTCAACTCACTAGCAATTGGTTCATCATAATTTGGTCTTTTGAAAAGATTAGCAAGTGGATGAGCATCCATATCAATATATTTTTAGGAAACGAAGATGCAATCAAATAGGAGGCACATGACAAGACAAGCAAAGAAGAGATCTGACGAGAAAAAGGCAAACGAGAAAGAGAGGGCAAATAAAAAGGCAAATCTTTTTGGTATTTTCTAAAAACTGTTTTAGAAGTGGGGGAGAGGAAAACGAGAGGCAAATGAAAAATCATGTAAATGGAAGAGATGAGTTTTTATGGGTACTTGGTAGGCTTGATCTTGACATGCTATGTATCCTCCCCGGCAACGGTGCCAGAAATCCTTCTGGCTACCTCTTCAGCTTGCGTTGGTTTTACCTTGAAGAGGAAAAGGTGATGTAGCAAAGTATATAAGTATTTCCCTTAGTCTTTGAGAACCAAGGTATCAATCCAGTAGGAGGGACAAGCAAGTCACCAATGGATGCACCTACACAAACAACCAAACTCTTGCACCCAACGCTATAAAGGGGTTGTCAATCCCTTCACGATTATTTGCAAGGATTGGATCCGATAGAGATATATGTAAATGAGAACAGAAAGTAAAAGGTAAATACATTGTAGCAAAGTATTCTTGGTATTTTTGGTTTATAGATCTGAAAATATATTATGGAAAGTAGACCCGGGGGCCATAGGTTTCACTAGAGGCTTCTCTCTTGAAGGAAAATTTCATGGTGGGTAAATAAATTATTGTCAAGCAATTGATAGAAAAGTGAATAATCATGTAGTTATCCAAGGAAATGATTATTCATATAGGCATCACGTCCATGTCAAGTAGACCGAAACAATTCTGCATCTACTACTATTACTCCACACATCGACCGACTCCTATCTGCATCTAGAGTATTAAGTTCATGAAGAACAGAGTAACGCATTAAGAAAGATGACATGATGTAGAGGGATAAACTCAAGCAATATGATGAAAATCCCATCTTGTTACCCTTGATGGCAACAATACAATACGTGCCTCGCTACCCCTACTATGTCACTAGGTGAGGACATGGCAAGATTGAACCCAAAACCAAGCACTTCTCTCATTGCAAGAATCACCAATCTAGTTGGCCAAACCAAACCAATAACTCAAAGAGACTTACAAGGATATGAAAAAAATGCATATAAGAATTTAGAGAAGATTCAAATAAGATTCATGGATAATCTGAACATAAACTCACAATTCATTGGATCTTGACAAACACACCACAAAAGAGGATTACATCGGATATATCCCCATGAAGATCATGAAGAACATGGTATTGAAGATCAAAGAGAGAGAAGAAACCATCTAGCTACTAGCTATGGACCCATAGGTATGTGCTGGACTACTCACACATCATTGGAGGGGTAATGGAGTTGATGTAGATGCCATCCGTGATCTAACCCCCCTCTGGCATAATACCAGAAAAGGCTCCAAGATTGGATCTCTCGACAATGGAGGCTTCTAGAGGCGGAAAAGTATTTGCGTGGCTCGTTTTGGTGTCGGGGGAAATATTTTGGTATTTATAGGATGAAGACTAGGGTTAGGAGGACAGCCAGGAGACGGCAAGCCTGCCAGGCGTGGCCGGGGGGGGGGGCCGCGCCTACCAGGCTTGTGACCTCCTAGCAGGTGTCGTGGCATGCACTCCAAGCCTATTTGATTCGTTTCCTTCCAGAAAACTTCATTCCGAAGGTTTTATTCTGTTTGGACTCCATTTAATTTTCCATATCTACAAAACTCAAAAACAAGGAAAAAACAGAAACTCGCACTAGGCTCTAGATTAATAGGTTAGTCCCAAAAATAATATAAAATAACATATTAGTGCATATTAAACATCCAAAACAGATAATATAATAGCATGACATCATCAAAAATTATAGATATGGTTGAGACGTATCATCTAGAAGCTTCACAAGTCGTTGCCTTCTAGTGGACTCCCATCGGTGCATGTGGAACCTCGCCTTCTTCTTGATGGCTCCTTCTCCGTTTCTAGGCTGATCTAGTGGATGGTATAGGAGCTCTCTTGTGCATGAACTCCTCCATCGCACATTCATCACCGGGATCGAACCTATACATGTACATGGTAGGAAGATCAAGTAGTATACCATCCTCGTGTTGGGGAACATTGCAAGGTAAACAAAAAATGTCCTACACACACAAGATCTATCCATGGTGATGGGCATCTATGAGAGGGAGAGTGGATATACATACCCTTGTAGATCGCTAAGCGGTAAGTGTTAAGAAACGAGGTTGATGTAGTCGAACGTCTTCCCAATTCTAATCGTCAGTCGTCCCGCGATCCAATCATGATCCATCCCGATCTAGCGCCGAATGGACGGCACCTTCGTGTTCATCACACGTACAGATCAATAACGATCTCCGCCTTCTTCATCTAGCAAGAGGGAGTGGAGAGGTAGATAAGAACTTCGGCAGCGCGACGGTGCAATGGCAGTGGTGGAACTATTCCGGCAGGGCTTCGCCTAAGCACCGCCTAAAACTAGGGGAGACGATCTAGTGGGGAGAGAGGGCTGAACCATGGCTTAGGGTTGGGTGTGGCTTCCCTCTCTCCTCTCCAATATATATAGGAGGGAGGGAAGGGGACGACGCCCCTAGGGTTTTCCCTAGGAGTCAGGTGAAGGAGAGGTGGAGGAGTCCACCTCCAATCCTACTCCCAATAGGATTCCAATCCTAATTGGAATCCCTTCCCCACTTGGTTCTTTTTCCTATCTACACACCCTAGCCGCATGGGCCCTTAGGGTCTGGCTTTCCCAGACCACTAAGGGCTGGTACGATACTCCTAAGGCCCATGTGACCTCCCATAATGGGTGTTCCCTCCTGGTGCCTCCCCGGAACCCTCCCGGCACCACCGGCACACTACGGGAAATACCTGAAACTTTTCCGGTGACCAAAACGGGACTTCCTATATATCAATATTTACCTCCGGACCATTCCGGAGCTCCTCGTGATGTCCGGGATCTCATCCGGGACTCCGAACAACCTTCAGTCACCACCATACGTAACTCAATACTACCGAAACGTCACCAAACGTTAAGTGTGCAGACCTTGCGGATTTGAGAACCATCTAGACATGACCAAGACACCTATATGGTCAATAACCAATAGAGGGACCTGGATGCCCATATTGGTTCCTACATATTCTACGAAGATCTTTATCGGTTGAACCTCTATGTCAAGGATTCAGGTAATCCCATATGATGTTCTCTTTGTTCTTTGGTATGTCACTTTCCCAAGATTCGATCGTCAGTATCTCTATACCTGGTTCAATATCATTACCAGCAAGTCTCTTTACTCGTTCCATAATACAAGATCCCATGCCTAACACTTTAGTCACTTTGCTTGCAAGGCTTGTTGTGATGTTGTATTACCGAGTGGGCGCTGAGATGCCTCTCCGTCACACGGAGTAACAAATCCCAGTCTTGATCCATGCCCACTCAACGACACCTTTGGAGATACCTGTAGAGCATCTTTATAGTCACCCAGTTACGTTGCGATGTTTGGTACACACAACGTGTTCCTCCAGTGTCAGTGAGTTGCATGATCTGATGGTCACAGGAACAAATACTTGACATGAAGAAAACTATAGCAATAAACTGACACGATCATATGCTACGTTGTAGTTTGGGTCTTGTCCATCACATCATCTACTAATGATGTGATCCCGTTATCAAATGAAATATCATGTCAATGGCTAGGAAACCTTGACCATCTTTTATCAATGAGCTAGTCTACTATAGGCATACTAGGGACACAGTGTTGTCTATGTATCCACACATGCATTTGAGTTTCCAATCAATACAATTATAGCATGGAAAAAAAACGATTATCACGAAAAAGGAAATATAATATAACCACTTTATTATTGACTCTAGGGCATATTTCCAATAGTCCCCCACTTGCACTAGTTAATAATGTAGCTCACATCACTATGTTATTTGCATTGTAATGAATCTAACACCCATACAGTTCTGGTGTTGATCATGTTTAGGCCTTGGAAGAGGTTTAGTCAATGGTATGCGACATTCAGATCTGTGTGCACTTTTCAAACTTTTATGTCCTCCTCCTTGATGTAAACATGGATAGAATTGAAGTGTCTCCTTATGTGTCTGGTCCTCTTGTGAAACCTTGGTTCCTTGGCAAGAGCAATTGCACCAGTGTTGTCACAGAAGAAATTCATTGGGTTCAGTGCACTAGGCACTACTCCAAGATCTATCATGAACTCCTTCATCCAAACTCCTTCCTTCGCCGCCTCTGAGGCAGCTATGTACTCTGCTTCGAATGTAGAATCAGCTATCACACTCTACTTGGAACTGCACTAGCTTACCGCTCCCCATTGAGAATAAATATGTATCCGGTTTAAGACTTAAAGTCATCTGGATCAGTGTCAAAGTTTGCATCGCCATAACCCTTTACCACGAGCTCTTGATCACCTCCATAAACTAGAAACATTTCCTTAGTCCTTTTGTAAGTGCATCTAGTGCCCCTTAGTGATTTTGGTGTATTGAAGACTTATAGGTTAAGAGACTGATGCGTTTGTAAGTGTACACAACATCGTGGTTTTGTCACGACAGATGTCCGAAGACTTAGGTTCGAGGCCATCGCTAAGATGGTGGACTCAGAGGGGTTGATCGGGACAAAGGACGCGAGTTTACCCAAGTTTGGCACCTCGGGAAGAGGTAAAAGCCTACGTCCTGCTTTGTGTTGTATTGATTGGAGTATCGATTACAAGGGAGCGTTTCACTTGACCTAGCTATCAATTGATTGGTTTTTGTCCTAAACTGCTCTAGGGTCTCACCTTTATATAGGAGGTCAAGGCCCTAGGGTTACAGGAGTCCCAAACCGACTCGTATAAGGTATTCGACCCTGTCTCTAAGCCGCCTTGCCTTCTTGGGCAAGCCGTCTCCGGACGGCTTACCCACCCGGGTCTCACGCCATCTTCTGTCACTAGGCCTCCATCTTGGCCCGCCCGATAAGCCGCCACGCGTCCTGGCCTTCGTCTTCCAGCCCACCTTAAGGATCTTGATTATGGGCCGCCAGGTATGACTCGACCCCTCCTGGGTAGGTCTTACCATGGGGTTATATCCTCAACATTAGGCCCCAGATTGATTTGAGCATGTTCATGTCAATCTTCAAACTAACTCGGCGATGAATCTCACATCTTCATCACCTAAAAGATAAAAAATCATAACCCGCCATGGATGAAGTTATCTTGGATATGCCCAAAAGATTATGTGACGTCATGATGGATCATCTCATTAAACGATCGGCCCAAAAATCAAGGCGATCCTTTTGGTCAATCGTCACTCTGCCTCCTCGATTCTCGTGCGCGCTGTTACTGTCTCATCGCATAAATAGGGAAATGAGGGATCCCTTTCTTTTCTCCGCCATCGCTATCTTTATTATTCCTCCTTCTGACGCTCACACAATCGAAGATCCGCCGCGCCGACCGGACCTTACCGTCGTCCCTAATACCGGCCGCTGCATCAACCTGACTTGATTCAGAGGCTCTTGAGTTCGTCCGCATCCATAAGGTGCCATTATTACTCCTTGATGAATCTGTACTCACCTTGTTTAGATTCCTCCCAAGTTCATCGGGTTTCTGTTAGTGTTCATCATCGTTCATCTGATTGTTCTTCATAGTGTAGATGACGAGTAGCTCCTTTAATCTTATATAATGTTGCCTATCTATCGCGATCATCTACTCGATGTTCATATCTTCCTCAATGTAGGTCTACAAACCATTTTCATCTGTGTAATGATTGTCCGTTCTTCCACTGATTTTTTAGGTTTAGAATATATTTCACTTTATCCTCGCCTGTAGATCTTGTAGCTATAGTTTAATAGGCGAAACCTGTTTGCCCATACATAGAAATATTTTCAGTATCGCATTGTCCATTTAACACTCCATCACACTGTCGGCTCTCTGATAAAATATGACGGCAGCTTAGAACTTAGCCATAACCTACCTTGGCATCATCATGACCTTGACCATAGCCGTCTTGAATATGTAGCATTTCTAACCTGCCACACCTTGCGTCCTTTCACAGTTTAACCCGCCATCATGTCGAAAGCGCCTGCATCTTGTGACTGGGTTGGCTCCAGAGTCACTGAGCCGCTTCTGAATGACTTCATAGAAATGGGCGTCTTGCCAGCTCAGAACGTTATTCATTGGCAGGTTCCAGGGCAAGAAATCAGACCCAAACCTCATGAAGGGGAAGTTGTCATATTTACTGACCACCTCCTATGAGGCTTTAGCCTGTCTGGGTCAAAATTCTTCCGGGATGTCCTTCACTTCTTCAAGCTCCATCCACAAGACATAGGCCCCAATTCTGTCACCAACATGTGTCAGTTCCAAGTCCCATGTGAGGCATATCTACAAGAAGAACCATCGGTTGACCTCTTCCGCAACTTCTTTTACATCAACCGCCAAACTGAAGTGGCCGCTAGACCGAGCCTTGAACTTGGAGGCGTCTCTATCCACAGGTGGGGGGATATGCCCTATCTAGCAGCTGCCTTGCCAAGTCACCCTGAAGACTGGAACAAGACCTGGTTATGTTGCAAAGACACTTCTCCCAAATAAGAGAAGCCACTGCCGGGTTATCGTCCTACTCATCTTTGCACTTCCACTGAGCTCCCAGATCAGATGTCCGCCGCAGAGCAAGTGAAGTATGCTCCAACCTTCACAAAGACCAGAGCCTTAATGGCTAACGGTTTCACCGGTGTCGACATAACCTGTTGCTGGGTTACCTGGAGAATTTTGCCACTGAGCCGGCGTGACCGACTCATGTGCGAATATATGGGTGTGGTGGATGACCCTCTTCGTTTCAACACCACCCCTCTGACAGAGTAAGACATTAATTCCGCCATCAAGTCACTTCTAGGTGAACTTCAGGACATTTGCAACAAAATCGGGTTGAAACCTTTCTACGTCAAGAACACGGCTCCAGATGTAAGAAACTTTTTCAGTAAATTGCTTGCTTTGTCTTAACCTTCTACCTTGCTCCTTTTAACCTTCTGGTGGCCTGCACATAGGCCAACTATACCTTTTGGAAAAAGAAGTATACTCCTCCTTTGAAGAAGAAGTCTAAGGTGGGTAAAACCTGCGGCCGCAAGAAGAAAACCTCTGCTCAGGAACTGCTTGAACTTGACGACTCGGAGGTAGAACTTGACTCCCTTGGCTGTCTCTTTATGCAACTTATTGATGATGATTGTTCACAGGAGGAAACATAAAAAAGTCATGCCGACGCCACTGAGGTAACTTACATTTCCCTTGACTCAGAAAACTTGCCACGAGAGAAAATAAGGCGGGTCATTCAGAAAATTCCATTTTCACATCATCTTGCTTACTTAGATCCCAACATTCTTTTGAAAAAGCAACAACACGACTCCAGATGTCAGACCCATAGTACTGGCTCTGAAGACCTCTTGGCCGGCTTGCCAAACTCTCTAGCTCCCTTGACTCAGAAATAGTGTGCTGAGGTATTCTTTCTACCAAGTCCAACGTCTGCATATTATTTTTGCATCGTAGTCTTACTCTGTTTTTACCACCTTAAGTTTTTAGGAGACGCCCCCTTCATCTGGCGACTCAATTGCGTCCAAGCTGCCTCCTCTCAAGATCAACCCAAAGTACGTACCTTTATATTCCACAGTACATATTATCACCCTTGTCCTTCTGGTGTGTAACAATCTTTTTGCCTCTAGGGCTCAAGCGAAACGAAGGAAAACAGGCGGGTCAACCACCACTCCTACTGCCCAAGAGCTGGAGATTGCCAAGCCAGACTCTCCTGTAGCTCATGTTCAGCCCACTAAGGCCAAAAAAGATGCACCTAAAGATGCTCCTCAATCCTCTGAGCCAGCTGACCATGACATGGCGCGCCTAAAGATCCTTCAGAGGCTGAGCCTAAGCCGCCCAGCCCTTCAAAAACCGCCGAATATACGGCTCTTCCAGAAGTTTTTGTCACTGGGATGGGTTACCATTCTCCTAATCCTCATGTGTTAACAAAACATACCAGCAAGAATGAAGTACCCTCACGAGAGAAGATTGACTTTGAATCCCTAGTTTAGAAAAGCTGACTGTAGATGAGTTACACGCTGGCTATCTGAACCGCCTGTCTGCAAGCCGTGACATGGAGTCCAAGTTTGTTGGACTAATGAAGAAAAAATATGAGGTACTCCTCCTCTCTTGTTTTTCCTTATATCCTTAATTAGCCCCCAAGATCTGGTTTGTTATTGTAAATAGTAGACCGGTTCTTCCAACTTTTGTTATATTGCAAGTAGCTTGGCCTATAGCCTCCAAGTATAGATAATAAGCCGATACTTACTTGAAAATTAGATCCAAGTGTAGCCCCCAAGTCCGGGTTAGTATGATAATGATGAATCGGAGCTTCATTACTTATAAAATAGCGCCAAGTGTTGTCCCCAAGTGTCATCTTAACTTCTTTAAGATGAGTCGGAACTTCCTTGCTTATAAGCGCCAAATGTAGCCCCCAAGTGCCGACATAACTTCATGAAGATGAGCCGGGGCTTTCAATTATTGTAAGCTTTGAGAAAAAATATAGACATTAGCCCCCAAGTGTCAAGTATATTGCTTGCAATCTTCTTGAGACTTGTGATATGATATCTTTATTACTTTTGACCACTAATGTCTCATCTTGGCGACTTAGAAATCATAAATCTTATTTGCACTATGTAGGAAGCTTTGGACATGGCCGAGTCTGATCTGACCGACCTTAAAGAAATATTGATTCTCATCAAGCTGCTCAGGCTGAGGTGGAAGAGAAATGGCAGGTCGCCGTCGAAGAACTTGAGAAAGTTCAGGCTGATTTTGATGCATGCAAAAAGACCGTCGAATCTGAGCATATTGTCCTGACTAAGCGTGCAGAAGATGCTGAGGAGCGGCTGAAGCTTGTATCGGAGGAGTTGAAAACCCTCAAGCGTCATATATCTAGGATGACTGCTGCCATCTCTGGTAAGTACTAGAGACCTAGAAAATTCCTTATCTTGTTGAAAAAACTAGTTGGGCGGCTTATAACTTCTTAGCTTTCTTTGGAGGCCAGAAAAGCCGCCAATTGTCGTTTCATAGCTTGTTGAAGCTGAAAGTAGTATACACTTTGACAGAACAGCTATACTACAAGACCCTCTACACCATCAAATCAATATTGATTGAGAAAGGCGTCCCCAAGTTTGTGAAACGACTAATAGAAATCTTGTATACCCTGCCCACGCAAATCGAGGAGCTAAGACAATCAGCCGCCAGAAAGGGAGCAATGGTCGCGTTAAGACGATCACTGGCTTTTGCCCCTGGGCTGACCACAGAAGATATGATGGATGGCTTCCCGTCCAAAAAAGATGACGACTCAGAATTTACTCAAGAAGACTACACCCAATGTATGAAGGCGTCCCGAGTGCTTGCATTGACACTCGTCAATGAGATTGATCTGACCTCATATCAGGCGGCTTATGGCGAGGATAGTAAACGAGTGCGCTGCCCAACCTTTGAAGCTAGGGACTTATTTCGTACATGCCATCAGCAACTCTTTGCTCCTGAAATTTACCCATCTCCCCTCTTTGATGAGGCTCAGTTTGAAGCTTTAACAAACTGCAACTAGGATGTGCACAACCTTCAGATTGAGGAGATCGAAGACCCGGCGCAGGATGACCCACCGGCGAGTTGAACAAGTTGCTCCTGATTGAAGGTAACCCGGCTAGCTAAACCGTCGAGTTAGAAGTGTGCAAAAACTTTAAGTCTGCTGTATTTTGGGCTCTCTAAGCAGCTTTTTAATAGCCTTAGAAAAACATGATTGCCTTTGCCGTTCCATCGCGCATGTATGGAATTTGAATAGCTTTATGCACTTATTTGTCTTGTATTCTGACCATGACCAACTTTTGTCACACTTAATGGCGGCTTATCTTAGGAGCCAAGACCTGCAAATACAAACAGAACAGACTATGTTCTGTATCATTTTGAGGACGACTGGAAAAGCACAACCCAAATATGTTAAATCTTTTATGACCTTGCTTTTCCTTTTTTGAAAACTCATATGCCGGCTCTCCAAGGAATAAATGCATTGTTTGAACTTTTAATAGTATAGGGTCTCTGGTGAGAGTAACCATCAAATACTTTGAGCAGCTCAGGATCTCTGGTCGAGATTAACTGGTAAGAGTACAACGAGCCATAGAGAGGCGCAACAGGGCATGAGTGCCCCCAGGCCTAAAAGCTACTTCTCACATGACATAAATCCTTCATTTGAACCTTAAACAGTGCAAGGTCTTTAAAAGAGTAACTATGTAACACTCTGGTTTTCGCTCCTGTTCTTTTTCCTTTATGGGATTTGACTCTCGTCTTTTTTCTCGGTGTTATCGGATTTCTCTAGCACTTGGGTATGTGAAGATGGTCATCTAGCCTTCCCTTCCCTATCCAAACAGAGAATCTCTCCAATCCCACCTTGCTACCCAAGATCTTTGCTCAGGGGTTTGCTGTTGAAACCCTACCTTCCGAGTTGCCGGAAGGGAAACCTTAATGCTTCCAGTTTCAAAGGAACCACAACTTCCTTTGATCTTCCGCTTCCCAAACTTTTCCAAGGGATCATATCCCATCTATAAACCCTGGATATGCAAAAATATTGCCAAGTCATTTGCAAAAAAAACCATTTATAATTAATTCCTTTTTCTTCCAGTTAGAGGAATTAAATCTAGGAAAATTATCTATCCATCTCCAAAGTTTATGAAAACTTGTGGAGATATTATTTGAGATCATATTTAGCTCCCATAAAAATATTGGCCATAATTAAATAAGGAAACTTGTCTTTTCCTATTTAATGCCAATATTGCATTTTGGGCACTTTTGAAAGGAACTACCATTTTGGTAGCCACGAAAAATCCCAAATAATTTGTGGAGCTTCTCATATCCATATCTCCCCCTTTTCCATCAAGAACCCAAGTTCCATAGTTCAAATTTCGAGCACAACATCAATTTGCAGATTCTGTCCAGTTGGGCAAGTTGCAAAGGAAGTGCTCTATTCCTTTACCTATTTTAGCTTAAACTTTTCATGGTGGTTTACATTTCCAAATCACTAATGGATACCAAAAATCAGCCAATCCATATATCCATTTCTCCCCAGAAATTTTCCCAAGTTTCTGTCCATTTGGAAGCACTGTGAAGGAAATACCATTTGTGTGTACCCAAATGGTATGAAAATTTTATAGTGGCTTCATATGTTCAAATCATCACCCTCCACCGAGTTTGAGCCAAATGTATGTAGCCAATTAGTCCCAGCAAATTCACCTCTATTTCTGACCAGACTACAATGTTACAAGGGAAGTGCTAGCTAGACCTGCCCATTTGTGCGGAAATTTTGCTAAGATGGTCACCTTACTGAGTGATCATACTCAGCCAAAGATCAAATCAAATGTAGTAGTGAGCTATGTACACCTCAGACCAAACAGTCTGCTGCCAGAATCCCTTCCCGCAAGTTTCTCCCACTCCAGAGTCTTCCAGTTGACTCTAGTCTTATATCTTATCTATTTGAGTAGTGAGACGTCTTGTTGACATGATCTCATAGCCAGGAAAAGGCCAGGGCTTGCTTTGGCTGTGGTGACCGCGAGTAGAGCCAGCCAAAATGGTGCTCTGTGTGCTGGTGGCTTCGGGACTCGTCGGCCGGCCAAAATGGTGCTCTGTGTGCTGGTCGCTTCGGGACTCGTCGACCGGCCAGACCCGGCTTGTCTGAGCATGTCCAAGGGCTATGAGGCATCCACCTGGCTCCTCTCCCATAGCTTCGCCCTCCGTTCTCATCTCCAGCACGCCCCGACAAGCCTCACCAGAGTTCTGTTCGCCTGTGACCCCTCGAGACGTCACCTCCCTCCACTGTCCTGTACTCCTCTTCCTCCCCAAAGCCTCTTGAGCTCCCTGAGCCATCCCCTCACCCTATTGCTGTCAGGTCGGCACCGCGCGCGTCCAAACCAGCTCACCTCGAGCTCCAGTGTGCCGCTAAGGGCCTATCCGCTCCGGCCGGCCGGCTATAAAAGCCACGGTCCGGAGCCTCCATGAGGACCCACTCCACCTTAGCAGCTCCGCCCCACCCCCTAGACCTCCTCAACCCCTCACCGGAGGCTCCCCTGCTCTCCAATCGCCGCCATGGCCACCGTCTTTGGCCGCTCCAATTCACTGCGGCAGAGCCCCTCTCGCCCTTATCTCTTCACCACTAGAATCCCCCAACTCCGGCGAAGCTCCCCATCTCTTAATCTCCTCGACTCCGTGCCGTAGTGCCGTGCCCATTTCCACCTAGCACGGTCGTCTGCCATGGTCGAGCTGCCGCTCTCCTCAGTCCACCCCAGAGCCTGTGGCCTACACCTTCGGGTGCGGCTCCTTCTGTTGAGCCCGTCCATAGGTCGAGTGACGCGAGGGATGATCGGAGTCGGTTGGATGAGCACCGGCTCTAGCGGCCTCCCTCTGCCTGCGAGCGGGAGTCGGGGAAGGAGAAGGGAGCTGGAGGAGAGGAAAGAGAGACCTGACAGGTGGGCCCCGACCCCACCCGTCAGTGAGAGAGGCACCCGCCAGCATGGATAAGTGGAGGCGGTTTTTCTAAAACCTGTCTCCATGAATCGAAAGCGTATTACAACCGAGTGCGCTTTTAGTTCAGCCCCCAGGGGCATGTCTGTGAATATTTTATTTATAGAATAGTCCGTGAACTTCAAATGGCTATAACTTTTTGCTCGCAACTCCGATTGAGGTGAAACTAACGCTCACAACTTTGTCTTGTCGAGCCCGTTCTTTTGGTATCATTTTCACAAGGTGGTCACATAATGGAAATGACCATTTTTCCCTCGCCCTTACATCAGTCCCCTCCGAAGGAGAACGGTTTCCTGCGATTCCTTCCACAGACTCTCCGCACTGAGTATTATTCGACCCCAGGATAGCCGACCATCTCATATATGCCCTAAAGCATGCTTTGTGTTATTCCTGGATGTTCGAATTAATATGCTTTTGATTGCATGCATAGTAGTGGGTGTAAGTGACGCTAACGAACCCTTGCTCGCACTTTCTTCAATGACGGCACTACGCCTGTGTCTGAGCTGCTTTCAGCCGTCCGGGATGGATGCCGACTTGATATTTCTCTTGTCAGCAACTTGCCCGTGTTTTGAGCTGCTTTTCGGCCGTCGCAGACAGCTGTTGAATTTCTTTCTGTAGCAGTGACCCTATGCTCTGAGTGGTTCCCCAGCCGTCTTAGGGAACTGCTACATTCTTCTTATCAACACCGTCTCATGCTCTGACCCGCTTCCCAGCCGTCTTGAGCTGAGGTTGCATTATTCCGGTATTGTCCTAGATCTGAGTTATAAACACCATTCTGGTGACTACTTGTTTCTTTGTCGGTTTTATGCAAGTGTTCCGAGGGTCGTAACTTACAGCTAGAACTTGTAAAGTAATAACTTGCCATTTACATCATGTCTTATTAATGACTCATGGTGATATGGAGATAGGTTGTTGTGTTTCTACCATTGCTATCTCATACATAGTTATCATCATGTTAAGTTATTGGTGATGAACCGCCATGCTTGATAAATATGTTGTTAAAACTAAAACCTAGCCGGTTGGTCTTGAGTCACCTGTTCGGGCTTATCCGTGCAACCACATTTGCCGGTATGGGACGACCTTGACTTGGTCTGATCACATGCTCTTTTATCGGTACCACCATATAGGGAAGGTTATTCGTGCGCGCTACCCTGACACGGTAGGCGGAGATAACCTTGTGAGCCCAGTTGTTGTTGGTTTGTGCCAGCGTCCCTGTTTGGGTCAGTAGACCCCATTTGGGACTACTTCGTTTGGCCACTATGGTGGCAGGTGTCATGAGGACATAGGGGCCACCCAAGGCAGGCCTCCGGGGGACGATGAATGCCGGTGTTACGATGATAGAGTCATGGGTAAGAAAGGTTTTGTTCAAGTAACGCTGGTCCACCCGAGCGGGATTACGAGGCCAGGTGCTTCACGATGTTGGTAAAGTGTGCAACCTCTGCAGAGTGTAAGAATCTATTCGAATAGTTGTGTCCATGGTATTGTATAGCCCGTCGAGACCTCACTAGGTGGTCAACCATAGTAATGATAATGATGGAAGAATTCATCTCGAGCAAACATCAAATGATGTCAGGAATATGATGGTATC
The DNA here is from genome assembly GCA_022496015.1 of Hordeum marinum. Lineage (NCBI taxonomy): Eukaryota > Viridiplantae > Streptophyta > Magnoliopsida > Poales > Poaceae > Hordeum > Hordeum marinum. Next base: position 154,876,346 of record CM039673.1, on the reverse strand, counting down.
CATGGGATGGCCATGAGATGAGTGGTCGGATGACCACATGATGATATGTTATCCATGAGATGGCTATGAGATGAGTTGTCGGATGATCACATGATGGTATGTTAGCCATGGGATGGCCATGAGATGGGTGGTCGGATGACCACGTGATGGTATGTTATCCATGGGATGGCTATGAGATGAGTGGTCAGATGACCACACGTTTTGGATCGGATTTGTATCGGATTCAGATTGGATCGTGAGAATATTCGGCGTATAAATTATTGACTTATCATGCTTTACCCTACCGTATTTAATTTATTAGTTATGTTACTAGATGATCTTGTCATAATATGATAATTACTATTGCTAGATCGGTTTGCTATGTCATGATGATTAATATTGCTCTAATAACAAATGCATGCTTGAATGCCATGGATTGCTTTGCTTGGTGTATATGTTAGTTTGGTTTGCTTGCAAGTACATTCAAAAGTACTCAACAGCCTTCAATGTGGCCAGGTTCACATAAGGATCCGTCGTCCATCGACGAGGAGCCGAAGCATTCGCAAGCTAGAATAGTAACCTAGTCAGATCCTTGTGGATTGGAGCCGCACCAAGACCATGTTGCCTTAGATAGAGCCTTCCCACTGCCATCATGTTGGGAGACGTAGTAGTAAATCAAAAAATTTCCTACGATCACCAAGATCTATCCATGGAGAAACCAGCAACGAGTGGGGAGAGATTGCATCTTCATACCTTTGAAGATCGCTAAGCGGAAGCGTTACAAGAATGCGGTTGATGGAGTCGTAGTCGCAGCGATTCAAATCGCGGTAGATCCGATCAAGTGCCGAACGGATGACACCTCCGCGTTCAACACACGTGCAGCCCGGTGACGTCTCCTATGCCTTGATCCAGAAAGGAGGAAGGAGAGGTTGGGGAAGGGTTCCAACAGCAGCACGACGGCGTGGTGGTGGTGGAGTAGCAAGGTATTCCGACAGGGCTTCGCCTAAGCGCTGCGGAGCAGGAAGAAGAGAGGTAGGGCTTCGCCGTGAGAGAGAGAGATCAAATCTTATGTCGAAACATCCAAAACCTCAAGTATATATAGGAGGAGGGACGTGGAGGGCTGGCTTGGCCTCTACTCCAAAGAGGAGAGGTTCGGCCGATTTAGAGGGAGAGTCCACCTCCCACAAGGGAGGTGGATCTCCTCCTTTCAAATCCTTTTTGGCCCTATCTCTTATACCTAGCCTTTAGCAACAGTCTTGCCCAGCCCAATAAGGGCTGGCACACTTTATCTAACAGCCCATGTGGTCCTTTGGTCGTCACACCCCTCCTGGGGGTCCTCCGGCACCCTCCCGGCACTCCCGGTACACTACCGATGAGCCCGGAAACTTTCCGGTGATCAAAACTGGACTTCCTATATATCAATCTTTACCTCCGGACCATTCCGGAGCTCCTCGTGACGTCCGGGATCTCATCCGGGACTCCGAACAAACTTAGGTAATCACGTATACCAATTCCCTATAACCCTAGCGTCATCGAACCTTAAGTGTGTAGACCCTACGGGTTTGGGAGACACGTAGACATGACCGAGACACCTCTCTGGTCAATAACCAACAGCGGGATCTGGATACCCATGTTGTCTCCCACGTACTCCACGATGATCTCATCGGATGAACCACGATGTCAGGGATTCAATCAATCCCATATGCAATTCCCTTTGTCTACCGGTATGATACTTGCCCGAGATTCGATCGTCGGTATCCCTATACCTTGTTCAATCTTGTTACCGGCAAGTCTCTTTACTCGTTCTGTAATACATCATACCGTGACTAACTCCTTAGTCACTTTGAGCTCATTATTATGATGTCTTACCGAGTGGGCCTAGAGATACCTTTCCATCACACGGAGTGACAAATCCCAGTCTCGATTCGTGCCAACCCAACAGACACTTTCGGAGATACCCGTAGTGCACCTTTATAGCCACCCAGTTACGTTGTGACGTTTGGCACACCCAAAGCATTCCTACGGTATCCAGTAGTTGCACAATCTCATGGTCTAAGGAAACGATACTTGACATTGGAAAAGCTTTAGCAGACGAACTACACGATCTAGTGCTATGCTTAGGATTGGGTCTTGTCCATCACATCATTCTCCTAATGATGTGATCCCGTTATCAATGACATCCAATGTCCATGATCATGAAACCGTGACCATCTATTGATCAACGAGCTAGTCAACTAGAGGCTCACTAGGGACATGTTGTGGTCTATGTATTCACACATGTATTACTGTTTCCGGTTAACACAATTGTAGCATGAACAATAGACAATTATCATGAACAAGGAAATACAATAATAACCATTTTATTATTATCTCTAGGGCATATTTCCAACTGTCTCCCACTTGCACTAGAGTCAATAATCTAGTTCACATCGCCATGTGATTAACACTTACATCACCATGTGATCATATCATCATGTGATTAACACCCAATTAGTTCTGGGGTTTGATCATGTTTTGCTCGTGAAAGAGGTTTTAGTCAACGGGTCTGCGACATACAGATCCGTGTGTACCTTGCAAACTTTCTATGTCATATTTGTATATACTACTCCCACGCTCCACTTGGAGCTATTCCAAATGGCTGCTCCACTATACGTAGCCGGATTTCTACTAAGAGTCATCCGGATTGGTTTTAAAGCTTGCATCATCGTAACCCTTTATGATGAACTCTTTATCACCTCCATAATCGAGAAATATTTCCTTAGTTCTCAAGTTACTAAGGATAACTTTGCCCGCTATCCAGTGATCCACCCTTGGATTACTCTTGTACCCCTTGACAGACTCATGGCAAGGCACACATAGGTGCGGTACACAGCATGTCATACTATATAGAGCCTATGGCTAAAGCATAGGGGATGACACTCACCTTTTCTTTATCTTCTGCCGTGGTCGGGTATTGAGTCTTACTCAATTTCACAGCTTACAAATACAGTCAAGAATTCCTTCTTTGACCCATCTATTTTGAACTCCTTCAAAAACTTGTCAAGGTATGTCTTCGTCGAAAAAACTTATCAAGCGAATTGATCTATCCCTATAGATCTTGATGCTCAATAAAATAGTAGCTTTATCTGGGTCTTCCTTTGAAAAACTCTTTTCAAACAACCCTTCATGCTCTTCCAGAAATTCTACATCATTTCCGATCAATAATATGTCAACTACATATTCTTATAAGAAACTCTATAGTGCTCCCACTCACTTTCTTGTAAATACAAGTTTCTCATAAACTTTGTATAAACTTAAACACTTTGATCACTCTATAAAAGCTCATATTCCAACACCGAGATGCTTACTCCAGTCCATAGAAGGATCTCTGGAGTTTGCATACTTTTAGCATCCTTAGGATTGACCAAACCTTCTGGTTGTATCACATACAACTCTTCCTCACAGAAACCATTATGGAAACTTTATTTTGTCATCCATCTGCCAGATTTCATAATCGAAAAATGCAGCAACTGCTAACATAATTTTAATAGACTTTTAGCATCGCTACAGATGAGACAATCTCATCGCAGTCAACTCCTTGAACTTGACAGAAACTTCTTTACGACAAGTCGAGCTTTATAAACGGTGACATTTCACCATTAGCATCTATGTTCATCTCAAAGGTCCATTTGTACTCAATGACCTACCATTCAACAGGCAAGTCTACCAAAGTCCATACTTGGTTTTCATACATGGATCCTTTCTCGGATTTCATGGCTCCTAGCGATTTGTTGGAATCCGGGTCCACCATCGCTTCTCCATAGTTCGTAGGTTCATCGTTGTCCAACAACATGATTTCCAAGACATGGTTGTCGTACTACTCAGGAGCAGTACGTGTCCTTGTCGACCTGCGAGGTTCGATAGTGACTTGATCCGAAGCTTCATGATCATCATCATTAACTTCCTTTTCAACTGACGTAGGCTCTACAGAAAACACTTTCTATGCCGCGCTACTCTCTGGTTGAAACAAAGGTTCAACAACCTTATCAAGTTTATCTTCCTCCCACTCAATTCTTTCGAGAGAAAATCTTTGTCAAGAAAGGACCCGTTCTTAGCCACAACCACTTTTGCGCTTGAATCTGAGATAGAAGGTATACCCAATGTCTCTTTAGGGTATTCTATGAAGACGCACTTCTCCGCTTTGGGTTCGAGCTTCTCAGGTCGAAGTTTCTTCACATAAGCATCGCATCCCCAAACTTTTAGAAACGACAGCTTAGGTTTCTTTCCAAACCATAATTCATATGGTGTCGTATCAACGGATTTTGACGGTGCCCTATTTAAAGTGAATGGATTTGTGTTTAATGCATAACCCCATAACGATAGTGGCAAAACGATAAGAGACATCATAGTACTCACTATATCCAATAGAGCACGACTACAACATTCGAACACACCATCACACTATGGTGTTCCAGGAGGCGTGAGCTGTGAAACAATTTCCACATTGTGTAAAATTGCATACCAAACCCGTAACTTAGATATTCACCTCCACGATCATATCATAGACATTTTATCTTCTTGTCACGATGATCCTTAACTTCACTCTGAAACTCCTTGAACCTTTCAAACATTTCAGATTCGTGTTTCATTAAGTAAATATCCCCATATTTACTCAAATCATCAGTGAAGGTAAAGAAAAACAACGATATCCACTGTGTGTTTCAACACTCATTGGACCACATACATCAACCTGTATTAATTCCAATAAGCCACTAGCCCGCTCCATCAAACCGGAAGACGAGGTCTTAGTCATCTTGCCCAACAGGCATGGCTCGCATGTCTCAACTGTTTCGAAATCAAGTGAGTCAAAAGATCCTTCAGCATGGAGTTTCTTCATGCGATTCATACCAACATGACATTTAGCAGCAGTGCCACAGGCATGTGGTGTTATCATTATTAACTTTGTATCTTTTGGTACCAATGTTATGACCATGTGTACTACTACGATCAAGATTCAATAAACCATTCCCAGTGGGTGTATGACCATTAAAGGCATTATTCATGTGTAAACAGAATAACCAATCATTCTCTAACTTATATGAATAACCGTATTTCACTAAAAATGATCTAATCATGTTCATGCTCAACGGAAACACCGAATAACATCTATTTAGGTTTATCACAAATCCCGAAGGTAGAGAGAGCGTGCGATGGTGATCACATCAACCTTGGAAACACTTCCAACACACATCGTCACCTTTCACTTAGCTAGCCTCCCTTTATTCCATAGCTTTTATTTCGAGTTACTAACACTTAGCAACCAAACCTGTATCCAATACCCAGGTGCTACTAGGAGTACCAGCAAGGTACACATCACTAACACGTATATCAAATATACTTCTATCGACATTACCAGCCTTCTTATCTACCAAGCATCTAGGGTTGTTCTGCTTCAGTGAACAGTCTCCTCATAACAGAAGCACTTAGTCTCGGGTTCGGGCTCAACCTTGGGTTTCTTCACTAGAGCGACAACTAGCTTGTCATTCCTAAAGTTTTTTTCCTTCTTGCCCTTGCCCTTCTTGAAACTAGTGGTATTCACTTAACCATCAACACTTGATGCTCCTTCTTGATTTCTACATTCGTGGTGTCAAACATCACGAACAACTAAGGGATCATCTTATCCTTCCCTGGCATGTTATAGTTCATCACGAAGCTCTAGTAGCTTGGTGGAAGTGACTTGGAGAACTGCATTAATCACTATCTCATCTGGAAGATTAACTCCCACTTGGTTCAAGTGATTGTAGCACCCAGACAATCTGAGCACACGCTCACCGATTGAGCTATTCTCCTTTATCTTGCAGGCAAAGAATCTTGTTGGAGGTCTCATACCTCTCAACATAGGCCCGAGCCTGAAATCCCAATTTCAGCTCTTAGAACATCTCTTATGTTCCGTGACGTTCAAAACATTTTGGAGCCTAAATTCTAAGCCGTAATGCATGACGCAGTGAACTATCACGTAGTCATCAAAAAGTGCCTGTCATATGTTCACAACATCTACAGACAACGCTTGAGGGAGTGGTGCACTTAGCGGTGCATCAAAGACATAAGCTTTCTGTGCAGCAATGAGGACAATCCTCAGATCACGGACCTAGTCCATATTATTGCTACCATCAACTTTCAACTTATTTTTCTCTAGGACTGTATCAATAAAACTGGGGAGCTACAGTGCGAGCTATCTACGACATAATTTGCAAGGACATTTTTAGACTAAGTTCATGATAATTAAGTTCATCTAATCAAATTATTAGTGAACTCCCACTTAGATAGACATCTCTCTAGTATTCCAAGTGATACATGATCCATGTCAACTAGCCCGTGTTCGATCATCACGTGAGACAGACTAGTCATCCATGGTGAACATCTCTATGTTGATCGTATCTTCTATACAACTCATGTTCGACCTTTCGGTCTTCCGTGCTCCGAGGCCATGTCTGTACATGCTAGGCTCGTCAAGTCAACCTAAGTGTTTCGCATGTGTAAATCTCGCTTACACCCATTGTATGCGAACGTTAGAACCTGTCACACCCGATCATCACGTGGTGCTTCGGACCGACGATCCTTAGCAACGGTGCACAGTTAGGGTGAACACCTTTCTTGAAATTTTATTGAGAGATCATCTTATTTACTACAGTCGTTCTAAGCAAATAAGATGTAAACATGATAAACATCACATGCAATCAATATAGTGACATGATATCGCCAATATCATCTTGCTCCTTTGATCTCCATCTTCGGGGCACCATGATCATCACTGTCACCGGCACGACACCATGATCTCCATCATTGTGTCTTCATGAAGTCGTCTCGCCAACTATTACTTCTACTACTATGGCTAACGCTTAGCAATAAAGTAAAGTAATTACATGGCATTTATGATTGACACGCAGGTCATACAATAAAATAAGACAACTCCTATGGCTCCTGCCGGTTGTCATACTCATCGACATGCAAGTCGTGAATCCTATTACAAGAACATGATCAATCTCATACATCACAATGCATCACATCACATCCTTTTTGGCCATATCACATCACAAGGCACATGCTGCAAAAAACAAGTTAGGCGTCCTCTAATTTGTAGTTGCAAGTTTTACGTGGCTGCTATAGGTTACTAGCAAGAACGTTTCTTACCTACGCCAATACCACAACGTGATATGCCAATTTCTATTTACCCTTCATAAGGACCCTTTTCATCGAATCCAATCCGACTAAGGTGGGAGAGACAGACACCCGCTAGCCACCTTATGCAACAAGTGCATGTCAGGCGGTGGAACCAGTCTCACGTAAGCGTACGTGTAAAGTTGGTCCGGGCCGCTTCATCCCACAATACCGCCGAATCAAGATAAGACTAGTAGTGGTAAGCAAATTAATAAGATGGACGCCCACAACTGCTTTGTGTTCTACTCGTGCATAGATTCTACGCATAGACCTAGCTCATGATTCCACTGTTGGGAGACGTAGTAGTAAATCAAAAAATTTCCTACGATCACCAAGATATATCCATGGAGAAACCAGCAACGAGTGGGGAGAGATTGCATCTTCATACCTTTGAAGATCGCTAAGCGGAAGCGTTACAAGAACGCGGTTGATGGAGTCGTACTCGCAGCGATTCAGATCGTGGTAGATCCGATCAAGTGCCGAACAGACGACACCTCCGCTTTCAACACACGTGCAGCCCGGTAACGTCTCCTACACCTTGATCCAGCAAGGAGGAAGGAGAGGTTGGGGAAGGGCTCCAACAGCAGCACGACGGCGTGGTGGTGGTGGAGTAGCAAGGTATTTCGACAGGGCTTCGCCTAAGCGCTGCGGAGGAGGAAGAAGAGAGGTAGGGCTTCGCCGTGAGAGAGAGAGAGGTCAAATCTTATCTCAAAACAGCCAAAACCTCAAGTATATATAGGAGGAGGGACGTGGAGGGCTGGCTTGGCCTCTACTCCAAAGAGGAGAGGTTCGGCCGATTTAAAGGGAGAGTCCACCTCCCACAAGGGAGGTGGATCTCCTCCTTTTAAATCCTTTTTGGCCCTATCTCTTATCCCTAGCCGCATGGGCCTTTAGCAAAAGTCTTTCCCAGCCCAATAAGGGCTGGCACACTTTATCTAACAGCCCATGTGGTCCTTTGGTCGTCACACCCCTCCCGGGGGTCCTCCGGCACCCTCCCGGCACTCTCGGTACACTACCGATGAGCCCGAAAACTTTCCGGTGACCAAAACTGGACTTCCTATATATAAATCTTTACCTCCGGACCATTCCGGAGCTCCTCGTGATGTCCGGGATCTCATACGGGACTCTGAACAACCTTCGGTAATCACGTATACCAATTCCCTATAACCCTAGTGTCATCGAACCTTAAGTGTGTAGACCCTACGGGTTCGGGAGACACGTAGACATGACCGAGACACCTCTCTAGTCAATAACCCACAGCGGGATCTGGATACCCATGTTGGCTCCCACGTACTCCATGATGATCTCATCGGATGAACCACGATGTCAGGGATTCAATCAATCCCGTATGCAACTCCCTTTGTCTACCGGTATGATAATTGCCCGAGATTAAATCATCGGTATCCCTATACCTTGTTCAATCTCGTTACTGGCAAGTCTCTTTAATCGTTCCGTAATACATCATCCCGTGACTAACTCCTTAGTCACTTTGAGCTCATTATGATGATGTCTTACCGAGTGGGCCCAGAGATACCTCTCCGTCACACGGAGTGACAAATCCCAATCTCGATTCGTGCCAACCCAACAGACACTTTCGGAGATACCCGTAGTGCACCTTTATAGCCACCCAGTTACGTTGTGATGTTTGGCACACCCAAAGCATTCCTACGGTATCCGGGAGTTGCACAATCTCATGGTCTATGGAAACGATACTTGACATTGGAAAAGCTTTAGCAGACGAACTACATGATCTATTGTTATGCTTAGGATTGGGTCTTGTCCATCACATCATTCTCGTAATGATGTGATCCGTTATCAATGACATCCAATGTCCATGATCATGAAACCATGACCATCTATTGATCAACAAGCTAGTCAACTAGAGGCTCACTAGGGACATGTTGTGGTCTATGTATTCACACATGTATTACTGTTTCCGGTTAACACAATTGTAGCCTGAACAATAGACAATTATCATGAACAAGGAAATACAATAATAACCATTTTATTATTATCTCTAGGGCATATTTCCAACACATCACCCCTTGCATCATACCATGTAAGACTCATATTTCTATTAATATAAATGCATGTGTTCATGATACCTATTGTATACGCGCATGCCAGTGTGATTTCCTGTGTTGGTATGCATGGCGACCGTCTGGCTACAGCGGTAATCAGGCGGGGGTGCCACAAGCAAAGGTATCAGAGCACCCAGGCTGACTATAGGTTACCCTATCTAGACTTCATTGTCTTGGCTCACTAGAAAGCCCAGATGGATTTGAGACATCTTTGCCATTTGGCACGACTACTATTGATCATAAGGCAACCCCATAGGTCTTTGGCTTCATCAGACCCCAACTCTCATGGCCTTTTTGTGCGGTGTGAAATGCTCGCATTGGGCAATGACCCGTGAGCCCTGAAACCCCTAGGGTAACTCGAACTTGCGGTGGCTGAAGAACCGATCAAGAGGGTGTGTAAGCTAAACCGGGTGGGTTGGAAGCCCCCAAATGACCTTGTTGATGGAGTCAACTTTTGGGTATACAACCCGGCCTTACGGGGGTCGAAGATCCGATCAAGAGGGTATGTAAGCTAAACCCGACGGGTTGGAAGCCCCCAAATGACCTTGTTAACGGAGTGAACTTTTTGGTATACAACCCGGCCTTACGGTGGCTGAAGAGCCAATCAAGAGGGTGTGTAAGCTAAACCCAGCAGGTTGGAAGCCCCCAAATGACCTTGTTGACAGAGTCAACTTTTGGTTATACAACCTGGCCTTACGGTGGCTGAAGAGCTGATCAAGAGGGTGTGTAAGCTAAACCCGACGAGTTGGAAGCCCCCAAATGTCCTTTTTGACGGAGTCAACTTTTGGGTATACAACCCAGCCTTACGGTGGCTAAAGAGCTGATCAAGAGGGTGTGTAAGCTAAACCCAACAGGTTGGAAGCCCCCAAATGACCTTGTTAACGAACTCAACTTTTGGGTATACAAACCGGCCTTACTGTGGCTGAAGAGCCGATCAAGGGGGTGTGTAAGCTAACCCCGGTGGGTTGGAAGCCCCCAAATGACCTTGTTGAAGTATCCATCTTTGCACAATCTTGTATGAACGGTAGTAGTCCTGTCTTGTAGGGATGTCAACTTTATTATATGAAAAAGGTATATATGATGATGGATGTATGTACATTGATGATAGTCGATGACTCAAGTGTAGTAAGGCTGAAGATGAGCAATATTCCACGGCATGTTGGTCTCCTGTCCAGAGGTACGTGATTCGACCCATATGTCAATGAGGTAATATGACCCATTATTGAGATTTATGCTAACCATGAAAGGTCCTTCTCAAGGGGGAGATAACTTGTGCATATCCGTCTGATCTTGAATCAAACATAACACCAAGTCGCCTTCTTGAAACGTCTGGGTCTTGACTCTACGGCTATGATAGCGACACAGGTCTTGCTGATAAATCGCCGATTGTGCTGCTGCAAGATCCCGCTCTTCATCCAAAGCATCCAACGCGTTCTGACGCGCTGTCTCGTTGTCGGTCTCAACATAAGTCGCCACCCTAGGCGAATCATGATGAATATCACTTGGTAAGATGGCTTTTGCTCCATAAAGCATGAAGAAAGGCATATAACCGGTTGACCTGTTGGGAGTAGTTCTTAGACTCCAAAGAACTGATGGCAACTCCTCAACCCAACAACCCGATGTTCTCTGCAGAGGAACCAAAAGCCGGGGTTTCATACCTCTCAAGATTTCCTGATTAGCACGTTCTACGTGGCCATTGGTCTATGGATGAGCGACAGCAAAAACGTCAAGCCGGGTGTGCTCATTATCACAGAATGCTTTCATAGCTGCCTTGGACAGATTTGTTCCTATCGTCCGTGATGATATTGTGAGGGTAACCAAAGTGATAGACCAGCTTTTTGACAAATTGAACCGTCGTGGCCACATCATACTTGCTAACCGGCTCTGCCTCAACCCACTTGGTAAACTTGTCAACCGCCACCAACATGTGGGTCTTCTTATCTTTAGACCTCTTGAAAGGCCTAACCATATCAAACCCCTAGACCGCAAAGGGCCAGATGATTGGAATCATCCGTAGTTCTTGCGCCGGCATGTGAGCACGTCGTCCAAATTTCTGACATCCATCACACTTGGTGACCATGTCCTCAGTGTCCTTATGAGCCGTTAACCAAAAGAAGTTATGTCAGAAAGATTTCACCACCAAAGAATTTGAGTCGGCGTGATGACCACAGTCGCCAGCATGTATTTCATTTAAGATCTCTTTGCCCTCTTTAGGAGAAACACAGCACTGAAAAACGCCAGTTACACTGCATTATGTAACTCGCCGTTGGCGATAGTCATAGACTTAGACCGCCTCACAATTTGTCTCGCCAGAGGCTCATCCTCAGGCAACTTGCCATGATTCATATATGCCAGCTAAGCCAACATCCAATCAGGAATAGCATGTAGAGCCACCATCCGTAGGTCTTTGGAATCCCACGTGCCTGAGACTTGCTGGGCCACGAGGTCTGAGTCGCCGAGGCATCTAAACCGGCTCAAGTTCATCTCCTTAGACACACAAAGGCCATGAAGTAAGGCTTCATACTCAACTGCGTTATTAGTACAAGGAAACATCAACCCTAGCACATAACAAAACTTGTCACCTCTAGGGGAAGTTACGACAACTCCAGCCCTTGAGCCTTCCAATTGCCTGGATCCATCGAAGTGACTTGTCCAATACGTGTTGCCCGGGTTCTTCTTGGGTGTTTGACACTCTATCTAGTCGTTTATGAAATCCACCAAGGCCTGAGACTTGACAGCCGTGCAAGGCACATACTTCATATTAAGAGGCCCAAGCTCCAGTGCCCACTTAGCAATCCTGTCAGTGGCTTCCTATTTTTGATTATATCTCCCAATGGGGCAGAGCTAACCACGGTGATCTAATGTCCAAGAAAGCAATGCTTCAACTTGCAGTTTCCATGAACACCTGATATATCAGTTTCTGCTCATGTGGGTACCTTTGCTTGGATTCTATCAAGACTTCACTAACATAGTAAACCGGCCTCTAGACCGGATACTCTTTTCCTGCCTCCTTACGCTCCACAATAATCGTGGCGCTGACTGGTAACCCACAAGTATAGGGGATCAATTGTAGCATTTCTCGATAAGTAAGAGTGTTGAATCCAACGAGAATTTAAAGGTAGAACAAATACTCCCTCAAATTCTATCGACCACCGGTACAACTCTATGCACGCTTAACATTCGCTTTACCTAGAACAAGTATGAAACTAGAAGTACTTTGTATGTGTAACGGGATAGGTTTGCAAGATAATAAAGAACACGTAAATAAAAACTAGGGGCTGCTAAGATAAAGAAACATGTAAGTTAGTTTAACGAGTGTGGAAAAGTGGTGGTAGGAGTCGCGGAATTTTCCCTAGGCAATCGATAACTAGACCGGTCATCATTTTTGCAATTTTATATGAGGGAGAGGCATAAGCTAACATTTTTTTTCCGCGCGAGATTGGATCTCTCCCTCTCTCTATTTCCTTCTGTTTCTATGCTCCCAGATTCTGGCCTTTCACCGTTTCTTAAATATTCGGAGATCTATAACTACGATCGGGGTGAAATTTTGAGGGAATTTTTATCCAGGGTATTAGCTTTCTTGGAGCGAAAGAAGGGCACCAACCACCTTACGGGGTGACTACAAGGGCCCAAGGAGCGACCAAGGGGGTAGGCCGCGCCCCCTGGCTTGTCGTCACCACGGGCATCATCTCGTGTTGATTCTTTTTTCCAAAAATCAAATATATTCCAAAATATCCTGTGTAATTTTTTATCGTGTTTGGACTTCATTCGTATGGATATTCTGCAAAACAAAAAACATCCGACAAACAAGAACTGGCACTGGGCACTGAATCAATATGTGAGTCCCAAAAATAATATAAAAAGTTGCCAAGAGTGTATGAAAGTTGTAGAATATTGGCATGAAACAATCAAAAATTATAGATATGACTAAGATGTATTAGCATCCCCAAGCTTAATTCCTGCTCATCCTCGAGTAGGTAAATGATAAAAAAGATAATTTTTGATGTGGAATGCTACCTAGCATAATCTAGTTCATATAATCTAATCATGGCATGAATATTAAGATAGGAGTGATTCAAAGTAATAGTCTATCATTTGACATTAAGACAATAATACTTCAAGCATACTAATAAAGCAATTGTATCTCTTCAAAATATAATGGAAAAAGAAAGTTATCCCTACAATATCATATAGTGTAGCTATGCTCCATATTCCCCACACAAAGTATTTATATCACGCACAACCCTGACGACAAGTCAAGCAATTGTTTCACATCTTTTATGTTCTCAAACTTTTTCAACTCTCACGCAATACATTAGCGTGGGGCATGGATATAGCACTATAGGTGGAATAGAATATGGTGGAACTTGTGAAGAAAAGGAGAAGATAGTCTCACAACAACTAGGCATATCAATGGGCTATGGAGATGCCCATTAATAGATATTAATGTGAGTGAGTAGGGATTTCCATGCAACGGATGCACTAGAGCTATAAGTGTATGAAAGCTCAAAAAGAAACTAAGTGGGTGTGCATCCAACTTCCTTGCTCATGAAGACCTAGGGAAATTTGAGAAAGCCCATCATTGGAATACACAAGCCAAGTTATATAATGAAAAATTCCCACTAGTATATGAAAGTGACAAAATAGGAGACTCTCTATCATGAAGATCATGGTGCTACTTTGAAGCACAAGTGTGGAAAAAGGATAGTAGCATTGTCCCTCCTCTTTTCTCTCTTTTTTTTTGGGTGGGCGTATAAGGCCGCTTTTTTTATTTGGGCTTCACTGGCCACTTTTTTTTCATAAAGTCCGGAGTCTCATCCGAACTTGTGAGGGAATCATAGCTTCCATCATCATTTCCTCACATGTGACAATGCTCTAATAATGATGGTCATCACACTTTTAATTACTTACAACTCAAGAATTACAACTCGATATCTAGAACAAAATATGACTCTATATGTATGCCTCCGGCGGTGTATCGGTGTATGCAATGATCTAGCATAGAAAATGACATAAAAAACCGACAAGCCATGAAAATATCATGCTATCTAGCTTATGATCATGCAAAGCAATATGAAAATGATGGTGCATGTCATAATAAACGGAACGGTGGAAGTTGCATGGCAATATATCTCGGAATGGATATGGAAATGCCATAATAGGTAGGCATGGTGGCTGTTTTGAGGGAGGATACATGGTGGGTTTAATGCACCGGCGAAAGTTGCCGCGGTACTAGAAAGGCTAGCAAAGGTGGAAGGGTGAGAGTGTGTATAATCCATGGACTCACATTAGTCATAAATAACCCACATACTTATTGCAAAAGTCTATTAGTCATCAAAGCAAAGTATTAGACGCATGCTCCTAGGGGAGATCTTGGTAGGATTTAACCATCGCGCGCTCCCGACCCTCACACAAAGGATGACAGTTAATAAACAAATCATGCTCCGACTTCCTTACACAACGGTTCACCATACGTGCATGCTACGTGAATCACAAACCTTTACACAAGTATTTCTTCCAATCCAAAATTACTCACTAGCATGACTCTAATGTCACCATCTTTATATCGCAAAACTATTGCAAGGAATCAAACACATCATATTCTGTGATCTACAAGTTTTTATGTAGGATTTTATGACTAACCATGTGAATGACTAACAACCGTTAACTCTCTAAATAGATATAGGTGAAGCATGAGAGTTTAATTCTTTCTACAAAAGATATTCCCATGCTCTAACAAACATAGTGAAGCAAAATATCATTCTACAAATGGCGGTTCTCTATGTGTGAGAAACAGGTAATCCAAACTTCAAATGATATAAGTGAAGCACATGAAGCATTCTATAAAGCCATACTCAAAAGATATAAGTGGGGTGCAAAGAGCCTTCTATAAATCAACCAAGGACTTTCTCGTACCATAATGATGCATTATTAAAATAAAAATAGAAAGCACATGACGCTCCAAGATTTACGCATATCGTGTGACGAATAAATATATAGCTCCAAGTAAAATTACCGATGGTTGTTAGAAGAAAGAGGGGATGCCTTCCGGGGCATCCCCAAGCTTAGTTTATTGGGAGTCCTTTAATATTACCTTGGGGTGCCTCAGGCATCCCTAAGCTTAGTCTCTTTCCACTCCTTATTCCTTCATTCATCGTGATCTCACCCAAAAATTGAAAACTTCAGTCACACAAAACTTAACAAAACCCTCGTGAGATACGTTAGTATCATAAAACAAATCACCACTTTAAGTACTGTTTCCAACCAATTCATATTTGTTTTGCATTGTAGATCGTGTAATATAAATTTTCCATGGCTTATACCACCGATACAATCGATAGTTTCATCAAAACAAGCAAAACAATGCATCAAAACAGAATCTGTCAAAAACAGGACAACTCTGTAGTAATCTGAACATTCACCATACTTATGTAACTCTAGAAATTTTTAAAATTAGGACAAAATAAAAAATTTGCATAGAAGTACTGTGTGAAAATTTCCGAAACTTTTGACATTCCAGTAAAAAACGTAAATTCACGCACTACAGCCAAAGTTTCTGTTTTTGCACTTCACACACCAAACAAGCAATCTAATCATCCTCAAGGCAAATCTTGGCACATTATTTTTATAATACAATGGATTTATACAAGGGGATAATTATTTCTGTTGAAAAGTTTTTGTAATCAAGATTCACAAAGTTTCCATGGGCATGAACAAAGTTCAAGGCTAGCCCCCACTTCAACGTTGCTCGTCTTTATCACTTTCACTTTTCTTTTTGGAAAAGTTTTAAGTTCCCCACTTTATTTTTTTGTTTTTTAACTAAATAAAATCACACAACAAAATAAAATGACTCTCTAAAACTTCGGGGTTGTCTCCCTAGTAGCGCTTTCTTTAAAGCCATTAAGATCAAGTAATGGATCCACCCGGATCCCAAGGTATATCAAAGCCAATTTTAATTAGCAATGATTTGTAATTGAGTAGTGAGCACAAAGTAACATATATCATGCAACAACAAAGTCTAACTCTCTTCCTATGCATTGGCATGTCATACAAGAACAATTCATTCACACCAATTAAAGGCCAATGCATAGCATACGTAGTTTCTTGCAATTTTATTCCATCGGAAACATAGAGAGGTGAAGATGTAGTTCCTCTCTCATAATAATTGCAAGTAGGATCAGCAAGCACATGCATATTATATTCATTAAAATCATCATGTACAATAGGAAAACGCAACCCATCAGTATGATCCTTAATAAGTGAAAACTTCTCCGTATAGTGTAGTTTGGAGAATTCAAAAACATAATAGGACTATCATGTGCGGGTGCAATAGCACAAATTTAATGCTTAACATAAGTAACTATAGCAAGTTCATCTTCATAAGAATAATTCCTATTCGCATCATGGCCACAAGAATAACAAGCATCAAGTTCATCAAAAAAGGATATTTCAAAAGAATCCAAGGGATCATAGCAATCAACATAGCATTCATCTTTCGGTAAGCACGAAGGGAAATTAAAAAATGTATGATTTGAAGAGTTACTCTCATTAGAAGGTGGCACGGGTAGCTAATCCGCTCTTCCTCCTTTTGTTCTTCATTCTCCTCCTCATCTGTTTCATCTAATGAGCATACAATTTCAGCAACTTCCTCGTCCATAGATTCTTGCAAAATATTAGTCTCTTCGAAGGCAGCGGTCATTATTTCAATGAAATATTTAACATAAGCTTTAGAAGCATAGTTTTCATAGCAATATTTAAGAATGGCAATTTTTTCAGAATTGTAAAGAGTAGCATTATACTTTTCAATGAAAGAAGCAATTTCATAGGCACCCTTTAAAGCAACAAATTCTTCAATTTGTTCAACATCATTATATCAATAGGCCTCCTTGGCATAAGAGGATAATATTTCATTATCATTAAACACACATTGGTAGGGAACGTGTTTTTAGCTTCTTTAGAACAACAAGTAAAATCATAAATTTCACATAGATTCCAAGCATAGCAACACAAACTATTAATTTGATGCCACAAGAGTTTCCCTTATTTGAGATATGCGGTGTCGCACATAATGAGCATGCTCATTTAATGATTTTTCCTAATGATTTTCCCTCAACTAAGTTAGTTGGGTTTTCAGCACGAGCACAAGTGGATCAAAGATCACCCAAGTAATATTCTTTGGTGCTACGGAACACTAGTGGTTCCTCAACTTTTGGAGCAACAAGTACATCTATTTTCTTGGTATTTTGAGTTTCCTACCAATATCTAAATATAGAAAACAAGTTAATAACATAAAATAAAATTACTTAGTTATAAAGCAAATGAGCACACACAAGAATATTCACCCCACGCTATTGCTCCCCGGCAACGGCGCCAGAAAAAAGTCTTGATAACCCACAAGTATAGGGGATCAATTGTAGCCTTTCTCGATAAGTAAGAGTGTCGAACCCAACAAGGAGCTAAAGGTAGAAGAAATATTCCCTCAAGTTCTATCGACCACCGATACAAGTCTACGCATGCTTAACGTTCGCTATTCCTAGAACAAGTATGAAACTAGAAGTACTTTGTAGGTGTAACAGGATAGGTTTGCAAGATAATGAAGAACACGTAATTAAAAACTAGGGGATGCTAAGATAAATAAACATCTAAGGTAGTTCAATAAGTGCGGAAAAGTGGTGGTAGGAGTTGCGGAATTTTCCCTAGGCAATCGATACTAGACCGGTAATCATTATTGCAATTTTATATGAGGGACAGGCATAAGCTAACATAATTTCTCTACTTGGATCATATGCACTTATGATTGGAACTCTAGCAAGCATCCGCAACTACTAAAGATCATTAAGCTAAAACCAAACCATAGCATTATAAGGTATCATGTCCTCTTTACTGCCATATGCAACAACCCACCTACTCGGGTTTATGCTTCTGTCACTCACACAATTCACCATAGGCAAATCATGAACACATTGCTACACCCTACAGCAAGGATCCCTCACACTTGCGCGACACGGAGAGCACCATAGGACATCACCAATAATCAAACATGCAACTCAGACAAATCATGATCATCAATAAACCCATAGGACAGCAAAAATCTACTCTGACATCATAGGATGGCAACACATCACTGGATACTAATATGAAGCATAAAGAACCATGTTCAAGTAGAGGGTACAACAGGTTTCGAGAGAGTGGACCGCTATAGATAGATGGGGGAAGGTGATGGAGGTGTTGGTGACGATGACGGGGTTGTTGGAGTAGATCGCCGTCACGATGATGGCCCTGGCGGCGTTCCGGTGCCACCGGGAGAGAGGGGGAGAGAGAACCCTCTCCTTCTTCTTCCTTGACCCCCTAGATCGAAGGAGGGTTTCCCCTCTGGTCCTTGGCCTCCATGGTGGCGGAGGGGCGATATCCCCTCCGAGATTCTGGCCTTTTAGTGTTTCTTAAATATTCGAAGATCCGTAACTCCGATCGGGCTGAAATTTTGAGGGGATTTTTATTTGGATATGAACTTTCTTGTAGTGAAAGAAGGGCATCAACCTCCTTACAGGGTGACCACAAGGGCCCAGGGCGTAGCCAGGGGGTAGGTCACCCTCTGGTTTATGGTCACCTCGGGCATCGTTTCGTGTTATCTTTTTGCCCAAAATCAAATATATTACAAAAAAAGTTGTCTATGTTTTTATCGCGTTTGGACTTCGTTTGGTATGGATATTTGCTACTTCTCGAGAATGCGTTGGTTTCCCATGAAGAGGAACTATTTGATGCAGCAAAGTAGATAAGTATTTCCCTCCATTTTTGGGAACCAAGGTATCAATCCAGTAGGAGATACAGGCAAGCCACCGGTAGATATACCTGCACAAGGAATCAAACTCTTTCACCCAACGCTATAAAGAGTTTGACAATCCCTTCATGGTTAGTTGCAAGGATGAGATCTAGTAGAGATAGATATAATAGGATGCTTGAACGGAAAGTAGAACTAAAAGTAAAAACAGAAATGCAGCAAGTATTTTTGGTGTTTTTGGTTTTTGATCTGAAAATATATCATGGAAAATAGAACCGGGGGCCATATTTTTCACTAGATGGCTTCTCTCATGATGACAAGTATTACGGTGGGTGAACAAATTACAGTCGAGCAATTGATAGAAAAGCAAATAGTTATGAAGATATCCAAGGGAATGATTATGCATATAGGCATCACGTCCATGACAAGTAGACCGAAATGATTCTGCATCTACTACTATTACTCCACACATCGACCGACTGATGCCTGCATCTAGAGTATTATGTTCATCAAGAACAGAGTAACGCATTAGGTAAGATGACATGATGTAGAGGGATAACCTCATGTAATATGATCAAAACCCCATCTTTTTACCCTTGATGGCAACAATACAATACGTGCCTCGCTACCCCTACTATGTCACTGGGTGAGGACACCGCAATATTGAACCCAAAACTAAGCACTTCTCCTATTGCAAGAATTACCAATCTAGTTGGCCAAACCAAACTAATAACTCGAAGAGACTTGCAAAGATATGAAATCATGCATATAAGAATTCAGTAAAGACTCAAATAATATTCATGGATAATCTGAACATAAACCCACAATTCATCGGATCTCGACAATAACACCGTAAAGAGTATTACATCGGATAGATCTTCATGAAGATCATGGTATTAAGAAGCAAAGAGAGAGAAGAAGCCATCTAGCTACTAGCTATGGACCCATAGGTCTGTGGTGAACTACTCACGCATCATCACAGGGGCAATGGAGTTGATGTACATGCCCTGTGTGATCGAACCCCGCTCCGGCAGATTACCGAAAAAGGCCCCAAGATTGGATCTCTCGGGAACGGAGGCTTTTGGCAGTGGAAAAGTGTTTTGGCCGCTCATATTGATAATGATGGAATATTTGGGTATTTATAGGCCGAAGATTAGGGTTAGGGGAGTTGCCAGGGGCCCACAAGCCTGCCCGGCGTGGGTGCCCCCCTGGCCGCGGCAAGCAGGCTTGTGGCCCCGTGGAAGCTCCTCTGCCTTGGTTCTCAAGTTTCATGGCTTCCATATTTTCTAGAAAAATCTTTTCGGAGGTTTTATTCTGTTTGGACTCCGTTTAATATTCCTTATCTGCGAAACTCAAAAATAAGGAAAAATGGAAACTGACACTAGGCTCTAGATTAATAGGATAGTGCCAAAAATAATATAAAATAGCATATTAATGCATATAAAACATCCAAAACAGATAATATAATAGCATGGAACAATCAAAAATTATAGATACGTTGGAGACGTATCAGCATCCCCAAGCTTAATTCCTGCTCGTCCTCGAGTAGGTAAATGATAAAAACAGAATTTTTGATGTGGAATGCTACCCAACATATTTATCCATGTAATATTTTTTATTGTGGCATGAATATTCAGATCTGTAAGATTCAAAACAATAGTCTAATATTGACATAAAACAGTAATACTTCGAGCACACAACCAAGGTAGTCGTGTCCTTTCGAAATAACATGGCCTTAGAAAGTCATCCCTACAAAATCATATGGTCTGGCTATGCTCCATCTTCCCCACACAAAGTATCGAAGTCATGCACAACCCTGATGAACAAGTCAAGCAATTGTTTCACACTTTTGGTGTTCTCAAACCTTTTCAACTCTCACACAATACATGAGCGTCAGCCATGGATATAGCATTATAGGTGGAATAGAATAATGTGGGGGTGCAAGGGAAAAGGAAAAGATAGTCTCACATCAACTAGGCGTATCAATGGGCTATGGAGATGCCCATCAATAGATATCAATGTGAGTTAGTAGGGATTGCCATGCAACAAATGCACTTAGAGTTATAAGTGTATGGAAGCTCAGAAATAAAACTAGTTATATGGAAGTGACAAAATAAGAGACTCTCTATCATGAAGATCATGGTGCTACTTTGAAGCAAACGTGTGGAAAAAGATAGTAGCAATTGTCCCTTCTCTCTTTCTCTCATTTTTTTATTTTGGTGGGCTTCTTTGGCCTCTTTTATTTTTTGTTTGGGCTTCGCTGGCCTTTTTTATTTTTTGTAAAGTCCGGATACTCGTCCCAACTTGTGAGGGATTCATAGCCTCCATCATCCTTTTATCTCATGGGACAATGCTTTATTAATGAAAAATCATCACACTTTTATTTACTTATAACTCAAAAAAAGAAATTACAACTTGATTCCTACGACAAGATATAACTCTATATGCAATATGAAGTGATGATGCAAATCATAGAAAAACTACATGGTGGAAGTTGCATGGCAATATATCTCGGAATGGCTATGGAAATCCCATAATAGGTAGGTATGGTGTCTATTTTGAGGAATATTTGGTGGCTGTTTTGAGGAAGGAGGATTTGATGTAACGGCGAAAGTTGCACGGTACAAGAGAGGCTAGCAAAGATGGAAGGGTGAGTGTGCGTATAATCCATGGACTCACATTAGTCATAAAGAACTCACATACTTATTGCAAAAGTTTATTAGTCATCAAACAAAGCATTAGACACATGCTCCTAGGGGAGAGGTTGGAAGGAGTTAACTCTCACGTGCTCCCGACCCTCACACAACGGTCGACAATCATTAGACAAGTCATGCTCCGACTTCGTTACATAGCGGTTCACCATACGTGCATGCTATGGGAATCGCAAGCTTTAACACACGTATCTCTTCATTTCACAACTACTGATTAGCCTGACTCTCATATTACCATCCCTATTATCTCAAAACTATATGCAAGGAATCCAACTTCCATAGTTGTTAATGCACTTAATATGAAAGTTTTTTATTATATCCCTCTTGGATGCCATTATATTAGGACTAAATTGATAACCTAAAAAAATTACCATGCTGACAAGGATATGGTAGGGTCCTAGGCAAGGCCCACATACCCTACCTAAGTACACCACATGGGAGGACTTGAAGATCAAGCATGAAATTTCGAGTGGATCCCTGGAGACATTCAAAGTCACTCGACATTCAAAGTCACTCGACAGTAATCCACTAGGAGACTCCCGCTCTCACTCGGCAGTCGCGTGTCACTCGGAAGACCTCGCTTTCACTCAAGGCCAGAAAACCAGGAGCCATCATCAAGAGCCCAACGGGCAGACGCTGGTTCAATGGTCATTAGTAGCTTTTATTACGTACGTTACCTATAACGTCACACGTTAAACACCACGACCAGGCCCTTAGATGCAGGATAATTATGAGGGGCAGCGAACTCTTTATAAGCCACCCCTCCCCTCCTACACAAGGGTTGGGAACAATTGTAATCTCAATATTCCAAACGACATAAGCTCCCGAGCACTGATACGTAGGGCTATTACCTCCACGAGAGGGGCCTAAACTCATACATCCGTGTGTACACCCTCGCCGTAGCTAGGACTCTGCCCTCTCCCTTCATACCCCTACCATCTACTGTCAGGCTCGTTCCCACGACAGTTGGCGCCCACCATGGGGCAGGCGTCTAAGCGACTTCCGGCGAGGTTGCATTCTTCATCCTTCGACATGTCTTCCGACGCTGTTTTTGCTTTGGGCCATGAGATCCGTTTCAGAGCCCTCACCTTCATCCCCGATGATTCGGCATGGCTCCAGGGAGCGCCTCTTGATGTCGAGGCACTCACGGTCCGCGGGGCAGCGCACTTCCATGTGAGTCCCTACGGTGTGTTGCTGTGACAGCCATCGACTCCTTATGCGTCGGCTCCTCTCCCCGTTCGCAGTCGCAAGCGGTCTGGCCGCTCACGACTCCAGCGTTGGGTCGAGCACGCAGCAGTGTGTCAAAATTCTCCGCAGATTGCGGCACTCGAGCCTGCCAAGTCCCTTCATGGTGTGTTCGAGTCAGATTCCGATCCGTCCGACGTGTCTTCCGAGTGCGAAAGCCGCGATCCTACAACAGAGGTCTTGATGGCGGGCTCTCATCAGAGTTCACCGTCTGGCTTCGGCCGTGGCAAGCGCAAGGCTGGAGGTCTGTCGAAAGAGCAGCCGCGCCGCGGCGAGGAGGTTCTTCATACTCCCATCGTCTGCGCGACTGCCGAGGCCCAAGCTTTGGAGGCCGCACGCATTCGTCTGGAAGAGATCCAGGTAGAGATTGATGAGCGTGCTCGCCAGTGCCCGCCATGCCCCGGTTGACATCATCGACAATTGTTTCCGACTGGTTCTTACGACAACGTTGAGGTATACCAAACTCCTGTGTTAAATGTAGCTGTTGCTGCTAGGATAGCAGATTCCATTCAGCCATCCCGGTTAGAGGCTAGAAGAGGGTTGCTGCAGATCAGAGCACTGTTGGATGCAGCGCAGCGTCAGAATTTAGTAGTTTCTTAGTCTCGTAATAGGACACACGGCAATTCTCCCAAAGCAGAGACCGTTTAGTTGGCACACAGCCCTGGATCGCCCTTGCGTTATCGACGCGGCAATTTCCGTAAAGAGCAAGAAAGAGATCAACATCACCGTGAGGACCACCATCAAGTGCTTGCTCCTCCGCGGAGTGGTCCGTACGTGCCCCGGTGCCAGGACGACAGGCGCTTCTTTGGTGATGAGAGGGACGTGGACTTTGATGCCCGTTCCTACCTTGTTTAGAAGCGTATTGACAAGAGTAGAGACTATAGAGAAGGACACGACAGAGATGTGTCGAGTGGAAGTTCAGCTGTGGTGTCTGGTCTTGAGTGTTTCAACAGAGTTATACGTTCTGCAGGGATTCCCCCCAACTTCATAATGGCGGCGGGGATTGGAAAGTTTTCTGGTCAAACAAAGTAAGAGACTTGGTTAGATGATTACCGAGTGGCTGTGCAGATTGGAGGCGGAAATGACAATGTTGCAATGAAGCACCTGTCCCTCATGTTGGATGGTTCATCTCGAGCTTGGTTGAATCATTTGGCTCCTTCCAGCATACATCGTTGGGAAGATCTTTCCCGAGTGTTTGTCCGGACCTTTGAGGGCACTTGCAAGCGCCCGGCAGGTCTGGTCGACTTACAACACTGCGTCCAGAAGCCCAATGAAACCTTAAGGGATCATATTCAGCGATGTTCCACCCTGCATCATACGATGGAGAATGTGTCGGAACACCAGACTATTTGTGCTTTCAAGGCCGGTGTGAGATACAGGGAGCTGTACCTGAAGTTCGGGTGCACTAGTGATATTTCACTCGGCAAGATGATGGAAATTGCCACCCGGTACGCCAATGGCGAGGAAGAAGACCGCCTCCATAGCGGCAAGGAAGAGCTGTCGCCAACGAGTCTGGCGACGGCAACAATCAGAAACAAAAGCGGAAGGCTGAAGACCTGGCTCCGGCAGAGGCAGCGGCGCTGGCGACTTAGTCGAAGAACAAGGGCAAAGCCAAGGCTCAGTATGCCCCAAGAAGTGGAAAGGTCAGTCAGGAACTGATATCATGGATCAACCGTGTGTGATTCACATGAGGAAAGACGCAGAAGGCAACCTGATTTTGCCCAAGCACACCACTTGACAGTGTCGATCCCTTATCCAGCAATTCAAGGGAGACCGGTCGAGTGAGAAATCTCTTGAAAAGGAAGATGAAGATGTGGAAAAGGAAACATTCTCGGATGTCATTGCTACACTGGTGATCTTTGCTGATGTCGAGAGCAAGAGTCGTCTAAAAGTCATCAATAGAGATAACAACATGGCTGTGCCAGACACCCCCACCTACGTCAAATGGTCCCAATATGCTATAACATTCAACCAGATAGACCATCCTGCTCGTGTGGCCACTCCCGGTCGATAGGCTCTGGTAGTTGATCCGGTGGTGCAGGGGACTCAACTTAGAAAGGTCCTCATGGACGGCGGCAGCGGCCTGAACATTCTTTATGCAGATACCTTGAAAGGGATTGGCATTCCGATGTCCCGTCTGAGTGAGAGCTGCATGCAGTTTCACGAGGTCATCCCAGGAAAGAAGGCCAAGTCACTCGGACAGATAGCATTGGATGTGACATTCGGGAATGACAAAAATTTCTAAAAAGAAAAGTTAACATTCTAAGCCATGGATTTCAAGAGTGCTTACCATGCCATTTTGGGTCGACCTGCTTATGCACGTTTCATAGTCCGACCATGTTACGTGTATCTCAAGTTGAAAATGCCAGACCCTAAGGGTGTGATTAGGGTCACTGGCAATCGACAGCGGGCCGAAGAGTGTCTCCAGCAAGGCTCCAAGATCGCCAATCAATAGATGGCCATGGTCGAGCTGGAGGAATACAAAAACCCCGCTGACCCTACTGATTTGCTCCGCGCAAAGAAGCTGGCTTCCGAGTCGGCATTTCAGCCGGGAGGGGAAGAGAAGAAGGTGCACATCCACCTGATGGATCCAACTGCTACCCCGACGAATATCTCAACAACACTCGACAGTAAATAGGAAGCCGAGCTCATCCAGTTCCTCCGTGAGAACTGGGATATCTTTGCATGGAAGCCTTCTGACATGCCGGGGATTCCTACGGAGTTGGATGAGCACCGTCTGCGAGTGGATCCGAAATTCAAGCCAGTTAGGGAGCATTTGCGTCGATCAGCGGCGGAGAAGCGCAAGGCAATTGGAGAAGAAGTGGCCCGTCTCTTGCAGGCCAAGTTCATTCGGGAGATTTACCACTTCGAGTGGCTCTCGAATGTTGTGATGGTGCCAAAGAAAGATAAGTCATTGCGCATGTGCATTGACTTCAAACATCTCAATAAGGTGTGCCCAAAAGACCATTTTCCGCTCCCTCGCATAGATCAAATTGTTGACTCGATAGCGGGGTGCGAACGTTTATTGTTTTTGGACGCTTATTCTGGGTACCATCAGATCCTTCTGTATGGCCTGGACGAAATAAAGACAGCCTTCATCACCCCATTCGGGTGCTTTTGCTACATCACCATGCCTTTTGGTCTTAAGAATGCTGGCGCTACTTTTATGCGCATGATTCAGAAATGTTTACTCGACCAGATCCCTCGGAATGTCGAGGCATACATGGACGATATAGTGGTCAAGTCCTGCAAAGGTTCCGACCTGGTGGCTGACTTGGCCGAGACATTCCCCAATCTGAGGCGATTCGACATAAAGCTGAATCCAGCCAAATGTACCTTCGGTGTCCTTGGCGGCAAGTTGCTCGGTTTTCTCGTTTCCGAGAGAGAAATTGATGTCAATTCCGAGAAGATCAGCGCCATTACCCGTATGAAGACTCCCGTGCGAGTGCACGATGTTTAGAAGCTCACAGGTTGCTTGGCAGCATTGAGTCGATTCATTTCTCGTCTTGGTGAGAAGATTCTGCCCTTATATCAGTTGATGAAGAAGTCTGACACGTTCGACTGGCCTGTCGAAGCCGAAGCAGCGTTTGTTGAGCTCAAAGCCCTGCTCTCCACCCAGTCGGTGCTTGTCGCTCCTACCTGCAAAGAGCCCTTGCTCCTGTACATCGCGGCCACAAATCAGGTCGGCTGTACAGTGCTGACTGTCGAGCGAGAAGAGGAGGGTAAAACCTATAAAGTACAGCGGCCATTTTATTATGTCTCGGAAGTATTGTCCCCCTGAAAGCAAAGACATCCACACTATCAGAAGCTGGTGTATGGTATTTACTTGTCAGCGAAGAAGGTGGCACATTATTTCCAGGACCATTCGATTTCAGTCATCAGTGATGCTCCTTTGTCCAAGATTTTCAATAATTGCGAAGCATCAGGTTGTGTGGCTAAATGGGCAATTGAGCTTGGACACTTTGACATCAGATTCGAGGCCAAGAAAGCAATCAAGTCCCAAGCATTGGCAGATTTCATGGCCGAGTGGACTGAACAACAACAACCCATCCAAGTTCACTTGGCGCATTGGACAATGTTCTTTGACGGCTCTAAAATGTTGAATGGGTCCGGTGCTGCTGTTGTCGTGATATCCCCCAGAGGCGACAAGCTCAGCTATGTCTTGCAAATTCACTTTGATTCCTCCAACAATGATGTAGAATACGAAGCACTTTTGTATGGGTTATGCATGGCTATCTCACTCGGCGTCAAGCGCCTGATGGTTTATGGCGACTTAGATTTGGTGGTGAATCAAGTGATGAAAGAGTGGGATGTTAGAAAATCCGCTATGACCGAATACTGCAATGCAGTCTGGAAGTTGGAGAAGAAATTTGAAGGCCTAGAACTTCATCATGTTCCCCGATTGAAAAATCAAGCGGCCGATGAGCTGTCCAGGATTGGTTGCACTCGACGGCCTATCCCCAGCGGTGTGTTCCTGGAGCACTTGCACACTCCTTCGGTTCAAGAGGATCCCTTCACCAAAGAGCCCCCACAAGCTTTGAGCTCCTCTGACTCGACTGAAGTCGATGTTCCAGCTATGATTGACCTGGTCATGGAGATTCTGGTTATCATTCCCGACTGGACTGTGCCATACATTGCCTATATCCTTAGACAAGAGCTCCCTGAAGATGAAGCAGAGGCTCGACAGATTGTGCGTAGGTCCAAGACTTTAACGGTGATGGGAGATCAGCTATTCAGGGAGAGTGTGACTGATGTCACCCAACGCTGCATTTCCCTCGAGGAAGGTCGGATGATTCTAGACGAAATCCATTCGGGAACTTGCGGCCACAATGCGTCTTCGAGGGCGATCGTTGCTAAAGCATACCAAGCTGGTTTTTACTGACCACGAGCTAATGAGATGGCTAAGGACACCATTGATCACTGCGAGGGCTGCCAGTTCTATGCGAATCTGTCGCACAAGCCGGCGTCTGCTCTGAAGACAATTCCTCTCGCCTGGCCATTTGCGGTTTGGGGACTCGACATGGTTGGTCCCTTCCGACCCGGAAAAGGAGGATTCACCCACCTATTGGTAGCACTCAACAAATTCACCAAGTGGACTGAAGCCAAACCCATCAAGAAGCTGAATTCCCGTACAGCGGTCACGTTCATGAGGGAGATCATTATCCGATACGGCATTCCGCATAGCATCATCACGGACAATGACACTAACTTTGACTCGGAAGAATTCAGGAGATTCTGTAACTCCCAAGGCACCCGAGTGGATTATGCTTCTGTTGCACATCCTCAAACAAATGGGCAAGTTGAGTGGGCTAATGGTCTCATTCTGCAAGGTCTAAAGCCTCGTCTCATGCGCGATTTGGATCATGTCGTCGATGCGTGCGTAACTGAGCTACTGTCTGTTTTGTGGGGATTGAGGACAACGCCTAATCGGTCAACTGGACGAAATCCTTTCTTCCTTGTCTATGACGCTGAAGCCATGCTGCCGAGTGACTTGGCCCACAATTCTCCTCGAGTGGAGCTATATTCCGAGGCTAAAGCTGAACAGGTCAGACTGGATGGGCTAGATCTTCTGGAGGAGGAGCAAGAGATGGCTCTGATTTAGACCATTGCCTATCAGCAAGACCTGCGGCACTTACATGCAAGGAATGTCAAGAGTCGAGCGTTCCATGAGGGAGATTTGGTGCTCCGGGTGAATCAACACCGACCTCACAAGCTTGCTCCTGCATGGGAAGGCCCTCTTGTTGTCACTAACGTGCTAAAAAATGGAGCCTATCACCTGTATAATCTCATGAAACAGATAGATGAGTCACGAGCCTGGAATGCAGATCTGCTCCGGCGTTTTTACACTTGAGAGCAGAGTTTTCTGATGTAATCAGAATACTTCATCGATGCAATTCATGTTTCTGCGATATATACTTCGTCGATTCCAACCGTGCAGTTACATTCTTGGGGATACTCGGAGTGATGAGCAATCCTCACACTCGGGGGCTTAGCTGCAAAACATGTTTTTCCTATGTTAAAAACCCTGTCGGGTGGATAGCAGTCCATTCACTTGACGGCCTATTCGCGAATCCGTCTTCGCTTAGGTTCAAAAAAATACTCCGAGTGATGAGCAATCCTCACACTCGGGGGCTTAGCTGCAAAACACGTTTTGCCTAAGTTAAAAACCTCATCGAGTGGATAGTAATCCATTCACTCGACAACTTAATTGTGAATCGACATTCGCCTAAGTTCAAAAATACTTCGAGTGATGAGCAATCCTCACACTCAGGGGCTTAGCTGCGAAACACATTTCACCTAAGTTGAAAACCTCGTCGAGTGGATAGTAATCCAGTCACTCGACAACTTAGCTGTGAATCGACATTCGCCTAAGTTCAAAAATACTCCAAGTGATGAGAAATCCTCACACTCGGGGGCTTAGCTGCGAAACATGTTTCGTCTAAGTCAAAAACCTCGTCGAGTGGATAGTAATCCATTCCCTCGACAACTTAGCTGCGAATCGACATTCGCCTAAGTTCAAAAATACTTCGAGTGATGAGAAATCCTCACACTCGGGGGCTTAGCTACGAAACGCGTTCCTCCTAAGTTAAAAACCTCGTAGAGTGGATAGTAATCCATTCACTCGACAACTTAGCTGCGAATCGACATTCGCCTAAGTTCAAAAATACTCCGAGTGATGAGCAATCCTCACACTCGGGGGCTTAGCTGCGAAACACGTTTTGCCTAAGTTAAAAACCTCGTCGAGTGGATAGTAATCCATTCACTCGACAACTTAGCTACGAATCGACATTTGCCTAAGTTCAAAAATACTCCGAGTGATGAGCAATCCTCACACTCGGGGGCTTAGCTACGAAACACGTTCCGCCTAAGTTAAAAACCTCATAGAGTGGATCGTAATCCATTCACTCGACAACTTAGCTGCGAATCGACATTAGCCTAAGTTCAAAAATACTCCGAGTGATGAGCAATCCTCACACTCAGGGGCTTAGTTGCAAAACACGTTTCGCCTAAGTTAAAAACCTCGTCGAGTGGATAGTAATCCATTCACTCGACAACTTAGCTGCGAATCGACATTCACCTAACTTCAAAAATACTCCGGGTGATGAGCAATCCTCACGCTCGAGGACTTAGTTGTGAAACACATTTCGTCTAAGTTAAAAAACCTCATTGGGTGGATAGTAATCAATTCACTCGACAACTTAGATGCGAATCGACATTCTCCTAAGATCAAAAATACTCCGGGCGATGAGTAGTCCTCACACTCGGAGGCTTAGCTGCGAAAGCATTTCACCTAAGTTAAAAACAAAATCAGTCGAACAAATGATTGAAAGCCAAAGCACGAGTAAAATCTGAAAGGTAAAACCGCGGATAAACGTCTTGTGCAGAAGCAAATGTGCTCAAGCCTAAGGCCTGAATGAAGTTTTAGGGGATAGCGTTCCACTCGGCATACCGAGGCAAATTTAACTATTTTTTCCAAAGACCCATGTTTTTCAAGTAGGGGATGGACTGGCAGGCTCGACGAAAGTGTGCAGGTCGATGCCGTCAACGATTCTGGTAGCTGCCTCAATGAAAGTTTCCATGAAGTCCTCGAACTGGAGTTTCTTCGTGTTTACCACCTGGAGCTCCTTCAGCTTCTCCTCCCTCATGTCCATACAGTGGACCCTGACGAGTGACAACACCACGTCGGCCCCGCAGTGAGCAGCAGATTTTTCCAAGCTTGCACTCGACTGGGAAGTTCGTTCAAGCGAGCCATCATGGAGTTGAGGTCGAGCTGAATAGTGTCCTCATGCCATAGCTCCTTATCGATTCTTTCCATGGCAGATTTCAGTCGAGTGATGTAGGCTTGGGCACCCTGGAGCCGAAAGTTGAGCCGCAGCATGTTCATCGCCACCGCATCAGCAACCGGTGACTTGGTAGGGTCAAGCATGGGCTCAATCTCTTATGTTTCCTTTTCAAAGTCCTGGCAGATTTCTGTTGAAGAAGGGGAAATAGGAAGAGAATCGGTGAACTGCGACCCTCAATTTTTTTGCAAATGTCAGTCGACAAGAAATACTCACCATCGAGCAGATGATACATCTTCCTCGAGAATTCGCCCAGATGCTTCTCCAGGCCATTACCCCTCTTGGTTAGTTGCTCGGCCTTCTTGACAAGGTCCACACGCTCCTGCTTCAACTTGGTGTTCTCATCCTCCAGCTCCTTGGCGGCCACCACCTTTCATTCGCGGCTTCAGTCTTCTCCTTGGCCGCTCGTTGAGAATCAGCAAGCGCCTTGTCCTTCTCCTTCAATGCCTTCTTCATGGAATCTAAAGAAATAACATTGTTGAGTCACGCTCGGAGTCGACGGTTTTCATTGCGTACGTCTGTTCGAGTGAGAGCACTCGGTTCAAAACATGGAGAGTGAAGAGGAGAATGCAGAAATCCAGCAGTAATTACCTCCCAAAGTCTTCATCTCAGCACGCACTCGCTCCAGAGCGTTGTTGGAGACCGCCAGATCGACTTGCAGCCAGTTCTTTTCGTCCTCCACGTCCTTATACTCTGCCCCAAGTTCACAAGCCCTCTGGAATCAACATAAAACAGAAATTCAATCGGCGAGTGACGCTTGGGACAGTCGACTGGGTATCGAATGCCGTCGAGTGGCTATCTTAGGAGAATTCAAGCAAAAAGTACACTCGACATCTCAAGTGGCTCCGGTGCTCCGCGCACCATAAAAAAATTCAAAAGTTGTCTCTATTAAGACCCCTGCCGATGCAAGCACTCGACAGCGGTCTCGGGGACTACACCCGGTGGGTGCACTAAGAGCGCCCCCGCTGAGATGGTTAACTCTCGACCCATCGAGTAACTCGTCAGAACAAATATACACTCGACAAGGTCAGCCCTGTCATGACACTCGACCCGTCGAATGATGCACCTCCCTACTCTATGAAGTGCAGTCTATCCTTATGCAGCATAATATCATGGTTTGCCAACAATATCCATGAAACCTACAAGGTAGCTATGGAGTGGTGTGATTCAAGATGAAGTGTATCCTGTATACAATAGACTCTCAGACCCCTGCCGATGCAATCCCTCGACAGCGGTCTTGGGGACTACATCCAGTGGGTGCGCTAAGAGCGCCCCCACTAAGACGGTTAACTCTCGATCCATCGAGCAACTCATCAGAAAATACACTCGACTTGTCGTGTGACCCTAGTACCACGCGTACTATCAATCCCAGTCTTACTCGACTATGATCCGGTATATTCGAGTGGAAAAAGTTCAAACATTCTACAGCAATCACCCAGTGGGTGTACAGCAGCCAAGAGAAGACAGGAATTCAATCGATAATGGACTTACAATCGAACTTACTCGGACATTGGTATGGAGGGCTACGCTGACGTCATAAGCCAGTTTGCTAGCCTCGAGCGCCTCCTTGGTCCTCAGCATGATCTGCTCTGCCTGGATCATGGCCTCCTTCGTTGCTCTGGTCTGATCCTCGGGGGTGCGATGCAGAGAGAAGCCATCACAGGTGGGGTCGGCCTAGTCGCTGGGGGCAGCTAAGGCAGTCTGAAGGAGTCCGGTTGGAGTCGAGATCACGACGGTCGAAACAGCTGGTGACAGAGGTGCTGTGGGTTCAGCCCTAAGTCGTGCCGAGTCGCCTCTCCCCTGGGAAGACTCTGCAATCGAGGGCTAAGGCACCTGCACCGATGATGCCCTCCGGGTATGAGCGCGCAAAGTGTCCAGTTGCTCCTCGTCGTCCTCCATCTGAATGACCTCTGCAATGACAACCGACAGTGTTAACATCTACATGTGTCGAGTCCCATCCGGATGAACCAACAACTTTCTTACCTCTATGAGAAGTGGCTGCATCAGCAGTGTCAACATCCATCACTTCTTCTCCATCTCGGTTAGGCGAGGTCACAGATGTAGCAGCTCTGACGGATTGAGTGGCATTCGGTTAGATACAACTCCAGACTTCAGTCGACAGAACAAGTACAGAAATAAACACTTACGTGGAGACGACAGGTACGACCACCCTCATGCGAGGCAGAGCTTTGTGAGGTTTGGAGATAGCTTGCTTGGGTTGCTTGGCCAGCCTTTCACTCAACTCAACAGTCGAAGGGCGACTCCGTTTCGGGTTCTTCTCGCCAGGGCCCGGAGCTTTGTCCTCAGCAACTGCCGGATCCTAGCGGGCCTTGGTGCGACTTTCGCGTCGGGGTGGTGACTTGACCTCTTTTTCTTCGCCGGAGTCCTCGTATTTGTCCTCGGTGTCGGAAGAACCGTCACCGTCCACACTGCCACCCTCGCTCATCATGCCATCTTCCACATGGTTCCCATTGGGAACGGGCGAGTGCATGTTCGTCCACTCCTACATGATTCAAGGGAGTAAGTCAGTTTATAAGTCAAAGTATCACTCGACAGTACAACATCAGTCGACACCTCACAACTTACTAGATTCTTCAGCAGTTTTTTGGCCGAGTAAGGTCGGACCCTCTTGGCTCCCAGAGGATTGTCGCAAGCTCCAGTGATGCTACAAAGCCACTACTCGACATATTGGGGGGAAGGCCAGTTGACATATTGGGTGACGCAACATCTTTGCAATAGAACCAAGTCGACTGCCAGCCTCTAACAGACTCGAGAAAAGTCATGGTAGGGAAGGAACTACGGGCTCTTTTCTGAACCCCTAAGCCTCCACACAACTAGAGCACATGAGTCTTCCCATCGGCAGGGAGAGCTTTCTTCACGGTTTGGGATCTGACCATGAAGAGGTGCCTGAACAACCCCCAATGGGGAGAGCAGCCCAGGAAACATTCGCACAAAGTGACGAATGAAGACAGATAGGCAATGGTATTTGGCAAGAGGTGGTGCAGTTGAGCACCGAAAAAGTTCATAAATCCCCTAAAGAATAGGTGGGGAGGCATGGAAAAACATGTTTCGACATGGGAGAGAAGAAGAATCCGCTCCTCGTCGTGTGGCTCCGGCTCGTGCTCCTCCCCTGGCAAGCTCCAAGCGCCATCCACCACGAGCCCGTCAGAGACAAGGCCCTCCATGTCCTCGCGAGTGACTACACAGGGGAGAAAATCCCCCTGCATCCAACCCGCCGGTGCAGTGAACCGGGCGGTCGAGGGCTTCTTGCCCTTGAGCTTTGTCATTCGCTTGTTCGCCCGCTACAGTTTCTCCATCGTGTTCTTCATCGTCAGCATGGCAGCTCTCGTCGAGGAAGATCGGAGTGGGGCGCTGGGAGAAGAGGAGGCGGAGGAAAAGAGAGCAAGAACTGGCGGAGGTACTGTGTGAACTGCAACGTGGAAAGCT
This sequence comes from Hordeum marinum, assembly GCA_022496015.1. Lineage (NCBI taxonomy): Eukaryota > Viridiplantae > Streptophyta > Magnoliopsida > Poales > Poaceae > Hordeum > Hordeum marinum. Next base: position 154,842,067 of record CM039673.1, on the reverse strand, counting down.
TTATACGCTGCCGAGTGTCACACTGACCAGTGTACCCGCGAGGTTACCGTACACACCAACCGCTGGCGGTGCGCGGTACATGGCGATATGACCGGCACGAAAATCGAGGCATCGTACCTCCACTTGCCCTGATCGTGGCGTCACCATCATGCGCGCGCTTCCCCAAAGTTTCGTATCCTAGAAAATCCAGGTCTGTCAGACTGACCCGTCGCCTCCCAAGATACTGTCAGTTCACTCGGAGCAAAACAAATGCTGAATATCCACTAGGGCACTTTAAAGGCTGAATGGATCTGGGCGAGCAGAGAAGAATTCAATCGACGCAAGTTTCGTTGAAGCCCCGGATATCATTCGGAAGATTTTGCGTGGCGATCCTGAATGAACGCTAATGCTCAGAGTTCAATTGACACAAGTTCCATGGAAATCCAAATATCATTCGGAGGATTTGATGCACTAACGCATGGTCTACGTTGATACCTCCTTCCACCACTCAAACCCCGATCTATTCGGGGACTAATGACGAGGATATGTACCTAGGGTAGGGTCCTAGGCAAGGCCCACATACCCTACCTAAGGACACCACATGGGAGGACTTGAAGATCTAGCATGAACTTCCAAGTGGATTCCTGGAGACATTCAAACTCACTCGACAGTAATCCACTCGGAGACTCCCGCTCTCACTCGGCAATCGTGTGTCACTCGGAAGACCTTGCTTTCACTCGATGCCAGAAAACCAGGAGCCATCATCAAGATCCCAACGGGCAAACGCTGGTTCAATGGTCATTACTAGCTTTTATTATGTATGTTACCTATAATGGCAGACTTTAAACCCCACGACCAGGCCCTTAGATGCAGGATAATTATGAGGGGCAGCGAACACTTTATAAGCCGCCCCTCCCCTCCTGCACAAGGGTTGGGAACCATTGTAATCTCAATATTCCACACGACATAAGCTCCCGAGCACTAAGAGGTAGGGCTATTACCTCCACGAGAGGGGCCTGAACTCATACATCCGTGTGTACACCCTCGCCGTAGCTAGTACTCTGCCCTCTCCCTTCGTACCCCTACCATCTACTGTCAGGCTTGTTCCCACGACACATGCTGTTTTAAGAAACTCTCAAAATAATATAAGTGAGGAACGAGAGTTAAATAATTTCTATAAAATATAACACCAGCATGCTCTAAAAAGATATAAGTGAAGTACTAGAGCAACATTGCCTAGCTCAAAAGATATAAGTGAAGCATATAGAGTATTCTAACAAATTCACGATTCAGCATGTCTGTCTATAAAGATGTGTGCAACAAGTATGATTGTGGCAAACTAGCACGCAAAGACTCATATCATAGAAGATGCTACAAGCAAAACACATATCATGTGGTGAATAAAAATATAGCCTCAAGTAAATTTACCGATGGATTGAAGACGAAAGAGGGGATGCCCCGAAAGAGGGCATGCCTTCCGGGGCATACCCAAGCTTAGGCTCTTTCATATCCTTGAATATGACTTGGGGTGCCATTTTCATCCCCAAGCTTAGGCTCTTGCCACTCTTTATTCCATAGTCCATCAAATCTTCACACAAAACTTGAAAACTTCACAACACAAAACTCAACAGAAAACTCATGAGATCCATTAGTATAAGAAAAATAAATCACCACTTTCGATACTGTTGCTAACTCATTATTTATTTATATTTGTGTAATACCTACTATATTCTAACTTTCCGTGACTCATCCCCCCCGATACGACCCATAGATACATCAAAATAAGCAAACAACACAAAGAAAATAGAATCTGTCAAAAACAGAACAGTCTGTAGCAGTGTGTAAACTTAGAATACTTATGGAACTGTAAAAATTCTTAAAAATTAGTAAAACCAGGGAAATTTGTATATCAATCCTGTGTAAAATTTTCAGATCAATTTGACGCTCTGAAAAATTCAGAAAAATCCTGGACTGAGCGCAAAAGGTTCTGTTTTCCAGCAAGGTCAAATCAACAACTACCATAGATCACCCCAAAGGTTTTACTTGGCTCAAACACTAATTTAAACACAAAAACACAATTACTACAGAAGTAATAATGTTACAAACACACCAAAACAGAAGCAAAAAAATAAAAGCAAAATAAAATTGGGTTGCCTCCCAACAAGCACTATTGTTTAACACCCCTAGCTAGGCAAAACACAATAGATCTAGGTATTGTCATCTTTGGTATTGGCAACTTTTGTGAGGACTTTCTCAAATCCAGGAGGTTCTTTCCTTTTTACCCCACTTGTAGGGGGAGGATCAATCTTGGTGTCCAAAATTTCCGAACACTTATTGCAGAGGTTGATCAAAGTATTCAAGCGATTAAGGTTCCCGTTAATATGTTTGAGGGGTTAATGATGTTGTTGTAACTCGACCAAGTGCTTATGTAACTCACCCAATTTGTCGAGAACTTGAACTCCCTCTTGAGAGAAAGCAAACCCCATTTTGGTGGAGGGACCCCCAAGATCCCAACTAAAACTTTATAGGCTGCATTCGTGTCAAGCTCAATAAAATTTCCTTTTGAGGCAAAATCTAAAAGCTCCCTATGATACAAAGCTAAACCTACGTAAAAATTGCTGAGCAAAACTTTTGAATCCCCTTTTAGATTGTAAATACGATAAGATTCAATTAGCCTATACCAAGAATCCTTCAAATTTTCCCCTTGTTATTGTTTGAGAATAAGGGGGATTTGGTGATGTTTGACATAGTTCAGATAATCAAAAAGGCAAGCAAAAGAAGAGAAAACAAAAAGGCAAGTGTTTTCTAAAAATCATTTTAGAAGTGGGGGAGAGGAAAACGAGAGGCAAATGGAAAATAATGTAAATGAAAGAGATAAGTTTGTGATGGGTACTTGGTATTCTTGATTTGCTATGTATCTCCCCGGCAACGGCGCCAGAAATCATTCTTGCTACTTCTCGAGTATGCTTTGGTTTCCCGTGAAGAGGAACGGTTTGATGCAGCAAAGTAGATACGTATTTCCCTCAGTTTTTGAGAACCAAGGTATCAATCCAGTAGGAGATACAAGAGAGCCACCGATAGATATACCTGCACAAGGAATCAAACTCTTGCACCCAACGCTATAAAGGGGTTGTCAATCCCTTCATGGTTATTTGCAAGGATGAGATCTAGTACAGATAGATATAATAGGATGCTTGAACGGAAAGTAGAACTAAAAGTAAAAAACCAATGCAGCAAGTATTTTTGGTGTTTTTTGTTTTAGATCTGAAAATATAATATGGAAAATAGACCCGGAGGCCATAGGTTTCACTAGATGGCTTCTCTCATGATGGCAAGTATTACAGTGGGTGAACAAGTTACTGTCGAGCAATTGATAGAAAAGCGAATAGTTATGAAGATATCCAAGGCAATGATTATGCATATAGGCATCACATCCGTGACAAGTAGACCGAAATGATTCTGCATCTACTACTATTACTCCACACATCGACCGTCTCCTGCCTGCATCTAGAGTATTAAGTTCTTGAAGAATAGAGTAACGCATTAGGTAAGATGACATGATGTAGATGGATAAACTCAAGAAATATGATTAAAACCCCATATTTTAACCCTTGATGGCAACAGTATAATACGTGCCTCGCTACCCCTGCTATGTCACTAGGTGAGGACACTACAAGATTGAACCCAAAACTAAGCACTTCTCCTATTGCAAGAATTACCAATTAGTTGGCCAAACCAAACCAATAACTCAAAGAGACTTGCAAAGATATGAAATCATGCATATAAGAATTTAGGAAAGACTCAAATAATATTCATGGATAATCTGAACATAAACCCACAATTCATCAGATCTTGACAAACACACCGCAAAGAGTATTACATCGGATAGATCTCCATGAAGATCATGAAGAACATGGTATTGAGAAGCAAAGAGAGAGAAGAAGACATCTAGCTACTAGCTATGGACCTGTAGGTCTGTGGTGAACTACTCACGCAAAATCAGAGGGGCAATGGAGTTGATGTAGATGCCCTCCGTGATCGAATCCCCCTCCAGCAGATTACCGGAAAAGGCTCCAAGATTGGATCTCTCAGGAACTGAGGCTTCTCACGGTGGAAAAGTGTTTTCATGGCTCGTTCCAATAATGATGGAATATCTAGGTATTTATTGGCCGAAGATTAGGGTTAGGGGAGTTGTCAGGGGCCCATAAGCCTGCCCCGAGCGGGTGCCCCCCTGGCCGCGGCAAGTGGGCTTGTGGCCCCGTGGCAGCTCCTCTGCCTTAGTTCTCAAGTCTCGTGGCTTCTATATTTTCCAGAAAAATCTTTCCGGAGGTTTTATTCCGTTTGGACTCCATTTAATATTCCTTACCTGCGAAACTCAAAAACAAGGAAAAATAGAAACAGGCACTAGGCTCTAGATTAATAGGTTAGTCCCAAAAATAATATAAAATAGCATATTAATGCATATAAAACATTGAAAACAGATAATATAATAGCATGGAACAATCAAAAATTATAGATACGTTGGAGATGTATCAATATTCTGCGAAACAAAAAACATGCAACAAACAGGAACTGGCACTAGGAACTAGATCAATATGTTATTATCAAAAATAATATAAAAACTTGCCAAAAGTGCATGAAAGTCGTAGAATATTGACATGAAACAATCAAAAATTAGAGATACAACGGATACGTATCACCGACTGCCCTGTTGTTAGCTGCCATGTATAGGAGCAAAGGTTCTTTCTCAGCCGGAGCAGCCAAGACCGATGGCTCAACCAGCTGTTTTTGAGCGCCTCAAACGCCTCACCCACAACCTCACTCCAAACAAAGTCATCTTCATCATCTGGTACAGAGGAATAGCTTTCTCGCCCAGGCGGCTGATGAAGCGGCTTAAAGCGACAATACGACCGGCCAAGCGTTGTACATCATTAACGCTCGGCGGCTTAGACAATGACATGATGGCCTTTATCTTATCCGAGTTAGCCTCGATGCCTCGCTCTAAAACCAAGAAACCCAAGAGCTTGCCTGCAGGAACCCCAAAGACACACTTGGTCGGGTTAAGCATCATTTTGTAGACTCGTAAGTTGTCAAACATTTCCTTCAGGTCGTCAAGCAGAGTCTCCTTCTTCCTTGATTTAACCACAATATCATCCACGTACGCGTGAACATTGTGCCCAATCTAGCTGTGAAGGCAATTTTGCACACATCACTAATAAGTCGCCAGCGCGATCCTAAGCCCGAAAGGAGCAGAAAGCCCCAAAAGGTGTTATAAACGATGTCTTCATCTGATGATAGCCCGAATAAGCATCCAGGAAGCATAAACTCTCACAACGTGTCGTTGCATCAATAATTTGGTTGATAGGGGGAGAGCAAATGGGTCAAATGGATAGGCCTTGTTAAGATCCGTGTAATCCACACACATACGCCATGTGTCGTTCTTCTTAAGCACAAGCATAAGGTTTGTAACCACTATGGATGAAAAACCTCCATGATGAACCCTGCTGCCAAGAGCCGGGCCACCTCTTCTCCAATTGCTTTACGCCACTCTTCGTTGAAACGATGAAGGAACTGTTTAATCATCTTAAACTTGGGATCCACATTAAGGTGGTGCTCAGCAAACTCTGTCGGTACACCCGGCATGTCAGACGGCTTCCATGCAAAGATGTCCCGATTCTCACGAATGAATTCGATGAGCGCGCTTTCCTATGCGTGGTCGATGTTAGCCCCAATAGTGAACTGCTTTGATGAGTCGCCCGGAGTGAAATCCACAAGTTTATTGTCATCTATGAAACTTCAAGGGCGGCTCAGAGTCTGTACCGGGCTTCTTCAATGGAGTCATATCCGCCGGGTCGACATTATCTTTGTAAAACTTGAGCTCTACCTCTGTGCAACTTGATTCCGCATAAGCAACATCACCTTCCTCACACTCAAGGTCCACCTTCCGATCACCATGCACTGTAATCAGTCTTGAGAGATGGCATCTTGAGCTGTAAGTAAACATAACAGGGCCTAGCTATAAACTTTGCGAAAGTTGGCCGACCAAACAAGGCGTGATATGGGCTCTTAATTTTCACCACCTCAAACCACAAGGTCTCCACCATGTAGTTGTTGTCATCTCCAAACGCCACCTCAAGGGCAATTTTTCTGACTGGGTAGGCTGACTTACCCGGCACAACGCCATGAAAAACTGTTGACGATGGCTTAAGAGCCTTGTCAGTTAACTCCATCCGCTGGAAAGTGTCATAGTACAGGAAGTTGATGCTGCTGCCACCATCCATAAGTACCTTTGTAAACTTATAACCTCCAACCCGAGGTGCTACCACAAGTGCCAAGTGCACTGGGTTCTCGACCCGTGGCTGGTGATCCTCCCTACTCCAAGAGATAGGATATTCACACCACTTCAAATATTGCAGGAGAGCTGATGTTGTCGCATTGATGGCCCTCTTGTGTAGCTTTTGACCTCGTTTGTCCAGGCTTGTAGTGAAAACATGATACTAGCCTCTGTTGAGTTGCTTTAGGTTACTCTGGTACCCTGACTGGTTCTTTTGCTCCTGACCACCATTGTCGGACTGTTGATGGTGACCACCTTGATTGCCTTGACCCTGATAACCGGACCGTGAGCCGGCTCCACCAAAACTAGTTCCTGAGCCGCCAGGACCCGAGCTGTCTGATGGTCCATTACTGTTATTACGACGCTGGTGAAGGCTCTAGTCCTAGAACTGCATAATATTGCAATCCCTTCATGCGTGGCCCGCCGACTTATCGGGCCGGCTGTGCTCTAGGCAAGGCTTGTTGAGCATTTCCTCCAAATTGAAAGGAGCCTTACCCTTGTTAAAGGGAGGCTTGAAATTACCATTACCCTTGGCACGATTATTCCTAGCACTGGTGTTTGCTACCAATTCTGACCTGTCGTCCAAGTTCTTTCATTTTCCCGGGTTGCTATTTCCAACTCCGTTATGTTGTTGACTCTTGCCATTGTTATTCTTCTTACCCTGAGCTGATCTCTCATCTTCGGAGATCGGATCCTTAGTAGTATCTGAATCTGCATACTTTGTGAGAGCCGTCATGAGCTCACCCATGTCTTGACAAGAACGCTTCAGCTGCCCGAGCTTCTGCTTAAGGGGTAAGAATTGCCAGTTTTTCTCTAAAATCAGGACCGCCTGAGACGCCGAGATGTTCTCGGACGAGTGGATAACCGTCGAAACCCGCCGGACCCAATGATGGGCCGACTCACCCTCCAGTTGTATATAGTGGTCAAGATCCACAATCATCATGGGTTGCTTGCATGTTCCTTTGAAGTTCTTGATGAAGCGCGCCTTCAATTCGGCCCAAGATGTGATGGTATTAGGAGGCAAACACTTCAACCAAGTGTGAGCCGACCCTTCAAGCATAATGATAAAATACTTTGCACAAACCGCATCACTGACGTCCAACATCTCCATGGTGTTCTCATAATTTTCAATCCAAGCCTCAAGGGGTAAGTCACCTATGTAATTAGGCACTTTACGTGGTCCTTTGAAGTCCTTGGGCAAACGCTCTTTCCATAGAGCCGCTATTAGGCAAGGCACACCAACCCCCTAGATGAGGTGTCGGCCCCTACTGAGGCAGAAAGGTTTATCGGAGCTGGCTCAAGGTTTATCGGGTAGTCTGTCATTGGCGTTGACCCCCGCTGAGCCCGACCCCTGTCCATGATCTCTTGAGCATTAGTCTATGATAAATCATCATTGGGCGGGTTGCGTCGTTGTTCGCTGCTGGAAACCCCTGGAGACTCCATGTGCCGGCTGTAGCTACGACTAGGGATAGGCGTGGAATGCACTCAACTCCAGCTGTACGTGTGCTTTTCCTGCTGGGCCACTGCTGTCTGTAGCAAATTAATGGCATTCTGCGCCTCCTCAGCAAACGGCATCCCTTCAGTAAAGGGGACTGCATTGAGCCTGGCTGCCACCACTACCATGTTCTCCACTGGATTAGAATAATTGCTAGGTGGTGTCATGAGGTGCCGCAGTAGGGTGCGATCCCTCCAGGGAGGGTCTAGCTGCCGCGGCGCCTCAGCAGCTCGGGTTACAACCGGCGGCGTGCTCGTCCCCGATCCGTGAGTGTTGAAGAGGTTTTGGGGTTGAATAGGGAGGCCGATTTGAGCCCTTCTCCATAGAACTGCCTCCAAAACATGCTGGTCTAAGCTAAAACGGAGAGCCTCCGCCCTCAGACGTTCTGACTTAGCGTTCATCTGAATTTGCAATGAATTGATATCCTCCTGGGCCTAAGCCATCTGTTTGATCCGGGTAATCTCTGCATTGCACTCTACCTGATTTCCGGCTGTTACTCCACTAGCCATCAGGGCCGTTAACTCATCCATTAGCTCCAGCAAGACCTAAGCCGGTGGCTTAGGAGTCCCAGCGTCCGGCGTGCAGCTTCTGTCACCGCTCCAGATGTCGTGTTGTTGAAAATCGGCATCGGGCCTGCCATGAATATGGAGGCTCGGCTCAGCGGGTCGTAGGGCTCCGAAATATTGACACCATCGGTATAGCCCCTAAGCCTGCCATCGTGAAGCTGGTAGATTGACTCCGCATCTCCGCTGGTGGATCCTTCATCCAAAAAGCCAAAGTTTCCCCTCCTGACACGGAATCTTCCCTACCTTGCGTAAAGCCAATGAAGACGCTCCTCCACCCGAATTGAACACGGGCGGGTTGCTCATGCCGGGACGGCTTGATGAGGTTGGTGCAGGCGTCCGGCCCGGGCATAGGTCCACCGATCTTGCCGATGAACACGTGAATCTTGCCGAAGGGAACTCGGTACTCGTACTCGATTGAGTCGGCCTCCGGTCCCCATCCTGCATCGTCGATGTAGAGTTTGCCGTGGGCAGCTCTTCATCATCAAGCCGAAGGCGTATCCTTCGATCCCTGGGAGAGAGCCCTCTGAGAAATCAGCACTATCACGCGCTAGCACCACGGTGGGCGCTAACTGTCATCATTTTGTTGCGGCATATGTCCGAAGACTTAGGTTGAGTCCATCGCTAATGCGGTGCACTCAAAGGGGTTAATCAGGACGAAGGACGCGAGTTTAGCCAGGTTCAGCCCCTCGAGAAGAGTTAAAATCCTACGTCCTGCTTTGTGTTGTATTGATTGAAGTATCAATTACAAGGGGTGGTTTTGCTTGACCTAGCTATTGGTTGATTGGTTTCTGTCCTAAGCCGCCCTAGGGTCTCACCTTTATATAGGAGGTCGAGGCCCTGGGGTTACAAGAGTCCCAAACCGACTCATACAAGGTATTCGACCCTATCTCTAAGCCGCCTTGCCTTCTTGGGCAAGCCGTCTCCGGGCGGCTTACTCGCCCGGGTCTCATGACATCTTCTGTCTCTGGGCTTCATCTTAGCCCATCTGATAAGACGCCACGTGGCCTGGCCTTTGTCTTCCGGCCCACCTTAAGGATCTTGATTATGAGCCGCCAGGTATGACCCGGCCCCTCCTGGGTAGGTCTTACCATGGGGTTATATACCCAACACACATGATCTATAAGTCGCTAAGGAGTTTGATATATTTAGAGATTATCGACCCCTAAAAATATATGTTTTCAACTAAAGACTTTGGTGAAGACTTTGCTGAAGACCTTGATATTCCCTGAAGACTTTGAAAATGAAGAAGTTGGTGTGACCTTGAAGATATGGACAAGGACTATGAAGCAGGAAGACTTTTGTTTTCATAGTTTTATTTACTTTCTTTGAGTCATAGGAAACACCGTAATGTTAAAGGGGGCTAAGGTAATACTAAGGAAAATTTCCAACTGATTCTCAACTCAAAAGCCTCAACCTATCCAATCCTTCGAGTGAAGCCTTTGGAAATCTCTTACAGTTCAGTCAAGTTCTTCAGTGAAAGAGACGATGTTCTTCTGGTCTCTGATGAAATTGTCTGACTAAGGAGTTAGGATTTCGCCAATGCGAATTTCCTACAAGTGAGGAATATGATAAGACCCGAGGACTTTCATAGTTCGAAATTCTGACCATGCTATGCTTAGGGCCAGCTGTCCCCAAACATCCTATCCACATAACGGTCATATCATTGGGGGCATTTATTTCTTATCATGTGAAGTTGCACCCTGGCTATAAATAGCCACCCCAGAACCACTAGTTGGTTGGCTCCTCCGAGAGAGAATTGGCACTTGTCATTTGAGAGCAACCCATCCTCTGAGGAGTTTGAGAGAAAATCATCAGTGAGGAAAAACCCCTAAACCGAACCACCAAAGCCAAAGTGATTGAGCATCACTGAAGACATTGTTCCTGTGTGGAACTGACGCTTGTTACCTTTGAAGACTGTGTATCTTCTAGACAGTTAGGTGTCATGGTCTAGTGCATCCTGCAGTCAATTGGGGATCACTGAGTGACCATGGTCTAGAGCATCTATCAGTCAGTTGTGGATCGCTGCATGATTAGTTTGTGAGGGTTTTGGAAGTCTACCTTGAAGACTTACCATGAGTGTTGGGCGACGACTATGTGACCCTAGCTCAAGGAGAATACGGTAAGGAATGTGTGTCCTGGGACTTTGTGTCCTTTGGTTTAAATACCAGGCCGCTCCGAACCAGACGTACGACTATAATAGCAGTTGGAACTGGGTCATCAAACCATTGTCTTCATCGCGCTACCTGGTTCTATTTCCTCAACCCCTCTATTCCTTGTATACGTGTTGATGAAATTGATTGTTACTGTTTGAAGAATTTGACTAAAGACTTTCACAATTTCCTCACCTCAAATTCTTCAATTACCTTGTTCCTCACCTGCTTATCCCGTATCATGCTACCTATAATCTGTGAATGCTTTATTTCATCATGATGACTATGCTACTGCTATGTTTCTCATGCACTTGAGTACATATTCTGCTACTAGTTATTCATCAGATTTCAAATTCGTCAAGCTTAAATTCCTTAGTGATGAATTTGTAAAAATCGCATATTCACCCCCTCTAGTCGATATAACGCACTTTTTAATTGGTATCAGAGCAACGTACTCCCTTGTTATGTGTGATTTTGATTTAACCACCTGGAGTTCTAGTTATGTCGACTGCAGGTATGATCAAGGTCTCTGCAGGTTGTCGTACCTTCGATGGGTCGGACTATCCCTACTAGAAGAACAAGATGCCCATGCATCTTGAGGCAATTGACAACAATCTCTAGTACCTTGTGGAAAATGGTGTTCCCTGTGTTACTTCCATGGTCACTGCTGTTGATGTGAAGAGATTCAAGCAACTAGATTCTCAAGCGAAGAATATCATATGTGGCCATCTAAGCAAAGGTCAGTATGGCAGAGTGAGTGCTTTGGAGTCTGCTAAGCTTATCTGGGATAGGCTTTCCAAAGTCAACGAAGGAGTTTCCACTCAACGTGACTTCCGTGATAATGTTCTTCGCAATCTCTTCAAACGCTTCAAAAGACTCGGCAATGAGAATGTTCAGCAAACTTTTGATCGTCTCACTGATATCTCCAACGAGCTTCAAGCACTTGGTGCCACTGACATCACTGACCACGAGGTGGTGAAGAAACTGCAGAGATCTCTTGATTTCTCATTCGATACACTGGCGTTGATGATTATAGAGCATGGAGACTACAAGTCACTTGATCCTGCTGATACACTTGAGAGACTCAATACTCATGAATTCCAACAAGCTGAGAAGAGAGACCTCTACGGGCCAAGCTATGGAAGATCTCGTGCACTAAAGGCAAAAGCAATTTCCTCATATGAAGGCAACGAATATGTTAGTAGCCTTGGTGATCCTGAAGAATTGAGTTAGGAGCTGGCAATGCTCGTGAGGAAATTCTAGAAGTTCTTTAGGAGAGGACGATTTGGAAAGTCATCAAAAAGTGGCTTGAAGAAATCAGATTCCTCATCAAGCGACTACAAGACAAGAACTTGTCACAAATGAAAGAAATCTGGTCACTTTATCTCTAAATGTCCTCTCTGGGAAAAAGAATCAAGGAAGAAGAAGTACAAGGACGACAGTTCTGATGACTCAGAGAAAAAGAAGAAATCTTCAAATTCCTCATGTTCAAAGTCCTCATCACACAAGAATAATGGTTCCACAAAGGCTCGAGCTTTCATTGGCAAGGAAATGGATTCTGAAGAAGAATCTGAAGAATATGAAGAAGAGGAAGAATCTGAGGTGGAGTCAGAATCTAGTGTTGCTAGCCTTGCTCTCACTACTGCTTTCCTCAGCAAGTCCATCTTCAACGATGAACAAAATGACTACTCCAATGACTCTAACGTCAGCAATGATAATTATGCTCCCACCTATTGCTTCATGGCCAGTGGCAGCGCTAGGAAATGAAGGTTGGGTATTCATCCAATTTTTTTTGCTCTAAATGTAGTATATGAACCAAACAACACAACATCTAGAAAGACATGAATAAAACAACATTAACATAATGACAATATCAATATTTCAATGTATCAGACCATAACGACATGAATACATAAGTACCTTTTGATTGATAAAGTGATGATGTCCTTCTTACAATATAACTCCGTGGTCGCCTTTTTGGAAGATATTGATGACATCTTCATCCTTCACTTGATTGAAAAATTCTCACTCAACAAATGTAACCAAACAATTGTTCAAATATTCATCACCCATTTTGTTCCTTAGATTATTCTTCACATGGCTCATTGAAGAGAATACCATTTCAACACTAGCAATGGCTATTGGCAGAATCAATACCAACTTAAGAAGCTCATAAGCAATATGATATTCTTCATGTTTGTTTGTCTCAACAAGCATAACTGAAAGATGACACACATTTTTTAGATTTTGAAGCCTTTCATCTCTATGCACATTAGTAACATACATGTTTAGTTGCCATGGAAGTCTTGCCAGTTCATCACTTGTAAAATCAGAAAGCATAAGACTTTGTAGCAAGCCTAACCAACTTCTCTTGGTCATAAGTAGCAAACAGATGAAGTGGACAGAATGCTGCCATGCAAGAAAGTAGCTCCGTGTTTACCTAATCAAATCTGCCATTCAACTCACTGATTTGCCTATCGGTGGCACCCACAAACATATCAACCTTGAAGTGCTGGTAATTGATCGCACCATTACATAAACCCCTTCTAGGCCGGCCAACGGGAAAGAAAGGACCTTCCATATCAACAACTTTCATTTGATGTTTTGTACAAAAAGATGTGACCTTTGTGAGAAAATCATCCCATCCAGCATCGGTCCTCAAAGCCTCCAAGTAATACTTTGTGTCACCAACAAGCTCAATAGCATGACCAATATCTTCCTCTTGGTTTGGCAAAGTTCTACACAACTCATCAGTGTATCCAAATATTTCTTGCACCAAGTGTGCCATGAAAACAAACTCAAATGATCGAAATATTGTCTCTATGGATAGATCCGCTTGTGCCTCCGCACCATGGTACTCGTCTCCAACCTTGCGAACAACTCATCGTAATGCACCATACATAGAGATGACACGGTTCACAGTTTTCAAGTGAGAGCCCCAACGTGTATCACATGGCCTTCCCAAACTCATTTCATGATTCAGTCCACTCTCTGTTTCTACTTCTTCCAATTCCAATGCAGCAATAAGTTCTTCAGACTAAGCTATCCGAAGCATTCTCGTCTTTTTACATGATATACCAAGAGCATTAACAAGTGTGCAAGCTGCTAAAAGAACCAAGTACAATCACCACTCTTCTTAGCAACAGCAACAAGAGTTAACTGTAGTTGATGGGCAAAATAATGAACATAGTAGGTAGAAGGGGACCCATCCATAATCAGTTTTTTAGGACATTAGCATTACCTGTCATGTTACTAGCTCCATCATATCCTTGCGCACGAACCATTGCATAGGTCTAATTGTAGTCCATAAGCATTTTCTGAATTGCAGCTTTTAGTGTCAAAGAGGTAGTATCTTTAACATGGGTAAGACCAAGAAATCTTACAACTGCCCTTCCTTTCTTATCAACATAACACAAGCAAACAAACAACTGTTCATTCTGATACACATCACTAGACTCATATGCAATTATTGCAAAATGACCACCATCAAGGTCTTCAATGACTTTTTTAGTAGTCTCTTCTGCACAACATTTTATCACCTCTTGTTGTATGTCATGGTGAGTCATCCTGCAGTTTCGTGGAGCATTCTTGAGAACAACCCTGTCAACCTCTTCAAAATTTCCTGCTAGCCAATTTAGAATCGCAAGGAAATTTCCTGTATTTATTGAGTCTTCACTTTCATCATGTCCTCTAAATGCCAAGCCTTGGCACAACAGAAATCTCACGCACTTGAGTGTCCATGTCAAATATTGTTTACACAAAGCCTTGTATTGTGAGGTGTTTGAAGCAATAGACTGCCGAATTGATGTTTGTGGTGTAGTAAACCTATCAAACTTTTCTTGAGCTTCAGCATGAGTACTACAAACGTCACCTTCATTTTTATTTAATCTTGACTTCATGTTCTAGTTATTAAATCCCTTCTTCACAAAAGCATCTCCATAGGGACATCTTATTTTATCCTGGAACAAATAGCAAACGAAGCAGAAAGCGGCTTCTTTGTGCACACTATACTCAATCCATGGAAATTCTTTAAACCAAGAAAGGCAAAAGCGACACTCTTTTCCACTTTTATTTGTAAACTTGAACTTATGATTCTTTGATTGACATGACCCCATCTCAATATACTCCCTCGGGTCCTTTTTACTTTGCATATTAGATTTGGGTCAAGTCAAACACTGCAAAGTTTGAGCAAATTTATATTAAAAAGTATCAACATGTACAATATCAAATATATATAGTATGAAACTATATTTCATAACGAATCTAATAATATTGACTAGGCATTGTGAATTTTCATACTTCTTTCTATAAGTCTGGTCAAAGTAGAGATACTTTGACTTCAGACAAAAGTTATATGCAGACTAAAAAGGATTGGAGGGAGTATCTCCTTCTTACTCTATCTTGGTCATTGATAGCATACACTGAGATGGGAATCCGCATTCCAGGATCACGTTTGAGTGCCTCCAAATCTGCTTGCATCTGTTCATCATCTTCATCAATAGATTCATGATCTTCTACATGAGGTGTTGAGGTTTCTCCTCTACTCTCAGGTTCTTGCCATAACACCAATTGCGAATTGCCCTCAAAGTAAGCAGGAGAAGCACAAGTACTAGATGCAGCTACTGTCTGATTCGATGTGGATACTTCATCTATTTTCCTTGCCTTTGAAGCCTTTTCCCACATTGCAAATATGCTACTGTTAACAAATCCACTCTTCTCCATCTACGTTAGGAAAATAAGGTAAATGTAAATACTTGCATCTAGTAAATTAGAACAAATGACATTCCCAAATTGAGGGCGGGGTCGGAGCGCACCGACGGGGGTCATCGCACCTTCGGTTTCTGTGCCATGGGGGGCAAGGCGAGCTGCTGCTCCCTTCGAGCCGTCCGGCCACTGCTCCCTCCGAGCAGAAGAGTAGGGGCGGACGGGACGAGCTGCTGCGACCTCCGAGCCATTCAACTGTGGCCAGGGCTGCTCCCTCCAAGCCGAAGAGGAGGGGCTGGCGGGGGGCGGGGCGCCACCACCATGGTCGCCCGAGCCGAAGACGGGGGTGGGCGGGGGGGAGGGGGCGGCCGAATGGGCGCCGCCGGCGCGAGGGGGGGCACCGCTAGGATTGCCCATCCCGGATGGACAGCCGCTCCCTCCGACCAGCACAGGGGGCGGGGGCGGGGACATCGGCTCTGGCCGTCCTCGTCCAGTCGTCCATCGAGCGGCGGCACTGCGATGCGAGGGACGGAGCGAGGCGATGCAATGTGATGTGAGCGAGCGAGGTATTTTCCTAGGCCGCGTCCTGCGTGTAGTCGACTAGTTGTGCTGGGTTGGCTGAGATTATTAATTTTTTCTTTCCAAATCTTGGGTATTCCCGTGCATACACAGGAATACACCTGCCGCCGCCGCTGTTCATGGCTAAAGGTTCCAAGGATGGAACTCCAAAAGCTACTAAGTGGGTCCTCGACATTGGATGCACCAACCACATGACTGGAGACAAGAATCTACTAATGAATATACCACTTGCCCCATCTCATCTGAAGTATATCACCTACACTGACAAAGGAAAAAAGCAAGGTATTGGGTCTAGGTAAGGTTGCAATCTCAAAGTAACGACACATGGATAAGGTGCTGCTTGTCAAATCCCTCAGGTTCAGCCTCATGTCTGTCTCAATGCTTTGTGATCTTGATATGGTTGCCATGTTTGGAAAATATCATTGTGTTGTCATCATGGAATCTGAGAACTCCAAAGTCTTCGAACGCTTTAGGAGAGGAGACTTGTATATTGTTGATTTCTCTACAGGTCCTCGGCCTGCCACGTGCCAACTTGCAAAGTCCTTCGAAGCCTGGCTGTGGCATCGACGACTTCGACATGCTGGTATGAGGAACTTGCACACACTCGTGAAGAAAAAGCACACCATTGGCATTAAAGGTGTCATATTCCTCAAGGACCACCTCTGTGGTGCTTGTGAGTCTGGAAAGATGACCTGATCCAAGCATCCCTCAAAGACAATCATGACCACTACTTGACCTTTTGAATTCCTTCACATGGACCTCTTTAGCCCCACTCCTTATTCCACACTAACCAATTATTCAAGTTTGTATGGCTTTGTCATTGTTGATGATTACTCTCATTACACTTGGGTGCATATTATTCTGGACAAGTCTGAACTGCAGGATGTCTTCAGAAGAGTTGCTTCAAGGGCCTCAACAAACTTCGGCGTCAAGAACAAGGATATCAGGAGTGATCACGGGACGGATTTCAAAAACACCAATCTTGATGAATATCTTGATGAACTTGGTATTACTCATTAGCTATCTGCCCCATATACTCCTCTATAGAATGGTGTCGTGGAGCACAAGAACAGGACTCTTGTTGAGATGGCTCGCACTATGCTTTATGAATACAAGACTCCTTGTCATTTCTGGCCTGAGGCAATTGATACAGCTTGCCACATCATCAACAGGGTATATCTTCACAAAATATTCAAGAATACTTCATATGAACTCATGACTGGCAAGAAACCCAATGTAAGTTATCTCAAAGTCTTCGGTGCGAAATGTTGGATTAGAGGTCCTCACCACAACTCTAAATTTGCACGGAAAGCACATGAAGGTTTTATGCTTGGTTAAGGAAAGGACTCACACACCTACAGAGTCTTCAACACCTACCACTACAAGGTTGTTGAGACTGTAGATGTGCGGTTCGATGAAACTAACAACTCGCAAAGAGATCACCTGCCTCCTATGCTATATGAAATGTATCCTGAAGAATCCATTAAATTGAAGGCAACTGAAGATGTCATACCCACTGAAGAACCTCCACCAACTGAGGAAGTCATTCCAAACAATGAAGAAATTCATGCTGATACACCTGAAGAAAATGGTGCTGAACAAAATCCCTAGCCACGTCAACCTGCTCATACAATAGTTGCAAATGAAGTGTAGATTGACAAAATCATCGACATCAATGCACCAGGTCCCCTCACTCGCTCAAGAGCTTCACATTTGTCTAACTTTTGTGGGCATTTTGCTTTTGTCTATATCACAGAGCCCACCAAAGTTGATGAAGCATTCAAGGAGTCTGAGTGTATTCAAGCTATGCAAGAGGAATTACATCAATTAAAGCCCAACAACATGTGGGAACTCGTCAAGCGGCCAGATCCTCGCAAGCACAACATCATAGGTACCAAGTGGATATACCGCAACAAGCAAGTGAAAATGGCCTTGTGGTGAGGAATAAGGCTCGTCTTGTAGCTCACGGCTACACACAGGTTGAAGGAATTGACTTTGCTGTAACTTTTGCACCTATTGCTAGACTTGAAGCTATTCACATATTGCTTGCTTATCCTAACCATCATGATATCATATTGTATAAAATGGATGTGAAAAGTGCATTCCTCAATGGTAACCTTGAGGAAGAAGTATATGTTGCTCAACCCCCAGGTTTGGAAGACCCTAAGCATCCTGACAAAGTCTTCAGAGTCAACAAGGCCCTCTATGGCCACAAGCAGCCCCCTCGGGCGTGGTACGACACTCTAAAGGAATTCCTCATGAAGAAAGGCTTGAAAATCGGTTCACTTGACCCAACACTTTTCACTAAATCCTATGAAAATGAATTATTCGTGTGCCAAATATACATAGATGATATTATCTTTGGTTGTACTGATAAACGTTACAGTGATGAATTTGCCTATATGACGAGTGAAGAATATCAAATGTCTTTGATGGGACAGTTGAAACTCTTCTTAGGTCTTCAAATTCGTGAACAACGCAATGGCATCTTCATCTCACAAGAAAAATACCTCGAGGATGTTCTGAGGAAATTCAACATGCAAGACTGCAAAGGCGTCAAAACTCCAATGCCTTCAAAAGGTCATCTCTACACTAACGAAAATGGTAAAGATTTTGATTAGAAGGTATATTGCTTCATGATTATCTCTTTATTATATCTATGTGCATCTAGGCCAGATATTATGCTGAGTGTTTGCATGTGTGCCCGATTCCAAGCAACACCAAAGGAATCACACCATAAGGCTATGAAACATATTCTTCGATACTTAGCTCACACACAAACGCTTGGACTATGGTATGCCAAGGGCTCAAATATTCACCTCATCGGAGACTCAGATGCTGACTATGCTGGAGATCATGTGGATCGCAAGTCAACCTCAAGCACATGTCATTTTCTCGGACGATCCTTAGTCTGTTGGTCCTCAAAGAAGCAAAACTATGTGTCACTCTCTACTGCTGAAGCTGAGTACATTGTTGCTGGTTCATGTTGCGCTCAGTTGCTATGGATGAAGCAAACCCTCAAGGACTATGTCATCAAGGTGAAGAATGTGCCTCTCTTCTACCACAATGAGAGCGTTATCAAGATTGCTTACAATCCAGTTCAGCATTCCAAGACCAAGCACATCCAGATTCGTCATCATTTTCTTCGAGACCATGTACTGAAGGGCGACATCTCCATCGACCATGTGGACACTAAAGCACAACTAGCTGATATCTTCACTAAGCCGTTGGATGAAAACATATTTTGCAAGTTGCTGTGTGAGCTAAATATCTTAGAATCTTTGAATGTACTTTGAAAAGACACACATCCTAACACTTATGCAAAATTGATGACTTAGATGTGCAACACACGAAGTAATATATATAAAGAACCCTAGGGCGCGTCCCCCTGGCTTGTGACTTCCTCGTGGACCCCCTGGACTTGTTTCCGCTGCCACAAACTCTTATAAATACAGAAACCTCCAAAAATAAACCTAGATCGGGAGTTCCGTCACCGCAAGCCTCCAGAACCATGAAAAACCAATCGGAAGCCTGTTCCGGCACCCTGCCGGAGGGGGAAACAATCACCGAAGGCCATCATCCTGGTGGTCTCCATGATGAGCAGGGAGTAGTTCACCCTTGGGGCTGAGGGTATGTACCAGTAGCTATGTGTTTGATCTCTCTCTCGCTCTCGTGTTCTTGAGATGGCACGATCTTGATGTACCACGAGCTTTTATTGATATAGATTGAATCGTATGGAGTTTTCCCCTCTCTATCTTCTTGTGATGAATTGACTTTTCCCTTTGAAGTTTTCTTACCGGATTGAGTCTTTAAGGATTTGAGAACACATGATGTATATCTTGCGATGGGATATCCATGGTGACAATGGGATGTTCTATCGATCCACTTGATGTATGTTATGGTGATCAACTTGTGGGTTTCGTGACCTTAGGAATCTATGCATAAGGGTTGTCACATGTTTTTGTCTTAACTTTCCGGTAGAAACTTTGGGGCACTCTTTGAAGTTCTTTGTGTTGGATTGAACATGTGAATCTAAAATTATGTGATGCATATCGTATAATTAATCCCATGGGTACTTGTGGTGACAATGGAGTATCTAGGTGACATTAGGGTTTTGGTTGATGTGTATCTTAAGGTGTTATTTTAGTATGAACTCTTGGGCTATTTGTGACACTTATAGGGATAGCTCATAAGACTGATCAGAAAAGATAACTTTGAGGTGGTTTCGTACCCTACAATAATTTCTTTGTTAGTTCTCCGCTATTTGTGAATTTGGAGTGAACTCTTTGTCGCACGAGTGGTACTTCCATATGATTCAACTATGTAAATATTGTTGAGAGAAATTGCACTAGTGAAAGTATGGACCCTAGGACTTGTTTCTAATCATTTATACAATGTTTTGCTCGTTGTTTACTATTTGTTACCTTGCTGTTTTTATATTTTCAGATTATAAAAACTTATATCTACCATCCATATTGCAGTTGTATCACCATCTTTTCACCGAACTAGTGCACCTATACAATTTGCCATTGTATTGGGTGTTTTGGGGACATAAGAGATTCTTTGTTATTTGGTTGCAGTGCTGTTCGAGAGAGACCATCTTCATCCTACGCCTCCCACTGATTGATAAACCTTAGGTCATACACTTGAGAGAAAATTGCCATTGTCCTACAAAACTCTGCGCTTGGAGGCCCAACACAAGTCTACAAGAAGAAGGTTGTGTAGTAGACATCAAGCTCTTTTCTGGCAATGTTGCCGGGGAGGTGAGTGCTTGAAGGTATATCTTTAGATCTTGCAATTGAATCTTGTAGTTTCTTGTTTTATCACTAGTGTAGTGATGGAAAGGAAAAATGTGCTCAAGTGTTAGAAGAAGAAGAAGTTATTATAATGTTTGTCACTAAATCTTTGAGTGATGAGCATGATTGCAATGTTGTTAGTATGAGTTATTTGAATATCCATAGTACTAATGATCATTGTACTAGTCATGATAAAAAGATTTCTTATAATCATGCCAATTTTTGTGGAGTGCATGGAGTTTGTGAAGACATTCCTAATTGGGAAGATACATTTAAGAGGCATAAGTATTTAGATACTAAATGGTTGCAAGAGAGGCTATATGTTTGTGCTGAAAGACTTAATATTTCTCGCCGTCCTTGTGAACTTTGCAAATAAAGTGGTCATTTTAATTTCCAATGTGAATTATTTCATGATCGAATTGTGTCCAAAAATTGTGATAACCTCATTTCCCTTTAGCATCATAATGAACTTAGTCTATTTTTGGGGTATGAAGAAATGAAACATAAAACTAAGGATATTCCAGCTTGGGTTCTCATGAAAATGATTGATTTTGATCTAAATGAATCAATATGTATTGCATGGTAAATTGCATTGAGAATCCTTATATTGCCAATTACTTAAATACAAGAAAAAATAGAAGATTAAGAGAAAACTAATGAAGGGGAAGAGGTTTCCCAATATCCTCCTATTTTCTCTGATGATGAATCAGGTAACAAGGAGGAGCTTTTTATTCAACCAACCTCTTCGAAAAGAAGCTTGGAGGAATTAAATAAACCCACACATAATGTGGTGAAGAATAAGAAAATAAGGAAAAGTAAAGGTAAAGAGGTATCTCTACCAAATAATGATACCCTTTATAATCTTGAAAATCTTTTTGGCACCAACTTAGAAAATTGTGATGATAATAATTGTTATATGATTGGTGCTATTCATACTATTAATGATGAGAGTGATTATTCTTATGTTATGCAAAGTCACAAGCTTGGGGATTATATGTTTGATGAGAATGACATGTTTGAGAATTTATTTGCTGCAATTAATGTTTATCCCAAGCTTGGGGATGCTATGTTTGATGAAGATGATATTTTTTGTCCCCCAAGTTTTGATGAGAAAAACTATTACGATGATAGAATGCCTCCTATATATGATCATTATTGTGATGACATGTATGCTATAAAGAGTAATGACAACCATGGAACCTATTATCATGATTTTAATATTCAATGTGGTTATTTCAATAAAGTGTCACATCATAGTTATTTTGTTGAGTTTGCTCCCACTACTATGAACGCGAAGAAGTTTGCTTATGTGGAGAGTGATAAAATTTCTATGCTTGTGCATCATGAAAATAATGCTTTATGTGCTGGTTATATTGTTTAAATACTTCATGATGCTACTGAAAATTATTATGAGGGAGGAAGATATGCTTGTTGGAATTGCAATAATATCAAGTTTCCTCTCTACGCATTGAAAGTTTCAAAGTCATGCTTGTTTTGCCTGCTTATGCTAGTTGATTCTTGCTACCATAAATTGTTTGCTCACAAAATACCTATCATAGGAAGTGTGTTAGACTTAAATGTGCTTTCCATGAGATTCACGATTCTCCCTTGCATGTTTCAATTACTATTCCTATGTGAGCATCATTGAAATCATCATGCCTAGCTAAAAGGCATTAAAGAAAAGCGCTTGTTGGGAGACAACCCAATACTTTTTACTTCTGTTTTGATGTGTTAGCATGATTAAGATACTTAGTAATCATGTTTTCTGTATTTTATTTCAACAAAGTGCCAAGTAAACCCTTTGGGATAGTATGGAAACTTGTTTGTTTGATTTTGTGCAAAAATAGAAAGTTTTGCGTCCAGTATATAAATAATCTGATTTTACTCGAGCATCAAAAAATTCTTAAATTTTTACACAAAGTTTACATGAAAATTACTTGAGTTTACTATTTTTCAGAATTTTTAGAGTCAGGGAAGTGTGGTTAACATTCAGATCTTTGCAGGATGTTCTATTTTTGACAAATTATGTTTTGCATGCATAGTTTGCTTGTTTCAAGTGTTCCTATAGCTTATATTGAGTAATATAAATTGTGGGAATGATATAATAAAACAGTTAATATGTGAGAAAAATTATGAGTCTTGTCTTGATAGTACGTAAGTGAATGATCTATCTTTATTACACTAACCCTTCTCACAAAGTTCCGTTAAGTTTTGTGTGATTGAAGTTTTCAAGTTTTGGGTGAGACACCGATATGAGGAGAATAAGGAGTGAAAATGACCTCAGGCACCCCAAGGTAATTCAAGGAATACTCAAGAGTCTAAGCTTGGGGATGCCCCGAAAGGCATCCCCTCTTTTTCATCTTCAACACTATCGGTATATCTTACTTGGAG
Organism: Hordeum marinum; assembly: GCA_022496015.1. Taxonomy (NCBI): domain Eukaryota; kingdom Viridiplantae; phylum Streptophyta; class Magnoliopsida; order Poales; family Poaceae; genus Hordeum; species Hordeum marinum. Next base: position 154,819,073 of record CM039673.1, on the reverse strand, counting down.
CTATATTTTTATTCGTAACATAATATGAGTTTTGATTGGATAGTCATTTTATTTTTTTGTTCTCTTTTATCTGTTATTTATAATCTTGTTTTTCAATAAAAAGTTCCAAGAATTGCCTTAGGATGCTTGCATTGCATGTTTTGATGTGTGCTGTGTGAAAACAGAAACTTCTGCTGTAGAATTTGAAATTTCATATTTTACAGGAAAATGGAAAGTTTCTGAAATTTTTACACAGTTTTATCATGTAAATTTTAGATCATATCCTAAATTTTCATAAATTTTTGAGTTACATAAGTACACTGTTTTCATGAATTTCTACAAACTATTCTGTTTGGACAGATTGCTCTCATAGTTTTGTTATCTACTTATCCTATAATTTCGCTAGCCTATAATGGTAAATATAAATTGTGGAAATGATAGGTACAGTACCTAATGTTCTAAAATTATTGTGCAACTTGTCTTGGAAGTACATGAAGAGTTTATTTATTATTTTGTGTACTAACCTATCTCACGAGTTCTTTTCGAGTATTGTGTGGATGAAGTTTTTGAGAATAGGTGAAACCATGATATGAGAGGATTTGAACGAGATACAAAAGCTCAATATTGGGGATGCCCAAGTCACTCCAAGTAAAGTTTTCAATAATTCTCAAGCATCTAAGCTTGGGGATGCTACGCATCCAACCTCTCTTCATCAACAATTATCAGTTAGCCTATGTTGAGCCTAAATTTTATTCGTTCACATGATATGTGCTATTCTTGGAGTGCTATTTTTTCATTCGCTCGCTGTTCAATAAAATTCTTAAGATCTGAAAATATTCATTGAGGGATAGAGAGTCCTCATATAGCTACTTAATTATTTGACAACTCATTGATCTTCACTTATATCTTTTGTGAGTAGCTTGTAACTTCCTCTCATGCTTCACTTATACCTTTTTGAGGGATGGAACCTTTTATGCTCATGTCATTCATTTAAAATTATTTGAGCTTGTCAAAAAGCAATAGAAACATATGAAACTAGTCCCAAAGTGATAGATATCAAAGGAGAATATAATAAAAACTTTCATGAAGATCATTGTACAAATTAAACTTGATTCTTTGTAATAGTTTTGAAACATGATGATAGTAATATGTGAGTCATGTTAGTGAGTAATTATGCTTTAGTAGGAATATTGGTGTTAAGTTTTATGATTCTCTATGCAAGTATGAAAGTCAATAGTTATGCAATGAAGTTACATCCTACTTGTGGTGCATTATTCGATGTTAGTTATGATCCAATGCTCACTTATGTGTTTTTTCGTTCCTTGGTTTGGTTGCTTCCCAATCTATTTGCTAGCCTTCATTTGTACTAAGTATAAATACCATTTGTGCATCAAAAATCGTTAATCCACGTTTCACCTTATGAGTCCACCATACCTACCTATATGCGGTATTTCCATACCATTCCAAGCAAATTTGTATGTGACATCTCTAAATTTTCAAAATAATTTTTCTATTTTGTGTGCCCGTACCACTCATGAAACGGTGGGGAGTATCCAATATTTTTCCATGGTAGGTGTGTTACTTTCATGATATGTGTTGATTCACTATCATTCATGAGAAATTGGCTGGTATTCGGGATGCCCAGTCCCATGCTCAAAAATCAAAACAAAAATATAATGAAACAAACTCCCCCAGGATTGTTGTTTGTATGGACGGTACCCGTGGATTCGGCTCGCTATGGAATGTGATTGATCGGTGGAGGGGGAGAAAAAACTTTACCATTCTGTTTGGGAACCGCCTATAATGTATCTATCATGGAAAGTATTGTGAGCTACTTTGTTGTTTTCGTTGACAGGAAAAGCATGCCACTCAAAATATTTTTCTCTGTCAATTTAAACCTTGAGCTCTGGCACCTCTATAAATCCCTACTTTCCTCTGCGAAGGGCCTATCTATTTACTTTATGAAATTTTTATCTTTGCTTTGAGTCTCCAGCTTCTCTTATAAGCACCAACTAGGGGGCACGATGATCGTACTTGAGCATTGGGCATAGCTAATATTTGAGTGTGTTTCATGAATGGATCAATTATTGAGCATGACAGGCTAGGGATAACTTTCTATAGTGTTGATATTTTGAAAGACATGGTTGCTTGTTAACATGCTTGAGTATTGAAGTCATTATGTTAAAACTAGACTATTTCTTTGGATCATTTACAAGTCCAAATTTCCATGCTATACAAAGAAGAAAAGAATATGATGAACATGTTGGCTAGCATTCACACTTCATAAATTATTTCTTTTATCATTTACCTACTCGAGGACGAGAAGGAATTAAGCTTGGGGATTCTGATACATCTCCAACGTATCTATAATTTATGAAGTATTCATGCCATGTTTACAATAATTCTTTATGATTTTGGTATGATTTTATTAGAACTAACTCGGACTGACACTGTTTTGAGCAGAACTACCGTGGTGTTGTTTTTGTGCAGAAATAAAAGTTCTCGGAATGAGCTGAAAATTTACGGAGAATATTTTTGGAAAATATAGAAATACTAGAGTGAAGAGTCATCAGAGAGGAAGGCCGAGGAAGCCACAAGCCACAGGTGCGCGCCCACCCCCCTAGGGCGCACCCCCTGGTTTGTGACTTCCTCGTGGACCCCCTGGACTTGTTTCTGCCAACACAAACTCTTATAAATATAGAAACCCCGAAAATAAACCTAGATCGGTAGTTCCATCACCGCAAGCCTTCAGAGCCATGAAAAACCAATCGGGAGCCCATTCCGGCAGCCTGCCAGAGAGGGAAACCATCAACGAAGGCCGTCTTCATCATCCCGACGGTCTCTATGAAGAGGAGGGAGTAGTTCACCCTTAGGGATGAGGGTATGTACCATTAGCTATGTGTTTGATCTCTCTCTCTCTCGTGTTCTTGAGATGGTACGATCTTGATGTACTGTGAGCTTTTATTGATATAGATTGAATCGTATGGAGTTTTCCCCTCTCTATCTTCTTGTGATGAATTGAGTTTTCCTTTTGAAGTTTTCTTATCAGATTGAGTCTTGCAACGGGATATCCGTGGTGACAATGGGATGTTCTATTGATCCACTTGATGTATGTTATGGTGATCAACTTGCGGGTCCCGTGACCTTTAGAATCTATGCATAGGGGTTAGCACATGTTTTTGTCTTGACTTTCTTGTAGAAACGTTGGGGCACTCTTTGAAGTTATTTGTGTTGGGTTGAACATGACGAATCTGAAATCATGTGATGCATATAGTATAATCAAGCCCATGGGTACTTGTGGTGACAATGGAGTATCTAGGTGACATTAGGGTCTTGGTTGATGTGTATCTTAAGGTGTTATTTTAGTACGAACTCTAGGGCTGTTTGTGACACTTATAGGGACAACTCATAAGATTGATCAGAAAAGATAACTTTGAGGTGGTTTTGTACCCAACAATAATTTCTTCGTTAGTTCTCCGCTATTTGTGACTTTGGAGTGAACTCTTTGTCGCACGACTGGTACTTACATATGATTCAACTATGTCAATATTGTTGAGAGAGATTGCACGAGTGAAAGTATGGACCCTAGGCCTTATTTCCAAGAATTTATACAATGTTTTTCTCGCTATTTATTATTTGTTACCTTGCTGTTTTTATATTTTCAGATTAGAAGAACCTATATCTACCATCCATATTCCACTTGTATCACCATCTCTTCGCCGAACTAGTTCACCTATACAATTTGCCATTGTATTGGGTGTGTTGGGGACACAAGAGACTCTTTGTTATTTGGTTGCAGGGTTGTTCGAGAGAGACCATCTTCATCCTACACCTCCCATGAATTGATAAACCTTAGGTCATCCACTTGAGGGAAAATTGCCATTGTCCTACAAAACTCTACGCTTGGAGGCCCAACACGAGTCTACGAGAAGAAGGTTGTGTAGTAGACATGAGCCGCCGCTGTAGTTGTCTCCCTCTACCTAGCTAGGGCATGGGAGATCTAGACGGACGAACTCCTTAGATTTCATCTCTTTGTTCGTCGTGTGATTCATCAGGGTAAGTAAAATCTAATTACACTTCCCTAGTTTGATCTTCACGATTTCCACAAAATCCTCAAAGGTGTTTATTCTTCAAGAACCAACTTCTTAAGAACCTCACATGTTTCATTCCCTTATTGTTTTTTCCTAACTTATGACTTTCTTCAAGATTCCTCAATTGTGTGGATCCTCAAATTCGCACAACTCTGGAACCTAAGACAAGAACACTTAGTGAAATTTCTCAAGACACCTATGGTTAAAATCCTCATCTTGATGGATTTTGAAAAATTTCTAAGAACGCATATGGCCTCCTCAAATTCCTCGCACCTATACTTTTTTCAAAGGTAAAACATGTTTGATGATGAATCACTAGGTTCTCATCAACTTAACTCATTTGCAGTGTTCCTTGAGGAAAAATTGTATACATCTTCAGAATCATCAAAAGTTCAAAGCCATCAAGTGAAGAAAATGGCAGGTGGTAAAACACCTCAGAAGGGTGGAAAGAAGGCTAAACAGAACACGGCCTTTGAAATACCCGAGGAGTTATATGTTGGTTACTGTACACCTGATGAAGCCACTCATGGGAAAGAAACAAAGGATCATAGGAAAAATCAGAATTCAAAGGATTGAACGGAGGTGGATGAAGGAGTGGAGAGAATATAGATATGTCACTCCCAAGTACATGAAGAAATTCACCCTCAAACCTCCTTGCAGAAGGGCTCCTCCTGCTGCTAATCAAGAAGTTGACCCCACTAGCATTGCCCGTGGTGAGGACTTTGCAGCTGAATGGGCAAGACATCAGAAAAAGCTTCCGAAGATGTCCAAAGCAACAGTGAAGAAATTCAATGAAGACTCTGCTGCTGCCTCTGCCTCTGTAGTGCCGAAGAAATCAAAGACAAAGTCCTCAACATGAATACCCTCACGACCAATTTCTTCGAAGGCTGGTTCAAAGTATTCGACGATAGCCCCGATGCCTTCAGTAGCTACACATTCATCATCTATTGCCACAAAGTCATCAACACTTGTACATCTTGCAACATGTCAGAGGACTACTGGCTTTTCAATTGCTTCACGGGCTTCTGCAAGTTCATCAGCCCAAGCACATTCCTCAACAAGTCCTTCTCTGCTGAAGGTGAAAACTACTACTGGACACGGTGCATGACCAAGTCCTCACCCGAAGAAGGTGTCTTTCCAAGTACCTTCAAATTCTTTAGATGATGAAGCTGATGATGAAGAACTTGAGGAAATCATCAGAAACAAGCAAGAAAGAGTGGCTCAAGCGAAGGGCACTCAAATTCCTCTCTGGTTGGATCCAAAAATAGTGTTAAACTACATTGACATTTGGCACAAGGATCCCAACACTCCAATTCATGATCTGAATCTGCCTCCTGGTCCATGCCATGTCCTCACTGCTTTCATTGCTGAAGAAAAGTGGAAGTATGAGAAGGGTCGCCAAACCAAGAAAGCTCAATAGAAGAAGCAGCACTTCTTGAATAATAATGTGTTGAAGCTTTCTCCAGAACAGCTAGTGACTATGAATATGAGCTCAAAGGCCTCAATGATGAATTCAATCGATACTGTGCTGATTGGCAAGGTGCCAAGGCCCGTTTCGTCAAAGTGGCTAACAGAGCCATCAATGACCATAACAAAAGGGTTGCATCTCAACCACAACCACATATTCCTCAGGATGAATCCTCTGCTCAGCATGCTGAAGAAACAGAAAGCACAACTGAAGAAATTCAGGCTAATGGAGAACCTGTCAGGGCAACATCCACTGTTGCGCCTAAACAAATGGCCAGGCCAGCTGAAGCTTTTGCTGCACCTAAAGAAATGGAGACCACTAGGACGACTGCATCAGTCGTGCCTGAAGAAACTGCTCCTCCTTCACCCTCTGCTAAAAATGCAAAATCTTCAAGTATGAAGAATATCAATCTTCCTTCTACATCAGAAGTGAAGAAAACAAAGGCAGCGGAGAAGAGAGCTGCTAAGAAAAGAAAACATCAACTTCAGATTCCTTAGTTGTGAAGAAGTTGAAGATGATACATCTCCAACGTATCTACTTTTTCAAACTCTTTTGGCCTTGTTTTGGACTCTAATTTGCATGATTTGAATGGAACTAACCCGGACTGACGTTGTTTTCAGCAAAATTGCCTTGGTTTTATTTTTTTGCAGAAATAAAAGTTCTTGGATCGTCCTGAAAATTTATGGAGAATATTTTTGGAATTAATAAAAAATATTGGCTCAAGAATTAACTAGAGGGGGCCACCTGCTGGCCACAAGCCTGCTAGGCGCGGCCACCCCCCTGTTCGCGCCGAGCAGGCTTGTGGGGCCCTCGTGGCTCCTCCGACCTCCTCTCCAACTCCATATAACCCTATTTGTTGAGGAAAAATCAGAGAGAAGAGTTCATCGCGTTTCACGATCCGGAGCCGCAGCCACCTCCTATTCTTCCTCGGGAGACCAGATCTAGAGTCCGTTTTGGGCTCCGGAGAGGGGAAATCGATGCCTTCATCATCACCAACCATCCTTCATCACCAATTCCATGATGCTCCGCAGCATTCGTGAGTAATCTCATCATAGGCTTGCTGGACGGTGATGGGTTGGATGAGATTTATCATGTAATCGAGTTAGTTTTGTTAGGGTTTGATCCCTAGTATCCACTATGTTCTGAGATTGATGTTGCTATGACTTTGCTATGCTTAATGCTTGTCACTAGGGCCTAAGTGCCATGATTTCAGACCTGAACCTATTATGCTTTCATGAATATATGTGTGTTCTTGATCCTATATTGCAAGTTGTAGACACCTATTACGAGTTATGATCCGCATCCCCAGGGTGACAATAACTGGGATTCTTTCCGATGATTACCGTAGTTTGAGGAGTTCATGTATTCACTAAGTGCTAATGCTTTGGTCCGGTTCTCTATTAAAAGGAGGCCTTAATATCCCTTAGTTTCCAATAGGACCCCGCTGCCACGGGAGGGTAGGACAAAAGATGTCATGCAAGTTCTTTTCCATAAGCACGTATGACTATATATGGAATACATGCCTACATTACATTGACGAATTGGAGCTAGTACTGTGTCACCCTATGTTATAATTGTTGCATGATGAATGCCATCCAACATAATTATCCATCACTGATCCATTGCCTACGAGATTTTCATATATTGATCTTTGCTAAGTTACTTTTCCGTTGCTACTGTTACAAACACTACATACTGCTACTATCACTTGCCACCGTTTCTGTTACTACCATATTACTTTGCTACTGAACACTTTGCTATAGATATTATGTCTATCAGGTGTGGTTGAATTGACAACTCAGGTGCTAATACTCGAGAATATTCTTTGGCTCCCCTTGTGTCGAATCAATAAATTTGGGTTGAATACTCTACCCTCGGAAACTGTTGTGATCCCCTATAGTTGTGGGTTATTAGAAGACTATGCCAAGTTCTTCAACTGAGCCCATTGATAGTACCCTAATCTCCACCGTGCCAGCCTACAAGATACTTCCATTTGGTGTTGACTATGTCTCCCAAAAGATGAAGATGAAGATGATAATAGTACCCTAATCTCCACCGTGCAGATTGATGAAGAAATTGAGTTGTAAGCAAATGCTTCAACCCCTTGGTATCATCGCCCCAACCTAAGTTAACTGCTGAAGAGGTCGGAGTTGAACAAATTGAAGAGGACGTGGACATTGGTAATACCACTCCACTTATCAATGATGATTATTAGGAAGCGGCTCACCCCAATTCACAAATGACCACTCCCGTCACCCAAATTCCTCAGTCACCAGCCAAGACTCAAGAAATCCACAAAGGGTCTGATGACTTGACCGCTCCTCTCACTTCAATTCTTGAAGATATTCTAGATGCATCAGTTGAAGAAATTGCTGCTCCTACTGCGCCCGAGGAACTTGTTGTTTAAATTCCTCAGTCTGAAGAAGTTCCTACTATGCTAAAGGAAATTGTGGGCCTTTTCAAGACAAATCATCAGCTGAAGTGTAAATGCCATTCAAAGGCTCAAAGCACCCAAAATTCATCAAGGCGGATTTCTTCAACAAGCACATATTCTTCACAGGGACGAATCCATATGACTGAGCAAGGGCCGATGAACTAGATTCTGGACCCCTTCAAAGATGAATTACTATGCATCAATGTTGCTTAACAAAGAGAAAGTCTTCGAGCATCAACAAATTGCTCATGTGGACATGGAATCCATCCCATGCTTCACACTTGTGCTCGTAGTTCTTCATGATGCTAGAATTCTTCCCTTCTACGCTGACGTATGTGTTTGGAATGAAGAGCTAATTCTTCAGTTCTATGCAACCTTGCACATCACAGGTGATGCTTCTAATGTGAATTCTTGGATTCTGGACTGGATGACTGGATTCACTCATTACACTGCCCTAGCCACTCAATTGCTTCGAGTTGTGCCAATATCAATTCCCTCAGAAGGAGCAAGATGCATCTTTGATGAACCTGAATTGCCCAATCACATGATGCAAGTGCTGACAAAGCCTTTGGCTCCTGGGAAACGTCAAAGGACAACCTTCCTTGTGAAGGATTTGCTCTATGTACTTAGGACCGTCTATCGCATTCTGACCAAAACCCTTAGTCTTATCAAGGGTCACAACTCTAAATAAGAATGTAGTGATCCGACCTGAAAGGTTGAATCTCCGGTGTTTCTGTACCATCCCAAGATCATGCTGGTACACACATGGTACGTCAATGTATATATCAAGGGGAAATCACACAGCTTTAATAATAGAAAAATCTCATATTGAGTCCTTTATTACAATAAGAATTACAATAAAGTGGCTGAAGGCCAACTCATGAGAATAACTAATCTTGCGAAAGCTTCAAAGGTAGTTGAGTCCATCTGACTCCAAGGGCATCTCGCCGAGCGTAGAGCGTATCCTCACTCCTGGTCAGAAAAGTACTCTGTAACATGATACGTTGCAGCCGTGTAGGTCAGCATATAGAATATGCTGGCAATGTCACAAAAGAGGGGTAAAGTAATGATCTATCCTATATCCATATATGGTAGGTGGGGGTAGTAAGTTTTTGCATAAAGCCAATTTTTTCCTACAACAAGAGAGGGCAAAAGCATAATTACTACAATGTTGGTTGATTAATCAGATGGTTCCACCAACCAATTCTTATACCCAAGTTGATATTAATACCCACATCAATGTAATTAATTGTGTTGAGAGTTCCAGATAGTTTCAGTTCCTTTGGCTCAACCTGTCCATGATCGTGGACACGGCTAATCGATTAGGTTTGGGTACTCTGCAGAGTTTTGCACACGTTCACCACAAGATTTGATCGCCTCCGTTGGATTTCTCGCACTTCAGTGTGTTTGAGAAACGAATGACCAAAACATGGTCTTCTAAAGGGTTTCCCCGAGACTCTGTCGGTGCCCATCCTTTCCTACCGTTTTGCTACATCTCGTAGCACCGCCTGTCCAGGGTCACCACGATACCCAACCAGGCCAGAGCCCATAATGGCTTGTGGCTATGAAGGTAAGCCTTGGGTCTTGAAGCATCCATCCATCTCTTTGTGCCTGGGTGGACCTTTCCGCATGAATACTGGCACTTCTCCAGCAACATCTAGACTAACCACTGGTTTCTCTAGGGCGTCGTTCAACCATCATCCACCCAGAGGTATCTAGAAAACTTGGAGTCTTGAAGACTTGATCATCATGTAGGTCTTGAAATTATTAACTCACAACTCTCATGAATCACACAACCAACCCCGTCTACTAGTAGCGTAGCAAAATTTAAATCAACGTTTCCCGGGGCCAATGTGTCAAAGGGTTGAGGGGTGCCTACCACATGATACTACATCAAGTAACCAAGTTTCCAAATTACCTACTTTGCATGCAATTGGGGAGATGGTAGAACTAACGCAATAAAACATAGGTATACATGGTCAAAGTGACTTGCCTTGTTGACGATCCTTGTATTCAAGTGACTCTAGATAACAAGCTTTGCACTCCGGATGATCTAACGAATCAAACAAAGCACATAATAAGCATAAACACAATACAATTCATACAACAACAAGGTAAACAAATACTTCAACAAACAATAACACAATCAAAAGAAGAATCACTTAAGGTATAAGACTCTAAAATTTTTGGTGTCAAAACTCTACTAAGACATAACAAGTCAAAAATTTGTGTGGAACAACTAGGCATTTAGATAACAGAAAATTAAATACAAAATTTTATTTGAAAACGGAAAGTATTTCAATATAAAAAATTTGTGCAAAAAGAGTTACTACAAAACTTTTTTCTAAACAATACTAAAGGTGAAAATAAGATGTACCTATTCAAACTAGAGCACAAAACAATTTGAAAAATATATATATTATTAACAGAAAATAATACACCTAATGTTGAATCAACAGAACCTAATGAAATCTAAAAACAAAAGTTAAACTAAATCAGGTTCAAACTAAACTAAAATCAAATTAACTAAACTCCAAACAGATTCTGTTTTTGTTAAAAACCCTAACCAAATTCATCCAAAAAAACTCAAACTATGTAGGATGATAATTCTAACTAATACAAATCAGTGGCAAAAAGATTCATACAAAAATATATTTTTAAACTCTAGTTATACAGATTTTTAGTAATTTAAACAAATTTGATAAGATTCAAAATTTAAAGTTCAATTTTTTAATCTAAGCATACAGACATAATCTACAACAAATTTGTGAACTAATGCAAAAAGAATCAACTAAAAACACCAAATATTTTAAAAGATATGATAAAAACAAAAATAGTAATACCTTCTGTTTTGTAAAACAGAAAAGAACAAGAAAAACGTTCTATCGATCAGACAGGGTCTACGTGGCATGCTGTGATTGGCCGCGAGGGCGTGCGTGCGGGAGCTAGCGAGTGGTTGGCTGAGACTTAACGCGTACCGGTTTGGGGTTTTAAGTGATCTAATCTCGCGTGTTGGATTGGGATCAGATGACTTACAACGGTGGGGGTCGGGGTTCCGGCAAGGTCGGCAGCGGCCGGTGGTCGGAGGTGCTCGGGGATGACGGTGTGGTGGTCGAGGGCGGCGTCCGAGAGCTTGAAACGGCGGCGGTGAGTCTCTGGCATCAATTGGTGGCGTCGGAGGGGGCTGGGGGTGAGTGTGGCAACGGGCAAGAGCTCGGGGAGGTCCGATTGGGTGCCGATCTCCGGCAGGTGTGGGGCAGCATTTCGGCGAGGGAAGAGGGGGTTTCGGGGGTGGAACGGAGAGCGGAGGGACGGGGCTTTATATAGGGGCGGTGCGGTGGTCGGGGAGGGCACGAGGGGCGAGATCTGCGGGGAGAGATCGCCGGCGACATCGTCGGGAGCGGGGAAGGGGACGAGCGTGTTAACGCCGCGGTCGGACGGTGGGTCACGCGCGTCAGTGAGGGTGGGACGCGTGGTTAGCGCGTCGGTGGCCGACCCGGAGTAATTTTGGGTCTTAAATGCTATGGGCCGGCCCGGTTCGGTTGAAATTATTTTCTTTTATATTTCCAGAGCAATAAAAACTCTTTTAATCCATTCAAAATATTTCCAAACATAAGAAATATATATATCAAAATGATCCGGAGAATTAATGCTATTTAATGAACATTTTTCCTCTGTCATATTGAATATCTTTTTAAAATTTATTTTCAGAAAGAAATGCCTAATTGGTTTTAAATCCTTTTGAGATAAACTTTCAAATAACCCCTTGGTTTCATTGCTCAAATATTTCACCATGGTGCCTCTGGTGTGGAGTGTCATGTTACTCCCCTCTTTCTTTGAACATTACCAAAGGTTTTCAAATAGGTGAAAAAAATACATGGGAAAAAGAATTGAAATGGCCTTTCAGAATTTCAAAGGAAGCACTTAAACCATTCATTTCATTCGAATCAAATGATGATGATGCATAGCTATATTTCATAACATTCCAAAATGAAATTTTGGGATTTTACAAAGAAGAAGTTGAGGGAATCATGAAGAATATGTTGTTCAACATCATTCATGGGATTCCCATCAATTACCATGATTTCTTCATGAGGACTTTGGCCAATGCTCCTATAGCACCATTTGAATTGAAGCCTTACGCTCCCGGGATCATGAAATTCATCAAATCAAGGTCTTCAATTCACTTCGAGGCTGACTTTCAGAATCACTTTAGCTTTCTGCCTCCGATCGAAGTCCTCAAGAATACCTTTTCTTCAGTTGAGGGCACTACCGCTTTATTAATGAAGGTAGTCGTCCATTGGATGGCTAATTTCGCAATGTTGCATCTTAGTCCACCAATGATGACACCGCTACCCAAGATTCTGCTGCAAAAGCCTCATCACAAAATCCTCAAGAAGCTACCCCTCGTGTGATGATCGATCGAGAGCTTCTCCTAAGTATTCATCAGAAGGTCGATCGCAATCACAAGTGGGTAAAGCATCAGTTTGCTTCAATTCTTCAGAACATGACCGTGACGCAGAACTCTGTGTGGAAAAATCACTACTGTGTGCATGAAAGCACTTTTAGCAGAACTTTGACTGGACTCATCCTGCTTAGAAGAAATTCAGAAAAGTTCAAGTTCCTCAGCTGGTTACAAGCTCATATTCTTCATCGCACGAGGCAGAGGAAGCTGACGATATTAACGACACTGTGGTAGGCCCTGCATTGACAAATGACCCTGACAACGCTGATGCTCCTCCATTACCTTCAAGATGAAATTATTCAGGGGCGTTAGTCCTCACTTTTTCATTCCTTTTGGTCTCCGATGACAAAGGGGGACAAAATTTGAGTTAGTCTTCAAGCGGGTCTCTATATATGGGCTGCTTTTGTTTAAGTTACAACTCTCTCTCTTCTGAAGATTTTGTTGGTTGAGTTGTAAACCTAAGTCCGATGGTGGTCTGACGTTTTTGAACTGTTTCCGCATGTTTATTTCCTCAAGTACCTTAATGCATGCATGCTGAATTTCGTCAAACACCATTTTCATCATGCATTTCAAATTCTTCATATCATATGTTAAATGCATGTATGAATTGCAAGATATAGGGGGATTTCTCCATGTTTTTGACCTGCCATGTGCATTTGCACACCAAAGAAAATTCCTCAATTATGCACATCTTTAGGGGGAGTTCTTCTATATCTTGCAATCAAATTCCGCAACCTCAGTACTTACACTTCATATTTTTATCCCTGTTGAAAACTTAACCTATTTGTCATCAATCACCAAAAAGGGGGAGATTGTAAGTGCATATAGTGCCCCTTAGTGATTTTGGTGTATTGAAGACTTATAAGTTAAGACATTGATGCGTTTGTAAGTGTACACAAGCTCTATAAGTCGCTGAGGAGTTTGGTATATTCGGATATTATGGACCCCTAAAAATATGTCTTCAACTGAAGACTTTGGTGAAGACTTTGGTATTCCTTGAAGACTTTTAAAATGAAGAAGTTGGTGTGACCTTGAAGATATGAACGAGGACAATGAAGCATGAATACTTTTATTTTCGTAGTTTCATTTCCTTTCTTTGAGTCATAGGGAACACAATACTGTTAAAGGGGGCCGAGGTAATACTAAGGAAAATTTCCAACTGATGCTCAACTCAAAAGCCTCAACCTATCCAATCCTTCGAGTGAAGCCTTTGAAAATCTCTTACGGTTCAGTCAAGTTCTTCAGTGACATAGATGATGTTCTTCTGGTCTCTGATGAAATTGTTTGACTAAGGAGTTAGGATTTCACCAGTGCGGATTGCCTACAAGTGAGGAATATGATAAGCCCTTTGGACATTTGTAGTTCGAAATTCCGACTGTTGCTGTGCTTAGCGCCAGCTGTCCCCAAACATCCTATCCACACAACGGTCATATCATTGGGGGCATTTATGTCTTATCATGTCAGGATGCACCCTAGCTATAAATAGCCACACCCCGCAACCACAAGTTGGTTGTCTACTCCGAGAGTGAACTGACACTTGTCATTTGAGAGCAACCCATCCTCCAAGGACTTTGAAAGAAAATCATCAGTGAGGAAAAACCCAAAATCAAACCACCAAACCCAAAGTGATTGAGCATCACTTAAGAGATTGTTCATGTGTGGATCCAATGCTTGTTACCTTTGAAGACTGTGTATCTTCCAGACGGTAGGCATCATGGTCTACTGCATCATGCAGGAAATTGGGGATCACTCAGTGACCATGGTCTAGAGCATCCAACAGTCAATTGTGGATCGCCGGGTGATCAGTTTGTGAGGGTTTTTGAAGTCTAACCATAGACTTACCACGAGTGTTGGGCGTGGAATGTGTGACCTTAGCTCAAGGATAATACGGTAAGGACTCTGTATCCTAAGACTGTGTGTCCTCTGGTTTAAATACCAGGCTGCTCTGAACCAGATGTACGACCGTCGGAACAGTTGGAACTGGGTCATCAAACCATTGTCTTCATCGAGCTACCTGGTTCTATCTCCTCAACCATTTCATTTCCTCATATAATTGTTGATGAAATTGATCGTTACTGATTGAAGAATTTGACTGAAGACTTTCACAATTTCCTCACCTCAAATTTTTCAGTTTCCTTGTTCCTCACATGCTTATCCTGTATCATGCTACCTGTAATCTGTGCATGCTTTATTTCATCATGATGACTATGCTACTACTATGTTTCTCATGCACTTGGGCACTTATTCCGTTGCTAGTTATTCATCACATTTCAAATTCCTCAAGTTGAAATTCCTAAGTGATGAATTTGTAAAAATCGCCTATTCACCCCCCTCTAGCCGGTATAACGCACTTTCACCTTTTCAGGTACTTAAGGATATGCTTGACCGCTGTCCGGTGCTCCATTCCTAGATCACTTTGAAACCTTCCGACCATACTTAGTGCAAGGCTGACATCGGGTATTGTGCCCAGCATTGCATACATGATAGAGCATATGGCTGAAGCATACGGGATGACACTCATCTTTTCTCTATCTTCTGCAGTCACTGGGCATTGACTCTTACTCAACTTGACACCTTGCAACACAGGCAAGAACCCCTTCTTGGACTGACATTTTGAACTACATCAAAACTTCGTCAAGGTATGTGCTCTATGAAAGTCCTATTAAGCGTCTCGATCTATCTCTATAGATCTTGATGCCTAATATGAAAGCAGCTTCTCCTAGGTCCTTCACTGAAAAACGCTTATTCAAATATTCCTTCACGCTTTCCAACATTTCTATATTGTTTCCAATCAACAATATGTCATCCACATATAATATTAGAAATGCTATAGAGCTCCCACTCACTTTCTTGTAAATACAAGCTTCTCCATACACTTGTATAAACCCAAATGCTTTGATCACCTCATCAAAGCAAAGATTCCAACTTCGTGATGCTTGCACTAGTCCATAAATGGATCGCTGGAGTTTCCAAACTTTGTCATCATTCTCTGGATCGGCAAAACCTTCTGGTTGTATCATATACAACTCTTCCTTAAGGTAACCATTAAGGAACGCTGTTATGACATTCGTCTGCCAAATTTCATAATCAGAAAATGCAGCTATTGCTAACATGATTCTGACAGACTTAAGCATCACTACGGTGAGATGGTATCATCATAGTCAACTACTTGAACTTGTGAAAAACCCTTTGCCACAAGTCGAGCTTTATAGACGGTGACATTGTCGTCCGCGTCCGTCTTCTTCTTAAAGATCCATTTGTTTTGAATGGCTTTTCGCCCTTCAGGTAACACTTTCAAAGTCCATACTTTGTTTTCGTACATGGATCCCATCTCGGATTTCATGGCCTCTAATCATTTGTTGGAATCCAGGCCCATCATAGCTTCTTCATAGCTCGTAGGTTCATCGTTGTTCAACACATGACCTCTAAGACAGGGTTGTCGTACCACTCAGGAGTAGCATGCATCCTTGCCGTCCTATGAGGTTCGATAGTAACTTGATCTGAAGCTTCATGATCATCCTCATTAACTTCCTCTTCAACTCACGTAGGCTCCACATAAACAACTTTCTGTGCTACACTACTCTCTGGTTGAAAGCAAGGTTCAACAACCTCATCAAGTTCTATCGTCCTCCCAATCAATTCTTTTGAGAGAATCTCTTTCTCAAGAAAGTTTCTGTTTTTGGCGGCAAACACTTTGCCTTAGGATCTGAGACAGAAGGTATACCCAACTGTCGCTTTTCGGTATCCTACGAAGATGCATTTCTCTGCTTTGGGTTCCAACTTTTCAGGCTGAAGCTTTTTGACATAAGCATCACATCCCTGAACTTTAAGAAACAACAACTTTGGCTTCTTGCCAAACCACAATTCATATGGCATTGTCTCAACTGATTTTGATGGTGTCCTATTTAAAGTGAATGGAGCTGTCTCTAATGCATAACCCCAAAATGATAGTGGAAAATCGGCAAGAGACATCACAGAACGCACCATATCCAATAAGGTTCGATTACGACATTCGGATACACCATTACGATGTGGTGTTCCAGGCGGTGTCAATTGTGAAACAATTCCACATTGTCTTAAGTGACTGCCAAACTCATAACTTAGATATTCTCCTCCTCGATCAGATCGTAGGAATTTAATCTTCTTGTTATGATGATTCTCAAATTCGCTCAGAAATTGCTTGAACTTTTCAAATGTTTCAAACTTGTGTTTCATTAAGTAAATATACCCATATCTACTTAATTCATAACTGACAATGAGAAAGTAATGATATCCACCGCGTGCCTCAATGCTCATTGGACCGGACACATCAGTATGTATGATTTCCAACAAGTCACTTGCCCGCTCCATTATTCCAGGGAATGGGGTCTTAGTCATCTTGCCCATGAGGCATGGTTCACATCTATCAAGTGATTCGAAATCAAGTGACTCCTCATCATGGAGATTCTTCATGCATTTTACACCAATATGACCTAAGCGGTAGTGCCACAAGAAAGTCGTACTATCATTATCAACTCTACATATTTTGGCATCAATGCTATGAACATGTGTATCATCACTATCGAGATTCAATAAGAATAAACCCCTCACAATGGGGCAATGACATAAAATATATTACTCATATAAATAGAACAACCATTGTTCTCTGATTTAACTGAGTAACCATCTCACGATAAACAATATCCAGATATAATGTTCATGCTTAACACAGGCACTAAATAACAATTATTCAGGTTCATCACTAATCCTGATGGTAATCGAAGAGCGAGCGTGCCAACGGCGATCACATCAACCTTGGAACCATTTCCCACGTGCATCGTCGCTTCGTCCTTAGCCAGCCTTAATCTATACTATAGCTCCTGTTTTGAGTTGCAAATGTGAGCAACTGAACATGTATCAAATACCCACGCACTACAACGAGAGTTGGTAAGGTACACATCAATAACATGTATATCATATATACCTTGTTTGGTGTTGGCCAGATACTTGGGTCAGTTTCGGTTCTAGTGACCAGTTCCCTTGCAATGAAAGCACTCAATTTCTGGCATGGGTCCAACCTTGGGTTTGTTCATGGGAGGGGCAACTGCTTTTCCACTCTTTTGGAGTTACGCTTCTTGCCCTTGCCATTTTTCTTGAAACTAGTGGTTTTATTGACAATCAACACTTGATGCTCTTTCTAGATTTCACACTCAGCGACTTTCAGCATCGCAAACAGCTCGGCAACTGACTTGTTCATCCCTTCCATGTTACAGTTCATCATCAAGCCCTTGTAGCTAGGTGGCAAGGATTAAAGAGCTCTATTAGTTATCATCTCCAGTGGAGGGAGCATCCCTAATCTAGCCAAACGGTTCGAATACCCAGACATTCTAAGTATATGTTTACTGACATATCCGTTCTCCTCCATCTTGCAAGAATAGAACTTATAGGAGGTCTCATACCTCTCGATCTGGGCATTCTTCTCAAAGATTAACTTCAACTCTGGGAACAGCTCATATGATCCATGACGTTCAAAATGTCTTTGAAGTCCCAGTTCTAAGCCATACAACATTGCACATTGAACTACTGAGTAATCTCCAGAACATGCCTCTCAAGCATTCACAACATCTTCAGATGACACGGGAGTGGGTGGATCACCAAGCGGTGCATCAAGGACATAAGATTTTTGGGAAGTCGTGAGGATAATCCTAAGATTAGGGCCCAGTCTACAAAGTTACTTCCATCATCTTTCAACTTGGCCTTATCTAGGAACGCATTAAAATTCAGGCGAACTACTGCGTGAGCCACTGATCTACAACATAAATTTGCAAAGGTTACTTAGACTATTGTTCAAGATAATGAGTTTAGTTAATCAAATTACTTAAAAACTCATACTCAAATTGACATCCCTCCGGTCATCCGAGTGATACATGATCCAAATTCACCAACCCAAGTCCAATCATCACGTGACATGAGGTGGTTTCAATGGTGAACATCTCCATGTTGATCGTATCTACTATATGACTCATGTTTGTCCTTTGGGTCTCTTGTGTTCCGAGGCCATGTCTGTACATGCTAGGCTTGTCAAGTTTAACCCGAGTGTTCCGCACGTGCAACACTGGCTTGCACCCATTGTATGTGAACGTAGAGTCTATCACACCCGATCATCACGTGGTGTTTCGAAACGACGATCTTTTGCAACAATGCACACTCGGAGAAAACACAATTTTATCTTGAAATTTTAGTGAGGGGTCACCTTATAATTCTACCGTCATCCTAAGCAAAATAAGATGAACAAAAGGATTGACATCATATCTAAATCATAAGTGACATGATATGGCCATGAACTTGTGCTTTTGATCTCCATATCCAAAGCACCTGCATGATCTCCGTCGTCACCGGCATGACACCATGATCTCCATCATCTTGATCTCCACAAATGTGACGCCATGAGGTTGTCGCGCCAACTGTTGCTTCTACGACTATTGCTTACTCATAGCAATAAAGTAAAGCAAAAATGGCGAAAATAAATTAAAGACAACCCTATGGCTCCTGCCGGTTGCCATGCTCATCGACATGCAAGTCATGATATTCTATACAAAACATGATCATCTCATACATCACATATATCTCATCATGTAATTGTCCATATCATATCACAACATACCCTGCAAAAATAAGTTAGACGTCCTCTAAATGTTGTTGCATGTTTTACGTGGCCGCTACGAGTATCTAGTAAGAACGATTCTTACCTACCAAAAACCACAACGGTGATACACAAATTGCTATTCAACCTTCTCAAGGACCGGCTTTGTCGAATCCGATCCAACTAGAGTAGGAGAGACACAAACCTGACAGCCAGCTTTATGCAACAAAGTCATATGTTAGTCGATCCAGACGGTCTCTCGTAAGCGTATGAGTAAGGTTGGTCCAGGCTGCTTCATTCCACAATACTGTCGAATCAACAAAAGACCAAGGGAGGAAGCAATCTGAGCATCAACGCCCACAAAATCCTTTGTGCTCTACTCGTGATCTCATCTACGCATGGACCTAGCTCACGATGCCACTTTTGGGAAACGTTGCATGGGAAACAAAAAATATCCTATGCACACGCAAGATCTATCCATGGTGATGAGCATCTACAAGAAGGAGAATGTATCTACATACCCTTGTAGATCGCTAAGCGGGAAGCGTTAAGAAATGCGGTTGATGTAGTTGAACGTCTTCGCAATCCAAATTGCCAACCGTCCCGCGATCCATTCACGATCCATCCGGATCTAGCGCCAAACGGATGGCACCTCCGCGTTCAGCACACGTACAGATCGATGACGATCTCCTCCTTCTTGAGGGCTACCCTCTCTCCCTCCAATATATATATAGGAGGGAGGGGAGGCGCCGGCTCCCCTAGGTTTTCCGCTAGGATTTGGCCGAAGGAGAGGTGGAGGAGTCCACCTCCAATCCTACTCCAAGTAGGATTCAAATCCTACTTGGGATCCCTTCACCACTTGGTTTTTTCCTTTCACCACACCCTAGCCACATGGGACCTTAGGGGATGGCTTTCCCAAGGGCTAGTGCGCCACTCCTAAGGCCCAGGGACCTCCCGGCATGGGTGGCCCATCCCGGTGGCCCCCCGGAACCCTCCCGGCATCCCCGGTACATTACTAAAAATACACGAAACTTTTCCAGTGACCAAAACGGGACTTACTGTACATCAATCTTTACCTACGGACCACTTCGGAGCTGGTCGTGACATCCAGGATCTCATCCGGACTCCGAACAACCTTTGGTCAGCACCATACACAACTCAATACTATCGAAACGTCACCGAACATTAAGTGTGTAGGCCCTGCAGGTTCGAGAACAATGTAGACATGACCGAGACACCTCTACAATCAATAATCAATAGAGGGACCTAGATGCCCATATTGGTTCCTACATATTCTACGAAGATCTTTATCAATTGAACCTCTATGTCAACGATTCAGTTAATCCCGTATGCTATTCCTTTTGTTCTTCGATATGTTACTTGCCCGAGATTTGGTCGACGGTATCTCTATACCTAGTTCAATCTTGTTACTGGCAAGTCTCTTTACCCGTTCGGTAATACAAGATCCCGTGGCTAATACTATAGTCACTTTTCTTGCAAGGCTTGTTGTGATGTTGTATTATCGAGTGGGCCCTGAGATACATCTCTGTCACACAGAGTAACAAATCCTAGTCTTGATCCATGCCCACTTAACAGACACCTTCGGAGATACCTGTAGAGAATCTTTATAGTCACCCAGTTACGTTGCGAAGTTTGATACACACATGGTATTCCTCAAGTGTTAGTGAGTTGCATGATCTCATGGTCATAGGAACAAATACTTGACATGCAGAAAACTATAGCAATGAATCGACACGATCATATTCTACGTTCATAGTTTGGGTCTTGTCCATCACATCATTCTCCTAATGGTGTGATCCCGTTATAAAATGACATCTGATGTCATTGGCTAGGAAACCTTGACCATCTTTGATCAATGAGTTAGTCTACTAGAGGCATACTAGGGAAACAGTGTTGTCTATGTATCCACACATGCATTTGAGTTTCCAATCAATACAATTATAGCATGAACAATAAATGATTATCATGAACAAGGAAATATAATAAGAACCACTTTATTATTGCCTCAAGGTCATATCTCCAACACCTCGAGGCAACTAAGAGAACACACATTAAGGATGGAATTTAACTTAGTATGCTTGAATTAGAAGTTGGGCATGTCTCTTAGCAATGGTACTCTTGGCATAGTGATGTCAATAGCATGCTCCGCATTGGAGTGGAAAGAAACTTGTGGAGGATTGGTATTAAGGATTAATGGTTGGAGTGAAATCCTCTTGATCTCAACGCAAGGTGTCACGGGCAAGATGCAGCCATATCCTTATTTTGGCTTGAGGGCCTCGACAGGGATAGGAGCGCATCTCATCGTGTTGCAAGAATGGATATCATTACAAGTACATGTACATAAGACATGAGTATATGGAATTGGCTTACACTCGCCACAAGCTACATCAAGATCACATCAACACAACAACATAATCAAACATCATACAGAAGAGCAGGGTCCGACTACGGACGAAATCAAATGATAAAATGACATCCATCCTTACTATCCCAGGCTGTCGCCTGGAACCCATCCTAGATCGATGATGAAGAAGAAGAGAACTCCACATCAAACAAGCATCACGCTCACGTCGAAGCATCACATTACATGTACCTGCAACTGTTGTTGTAGTAATCTGTAAGCCACGGGGACTCAGCAATCTCATTTCCAAGGGTATCAAGACTAGCAAAGCTTAATGGGTGAGGTATGCTTAAGTGGTGAGGCTGCAACAAGCGTCTAAGCATTTATTTGAGTGTCTAACTTACGAATATAGAAAGTAAAGTGGGTGGTCTATGCATAACGAACGTCAACTAGTAATGACCACTAACTAATCCTGAACACCTACTTACGTCAAACATAACCCCACCGTGTTCTCTCTTGGATGAGGACTCACGAGAAGAGATAGTCATGGTTACGCACACAGTTGGTGTATTTTATTATAGTTTACTTCAAGTTTACTATGACAGGGTGTTAAACAAAGTTCCCAAGTTGCCACATAACCGCGGGCACGACTTTCTGAAAGATTTAACCCTACATGGGTGCTCCAACTCATCCATCACAAATTAACCACACGCAGCGGGAATAACCTCGACCATGAATCTCATGATCTTCCTAGGCAATTCCACTTGAAAACCGAACCTCGAGATAGCCCGAAGTATTTCCGGACTTCCTCGCTCAAGACGTTTGAGAAAGATAAAACAAATCCAGCAAGGCCGCCTGACGTGTCGACGAACCCGATAGGAGCCGTGTATCCTGTTCTCAGGACATGACAGATAAGCGAAGCGTATGGTGGCCTGATAGACATCTCTTGAGTTTCCCCAGGTTGGCCCTGCACGGTGCTCTAGTTTGGACCAACACTCATGAGGAGCACTGGCTCGGGTTGTTGATTAAAGATCCATGGGTGTTGGCGGGTCCCTATGCAATTTTATTAGTTATTAGGTAAATGGAGTACCAATGTTGGGCCTTGCCAAACAAGCTTTATCCTAAAACGAAAATCAAGGGGGTCCCCATAACAACCACGATCATGTTAGGAGCGCTCAATATGGAATATAACACCGGTACACAAGTAACTAGGGGCGGCAAAAGTGGAACAAAACACCAAGCAAAAGGCCAAGCCTTCCACCTTTTAACAAGTATATATGTGCATTAAATTAAATAGAAATAATATTTTGATAACAAAATAATGTCCATGTTAACACATGGAAGTTTCACCTAAAGCTAGAAGCGCTATAAGAAGGGCTGAGCTAGCAGTAACATAGCCAAACAAAGGTTTGCTAGGATGTGGAGGGGTTAGAGGATTTTCATGGCAATGTTGGGAGGCTTGTCAAACAAGTGGTAGGTAGCGTGACATAACGATAAAAGCGGGACAACTAGCATCGCAATGATAGTAGTGGTATCCAGGGAAATGTGTCATCTTGCGTAAGATCCTGCTTGGAAGAAGAACGAGTCCGTGAAGAAGACGATCCAACATAGTCGAACGAATCCTCACACTCCGAACGCTTTCGGAACTCTATCGATAAGAAGCAATCCGGAACAACAATCAACACACAATACACCACAACATATGCATGACATGATGCACAAACCAATATGATGCATGTCCATTTTTATGCAAGGCATAGCATGGCAAGAATAACAAACAATTACTACAAATTAAGTGAAGTTCAATATGCAACAAGTTGCATATTGACAAAACTCCACATTCGAATTATTTAGTTCACTCTCCTTTAGGTACTCATCAATATTAAATGTTGTTTAACATGGCAAACAGTGAAGCATGAACAACTACAACATCTAGGCATTTTAAATGAGGCTGGAAGCAACATGGCGCATTCCAAAATGACCTCATTTGCAATTTATGATTTTTTGCAGATCTGTCCTAAGCATATTTTAGAGTTGTTAAATAGCAAAATAATTGTCACCATGAGATTCTACACGATTTTCTAGTCAAGTGACATATAAAAAACATTTTAATCGGAGCTATGGTTCAATAGTTATTAAATAAATCATTTTCACATGTCATTTACGCAATTTGCATGAAAACCGCAAGTTAAACATTTGAAACATACATGAGAGTTGGTTATTATGAATCTACATGAAATTCTAAGCACTTTTCATATATATATATATATATATATATATATATTATTTTCATCCGATGCACGGTTGAAAAGTTATTAATGCATGAAGTTAGGGCATTTTTCTACAATTTTATTATTCACTGGATAATTAGCAAAATTCGTAGCAGGGAAAAAATACTGTGCGGGCCGAATCTGTGAGCTACTGGGCCAAATAGAGGCGAGCGCAACATAGCTATACAATGCATAGAGGTGTGGGATTGGTTGGGGTGCTCTCCTCAGGCCAAATGGGCCTGTGGCTGGGGACGAGGCCGGCCCATGCAAGGCGAGCAGGCCTGCATGGGATCGAGTGGGCAGGAGCGGCATGGTCAACGGGGTCGTCCCCGTCCTCCTGCCTGAGCGTAGGGAGGAGGCGGCATGTTGCGTGGCAGATCCCGGCGTGGCCGGGGATCGGAGGCGGCGGTGAGGCCCAAGGTGGTCGGGAATGGGTAGATCGGAGGCGGCACGTCCGGATCCGGTCCAGGCCGGCGTCCAACGGCGGCGGGGCGGCGTCTTGGGGCGGTGGCGACGAGCTTCGAGCTCTGGAAGCCATGGCGCAAGGAACGGGAGGGAGGGAGAGGCGAGGCTACGACTTCGGCCAGCGACAGCGGGCGGCACGCCGATGACCTGTGTGGCGGCAGGGCTTCAGTGAGCAGCAGGGTCATCGGCGGGAGGGGGCCGGCGCGAGGTTGCATCGTGAGGAGCTCGGGCAGGGGGCGCTGCTCGGCCATATAGGCTTGGTGGGCTTGGTTTCAGGCCCGGGGGGGCTGGCAGCGCTAGGAGGGAGACAGGGGGCGGCGGCCAATGATTGGGGGTATGGAATTTGAGGGGAGGCTAGCGTTTGACCATATTAGGCAGGGGGCTGTTTAAATAGGCAAGCGGGCTAGGATTAGGCATTTTCATACATTTTCGGACTGTTCGATCTCGATCGGACGGCCTGGAAGCGTAGGGGGTTAGCTAGGTGGTAGAGGGTCGTGTAAAGGGGGTTGGGGTTGAGATGAGAGGGAAGAAGGTGGCCCGTGATAAAGGTTTTAAACACGGAAAGATGCCCGAAAATAAACCGAGGACCGCACTGTTACGACTGACTGATCGGGTATCCAACAAACTCGGAATACGACGAAAGTTGACAAGCGGCCTACCTACAAAAAAACAAGGCTGCACGCCAATTTTTTTGACTCAATCTGAGAAAGTTTTATTTGCACTTTTAAAACAAAATCTTTAAAGTGTCGCAAGTGCGTGCGTGTGTGGTTGGTCCCGAAACGGTCGACGACACGAGTGGAGAGAACCGGCAACTACGAATGGATACAAGTTTTGAAAAAATGACGACAACGGAGTGCCGATGTGATGCAGATGATGCGAATGATGCGATAATGAATGTGACAACCAAACGAAACACATGACGATAGCAGAATAAAAGGGGAATCTTCTAGAGCGTTGGTCTCGGGCTATTACATAAGGGTAGGTAGTTCTCTCTTCAAAAATGGATATGGTAGGTGTAATCTTTGAACTGGTTGATCTCTTTGAATACATGGGATGTGTGGGGGTATACATAGGGAGTAGAAAAAATCCAATCATAGTACTCTCCATTGAGAACAGGGATTCTACAACTAACACTCCCCAGAGTAGACACGTCCATCCTTTTACAAGGTGTTTAAACCAAAGCAATGGAGATCAAAGCTTTGATATCACATGTGGGATTGAAATGATAGATCTAGAGGGGGTGAATAAACACTAACAATGCAAAAGTTGTAGTTTTTATTTTTCTTGGTACTTAGGCATATTTTACCAAAAGTTCAGCGGCAAGCATTACTATCTATACATGCATATCTAGAGTATGGGCAACATAATGTAAAAGACATGAAAGTACAAGAAAGTAATGGTAGAGTTTAGAGATAATCAAATGCAATGAAGACATGATGAATTTTAGTGTGGTTACAATAGGTGGTGCTATCGTATGCCCACGTTGGTGGAGACTTCAACCCCCGAAATGCATTGGTTGTGTGAATCCACAAAGGGGTCCACCATTAAGGGTCCGCGAAGAAACACCTTGTCTATGCCATCATGGCTTACGTCCATGAAGAAACACCTTGTCTATGCCATCATGGCTTCCGTCCATGAAGGAGTAGCCTCACTCGATGTAGATCTTCATGAAGTAGGAAATCTCGTTTCCCTTACAACTCATTAGTTCAACTCCACAACCTTGGAAGCTCCCAATTGACACCTAAGACACCAGTCTCCAAAAGGTAATAGATGTTGTTCTTGATGATGAACTCCTTTCTCTTGTGCCTCAAAAGATAGCCTCCTCAACACTCAAACATCCGCACATATATTTGGCTATGTGGTAGGAGAGGATTGGAGTGGAAAGAAACTTGGGGAGGCTAGATATCAACGATAAATGGTTGGAGTAGAGTCCTCTTGATCGCAACACAAGGGTAAACGGTTCTCTCTCAAAAAATGGATATGGAAAGTGTAAGCTACGAGATGGTTGTTCTATGAGAGTTGTTGGAATGGGTGAGGGTATATATAGGAAGCACAAAAAATCCAACCATTACACACCTTTTTGCACTACTCGATGGGACTAGGTGAAAACACTTGGTGATACCAACTAGTACAAAAGGTTCAGACTTTAGGATTTTCAGTGAGATCGGGCGAAACCTCTCAGTGGGACCGAATGATGTTGACCTAAGCAATTTCCGTACTTTGGTATCATCGATTGAAACAACTTAGAAATTCCGACGTGAAATCAATTGGTAACATAATGTTGGCAAGTGCTCTTTTTCGATGGGACTAAAAGGGCCAACTCGGAGTGGCCTGGACGCTAGGGTTTAGGGAGTGGCTATGTCACGTGTATCTTGGTGGGTCCAGCTAGATGTGTTTCAGTGGGGCCGATAGTGACTTTAGAGTTTTTAACATAGGTGTATGTGAAAGTGTGAGTGAGGAGTTTGGAGTAATATCTCTTAGAACTTGAGCAGTTAGTCCATGATCAAAACCTCATCCCCTTTTATTAGTATTGGCTTTCCTATGGACTCAATGTGACTTTGGACCACTAAACAAAAATGTACATTCTTGAAGCTTTTCCAACACCACTCCTCATTAGCTTCAGGGGTCCACTTCTCATTCCAAACACTTGCTCAAGTTGAACCTTTCCAAAAATATACTCAAATAAAACATTAGTCCAACAACATGTAGGTTGTCATGAATTACCAAAACCACCAAGGGATTGAATATGCTTTCATAACTGCACCATCCACCCCACCCACACGTGCCGAGGTTAATGAACCAAATTTGTTTACTACACCAACATGAATTTTCCAAACATTCTCGACTTCTTCATGACATGTACATCCCACATGGTGAGCACATATTAAACTACTTTTACACATCTATCATAGGTCCTAGCTAGCTCATGAAAATCATGTAGTGGTTAAAAGTATAATTGACCGCATGAAAGGAATATAAAGATTAGGAGGGTTCATCTACATTTGGGGGACTATGTTTGAGGGATGTGATCCAAACGATCGAGCCACATTGATGTGAGACTTTCTTAAACATTTTGTCTTCTCAATTAAACTCCACTGTCATTCCATATGCCATCCAAAGTACTAAGACTGTCTCACTCTCAAGTAGGGCATGGAAGTTCAATGGTTCAAGCAAGGAAAGTGTGACTTGATTGCTTGGTTTGTTACCTAGATCAGTTCATGATTTGATGTCTTTATACTAGGAAGTCTCAGCATGCCATGCTAATCGTTATGGATTTAGTTTCTTTAGCACCATTATTTATGAAAGTAAATGATTGTTTATTTGCATGATAATGTATTGTTATTTAATGCCAAACTTATAGATTGTTGCCATGAATCACTTTTGTCTTTTGTCCTAAGTTCACACTGTTAAGTTCTACTATAGGTGCATTGCATGCAAATTAAAATTTTCCTACGCGTAGAACATCCAAGGACATGCTAGGGAGATGGATCACGGATTGTACCACTAGATGCGCAGTGACGTGTAGCGGAAGTAGAGTTGGGGCAGTGCATTCATGTGGTCCGTCTCCTCCTTGTCCGGTCTCCCTCGAAAAACTGATCACCGGATCCCACGTACAGGTTCGCCGGAGCAGCGCAGGTGCACCACCTCTAATGGTATCCGCGCGTGCAGGAGGAACACCGTGCGATGGAATGCTAGGTCCAATCACACAGTCGACGACAAAGAGTGGAGCTGGGTAGTTGCAACACATGCAAAGCCCTAATGACAGCGCCTAAGAGATCAACCAGATGGGTGTGCCGCACCTCCACCATATATAGGCATCCAGTGTAAGCTCAACCCTTGGGCCTCACATGGATCCTAAATCTCACGTGTTCCTTACCTTAAGCATGCGACCCCTTAGGTTCTCATTCACTTGGTCGCGAGTCAGATTACATCCGGCTCGACCAGTCGGTAGTGGCCAATAGCAAAGCGTGCCGACTCCAATTGTCTGATGAAGCTGGTTAGGTGAGCCTGTACTTCACACTTCTATTCCCTTTGCCACACGATATATGTTGTCATGCTCAAGGCGTCATGGTCATCCTTATTGCAGCATGACTTCTTTCTCATTCTGATGAATCCGACAAATACTTAGGATTATCTCATAATCCTCATCGCATGGCCATGCTTATCTAGGTCAATCATCCGAGGGGCCTAGAGTATATCTCTCCTGATCGGAGGGGCAAATCCCATCTTGCTCGACCATGTCTCGCAATATGGGTCTGGACAAGACCAAAACGTACCTTTGTAACTACCCTGTCACGGAGTAGCGTTTGGTCGACCCAAAGCAAGTCTGTCACCATCCCAAGTACATGCGCTAGCTCAGATCTTATGACATAGATCATATGTTGTACTAGAGACTCACAGATGACCTATTGATGCGTCTCATAGTTGGGTCTGTCCAACTCATACCTTATCTCGACTCGGACCCGACTACTTTGAATCCGACTAGATCTTTTTAAGTCCATATTATCTGGCTAGCATCCAATGCTACATGGCCAGTGAGACTGGACCATCCACCGTGTCATCTGCTAGTCTAACAGGCTGCGTGTCCACACAACCCTTTCGACTAGGGACCATTTAGGACAGTCATCATACAATGCATAGTCTCACAAACAAGTCACGTACTTTGTTAAGACACATCAATGATAATGTCCAAGGACTATCTTTATTCATAAACACATAGGAAATATCATCATACATGATTGCCTCTAGGGCATATCTCCAACACATACCTCAATTAAGTATCTGATCAAGATTGTGCTAGGTAGCATGCAACATAAAAATATCTTTGTATTATCATTTACTTACTCGAGGACAAGCATGAATTTTATTTTTTTCATGCTATTACCATACCAGTTTTACATATTTTTGGCAACAATTTTAATTTTTATTTGGATATCCTATTAACTCGGTGCTAAAGGCTGGTTCCTGTTTTGTATTGCGTTTGGGTTTTTAGGTGAAAATTCATGGTGCCGGAATGACTCATTTGTTTTTGTAGATTTTGTCTTGAATATATCTGATTTTTTGGTGAAAGAACCAATGCAAGCTGATGCTAGTGGCGCCCACAAGAGTAGGTGCGTGGCCCAGGGCTCACCCGTGTCGTGTGAGCTTGTGGCTAGAATGTGACTCGACTAGAGATCTCCTTCGGGCGGAAAGAAGCTAATTTTGTATGGAGGGGATCGTGTTAAAATTTAATTCCATTTTGCATTATGCATCTCTAGTTGTTTAAGAAATAATGCTTACCTTGAGAAACAACACTGAAACAGAAAGGAAAACACAGAAAAAAAGAGAGGGGATCCATTCTTGGAGGGGCTCTGATATGTTCCAACCTAATCTACTTTTCCAAACACTTTTGCTCTATTTTTGGACTCTAATTTGCATAATTTGAATGGAACTAACCCGAACTGAAGATGTTTTTAGCAGAATTGCCATGGCCTTGTTTTTGTGCAGAATTAAAAGTTATTAGAATTGGACGAAATTTGGCGAGGATTTTTTATGGAATAAATAAAAATACTGCAACAAAGACCCATTTGAGGGGGCCAACATGCCATCCACAAGGCTATAGGGTGCGCCCGATGCCCTTGTGGGCCCTTGACGCTCCGGCTGACCTATCTCCAAAACCAAAAGTACCATCTTCTCGAGAGAAAAATAAAAGAAGAAGTTTAATCATGTTTTACGATATGGTGCTACCACCACCTCCTATTCTTCTTCGAGAGGCCATATCTGGAGCCTATTTTCGGTTCTAAAGAGGGCAAATCGTCTATATCGTTATCATCAACCGCTCTTCATCGACAACCTCATGATGATCACCACCAGGAGTGAGTAATTCCATTTAGGCATACTAGAGGTAGATGGAGATGGATGAGATTGATCATGTAAACAAGTCAATTTGTTAGAGCTTGATCCCTAGGATCCACTATGTTCTGAGATTGATGTTGTTATGACTTTGCTATGCTTAATGCTTGTCACTAGAGCCTGATTGACATGATTTAAGATCTGAACCTACTATGTTTTCACGAATACAAGTGTGTTTTAGACAGTATCTTGCAAGTTGTATGCACCTACTACGTGCTATGATCCACATAACCCAAGGTGACAATAACTGGGATTCATTTTGGTGATGATCGTAGTGTGAGGAGTTAATGCATTCGTTATGTGTTAACGCTTTGTTCTAGTTCCCTATTAAAAGGAGACCTTAATTACCCTTAGATTACCAATAGGACCCCACTGTCACAGGTGGGTTGGACAAAAGATCTTGTGCAAGTTCTTATTATAAGAACATATAACTATATACGAAATGCATGCCTACATATGATTGATGAATTGGATCTATTTATGTGTCACTCTAGTTTGTGACTATTACATGGTTGATCTCATCCAAATATCCTTCGATAATCCATGCCTACGCATTTCTCATATTGTGCTTGCTAAGTTACTTGTGTTGATGCTACTATTACAACTACTACCGCCACCATTACTGTTACCATTACTATCAAACTACTATGCTACTAATACTTTTCAGCACACACATAATATTCTAGGTGTGGTTGAATTGACAACTCAAACGCTAAGGATTATAAATATTATTTAGCTCCCCTTGTTTCTAATCGATAAATTTTGGTAACTTCCCTCGAGGACTATTTCGATCCCCTATACTTGTGGGTCATCAAGATGTTATTCTGGCATCGTTGCCGGGGAGCATGGCTCTATTTATTAGGTTAACTTAGGAATTATCTATCTGCTAATCACTATGAAGAATTCGAGAGACTCCAATACCAAGATTATGCCCTCTAAGACAAGGGGAGATAAGGAATTGCCAACTAGCTCTGCACTTGATTCACCTTCTGTTTTAAGTTAGCTTGCTACACCACCACCTATTATACAATATGACATGTTGGAAATAATAAACACTGCTTCTGCTATTGATGATATTCATGATGATGCTACTACTATGCTTGATGAAATGGTGCCACTAGGGGAATTTGATGCTCAAATTGCTACAACTAGATATCTTTAAATTGACAAAAAAGTTGAATCACCTATTACACCTAGCACTCCCACTACAGCTAAGATGCTTGATACCCGTGATTTATGTTATGGATGGGGAGATTTCTATGGAATTTCTTGCTTGTAAGGATATGGAGGATCTTAATTTTCTAATGAACAAGCTGAAACAAAAATATATGAACAAAATGATGAAATATGATCCTAAATTTGCTACCTCTCCTATCTTTGTTGATGATAAGGATTATGAATTCTATGTTGATCCTTTATTAATTACTTTACAAGAATCCAATCCTTTTCATGGTTATGAATCTAAAACTATTGTGGCACACCTTACTAAGCAGAATGAAATAAATGCCCTATTTAGTCATGAGGAAAATATTCACTATCACTATATCCTTAAATTGTTTCCGTTCTCGTTAAAGGGTGAAGCTAAAGACTGGTTTAACACACTTACTCCTGTTGTGTGCGTAGTCCCCAGGATATGATTAACTACTTCTACGAAAAATATTTTCTTGCCCATAAGAAACAAGTTGTTTTGCAAAAAATATATAACTTTGTGCAACCTGAGGAAGAGCATCTCCCTCAAGTTTGGGGGAGGCTTCTCCAACTGTTAATGCTTTTCATGATCATTCTATTAAGAAAAATGAAATACTTGATATCTTTTGCAATGGATTAACCGATGCTTCTAGGGACTACCTAGATAGACGAGCTGGTTGTATTTTCATGGGAAGAATTGTTGAACAAGCCCATGAACTATTGAATAACCTATTGAAAAGTGCCAAAGATTGGACACTCCCTGAGCCACCACCAAAGCCAACTCCAAAGAAAAGAGGTATTTTATTCCTCGGTCCATAAGATATGCAACAAGCTAAGAAGTCTATTAAAGAGAAAGGTATTAAATATGAAGATGTCAAGAACCTACCACCTATTGAAGAAACACATGGACTCGATATTCCGACACATGTAGTAGATGTAATTCTCTTTATAGATTCGGTGAGGGTGACATGCCTTATAATAAATCTCCTTGTCAGTGTTTGGATGAGTTTTATAACTTCATGGTTAAACAAGAAAATTTAAATGAATGGATATGTGATCTATTGAAACAAGATACTATTATGATTGGATGATTAAGTGGTGTACTTGTTAGAATTTTAAATGATATATAGGCTTATGTAAACATCACTCTATTGTTTAAACCCAACTTGAACAAGTTTCTAAATAAAACACTGATCTAATTAAGGAGATGATTGATAAAATAATGATCATGATGTTAGAGTAATGACTAGAGGTGGTAAAGTGAGGTAGGCACATGTGTTTCCTCAGGTTCATCCTAAAATAATTGAACAATATTCTTAGAGAGTTAATGATAGTGCACCTTGTTCACCTAAGAAGAAAAATAAAAACAATAGAGCTTGTGCATGCTTCTAGTGAACATACTTTAGAAGAAAACTACTAAGGATCCTAATGATGTTTCTATTTCCAACGTCGAGACACAATCTGGCCGTGAGCATTCATCTAGTGAAACTAATAATGATAATGCTAATAATGATCATGTTGATGTTCCACCTAATGATAATAATGAACCGTATAATGATGTGCAAATAGAATCGTAAACTAAGCTTCATGACCCACCTCCTAAAAATAAAAGATACGATAAAAGAGATTTGGTTCCTAGGCAACAAGGTAAAGAAATAGAACCATGGTTTCGAAGACCCATGTCTTTTCCTAGCAAATCTACTAAAACTAAAGATGAGATGCTTTCAATCACTTTGTTGATTTGCTTAGACCCTTATTTTTGCAAGTACCTTTGGCCGATGCTATGAAAATGCCTCCACATGCTAAATATATGAAAGGCATTGTTACTAATAAAAAGAAAATACCAGAGGGTGAAATTTCTACCATGCTTGCAAATTATTCATTCAAAGGAAAAATATCTGAAAGTTTAGGAGAGCCGGGAATACCTACTATACCATGCCCCATTAAGAATAATTATGTTAGAACCACATTATGTGATTCAGGAGCCGATGTTAGTGTTATGCCTTTTTATCTATATAAAAGACTTGATTTGAATAAGATGATTCCTACTGATATGTCCTTGCAAATGGCTGGCAAATCCACTACTATACCTATTGGAATTTGTGAGGATGTTCTGGTTATTGTTGCTAATGTTACTATCTTGATGAACTTTGTTATTCTTGAGATGTCCGAGGACGACAATATGTCAATTATTCTTGGGAGAGCTTCTCTTACCACCACAGGGATTGTTATTGATTGTAATAAAAGCAAGGTCACTTTTCATGTCAACAAAAAAGCATACTGTATACTTTTCGAAGAAGCATAACAAAATGAATAGTATCAACTCCATTGAAAAAATTATGACAATCAGTATTGGAGACATTGAATTCCTTCTTCTAGTACCTGAAGGGAAGTATCAAATTAGTACTATTGGAACCATGCATGTTCATGTTGAGTTAACATAGTTCCATACAAAAATTCTTCGGTTTTATGTCAATCAGAAGTAGTTCATTAATAAGCCTGATCAACCTTGTCAGTGGATTCCTTTTGCGAGGCATATGGTCGATGGGTTTCATAAGAATAGCCTTCTATTACTTTTGTTTATTTTGTTTATTATTTTTATAAAGCAAAATGCCATGTTTATCCTATTTTCTTAGTTTTCTATGCAATAAAAATGACCCAAAAATAAAAGTGCTCATAATTATGTGAATTTTAACATGATTTTTTACTCAATAAATGATTTTTTGAAACTGGACACACCCTAAGCGGGCACCTACTACCCACAAGGGTGTGGGTACACCCCTTCCATTGTGGACCCCATGGCCCCACTCACTTACCTCCCATGCCCACTAGCTTCTTCCACCTCCATAAAAATTCATGTTCAATTCCTAGCCCGTGTTCTTGCTTCTAGATATGAATATTCGATCTCTTTGCTTGGATTTCCATTTCTGGATCTCTTCGGGGAAATTTCTAGTTGAAATTTGTAGTCAAATAAAATGTTGCGAAACATATTCATGAGGGGCTCCTTAAGCCATGGTTCATAGAGAATTTTGAGGGGAGAACCAAGGCTCAACCTCCCTCGAAGGGAGGATTTGTGTCCATGTTAATTGCCATGCGACACGTTCATGAACAAAGCTGGTTTCTACCATGATTTCAAGCAATTCTTGGCTAACGTCGGCCTTACCAACTTTGTCACAGATAATTTTGCCCAATATCAATTTCTCACCAATAACTTTGTGCAATATTTTCATTTCATGCCTAGACATGATGTGCCTATGGTATCATTCCGTTTATATGAGCACACCTTTGAGATACCATTTGAAACTTTCTGTGAAATATGCAAGATTTCGACTAAAGGTGCGTTACATGAACCTAGTCCTAATCAATTTCATGATTCCGATCTCACCTTGTGTGTGGGAAAATTTTGAGGCGTTTCGAAAGCTAGTGCTACAAATTTGCATTTTATTTCTATGCACCACTTCGCTTTATTAACAGGAAGATTTTAAACTACTAGATAGGAGAGGGGTACACTTACTTCTCCTGACCTTGCTTTGCCGCACTGTACACTTTTTGGTGATAGGAGTTATAGTGTGGGAGCTATTTCGCGCGCCAATTGCAAACAAATATGTTGAAGGGTGCTATTTATGGTGGTATTTATGCTACCCATCTTGTTGAGCGCTTTAATATTGCTATTCTTAGTGACGATCGCATGCTTCCTGAAAGTTAACTTGACCATGATTTCATGATAAAAAAATCATTTTATTGAGGACCCTGGCCCTCCAGAGCACTATCGTTAGAACTTGGTATTTAGTGTGGATACATGTGAGATTGTTTCGTCGCTTGCTCCGGCCTTGTTTGATTTTCATGCCAGGGAAGATATTCATATTGTCAGATGACATCATAGAGTACAAGGCAACCTTGGCATTTGCAGAGGTTGAGGAGCAGCCATGGGACGCTTAGGTGCCACAATCAAACCAGTTTTGTCTGAACCTGTCAGATTCTTCAAGTGGCCATAGACCAATTTAGGCCAAAAGCCTAAGCTTGGGGAGTAAGCATTCTCACCAACATCTCATTTTCATGATCACACATTCATTGCACTTTTCTATGTTCATCATCCTCTTTACTCTGTTTTTATTGTATTTATTTTGTTGGTTAGAAAAACTTCGAAAACCCAAAAATATTTCCCGCTTTTTTTCTTCCCGTTTTTTTTAGTTAATTTGTAGTAGTAAAATAAAACCCAAATATATTTCTCGTTCTTCTTTCGTTTGTTGGGAGTTATCCTATGTAAATAATTTTTTCGTGTTTTGATTTTATTCTTTCTTTTGCTTTCTTCATGAAAACCAAAAAATCCCAAAATATTTGAGTGTATTTCTCTGAATTTCTATTGTTGAGTCATTGTAAGGATAAGACTTCATAAGAACTGTCAAGTGGCTCATATACTCCTTATTGTTGGTCTAATGAAGAGCCAAATTGTCCTAGTCTTCTCCTTTGAATAAAATGTTGCAGATCCCATTTGAGTCCATGACACTCTTGCACTATTATAATCTTGACATCATTTCGTTGTGCAAGTCAAGGGCAGTAATGACGATAATTTGATGAAGTGATCATGGTGAAGAAAAGTTGGTATCAACTCTGCTTGTTTTTTTTGTAAATATGTTTAGCTCGTAAGTCTTGATTCAGCATATTATGAGTAAACATATTTGTGATGACAGTTAGAGATTATAGTTTCTCATGCCATGCTTAAGTAGCTAGGAGTGGATAATATGTTATCTTGTGTATCAACAAGCATTAAAATGGTTATGATGTAGTATGTTTTGCTGGTATCCTCCTGTGAAGAATTAAAGTGGCTAGACTTGGCGCTTGTTCAAGGCATGTAATAGATTCAAATCCAATATAGCCTCTAGGATATTTATGTTCAGGGAGTTTATATCCTACTCATGCTCGTGTTCAATGTTAATTATTCTCAATGCGTGATTATGACCATTGTTGCTCGCTAGTTGGTCGCTTCTCATTATATTTTCTAGCCTTCGCCTCTACTAAGCGGGGATACTGCTTGCGCATCCAAACCCCATAAACCAAAGTTGTTCCGAAGAGTACATCATATCTACCTATATGCAGTATTACCATGTTGTTCAAATAAACATATGTATTGTGTGCTCGTACCTCTCATGGAGCGATGGGGTGGTAAGTATCCATGCTAAGTCTATTTAACTCACAATAAGAGTTTATTCGATCGTCAAATCCGAGGGAGGTTGGTAAAAAGGATGCTAATCCTCAATACAAAAAACCCCTAGCAAGTTGATTGTTTGGAGGGCACCCGTGGATGCGGCTAGCCACGAAAAGTGTTTGTATGGTGGAGGATGAGTAAAAATTTCATTTTACTTGGGAACCGCCAGTAATGTGGTTAGCATGGGAGATATTAAAATCGTTTGTCATGACGTTGACAAGAAAGTCACACCACCCAAAATATATTAATATCGGTTTTAAACCTTGTGCTCTCGCACCTCTGTAAATCCCTACTTCCCTCTGTGAAGGGACATTCCTTTACTTTTATGTTATTTTTTTACAATTTGAGTCATCATCATCTCATTCAAAGCAACAATCCTGAGAGCACCATTGTCGTTTTTATGCATTGGTCTAGTTAATATTGGGTGTGAGCATGACTTGATCTCTTCTACCCGGAATTAGAATGTTTAGTCGCTGCTTGAACTTCAGAGGTGTTGTGCATTTATGTTTTCCGGTCTCGAAAAGGGCTAGCTAGAATTCTGACAAAGTGTTGGTATTTGAGATATAGTATTATCGCTCACTAGTTGATTATGCCATTGATACGAGTAAATATGGTTTCTAATTGTTATCATTTGTATGCTTAATTTTCATGACTTCTTGTGAAAACATGATTACTAGCTAATCTTATATATAGAAACAATTTAAAAAGAGTTTGTGAAAGTTTTCCCTAGTAAAAAAGCAAAGAAGTTTCATCATGTTTTACCATACGCAGCCGCTGCCTCCTCATGCTCTTCTTTAGGAGGCCAGATCTAGAGCCTGTTTTGGGCTCCGAATAGGGCAAATCGTCGATCATCATCATCAACCCCTATTTATCAACAACCTCATGATGCTCGCCACCAGGAGTTAGTAATTCCATTGTAGGCATACAGGAGATATATGGAGATAGATGAGGTTGATCATGTAATCGAGTTAATTAGTTAGGACTTGATCCCTAGTATTCACTATGTTCTGAGATTGATGTTGCTATAACTTTGTTATGCTTATGCTTGGCACTAGGGCCCAAGTGCCATGATTTCATATATGAACCTATTATGTTTTCATGAATATAAGTGCTTTTTAGATCCTATCTTGCAACTTGTATGGATCTAATATGTGTTATGATCCACATATCCCAAGGAGAAAATAATTGGGATTCATTCTGGTGATCACCGTAGTATGAGGAGCTTATGTATTCTGTCGGTGCACTAGAGTTTTGGGCCCTCCAGTGCCCCTTACTCGTGCACGGGTAGTAGTAGCCACCCTGGCTCCGCAGCCCAGCAGGGACTTGCCAGGTACAAGCACAGAAGAATAAAGACCCCCGACAAGACCTTGCTGGAAGGGCTATTGAACCCTCGGGCAAGATAAAGCCCCGGCAAGCCCCGACAAAGCGAAGCCCCGGCAAGGCCCCACCAGCGCACAGGACAGGTGTCACCTCGCCTGGGCACGTGTCACGACGTCGGTGTTGGAGGGGGCTAAGCGGTGCTGATGGGACGGGCCCCTGTCCCATCCTGTAGATGGACATAGATGCCTGACGGTGCATTAAATACGCCCGTCCTACTCCGTCGGTGTTAGGTATGATAGCATTGTAGCTCTGTACACCCCGTGTACGCACTGTATGCCACTGTTGGGATCCCCTTCGGAGTATAAAAGGAGGGCCAGGGCGATACAGTAGAGGACTTTTGTACCTTTAGACTTTCGGACTTTCTAGCTGGGGACCTTCTAGCTCACACGTGTGGCTGCTGCTCATAGCGCTCCTGTAGCTAGAACCCTAGGAACACGCATAATGCAACCAAGCAGGAGTAGGGCTTTATGCATCTTTGCGGCCCAAACCTGGGAAAAATCCCCGAGTGTTGTTCATCAGACCTGCTCTTTGTGCGAGCCCTCACCCCCGTTGAATCGAAGGGGGTCCCTCCGATCCCATAGGTTCTTGTTCCCCACGACATCTTTGGCATGCCAAGTAGGGGGAATAGGCCGCACGAACCTGTTCTGGTGATCTGTGCGCTAGTTTCTTCATACTCGTCATAGGTCACGCGAACATAGACGCGGGTGGAGGAGGAGGAGGAGGTGGAGGTTCAGAACTTCCGCGAGCTCTAGTGATCAAGGCCAAGCAAGCGGCAACGGCCGCCGCGAAGACGCCCAAGGCGGCTACGGGAACCCCACGCCGCTGGGTCTCAGGACGGAACTTTACCACCCGTAGGCGGTACAGCGAACTCCGGGGGCAGAAGGGTATCTTCCAAGGCGCTCATGTCGGCGCCTACAACGCGACCTTCCCAGGACGCGCGCGAAGAGCCGCGCCACGACATCCGCAGTTCTCAACGTCCCCATAAAAAAGCTCATGCGCATCACTCCCAGGGTGCGCGGGACCAACATGCTCGTCAGTATGCTAGTGGGAGTGGCGTGCCATCACGGGACCACTACGGAGCTCCTTTTAACACGGTTAGAAGTCAGAGCACCTCGCGTTCCTCGCGCCATTCGCTACCGACCACATTGGAAGAAGCAATGGCGCAGGCACAACTACTCCTAAACATCCCTCCTCCTGCAGAGAAGTTCGACAAACAGAGAGCCACCATTCAGAGCCTCCTCAGCCTCGCACATAAGTTTCAGTCCTCCAAGACAGCTCACTCCCGTGGTGAGAAGGCCGGAGGCGGTGCAACCTCGATGCACTCTCCTCCACAATAGCAACACAGGTCATCGACTCGACGGACAAACGCCTATGATGGTTACTCGATGGCGTCGTCCGACCTACAGACACGCCGTGACCAACGTCAATTTCTTCGGGAAGGGGGCAAGGAAGACGTTCTAACTGCAATCGAGCGCCGACGGGAAGCGCGCCTTCAATCTGATAGGCGCACGGGGCCCACTGTAGACAAGTCTGTGCTAGGGTATCCTATCAGCCTACCTTACGAGGTTGGTTGTACAACGTTTACCCGTGAGCTACGGCAAGTCCAGTGACCCAACTCCCGCACTTTCAAGCCAGAGGTCCCGGAGATGTATGACGGCAAGACTCACCCGTCGGAGTTCCTGAGCATCTACACCATCGCGGTGCAAGGTGCCAGGGGTCACGATGACAAGATACTCGCCAACTACTTCCGATTGGTGCTCAAGCCCAACGTTAGGTCGTGGTTGATGCACCTGGCGGAGAATTCCATTGCCTCCTGGGAAGACTTGTGCCATGAGTTTGTTGGCGCTTTTACCGGAGGCCACCAAGCTCCTGGTGAAGAAAGCGACTTGCACATCGTCCCTCAGAATGAGGGCGAAACTTTGCGCAAGTACATCCAATGGTCCAGCCACGTGCACCACAACATACCAGACATTCATCCTACCGTTGTTATTAGCATGTTCCATCAGAACATGCGCAACCACAGGATGCGGGAATAGCTGGCGATGAACAGGGTCAGGGATGTTGCCGAGCTTTATTCTCTATCGCAAAATGTGCTCGGGCTGAAGAAGGGAGGAGACTCCCTAGCGAAGACGCTGGCGCAGGGGTTGTTCTGAAGATGAAGACACCACCACCAGGGCAAAGAAGGGCTGACAACAGAACAAGAAGCATAAGGGCAAGGCCGTGCTTGCCATCGAGGGATCCGGCAACCCCGGCACCGCCAAGAAGGGCAAGGTTCATGACCCCGACAACAATGTTGCCGGGTGCGCCTCCTGCCATGCCATAGCGGCTGCCGATAAGCTAGAAGGCCCCAGCAAGCAGTATTGCAAGATCCATCGCACCAAAGGCCATTTTCTCCAAGACTGCCGACAAGGAGAAAGGCCAATATGGTGCTAAGAGGTCCAGCAAGAAGCACGTTGACCGAGGTAGTCGCCGCGGCAAGCCCAAGCAACAAAAAGACTGGCCCGCGCGCAGCCACGACAAGCAAGAAGGTGATGATGATGACATCAAAGAGGACGACGGGTCCAGCGAGCATGAGTTCCAGAAGGCTATAGAGATGATGTGCATCAAGGGAGGTGCCTCCTCGCATTCCTCTCACCGCCAACTTAAACAGTGGGTGCATGAGGTTAATGTGGCGGAGCCCTCTATCGGTGCCTAGAGACCTCTGAAGTGGTCCAACACTCCTATCATCTTCGACACCGAGGATCACCCTGAACGCGTAACTATGGTCGGGTGCCTACCGTTGTTGTATTTGCCAACAATTCGCAACCTCAAGGTGATGAAGATGCTAGTCGACAGTGGGGCCAGCCTAAACCTGATCTCGCCTGATGTCATCCAAAGGCTGCAAATTCCTGATGAAGATCTCGAGTCGACAGGCGCTTTCCAAGGGGTCAATTCAGGGAGAACTCAGCCTATGGGCAAGATCACACTGCCGGTGACATTTGGCGGTGATACCAACTTCTGAACAGAGAAGATCATCTTTGATGTCACCAAGATCTCGTTGTCGTACAACAGCATCCTTGGTCGCCCAGCACTGGCCAAGTTCATGGCGGCCACCCACTTCGCTTACAATGTGGTGAAGATGCCCGGGCCGATGAGCGTCATCACGATTAACTCCGACAAGAAAAGCGCAATTATCTGTGCTGACCAAATCTCTCGGGGCAGTTGCAGCACCTGCAGCCAAGGCACTTGCTCCTGCCGCTGAAGCTCCTAGGGGGAGAAGACTGGCAATGCCTGTGGCACACATGTCGGCAAGCGCACCTCCTCAGGGTGCTGCGCTCCCATTGATGATGTGCCAGAGAGCTCCATCGGCAATATCAAGAAGTCCAAGGCAGCTCTGCCAGAGACCAAGAAGGTGCCCGCCAAGGAGGATGGCACGGGGGGAACTTTCACCATAAGTTCCACCCTTGGCGACAAATAGGAAAGCGCGCTCATCGCCTTCCTGTGGGTGAATGTCGATGTGTTTGCATGGAAACCATCTGATATCCACAGTGTTCCCAGGAAGGTGATTGAGCACCACCTTGTTGTATGCCCACACGCGTGGCCCGACAAGCAGAAGGTCCGAAAGCAAGCTTTGGAGCGGCAATAGTTTATTGCCGAAGAGATCATGAAATTAGAAGAAGCTGGCCTAATCTGAGGAGTAATCCATCCAGCGTGGTTGGCCAATCCAGTTGTAGTGCACAAGGCGAATGGAAAATGGAGGTTGTGCATTGACTTTACGAACATTAACAAAGCTGCCCCAAGGATCCTTTTCCCTTGCCACACATCAACCAGATTGTGGATTCCACCACCGACTATGACTTGTTGCCTTTCCTTGACGCCTATTCAGGCTATCATCAGATTTTCATGGCCAAGGAAGACGAGGAGAAGACCGCATTTCTCACCCCATGTGGTACGTATTGCTTTTTGCGTATGCCTTTCGGGTTGGAAAGTGTTGGTTCTACATTTGCAAGAGTGGTCCAGATTGGTTTTGAGCCCCAGCTACATAGAAATATGGAGGCTTATATGGACGACATAGTGGTCAAAACCAAGGACAAGGCTACGCTCATAACAGACCTAGAAGAAACATTTGCTAATCTGCGCAAGATCAACATGAAGCTCAACCATGAGAAGTGTGTGTTTGACGTCCCATCCGGCAAGCTTCTTGGGTTCTTTATGTCCCAATGAGGAATTGAAGCAAATCCCGACAAGATCAAAGCAATTGAGAAAATTGAGGCCCCAAGACGTGTCAAAGATGTGCGCCGTCTTGCCGGCTTCGTTGCTGCTCTGAGTGGGTTCATCTCAAAATTTGCTGAGCGCGCTTTGACCTTTTTCAAAATCTTGAAGAAGGCAGGTCAAATGAAATGGACTCCGGAAGCAGAGGCAGCGCTGCAGGATTTGAAGAAGCACCTCTCCTCTCCGCTAGTCCTAGTCATGCCAAAACCACGAGAGTTGTTGCTGCTATATCTGGTGGCAACAAATCAAGTGGTGAGTGCTGCACTAGTGGTTGAAAGAGAAGTTGATAAAAAAGCAGCGACAATGGTAGGGCTGCCAAGCAACGAGCCAGGGCATTCCCCGGCAGGGTCTGCTGCCGACAAGGAAGTATCTGCGTAGTTGAATGGGACAATCCAGAAGAAGAAGGTGGTGCAATTAGTGCCCAGTCTATTTTGTCAGCTCCCTGTTGTAGGGGCTAGGTCAAGATATTTTGGCGTGCCGAAGTTGCTCTTCGGCCTTCTTATGACCTCGAGGAAGCTACGCCATTACTTTCAAGCACATGAGATCACCGTTGTCACTCGCTTCCCGCTTCAACGGATTTTACGGAACCCAGAAGCTATCGATAGGATTGTAGAGTGGGCTTTGGAATTGTCAAGCTTTGCTCTCTAGTTTGAAAGCACTTCGACCATTCAGAGCAAGGCCTTGGTGGAGTTCATTGCAGAGTGGACCCCAATGCCCGATGAAGAAGTTCCAGAGCCCGCTCTCCCCGGCAAAGAAAACGATCAAGAGTGGATCATGTATTTTGATGGGGCTTTCTCGCTGCAAGGCGCTGGTGCTGGAGTGCTGCTTGTGGCACCCACCGGAGAGCACCTCAAATATTTGATTCAGATGCACTTTCCCCAGGAGAGATCAATGAACAAAACTGCCGAGTATGAAGGGCTGCTTGCCGGTCTCAGGATTGCGGCAGACTGGGGATCAAGAAACTTATTGTCAGTGGTGATTCTCAGCTTGTCGTCAGGCAAGTGAACAAAGATTACCAGAGTCCATTTATGGAAGCTTATGTAAACGAAGTGAGGAAGTTGTAAGAATG
Source organism: Hordeum marinum (assembly GCA_022496015.1). Taxonomy (NCBI): domain Eukaryota; kingdom Viridiplantae; phylum Streptophyta; class Magnoliopsida; order Poales; family Poaceae; genus Hordeum; species Hordeum marinum. Next base: position 154,775,931 of record CM039673.1, on the reverse strand, counting down.
TTTTGACAGCCTGCAAATGGAGCATGTTCCACGTGTAGAGAACAACGTTGTTGATGGCCTGTCAAAGTGTGTTGCCCTTAAGTTGCCTGTGGAACCAGGAACTTTCGTGCGCCGACTGACTCGACCCTCCGTGACACCATAAACTGGACAAGAAAAAAGAAGGAAATTGGGTTCCGACAAGTATTTCCCAGGAGAGCTCCCAGAAGCCGTCGGTGAGGAGGTTACGAGGGACAATGTCTGGCTTGCCGGTGAGCGCCATTCTCTGGCGGGGCGTCCGGCCCTTGCCATGGAAGCACACGCTCCCGCCATGCTTGCCGGGGAGCACTAAGCTCCGACGGGACCTCAGGCCCTTGTAGTTGAGACAAACGCTCCCCCGGCAGAGGATATGCCCTTAGTCCTTGTTGTCAAGCCACATGCTCCAGCATGGGAACATAACATCGTCCATTTCCTTCAAACAGGCGAACTCCCTGAGGAACAAGAAGAATCAAAGAAAGTATCCTGCCGGTCTCATATGTACCAGTTCGTAGGCAACATATTATACAGAAAGAGACTGAATGGCGTGAAACTCAAATGCATTTCTCGGGCGGATGGACTGGAGTTGTTGGCGGAGATACATGAAGGCATATGTGGCTCGCACATAGGATAAGGAGCACTTGTCGGAAAGGCATTCCGGCAAGGTTTCTTTTGGCCAACCGCCCTCCAGGATGCAACTGCGTTAGTAACCACGTATGAAGCATGCCCGTTTCATTCAAATATATTACATCAACCAGCTCAAGCCCTTCAAACAATTCCTCTCTCCTGCCCATTTTTGGCCTGGGGTCTCGACATCTTGGGCCCCTTTTCCCACGCTGACGGGGGCTTTGAGTACTTGTACGTCACAATCGACAAGTTCACAAAGTGGCCAGAAGTGGAAGCGGTGAGAAAGGTGACAACACAGTTAGCCGCCAAGTTCTTCAAAGGACTAGTCTGCCGCTTTGGTGTTCCCAACAGGATCATCACTGACAATGGCACATAGTTCATGAGCCGCACCTTCATGGATTATGTCCAAGACCTCGGCAGTAGAACATGTTTTGCTTCCATTGCCCACCCAAGGAGCAACGGCCAAGCGGAAGGGCTAGTTCTGAAGTGTTGTGAGGACTCAAGACAAGAACTTTCGACAAGATGCACAAGTGCGGAAGGCACTGGATTGATGAAGTGCAGGTGGTTCTTTGGTCAATCAGAACGACACCAAATCGAGCTAATGGCCATACACCCTTCTCCCTCGATATAGGGTAGAGGCAGTTCTCCCCATGAAACTCATGTACTGTTGCCTCATGTGCTCTCTTATGATGAGCTCGAGCAAGAGCACTTGCGACAAGATGGTGAGATGCTCCTTGAGGAAGACCGTCTTTAGGCTATTGTGAGATCTGCACGCTACCAGCAAGCTTTGTGCCGCTACCATAGCCGCAAAGTTAATACTAGAAGTCTTGAGGAAGGCGACCTTGTTCTTCGGCGAGTTCAGTCCGCCAAGAATTTCAACAAGTTGACACCAAAGTGGGAAGGCCCTTATCGGGTAGAACGAGTCACCAGGCCTGGTGCAGTCCGCATGGAGACCGAAGATGGCATCCCAACAAGCAACTCCTAGAATATCGAACATCTTTGCAAGTTCTACCATGAGGCGCGGTTATCGGGGCCCCCGACAACCACCTTTCGTACATGTCTTGCCGCTGAAGTATGTAATCCTTGGTACAAAGCTAGGCTCAGACCCTGTGCGTAGTTAAATAAATATAAGTGTTCCGCAAATCCTGATTGATTCTCAAGTTTACTTATGTGCATGTTTCTGAGATATTGCATTACACTTAATCTCGGCAAGAGATAAGGGACTGCCAAGGTTCCATATCCATATTTTCTCTTCTTTCTTTTTCTCAAAGGTCAGAAGGTTACCTCGGGTGCAGCTTTGCCAATGGGAATGGTGGTATGGATATCTATGAGCGACGTCCAAAAAAATCTTGCCGGAAGGATTACGACAATGAAAAGATAAGTTGCAAAACCCCAAGTGAATTCTTGCTGTGGAGTTAGCCTCCTTGGGCGATCTCGACTTCTATATGGAAAACATGTACATGAAGGAACCTTGTTGCGATTGGTTGCATCCCTATTCTGTTTCGAGTCCGCTCAACAGTCTAGGTGGCTGCGCTGAAAGCACCAGGGTCTCTTGCCGGTGGCAACCCCGCTAGCGGGACGCTAAAGTCCCACACCTAGCGCTCGCGGTAGGGGTGTCCGCGCCGACAAGTTTCCAATCAAGCGTAGGGTGAATGCATACAGAGAGAAATCTAATAAGAAGGATAACATAATAGTTGTTCAAAGTATAACAAGAAATATTACATCGGTCTTGCTGAGATTCTAACATAAAATAAACTGTTCTTCACATGGATGGTGGCGGGGAGTAAGGCGGCTAATCCCGATGATTGCCTTTGACCCGCTTGACTAGGCTTACCCTGTCGACGCTGGGCGCGACAAGTTCCTCAAATACTTTGACGTCGATGCCCTTCGGCAAGTGGTCGAGGATGTTGGAGAAGTTGATGTCGGGGTTCTTGTACGGCACCTTGACGAGCACCTTGCGGAGAACGGCCTGACAGAGCTTGCGCGACTCGCTGGCCAGGTAGGATGCCCGGTCGGAGTGAATCTTCTGCTCTAAGGCTCCAAACAGGTTGTCGAAGAACATGATCACCTTGGCGCTCATGGACACCCTGTCGCCGGGAGAATACATGGGGCCTTCCAGGCCCATGGCGAACATTTGTGCGGCAAGCTTCTATGCGACATCAATGAGCTTCTCGGTCCAGATTTCCACTCCATGTACATAGTCGTTGTGGGCGGTAGAAGCGCTCCTCAGCAGCTCCTTCTCATCATGGAGATCCATGACGAGAGCCTTCTCGCGGGTCCTGGCGGTCTCGAGGGTCTCGGTCAGCGTAGCCAGATTTAGGTTTAGGTTATTGATGGACTAGCTGGCTAAAGACAGCTGCTTGGTCTTGTCAGAAATGGCAACCTGCATCTCCATCAGGCTGGCGAGGGCTTTGTCTCTTTTAGTCTTAAGCAACGAGACCTCCTTCCCGAGATCCTCAAGGTCAGCCTCCAGCTTCTTCATGCTCTCCTCCTGCAAGTTCTTGGCGGCCTCTACAGCTTCGGTAGCATCGGCGGCCTCCTTCAGCTTGCTGGCATGGTCTACTGTTAGAGCCTCGAGTGTCTCCTTGTGCTTCTGCTCCAGTTCCCGAGTCTGCCATGTGAAGAGCTCCTCGAAATCCACTTCCTTGCTGTGAAGTTTGTCGGCAAGTGCCTTCTCATGAGAAGCAAGGTCTTCCTCTTGGGCATCGAGCAAGATACGGCGCTCCATCAAGCGAGCGTCCTCTGCAGCGGCCTATTGTTTGGCCTCCTCCTGTGACTGCTCGGTGTCAGACTGCTGCATATAGAGTTGGCTCCAGCCTTGGCTCAATTGTGTCTGGCCAATCTTCAGGTCCTAGGAAGCTTGGGTGAACCAAGCCTGAGTTTCTTCGATGTGCTCCTGGAAACTGGCCTCTGCCGCTTCCATGACTGCTGCCCTAGAGTCCAGTTTCTCCTTTTGGGCATGGTGAAGTGCTTGGATTTTCTGGAAGCTGTCGCCCATGGTCTGGAGGAGTTGCTCTTGGGATTTGTTGCTTTCATTTGGCTCATCGATGATATCAAGGTCGGCAGCAGTGATGGCCTCCTCGACAAAAGCTTCCCCTTCAGGCGGCACCCAAGTGTTTGCCATGCCGGGGATACTGACGAACAAGTTGTCGCTGACCTTGAAGTACCTGCTTGATGAAGTGGCTTCGGACGTAGGCAGCTGGTCCTCGACGGCTGCCTCTCCGGCAGCTGGGGGCTTAGTGGTTGATGCAGCTCCTGGCGCTATTGCTGCAGGAATGCCGTCAGTGCGACCATTGTCCTCCTCGCCGGCTCTCTCAGCAGACTTCTTGGCGGCCTCCTCCTTCTGCACAGCCTTGGTGGCCTCAGCACTAGTGGCCTTGGCGGCAACATTCTTGGTGGCTTCAACGGCCTTGGCGGCAGCGCTCTTGATGGCCTCCTCGGTAGCAATCCTGTCGGCCTCAGCGGTAGCATCCCTGGCAGTCTCCTCGATGACGGTGTCGATGTCCATGCCCTCCATGGAGGGGATGTATGAAGGCCAAGAAAACAAATCCAATGAAGCTGAGGTGGAAGTTCAAGAAGACAAAAAAAGAACGAACATAATAAAGAGTACCTGCACCAACGACAGTTGCTGGCGAAGACCTGCCGGTGCCCGTACTTGCTCGCTCTCCCTCGTCACGATAAAGCGCGCTAGAGGAAGTCCTTGCCGGGGATCCATCTCTGGGTGGCGTAGATGATGGAGGCATTGTATCAGGGATGGCCACTAATGGTTCTCCTTGTTGCTGCCCTCCTCCTGCATGTCTCGTGATGTCAGCAGTAAAGATGTACAACCCAGCACTTGCCAGCGGGAACTGAGTAATAGGCTCACGCTGGGGGCTCCACCGGGGGCTGAGTCGAGGGCTGCACCGCGGGCTAGCCTCCGGGTTGATGATGTTTGTCCTTGGCGCGCCTGAGGCGCTTGCCGATGACTCCTCAACCGTCGAGGTCCTCGCCCTCTTCGCTACCTGCTGTGCCAGTGTTTCCGCAACCCTGTGGAGGCAAGCCAAGGCAAAGAAAATGAGTAAAGTAAAACCAGAAATTGGAAAAGCAAAAGATATGGCAAGGTCCTTACTCCTCTTCTTATTCTCCCGAGCTAAGGGAAGAAAGGTCGAAGGCGACCTCTGCGATGGTGCCCGTGGGAGGAGGTGGAGGGGTGCTCCTTGATCTCTTAGCCACGGCGAGCGCGGGTTGCTGATGAGCTTCTTGCTACCACATGGCCTTGCCAGTCACCCCCTTGCTGGGGACTGCGCTGCTCAGAGGAGCCTGGCGGACCGGAATCCTAGTGGCGGCGCTCCGAAGAACGCACCTCTTCTTTGTCACAAGGGACGAGGCCTCCTCGAGCAGCTCTTCCTAAACTGCGTCTTCAGCAGGACTATCCTGATCAGATGTGCCGCTCTGCCCCTCAGCAGTCCTGCCCTGCTCGGTAAGATTTTGGTTCGGCAACATTTCCTCCCTGACGGTTTCTTCTTCCAAGAAGCTAGCACTGCCGGCCTCCGCGACAAGATCTGCTTCCTCCGCCCTGCTGGCGATGTATGCCAGTTCCTCCTCAGTGGTGTTGCGGACAAGGCCCTCTTCCTCGCGGATGGCCCTCTCCGTCAAGTAATCAAAGAATTCATGCGCCCGCTCTACAGGAGGCTCGGTCCAAGATGCGTCAAGGCTGTGGGCATCGAATGCTGGTATCATGGCGATAATTCTACCTAAAGCAGAATTGTTGCATAGGTGGATTATGCCTGCAGGCAGCTCGCGTACCGCGACACTCCTGAACAATTTCTTGCACAGAGCTCTGTGCTGCATAACCGTTAGGTTGTGGTTCATCCCAGGGCGCACCCTCATGATGTACGCCGCGTTCCGTAATTCCCAAGTTGGTTCCCCTTATTCTATAGGGGAGCAATGCACCAATGAAGGAAATCGGCGCCTATCATCTCTACGGTGAGGCCGGCTTTTCTACGGCAGTGAATCTTGGTGGTCGCAACTGTGAGCTTCCCATTCTCAGGGTCAAGGGAGCTCCAGTCGTTGGCGCGCACCATCTTGGTCTGTTGCGCCAAGCAGAAAGGCTGGAATTTCTCCTCCCGAATCCAGCACCATTTGCCCCGCCACTCATCCCACCTCTCACAGTAGGCCCCATCTGGGTAGACCTCCTTCGTTCCTCGTCATGCAATCCAAGTGACGACACCGGAAAGGGATCCGCCTTGTTGGATGCATGGAGTAAATGGCAAAAAAGAGCGGTGCTAGGGACTACTCCGACAAAGTTTTCGCAAAGATGAGCGAATACCGACATGGACGTCACGACATTTGGCGTAAAATCCAAGAGTTCGAAGTCGTAGGTGAACATGAGGTCGTTCAAGAAATTAGAGAAAGGGGGCAGAGCCTGAAGTAAATAAATCGGCGAAGAGAGGATATTTGCCGGGGCCACTCCTGGAAGGGCCTGGACTCACGCAGGAGGCGGGATGCGCCATCATCCCTGTCGCCCACATCCACCGGTATCGCTCCTTCAGAGCGTCCACGTCAAGCCCCAACGGAAGGACGACGTGCTCCTTCCACATCTTCACCATCTTGTTCTTCAGGATGACCTCTGCTTCCTTGCCCTTGCTAGCCTTGGGCGGCATGGTGGTTATGGGAGCGGGGGCTGAAGGTGGAGAGGGCGTGGGGGCACGGATGAATGGGAGGGGATCTGTTTCAAGCTTGAGGAAGAAGACGATGGCAGTTCTCAGATTGCGAAAGACAAGAGGTAAATGAGAAGCACCTCTGCAATTTCCTCTTTATGGGAAGGCGTGGGGAGGCCTCTTTAGTAAAATAATATAGAAATGTTTCGTGGGCGTGCTGCTGTAATGACTGCGCCGTGCACGTATCCCATGTCCCACATTCAATGGACATCGTGGGGAAGCACAGCAAGTGCAATGATCACGACTGCAAGGCCCTGTCACGCCTTGCACTGTGTGTGGCCCAGGCCCGGGGGTCCTGTCGGTGCACTAGAGTTTTGGGCTCTCCAGTGCCTCTTACTCGTGCACGGGCAGTAGTAGCCACCCTGGCGACGGAGCCCAGCAGGGACTTGCCAGGTACAAGCACAGAAGGGTCAAGACCCCCCGCAAGACCTTGCCGGAAGGGCTATCGAACCCTCAGGCAAGACAAAGCCCTGACAAAGTGAAGCCCTAGCAAGGCCCCGCCAGCGCACAGGCCAGGTGTCACCTCGCCTGGGCACGTGTCACGGCATCGGTGCTGGAGGGGGCTAAGTGATGCCGATGGGACGGGACCCTGTCCCGTCCCGTAGACGGACAGTGATGCCTGATGGTGCATTAAATGCACCTGCCCTACTCCATCAGTGTTAGGTATGATAGCACTGTAGCTCTATACACCCCGTGTAAGCACTGTACACCACTGTTGGGATTCCCTTCGGAGTATAAAAGGAGGCCCAGGGTGATACGGTAGAGGACTTTTCGACCTTCGGACTTTCTTACTGGGGACCTTCTAGCTCACATGCGTGGCAGCTGCTCATACACTAGGAACACCCATCATACAACCAAGCAGGAGTAGGGTTTTATGCATCTTTGCGACCCGGACCTGGGAAAAATCCCCATGTGTTATTCATCAGAACTGCTCTTTGTGCGAGCCCTCACCCTTGCCGAACCGAAAGGGGTCCCTCCGATCCCATAGGTGCTCGTTCCCCATAACATATTCACTATGAGTTAATGCTTTCTTCAGGTTCTCTATTAAAAGGAGACCTTAATTACCCTTAGAGTTCTAATAGGACCACGTTGCCATAGGAGGGTTGAACAAAAGATGTTATGCAACTTCTCATTGTAAGCACATATAAATATATACATAATACATGCCTACTAAAAGCACAACTTCTCCCTAGGTAGTTATGGTAATTAATAAAAACATATATTTCACTGGACTAATGTTCCCACCAAGTGTATCTCAAGAAAAAGTTCAATGATGGCTTGGCAAAACGACTATGTGGAGAACCTCCCCAAGGAAAGGAAGGAATAGAATTGTCCATGCTTCAAGATTGAGGACTCTACATTTAAAATTTTGTGAGAAATCACTTTTGAGTCCATAGGAAAACCAATACTATTAAAACAGGATAAGGAATAAAGATGAAATGGTTGCTCAAGTGCTTAGAGATTAGCCACCAAAAATACTCACCCATTTTCCCGCAAAATCTTCTATCCAATGTCAAAAGTCAAATTCAGTGACACCAATATTTCCCATTCAGATCCACTGAGCTTTACCCTAGACAGAAGCCCAGCCAAACCCAAGCATCTACGTACTACCAACATTCCATTCGGTGCAACCGAAAAACAATGACCAACTTCCTATTAACCAATTTCTTAAAATCGGTCCCACCGAGTTTGAGGAATTGGTGACATCGAGACTTGGTAAATGCCTAGGTCACCCATATCGATACCATTGAAATTTATATATCGGTCTCACCAAAAAGGCCAAAGTTGCCACATTTTGCGCTAGTCGGTGCAACCGAGTTTTTACTCTGGTTTTACTGAGTCACGGAATAATATTGTAACAATTAGATTTTTGGAGATGCCTATATATACCCTTCAACCATCTCCCACTCACAAGAGAAGCACTCAGAACACACACCCACTTGCCAATTCCAATTTTCGAAGAGAGAGCTACCAAATTTGTGAGAGAGTGATTGAGTGTTGAGGAGACTATCTTTTGAAGCACAATACCAAGGAGTTCATCATACTGTCACATCTATTACCTTTTGGAGGGTGGTAACTCCTAGATTGGTTAGGTGTCACTTGGGAGCCTCCTTCTTGGTGATTGTGGAGTTGAACCAAGAAGTTTGTAAGGGAAAGGAGATCGCCTACTGTGTGAAGATCTACCCCGAGTAAGGCTAGTCCTCCGTGGACATAGGCCATCATGGAATAGACAAGGATGCTACTTTGTGGACCCCTTGTGGATGGATCCCTCCATGGAATCTCGCGACCGTTACTCCTAGTTCTTGAGCTTGCGTTGTTTTTTCCCTAGAAGAAGAAAGGGTGATGCAGCAAAGTAGAGATAAGTATTTCCCTCAGTTTTGAGAACCAAGGTATCAATCCAGTAGGAGGTACAAGCAAGGCCCCAATCTATGCACATGCACAACAATCAAACACTTGGATCCAACTCTATACATGGGTTGTCCATCCCTGCATGGTCACTTGCAAGAATGAGATCTGATAGAGATAGATAAAATTAAAACTAAATAAAAGTAAATAAAATTCTAGCAAGGTATTTTTGGTTTATAGATCTGAAAATATATAATGGAAAATAGACCTGGGGGCCATAGGTTTCACTAGAGGCTTCTCTCTTGAAGGAAAATAATACGGTGGTTGAACAAATTACTGTCGAGCAATTGATAGAAAAGTGCAAAGTTATGACGATATCCAAAGCAATGATTATGCATATAGGCATCACATCCGTGTCAAGTAGACCGAAATGATTTTGCATCTACTACTATTACTCCACACATCCACCGACTCCTGCTTGCATCTAGAGTATTAAGTTCATAAAGAACAGAGTAATACCTTAAGTAAGATGACATGATGTAGAGGGATAAACTCAAGCAATATGATGAAACCCCCACCTTTTTATCCTTGATGGCAACAATACAAATACGTGCCTTGCTACCCCTACTTTTTCACTGGGTGAGGACACCGCAAGATTGAACCCAAAACTAAGCACCTCTCCCATTGCAAGAACTACCAATCTAGTTGGCCAAAGCAAACCAATAAATCAGAGAGAAATACTAAGATATGAAATCATTAATATAAAAATTCATAGAAGATTCAAATAATGTTCATACATAATCTGATCATAAATCCATGATTCATCGGATCTCGACAAACACACCCCAAAAGAAGATTACATCGTATAGATCTGCAAGAACATCGAGGAGAACATGGTATTGAGGATCGGAGAGAGAGGGAAAAGCCATCTAGCTACTAGCTATGGACCCGTAGGCCTGAGGTAGTCTACTCAAGCTTCATCGGAGGAGCAATGGAGCTGATGTAGTATCCCTCCGTGATCGAATCCCCCTCCGGCATATTACCGGAAAAGGCCCCAAGATGGGATCTCACGGAAACAGAAGGTTGCGGCAGTGGAAAAGTATTTTCGTGGCTCCCTCTGATGGTTTGGGAATATAGGGGAATATATAGGCGAAGATTTAGGGTTAGGAGGCCTCCAGGGGACCCATAAGCCTGGGGGCGGAAGCGCCCTGGCGGCTTGTCGTCTGCTACCGGGTCTTCTGACCTCCTCTCCAGATCTTCTAGATGTCTTCTGGTCCAAGAAAAATCACCGCGAAAGTTTTATTCCGTTTGGACTCTGTTTGATATCCCATTTGTGTAAAACTCAAAAACAGGGAGAAACAGAAACTGGCACTAGGCTCTAGGTTAATAGGCTACTCCCAAATATAATATAAAATAGCATATTAATGCATATAAAACATCCAAAATAGATAATATAATAGCATGGATCAATAAAAATTTATAGATACATTGGAGATGTATCAGTTACTCTCCATGGGTTGAAGTCTCCATCAATGTGGATGTACGATAACACCACCTATCGGAACCACGGGAAAAATCTTCATGCCTCCAATTGTGTTTGATCTTCTTATCCCAATCCTATTTACATATGCTTGTCTTTACTTTCTGCAGCAATACTTGTAGGCATGCATGCGTACGGTGAACTTCACTTACAACAATCACTAAAATCTACCAACCAATTAACTTGGGATAAGGTTAGGTTTTTATTTAGTCAAGTAGTCTAATCATCCCCACTCTAGACCTACTTTCGATCCTACAACTGGTATCCAAGATTTGGTCTCCATTGCATTAGTCTCACAACCTACGAGAGTATGACGACTAGTGTGGGAAATTATCACTATAGAGGCCCATATTTCGATGTTACAAGCTTTGCTAGTTGGAAGCATAAAATGAAAAATCATATTCTTGGTCATAACCCCGCCGTATGGGTTGTTGTTCGTGTTGGCTTGCAAGGTGAATTCTTCGTTGATGGAATTGCTAAAAGACCCCCCAAACCCTAAACTTTTCATTCTAACCTCTTGAAATCTTGAGGACGAGATTCATTTTAAGTGTGGTAGGTTCATAACATCCCGTACTTTGGAATTTTATATTAATAAACTGAATGATTGATTGTTTGATTGAGTGATTGAAATTGAGTGAAATTTGAAACTTTTTGAAACTTTTGAACGAGAGGGAATAATATTCCTAAATGACTTTCCCCTTTGTTCTTGAATACAATTTTATCCAATTCAAATCATTGATAGAAGATGACATGACTTCTTCAAAGTAAAGGATTTGAACTTTTGGATTTTAAAACTATTGAAATTTCTCTATTCGGAATTCATTTCGTATTTGGTTCTATTTTAAAGCTTGAATGAATTCAAACTCCCTTGCCTAAATTCAAAATCTTGAGAGGAGCAATATAAATCTCCAAACCAGGGAAAGTTTGAACTATATTTGAATTTATAACACTAGGAAAATATTTCATATTGGATTTCAAAGCCATTCTTGAAGTGGTTATCAAAATTATTTTTCTCCAAAAACTATACATGGGAAATATGGTAAAATGATTCCCTTCAATATAAAATGGTGAAAAATGAATTTGAAATAATTTTGGTATTTTTGAAATTATATTATTGCATTTTAATTGCAACAGAAGCACTATATGTATTATCCGATTTTGTGGGGATTTTATTTGAGCCTGCAAACATGTTCTTGTTGTAGAGCTTGTTTTCTGAAATTTCTAATATATAATACTCCTATATGTGGAGTTATATTTATTTTATTTTTTAGTTTACTATTTTTTATAAAAAGGAAAGGATTTTCATTTAAAATGGGAAACCCCTTAGCTGGGCCAATAGGAGATGTGGCCCAGATCCAAACGACCGACCCAAATCAAGATTAGATCGGTGATCGATCTCCTTTCCCTCCCCGATCTCTCATTGACATGGGGCCCCATCACAAGATCTCGGAGAGCCCACGGTCGCCTTCCTCCTCCTCCCTCCTTTCCTTCCTACGTTTTCCAGACTTCGCCACCGCCCTGATTTCTTTCTGTCTGAGCACACTCGAGCCGCCCCCTATAAAAGCCCGAGGCCTCCCGCACCCGTTTCCCCCTAAACCCCTTCGGCTGTAGGCTTCCTTTCTACCAAATCAATCGTCGGAGCAAGCCGACCCTCTCGCCGCCATTATATCCACTATCGTTGCCCTGGTCACCCCCGCACCATGTCGAAGCCATAAGCACCTCCACCACCCTCACCCGCACCTCCCCGTGCACTAGACCGAGCTCTAGAGCCACGGGAGCAAGCTCCCGTCTACCACTGAACGCCGTCGGCGTTGTCAAGCTCATAGCATCACTCCCGTACACCCCAAGCTCGCCCTCGACCACCCACAAACGCGGAGTGAAGAGCTGGTGATACTTCTGCAATATATCTACAATTTTTTATTGTTTCATGCTATTATATTATCTGTTTTCGATGTTTTATATGCATTAATATGTTATTTTATATTATTTTTGGGACTAACCTATTAACCTAGAGCCTAGTGCCAATTTCTGTTTTTTCCTTGTTTTTGAGTGTTGTAGATAAGGAATATTGAAAGGAGTCCAAACGGAATAAAATGTTCACGATGATTTTTCTTGGACTAGAAGACATCTATCAGACTTGGAGAGGAAGGCAAGAGACAAGCCACCCTGCCGCGACCAGGGGGTGCCCCCTGGCTTGTGGCCCCCCAGCAGGTCCTCCAATCCTAATCTTTGGGCTATAAATTCCCAAATGTTCCTCCAATACCAAAAAGGGCAACGATAATACTTTTCCACCGCCGGAAGCCTCTGTTCCCGAGAGATCCAATCTTGGAGCCTTTAGCGGTAATCTGCCGGAGGGGGATTCGATCATGAAAGACATCTACATCAAATCCATTGCCCCTCCGATGATGCGTGAGTAGTCCACCACAGACCTATAGGTCCATAACTAGTAGCTAGATGGCATGTTCCCTCTCTTTGTGCTTCAATACCATGTTATCCATGATCTTCATGGGGATCTATCCAATGTAATACTCTTTTGCGGTGCGTTTGTCGAGATCTGATGAATTGTGGGTTTATGATCAGCTTATCTATGAATATTATTTGGTTCTTGTCTGAATTCTTATATGTAGGATTTCTTATCTTTGCAAGTCTCTTCGATTTATTGGTTTGGTTTGGCCAACTAGATTGGTAATTCTTGCAATGCGAGAAGTGCTTAGTTTTGGGTTCAATCTTTTGGTGTCCTCACCCAGTGACAAAGTAGGGCTAGCGAGGCACGTATTGTATTGTTGCCATCAAGGGTAAAAAATGGGGTTTTCATCATATTGCTTGAGATTATCCATTGCCGGGGAGGATACACATCAAGTCTACCAAGTACTCATCACAAACTCATCTCTTAGATTTACATTATTTTCCATTAGCCTCTCGTTTTCCTCTCCCCCACTTCACCAATTTGCCATTTTATTCACCTTCTCTTTTTCGTTTGTCCTTTTTCTCACCGGATCTCTTTTCGTTTGCTTGTGTTGCCATGTGCCTTCTATTTGCTTGCATCTTCACTTTCTCAAAATCTATTGTTATGGATCCTCATCCACTTGCTAATATTTTCAAAAGGCCAAATTTTGATGAACCAATTGCTAGTGAGTTGAGTGCACTTGATTATCTCTTTGAAGTTTTGTTTGAAAATCATGAATCTGAAATTTTTGATGAAGTGTTGAAGGAAGAAATTTATAAGGTGATCCATGATAGTCCCTTGAATGATGAGCATGATTGCAATGTTGCTAGTATGAATTCTCTAATCATCCATGATGCTTATGATATGCAAAGACACAAGCCTGGGGATGCTATGTTTGATCAAGATGATATATTTTGGCCCCCGAGTTTTGATGAGAAAATTTATTATGATGATTGCATGCCTCCTATTTATGGTGATGGTGATGACATGTATGCTATAATGAGTAATGATAACCAGAAAAATTATCATCATGATTTTAATTTGCAATGTGGTTGTGTTAATCAAGTGTCTCATGATAGTTATTTTTTTGAGTTTGCTCCCACTACCATGGATGATAAGGAATTTGCTTATGTGGAGAGTAATAAAAATTCTATGCTTGTGAAATATGAAAAGAATGATTTAAGTGATATTTATATTTTTGATTACTTCATGATGATACTGAAATTCATTATGAGGGGGGAACATATGCTTGTATGAATTGAATAATATCAAGTTTCCTCTCTATGTGTCTAAAGTTTTGAAGTTATGCTTGTTTTGCCTTCCTATGCTAGTTGATTCTTGTTCCCATAATTTGTTTGCTCCCAAAATACCTATGCATAGGAAGTGTATTAGACTTAAATTTGTTTTCCATTCTATTCATGATGCTCTTTTGCATATCTCAATTACTACTTTTTATGTCAGTATCATTGAAATAGTTATGCCTAGCTAGGGGCGTTAAACAATAGCGCTTGTTGGGAGGCAACCCAATTTTACTTTTATGTTTGTGTTTTTTGTTTCTATTATTGAGCTAATTACACATTATTACCTCTTCATTAATTGTGTTTTGGTGTTTTAATTAGTGTCTGAGCCAAGTAAGACCTTTGGGATGGTCTACGGTGATTGTTGATTTGATCTTGCTGAAAAACAGAAACTTTTGCACTCAGTCCAGGAATTTTATAAATTTACCAGAGCAACAAATGAGCCTGAAATTTCTACACACTATTTATATACAAACTTCCCAGGTTATCCTAATGTTTCAGAATGTTTGGAGTTACATACATATACGGAGTTTCCAGTTTGCTACAGATTGTTCTGTTTTTGACAGATTATGTTTTCTTTGTGTTGTCTACCTATTTTGATGTATCTATGGGTCGTATCGGGGGGTATGAACATGGAGAAGCTGGAATACAGTAGATATTACACCAATATAAATAAAGAATGAGTTCACAACAGTACCTGAAGTGGTGATTTATTTTCTTATACTAACGGATCTCACGAGTTTTCCCATGAGTTTTGTGTTGTGAGGTTTTCAAGTAAAGATTTGATGGACTATGGTATAAGGAGTGGCAAGAGCCTAAGCATAGAAATGCCCAAGGAACCCCAAGGAATAAAGTATGACAAAAAGCCTAAGCTTGGGGATGCGCGAGAAGGCATCCCCTCTTTCGTCTTCATTCCATCGGTAAATTTACTTGAGGCTATATTTTTATTCACCACATGATATGTGTTTTGCTTGGAGCATCTTATATGATATGCATCTTCGCTTTTTTGTTTGCCACAATCATCCTTTCTGAACACATAATTTGAGACAAACATGCATGAATTGTTAATTTATTAGAATACTCCATGTGCTCCACTTATATCTTTTGAGCTAGGCAATTTTGCTCTAGTGCTTCACTTATATCTTTTTAGAGCACAGTGGTGTTTTTTTATAGAAATAATTGAACTCTCATACCTCACTTATATTGTTTTGAGAGTCTTTAAACAACATGGTAATTGGTTTAGGTTATGAATTTAGTCCTAATATAATTGGCATCCAAGAGGGATATAATAGAAACTTTCATATAAAGTGCACTGAATATTATGAGAAGTTTGATTCGTTGCATAAAGCTTTGAGATATAAAGATGGTGATATTAGAGTCATGTTAGGAAGTAATTATGGATTGGTAGAAATACTTGTGTAAAGGTTTCTGATTCCCGTAGCATGCACGTATGGTGAACCATTATGTAAGGAAGTCAGAGCATGATTTGTTTATTGATTGTCAACCTTTGTGTGAGGGTCGGGAGCACGCGATGGTTTACTCCTACCAGCCTCTCCCCTAGGAGCATGCGTCTAATACTTTGCTTTGATGACTAATAGACTTCTGCAATAATTATTTGAGTTTTTTATGACTAATGTGCGTCCATAGATTATACGCACTCTCACCCTTCCACTTTTGCTAACCTCTCTAGTACCACGCAATTTTTGCCGGTGCATTAAACCCACCATATATCCTTCCTCAAAACAGCCACCATACTTACCTATTATGGCATTTTCATAGCCATTCCGAGATATATTGCCATGCAACTTCCACCGTTCCATTTATTATTACACACACCATCATTTTCATATTGCTTTACATGATCGTAAGATAGCTAGCATGGTTTTTCATGGCTTGACGGTTTTTGATGTCATTTGCTATGCTAGATCATTGCACATCCCGGTACACCACCGGATGCACTCATATAGATTCATGTTTTGTTCTAGATATCGAGTTGTAATTTTGAGTTGTAAGTAAATAAAAGTGTGATGACCATTATTATTAGAGCATTGTCCCATGTGAGGAAAGGATGATGGAAGCTATGATCCCTCACAGGTTGGGATGAGACTCCGGACTTTATGAAAAATAAAAGAGGCCAGCGAAGCCCATATAAAAAAAGAGGCCATTGATGCCCACCAAAATAAAAAAATGAGAGAAAATAGAGAAGGGACAATGCTACTATCTTTTTTCCACACTTGTGCTTCAAAGTAGCACCATTATCTTCATGATAGAGAGTCTCCTATTTTGTCACTTTCATATACTAGTGGGAATTTTTCATTATATAACTTGGCTTGTATACTGCAATGATGAGCTTCCTCAAATTGTCCCAGGTCTTCATGAGCAAGCAAGTTGTATGCACACCCACTTAGTTTGTTTTTGAGCTTTCATACACTTATAGCTCTAGTGCATCCGTTGCATGGCAATCCCTAGTCACTCACATTGATATCTATTAATGGGCATCTCCATAGACCGTTGATATGCCTAGTTGATGTCAGACTATCTTCTCCTTTTTTATTCACAACCTCCACCATATTATATTCCACCTATAATGCTATATCAATGGCTCACGCTCATGTATTGCGTGAGAGTTGAAAAAGTTTCAGAACATAAAAGGTGTGAAACAATTGCTTGACTTGTCATTGGGGTTGTGCATGATATAAATACTTTGTGTGGGGAAGATGAAGCATAGCCAAACTATATGATATTGTAGGGATAACTTTCTTTTGCCATTATACTTTGAAGAGACACAATTGATTTGTTAGTTTGCTTGAAATATTATTATTTTTATGTCAACATTAAGATTTTGTTTTGAGCCTTATGGATCTGAACATTCATGCCACAATATAGGATATTACATGGATATATGTTAGGTAGCATTCCACATCAAAAAATTTGTTTTTATCATTTACCTACTCGAGGACGAGCAAGAATTAATCTTGGGGATGCTGATATGTCTCCAATGTATCTACAATTTTTGATTGTTCCATGCTATTGTATTATCTGTTTTGGATGTTTTATATGCATTAATATGCTATTTTATATTATTTTTGGGACTATCCTGTTAACCTAGAGGCTAGTGCTAGTTTATGCTTTTCCCTTGTTTTTGAGTATTGTAGATAAGGAATATTAAACGGAGTCCAAACAGAATAAAATCTCCGTGATGATTTTTCTTTGACCACAAGACATCTACCAAACTTGGAGAGTTAGGAAGGAGACCTTCCAGGAGGTCACAAGCCATGATGGTCCTCTAACCCGAATCTTTGACCTATAAATTCCTGAATATTTCCCCCAAGACCAATAAGAGCAACGATAATAATTTTCCTTGGCCGGAAGCCTCCGTTCCCGAGAGATCCAATCTTGGAGCCTTTTCCGATAATATGCCAGAGGGGGATTAGATCATGGAGGGCATCTACATCAACTCTATTTCCCCTTTGACAATGCGTGAGTAGTCCACCACAGACCTACGGGTCCATAGCTAGTATCTAGATGGCTTCTTCTCTCTCTCTTTGTGCTTCAATACCATATTCTCCATGATCTTCATGAGAATCTATCCGTTGTAATAGTCTTTTGCGGTGTGTTTGTCGAGATCCGATGAATTGTGGGTTTATGATCATCTTATCTATGAGTATTATTTGGTTCTTCTCTGAATTATTATATGCATGATTTCATATCTTTGCAAGTCTCTTCGAGTTATTGGTTTGGTTTGGTCAACTAGATTGGCAATTCCTGCAATGGGAGAAGTGCTTAGTTTTGGGTTCAATCTTGCGGTATCCTCACCCAGTGACAAAGTAGGGGTAGCGAGGCACATACTGTATTGTTGCCATCAAGGGTAAAAAGATGGGGTTTCCATCATATTGCTTGAGTTTCTCCCTCTACATCATGTCATCTTACTTAATGCATTACTCTGTTCTTCATGAACTTAATACTCTAGATGCAGGCAAGAGTCGGTCGATGTGTGGAGTAATAGTAGTAGATGCAGAATCGTTTCGGTCTACTTGACACGAACTTGATGCCTATATGAATAATCATTGCCTTGGATATCGTCATAACTATGTGTTTTTCTATCAATTACTCGACAGTAATTTGTTCACCCATCGTGTTATTTTCCTTCAAGAGAGAAGCTTCTACTGAAACCTATGGCCCCAAGTCTATTTTCCATATTATATTTTCATATCTATATACCAAAAATACCAAAAATACCTTGCTGCAATTTATTTACCTTTTACTTCTCGCAATCTTTCCCATCTATCACTATCAGATCTAATCCTTGCAAGTAATCATGTAGGGATTGACAACCCCTTTATAGCGTTGGGTGGAGGTGTTTGATTGCTTGTGTAGGTGCACCAATTGGTGCCTTGCTTGTTCCTCCTACTGGATTGATACCTTGGCTCTCAACAATTGAGGTAAACACTTATCTACTTTGCTAGATCAACCTTTCTTCTTCACAAGAAAACCAACGCAAGGTCAAGAAGTAGCAGCTGCATGGACTGGACCCCGCCACCGTCGGTGGAGACCACCAGAACCTGGCCGTGAATGACCTCGCCAGCCTCGGCTTCGTCTTCCCCATGGTGAGCGTCGTCGTGCCCTCTCCCTCATTGGATCTAAACCTACGGCTAGGATTAGATCCCAACATACTGGTTTGTTAAATCCGGTTTATTTTTAATAAACCGGATAGTTCTATTTGTTTTACGTTAGGTCGAATCGTTTTTTTAGTTTGCAACCGTCCTCCCCTAAGTACTCGCACACACCCCCTCGGCCACTAAGAAACTGCCACGTAGCAATGTCCGTTAGATAGGTTTTTTTATTCAATTTGTGTTTTAAAAGAAATGTGTTTTTGTTTTAGAAATTGAATATCTCCTAGGACTTCTAGTGTTTTAATTTGATTCTTTTTTGCATTGTGTCACACAATTTATGTAGTTTCTATAGATATGAAGTTTGACCATGTTTGAATATATTAAATTTGAATTCAAACAAATTTGATTCAAATATTTGTTGGGAATAACTTGAGTTTAAAAATAGGTATTGAGTTGATTCTTTTTGCTACTTGTCACTTGTGACTTTATTTATTAGTAGGAACAATTTGAGAATTTTTAGAATAACTTAAATTAGGGTTTCAAGAAAAATAGGATATGTTTTAATTCTTCTTAGGTTTATTGCTATTTGTTTTGTTTTAATTGTTTTTATTTTGTTTTCTTTTATATTTGTTGACATTTTTTGTTTTGTTTTCTATTAGGTAGAAGTAGTAATTTCAAAAAGATTATTTTAATTTTATTTTATTTGCACGGAATCAATTCTAGTTCAATGAATAACTTGAAATTGATTTCAAATGCTAATAAGATCCTTTTGGAAAATGCTTTCTATAAATTGTTTTATAAATTTTATTTTTTGTTAACTTTAGTTTATATCAGAAACAATTTGTATTATAGTTGAAATTATTTGTGGTTTAACTCTAGGTTAACATTGTTTAGTTCATAAGAAGTGTTTAATAAAGGTTTTTCAATTAGTTCCTTTCGCTAATAAATTTTGTGAAAAATACTTTGTGTTAACTTAGTTTTTTTATATTTTGTATTTTGTTATTTTTATTATCTTAGTGTTTTCTTTGTTGTTATGTTCTATTAGGAGAAAAACTTATTTTGTTTAGGGTATTACTTTTCATGCTTTCTTTTGTTGTACTTCAATGGTCATTATTTTTGCTAGTAAAAGATTTACTAAAATATATTTTTGTTATATTTGATTTTGTTGTTTTTAAAAATATAGAATTGTAGGGAAAACAATCCTTGGTTGTTTTGATGAAGTTTTGTTATTTTAACTTTTGTCTTAAGTATTTCCTTCATTACAACCCTTTTGTGTTTAGTAGTTGTTTTGCTTTGATTGATAGTATTGATTGTTAGAAGTGTTTGCTTATGAGTGCAATGTTTGATTATATAGATTTTCACCAGAGAGCGATTAATAGTTCTATCAAATTATTTTCTAAGAGCGTTATTACCTTCATCAACCTTACCAGGCAAGTTCAGTTTGACCATTTATTGCATACCTATGTTTTATTGCATTTAGTGACATCAACCTACACTCCCTCCGGTAGTGTTGTTGAATTCTTGTAGTTGAGTAGAATGCATGAGGTAGGAACCCACTCCTTGTTACTGAAGCCCCGGGAATGTTATTTGTTTTAATGCTACGCTAAAGTAGATGAGGCTGGTATGAGTGTTCGGGAGTGGTGTGAGAAGAAGGACTCTACGTCAATAATGACAACCACATGATGGCATCTTCAAGGCCTGCATCTTCAAGACCTCAAGACCTCAAGACTTTGAGGTAAGACCTCAAGACTTCGACACACAATACTGGGTGAAGTATGGTTGATTGGGCACCCTGGAGAAACTAGTGGATGGACGAGATGCATGGAGAAGCGCCATGATATCTTGCGGAAAGCTTCACCCAGACTCAAAGATATGGAAGAATACTTCATACCCGAAAGCTTACCTGTGTAGCCACAAGTCATTATGGGCTATGGCTTGGTTAACCTTAGTTGTGACTCTAGCCAGAACGATGCTAGCAGATGTAGAACTACAGTAGGATGAATGGGCTTAGAAAGTGGTCACAGGAACTCTTTGGAAGACCATGTTTCGTTGGTCCTATTCTCAAAACAAGTGGTAGCGTGAGGACTTACCAGGAGGGAACAAATCTTGTGGGTAAAGTACACAAGACTATAGAGTTAAACCTAATCGATTAGCCACTTCACCGGTTACGGACGATTTGAGCATCTGGAATTGGATCTATCTTTGAACTCTCATGACGAGACTGATAAATAATTTGTGGGCAACTTATGATGATTTTGGGCTATGAGACATCGGTTGGCGGAACCATGTCATGATAGATAACTCTATAGTGAAAACTTCTGATATTCTTTTGTTGTAGGAAAAAGAAATAAAACCAGCTTGTATGCAAATACTCAGACACAGAGCCACAAAGCCTTGGTGCATATAATATAGTCTTATCTTCTATTTTCTTTTATTGTGAGTCTTGCCGGTACATTCAATGTACTAACCTACATGGCTGCAACGTATCATGTTGCAGGTATATTTGCTACGACGAGTAAGAGTACGACTTAGGGTTACAATCTACACTCAACCTGCCGTTGGTATTTATTGGGACTCCACTCCTGTTGACTGTTTCCGCTGAGATTTAAGAGGTATATATCAGTTTTATGTTATTTACATGTGATTGCACTTTGATACATACATTGATGTACTCTGTGTACCAGCATATCGATCCAGGGATGGCACAAACACACAAAGGCTTGACTCGTTTTGAGTCGGGTCGCTATAGAAATGGTATCAGAGCACATGTTGACTATAGGACGTGACCCTAGAAAATGGCTTAGATATATGGAGACCTTTATAGGAAAACTTTTGTTTCTCACTACTCTCGTAACCACTTGATTCTTTTACTCAACCCTCCTTATTTCAAACTATAAATGGAGAGCTACATTCTGAATGAAAGAGGGCACTACGAGGATGTATTCAGAGGGCCATTCCTCATGGAGCTGGTATAGATGATAAAGCTACCGATACCTGAGATCAAGGTGTCTAAGAGGAAGTCTAGATTTTGGGGTGTCAAGTCCCAAGTGTTTGGATGTAAATAAGACCCCAAGACTGAAGACATCAACTATGGTACATTGAACCATGACTGCGATATGGGCATGAATATTGCTAGTGTATAATCAAGAGCTGGATCATTATATCTAGAACCTCCAAATGGACCTTTCTAGCAGTATTATTTGAGAAAGAAGCACTTTGTGAGGACCTCAATGTCGAGAAGCTAAAGGTAGCCAATTTGAAGAAACACGATCCCGAGATTCATAAGATTCGTCAAGACTTGAAGAACAGTCAGGCCATGGCACATGACGGTGATGTTGAAATCCATAAGCTCAAGAACCAACTCCTAGACCTACATGGACGCCACAGAAACTCTGAGTCAACATGGATAATCTGGCGGAAGAACTTGAGAAGATGAAATGTCACCAAAAGAAGTCCACTAACGATGAAGACATGGAATAAGCTAGCTTACTAGTAGCCCCACCATCAGAGAAATAAATATGAACATTTTTGCGATTTAAGTGATCGACCATACCAACCTTATGTTGGTGGAGATACTTTAGGGTTGTTTGAACTTTATGAATGTCTAGACTTGAGTTTTTTTGCGTTTGTGTTATTGAGGTGTTTGTTATTTATGTATCCATCCCTCACTCTCTTACTCATCTCACCCCAAAACCCTTGGACCAATAGATGGTGAATGAAGCTGGACTTGTATTACCTGGACCAATGACCTCGCTGGAGGCAGAAATATGGATTCAGAACATGGAGAACCACTTCGGGAGCAACTTAATTACAAGGAAGTATGAGGTTCAATGTACTCTTTAGTACTTTCCCAAAAGTGCTGCAACTTGGTGGAAAATGCATCAAGCCATACAAGGATGCAATGGAGCAGAAACTTGGGAAGAATTCAAGTAGACTCTGTTGAGATCCGTCTCATCTAGAAGCACTGTGATAAATCGATGAAGGAGCCTTGTGCATGCAAGATCTGCGGAGAAATAAGACACACCCAGGAAGAACACAAGGATGGATGCCCTCTTTGTGAAGAAAATCACCCAGCCGAGGAATGCACAACTAGTCAGGTGACTTGTTTCTTGTGTGAAGGAACCACCCACTACCTAGTTCAGTGCCACATTTATCCCAAGGTGAAACAATTTGTCAAGAAGAAAAAAGAAGAAAAGAAGGAAACTTACAGGGGGATTTTAGAAGGACGTGTGATGAAGGAAGATATTGAAGGCCCTGATGGACAAGGCCTAACCATATTTTTCTCCAATGTCTGCTACTCATGTGGAGAAGATGAACATTTTTCACAAGATTCCACGAAAGAAAGCCAAGAGTATCTGGGAGATTTCCTGGATAGAAAAGTTGGAGCTTGATCCACATGAAATAGAAGGATTGATTGTAACAAGGAAGTCCAGGAAGAGAAACCTAAGGTATCACTAGAACAACCCAACTCCTGCAGAGAAGGACCTGGGTCATATAGTATGTTTATGTGCAAGGAATTAGGTCACTACATCGACTGATTCCCGGAAAAGTAGAAGAGACCCCAAGGAGCAAACACCATCATCAAGAAGCCCCGCGAATTATCGTAAGTCATTTGCTTTCCCTGCAAGGAAGCAGGACATTATTCTGACAAATGTGCAGGCAAGAAGAAGGCGGGAGCTAAGTAGTCAAGATTTGATATTGGCAATAAGTGGATCAAGATGCACTCTTGTGAGATTAGGGAGTTAAAGTTTGTAAAGGAAGAATTTCTAATAACTCCATGAATCAATAAAATTATTGTGTCATTATGCTAAAATGTATGAGTTATCACTCTATAAATCTCTGACCATTTTCGACGATATGAGATAATATGGTCCATGCAAGCATGGGTACACTTCATTTTAAGTGCGATAGTAATCAGTAAAACCACAGGAACCAAGGATAAAGGAAGTTCCATTCTTGCCAAGGAGTTTGGATATGTGAATGCAGGTAAAGGTAATGCTAAACCATATCAAACTATGGGGATAAAAACATTGAAGTAATGTACCTTGGAATTTGAATTTCGAGGAGAGAATTGAATATAATGAACCAAAACCTTTATTGGTAAATAGACGAATGGAAAGGAAAATGAATTCAAGGAGTAGCACCTGTACCAAGAAAGATCTCAAGATTTCACGAAGGTTAACCCAAGAGCATGAAGCAAGAGGTTGTGATTTGATCAATGGACATTTTCCTAGGAGGATACGAAATCCTAAGAGTTGTGAAGATACGATATATGTTTTGTTCAGCTTGCAGAATGAATGGATTTATCCGAACTTCGTTCATGGACAAGAGAAAATTCTGCAACGCTTGTGAGGAAGCCAACGTGTTAGAATACCAGATTTGCTAAACCTTATACAAGTTAATGATTTTAGTGTGACATGGCTTGGCCACCATGATGACTTACTCTTATAATTTGTCTTGCTATTCGGAATGGTAAATTTGAGAGACTTACCTATAGTAAAGAGATGAAGATCTTTGAAGCTTTTGTTTAAGCTATAGAATGGTATGATGAAGACCCCTTGTACATGACAGTTGTTGCCAAACGTAGGAATTTTGTGGAAAGGAAGAAGCCAAGACCCATTTCACTGCAGGATAACCACAAATGGTAGACCACCATGAGATCATTGATCAGTTATTTAGAATGATAACGAGACTTGTCAGCTAAGACAACCGAGTGATAGAAGAACTTTATATTAATGAAAGAATGCCGTGTTTAATAGGAAACATTATGACTATAACGGAAGAGCATCAATAAAGGTCTTACTGTGAAGAATGTGAAGAGAAACTATTTCCCAAGGACCCAAAGAAATGGCAAGATCTTAAGGGACAAGTAACTCTCATTTTAAGTGTGGTAGCACCCATACTTTTCTGGTCAATGGAATTGCTAGAAGACCCCCAAACCCTAAACTTTTGTTTCAAGCCTATTTGAATCTCAAGGACGAGATTCATTTTAAGTGTGGTAGGTATGTAACATCCCAAACTTTGGAATGTTATATTAATAAATTGAATGATTGATTGTTTGATTGCGTGACTCAAATTGTGTAAAATTTGAAACTTCTTGAAACTTTTGAATGATAAGGAATAACATGACTTTCCCCTTTGTTCTTGAATACAATTTCATCCAATTAAAATATTTGAGAGAAGATGACATGACTTCTTCAAAATAAAGGAATTGCACTTTTGGATTTGAAAACTACTAAAATTTCTCTATTTGGAATTCATTTCATATTTGGTTCTATTTTAAAGTTTGAATGAATTCAAACTCCCTTGCCTAAATCAAATATCTTGAGAGGAGCAATATGACACTCCAAACTAGGGGCAAGTTCGAATTATATTTGAATTTATAACACTCAAACAAACATTTCATATTGGATTTCAAAGTCGTTCTTTAAGTGGTTTTCAAAATTACTTTTCTCCAACAACGAAACACATGGAAAATAGGTTAAAATGATTCCCTTCAATATAAAAATGGAGAAAAATGTATTTGAAATCATTTTTGTATTTTTGAAAATATTAATGCATTTTAATTACACCAAAAGCACTATCTGAATTATCTGATTTTGTGAGGATTTTAATTGAGCCTAAAAATATGTTCCTGTTGTAGAGCTTGTTTTTTTGAAAATTTTGATATATAATAATACTATATTAAAAGTTATATTTATTTTATTTTATTGTTTTTAGTTTACTGTTTATTCTAAAAAGGAAAGGATTTTCTTTTAAAAAAGGAAAAAAACGAGCCAACCTACTAGCAAATCTTGCCCAGATCCAAATGACCGATCCGAATCAAGATCGGATCGGTGACCGATCTCCTTTCCGTCCCTACTCTCTCACTAACATGGACCCCATTGCTCGATCCCGGAGACCCTGCGGTCGCCTTCCTCCTCCTCCCTCCGTTCCTTGCCGAGTTCGTCGGACTTTACCAATGCCCCAATATCATTCCATCTGAGCACACACGAGCCGCCCCCTATAAAAGCCCGAGGCCTCCCGCACTCGTTTCCCCCTAAACCCCTTCAGTCGTAGCCTTCCTCGTCGCCAAATCGCTCGCCAGAGCAAGCGGAACCTTGCCGCCGCCATTATCGCCACTGTCGTCACCCTGGTAACCCCTTTACCACGCCGAAGCCATCAACATCTCCGCCACCCTTGCTCACACTTCCCCATGCACTCGCTCGAGATCTAGATCCACCAAAACAATCTCCTTGTTGACCATCGAACGTCGTCGCCACTGTCACGCTTGCCATCATCACTTCCGTACACCCCGAGCTCGCCCTCGACCACCCACAGACGCGGAGTGAAGACTTGCATCAACTGGACCCCGCCACCGTTGTCGGAGACCACCTGAACCTCGCCATCGATGACCTTGCCTGCCTCGGCCTCGTCTTCCCCGCGTTGAGCCTCGACGTGCCCTCTCCCCCGTTGGATCTAAACCTATGCCTAGAATTAGATCCAAGCATACTGGTTCATTAGATTCAGTTTATTTTTCATAAACCTATCGGTTTTATTTTTTTATGTTAGGCCGAATCTTTTTCTTTTGTTTGTGGCCGTCCGCCTCTAAGAACTCGTGCGCACACCCACTTGGCCACTAAGAAACTGCCACGTAGCACTCTCCGCTAGATAGTTTTTTATTAGTTTCTGTTTTAAAAGTGGAATATTTTCTGTTTTAGAAATTGAATATCTCCTAGGATTTCTAGTGTTTTAATTTGATTATTTTTGCATTATCTCACAAAAATTATATAGTTTGTGTAGATATCAAGTTTGACCATGTTTCAATATTTGAAATTTGAATGCAAACAAATTTTATTCAAATCTTGTTTTGTGAGTATCTTGGGTTTAAAAAATAGGTTTTGAGTTGATTCTTTTTGCTACTAGTCACTGGTGACTTTTTTTATCACTAGGTACAATTTCAGAATTTGTTGAATATTGAAATTAGGGTTTCAAGCAAAACAGAATCGGTTCTAATTCTTTTTAGGTTTCTTGTTATTTCTTTTGTTTTTATTGTTTTTATTTTGTTTTGTTTTATATTTTTTGACAAGTTTTATTTTGTTTTCTGTTAGTTAGAAGTAGTATTTCAACAAATATTATTTTTATTTTATTTGATTTGCATGGAAACAATTCTAGTTCAATGAATAACTTGAAATTGATTTCAAATGCTAATAAGGTCCTTTTGGAAAATACTTTTTATAAATTGTTTTATAAAATTTATTTTCTGTTAATTTAGTTTAACTCAGAAACAACTTGTATTATAGTTGAATTTTGTTGTTGTTTAAATCTAGGTTAACATTCTTTAGCTCATAAGAATTGTTTAATAAAAGCTTTTAAATTAGTTCCTTTTGCTAATAAGTTTTATGGAAAATAATTTCTGTTAACTTAGTTATTTTATATTTTGCATTCTGTTATTTTTGTTATCTTAGTGCTTTCTTTACTATTATGTTTTATTAGGACAAAAACGTTTTTTGTTAGGGCGTTAATTTTCATACTTTCTTTAGTTGTTCTTCAAAGTTAATTGTTTTTGCTAGTAAAATATTTAATAAATATATTATTGTTAGATTTTATTTTTTCGTTGTTTTGTTGCTATTCAAAATAGATTATTTGTAGGGAAAATAATCCTTGGTTGGTTTGATGAAGTTTTGTTGTTTTAACTTTTGTCTTAGGTATTTCCTTCATCGCAACCCTTTTGTATTTAGTAGTTGTTTTGCTTTGATTGATAGTATTGATTGTTAGAAGTGTTTGCTTATGAGTGCAATGTTTGATTATATAGATTTTCATTGGAGAGTGATGAATAGTTCTATAAAGTTATTTTCTGAGAGCGATATTATCTTCATCAACCTTACCACGCAAGTTCACTTTGAATATTTATTTCATACCTATGTTTTATGCATTTAGTGACATCAACCTACAATTCCCTCCAGTAGTGTTATTGAATTCTTGTAGTTGAGTAGAATGCATGTGGTAGGAACCCACTCCTAAAGCCCCAGGAATGTTATTTGTTTTAATGCTATGCTAAAGTAGAGAGGGTTGGTATGAGTGTTTGGCAGTGGTGTGAGAAGAAGGACTCTACATCAATGATGACAACCACATGATGGCATCTTGAAGGCATGCATCTTCCAGACCTCAAGACTTCGAGACTCGAGACAAGATTTGTTTTTAATACACACTACTTGGTGAAGGATGGTTGATTGGGCACCCTGGAGAAACGAGTGGATGGCCGAGATGCATTGAGAAGCGCCATGATATCTTGCAGAAAGCTTCACCCAGACTGAAAGAGACGGAAGAATACTTCATGTCCAGAATCTTACATGTGTAGCCACAAGTCATTATGGGCTATGGCTTTGTTAACCTTAATAGTGACTCTCGCGAGGACAGTGCTAGCAGATGTAGAACTATGGTAGGATGGACGGGCCCAAACAGTTGTCAGAGGAACTCTTTGGAAGACCATGTTTCGTTCGTCCTCTTCTCAAACAACTAACAATGTGAGGACTTACTAGGAGGGAATGAATCTTCTGGGTAAAGTACACAAGACTCTACAGATTTAAACCTAATCAATTAGCCATTTTCCCGATTACGGACAAATTGAGCCTCTGGAATTGGATCTATCTCTGAACACTCAACACTGGACTATGATGATTTTAGGCTATGAGACATCGGTTGGTGGAACCATGTCATGATAGATAACTCTATAGTGAAAACTGTTGATATTCCTTTGTTGTAGGAAAAAGAAATAAAATCAGATTTTATGCAAAAACTTAGACAGAGAGCCGCAAAGCTTTATTGCATATAGTTTAGTCTTATCATTTATTTTATTTTATTATGAATCTTGCCAGTACATTCAATGTACTAACCTACATGGCTGCAACGTATCATGTTGCAGGTATATTTCTTACGACGAGTAAGAGTAAGACTTAGGGTTACGGTCTACACTCAACTTGCTGTTGCTGTTTCTTGGGAATCGACTCATGTTGATTGTTCCCACTGAGATTTAAGAGGTATATATCAGTTTTCCGTTATTTACAAGTGATTGCACTTTGATATATACATTGATGTACTATGTGTGCCATCATACTGATGTTGGAAATATGCCCTAGAGGTAATAATAAATTAGTTATTATCATATTTCCTTGTTCATGGTAATCGTTTATTATCCATGCTATAATTGTATTGATCGGAAACTCAGATACATGTGTGGATACATAGACAACACCATGTCCCTAGTATGCCTCTAATAGACTAGCTCGTTTATCAAAGATGGCTATGGTTTCCTAGTCATGGACATGAGATGTCATTTGGTAATGGGATCACATCATTAGGAAAATGATGTGATGGACAAGACCCAAACTAGAAACGTAGCATATGATCGTGTCAGTTTATTGCTACTGTTTTTTGCATGTCAAGTATATGTTCCTATGACCACGAGATCATGCAACTCACTGACACCGGAGGAGTACCTTGTGTGTATCAAACGTTGCAACGTAACTGGGTGACTATAAAGGTGCTCTACAGGTATCTCTGAGGGTGTCTGTTGGGTTGGCATGGATCAAGACTGGGATTTGTTACTCCGTGTGACGGAGAGGTATCTTAGGGCCCACTCGGTAATACAACATCACAATAAGCCTTGCAAGCAATGTGACTAAGTGTTAGTCACGGGATCTTTTATTATGAAACGAGTAAAGAGACTTTCCAGTAACGAGGTTGAACTAGGTATGGAGATACCGACGATCGAATCTCGGGCAAGTAACATACCGAAGAACAAAGGGAACATCATACGGGATTAACTGAATCCTTGACATAAAGGTTCGACCGATAAAGATCTTCGTAGAATATGTAGGAATTAGTATGGGCATCCAGGTCCCGCTATTGGTTATTGACCGTAGAGGTGTTTCAGTCTTGTCTACATAGTTATCGAACCCGCAGGGTCTGCACACTTAAGGTTCGGTGATGTTTCGGTAGTATAGAGTTATGTATGGTGGTGACCGAAGGTTGTTCGGAGTACCGGATGATATCCCGGACATCACGAGGAGCTCCAAAATTGTCTGGAGGTAAAGATTGATATATAGGAAGTCCTATTTTGGTCGCCAGAAAAGTTTCGGGCTCATCGGTAGTGTACCGGGAGTGCCGGTAGTGTATCGGGAGACCATCGGGAGGGGTATTTCGACCCAAGAGGCTACGTGGGCTGTGGGAGAGTGAATACCAGCCCTTTGTGGGCTACTGGAAGTCCTACAAAAGGCCCATGCGGCTGGGAAGAAAAGACCAAAGAGAAAAAGGTGAAAAAGGCAAAAAGATCAAAATAAGGAGGAGTCCTAGTCCTACTAGGATTGGAGGAGGATTCCTCCTCTCCTCCTTGGTTCGGCCAACCCAAGGGCTGGCTCCTTCGGAGCCAAGCCTCCTCCTCTCTTCCTCCTGTATATACTACAGGTTTTAGGGGTTTGGCACTAGATTTTCAGCCACGTGCTAACTGTTCCTCAAGTCCATAGTTTCTCCTCTAGATCGGATTTCTACAGTGCTTAGGCGAAGCCCTGCCGGAATAGCTCCACCACCATTGCCGGAGCGCCGTCATGCTACCGAAGAACTCTTCTACCTCTCCACTCCCACTTGCTGGATCAAGAAGGCGGAGATCATCATCAAGCTCTACGTGTGCTGAACGCGGAGGTGTTGTCCGTTCGTGTAACATCCCAAATTTTGGAATGTTATAATAAATATTAGAATGATTGTTTGTTTGATTGAGTGATTGCAATTGAGTGAAAATTTGAAAAATTTTGAAAAAAAATTGAATGAGAGGGAATGACATGACTTTCCCATATGCTTTTGGAATTCAAATTCCTACATTTCAAATTAGTGAGAGAAGATGACATGACTTCTTCAATATAAAAAGATTTGAAGAGTGAAATTTGAAAACATTTGAAATTTTCTAATATGGAGTTCTTTTCATATTTTGATTTCCAATTTGAAGTTTGAAAGAATTCAAATACCCTTGATAAGAGTTTTGAGAGGAGTAACATGACACTCCACACCAGGGTTATTTTTGTGAAGCATTTGAACCATAAAACCTAGGGGGATATTTGAAGAAATATTTGCAAAAACAAATAAAGCCATTTAGGAATTTTTCGGAAAATACTTTTTTTAAAGTATTAAATTTGGCCGTGGAAAAATGTCCATCTTATTGAATTTATTTCCCTGATCATTTTGGTATATAAATCTTCATTTTTTGGAAATGTTTTGATTGCCATAAAGTAGTTTCCTTTCTCTGTAAATTAATAAAAGAAAACAAATCCCTTTAATAGGAAACGTACCGAGCCCATTAGGAAAGAATCGGCCCACGTCTTTATTATCCGGATCCGAGTTCCCTCCAGATCGGCCACCCAATCTCTTTACTTTTCTCCCCCTCTCTCTAACGCGTGGACCCCATTGCCCGACCAAATCCCGTCGCGGTCACCACCTTCCTTTCTCCCTCCCTCCTTCCTTTCCAACGCCGGCGAGATCACCGACCTGATCTCCCTCTTCCTTTCCTTTCGGATGACCACAAGGCCACCTATAAAACCCCCAGCCCCTCCTCCACCCATTCCGCCCATTTCCCCCTCGTCCGACCCTCTCCTCTCGCCGGAATCCCTCATCGGAGATAACCACGGCCGCCACGCCATTGCTGCACCACCGCTCCACCCGGACGTCCCCGACGCCGTCTGAGCCCACCATCCACTTCGCCGTCATCGTCCGCACCTCCCCAACCATTCGCCCGAGGCCCGCACCCATCGGAGCCCCTCTCCCAGTCGACACCCGAGTGCCGCCGCCGCCTCCGAGCTCACCGTCGTCGCCATCGTCGCCCCCGAGCCCCGCTGATGCTACCAACGGAGTCTCCGTGCTCGTCCGCATCACCTGGTGCTGACGCCGTCGCCGGAGGACCCTCGGAGCATCGCCGGATACCCCCTCCACCGCGGTAAGTCGCCGGAGCCCTCTCCTCCGTTCGATCTATCATGTGCGGTGTAGATTAGAAGCCCCGTAACCGTTCGGTTTAGTATTAGTGAACCGGCTGGTTTTCTGTAAATTTTATTAGCCGAATCGTTTTCCTTTACAGTGCGTCCGTTTGCTCGTTTAGACATCGTGTGCACACCTCTCGGCCAATCACAGCATGCCACGTCACCCACTGTCCGTTAGTTAGATTTTTTTCTTCTTTTTGTTTTCTATTTTTAAAACAGAATAGTTTTGTTTTTGTTTTCTTTATAACTTTTATGTTTTTAATTATTTTTAATTGTTTCTTTTTGCATCTTTTCACAAATTTTATCTGTTTTCTGTAGATATAACGTTTGACCATATTTTAAATATTTAAAATTGAATTCAAACAGATTTGATATAAATTTGATTTTCTAAATAACTTGAGTTTAAAAACTTGTTTTTGAGTGATTCTTTTTGCTACTGATTTGTATTGGTTATATTTATCACCCTGTTACGTTTAAGAATTTTTAGATTAATTTCAATTAGTATTTTTAACAAAACAGGTTCTGTTTAGTTCTTCTTAGGGTTTAATTAAATTGTTTTTATTTTAGTTTATTTTGATTCTGTTTTAGTTTAACTTTCTGTTGTAATTCTTTTAGTTTTCTATTGTTCAACACTAGGAGATTTAATTTCTGTTAAAAAATTATGTTGTTTTGTTTTGTGTTCTATTTGAATAGGTAAACATTGTTTTCACCATAAGTATTGTTTAGTAAAAAGTTTTTGTAGCATTTCTTTTGCACAAAAGCTTTATGATAAAATACTTCCTGTTTTCGAATAACGATTTAGTATTTATTTTCTGTTATGTATTTATTAGTTGCTGAAAACAATTCTTGTCTTGTTATGTCTTAGTAGAAGTCTTGCCAAAAAAAGTTGAGAGGTTTTACTTTGTTTTCTGTTAGTTAGCAGTAGTATTTCACCTAAGTTTATTTTTATGACATTTATTATTTTTATAGCATGAAATCAATTCTAGTTTGATAATAACTTGCAAATTGATTTTCATTGCTAGTTGGATTTCCTATTTGAAAGTATTTTCATAAATTGTTTTATAAAGTTTCACTTTCTGTTAACTTAGTGTTATATATTTTGTTTTCTGTTATTTTAATATTTCATTTCTTTTCTTATTGTTAAGTTTATTAGGCAAAAACCTATGTTGTTTAGAATGTTGTTTTTATAATTTTTACTTGTTCTCCAAAATTAATTCTTTTTGCTAGTAAAATATTTAGTAAAATAATTTTGTTATATTTTACTTTGTTTTTGTGTTTTACTTTTGAAAATAGGATTTACTTGTAGAGAAAACCAACCTTAGTTGTGTTGCTGAAATTTTGTTGTTTTGAGTTTTGTCTTAATTATTTCCTTCATCAACCCTTTTGTGTTTGGTTTTGTATTACTTGTAGATTGTTAGTATTGATTGCTAGTATGATTGCTTATATGAATGCAATGTTTGATTATATAGATTTTCATCGGAGAGTGACGAATAGTGTATCAAGTTATTTTTGTGAGCGATAATATCCTTCATCAACAGTACAGGCAAGTTCACTTTGACCATTTTGTTCATACCTATGTTTTATTGCATGTAGTGACTTCATTCAACAAATCCCTTCCGTAGTGTTATTGAAATTGTTGTAGTTGAGTAGAATGCATGAGGGAGGAACCCACCATTTGTTACTAAAGCTGTAGGAACATTAGTTATTTTTATGCTATGCTAAAGTAGACCGGGTTTGGTATGAGTGTTTCATGAGTGGTGTGAGAAGGAGGACTCTACGTCAAGACGACAACTTCATGAAGGCATCTTCAAGTCCTACATCTTCAAGACCTCAAGACTTCAAGACTCGAGAAACAAGTTTTCAATACACACTACTGGGTGAAGGATGGTTGATTGGGCATCCCTGGAATAACCGGTGGATGGTCGGGATGAATGGAGAAGCGCCATGACATCTTGCGGAAAGCTTCACCCAGACTAAAAGAGATGGATGAATACTTCATGCCCGGAAGCTTACCTGTGTAGCCACAAGTCATTATGGGCTATGGCTTGGTTGATCCTTGTTGTGACTCTGGCTGGGCAGTGCTACGAGATGTAGTCGACGTTAGGAATGGATGGGCACTCAAAGTAGTCAGGGAAACACTCTAAAAGACCATGTTTCGTTCGTCCTGTTCTCAAACACCCGATAGTGCGAGGACTTACGAGGAGGGAACAAAAATTGTGGGTAAAGTACACAACACTCTGCAGAGTTAAACCTAATCGATTAGCCGTGTCCCCGGTTACGGACAATTTGAGCTTCTAGACTTGCATCTATCTCTGAACTCTTAACCCTGGACTGATAATTAATTGTGGGAAACTTATGATACTTATGGGCATTAAGACATCGATTGGCGGAACCATGTCTTGTTAGGTAACTCTATAGTGAAACTCCGGATATTCCTTTGTTGTAGGAAAATAAAATAAACTCAGCTTTTATGCAAAAACTCAGACACAGAGCCACAAAGCCTTACTGCATATAGAATTGTTTTTATCTTCTGTTTCTTCTATGGTGATCTTGCCGGTACATTCAATGTACTGACCTACACGGCTTCAATGTCTCATGTTGTAGATACTCTTCTTCGAAGAGTAAGAGTGCGATTCAGGGTTACGGTCTACACTCAACCTGCCATTGGTGTTATTGGGACTCCACTCCCATTGACTGTTTCCGCTGAGATTTTTGAGGTATATATCAGTTTTACGTTAATTACATGTGATTCACTTTTATATATACATTGATGTACTGTGTGTGCCAGCATACTGATCCAGGGATGACAAAAACACATAGAGGCTTGATCTTTCCAGGTCGGGTCGCTACAGAAATGGTATCAGAGCACATGTTGACTGTAGGACATGACCCTAGGAAATGGATTAGAAATAGGAAGACCTTGATAGGAACAAATTTTGTTTCACTACTCTCATAACTTCTAAATCCTTTTACTGAACCATACTTGTTTCAAACTATATATGGAGAACTACACCCTGAACAAAAGAGAGGACTACGACGATGTTCTCGAAGGCTCATTCCTCATGGAGCTAGTGCAGATGGTGAAGTTGCCGATACCTAAGATCAAGGCGACTAAGAGGAAGTCTAGATTCTGGCGCATCAAAACTAAAGCTTTTGGACGTGAAGAAGACCCCAAGACTGAAGACATCAACTATGGCACATTGAGCCATGAATGTGAGATGGGCATGAACACTACTATCCATGATGCCATCGCACGTTTGAGCTATCGTCATCGTGCTGAGTTGTGCAACCACTACTTTGGAAGGATTGGATGGCAGAAGCCTAATGGAGCACTCATCGACCTGACCGACGAACAGAAGATGAAGTTTTCACCCGTACTTGTGTACAATCAAGAACTGGAGCGCTACATCAAGAACCTACAAATGGACCTTCTCTCAGAGTTATTTGAGAACGAAGCACCTCGTGAGAGCCTCAAGAACGAGAAGCTGAAGGTAGTCAATCTGAAGAAAAAGGATCCCGAGATTTAGAAGCTTCGTCAAGACATGAATGATAGTCAGGCCATGGCTCATGCTAGAGACGTTGAAATTCAAAAGCTCAAGAACCAACTCCTGGAACTACAGGGACGACACCGGAAACTCCGCATCAACAGGGAAAATCCAATGGAAGAACTTGACAATATCAAGCATGACCAGAAGAAGCCAACTGAAGACGAAGACATGATATAGACTAGCTTAGTAGTAGCCCCACCATGAGAGAATAAGGATAAGCGTTTTCACGATTTGACTGATCGACCATACCAACCTTATGTGGGTGGCGATACTATAGTTTGATTGAACTTTATGAATGTGTGAAATTGAGTTTGATGTTTTGTGTCTTTGAGTTGTTTGTATCCCTTCTCCTTGTCTCTCTCTCTTACCCATCCCATCCCCAAAACCGCTTGAACCCAATCGACGGTGAATGAAGCTGGACTTGAATTCTCTGGACCGATGACCCATCTGGAGGTAGAAGTATGGATTCAAAACATGGATGAAAAGGAGTTGTTGATGCATAAACTGGGATTTTGCTAAAGTACAAGGAATATAATACAATATGGTAAATGGATAACCCAATTTATTTTATGGATGACAATACTCTCTAAGATTTTGGGAAGTGAATTAGAAGCTTGGTTTGGATGATATGGATGCTTACCCAAGAAGTAACATATGTTAATTTTGAGTACCCTTTTCTGACACCTGCAGATGACCACCCTTTATGAGTATTTTCTCAAGGGCCCGGAGACGACCATGACCCTGACTAGTGATCATGATTACCCAAGGATCTTGAAGGATATGATGAAGCACATCCATCTTGAAGGAGATGCAGTCTACAAGGGCTACCCATTCATGGAAAATGGAGTGGAACTCTGGTATGTGGAGGTACACCTCCACCGTCTGAAAGGTGTTTTCCCAAAGACTATGGGACAATACTTTTACATATCTCCTGTACCACAAGCAACTTTCTTTGACGCTGTTTGTGATGCTGCCATGGAAGCCATACGTCGGATTGGAGAAATACTTGAAGCAAAACTCCGTCATACTCAGGACTACCTACATGAGGTGCATACGGAGATGATGGAGATGAAGCTCATGTCCACCCTTATCAAGCAAAATATGGATGATTTCAAGGAGCTCATCGCAAAGTTCCAGTGGTACTAAAACATCTCCAAGGAGGGATAAATGAATAAAGTTGGGAGTGATGCTGGACCATGCCAAACTATGTGGATGGCAGCATTTGTAATAAAGTACTTTTAGGAGTTTTAAGAAGTGATTGAGGATGTAACAAAGGATTCAATATGAGAAGAAAGCTAGAATGGAGTAGTTAAGATGACAATAACTGTATCATGAAGAACTCTTGTTTTCATGAGATTTTTTTTGTAATGGAATTCTCAGAGTTTGTAATAAATTCATGAGTCAATGGAATTTATGAAGTCATGTTGAATTATATGAGTTGTACTCTATGAACAAAGATCTCTGACCATTTTCAAGGATATGAGAAAATATGGTCTATGCAGGCATATGTGCATTTCATTTTAAGAGAGGTAGTAACCATAGGGACCCATGAATAAAGAAAGTACCATTCTTGTTAAGGAGTTTGGATAAGTGAATACAGGTGAAGAGAATGTGGGAACGTATCCAGCTATCTAGATGACAACACCTGAAATAGTATACCTTGGATTTTTAAATATGATGAACCAAAACTGTTATTGGTAAACATACCAATGGAAAGGAAAAACATATTCAAGGAATATAACGTGTATCAAGGATGGATCTCATGGTTTCATGAAGGTTACCTAAAGATCATGAAGCAAGAAGTTGTGATTGGATCAGCAAACGTGTCCTTAGGAGTATCCGAAAGCCTGAGAGATGTGAAGAAACGATAGATGTTTTTGTTCAGCTTGGAGAATCAATGGATTTATCCGAACTTCGTTCGTTGACAAGAGAAATTTCTGCAATGTTTTTGAGGAAGCCCAAGTGTTAGAATACGAGATTAACTAACCCTTATACAAGGTAATGATTTCAGTGCAGCATGGATTGATCACCATGACGACTTACTCTTATCATTTCCCTTGCTATTCGGAATGGTAAATCTGAGTGACTTGCCCATAGTAAAGAGACGACGTTCTTTGAAGCTTTTTGTTTAAGCCTTAGAATGGTATGAGGAAAAACCCCTTGTACATGGCAGCTGCTGTCACACGTAGGAATATTTACGGTGAGGAATGAAGCCAAGACCCATTTCACTGCAGGATAACCACTAATGGTAGACCACCATGAGATCTTCGATAGGTTATTTAGAATGATCACGAGACCTATCAGTTAAGAAAAACCTAGTATCGGAGGAAATACATTTTTGTTATGAGAACACAAGATTTTGATTCAAACAGAAGAGCATCACCGAAGGAGCTATCGTGAAGTATGTGAAGAGACAGATGCACCTAGAGGACTGTCATGAATTTTGAGGGACCAGTAACTCCCCTTTTAAATGTGGTAGACCCCACCCTTCTAGGACAATGGATTTGTTAGAAGACCCCAAACCCTAACCTTTTCTTTGTAGCCCTTTCGAATCTCGAGGACGAGATTCAATTTAAGTGTGGTAGGTTTGTAACATCCCAAATTTTGGAATGTTATAATAAATATTAGAATGATTGTTTGTTTGATTGAGTGATTGAAATTGAGTGAAAATTTGAAACTTTTTGAAAAACAAATTTGAATGAGAGGGAATGACATGACTTTCCCATATGCTTTTGGAATTCAAATTCCTACATTTCAAATCAGTGAGAGAAGATGACATGACTTCTTCAATATAAAAACATTTGAAGAGTGAAATTTGAAAACATTTGAAATTTTCTAATATGGAGTTCTTTTCATATTTTGATTTCCAATTTGATGTTTGAAATAATTCAAATACCCTTGATAAGATTTTTGAGAGGAGTAACATGACACTCCACACCAGGGTTATTTTTGTGAAGCATTTGAACCATAAAACCCAGGGGGCTATTTAAAAAAATATTTGCAAAAAGAAATAAAGCCATTTAGGCTTTTTTCTAAAAATACTATTTTATAGTATTTAATTTGGCCGTGGAAAAATGTCCATCTTATTGAATTTATTTCCCTGATCATTTTGGTATATAAATCTTCATTTTTTGGAAAGGTTTTGATTGCCATAAAGTAGTTTCCTTTCTCTGTAAATTAATAAAAGGAAACAAATCCCTTTAACAGTAAACGTACCGAGCCCATTAGGAAAGAATCGGCCCACGTCTTTATTAACCAGATCCGAATTCCCTCCGGATCGGCCGCCCGATCTCTTTCCTTTTCTCTCCCTCTCTCTGACGTGTGGACCCCATTGCCCGACCAAATCCCGTCGCAGTCACCACCTTCCTTTCTCCCTCCCTCCTTCCGTTCCAACGCCGGCGAGATCACCGACCTGATCTCCCTCTTCCTTTCCTTTCGGACAACCATGAGGCCGCCTATAAAAACCCCAGCCCCTTCTCGACCCGTTCCGCCCATTTCCCCCTCATCCGACCCTCTCCTCTCGCCAGAATCCCTCAACAGAGATAACCACGGCCGTCGCGCCATTGTCGCACCACCGCTCCACCCAGACGTCCCTGATGCCGTCTAAGCCCACCATCCACTTCGCCATCATCGTCCGCACCTCCCCAACCATTCGCCCGAGCCCCGCACCCATCAGGGCCCCTCTCCCCATCGACACCCGAGCGCCGCTACCGCCTCCGAGCTCACCGTCATTGCCATCGTTGCCCCCGAGCCCCGCTGATGCTACCAACGGAGTTGCCATGCTCGTCCGCATCACCTGGTGCTGACGCCGTCGCCGAAGGACCCCCGGAGCACCATCCCGATCGACTTCGCCGCCTCTGCCTCGTCGAAGCATCGCTGGAGACCCCCTCCACCGCGGTAAGTCGCCGGAGCCCTCTCCTCTGTTCGATCTATCATGTGCGGTGTAGATTAGAAGCCCCGTAACCGTTCGGTTTAGTATTAGTGAACCGGCCGGTTTTCTGTAAAATTTTATTAGCCAAATTATTTTCCTTTACAGTGTGGCCGTTTGCTCGTTTAGACATCGCGTGCACACCTCTCGGCCAATCACAGCATGCCACGTCACCCACTGTCCGTTAGTTAGATTTTTTTTCTTTTTCTGTTTTCTGTTTTTAAAATAGAATAATTTAGTTTTTGTTTTGTTTATAACTTTTATGTTTTTAACTATTTTTAATTGATTCTTTTTGCATATTGTCACAGATTTTATCTATTTTCTGTAGATATAAAGTTTGACCATATTTGAAATATTTAAAATTGAATTCAAACAGATTTGATATAAATTTTATTTTCTAAATAACTTGAGTTTAAAAACTTGTTTTTGGGTGATTCTTTGTGCTACTGATTTGCATTGGTTATATTTATCAACCTGTCAACTTTGAGAATTTTTAGATTAACTTAAATTAGTATTTTTAACAAAACAGATTATGTTTAGTTCTTCTTAGGGTTTAATTAAATTGTTTTTATTTTAGTTTATTTTGATTCTATTTTAGTTTAACTTTCTGTTGTAATTCTTTTAGTTTTCTATTGTTCAACATTAGGAGATTTAATTTCTGTTAAAAAAGTTATGTTATTTTGTTTTGTGTTCTATTTGAATAGGTAAACATTGTTTTCACCATAAGTATTGTTTAGTAAAAAGTTTTTGTGGTATTTCTTTTGCACAAAAGCTTTATGATAAAATACTTCATGTTTTCTAATATCATTTTAGTATTTATTTTCTGTTATGTATTTATTAGTTGCTGATTTTTTTTTGTCTTGTTATGTCTTAGTAGAAGTCTTGCCACAAAAAGTTGACACGTTCTACTTTGTTTTCTATTAGTTAGCAGTAGTATTTTGACCAAGTTTATTTTTATGACATTTATTATTTTTATAGCATGAAATCAATTCTAGTTTCATAATAACTTGCAAATTGATTTTCCTTGCTAGTTGGATTTCCTATTTGAAAGTATTTTCATAAATTGTTTTATAAAGTTTCACTTTCTGTTAACTTAGTGTTATATATTTTGTTTTTTGTTATTTTAATATTTCATTTGTTTTCTTATTGTTAAGTTTATTAGGCAAAAACCTATGTTGTTTAGAGTGTTGTTTTTATAATTTTTACTTGTTCTCCAAAATTAATTCTTTTTGCTAGTAAAATATTTACTAAAATAATTTTGTTATATTTTACTTTTTGGTGTTTTACTTTTGAAAATAGGATTTACTTGTAGAGAAGACCAACCTTAGTTGTGTTGCTGAAATTTTGTTGTTTTGAGTTTTGTCTTAAGTATTTCCTTCATCGACCCTTTTGTGTTCGGTTTTGTATTACTTGTTGATTGTTAGTATTGATTGCTGGTATGATTGCTTATATGAATGCAATGTTTGATTATATAGATTTTCATCGAAGAGTGACGAATAGTGTATCAAGTTATTTTTGTGAGCGATATTATCCTTCATCAACAATACAGGCAAGTTCACTTTGACCATTTTGTTCATACCTATGTTTTATTGCATGTAGTGACATCATTCAACAAATCCCTCCTGTAGTGTTATTGAAATTCTTGTAATTGAGTAGAATGCATGAGGTAGGAACCCACCATTTGTTACTAAAGCCCCGGGAACGTTAGTTATTTTGATGCTATGCTAAAGTAGACGGGGTTTGGTATGAGTGTTTCGTGAGTGGTGTGAGAAGGAGGACTCTACGTCAAGACGGCAACTTCATGAAGGCATCTTCAAGTCCTACATCTTCAAGACCTCAAGACTTCAAGACCCGAGAAACAAGTTTTCAACACACACTATTGGGTGAAGGATGGTTGATTGGGCATCCCTGGAGTAACCGGTGGATGGCCGGGATGCATGGAGAAGCGCCATGACATCTTGCGGAAAGCTTCACCCAAACTCAAAGAGACGGATGAATACTTCATGCCCGAAAGCTTACCTGTGTAGCCACAAGTCATTATGGGCTCTGGCTTGGTTGATCTTTGTTGTGACTCTGGCTGGGTAGTGCTACGAGATGTAGTCGACGTTAGAAATGGATGGGCACTCACAGTAGTCAGGGGAACACTCTGAAAGACCATGTTTCGTTCGTCCTGTTCTCAAACACCCGATAGTGTGAGGACTTACCAGGAGGGAACGAATCTTGTGGGTAAAGTACACAACTCTGCAGAGTTAAACCTAATCGATTAGCCGTGTCCCCGGTTGTGGACAATTTGAGCTTCTAGACATGGATCTATCTCTGGACTCTCAACACTGGACTGATAATTAATTGTGGGCAACTTATGACACTTATGGGCATTAAGACATCGGTTGGCGGAACCATGTCTTGTTAGGTAACTCTATAGTGAAACTCCGGATATTCCTTTGTTGTAGGAAAAGAAAAGAAAATCAGCTTTTGTGCAAAAACTTAGACACAGAGCCACAAAGCCTTACTGCATATAGAATAGTTTTTATCTTCTGTTTCTTCTTTGGTGATCTTGCTGGTACATTCAATGTACTGACCTACACGGCTGCAACGTCTCATGTTGCAGATACTCTTCTTCGACGAGTAAGAGTGCAATTCAGGGTTACAGTCTACACTCAACCTGCCGTTGGTGTTATTGGGACTCCACTCCCGTTGACTGTTCCCGCTGAGATTTTTGAGGTATATATCAGTTTTACGTTAATTACATGTGATTGCACTTTGATACATACATTGATGTACTATGTGTGCCAGCATACTGATCCATGGATGGCACAGAACACACAAAGGCTTGACCTTTCCAGGTCGGGTCGCTACAGTTCGGTGCTAGATCGGAAGGACCGTGATCAAGATCGCGAGACGGATCGTGATGAGATCGTGGGACGGATCGTGATGAGTTTGCGGGAGGGATCGTGATGAGATCGCGGGGCAGATCGTGATGAGTTCGCGGGACGGATCGTGATTGGATCGCAGGACGGATCGTGATGAGTTCGCAGGATGCTTGGCGATTTGGATCGCGAAGACGTTCGACTACACCAACCGCATTTCTTAACGCTTCTCTCTTAGCGATCTACAAGGGTATGTAGATCCACTCTCCCTCTCATAGATGCTCAGCACCATGGATAGATCTTGCGTGTGCGTAGGAAATTTTTTGTTTCCCATGCAACGTTCCCCAACAGTGGTATCAGAGCTAGGTCTATGTGTAGATGAGATTTCGAGTAGAACACAAAGCGTTTGTGGGCATTGATGCTTATATTGCTTCCTCCCTTGGTCATGTTTTGGTTCAACGGTATTGTGAGATGAAGCGGCTCGGACCAACATTACTCGTACGCTTACGAGAGACCGGTTCCCTCAACCGCAACTTGTTGCATAGATGGCTTGTGGGTGCCAGTTTCTCTCACTTTAGTTGGATCGGATTCGACAAAGGCGGTCCTTGAGAAGGTTGAAAAGCAACTAGTGTATCACCGTTGTGGTTTTTGCGTAGATGAGAATTGTTCTTGCTAGATACCCATAGCAGCCACGTAAAACATGCAACAACACTTAGAGGAAGTCTAACTTGTTTTTGCAGGGTATGTTGTGATGTGATATGGGCAATTACATGATGTGATATATGAGATGTATGAGATGATCATGTGATGTATAGATTATCAGGACTTGCATGTCGATGAGTACGGCAACCGGCAGGAGCCATAGGGTTGTCTTTAATTATTGTATGATCTGCGTGTCAATCATTAAGCTCTATGTAATGCTTTACTTTATCGCTAAACAGTAGCAATAGTAGTAGAAGCATGTTGGGAGCGACAACCCCGATGGT
Organism: Hordeum marinum; assembly: GCA_022496015.1. Lineage (NCBI taxonomy): Eukaryota > Viridiplantae > Streptophyta > Magnoliopsida > Poales > Poaceae > Hordeum > Hordeum marinum. The sequence continues at coordinate 154,733,020 of CM039673.1, read as the reverse complement.
GACATGTTGATGGAGATCAAGATGAGGGAGATCATGGTGTCGTGCCGATGACGATGGAGATCATGTCGGCGCTTTCTATATGGAGATCAAAAGCACAAGTTCATGGCCATATCATGTCACTTATAATTTGCATGTGATGTTAATCCTTTTATGCACCTTGTTTTGCTTAGGACGACGGTAGCATTACAAGGTGATCCCTCACTTATTTTCAAGATAAATTATGTTCTCCCCGATTGTGCACCGTTGCGAAAGTTTGTCCTGTCGAGACACCACGTGATGATCGGGTGTGATAGACTCTATGTTCACATACAACGGGTGCAAGCCGGTGTTGCACATGCAGAACACTCGGGTTAAAATTGACGAGCCTAGCATGTACAGACATGGCCTCGAAACACAAGAGACCAAAAGGTCGAACATGAGTCATATAGTAGATATGATCAACATGATGATGTTCACCATGGAAACCACCTCAACTCACGTGATGATCAGACTTGAGTTGGTGAATTTGGATCATGTATCACTCGAATGACCCGAAGGGATGTCAATTTGAGTGGGAGTTCTTAAGTAATATGATTAATTGAACTCATTATCATGAACATAGTCAGTAGTGTCTTTGCAAAATTATGTTGTAGATTACTAGCTCACGCTGTAGCTCCCATGAATTTTTATATGTTCCTAGAGAAATAGAGTTGAAAGATGATGGTAGAAATATTGTGGATTGGCTCCGTGATCTGAGGATTGTCCTCTTTGCTGCACAGAAGGCTTATGTCCTTAATGCACCGCTCGGTGCGCCAACCCCTCTAGCGTCGTCTGTAGATGTTGTGAACATCTGACAGGCACATTCTGATGACTACTTGATAGTTTAGTGTGTCATGCATTACGGCTTAGAATTGAGGCTCTGAAACATTTTGAACGTCACGGAATATATGAGATGTTCTAAGAGCTGAAATTAGGATCTCAGGCTTGTGCCCGTGTTGCGAGATATGAGATCTCCAACAAGATTCTTTGTCTGCAAGATGAAAGAGAATAGCTCAATCATTGTGCATGTGCTCAGATTGTCTGGGTGCTACAATCGCTTGAATTGAGTGGGAGTTGATCTTCCAGATAAGATAGTGATTGATATAGTTCTCCAGTCACTGTCACTAAAGCTACTAGAACTTGGTGATGAACTATAAAATGCCAGTGATAGAAATAATGATCCCTGAGCTATTCACGATGTTTGACACCGCGAAGGTAGAAATCAAGAAGGAGCGTCAAGTGTTGATGGTTAGTCAAACCACTAGTTTCGAGAAGGGCAGGAGCAAGGAGGGAAACTTCATGGATAGCAAGTCAGTTGCTGCTCTAGTGAAGCAACCCAAAGTTGAACCCAAACCCGAGACTAAGTGCTTCTATTATGAGAAGAGCGGTCGCTGAAGCGGAACAACCCTAGATACTTGGTAGATAAGAAGGCTGGCAACATCGACAGAAGTATATTTGATATACGTGTTATTGATGTGTGCCTTGCTAATACTCCTAGTAGCACCTGGGTATTGGATACCGGTTCGATTGCTAAATGTTAGTAACTCGAAATAAAAGCTACGAAATAAACAGAGCACTAGCTAAGGGTGAGGTGACGATGTGTGTTGGAAATGTTTCCAAGGTTGATGTGATCAACATCGCACGCTCTCTCTACCTTCGGGATTATTGACGAACCTATATAAATGTTATTTGATGTTTTGCATTGAGCATGAACGTGATTAGATCGTGTTTACTGCAACACAGTTATTAATTTAAGTTAGAGAATAATGGTTATTTTGTTTAAATGAATAATACCTTCAATGGTCATGCACCCAGTGAGAATGGTTTGTTGAATCTTGATCGTAGTAATACACATGTTCATAACATTGACGCAAAAAGATACAAAGTTAATAATGATAGTACCACATACTTGTGGTACTGCCGCTAAATGTCATATTGGTATAAAGCGCATGAAGAAACTCCATGCTGATGGATCTTTGGACTCATTCGATTTCGAATCGGTTGAGACATGCGAACCATGCATCTTGGGCAAGATGACTAAGGACCCCGTTTCCATATGGATAGAGCGGGCAAGTGATTTATTGGAAATGATACATGTTGATGTATGCAATCCAATGAGTCTTGTAGCGTGCGGTGGATATCGTTATTTTCTTACCTTCGCTGATGATTTGAGTAGATATAGTGTATATTTACTTGATGAAACACAAGTCTGAATCGTTTAAAAGGTTCAAGAAAATTCAGAGTGAAGTTTAAGATCATCGTGAGAAGAAGATAAAAATGTCTACGATGTGATCGTGGAGGTAAATATCTGAGTTAGGAGTTTAGCATACAACTTTAGACAATGTGAAAGTTGTTTCACAACTCACGCCACCTGGAACACCATAGTGTGATGGTGTGTTCGAACGTCATAGTCATGCTCTATTGAAAATGGTGCTTGCTATGATGTCTCTTATCATTTTGCTACTATAATTTTGGGGTTATGCATTAGAGACAACTACATTCACTTTAGATAGGGCACCATCTAAATCCGTTGAGATGACACCATGTGAATTATGGTTTGATAGAACCTAAGCTGTCATTTATTAATGTTTGGGGCTGCAACACTTATGTGAAAAAGGTTTTCACGTAATGAGCTCGAACCCAAAGCGAACAAATGCATCTTCATAGAATACCCTAAAGACAGTTGGGTAAACCTTCTATCTCAGATCCAAGCATAAAGTGTTTGTTGCTAAAACTAGGTCCTTTCTCGAGAAAGAGTTTCTCCCAAAAGAATTGAGTGGGAGGAAGATAGAACTTCATGAGGTTGTTGAACCTTTGTTCAACCAGAGAGTAGCGCAGCGTAGGAAGATGTTTCTGTGAAGCCTACGTTAGTTGAAGAGGAAGTTAGTGATGATGATCATGAAGTTTCGGATCAAGTTACTATCGAACCTCATAGGTCAACAAGGATGTGTACTGCTCCTGAGCGGTACGACAACCCTGTCTTGGAGGTCATGTCATTGGATAATGATGAACCTACGAGCTATGGAGAAGCGATGATGGGCCCGGATTTCGACAAATGGTTAGAGGCCATGAAATCCGAGAAAGGATCCATGTATGAAAACCAAGTATAGACTTTGGTAGACTTGCTCGTTGGATGGCAGGTCGTTGAGTACAAATGGATGTTTAAAATGAAGACAGACGCTCATGGTAAATGTCACCATTTGTAAAGCTCGACTTGTTGCAAAGAAGTTTATGACAAGTTCAAGGAGTTGACTGCGATGAGACTTTCTCACTCATAGCGATGCTAAAGTCTGTTGGAATTATGTTAGCAGTTGCTGCATTTTTCAATTATGAAATCTGGCAGATGGATATCAAAACATCGATTCCTGAACGGTTTACTTGAGGAAAGGTTGTAGGTGATACAACCAGAAGGTTTTGTCAGTCCTAAGGATGTTAAAAGGTGTGCAAGCTTCAGTGATTCTTCTATGAACTGAAGCAAGCATCTTGGAGTTGGAATATACACTTTGATGTGGTGATCAAAGTTTTTGAGTCTATACAAAGTTTACGAAAAACTTGTATTTACAATAAAGTGAGTGGGAGCACTATAGAATTTCTGATAAGTATATGTGGATGACATATTGTTGATCGGAAATGCGGTAGAATTTCTGGAAAGCATAAACGGTTGTTTGAAAAGAGTTTTTCAAAGGAAGACCTGAATAAAGCTGCCTAATTGTTGAGCATCAAGATCTATAGAGATAAATCAAGATGCTTGATGAGACTTTCAATGAGTACATACCTTGACAAGATTTTAAAAGAGTTCAAAATGGATCAGTTAGAGAAAGAGTTCTCACCTGATTTGTAAGGTGTGAAGTTGAGTGAGACTCAAAGCTCGACCACGGCAGAAGAAAGAGAAAGGACGAACGTCGTCCCCTATGCCTTAGCCATAGGATCTATATAGTATGACATGCTGTGTACTGCACATGTGTGTGCCTTGCCATGAGTCTGTCAAGGGGTACAAGAGTGATCCAGGAGTGGATCACTGGACAGCGGTGAAGATTATCCTTAGTAACTAAAAGTCTAAGGGGATGTTTCTCGATTGTGGAGGTGATAAAGAGTTCATCATAAAGAGTTACGTCGATGCAAGCTTTAACACCAATCGGATGACTCGTAGTAGCAATCCGGATACGTATAGTGGAGGACCCATTTGGAATAGTACCAAGTGGAGTGTGGTAGCAGTGTTTACAGTTTGACATAGAGATTTTTCAAGTCTATACGGATCTGAATGTCGTAGACCCGTTAACTATAAGACCTCTCTCACATGCAAAGCATGAACGAGCCCCAGAACTCAGTGGGTTTTAGATTCATAACAATGCGAATCACATGGTGATGTGAACTAGATTATTGACTCTAGTGCAAGTGGGAGACTGTTGGAAATATGCCCTAGAGGCAATCATAAATTAGTTATTATCATATTTCCTTGTTCATGATAATCGTTTATTAACCATGCTATAATTGTGTTGATCGGAAACTCAGATACATGTGTGGATACATAGACAATACCATGTCCCTAGTATGCCTCTAATAGACTAGCTCGTTGATCAAAGATGGCTATGGTTTCCTAGTCATGGACATGAGATGTCATTTGGTACCGGGATCACATCATTAGGAAAATGATGTGATGAACAAGACCCAAAATACAAACATAGCATATGATCGTGTCAGTTTATTGCTACTGTTTTCTGCATGTCAAGTATATGTTTCTACGACCATGAGATCATGCAACTCACTGACACTAGAGGAGTACCTTGTGTGTATCAAACGTCGCAACATAACTGGGTGACTATAAAGGTGCTCTATAGGTATCTCCGAGGGTATCTGTTGGGTTGGCATGGATCAAGACTGGGATTTGTTACTCCGTGTGATGGAGAGGTATCTCAGGGCCTACTCGGTAATACAACATCACAATAAGCCTTGCAAGCAATGTGACTAAGTGTTAGTCATGGGATCTTGTATTACGAAATGAGTAAAGAGTCTTGCCAGTAATGAGGTTGAACTAGGTATGGAGATACCAACGATTGAATCTTGGGCAAGTAACATACCGAAGAACAAAGGGAACATCATACGGGATTAACTGAATCCTTGACATAAAGGTTTGACTGATAAAGATCTTTGTAGAATATGTAGGAACCAATATGGGCATCCAGGTCCCACTATTGGTTATTGATCATAGAGGTGTCTTGGTCATGTCTACATAGTTCTCGAACCCACAGGGTCTGCACACTTAAGGTTCGGTGACGTTTCAGTAGTATAGAGTTATGTATGGTGGTGACCGAAGGTTGTTCGGAGTCCCGGATGAAATCCCGGACGTCACGAGGAGCTCCGGAATGGTTCGGAGGTAAAGATTGATATATAGGAAGTCCTATTTTGGTCACCGGAAAAGTTTCGGGATCATCGGTAGTGTACCTGGAGTGCTGGTAGTGTACCGGGAGACCATCGGGAGGGGTATTTCGACCCAAGAGGCTACATGGGCTTTGGGAGAGTGAATACCAGACCTTTTTAGGATGGTGGAATTCCCACACAAGGCCCATGCAGTTGGGAAGAAAATTCCAAATAGAAAAAGATGAAAAAAGGCAAAAAGACCAAAATAAGGAGGAGTCCTAGTCCTACTAGGATTGGAGGAGGATTCCTCCTCTCCTCCTTGGTCCAGCCGTCCCAAGGGCTGGCTCCCTGGGAGCCAAGCTTCCTCATTTATTCCTCCTATATATACTAGAGGTTTTAGGGGTTTTGGCACTAGATTTCAGCCACGTGCTACCCGTTCCTCCAGTGCATAGTTTCTCCTCTAGATCGGATTTCTGCAGTGCTTAGGCGAAGCCCTACCGGAATAGCTCCACCACCATTGACGGAGCATCGTCATGCTGCCGAAGAACTCTTCTACCTCTCCGCTCCCTCTTGGTAGATCAAGAAGGTGGAGATCTTCATCAAGCTGTACGTGTGCTGAATGCGGAGGTGTCGTCCGTTCGGCGCTAGATCGGAAGGACCGTGATCAACATCGCAAGACGGATCATGATGAGCTCGTGGGACGGATTGTGATGAGTTCGCGGGACGGATAGTCATGAGATCGCGGTACGGATCGTGATGAGATCGCGGGATGCTCGGCGATTTGGATCGTGAAGAAGTTTGACTACACCAACCGTGTTTCTTAACGCTTCCCGCTTAGCGATCTACAAGGGTATGTAGATCCACTCTCCCTCTCGTAGATGCTTATCACCATGGATAGATCTTGCATGTGCGTAGGAATTTTTTTGTTTCCCATCCAACATTCCCCAACAACTGATTCGTGGATGGCACAAACACATAAAGGCTTGACTCGTTTTGAGTCGGGTCACTACAAGAAGAACTGAAGATGCTGAAGCATGTGAGATTCTATTCAAGTGCCTTTTCCCTGAATAATTCAACAAGATTAGCCGTCTTGAGAATGCAAAGGAATTTTTGGATACTTTGATTGATATGCATGAAGGTACCAAATTCGTCAGGGAATCTAAGTTGGATGTGCTTCAAAGTCAACTTGATAAGTTTGTCATGAAGGATGGTGAAGGAGTCACGGAAATGTACTCTAGACCTTCTCTCATCACAAATGAGACTGACGGATTAGGAAGCGAAGATATGATTGAAAAATTAATCATCAATAAGATACTTTGATCCTTGGATGGAAAGTACAACACCATGTGCACATTTATCCAAATGATGCCAAACTACAAAGATCTCAACCCCATAGAAGTCATTGGAAGATTGTTGCTCATGAGATGTAACTCAAAGACAAGGAAGAACTTCACAACAAGTCAAGCGGTTCTTACAAAGCTTCAAGTGACACTCCTGATACATCAAGTGACAATATTGTAACCAATGAAGAGATAAGCCTCATGGTCAATAAATTCAACAAGTTCTACGAGAGTAGAGGCAAATAAAGAAGCTCCAACTCAAGATAGGAAGAGAACCGTTCATCTAGTCGTCACCGAATATTTTAAATTGTGGAAGGCCCGGACACTACTCCAATGAGTGTTCCCCCCCCCACACACAAAACAAGGGCAGAGTCACCTAGAAGAAAGATCCCAAGAGAAGAGTCACCTCAAAGAGAGAGAGGGAGTAGAGATGATCATTATGAACGAAGACCCTCCCGGAGAAGTAAAGACTTGGAGAAGAGGGACAAGTGCACCAAGAGCTACACAAGAGGAAGACATCAAGCTCATGTTTTTGAATGGTTTCCGGCTCCGAATCTGACAACCACTCCGAGAGAAGCTATCACTCCGACTCCGACTATAGTCAAGATGAAGGTGCTGACAGACTTGCGCTCGTTTCCTCCAACTCCTATGCCATATTTGATTCACCAAAGGAAGGGAGTGGAAGTTGCTTCATGGATAAAGGCCCCAAGGTATCACACCCCGAATACATTGAATTTAATAGTGATGAGGATGACTTACTTGGAGATGATGACTTGCTATTTGACAAAACTAGTGATATTAGTCAAAATGAACTTGATAATAATCATGTTAGTCAAGATAAGTCATGTGATGATGATAAGTAGGAAATAGATAGACTAACTGAAGAATTGAACACTCTTAATTTAGCCCATCAATCTACTATAGAAGATCATGGAGAGCTTCTAAGAACTCATGAGAAGCTACGCTTTGAGAAGCTCAATTTGGAGCAAAAACATGAATTTCGTAAAGCTATCAATATCGATCTTCGAAAGTAGACTTCCTCTTATCTAGCCAAACAATTACTATTGTCTACATTCATTCCACAAGTTAAGACTAAACAAACTAGTAACAAAGGCAAGAAAGGTTCTTCAAGTAGTAGCAATAAAAATGATAAATCGAATGCTATTGCTTCAGTAGTTCTATTGATTCCACTAATGATTCTTTTAGCGGAGTTACACTTGAGAAAGAAAATGATCTATTGAAAGGGATCATGCAAAAAAGTGTCGACAAAAGTCTTGCCGGATGTAAGCAAGTGAGGAAATTGTACCCAAGCATGGAGGATACTGTAATAATCATGGCATTGGCTACTTCAACACCAATGGAGTTGAGAAGAAGGTCAATATCCCAAGCCAAAGTTTGTTCCCCAAAAGGAGAAGTATGAACATACTCTTCCCAAGGAAACAAAATCTCAAGATGACCTTCCATCACAAGACAACAAGCTCAAGGGCAAAGACAATCTCCAAGGAGAGATTGGCACATATGAAGATGAGTCCTAATCCATGTTCAAGTGGGTTCCCAAGGCCACTACTAGCTCTACATCATCTAGTGTTACTTCAACTCCAAGGATCCCCATCAAGTTGATGTGGGTCCCAAAGAAGAAGGACTAGATAATTTCTTGTGGGGTGACTCCACCAACAAAATTCACTCACATTCATTTTTGGCCAGAACTATTTGCAATCAACATCAACCTTTTGAAAAAGTTCAAGGATTCACACATCCCCTCATAGGTAAGCAAGGGACAAGGTAATTAATGAATCCATGGACATCAGCATATATGCATTGCACTCCATGTCCATATATATCCTTGTATTTGTCTCTTGGTTGGGACTAACCCATGTAGGCTAGAAGAGTAATAAACAACAAGGATTGCTCCCAACTCAAGATGATCTTTATCAACTATGAGCATCCACCACTACATCAACCACATAAATTATTCTATCACAAAACCCAAGGTTAGTTTGTCCCTCTTAAGGGGGATGTCACATCAAGGGTGTGTGGCTTTACTCTAAGACTTGAGTTAAAGCATCTCTTAAAGATGTGTCCACATTAAATGCTTTATGTAGAAGTGGGTAACCCCACTTTTGCTTAAATTATGATCAAGTATTCTTAGTTGGCTCCTAAGTCAATATACTCATATATAGATGACTCCATCATCGCCAAAGTGCTTGGTATATAATATAGTGGTTTTGCATGTTTGCCATATTTCATTGACATTTTATTGTGTGAGCATGTCGGCATGCATATCTTTTCTCCTTTGAGGATATCCCATTGTTTTCACTTGGCTTTTGTTTTTCTTTGGCCAATTTGATATACAATAATTCCTAAGTATCTCCCTCTAGCAATCTATGCTTTCTCGTCTCAAATTCTATTCATGCTTCATCACAAAAATTTGAGCAAGCACTTCTCGAACCCTTTGTGTGAGGAGCACTTGGAGTTCTGTTTCATTAAGAGCTGTCTTCCAAAACCTCCCTAGTGCAACTCAGTGTAACCAACCTAAAAAACTTGGTTTCACCAAAGCCTAGGGTTGATCTAGTTTTAAGAACCTTCGTAGCGCCGATTCGATAATCTCGGCTTCATCGAGTTTCCCTTTCAACCGAAAGTAGATATACTACAGATATACACACACCCAGGAGATGGCTCCTCCCTCCCATCCTCCTCCCACCCTCGCCCACCTCGCCGTGGAGGCCTCCAATGGCTCCCTATAGATTGCTAGGGTGGACTCTATTATTGATTGGGATTTCTCCCATGACCAGAGAGTGGCTACCCAGGTGCGTCGGCGTTTCAAATCTCCGATTAATTTTGATGGATACCTCTCGTCTCCAGAATTCTTTCTGGTGGTCGTTTTCCACTATTCCTGATGTCATCTTGATATGGATTCGGTGGCCATGGAGCTCTGTTCTTGTTTAGGCGGTAACATCAAGGGCTTTAGGGTCCTTCTCTTATCGGATCATTGTTTTCGATTTTTGGTGGCATCCAATCGTGTTGGGCATTTTATTCACTCTAGTAAGGGTTTTTCGAGACATGCCTTTTGTTGCTCCTTTCACTTGTTTCATGGATCATGGCCATCTGGTTGCCATGTCAATCATCACGCCGAGGTTGGTTGGAGTTCCGGTTCTTGTAGATTCCATCCCAAGTGGAAATATTTACGTAATATCCCCCTGAATCTCTTTTGTGGAGAGGAGACTAATGCATGTAAAGTGGTGGTTGTGAAAGCCTGTTTACAATCTGGTTCTTCTCCTTCTGGTACTGCTTGCGATTGGATATCAGCTTTTCACTCTCTAGATTCTCAGATTGGTTATAAGGTCGATGTTCGGGCTTCTTTGGATAATTCTAATAGGTGTGATCATTTGAGTTCTTCTTCTGATGATGCAATTTTAGCTCTTCCTTTCAATATTGGCAGTCTTTCGTTCTGTCTTAGTGCTTGGTCCTCCCCTTCGAATCCACCTTTATTCAAGCCCAAAACTTTTGGATCTTCTATCCAGCAACATGATTTGAACTTTCAACTGGCCTTTGCTTTTGATCTTATTAAGGATTTATCTCGTGTGGATTAGTAAGTTTCACAGATTGTCAAATATGTGGAATGTCACTATAATGCATGTTCAAAGTGCCTTTCTTTTGGGCACTTGGCGTCGTCATGTAAGGATCCATGAAGATGTTTGTACTGTGGTGAGATTGGACATATCAGAAAATCGTGCCAGCTATTGGAGGAGACCGGGTTTGAGAAGATCACGGAGGATCAGTTTAACCCGATAGGCTCTGTTCCAATCTTTCTGCCGGCCTCAGGTGCAGTTTGTTCTCAGATGTTTTCCATTAAATGCCTGGCGGTGGGCCATTGTTCTCCTACGTGTGATGGGACTGCATGTTGCCAATATTGTTGGCATTATGGCCGTTCGGTCGTTGGTCGCAAACGTTTGCGATTCTCAAGGGAGATGGTTTGGATTCCCAAGTCTTCCTCTATTAAACAATCTGCATCAGCTGCCGCAGTTCATTATCCCTCCTTGCATCTTGTGTCCTCTGCTTCCTGCGCCATGGCTAACTTTCCCGTCAACCCCTTTGCTTTCCTCCCCCATGGCATGATGATGGACCATGGTCCGGCGGATCGGAAGGCTCATGCTGACCTGGCGCTGAGCGGTCACCCGCCTCTCAACCATGACCGCTTCCTCATTGTGGAGACAAGCACTAGCATACCGGTTCATCAGCGGGCGGAAGCTCGTTCTGCTCTTGCTGGTATGCTCAATCATGATGGTTAGGTTGTGCGCATTATTGAGGATTCGCTGCTGGGCTTGGGATTGTTCTGTCTTCGCACTCCTCTACTTCATGATGCTGTGTTGGGTAAAACTTATATGTTGTATGAGGATGTTGAAGTGATGTTTGTGAAGCATGATGAGGCAATCAATATGCGTATGCCAGTGCTAGGTCGATACACTTGGGTGTTTCTACTTGCCTTTCCTCAAGATTATCAGACTCAATTTTGGGTGGATAAAGCAGTGTCTCAGTTTGGTAAATTATTTTCGTGGTACAGTCCAAGGGAGCCGTTCTCGGGGGTTTTAGTGCATGCCTGGATCATGAGCCCTACTCTTGTGCCCAAAGACTTTGTTATGCATCAGATGGGTGGTCAGACAAGATCTTGGACTATTCCGGTTGTTCTTCTTCGGTCTGATGATGCTAACATCTTTATGCATGGTGTGCCACTAGATGGGTTGGACCCCACTCCCTCCTAATGGCGATGCACATCCTCTATTTGGGCCACATGCCACTGCTGAGCAAGCATTTCAAACTTGTCTCCAGGCATGGTTAGCGCACAATGTTGTGCTCCCACAGGGCATGGGTGCTATTAGTGGAAATAATGCTCAGCTACACCAGCTCCAAGTCCCTCCCTCCCCGTCGTTCATTCCCTGTAGAGGACAGATCAACTTTTAGCGTTTGTTGAGGGAGCAAGGTGTTCGTTCCTCTGATGGGCTGGTTTCTAACGGCAATGTTATGGACAGTCCACTCTCGGCTTACCATGAATCAGTGGTTGCTTTGGCTTCTAGGGAGATCTCTCCCATGGAGGAAGAACTAGCTGTCCAGGTCAAATTTTGCACCCTCAATGTTAGGGAGTGTTATCTTCCTGCCTCCATGAGTGTGCTGCCCTCAGTGCTTAGTGGTGTTTCAAGGCCTAGTTTGTTCATGAATCCTAAGTGTCTGCAACTGCCCCCTCTACCATTCAGTTTGGTTAGGTTTCTCAATGTTGAGTCTATCATGAATTGGTATAATATGTATGAGGGCACTGCGAGGAAAGTGGCCAGAAAGCTTTGCTTCGATGATTCTCCAAGTGTTTGTCTGTCGCTTCCTTCCATTCTTTCTGAGAAAGATGTGACGGATCGTGTGGAGGTGGAGGAACTCCATGTTGTGTCTATGTCTGCTGCCGTCGACTCTCTAGCCGTTGCGGTTGCTGTTACACCCAAGAAGAACTATAAGAGGCCCCCCACTCCGATCACGACGTCTGAGGTCCGTTGCAGTGGTAGATCCAACATGTACAGGGGGTTCAGAGTGCCACATCCTTCCGATATCCGTAAGCATAAGTCTTCGATCGTTCCTGCTGTGGTGATGACTGTATCGGATGTGGCTCTTTCATCATCTGTTCCTAAACCTCTCTTAGTGACTCGACTACAACATCTTGGCACAGTGGAGTGTGGAATTACAACTTCTGAGCTTCAGGAAGAGAAGTTGTTGGCTCCAAGGGTCTCTGATCAAGCCCGGGATTGATGTTCTTTCGAGCTTTTGACGACTTCACTACCGACGCCTCTTTGATGTTGTGTGGTGTTATCTTGCGTTTAGTGTTACTCTTCACTTCTCTGAACTTTCAGAGTTGGCTGCTGTTTCCGAGCACCCTTTTGTTTTATCTATGACTAGACTATCCTTGCGATATGAATCGGTCTTTTAGGCCTTGGAATATTATTTGTTGGAATATTCGTGGTATTAGGGTCGATAAAAAGCATACGACACTTTGCTCTCATATTGATAATTCCGGTTGTGCCATTATTTGCATTCAGGAAACCAAACGCGAGCACTTTGATCACTCCTACTTACGTAAATTTTGTCCTAGGCACTTTGACCAATTTGCGTTCGTCCCCTCAATTGGTAACTTAGGTGGGCTCTTAGTTATTTGGAATAGTGCGGTGTTTTCAGGCATAGTGTTACAATCGTTACAATGGGCCTTGGTTATTTCTTTTAAATCTGTGCAGTCATCGGCTACCTGGACGTTAGCGAATATTTATGGCCCTTGCGTAGGAGGTGACAGAGCTATTTTTGTTTCATGGCTATATGATCTCAATATTGGCTCTAGAGAGGATTGGGTCTTACTTGGCGATTTTAATTTTATGAGATACTCCATGAATAGAAATAGGCCGGAGGTGATGTTTCCGACATGATCATGTTCAATGATATTATCCGAGTGCTTAATCTTGTGGAAATTCCTCTCCATGGTGCTTCCTTTACATGGAGCAATATGCAAACAGATCGAACTCTTGAGCAATTGGATTGGTTTCTGACTTCGAATCACTGGACGTCATCGTATCCAAGCACCTCTGTTAAAGCGTTGGCTAGGCCAGTTTCTAATCATGTCCCCTGTCTCTTTTTGGTGCAATCTTCCTTCCCTCTTGCAAATCTCTTTAAGTTTGAAATTTTTTGGGTATCACATTCGGGTTTTAAAGAGGTGGTACATCAGGCTTGGGACACTCCACCACGTGCTATGGATCTGGCAAGAAGACTAAACATCAAGCTTTCTCAGCTTCACCATGCCTTGAAACAATGGAGTAAGAAACTCTCAAAATTGTCTCTTATGCTTTCTAACTTGGAAATTGCATTGCATCTCATTGATAGCATTGAGGAGCAGAGGTAGCTCCACATCCAAGAATGGAACTTACGTCTTATTCTTAAAAACCATATTGTTCGCTTGCTGGCGTATAAGCAACAATATTGGTGCACCCGATGTACAACTAGATTCATTAAATATGGTGATGAGCCTACTAAATTTTTCCATCGTATGGCGACTCAGCGACACACATCCAACTCCATTGCCACATTGACATTGCCTAATGGTGTTATTTTGGATGATCATGAGAGTAAAGCGGCTGCTCTATTTTTTGCCTTTCGTGAAAGGCTAGGAACTTCAATCGCTATTTGCATGAAGTTTTATTTGGACTCTCTAATTTCTCCCAATCATGATCTAGGTGGTCTCTCCACTCCTCTTACACGTAAAGAGAGTGATGAAGCAGTTCATAAAATGCCAAGTGATAAATCTCCGGGGCCGGATGGGTTTAATGGGTGTTTTTTAAAGGCATGTTGGGACACCACTAAAGAGGACTTTTATGACCTTTGTATGCAGTTTTGGGAAGGTAATCTTTCGATGGATTGTCTCAATGCTTCTCTCATAACTCTTATTCCCAAAAAGCTAAACCATTCCACGGTGAATGACAACCGGCCAATCTCTCTGCTCAACAGTTGCCTCAAGTTGCTTATTAAGTTAGTGGTTGATCGTCTTCAAAAGGTTATTTTGCAGCTCATTCATGAGAATCAATATGGGTTTATCAAAGGGAGATCTATCCAAGATTGCCTGGCATGGACCTTTGAATTCATCCATCAGTGCCAGCGATCTGGAAATGAAATTGTCCTCCTACAATTAGATTTTGAAAAAGCTTTTGATCTAGTGGAGCATGAGCTCCTCCTTACGATGATGTAGAAAGTAAGTTTTGACAAATGGTGGATTAATTGGATTAAATCCCTCCTGGCCTCAGGACACTCCTCTGTCTTGCTTAATGGTATACCAGGTAAATCCTTTCATTGCAAAAGGGGGTGCGGCAAGGTGATCCTGTATCACCTCTTCTGTTTTTGCTGGCTGTTGAACTGTTACAATATGTGATCAACAGAGAATTTGATCTTGGTTATTTGCACAAACCAATTCCCAGGCAAGGTAAATTCCCCATCATATAGTATGCATATATTACAATCATTGTTCTTCCGGCATGTCTCTCGCAGCTGTCTCATTTGAAGATGGTTTTGCATGACTTTGCCATCTCCTCGGGTTTGAAATAAATTTTCATAAGTCCATCATGGTTCCGATTAATGTGGATGATGATACTATATCAGCCCTGGCTACTACATTTGGTTGTGATGTAGGCAAAATGCCGTTCACTTATATTGGCTTGCCTATGGGAACTACTCAGCTGTCAATGAGTGACTTGTTGCCCTGGTGGATCGGGTGGAAAGGAAATTATCTAGCACTTGTTCCTTGTTATGTCATGCTTCTCGGATCACTTTAGTTAACTCTCTTGCCACTTCCATGTTGAACTATGCAATGTGCACACTGAAGCTGAACCACAAGTTCATTAACTACTTTGCTAAGGTTAGAAGGCGCTTCATTTGGACGAAAAAATCCGATCAAGGAACTTCATGTAACTCTTTAGTGGCGTGGAAGAGAGTCTGCTACCCCAAGTCAGCTGGCGGCTTGGGAGTAATAAACATCACTATGCAAAACAAAGCTCTATTGCTACAGTTTCTTAGCAAATTCTTTAAAGAGAAAATCTCCCATGGGTCAGCCTAATTTGGGATACGTATTACTCAAACGCCACACCTCATGCTTCCGCGGGTTGTGACTCTTTCTGGTGGAAGCAAATGTGCAAGCTAATGCCTATTTTCAGAGATTTTTCCACCGCTGTAGTTGGGAATGGGAATGATGTGGCAATGTGGATGACAATTGGAATATTGAGCCTTTGGCAGCTTGTTTCCCATGTTTATTTTCATTTGTTAAGATGCAAGATTGTTCGGTGGCCACATTCTTCTCCTCTTCTAATCTGGCAGATCTATTCCACTTGCCTCTCTATCCTGAAGCATTCTCTGACTTTCAACAAGTTCAATCTCTTAAACCGAGCTCCTTGGATCTAGAGGGAGGCTCTAACTCTTGGTTGTTTCAATGGGGCTCGGCATATTCATCCAACAAGTTTTATCTCGACTGTCACAAAGACATCGTTGCTCCTGCACCAATCCTTTGGAGTTGGAGTTCGAAACTACAAATGAAGCTTAAGTTCTTTCTATGGTTTATCATGGTGGACAGATTGAATACTAGGAATTTTCCCAAGAGGAATCACTTTCACACCAATGATGGTTTCAATTGTGTTTTGTGTGGGTCTGGAACGGAGGAAACAGTTGATCATTTGGTTTTTCTATGCCAGTTTAGCACTACTTGTTGGACTCATGTTGGGATGACATGGGATAGCTCTCTTCCTCAACTTCAAGCAATCCAAGTGGCCAAACAAAGGTCCACAAGGGATCTTTTCATGGAAATCTTTGGTATTGTTGCCTGGAATATTTGGAAAGACCACAATAATTTAATCTTCAGGGACACCCAACCTTCTTTGGCAGCTTGGAGAAAGAGGACCAACAGTGATCTCTTGTGGCTAAATTATAGAGTTGACAAGGAGTTTTGGGACTACATTAACCTCCTTGCACTCTCCTTGTAATCTCTACATGTCTTTCTTACATCCTTTCTAGGTCTTTTCTAGATCTTCTACTCCTTTCTTTCTCACTAGTTTTTGCCTCTTATCATTACCCACCTTGTGGGCCTGCCAAGCCCTCTTTGGGCTTTGTATCTATGATGTAAAACTGCTTTCCCTTAATATATCATGGTAGGAGCCTCTCCTGCCGATTAATCCCTCAATAAAAAGTACAGATACTCGACGGCACCAATATTTTGGAACCGGTGTCATCGACAGCTAAGGGACATATATACCCACCGAAACCGGTTTTGAAATTACTTCTCCAAACTCGTGGTCCCCACAAAACCCTAGTTGGCGCTCCAACATCTTCGAACTTCTCCCTCACTCCCATGCGTCTGCACAAAAGGAGATCCTCGCCGCCGATAGCAATCGCCCCATCATAGTAGGCCGTCACCAAGTTAGGGTAACGCATCAGTTCTTTGCACTCCCCGTCCAATTCTTGTGCAAAAGACACTTTCCTCATCTTCCCATAGTCTGTACAAGATTCATCCTCAAGAAATTCTATTAGATTAGAGAACGAAGAAATTTTAGTTTTAACTATTCGCAAATCAAATCTTGGTGTCACCGAATCAGAAAAATCGGTTCTACCGATTTTGATTTTAGGACTATAGAGAACTGTCTTGGTGAAACCGAGTGGCCATTTTCGATGAAACCGGAGAGGCTATCAAGTTTCTTTTAAGGAGGTTGTATGTCTTGGTGGTTCCAAATTTTTTTGAGTCGGTGGGGCCGAAATCCTTTTTGTAGGAAATTAAACTTCAGATTCTGAGTTCAAATTTGAGAAAACCATCTGAATTTTTGTGATACTCAACCCCTCTGCTCTTCTATACTCTATTCACACGGATAGCATGTCAGTGTCTGATTATAGCCATAATGACTTCAAGGAGAGGGAAGTTGACATGAATTCAGGCACTAGCCCAGATGCCAATTCTTCTTCTTCGGAAGATCCATGCACCCCAAGTTTTCATGGGCTGCCCAAGGCACCCACAAGGGTAAGGATAAAAGTTGAATTCTGATGAGGAGGACTCGGACATTGTTCTAGAGGAAGTGCTAGGAAAAAATCAATAAGAAAAGAAAGACAGGGCTACCAAGAAATCTGCTACAGAGGCCACTTCAGCAAAGAGGCCGGTCAGGAAAAAGTATGCAAGCTCTGTGTAGCGACCCGACCTGAAAGGTCGAATCTCCGGTGTTTCCGTACCATCCCAAGATCATGCTGGTACACACACGGTACATCAATGTATATATCAAAGGGAAATCACACAGCATTATATTAATCGAAAATCTCATATCGGGTCCTTTATTACAATAAAAATTACAATAAAGTGGCTGAAGGCCAACTCATGAGAATATCTAAATCTTGCGGAAGCGTCGAAGGTAGATGAGTCCATCTGACTCCAAGGGCATCTCACTGAGCATAGAACGTGTTCTCACTCCTAGTCGGAAAAGTAATCTGCAACATGAAACGTTGCAGCCGTGTAGGTCAGCATATGGAATATGCCGGCAAAGTCACAAGAGAGGGGTGAAAAGATAATCATCTAATCTACATGCTTATATGGCAGGTGAGGTGGTAAGTTTTTGCGTAAAGCCAATTTTTTTCCTACATCAAGAGAGGGCTAAGCAAAAATATTACTAAGTTGGTTGATTAATGAGATGGTTCCACCAACCAATTCTCATACCCAAATTGTTAATACCCACATCATCATATTAATTGTGTTGAGAATTCCGAATGTTTCAGTTCCTTTGGCTCAAGTCGTCCATGACCGTGGACACGGCTAATCGATTAGGTTTGAGTACTCTGCAGAGTTTTGCACACGTTCCCCACAAGATTTGGTCGCCTCCGTTTAATTTCTCGCACTTCAGGGTGTTTGAGAAACGGATGACCAAAACATGGTCTTCCAAAGGGTTTCCCTACGACTCTGACGGTGCCCATCCTTTCCTACCGTTCTTCTACATCTCGTAGCACCGCCTGTCCAGGGTCACCACGATATCCAACCAAGCTAGAGCCCATAATGACTTGTGGCTGTGCAGGTATGCCTTGGGTCTTGAAGCACCCATCCATCTCTTTGTGCCTGGGTGGATCTTTCCGCGTGAATACTGGCCATCTCCAGCATCACCTAGGCAATTCCACTGGTTTCTCCAGGGTGCCGTTCAACCATCATCCACCCAGAGGTATGTTGAAAACTGGGAGTCTTGAAATCTTGATCATTATGTAGGTCTTGAAATTATTAACTCTCTCTACTCTCATGAATCACACAACCAACCCCGTCTACTAATAGCATAGCAAAAAGGAAAACAACGTTTCCCGGGGCCAATGTGTCAAAGAGTTTGAGGGGGTACCTACCACATGATACTACTACAATGTAACCAAGTTTCCAACTAACCTAAGTTGCATGCAATTGGGGAAAATGGTAGAACTAATGCATATAAAACATGGGTAATCATGATGAAAGTGACTTGCCTGATTGACGATCTTCGTACGTGAGTGACTCTAAGTAACAAGCTTCGCACTCCGGATAATCTAACGAAGCAAACAAGCACTCAATAAGCATACAACAGAATATTGTAACCCACAAACATCAATCAAAAACTAGTAAACAGTCAAGACAAAACAATGCACAAATCACAAGTAAGGAAAACACACAAAGTTTTGTTTACTAGGAGGTGATTGATAAAACACTACTAACATAATAAAACTATTTTGAAATAACCAACACAATTGTTGACAGCAAGGAAACAATAAAATATTTTTATTAATAAACAGAAGAAAATCAATTTAAATTTGTTGAGAAAACTTTTGTAAAGTTTGTAAAAGTTTTGATAAACACTATATGAATCAACTATAGTTTTACTATCAAAAGAGCAAAACAAAACTTATTATTTATTAGTAAAACATGTTCTTAACAGAGAAGAATTTTACAAATAAACTTGTCTTAGAAAACAAAATTAAATTATATAAAACTCTATTAAAAGAATCTATTACTAAACTAGTTGTTTTAGTCAAAATAAACCTATTTGAAAAGAAGTTGTCATGTTTATATTTTTTTATTAACAACAAGTAAAACACTAAATGTTTAAATCAACAGAACCTACTACACAAATTAAAACTAAATCTAAGTTAAACTAACTAAAAATAAGTAAATAAAACTATACTATAATACTAGGCAGATTCTGGTTTTAGTTAAAACACTACTCAAATATATCCTAAAAATCCTCAGACTAAGCATGAAGGTAGTCCTAACTAATACCAAACAGTAGCAAAAAGATTCATATAAAAATCTATTTTCAAACTCTAGTTATTCACATTTGAAGGTTTTAAGCAAATTTGATTCAATTAAAATTTTATAGTTCAAATTAAAATTTTAAAAGTACAGGGTGAACCTACATGAAAAATTTGAGCTATTGCAAAAAGAATCATCTCAAAACATTAAAAAGAACAAAAGATATTCACAAAACAAAATCATAACAGGTTCTGTTTAGTAAACAAAAATCAGCAAAAGGAAATATCTATCGGACGGCCAGGGGGCTACATGGCGCTTTCCTATTGGTTGCGGGCGTGTGAGCGCGAGAGGTTACGGGCGGTCGACCGAACTAATGGGGATACCGGTTCGGGTTTTAAAGTGTTCTAATCCTAGCCGTGGATTGTAGATCCGAGGGGTGAGGATAGATCCGATGACTTACCGGAGAGAGAGAGGATCTCCGGCGAGTGGTGACGGCGGCCGGTGGTCGAGAACGTCGCCGGAGGTAGCTTCAGTGGTCGAGGGAGGCAGCAAAAAGGTCCTGGCGACAGCGGCGGTCGTCCGGCGTCGATTGGAGACAACGGTGGGGGCTGGGGTGGGGTGTGGCGACGGCAGGAGCTCCGAAGGTTTTCGGTGGTTGCAGGGACTCTGGCGAGCTTGTTTGGTAGCGTCCCGGCGAGGTAGGAGGGGGCTTTGGGGGGGAAACGAGGAGCGGAGGGTGGCCGGCTTATATAGGGGCGCTGGGGAGTGCGGGGGAGGAGAGAGGAGAGAGATCCGGGGAGGGGAAAGAAACGGCCGGCGAGGTCCGGCGCGTGCGGGGGAGGAAGGTGATGACCGAGCGAGCTAATGGTCGGTCGGGGGTGGGGCCCGGTGTCAGCGAGAGGGGAGCGAGGTTTCCGCGTCGGTCGGCCGGTCGGTATTAACTTCGCGAGTAACTGCCGTGGGCCGGCCCGTTTAATACTAAAACCGTTACCGTTTCTGTTTAATGTTTTTCTAGAGCGTTCAAAAACCTTTAAAGCATTCAAATCATCTCTAAATATAGGAGTATTATATATCAAAATTAACAGAATAATAAATGCCATTTAATGAACATTTTTATTCTGTCATTTGAACACTTAAAAAAATAATATTTTTAGAAATTGCCTATTTGTTTTTAAAACCTTTTTGCAAATATTTTCAAAATAACTCCTGGTTATTTTTGTTCGAATATATCACCAAGATGACCTTGGTGTGGAGTGTCATGTTATTCCCCTCTTATTTTGAACATTTTACCAAGATTTCAAATAGGTGAAAGCAGCACATTGAAAGTAGAAAGGGGTTTCAGAAATTTAGAAAGAACATTTCAACAATACATGTATTCAAGCAATGATGATGATGGATGCATAGCTATATTTCATAACATTCCAAAGTGGAATTTTGGGATGTTACACTCTGAAACTATGAGAGAACCTGAGAGTGACAGAGCAAACACATCAATATCAGTTGCACCTTCAAAGAGCTCTATACTATATCAGTTGCCTACGAAGAGGATTGGACGTGTCATTGGCAAGCACACTTCCATGTTTGAAGACCTAGAAGGAGTTGAGGAAGAGGAAGTGGAGGAAGAGCCAGCTGCCCAAGCTCCTCCCTCCAAGAAGAAGAAACTGCTTGCAAATGCTATGCCCAAGCAATCTCCATCCAAGAGCAAGCAGTCTGCACCCAAGAAGCATGCATCACCCAAACCAAAGAGGACCACCAGAGATATTCCTCTTGCTGCAAAGAACAAGGGTTCTACTTCTAGAGGTGATGAGGAAGAGAACATGCCAGTTTTGAGGAAACTGAGGCCACACATGCCGGAGCATAATGATTCTCATCCCATTGCTGAGGACATGAATAAGAGAAGGGCTTCAGGACTAACGAAGTGGAGAGATAGTGGCCCCTATGTCACCAGGAGAAAGGCTGATGTAGATGACAGATTCTACAACAAGGAACATCAGGATTTCTATTAGACTTTCCATTCTCACAAGTGTCCAGGTGTCAGTGATATGAGGTATGTTGACTGGGCCTATATTAAGGAAAATGAGGACTAGTTTCCCAATGCGCAAGACAACTTCAGATGCATTGACATAGAGAACTTTGTTGGGACAGAGTTCACTGCCTGGAATGATGAGACGATCATGTAGTTCTACTCCACTGCTCATTTCTATCCAGATGGTTGTATCATATGGATGACTGAGGGAGTTAGATACTGGTCTACAGTGGAGGAGTGGGCTACCATATTAGGAGCCCCACGGGTTGAGGAAGGAGACTTGGTGGATGTCTATGTTGAGGCCAAGATGAGTCACAACTCAATGGCGAATATGTCTAAAGCTATTCCTGCCACTCATTTGCATTCACATAAGTTTGGCTCTGTGCTCAAACAAATTCAGAGTGAAGTTTAAGATCATCTTGACAAGAAGATAACGATGTCTACGATATGATCGTGGAGGTGAATATATGAGTTACGAGTTTTGTATACAAATTAAGACACTCTGAAAATTGTTTCACAACTCATGCCACCTGAAACACCATAGTGTGATGGTGTGTCTGAACGTCATAGTCGTGCACTTTGGATATGGTGCATACTATGATGTCCCTTATCGTTTTGCCACTATTGTTTTGGGGTTATGCATTAGAGACAACTACATTCACTTTAAA
Source organism: Hordeum marinum (assembly GCA_022496015.1). Taxonomy (NCBI): domain Eukaryota; kingdom Viridiplantae; phylum Streptophyta; class Magnoliopsida; order Poales; family Poaceae; genus Hordeum; species Hordeum marinum. The sequence continues at coordinate 154,710,820 of CM039673.1, read as the reverse complement.
TAGGGCACCATCTAAATCCATTGAGATGACCGTATGAATTTAGGGGTTATTGAACCTTTGTTTCAACCAGAGAGTAGCGCAGCGCAGAAAGATGTTTCTATGGAACCTACGTCAGTTGAAGAGGAGTTTAATGATGATGGTCATGAAGCTTCAGCTCAAGTTACTATCGAACATCGTAGGTCGACAAGGACATGTACTGCTCCTGAGTTGTATGGCAACCCTGTCTTGGAGGTCATTGTTGGGGAACGCTGCATGGGAAACAAAAATTTTCCTACGCACACGAAGATCTATCCATGGTGATGAGCATCTACGAGAGGGAGAGTGGATCTATGTACCCTTGTAGATCCCTAAGCGGGAAGCGTTAAGAAACGCGGTTGGTGTAGTCAAACGTCTTTGCGTTCCAAATCGTCGAGCGTCCCGCGATCTCATCACGATCCGTCCCATGATCCAATCACGATCCGTCCCGCGAACTCATCATGATCCGTCCCGCGATCCAATCACGATCCGTCCCGCGAACTCATCACGATCCATCCTGCGAACTCATCACGATCCGTCCCGCGATCTCGTCACAATCCGTCCCACGAACTCATCATGATCCATCTCGTGATCTTGATCACGGTCCTTTCGATCTAGCGCCGAACGTACGACACCTCCGCGTTTAGCACGCGTACATCTCGATGAAGATCTCCGCCTTCTTGATCTAGAAAGAGGGATCGGAGAGGTAGAAGAGTTCTCGGGCAGCTTGACGGTGCCCCGGAGATGGTGGTGGAGCTATTCCGGCAGGGCTTCGCCTAAGCACTGCAGAAATCCGATCTAGAGGAGAAACTATGCACTGGAGGAACGGGCAGCACGTGGCTAAAATTCTATGCAAAAACCCTAAACCCTCCAGTATGTATAAGAGGAAGAGAGGAGGAGGCTTGGCAAAAGGTCCAAGCCTCCAAGGAGTCGGCCGAACCAGGTGGAGCAGGTGGACTCCACCTCCAATCCTAGTAGGACTAGGATTCACCCTATTTTTGCCTTTTTCCACCTTTTCTCTTTGGGCCTTTTTTCCCAAACCGCATGGGCCTTGTGTGGGACTTCTACCAGTCCACTAAGGGATGGTAAACACTCTCCCACAGCCCATGGAGCCTCTTGGGTCGAAATACCCCTCCCGATGGTCTCCCGGTACACTACGGGCACTCCCGGTACACTACCGATGAGCCCGAAACTTTTCCGGTGACCAAAACAGGACTTCCTATATATGAATCTTTACCTCCAGAGCTCCTCGTGAATTCCGGGATCTCATCCGGGACTCCGAACAACCTTCGGTTACCACCATGCATAACTCTATACTACAGAAACGTCACTGAACCTTAAGTCTGCAGACCCTGCGGGTTCGAGAACTATGTAGACATGACCAAGAGACCTCTACGGTCAATAACCAATAGAGGGACCTGGATGCCCATATTTGCTACTACATATTCTATGAAGATCTTTATCGGTCGAACCTCTATGTAAAGGATTCAGTTTATCCCGTATGATGTTCCCTTTGTTCTTCGGTATGTTACTTGCCCGAGATTCGATCGTCGGTATCTCCATACCTAGTTCAACCTCATTACCGGCAAGTCTCTTTACTCGTTCTGTAGTACAAGATCTCGTGACTAACACTTAGTCACATTGCTTGCAAGGCTTGTTGTGATGTTGTATTACCGAGTGGGCCCTGAGATACCACTCCATCACACGGAGTAACAAATTCCCGTCTTGATCCATGACAACTCAACAGACACCCTCGGAGATACCTATAGAGCACTTTATAGTCACCCAGTTATGTTGTGACGTTTGATACACACAAGGCACTCCTCCGATATCTGTGAGTTGCATGATCTCATGGTCATAGGAACATATACTTGACATGTAGAAAATAGTAGCAATAAACTGACACGATCATATGCTACGTTTGTAGTTTGGGTCTTGTCCATCACAACATTCTCCTAATGATGTGATCCCGTTTATCAAATGACCCCTCATGTCCATGGCTAGGAAACCTTAACCATCTTTGATCAACGAGCTAGTCTATTAGAGGCAGACTAGGGACATGGTTTTGTCTATGTATCCACACATGCATCTAAGTCTTCGATCAATACAATTATAGCATGGATAATAAAAGATTATCATGAACAAGGAAATATGATAATAACTAATTTATTATTGCCTCTAGGGCATATTTCCAACAGTCTCCCACTTGCACTAGAGTCAATAATCTAGTTCACATCACCATGTGATTTGCATTGTTATGAATCTAACACCTAATGAGCTCTGGGGCTTGATAATGCTTTGAATACGATAGAGGTCTTATAGTCAACGGGTCTGCGACATTCAGATCCGTCTGTACTTTGCAAATTTCTATGTCGAACCATAAACACCGCTACCACACTCCACCTGGTACTATTCCAAATGGCTGCTCCACTATACGTATCCACATTGCTACTACGAGTCATCTAGATTGGTGTTAAAGCTTGCATCGACGTAACTCTTTATGGTGAACTCTTTATCACCTCCATAATCGAGAAACATCTCATTAGTCTTTTAGTTACTAAGGATAATCTTGACCGCTGTCCAGTGCTCCATTCCAGGATCACTTTGAAACCTTCCGGCCATACTTATGGCTAGGCTGCCATCGGGTCTTGTGCATAGCATTGCATACATGATAGAGCCTATGGCTGAAGCATAGGGGATGACACTTCATCTTTTCTCTATCTTCTACAGTCACTGGGCATTGAGTCTTACTCAACTTCACACCTTACAAATCAGGCGAGAACTCTTTCTCTGACTGATCCATTTTGAATTCTTTCAAAAACTTTGTCAAGGTATGTACTTATTGAAACGTCTCATCAAGATTCTTAATCTATCTCTATAGATCTTGATGATCAACAATTAGGTAGCTTTATCCAGGTCTTCCTTTGAAAAACTCTTTTTCAAACAACCGTTTATGCTTTTCAGAAATTCTACATCATTTCTGATCAACAATATATCAACCACATATGTTTTCCAGAAACTCTATAGTGCTCCTACTCATTTTATTGTAAATACAAGTTTCTCATAAACTTTGTATAGACTCAAAAACTTTGATCATCTTATCAAAGTGTATATTCCAACTCCGAGATGCTTGCTTCAGTTCATAGAAGGTTCACTGAAGCTTGCACACCTTTTAGCATCCTTAGGACTGACAAAACCTTCTAGTTGTATCTAATACAACCTTTCCTTAAGGAAGGAAACGATGTTTTGGTATCCATCTACCAGATTTCATAATTGAAAAATGCAGCAACTGCTAACATAATTCCAACAGACTTTAGCATCGCTACGAGTGAGAAAGTCTCATTGCCGTCAACTCCTTGAACTTGGCGGAAACTTCTTTGTGACAAGTCGAGCTTTATAAATGGTGACATTCACCATCAGCGTCTGTCTTCATCTTAAAGATCCATTTGTACTTAATGACCTGCCGTCCAACGAGCAAGTCCACCAAAGTCTATACTTGGTTTTCATACATTGATCCTTTCTCGGATTTCATGGCCACTAACCATTTGTTGGTTTTCGGGCCCATCATCGCTTCTCCATAGTTCGTAGGTTCATCGTTGTGCAACAACATGACCTCCAAGACAGGGTTGTCGTACCGCTCAGGAGCAGTACACGTCCTTGTTGACCTATGAGGTTCGATAGTAACTTGATTTGAAGCTTCATGATCATCATCATTAACTTCCTCTTCAACTAACGTAGGCTTCACAGAAACATCTTCATGCGCTGCGCTACTCTCTGATTGAACAAAGGTTCAACAACCTCATCAAGTTCTATCTTCCTCCCACTCAATTCTTTCGAGAGAAACTTTTTCTCGAGAAAGGACCCAGTTTTAGCAACAAACACTTTATGCTTGGATTTGAGATAGAAGGTTTACCCAACTGTTCTTAGGGTATTCTATGAAGATGCATTTGTCTGCTTTGGGTTCGAGCTCATTAGGTGAAAACATTTTCCACACAAGCGTCGCAGCCCCAAACATTAAGAAATGACAGCTTGGGTTTCTATCAAACCCTAATTCACATGGTGTCATCTCAACGGATTCAGATGGTGCCCTATTTAAAGTGAATGTAGTTGTCTCTAATGCATAACCCCAAAATTATAGTAGCAAAATGATAAGAGACATCATAGCACGCACCATATCCAATAGAGTACGACTATGACATTCGGACACACCATCACACTATGGTGTTCCAGGTGGCGTGAGTTGTGAAACAACTTTCACATTGTCTAAAGTTGTATGCCAAACTCGTAACTCAGATATTCACCTCCGCGATCACATCGCGGACATTTTTATCTACTTGTCACGATGATCTTAAACTTCACTCTGAATTTTCTTGAACCTTTCAAAAGATTCAGACTTGTGTTTCATTAAGTAAATATACACCATATCAACCCAAATCATTGGTGAAGGTAAGAAAATAATGATATCCACCGCACGCTACAAGACTCATTGGATTGCATACATCAACATGTGTCATTTCCAATAAATCACTTGCTCGCTCCATCCATCTGGAAATGGGGCCCTTAGTCATCTTGCCCAAGAGGCATGGTTCGCATGTCTCAACCGATTCGAAATCGAATGAGTCCAAAGATCCATCAGCATGGAGTTTCTTCATGCGCTTTATACCAATATGACATTTAGCGGCAGTGCCACAAGTATGTGGTACTATCATTATTAACTTTGTATCTTTTGGCATCAATGTTACTAAATGTGTATTACTACGATCAAGACTCAACAAACCATTCTCACTGGTTGCATGACCATTGAAGGTATTATTCATGTAAACAGAATAACCATTATTCTCTAACTTAAATGAATAACCGTGTTGCAATAAACACGATCTAATCACGTTCATGCTCAACGCAAAACACCAAATAACATTTATTTAGGTTTGTCTCTAATACCAAACGTAGAAAGAGCGTGCGATGTTGATCACATCAACCTTGGAAACATTTCCAACACACATCGTCACCTCACCCTTAGCTAGTGCTCCGTTTGTAGCTTTTATTTCGAGTTACTAACGTTTAGCAATCGAACTGGTATCTAATACCTAGGTGCTACTAGGAGTACTCGCAAGGTACACATCATTAAAACGTATATCAAATATACTTTTGTCGACGTTGCCAGCCTATCTTATCTACCAAGTATCTAGGGTTGTTCCACTTCAGCGGCCGCTCACCTCATTATCGAAGCACTTAGTCTTGGGTTTGGGTTCAACTTGGGGTTGCTTCACTGGAGCAGCAACTGACTTGCTATCCATGAATTTTCCCTCCTTGCTCTTGCCCTTCTCAAAACTAGTGGTTTGACTAACCATCGACACTTGATGCTCCTTCTTGATTTCTACCTTCACGGTGTCAAACATCGCGAACAACTCAAGGATCATTATTTCTATCCCTAGCATTTTATAGTTCATCACCAAGTTCTAGTAGCTTAGTGATAGTGACTTAGAGAACTATGTATATCACTATCTTATCCGAAAGATCAACTCCCACTCGATTCAAGCGATTGTAGCACCCAGACAATCTGAGCACATGCTCAACGATTGAGATATTCTCCTTCATCTTGCAGGCAAAGAATCTTGTTGGAGATCTCATATCTCGCAACACGGGCATGAGCCTGAGATCCTAATTTCAGCTCTTAGAACATCTCATATGTTTCGTGACGTTCAAAACGTTTCGGAGCCTCCATTCTAAGCCGTAATGCATGACGCACTAAACTATCAAGTAGTCATCAGAACGTGTCTGTTAGATGCTCACAACATCTATAGACGACTCTAGAGGGGTTGGCGCACCGAGCGGTGCATTAAGGACATAAGCCTTCTGTGCAGCAACGAGGACAATCCTCAGATCACGGAGCCAGTCTGCAATATTGCTACCATCATCTTTCAACTCTATTTCTCTAGGAGCGTATAAAAATTCAAGGGAGCTACAGCGCGAGCAAGTAATCTACAACATAATTTGCAAAGACGCTACTAACTATGTTCATGATAACGAGTTCAATTAATCATATTACTTAAGAACTCCCACTCAAATTGACATCCCTCCGGTCATTCGAGTGATACATCATCCAAATTCACCAACACAAGTCCGATCATCACGTGAGTTGAGGTGGTTTCAATGGTGAACATCATTATGCTGATCATATCTACTATATGACTCATGTTCGACCTTCCGGTCTCTTGTGTTCCGTGGCCATGTCTGTACATGCTAGGCTCGTCAAGTTTAACCCGAGTATTCTGCATGTGCAACACTGGCTTGCACCCGTTGTATGTGAACGTAGAGTCTATCACACCCGATCATCACGTGGTGTCTCAACACGACGAACATTCGCAATGGTGCACACTCGGGGAGAACACAATTTATCTTAAATTAAGTGAGGGATCACCTTATAATGCTACCGTCGTCCTAAGCAAAACAAGGTGCATAAAAGGATTAACATCACATGCAAATCATAAGTGATATGATATGACCATGAACTTGTGCTTTTGATCTCCATCTTGAAAGCACCAGCATGATCTCCATCGTCACCGGCAAGACACCATGATCTCCATCATCTTGATCTCCATCAACGTGTCGCCATCGGGGTTGTCGCGCCCAACATGCTTCTACTACTATTGCTACTGTTTAGCGATAAAGTAAAGCATTACATAGCGCTTAATGATTGACACGCAGGTCATACAATAATTAAAGACAACCCTATGGCTCCTGCCGGTTGCCGTACTCATCGACATGCAAGTCATGATAATCTATACATCACATGATCATCTCATACATCACATATATCACATCATGTAATTGGCCATATCACATCACAACATACCCTGCAAAAACAAGTTAGACGTCCTCTAATTGTTGTTGCATGTTTTACATGGCTGCTACGGGTATCTAGCAAGAACAATTCTTATCTACGCAAAAACCACAACGGTGATACACTAGTTGCTTTTCAACCTTCTCAAGGACCGCCTTTGTCGAATCTGATCCAAAGTGAGAGAAACTGGCACCCACAAGCCATCTATGCAACAAGTTGCGGTCGAGGGAACCGGTCTCTTGTAAGTGTACGAGTAATGTTGGTCCGGGCCGCTTCATCTCACAATACCGCTGAACCAAAATCCGACAAAGGGAGGAAGCAATCTAAGCATCAACACCCACAAACCTTTTGTGTTCTACTCAAGATCTCATCTACACATAGACCTAGCTCATGATGCCACTGTTGGGGAATGTTGCATGGGCAACAAAAAATTTCCTACGCACACGCAGATCTATCCATGGTGATGAGCATCTACGAGAGGGAGAGTGGATCTACGTACCATTGTAGATCACTAAGCGGGAAGCGTTAAGAAACGCGGTTGTTGTAGTCGAACGTCTTCGCGATCCAAATATCCGAGCGTCCTGCGATCTCATCATGATCCGTCCCGTGATCCAATCACGATCCGTCCTGCGAACTCATCACGATCCGCCCCGCGATCCAATCATGATCCATCCCGCGAACTCATGACGATCCGTCCCGCAAAATCATCACGATCCGTCCCACGATCTCATCACGATCCGTCCCGCGAACTCATCACGATACGTCTCGCGATCTTGATCACGATCCTTCCGATCTAGCGCCGAACGGACGACACGTCCGCATTCAGCACACGTACAGCTCGATGACGATCTCCGCCTTCATGATCCAGCTAGAGGGAGTGGAGAGGTAGAAGAGTTCTCCGGCAGCGTGACGGATCTCCGAAGATGGTGGTGGAGCTATTCTGACACGGCTTCGCCTAAGCACTGCAGAAATCCGATCTAGAGGAGAAACTATGCACTAGAGGAACGGGCAGCACGTGGCTAAAATTCTATGCAAAAACCATAAAACCTCCAGTATATATAAGAGGAAGAGAGGAGGAGGCTTGTCCCTTTAGAGGAGGAGGCTTGTCACAAGGGCCAAGCCTCCAAGGAGTCGGCCGAACCAGGTGGAGGAGGTGGACTCCACCTCCAATCCTAGTAGGACTAGGATTCACCCTATTTTTGCCTTTTTCCACTTTTTCTCTTTGGGCCTTTTTTCACAAACTGCATGGGCCTTGTGTGGGACTTCCACCAGCCCACTAAGGGATGGTAAACACTCTCCCACAGCCCATGGAGCCTCTTGGGTCGAAATACCCCTCCCGATCGTCTCCCGGTACACTACCGGCACTCCCGGTACACTACCGATGAGCCCGAAACTTTTCCGGTGATCAAAACAGGACTTCCTATATATGAATCTTTACCTCCGGACCATTCCGGAGCTCCTCATGACGTCCGGGATCTCATCCGGGACTCCGAACAACCTTCGGTCACCACCATGCATAACTCTATACTATAGAAACGTTACTAAACCTTAAGTGTGCAGACCCTGCGGGTTCGAGAACTATGTAGACATGACCGAGACACCTCTATGGTCAATAACCTATAGCGGGACCTGGATGTCCATGTTGGTTCCTACATATTCTATGAAGATCTTTGTCGGTCGAACCTCTATGTCAAGGATTCAGTTAATCTCGTATGATGTTCCCTTTGTTCTTCGGTATGTTACTTGCCCGAGATTCCATCGTCGGTATCTCCATACCTAGTTCAACCGTGTTACCGGCAAGTCTCTGTACTCGTTATGTAATATAAGATCCCGTGACTAACACTTAGCCACATTGCTTGCAAGGCTTGTTGTGATGTTGTATTACTGAGTGGGCCCTGAGATAGCTCTTCGTCACACGGAGTAACAAATTCCAGTCTTGATCTAGACAACTCAACAGACACCCTCGGAGATACCTATAGAGAACCTTTATAGTCGCCCAGTTACATTGCGATGTTTGATACACACAAGGCACTCCTCCGGTATCTGTGAGTTGCATGATCTCATGGTCATAGGAACATATACTTGACATGTAGAAAACAGTAGCAATAAACTGACATGATCATATGTTATGTTTGTAGTTTGGGTCTTGTCCATCACACCATTCTCCTAATGATGTGATCCCGTTTATCAAATGACATCTCATGTCCATGGCTAGGAAACCTTAACCATCTTTGATCAACGAGCTAGTCTATTAGAGGCATAATAGGGACATGGTTTTGTCTATGTAGCCACACATGTATCTAAGTCTCCCATCAATACAATGATAGCATGGATAATAAACGATTATCATGAACAAGGAAATATGATGATAACTAATTTATTATTGCCTCTAGGGCATATTTCCAACAGTCATGTTGTTGGACAAAAATGAACCTACGATCTATGGAGAAACGATGATGGACCCGGATTCCAACAAATGGTTAGAGGACATTAGATCTGAGAAAGGATCCATGTATGAAAACAAAGTTTGGACTTTGGTAGACTTTCCCGTTGAACGGTAGGTCGTTGACTACTAATGGACCTTTAAGATGAAGATAGACGCCGATGGTGAATCTCACCATTTATAAAGCTCGACTTGTTGCAAAGAAGTTTCTACCAAGTTCAAGGAGTTGACTAAGGTGGGACTTTCTCATTCATAGTGACGCTAAATGTCTGTTGGAATTATGTTAGCAGTTGCTGCATTTTTCAATTAGGAAATCTGATAGATGGATGTCAGAACATCGTTTCCTTAACGGTTTACTTGCGGAAAGCTTGTATGTGATACAACCAGAAGGTTTTGTAAGTCCTAAGGATGCTAAAAGGTGTGCAAGCTCCAACAATCCTTCTATGGGCTGTAGCAAGCATCTCAGAGTTGGAATATACACTTTGACAAGGTGATCAAAGTTTTTGGGTTTATACAAAGTTTACGAGAAATTTGTATTAACAAGAAAGTGAGTGGGAATACTACAGAATTTCTGATAAGTATAAGTGGTTGATGTATTATTGATCGGAAATGGTGCAGAATTTTTGGAAGGGATAAACGGTTGTTTGAAAAGAGTTTTTCAAAGGAAGACCTGGATAAAGCTACATAATTGTTGGGCATCAAGATCTATAAAGATAGATCAAGATGCTTGATGAGACTTTCAATGAGTACATACCTAGACAAGATTTTGAAGGAGTTCAAAATGGATCAGTCAAAGAAGGAGTTCTTGTCTGATTTGTAGGATGTGGAGTTGAGTGAGACTCAAAGCTCGACCACGGTAGAAGAAAGAGAAAGGACGAAGGTTGTCACCTATGCTTTATCCATAGGCTCTATACAGTATGCCATGCTATGCACTACACCTGTGTGTGCCTTGTAATGAGTCTATCAAGGGGTACAAGAGTGATCCAGGAGTGGATCAGTGGACAACGGTCAAAATTATCCTTAGTAACTAGAGGACTAAGGAAATATTTCTCAATTATGGAGGTGATAAAGAGTTCGTCGTAAAGGGTTACATTGATGCAAGATTTAACACCAATCCGGATGACTCTTAGTAGCAATCCGGATACGTATAGTGGAGTAGCCATTTGGAATAGCTCCAAGTGGAGCGTGGTAGCAGTGTCTATAGTATGACATAGAGATCTGCAAGGTACATACATATCTGAATGTCGCAGACCTGTTGACTAAAATCTCTTTCACATGTAAAACATGATCGAACCCCAGAACTCATTGGGTGTGAGATTCATAGCATATCACATAGCGATGTGAGCTAGATTATTGACTCTAGTGCAAGTGGGAGACTGTTGGATATATGCCCTAGAGGCAATAATAAATTAGTTATTATCATATTTCCTTGTTCATGATAATTGTTTATTATCCAAGTTAGAATTGTATTCATCGGAAACTCAGATACATAGACAACACCATGTCCCCAGTATGCCTCTAATAGACTAGCTTGTTGATCAAAGATGGTCAAGATTTCCTAGCCATGGACATGAGATGTCATTTGATAACGGGATCACATCATTAGGAGACTGATGTGATGGACAAGACCCAAACTATAAACATAGCATATGATCATGTCATTTTATTGCTATAGTTTTCTCCATGTCAAGTATCTGTTCCTATGACCCTGAGATCACGCAACCCAGTGCCACCAGAGGATTACTTTGTGTGTATCAAACCGCACAATGTAACTGGATGACTATAAAGGTGCTCTACAGGTATCTCCGAGGGTGTCTATTGGGTTGGCATGGATCAAGATTGGGATTTGTTACTCCGTGTGATGGAGAGGTATCTCTAGGCCCACTCGATAATACAACATCACAACAAGCCTTGCAAGCAAAGTGACTAAAGTGTTAGCCACGGGATCTTGTATTATGGAATGAGTAAAAATACTTGACTGTAACGAGATTGAACAAGGTATGGAGATACCGACGATTAAATCTCGGGCAAGTAACATACCGAAGAACAAAGGGAAGATCATACGAGATTAGCTGAATCGTTGACATAGGGGTTCAACTGATAAAGATCTTTGTAGAATATGTAGGAACCAATATGGGCATCCAGGTCCCACTATTGGTTATTGACCATAGGGGTGTCTCGGTCATGTCTACATAGTTCTCGAACCCGCAGGGTCTGCACACTTAAACGTTAGGTGACGTTTTGGTAGTATTGAGTTATGTATGTTGGTGACCGAAGGTTGTTTGGAGTCCCGTATGAGATCCTAGACGTCACGAGGAGCTCTAGAATGGTCTGAAGGTAAATACTGATATATATATAGGAAGTCCTATTTTGTTCATCGGAAAAGTTTTGGGTACTTCGGTAGTGTACTGGGAGTGCCGGGAGGGTACTGGGGGCCATCGAGAGGGGTGTCTCGACCCAAAGGACCTCATGAACTGTGGGAGGAGTCACACCAGCCCCTAGTGGGCTGGCCTAACCCCCCACTAAGGCCCATGCGTCTAGGGGTGGGAAAAACCCAAAGGTGGAAAAGGTGGAAAGTGTTTCCAAGTGGAGAGGAGGAATCCTACTCCTACTAGGATTAGAGTAGGACTCCTCCACCTCCAATTTTGGCCAAACCTTGAGGGTTTTGAGGATGCCTCCTCCCCTCCCTCCCTCCTATATATACTAGAGGATTTAGAGGGGAGAGCTAAACCTAATTGCCACGTGCTCCCTGTACTTCATCTAGATCGTTTTCTCATGTAGTCTAGTTCGGCGGTGCTTAGGCGAAGCCCTGCCGGAATAGTTCCACCACCATTGCCGCCACGCCGTCATGCTGTCGGAGAACCCATCTAACTCGCCGCTCCATCTTGCTGAATCAAGAAGGTGGAGATCGTCATCGAGCTGTACGTGTGCTGAGTGAGGAGGCATCATCCATTCGGCGCTAGATCGGAAGAACCGTGATCAGGATCGCAAGACGATTCACGATTTGATCATGGGACGGATCATGATGGGATCGCGGGACGGATCGTGATTGGATCGCGAGATGGATCGTGATGGGATCATGGGACGCTGGGCGATTTGGATCGCGAAGATGTTTGACTACATCAACCGCGTCTCTTAACGCTTCCCGCTTAGCGATCTACAAGGGTATGTAGATCCACTCTCCCTCTTATAGATGCTCATTACCCTTCCACCATCTCCCACTCACAAGAGAAGCACTCAGAACACACACACACACACACTTGCCATATCCAATTTTCTAAGAGAGAGCTACCTACCCTTGTGTTGAGATCAAGATCATCCACTCTAACCATATGGATCTTGATTTCTAGCCTCGCCAAGTTTCTTTCCATCCAATCAATATCTTATACCCATGAAAGTCTATGAGAGAGTGATTGAGTGTTGATGAGATTATATTTTGAAGCACAAGAGCAAGGAGTTTGTCATACTACCACATGTATTACCTTTTGTAGGGTGGTACCTCCTAGATTGGTTAGGTGTCGCTTGGGAGCCTCCTTCTTCGTGATTGTGGAGTTGAACCAAGAAGTTTGTAAGGGCAAGGAGATCGCCTACTTCGTGAAGATCTACCCCGAGTAAGGCTAGTCCTCCGTGGACGTAGGCCATCATGGAATAGACAAGGATGATACTTTGTGGACCCCTTGTGGGTGGAGCCCTCCATGGAATCTCGCGACTGTTACCCTCCGTGGGTTGAAGTCTCCATAAAAATGGATGTAGGACACCACCACCTATGATAACCACGGAAAAAACTTCGTGCCTCCAATTGCATTTGATCTTCTTACATATGCTTGTCTTTGCTTCACGCTGCAATACTCGTAGACATGCATGTGTAGGGTGAACTTGACTTGCAACAATTGCTAAAATCTGCCAACCAATTAACTTGGCATAAGGTTAGGTTTTTATTTAGTGAAGTAGTCTAATCACCCCTCTCTAGACCTACTTTCAATCCTATACCTACATATGATTGATGAATTGGAGCTAGTTATGTGTCGCTCTAGGTTGTGACTGCTACATGGTTGATGTCATCCAAATATCCATTGATACTCCATGCCATCGCTTTGCACATATTGTGCTTGCTAAGTTACTAATGTTGTTTCTACTGTTAAAACTACAATTGCCATGGTTGTCGTTACTGCTACTATCAAAACTACCAAACTATTGTGCTACTAACTTTTGTGCACAGAAATAATATTCTAGTTCTCGTTGAATTGACAACCCAACTACTAAGTCTTATGAATATTCTTTGGTTCCCCTTTTTTCGAATCAATAATTTTTGGTAAATACTTCCCTTGAAGACTGTTGCGATCTCCTATACTGGGTCATCAGGCTCCCCCTCTGGGATCCATGGAGGGAAAGAACTAGAGGGGGGCTTATCCCATCTAGGGGCAAGGCCAAGTAATATCAATAAGGAGGAGGCCTCTCTCTTGGTGGAACCTATGCACCATTGGGGGAATCATTGTGATGGTGTTCAACTCCAACAACTTTGCCAGCATCATCAACATATTTCATCGTCTCCATGCAGTGGGGTAATCCCTCCCACACCGTTGTAATCTCTATTTAAACATGGTGTTTGATGTTATATATTATCATTCAATGATATGTTGCACATCTATTGTGTGTGTTGTTTATCTTTGTCCTATGGGTTAATTGCGGTATGTTATGGTTGATATGAGTTGTATGTTATTATGGTGATGTTCTATGGTGCCCGCGATCTCGTGGAAACATGTGGGATTACCATTTTAAGGTGTTGCAATATGTTAATGATTTTCTTATAATGGGTTGTGGGGGTGATGGGAATTTAAACCCGAGTTTGTGAGTTGTTGCACATGGGATTAAATAGGGCTTTCAATTTAGTGTTATGGTTGGGTTTTGCCTTAGTAAATCTTTCGTAGGTGCGGAAGCTTGCTAGAGTTATAATCATAAAAACATATGATCCAAGTACGAAGAGTATGTTAGCTTCGGTCTCTCCCTCATAAGTATGATGGGTATCACTCATTTCATACTCAATCACCTAGAGACAATGCTTTTCTTTATTGTTCTTCCAAAAACCTTTACTTTATTTTTATGTTTACATTTTTGTAAAACTATCTTCCTATTCTTGCAAAATAATTTTATTTCTTATTCTAAGTAAAGCAAACCATAAGTGTGAAATGTTGTACCGGTGGTCGACGGAACTTGAGATAATACTAATTATACCTTTAGCTTCTCGTTGGGTCCAACACTCTTATTTATCTATATTCTACAACTAACACCCTACGCTTATGGGCTATCAAACCACTACAAAAGTATCTCACTCATGAGACGGTTCCTCCAAGAAGAAAACGACATGACAATTCCGCCACCATCCAATCGAGCTTGTCGGAATAGGGGTTTTCACCAGAGCACAAGGTGAAGGACGAGAATCCACAATGACACCTTCAAGAAGGAAAACGACACTCAGGAGCATCGCCGTCACAGGCAATGAAATAGTCGTACTTATACCCAAGATACCGTCCACCAACCTCATAATGTCCTATGCCAACATTGTCATGGAGATATTGACATCGATGCTACTCTGTATTCCCATTGCTATGATGGACATGGCTCTGATTACCAAGCTAGAGAGATTAACTCTCCGATTAGATAGTACTAGTTGAGTACATGTGTGTTGCTGTGGGACACCATACCCTACCAATAAGACAAACATTGATCGTTCTCCACCTTGTTTTATCTAAAAGCACTCCTTTTCTCTAGCTTTGGCGTTGTCACTCTACCTCAGTCGAAACTCCAATATGACATGATATGTTAGTGTTTACGATGCATATCGTTTGCCTTTTTTAGAGATTGGTAATACGGATGAGTATGTGTGTGATTATCTAAAAATTCACATTTTGGATTAACAGGCCATTCAAATGAAATCTTCATGTACTTTCCAAACCTGAATTTATTGTAATAACTCATCAAAGGGAGTGAAGCAAGAGAATACGGAGTTGGGAAAATAAAAATAAAAAGATGGACAAAGTCATTCTAAAATTTGATAATGTTATATAAGAGCTGAGATAATTCGGTCTATATATGCTTGCCCACTATACATAATTTGAAACACAAATAGACATTTAAAAATAAACTAAGTGCATATTGTCTAGATTGTTTATATGCAACCTAGAGCGATTTTTCTGGCCATGTATTGAGCTGAAAGGTCTTTCCCTTCAAAATTTAATTTGTTCACAAAGTCCTATATATTACGCCCACTCAACTCCTTTCCTAGGAATTAACATGTCCATTTCCCCACACCTAAGTGCCACCTGAAACACAAGAACATAAAGTATGATGATTATCTTTCTCATGCTTGGCTACTTCTCTGTCTGGTACTCATCTGTGCACTTGTGATAGCTTATTTTTATGCGTCCATTTCTTCCTAGTCGAATGATTAGTAGCTAATCTCTTGCTGTTTCCTACAAGTAATGCATGTATGTGAAGGGAACACATTAAATCAAGGAGTACATGTGACGATCGCAACATCCTTGTAACCCATACTCATTAATGTGGATTATTGTGCGATCGAGTTTGTTTTGAGCTTTGCATTAACCAATGCCTCGGCCGGGGTGAATGGACTATGAAATTTTTAATGTAAACTAAACACAACTCACAAAGAAAAGGCACAAATTACCCGATGAATATGGCTTTGAATTCTCCTTATTATAGCTATCACTTTGTCATTTTATGTTTGTGGAGCTCAAAAAGTTTTAAGACCGGGGATAATTTGCTCCATGGGAAGCTTATGAATTCATCATCATTCTATATTATTGTTCCCTCAAAATAAAAAGGAATGAAGTCGTAAGAAAGCTAAGCTTAGAATCATGGCTCCAATGTTATCAAGAAACATCTCAAGTATATGTATATACAAAAACTACATGCCATCATATGTGGTTCTATACAGAAAAATTGAAGTCCCAATGGCCTTTAGTCTCAAGTTGTATGAGCTAGCAACACTGTCTTTTCATCTATCTAGTTTTAAATATGAACAATAGAGTAACAAAAGGCATGCCATTATTGAGTCTCCTCATCTTTACATAGTTTGGAATTCATACACATGATGTATTGTTATCCATTGTGCTAGTTCCTTGGTTAGCAACAAAATTTTCATTATCCTCAGTCCCTATTACTCATTTTATTTCTATGGTAAGGCACATATATAGATTTGTGGATAGAAACATAGGGACGCCAACATGAAACATAGCCATTGTTTGACAAAAAAAGTATTCCTGCAGACAAAGTCTATGCAATAAACAAATCTGATACTAAGTAGCTACTTGAGCATATATACACTTAATCACGTGAATAGATCAGGTTACACTACAAGTTCTATGTTTAGTACCTCTTGTAGTATAAAACCTACTATGTGCAAGCAGGATATGTCTAGTGGAAGCCAAATGGATAACACAATTTTCAGGGTGAGAAATACCTCTTTGTAAAAGCAAACAAAACTAACTGGATATATGTAGTTTTTTCATAACAAAAATTTACTGACATTGAACTCTTCCATGCTAACATATTTTTTTACAATGATACAACAATAAGACTAGAAAAGAGTTCACACCATGCACTTTCCCATTAATACATAATCCAAGCTAAATCTAGTTGAGCACAAAAAATAATTGATATGTAGTTCTTCCAATTTTTGTCACATATTTCTAAGCGAGATACTTGTCCTTCTCAAAACTTTGCATGCTGAGAGTTTTGGATTGCCTTGTCGATAAATCTTGCGTAGATGTCATGGGGGGCTTACAAGTGATTATACTTGTTAGTGAAATATTCACATGTTAATTAATCTCATATCACCGTACAATAGCAATCCACACGAACCAGAATCTGACCTTCTCAAAACACTATTGAGACCTTTTTTGTAGAGAAACCGAAGCCATCACTATAAGTAACAATTGGTCGGACACTTCGAAATCCATCTACAAGATTCATGTAAAAATGGCATGGACTAAAAAACAATGATAGTATGGAAAAATTTCTAGCTATGCACTAAAATAATCATTATTTTGCCATTATACAAAGATTAGGATTCAAATGGAGAACAAACATAAATAATGTAAACAAATCAATTATTGTGATCTCTTGTTTTATTCAGAAAAACAAAAACCATCTATTGGGTTAGAGTGCCATGTGAACTCAGTCTCACACCCACTTACAACGATTTAAGTGACAAACAATCACCAATCTCATCATTTATTTGCCGAAAAAGTTCATTTGACCACAAACCACTGCACATGAAAAAAAACCAGTGAAAGAGGTTACCGAAACTCATTACGCATATGAAGGCACTTAAATTTGAGGAAACAACATCATACATTGACATAATACTCTTCAAATCCTCCCTGGTGGTTGGGGAAATTTTGCCACAAGATTGAACCTTCAAACGTTGTCATTATTGCACACATGAACACATGTTAACCGGATACTATAGGTATGCAATTGGCAATAAAACATAAGATTGTGATATAGAGAGATTCTTACAAAATGGTGAAGGTGATGTTGAGAGAACGTCACATTCGGAGTATTAGCTCGGGTATGCCCTGAAGTCTGGCATGTCATACAACACGTTGCCAACACTCCGGAAGTGATACGTCTCCAACATATCGATAACTTATGAAGTATTCAAGTCATATTTGCCCATGTTGTTAAGTATTCAATCATTTTTTATGGTTTTGCTAAGTATTGAGTATGTGAATCTCTTACTTAGAAAATAAGATGAACTATAATTGTTTGATGACTAAGAACATAGGTTGTTAAGTTTCAAGAGAATCGATAGTTTGAATCATAACATGTGAATCGATTGCTACTTTATCATGAAGAGTATTATAAGAAAGAGTTGTTGTTTATGATACTAGGAAAAGTGATTGAACTTATCATTGATCAAACCTACGCACTATGCTAGCATTCAAACTTCATACATTATTTCTTTTATCATTTACCTACTTGAGGACGAGCAAGAATTAAGCTTGGGGATGCGGATATGTCTCCAACATATCGATAATTTATGAAGTATTCATGAAATATTTGTCCATGTTTACAACACTTTTGTATGGTTTTGATGCACTTTATATGATTTAAATGGAACTAATGCGGACTGATGTTGTTTTCAGCAAAATGAAAGTTCACGGAATTGAATGGAACTTTTTGACGGTTTTTTCTCGAAGGAAATGGATCCGGGATGCTACAAGGGATTACCACAAGATCCACAAGGAGGTGACAAGGCAACCTAGTGTGCCTAGGGGGGTGGGCGTGCCGGGATACCTTGTGGGCCCCTCGGCCACCTCCATGAGGTGATTCCAACGTTGAAAAATCCTATATATTCTAGAACCCACGGAAGTTAACCTAGAACTCCTGCTTCGCCGCTGCAAGCCTCTATTCCAAAGCGATCTCATCCAGAGCCCTTTTCTAGTAACCTGCCAGAGGGGGAAATCATCATCGGAGGCCATCTTCATTATCCTAGTGGTCTTCATGTCGCAGAGGGAGTAGTTCACCCTTAGGGCTGAGGGTATATACCACAAGGTATGTGTTTAACCGCTCTCTCTCTCTCCCTCTCTCTCTCTCGTGTTCTTGAGATAGCATGATCTTGATGTCCCACGAGCTTTGTTAATATAGTTGCATCATGTGCTGTTTTTTCCTCTCTATCTTGATGTGATGAATTGTGTCTTTTCCCTTAGAGATTTCGTTATGTTGGATTGAATACATTGGGTTTGATATCACTTCATGTAGGTCTTGCATGTGGATACCCGTGGTGAAAACTGGGTGTTTTATTGAGTCACTTGATATATGTTTTGGTTATTGCTACTTGCAAACTGTGTTGGGTAATTCCCTCAAGAGGTGGGGAGATGCAACACAGTTGAGATAATCAGATAATTATTTCCCTCAGTAAGAACCAAGGTTATCGAACGAATAGTAGAACCACGCAAATTCCCGTCTTCATCACTTACACACAAAAGAGCACACACTTGCACCCAACACGGGCAAGAGGGTTGTCAATCCCCTTGAACTCGTTACTTGCAAGCGATAAGTAATGATAGTCAAATAAATTGATAAATAAAAATTGTAAATAAAACGAAATTAAATAATGGTAGAACCATTTTAGGAGTTTTTGTAATAATATTTGTGAAGAGACACGGGGGCCATAGTGTTCCCTAGAGGCTTCTCTCTCGAAGAAAGCATATAGTGGGTAGACAAATTACTGTTGGGCAATTGACAGAAATGTGTCTAGTTATGTAATATATATTCACGACAATGATCATGTGTATAGGCATCATGTCCATAAGCAATTAGGTCGACTCCTGCCTATATATACTACTATTACTCCACCCATCGACCACTATCCAACATGCATCTAGGGTATTAAGTAAAAACAGAGTAATGCTTAGAGGATGATGACATGATGTAGATAAAGTAAATCCAATTAATATGAATGAAACACATAGTTTTACCCTTAGTGGAAGCAATAAAATACGTGTCATGTCCCTTTCCGTCACTGGGATTGAGCACCACATGATTAAACCCACTACAACGCACCACTCCCACTAAAGATAAATCAATCTAGTTGGCCATACCAAACGGATAGATTGGAGACATAACGAAGCTATAACAATCATGCATATAAATAACCAGCAAGGGTTCAATATATTTTCATGAATAATATGAACATAAACCCACAATTCATAGGATCCCAACAAACACACCGCAAAGATGATTACATAGGATAGATTACCACGGGAATCGCAATAGGTAGAGAGATAGCCATCTAGGTGTTAACTACGGACACATAGGTCTATGGTAAACTACTCACACATCACCACGGGCGCAACAAGGTGGATGTAGAGTCCCTCCGTGATCGACCCCCCCTCCGACAAGGCACCAGATCAGGGCTCTAGATGGTCACACAATGGTACGGAGACTTTCGGTGACAGAAAATGTGTTTTGGGGGGATTCTTGGAAATATGCTCTAGAGGCAATAATAAAATTGTTATTATTGTATTTCCTTGTTCATGATAATTGTCTATTGTTCATGCTATAATTGTGTTAACCGAAAACCGTAATACATGTGTGAATACATAGACCACAACATGTCCATAGTGAGCCTCTAGTTGGCTAGCTCGTTGATCAATAGATAGTCACGGTTTCATGACCATGCACATTGGATGTCATTGATAACGGGATCATGTAATTAGGAGAATAATGTGATGGACAAGACCCAATCCTAAGTATAGCACAAAATCGTGTAGTTCGTCTGCTAAAGCTTTTCTAATGTCAAGTATCATTTCCTTAGACCATGAGATTGTGCAACTCCCGGATACCATAGGAATGCTTTGGGTGTGCCAAACGTCATAACGTAACTGGGTGGCTATAAAGGTGCACTACGGGTATCTCCGAAAGTGTCTGTTGGGTTGGCACGAATCGAGACTGGAATTTGTCACTTCGTGTGACGGAGAGGTATTTGTGGGCCCACTTGGTAATACATCATCATAATGAGCTCAATGTGACTAAGGAGTTAGCCATGGGATGATGTGTTACAGAACGAGTAAACAGACTTGCCGGTAACGAGATTGAACAAGGTATAGGGAGACCGACGATCGAATCTCAGGCAAGTATCATACCGGTAGACAAAGGGAATTGTATACGGGATTGATTGAATCCCCGACATCGTGGTTCATAAGATGAGATCATCCTGGAGCATGTGGGAGACAACATGGGTATCTAGATCCCACTGTTGGTTATTGACCAGAGAGGTGTCTCGGTCATGTCTACGTGCCTCCCGAACCCAGTTCGATGACGCTAGGGTTATAGGGAAATAGTGTACGTGGTTACTGAAGGTTTTATAGAGTCCCTGATGACGTCTAGGACGTCACTAGGAGCTCCAGAACGGTTTGGAGGTAAATATTCATATATAGGAAGTGAGATTTCGGTCACCGGAAGTGTTTCGGGCGTCACCGGTAGTGTACCAGGACCATCGGAAGGATTCCGGGGGTCCACCGGGAGGGGCCATGGGCCCCGGAAGGTTTCATGGGCCAAGAGTGGGAGGGAACCAGCCCCTAGGTGGGCTAGTGCGCCTGCCACCCTAGCCCAAGGCGCAGCAAGGGGTGGAGGGGCAAACCCTAGGCATAGATGGGCCCAAGGCCCACCCTAGGGCGCCGCCCCTCCTCCCACCTTGGTCGTCGGCCCTCCCATCTAGGGCTGCCACACCCTCTAGGGTGGGAACACTAGATGGGGTGCCTCCTCCTCCTTCCCCCTATATATATGTGGGGTTTTGGAGGGATGCAACACATGAGTTCTTTCTTCCTTGGCGCAGACCTATCCCTCCTCTTCCTCGTTCTCTACGGAGCTTGGCGAAGCCCTGCCAGAGACCACGCAGATCCACCGTCACCGTGTCGTCATGCTGCCGGAGCTCTCCCTCAACCTCTCCTCCCTCCTTGCTAGATCAAGGCGTAGGAGACTTCATCGGGCTGCGCCTGTGTTGAACGCGGAGGCGCCGTTGTTCGGCGCTAAGATCGGAGTCCACCGCGATCTGAATCGCTACGAGTACGACTCCTCCAACCGCATTCTCGTCACACTTCCGCTTAGCGATCTTCAAAGGTATAAAGATCCAAACTCTCCCCTTTACTCATTGCTGATTCTCCATATATAGATCTTGGTGAACACGTAGGAATTTTTTTGATTTACTACTACGTCTCCCAACGGTGGCATCATGAGCCAGGTCTATGCATAGAATCTATGCATTTTTAGAACACAAAGTTGTTGTGGGCGTCAATCTTGGTAATTTTCTTACCACTACTAGTCTTATCTTGATTCGGCGGTATTGTGGGATGAAGCGGCCAGGACCAACTTTACACGTACGCTTATGTGAGACCGGTTCCACCACCTGATATACACTTGTTGCATAAGGTGGCTAGCGGGTGTCTGTCTCTCCCACCTTAGTCGGATTGGATTCGATGAAAAGGGTTGTTATGAAGGGCTAGTAGCAATTGGCATATCACGTTGTGGTTTTGGCATAGGTAAGAAATGTTCTTGCTAGAAACCTATAGCAGCCGCGTAAAAACTTGCAACTACAAATTAGAGGACGTCTAACTTGTTTTTGCAGTATATGCCTTGTGATGTGATATGGCCAAAGGATGTGATGTGATGCATTGTGATGTATGGGATTGATCATGTTCTTGTAATAGGATTCACGACTTGCATGTCGATGAGTATGAGAACCGGCAGGAGCCATAGGAGTTGTATTATTTTATTGTATGACCTGCGTGTCAACCAAGATCGCCATGTACTTACTTTTCTTTATTGCTAAACGTTAGCCATAGTAGTATAAGTAATAGTTGGCGAGACAACTTCATGAAGACACGATGATGGAGATCATGGTGTCGTGCCGGTGACAATGACGATCATGGTGCCCCAAAGATGGAGATCAAAGGAGCAAGATGATATTGGCCATATCGTGTCACTATATTGATTACATGTGATGTTTATCATGTTTACATCTTATTTGCTTAAATAATGTGATCTCTCAATAAAATTTCAAGAAATGTGTTCACCCTAACTGTGCACCGTTGCTAAGGATCGTTGTTCCGAAGCACCACGTGATGATCGGGTGTGATAGGTTCTAACGTTCGCATACAACGGGTGTAAGCCAGATTTACACACGCGAAACACTTAGGTTGACTTGATGAGCCTAGCATGTACATACATGGCCTTGGAACACGAAAGACCGAAAGATCGAACATGAGTCGTATAGAATATACGATCAACATGGAGATGTTCACCATGGATGACTAGTCTGTCTCACGTGATGGTCGGACACGGGCTAGTTGACATGGATCATGTGTCACTTGGATGTCTAGAGAGATGTCTATCTAAGTGGGAGTTCATTAAATAATTTGATTATGTGAACTTAATTATCATGAACTTAGTCTAAAATTGTCTTTACAATCTATATTTTAGATCCAATGGCCAACGCTAATGTCACCCTCAACTTCAATGCATTCCTAGAGAAAACCAAGCTAAAAGATGATGGAAGCAACTATGCGGACTGGGCCTGTAGCTTGAGGATCATCCTCATAGCTTCCAGGAGATTGTATGTCCTTGATGCACCGCTAGGTGATCCACCCATTTTCCCAGCAGACCAAGACGTTATGAACGCTTGGCAGTCACGCTGTGATGATTACACCCTGGTTCAGTGCGGCATGCTTTACAATTTAGAACCGGGGCTCCAAAAGCGTTTTGAGCAATACGGAGCATATGAGATGTTCCAAGAGCTGAAGCTGGTTTTCCAAGCTCATGCCCGGGTCAAGAGATATGACGTCTCCAACAAGTTCTTCAGCTGTAAGATGGAGGAGAATAGTTCTGTCAGTGAGCACATACTCAAAATGTCTGGGTTGCAGAACTGCTTGACTCGGCTAGGAGTTAATCTCCCGGATGACTCGGTCATTGACAGAATCCTCCATTCGCTTCCACTTAGCTACAAGAGCTTTGTGTTGAACTACAACATGCAGGGTATAGAGAAGTCCATTCCTGAGTTGTACTCGATGCTGAAATCAGCGGAGGTCAAGATCAAAAAGGAGCATCAAGTGTTGATGGTAAATAAGGCCACTAGTTTCAAGAAAGGCAAGGATAAGAAGAACTTCAAGAAGGACGGCAAAGCTGTTCCCGCGCCCGGTAAGCAAGTTGCCGGGAAGAACAAGAATGGACCCAAGCCTGAGACTGAGTGCTTTTATTGCAAGGGTATCGTTCACTTGAAGCGGAAATGCCCCAAGTACTTAGCGGACAAGAAGGCCGACAACATTAAAGTTATATGTGATATATTTGTTATTGATGTGTACCTAACCAGCGCTCGTAGTAGCTCCTGGGTATTTGATACCGGTGCAGTTGCTCACATTTGTAACTCCAAGAAGGAGGTCCGGAATAAGCGGAGACTGGCAAAGGATAAGGTGACGATGCGCGTCGGGAATGGTTCCAAGGTCGATGTGATCGCCGTTGGCACGCTACCTCTACATCTACCTTAGGGATTAGTGTTAAACCTCAATAATTGTTATTTAGTACCAGCTTTGAGCATGAACATTGTATCTGGATCTCGTTTGATGCAAGATGGCTACTCATTTAAATCTGAGAATAATGGTTGTTCTATTTATATGAGAGAAATGTTTTATGGTCATGCCCCACTGGTCATTGGTTTATTTTTGATGAATCTCGAACGTGATATTAAACATGTCCATAGTGTGAGTACCAAAAAGTGTAAGGTTGATAACGATAGTCCCACTTACATGTGGCACTACCGCCTTGGTCATATTGGTGTCAAACGCATGAAGAAGCTCCATGTTGATGGACTTTTGGAGTCTCTTGATTTTGAATCATTTGACACATGCGAACCATGCCTCATGGGCAAGATGACCAAGACTCCATTCTCCGGAACAATGGAGTGAGCAAGTGACTTATTGGAGATAATACATATTGATGTATGCGGTCCAATGAGCGTCGAGGCTCATGGTGGCTACCGTTATGTTCTCACCCTCACTGATGACTTGAGCAGATATGGGTATGTCTACTTAATGAAACGCAAGTCTAAAACCTTTGAAAGGTTCAATCAATTTCAGAGTGAGGTAGAGAATCAACGTGATAGGAAAATAAAGTGCCTACAATCTGATCGTGGCGGAGAATATTTGCGTCACGAGTTTGGCACGCACCTAAGGAAATGTGGAATTGTTTCACAACTCACGCCTCCTGGCACACCTTAGTGAAATTGTGTGTCTCAACGTCGTAATCGCAATCTATTGGATATGGTGCGATCTATGATGTCTCTTATCGACTTACCGCTATCATTTTGGGGATATGCATTAGATACTGCCACATTCACTTTAAATAGGGCACTGTGAAAGTCCGTTGAGATTACAACGTATGAATTATGGTTTGGAAAGAAACCTAAGCTGTCATTTCTAAAAGTTTGGGGATGCGATGCTTATGTGAAGAAACTTCAACCTGAGAAGCTCTAACCCAAAGCGGAAAAGTGCGTCTTCATAGGATATCTCAAAGAGACTATTGGGTATACCTTCTACCTCAGATCCGAAGGCAAAGTCTTTGTTGCCAAGAATGGATCCTTTCTAGAGAAAGAGTTTCTCTTGAAATAAGTAAGTGGGAGGAAAAGAGAACTTGATGAGGTAATTGTACCTCCACTCGAACCGGAGAGTAGCACAGCACGAGAAGTTGTCACTGTGGAGCCTACACCGGCTGGAGAGGAAGTTAAGGATGATGATCATGAAACTTCAGATCAAGTTACTATTGAACGTCGAAGGTCCACTAGGACACGTTCCGCACCAGAGTGGTACGGCAAACCTGTCCTGGAGATCATGTTGTTGGACAACGGTGAACCTTCGAACTATGAAGAAGCAATGGTGGGCCCAGATTCCAACAAATGGCTTGAGGCCATGAAATCCTTGATAGGATCCATGTATGAGAACAAAGTGTGGACTTTGGTGGACTTGCCTGATGATAAGCCAGCCATTGAAAATAAATGGATCTTTATTAAGAAGACTACGTGGATGGTAATGTGACCGTCTATAAGGCTCGGCTTGTTGCTAAGGGTTATCGACAAGTTCAAGGAGTTGACTATGATGAGACTTTCTCACCCGTAGAGATGCTGAAGTTTGTCCAAATCATGTTAGCAATTGCCGCATTTTATGATTATGAGATCTGGCAAATGGACGTCAAAACGTCATTCCTTAATGGCTTCCTTAAGGAAGAATTGTATATGATGCAGCCGGAAGGTTTTGTCGATCCTAAAGATGCTAACAAGGTATGCAAGCTCCAGCACTCTATCTATGGGTTGGTGCAAGCATCTCGGAGTTGGAACATTCGCTTTAATGACGTGATTAAAGCGTTTGGGTTTGTACAGGTTTATGGAGAACCTTGTATTTACAAGAAAGTGAGTGGGAGCTCTGTAGCATTTCTCATATTATATGTGGATGACATACTGATAATGGGAAATGATATAGAACTTTTGGAGAGCATAAAGGCCTACTTGAATAAATGTTTTTCAATGAAGGACCTTGGAGAATCTGCTTACATATTAGGTATTAAGATCTATAGAGCTAGATCGAAACGCCTCATAGGTCTTTCACAAACCACATACCTTGAAAAGATATTGAAGAAGTTCAATATGGATTAGTCCAAGAAGGGGTTCTTGCCTATGTTATAGGGTGTGAGATTGAGTACGACTCAATGCCCGACCACGGCAAAGGATAGAGAAGAGATGAGTGTCATCCCTTATGCTTCAGCCATATGCTCTATTATATATGCCATGCTGTGTACGAGGCCTGATGTGAACCTTGCCATAAGTTTGGTAGGGAGGTACCAAAGTGATCCCGGAGCGGAACACTGGACAGCGTCAAGAATATCCCGAAGTACCTGAAAAGGACAAAGGACATGTTTCTCATATATATAAGTGTCGAAGAGCTCGTCGTAAAGGGTTACGTTGATGCTAGCTTCAACACAGATCCGGACAACTCCAAGTGACAAACCGGATACGTGTATATTTTGAACGGAGGGGTAGTCAGCTGGTGCAGCAACAACCAAAGCATCGTGGCAGCATCTACATGTGAAGTGGAGTACATAGCTGCTTCAGAAGCAGCAAAGGAAGGAGTCTGGATGAAGGAGTTCATCACTGACCGAGGAATGATTCCCAATGCGTCAGGCCCGATGACTCTATTATGTGACAACATTGGAGCTATTGCCCTTGTGAAGGAGCCCAGGTTTCACAAGAAGACAAGACACATCAAGCGCCGCTTCAACTCCATCCGTGATTACATTCAGGAGGGAAATATAGATATGTGAAAAGTACATACGGATATGAATGTCGCAGATCCGTTGACTAAACCTCTCTCACGAGCGAAACATGATCAACACCAAAATGCTATGGGTGTTTGATTCATCACAATGTAACTAGATTATTGACTCTAGTGCAAGTGGGAGACTATTGGAAATATGCTCTAGAGGCAATAATAACATGGTTATTATTGTATTTCCTTGTTCATGATAATTGTCTATTTTTCATGCTATAATTGTGTTAACCGGAAACCGTCATGCATGTGTGAATACATAGACCACAACATGTACCTAGTGAGCCTCTAGTTGGCTAGCTCGTTGATCAATAGATGGTCATGGTTTCATGAACATGGACATTGGATGTCATTGATAACGGGACCACATCATTAGGAGAATGATGTGATGGACAAGACCCAATCCTAAGCATAGCACAAGATCGTGTAGTTCATCTGCTAAAGCTATTCTAATGTCAAGTACCATTTCCTTAGACCATGAGATTGTGCAACTCCCGGATACCGTAGGAATGCTTTGGGTGTGCCAAACGTCACAACGTAACTGGGTGGCTATAAAGGTGCACTACGCGTATCTCCGAAAGTGTCTGTTGGGTTGGCACGAATCGAGACTGGGATTTGTCACTCCGTGTGACAGAGAGGTATCTCTGGGCCCACTCGGTAAGACATCATCATAATGATCTCAATGTGACTAAGGAGTTAGCCACGGGATGATGTGTTACGGAATGAGTGAATAGACTTGCCGGTAACGAGATTGAGCAAGGTATGGGGATACCGACGATCGAATCTCAGGCAAGCATCATACCGATAGACAAAGGGTATTGTATACAGGATTGATGGAATCCCCGACATTGTGGTTCATCTGATGAGATCATCGTGGAGCATGTGGGAGACAACATGGGTATCTAGGTCACGCTATTGGTTATTGACCGGAGAGGTGTCTCGGTCATGTCTATGTGCCTCCCGAACCCGTAGGGTCTACATAGTTAAGTTTCGATAACTCTAGGGTTATAGGGAAATAGTGTACGTGGTTACCGAAGGTTGTTCGGAGTCCTTGATGAGATCTCGGATGTCACGAGGAGCTCCAAAGTGGTCTGGAGGTAAAGATTCCTATATAGGAAGTGAGATTTCGGTCACCGGAATTGTTTCGAGAGTCACCGGTAGTGTACCAGGACCATCGGAAGGGTTCCGGGGGTCCACCGGGAGTGGCCACGGGCCCCAGAAGGTTTCATGGGCCAAGAGTGCGACTGAACCAGCCCCTAGGTGGGCTGGTGCACCTCCTACCCAATCCCAATGCGCAGCAAGGGGTGGAGGGGGCAAATCCTAGGCGAGGATGGGCCCAAGGCCCACCCTAGGGCGCCGCCCCTCCTCCCACCTTCGCCGTCGGCCCTCCCATATAGGGTTGTCGCACCCTCTAGGGTGGGAACCCTAGATGGGGTGCCTCCTCCTCCTTCCCCTACATATATGTGGGGTTTTGGAGGGCTGCAACACACGAGTTCTTTCTTCCTCGGCGCAGACCTACCCCTCGTGTTCCTCGTTCTCTGCGGAGCTTGGCAAATCCCTGCCGAAGACCACGCAGCTCTACGGTCACTACGCCGTCGTGCTGC
The DNA here is from genome assembly GCA_022496015.1 of Hordeum marinum. Taxonomy (NCBI): domain Eukaryota; kingdom Viridiplantae; phylum Streptophyta; class Magnoliopsida; order Poales; family Poaceae; genus Hordeum; species Hordeum marinum. Next base: position 154,682,020 of record CM039673.1, on the reverse strand, counting down.
CAAAGTTGTCCCTCAACCTCTCCTCCCTCCTTGCTGGATCAAGGCGTATGAGACGTCACCGGGCTGCACTTGTGTTGAATGCGGAGGCGTCGTTGCTCGGCGCTAAGATCGTAGTCCACCGCGATCTAAATCGCTGCGAGTTCGACTCCACCAACCGCGTTCTTGCAACGCTTCCGCTTAGCGATCTTCAAAGGTATGAAGATCCAATCTCTTCCTTCTCGTTGCTGGTTTCTCCATAGATATATCTTGGCGAATGCATAGAAAATTTTGATTTACTACTACGTCTCCCAATAGGGATCTCTAGTGTTTTCCCAATATATGTGAATTTATAGCTAAGAGATCAGGGCCAGAGACCGTGGGACATGGCTCCAAGCCATCAGGGCACGACCACCCCCCTAGGCACGCCATTTTGGCTTGGCACCATGCCATGTGCCATTTGATTTCCCTCTGAAGCTTCGAGGCCTTATTTTTGTCCAGAAAAAATCATCAAAATTTTTTAGGGTATTTTGACTTCGTTTGGTATAGTATTACTGAAAGGCCAAAAACAAGCAGAAAACAACAACTAGTACTGGGCAATGGGTTAATAGGTTAGCGCTAAAAAATAAATAAATCAGCAAGAAAATGCTTCAAAATTATCCTAGAATGATAATATAATAGCATGGAACAATTAAAAATTATAGATACGTTGGAGATGTATCAGCATCCCCAAGATTAATTCCTGCTCGTCCTCGAGTAGGTAAATGATAAAAACAGAAAATTTTCTGTGACATGCTCCCAACATGTAATATCTTTCAGATGTGATCATTGAGAAATTATGAACTGATACACATCAACATAGTAATATCCATAAACGTAAGTAACACAATCCTTAAAGAATGTCTACTCCCCATTCATTTTATCATATTAGCATCGCATGGCCCCGTCTTCACCACATAAGTACAAATGTCAAGCACCATGGTGTTAATCCAGGCAACTGGATCGTACTTCTTAAGGCGCTTCAGCATTTTATACCTCACTCAATACATGAGCATGAACCGTGGACATAGCATATAGTGGAATAGATTATGGTGGTATGTTTCAAAGGAGTAAAAGTGGAGAAGAAAGTCTCGCATCAAGTAGGCAGATCAACGGTCTATGGAGATGCCCATCAATCTATATCAATGCGAGGAATGGGGATTTCCATGCAACAAATGCACTATAGCTATAAGTGTATGAAAGCTCAACTGAAGCTAAGTGGGTGTGCATCCAACTTGCTTGCTCACGAAGACCTCGAGCATTTGAGGAAGCCCGTCATCAGTATATACAAGTCAAGTTCTTTAATGAAAAATTCCCACTAGCATATGAAAATGAAAAAACATGAGATGCTCTATATGAAAAACATGGTGTTTCTCTAAGCACAAGTGTGGAAAACAGGTAGTAGCACTTCGCTCTTTTCTCTTTTTTTTCTTTTTTTTTCTTTTCTTCCTTTTTTCCTTTTTTCTTTCCTTTTTTCCGTCCAGAGTCTCATCCTGACTAGTGGTGGAATCATTGTCTCCATCATCCTTTCCTCACTGAGACAGTGCTCTAATAATGATGATCATCACACTTTTATTTACTTACAACTCGATATGAAAAACTACTAAACAAGATGACTGTATATGAATGCCTCTCGCAGTGTACCAAGATGTGCAATGATCTAGTGTAGCATGTACACAATGATTTGGTGGCTTTTCCACAACTACTATGGCAATTTCATGATCATGCAAAACAATATGACGATGAACACACAAGTCATATAATGTAATGGTGGAAGTTGCATGGCAATATATCTCGGAATGGCTATGGAAATGCCATGATAGGTAGGTATGGTGGCTGTTTTGATAAAGATATAAGGAGGCTTGTGTGCAACAGATCTTATCATGCGTGGAGTTTGGATGCATTGACGAAAGCTCCACCGACCCTCAAGGTGAGAATGAGTAATGCACGGTAGCGAAGAGGCTTGCGATATGGAAAGGTGAGTGTGTGTACATCCATGGATTCACATTAGTCATAAAGAACTCATATACTTATTTCAAAGCTTTATTAGCTCTCTCGAAGTGAAGTACTACTCACATGTCCCTAGGGAGGAGGTTGGTAGGAGTTAACCATCGCATGTCCCCAACCTAAATAGCCCTAGATTTCAACGAGAAATAAGAATGCTCACACACAATCTCCATGCCATAACCAATATTTAGATGAACAAAAAATTAAAACCCTTTAAATGTCGATGTTTCTACTAACCAACAACCATGCACTCACGCCCTTTCATATTACCACATAAATATCACTAACCCACAATCTCTCTTTTATGTGCTACATGAAGGTTTTGATTATGCACTCCTTGTATATATTACTTTTGGACTAGTATTATAACCCATGCAAATTACCATTACTATTTCTTAGACTCGCAAAAAAAATTAAGTTACGAACGAGAGTTCAATTATTCATATAAAATCTATACGCCATCGTGCTCTAGAAGATATAAGTGAAGCACTAGAGCAACTTCTTAGCTCAAAAGATATAAGTGAACATGTGCCTCTCTCAAGTAGATGTGTCCAGCAAAGAATGATTGTGGAAATCTATAACAAAACCAAACTATAACACATGTTTCTCCAAGCAAAACACATATCATGTGATGAATAGAAATGTAGCTCCAATTGACATACCGATGGACTGAGCGAAAGAGGGGATGCCTTCCGGGGCATGCCAAAGCTTAGAAGCTTGAGTGTTCCTAGAATTTTACCTTGGAGTTCCTTGGGCATCCCCAAGCTTAGGCTCTTGTGGCTCCTTATTCCTTCATCCATCGTGATCACACCAAAAACTTGAAAACTTCAGCACACAAAACTCAACAGAAAACTTGTGAGCTCTATTAGTATGATAGGTACATCAAACACTTTAGGTACTGTTATAAATTCATTAATATTTTATTAATGCATAATTTACTGTATTCTAAGTTCTCCATGTCTTATAAACCCCCCCATACAATCCATAGCATCATCAAAACAAGCAACTATGCAAGCAAAAAACAAAATTTGTCTTAACCAAAACAGTGTGTAATGATTTGCACGAATACTATACTTATGTAAGTCCAAAAATTCTGAAAAATTGTCTTAACCAAAACAGTGTGTAATCATTTTATCACACCAAGACATATAGTTAAAAAAAATAAAGATAACTATTGGGTTGTCTTCCAACAAGCGCTATCGTTTTGCGCACCTAGCTTGCCATAATGCATAGTATCAAGTGTTGTCATCTTTGGTGTTTGCATATTGGGATGTGTGTTCATGAGGAATTTTTTCAGTGATAATATCTTAGCATTCTCAGTGCTACTTTCCTCAAAACCTTCCGTATTCTATCTCACTATCCAGTAATATTGTTTATTAATAGCATTTAAAACTTGTTGGATAATATGAACGGGAGGAACTTCCTCTTGGTATTTTCATCAAAGGTGTGGTTATCATGAAAAACATACCTCGTCATATAGTCCTCATTGTATAGAACTTCATCTATCCGTTCACGACCTATATTGTAGTGATCAAAAATCGCTCGAGCCTCTCTCACTATATAGTCAAATTCATTCATGAGGATAAGAGTGGCTATATTATTAACCTTGGGTTTTTTATAACCGGTAACTCGTAGAAAAGTCTTTGAAAAGTAGCGTGAGTACGCATAATCTTCTTTCAAGTTTAATAACAAGTACAGGAATCGCATCAACATAACTATGGGTTCTTTTAATAATAGGTGTATCCTGGCAAGCCAAGGCACCCGAACAGTTAAATAATTCTTGGATAATGCTTTTCCCTATGATATATCCCTTCTCCGTAACAAAAGCTCTTACATCTTGTTGTGGACGAATTTCCTCTTTTGGGGTATTACCATCCTCACTCTTCTCGATGATAAACTCAAACATGGTAGAAACTTCAAGCAAGCAACTAACAAGTATAGCAAGCAAACAAGTAAACTAGCAAAGATAAATATTTTTGATTTTTATAGCAAGCAAAATATAACAACAAATAAAATTTATAACAAGTTAATGATAATTTGTGAGAAGGTACTTGATAGGAATTTGGTGATGCTCCTCGGCAATGGTGCCAAAACTTCTTTCTACTACTTCTAAACTACGTTGGGTTTCCCCCGAAGAGGAGGGAAGATGCAACACAGTAAAGATAAATATTTCCCTTAGTGCACACCAAGGTTATTAAACCAAAAGGAAACCACGCAAATTCCCGTCTTCAGCGCCTACACACAAAAGAGCACACACTCGCACCCAATGCGGGCAAGAGGGTTGTCAATCCCCTTGAACTCGTTACTTGCAAGCAATAAGTAATGACAGATAGATAAAATGATAAATATAAATTGTAAATAAAAAGAAAGTAAATAATGTCAGCAATATTCACTACTGCAGGATGGTCTCAAGAAAACACATGTATTAAAGACGCTTCGAAAAACAATTTGCGACGTACATTATAACATGTGCGATGTAACATCAGGAAAAAAGTGGGTGTGATGTCCTAACATCGCACACCTTTTGAAAATATAATTGTTTGAGATGTCGTGCAAACATTCTTTTCCAAAAAAATGTTCGTGTGATGTTGACTATTATTGCACACGTCTTGAAACAAACGTAAACATGTATGATGCTATGCACACGGTTTTTACAAATGATGTGTGTGTGATATACTATATTCTTGCACACAGTTATTATAATGCAACCATGTGTGATGCCATGCACAGAGGTTTTGCAAAAAGTGTGTGTGTGTGTGTGTGATGTATCATACCACTACACACAATGTTAAAAACTTAAACGTGTGTGCTGCATTGCACACGTTTTTTGCATACATGGTGTGTGCGATATAGCTTGTCATCACACACACTTTCATAAATGGAACCATGTGTGATTCCTCAAATTATTATTTTTCCAAAGAATAATGGTTTGTGCGACATGTTTGAAGGCAAATTGACATTTTCCTTTGTCGGTTGACTTTGATTTTTTTCTACACTTGACATGCACCATAGAATCCTCCTTGTTAAAATTTGGCACTTTCCAAATCTCATTAGCTATGTTTGAGTCATTAACAACATTTCTAGCTGTTTAATGGATATAATTCAAATTTGAACTATGAATGCATGAAACGATATGCAAAAATGATTCTAAAAATCATGTTTAGGGTATTGAGTATATTCGTATGCCTCACACAAGAAATGAATACAAATTTAATAGACATATGTGGCAAGAATCAACCGTGTACATGGAGTTTATTGGTATTGAAATTATAAAAAATACCAATGAAGTTTGAAAAATACGAAACTTGTCATAGTGACATGATATGACCTCAATATGATGTGGTAAAAAATTGATAAGGTTTCACATTTTTTATGTACATCCTTTAGAAATCTGACAACCTCTGAGGAACGATCATGGTTTCGAGACTGAATACTCCAAATAGGTGGTGAACTTATGTTTTCCTTTATCATTTGACCTTAGAGAAATTCTATAGTTAAGATGCACGATAAAATCCGCCATCTTAAAATTTGGCACTTTTCGGAGCTCATTTGCTATAATCGAGTCATTATCTACATTTCTAGTCATTTAACGGATACATTCAAATTTGAACTACGAGTACAGAAAATAGTATAAAAATGATTTGAAAAATCATATTTAGGGGGCAGTGAGTATATGTGTATGCCCCATACAAGAAATAAATGTAAAATTCAACAGTGAACATGAAGTTTATTGGTATTTTAATACTAGAAAATGTAAATAATGTCTGATAAATACGAAACTTGGCATGATGTCAATATAAGACCTCAGTGTATTGTAGTAAATATTTAAGAAGGATTCACATTTTTTTTTGATGTTGTGAAGGCAAAACTCAAATGGCAAGAAAGCACACATATGTGTACCGAATTCTTATTGGTGAAGAGATTGAAGCCTTGGATCAATGACATGGCATGAATCCATCCGTCCACACTCCACATCCAAGAAAATATCTAGCCTTATATCTTCGCCGCATACTCTACCACATCCACACATATATCTAACTAGCATCAATCCAACCTCCCGTAGAACCACGAACATAACACACACTTCTTCCATGCCATGGCCGGCAAGGCAGCTGATGTCTGGTCCATGCTCCGACTAGGAGCAGCACACAGTCAGGCTGCTCGGCGTTGGTAACCATGCATTAAGCGGGTGTCATGAACACCATGAAGCTTGTCGTCGATCATAGACGCGAGCATGAGCACGAAATAGACGTACAACTCCTAGATCTCTATCCGGTGGCACAACTGCTTCAACAGGTTCTGCATCCTGAGAGACAGCGTCATGGAGGTGCAGTTCATGGCTATGTAAGCTAGATCCCATGCATCTCTTTCCAAGAATCCCTTCACGAGGTTGGCTGCTCGCTAGCTTGCTAGATAGTACTAATCTAATCTTGTTTGTATGTCGAAGTATGATGTTCCTAGCAATCTAATCGATTCTTGATTCTTCTCATCCATCAAGATTCCCCAAGACATCATACTAATCACAACATCTCACTTGTGAAGTCCTGAACTTTCTCTTGCAATACTTTTTGATAAAACATTTATGCATAACTAGTGTAAGAACTAATTTCAAGTAGGATACTTGAGTACATAATGGAAAAAATCATTAAATATAGAAATAAAATTCAAAAAATCCAAGTTTTTTTGCATGGTGGATAATTTAGTCCATGAGATATGCTCCAAATTTCAGCTCATTTGGCCATTTGAGTCGCTGTCAACAAAAAATGACAAGTTGGGTTAGAACAATACATGAACAATAAACTTTTTTACACACCCCAAATTTGTCTGTTTTATCGAGGGACACTCATATGTCCAATTGATCTGAAATTTGGAGCAAACCTCACACACCAAATTCTCTACGATGCAAACAATGGAATTTTTTGAATTTTTCTAGTATTTGTTTTGATTTTTGTATAATCGGAGGCATAGATGAGCCTGGCCACTGCATCACTTCTCTATGTAAGGATTTACTTTTTTGACCTTATCACCATTTTCTCTTGGTTTTTAGGATGAGATACAATAAGAAATCTAGGAAGGTTTGGGATTTGATATCATTGATGAACAAGACACTGATGAAGCTTTACAATGTAATTATATGTGATTGCTAGTTGTATGTGTAGGCTATCATGTGATGTGAGAGAGTACGTTTGTATTTTTTTATGATGTATGACAAAGCTTAAAAAGAAATATATATATAGTGGATTTTGAATGTGCATTTTTTTCTTGTGTTTGATTGTCAAAAAATGATCATAGTAAATTGATTATGTCTAGCTGATTTTAGGACTAATTAGCATGTCGCTAAGATCACACATTGCACACAATTTTTGGATCCAATTGCGTGTGATGGAATTTATATCACACACAAATTTTTTATTTTTAATCATGTGCAATGAATCGTACATTACATACAAATTTTGTGAAATAACCGTGTGTTATGCTAATCCAAATTGCAAACAGTTTTTTTGCGTTGAATTGTGTGGATCTAACCCTAATCACAAATAGTTTTGGTAGCGTGTGCGATGGATTTCCCTCCCCCTATCGCCCACACTAGCAAGGTGACGTTTAGAAACTATGTCACTGAATGGGGTTAAAAATTGTTTTCTTAGGACCTTCCTATACTAGTAATTTTAGGAGTTTTTGTAATACTATTTGTGAAGAGACCCTCGGGGCATAGTGTTCGCTAGAGGCTTCTCTCTCGAACAAAGCATACGGTGGGTAGACAAATTATTATTGGACAATTGATAGAAAAGCGCATAGTTATGTAATATTTATTGACTCAATAATCATGTATATAGGCATCACGTCCATAAGCAAGTAGAACGACTCCTACCAGCATCTACTACTATTACTCTACCCATCGACAACTATCTAGCATGCGTCTAGAGTATTAAGTAAAAACATATTAATGCTTGTAGGATGATGACATGATATAGATAAAGTAAATACAATTAATATGAATGAACCCCATCGTTTTACCCCAAGCCATCAGGGTGCGGCCAGCCCGCCTGGGCATGCCCTGTTGGCTTGGTGCCACCCTGTCTGGCATCTGGTCTCCCTCTATAGCTTGTAAGTCTTACTAGAATGCTAATATAATAGCATGAAGAATTAAAAAATTATAGATACATTGGATACATATCAGTTATCAACTTACAGATCGCCGTGTTGACATTGGGGTGATCTAGGCACATAGGTTGATGCACGTTTTTGTCCTACTTAGTCTGATAGAAATTTTGGGGTACTCTTTGAAGTTCTTTGTGTTGGATTGAATATGATGAATCTGAAATTGTTTGATGTATGTTGAATAATTAACTCATGGATACTTGTGGTGACATTGGAGTATCTAGGTGACATTAGAGTTGATGGATGTGTGTCATAGATGTTATACTAGTATGAACTCTAGGACTGTTTGTGACACTTATAGGGATGTCTCCATAGACTGATCGGAAAGGATGAATTTGAGGTGGTTTTTCTACCTACAACAATTTCATCTTATGTTCTCCGCTTGATAGGAACTTTGGAGTGATTCTTTGTCACAGGTTGAGGGATGGTCAAATGATTCAATTATGTTAGCACCATTGAGACATTGCACTAGTGAAATTATGAACCCTAGGCCTTGTTTTCAAGCATTGCAACACTGTATTTACACACTTTTGTTACTTGTTACCTTGCTATTTTTATTTATACAGATTACAAAAACCTATATCTACTAACCATACTACACTTGTATCACCATATCTTCGCCGAACTAGTGCACCTATAAAAATTCCCATTGTATTGGGTGTGTCGGGGACACTAGAGATTTCTTGTATTTGATTGCATGCTTGTTTGAGAGAGACCATCTTCATCCTACACCTCCCACAAATTGATACATGATACGTCTCCAACGTATCTATAATTTTTGATTGTTCCATGCTATTATATTATCAATCTTGGATGTTTTATAATCATTTTATAGTCATTTTATATCATTTTTTGGTACTAACCTATTGACATAATGCCAAGTGCTAGTTGCTGTTTTTTCCATGTTTTTTACATCACAGAAAATCAATAACATATGAAGTCCAAATTCCTCGAAACTTCACGATGATTTTTTATGGGCCAGAAGGAACACAACGGGCCCTGGCTGCGCCTGGGGGTGCCCCGAGGGAGGCACAACCCACCAGGGCGTGCCCACCTTGGGTGCCCCTCGGACCACCTCTTTGTTCTATAAATATCCCAATATTCGAGAAACCCTGGGGCAACAGACAAAATATTCATCTAGCCGTCGTAGAGTCCAGAACCACCAGATCCATTCTAGACACCATCTCACATGGGGTTCACCACCTCCATTGGTGCCTATCCGATGATGCATGAGCAGTCCTTTGTAGACCTTCGGGTCCGTAGTTAGTAGCTAGATGGCTTTCTCTCTCTCACTTAATTCTCAATACAATGGTCTCTTGGAGATCCATATAATGTAACTCATTTGCGGTGTGTTTTTTGGGATCGTTGAACTTCGAGTTTATCATCAGATCTATGTTTTTTATATCCATGAAAGTTATTTGAGTTTCTTTGATCTCTTATATGCATGATTGCTAATAGCCTCATATTTCTTCTCCGATATTTGGGTTTTGTTTGGCCAACTTGAGCTATTTATATTGCAATGGGAAGAGGTGCTTTGTAGTGGGTTTGATCTTACGGTGCTTGATCCCAATGAGAGAAAGGGAAATGACACGTATGTATCGTTGCTACTAAGTATAAAACGATGGGGTCTATCTCTACATAGATAGATATTGTCTACATCATGTCATCGTTACTATTGCATTACTCCGTTTCTCCATGAACTTAATACACTAGATGCATGCTGGATAGCGGTCGATGTGTGGAGTAATAGTAGTAGATGCAGGCAGGAGTCGGTCTACTAATCTTGGACATGATGCATATGTAATGATCATTGCCTGGAAATCGTCATGAGTATTTGAAGTTCTATCAATTGCCCAACAGTAATTTGTTCACCCACAGTTTTCTATTTTCTCGAGAGAAGCCACTAGTGAAACCTAGGGCCACCAGGTCTCTTTCTCATATTATTTGCCTTTACGATCTACTTTTCCTTTGCTTTTATTTTCAGATCTATATTTCCAAAAATACAAAAATACCTTGCTACACTTTATTTTATTTGTCGTTCGATCTATCATCATCTACAAATCTTTCTCCCGTCCACATGCCTTTCTGGCGCCGTTACCCGAAAGGGATTGACAACCCCTTTAACACGTCGGGTTGCGAGTATTTGTTATTTGTGTGCAGAGGCTGTTTACGTTGTCTTTCTTGGTTCTCCTACTGGTTCGATACCCTTGGTTTCATATCTGAGGGAAATGCCTACCTTCGCCGTGCTGCATCATCCCTTCCTCTTTGGGGAAATACCGACGTAGCTTCAAGCAACATCAAAAGGAATTTCTGGCGCCGTTGCCGGGGAGGATCTTCAACATATACCAGGTTCCTAATCACAAATCTCATCTCCTTGCAATTTACATTATTTGCCATTTTCCTCTCGGTTTCCTCTCCCCCACTTCACAAAGATTTGCCGTTTTATTCGCCTCTCTTTTTCCGTTCGCCGTTTTCTTGCCAGATTTGTTTTTGAGTGCAATCTTTTTGTGTGGTCATCATGACTCAAGAGAACACCATTATGTTATTTCTCAAATACCAACAACAATTATTTTATCGGCACTCCGATTGCTCCTCCGCCACTAGTGCAAAGCCTTGTGATATTAATACTGCTTTTGTGAATCTTGTTATGAAAGATCAATTTTTTGGTACTTCTAATGAGGATGTCGTGTCCCATCTTAATACCTTCATGGAATTATGCGATATGCAAAATAAAAAAGATGTGGACAATGATGTGGTTAAGATGAAATTATTTCCGTTTTCTTTGCGTGATTCTGAAAAAATTTGGTCCTCTTCTTTGCCTCGCAATAGTATCCATTCTTGAAATAAGTGCAAAGATGCTTTTATCACTAAGTATTTTCCTCCCAAAAAAATTATTACCCTCAGAACCCAGATCATGAATTTCAAGCAACTTGAACATGAGCATGTTGCACAATCTTGGCAAAGGATGACAATGATGCTAAGGAATTACCCAACTCATGGGTCAAATCTTTGGATGATCAATATTTTTTTATGCGGGATTGAATTTTTTTTCTCGTAATCTTTTAGATTCCGCCGGAGGTGGTACTTTTATGGAAATTACTTTGGGTGAAGCCACCAAATTTCTTGATAATATCTTATGAAATTGGTTGCTAGTAAAAGTGCTCCTATTGATTTTAATGACATGCCTTTGTCTACATTGATTGAGAAAAATAGTGATGCCATAGATGTGAATTTCATTTCTCGAAACAATTTCAATAACAATGCTTATAGAGGTAATTTTAATCCTAGGCATTTTCCTAGTAATTCCTCTAATAATTATGGTAATTCCTATGGAAATAAATCTTATAATAATAATAGGAACACCTCTTATCTTGAGAATAATATTAAAGAATTTATCAATACACACAAAGTTTTCAACACTTCCATAGCAGAAAAGTTGAGTAAGATTGATGATTTGTCTAGAAGTGTTGATAGAATTGCTCATGATGTGGAAAATCTCAAGATGATATTTTTTGTGCCTAAGGTATATGAATCAATTAAATCTATTTGTGTTTCTATGGATGAAAGTAAGAAAATAATCGCTACGCTTAGAGCTAAAACAGAATTTTTAGGAAAAGCATTTTCTAGTGATTTCTTTCATAAAAATGATGAAGATCTTAGAATGATTGGTGTTTCTTCTATTGATTCCTTGTTTAGTAAAGTTAAGATTGACGAAAAAGGGACTGGAGAAGATTCAACTTTAGGTAGAAGGCGTCCCAATATTTTGGAGGTTGAAAATCTTGTTGAGAAAATTGATGAAAGTGGGTTTGGAGAGGTCAAAACTTTAACTAGTGATGTGCCCACTCTTTTGGATTACAAAGACTTTAATTATGATAGTTTCCCTTTGATTGATTGTATTTCTTTGTTGCAATCCATGATAAATTCACCCCATGCTTACGAACAAAATAAAGCTTTTACTAAACATATTGTTGATGCTTTGATGAAAGCTTTAGAAGAAAAATTGGAATTAGAAGTATCAATTCCTAGAAAATTGCATGATGAATGGGAACCTACTATAAAAGTCAAAATTAAAAATTATGAGTGCTTTTCTTTGTGTGACTTGGGTGCTAGTGTTTCTACAATTCCAAAATCTTTATGTGATGTGCTTGGTCTTACCGATATTGAATCATGTTCTTTAAATTTGCACTTGGCGGATTCTATTATTAAAAAGCTTATGGGAAGAATTAATTATGATCTTATTGTTGAAAATATGAATTCTGTTCCCATATATTTTATTGTTCTTGATACTGATTGCAATCCGTCTTGTCCAATTATTCTTGGTAGACCGGTTTTACGCACTATCGGTGTCGTGATTGATATGAAAGAAGGCAATATTAAGTTCCAAATTCCATTGAGGAAGGGTATGGAACACTTTCCTAGAACAAGAATTAGGCCACCATATGAATCAATCATGAGGGCATCTTATGGATATCATAACAAAGATGACAAAACTTAGATCCTTGCTTTATGCCTAGCTAAGGGCATAAAACAATAGCGCTTGTTGGGAGGCAACCCAATGAATAAAATTTATTTTGCTTTTTGCTTTATGTTATTGAGTTTCTACACAATCATGCTATTTTTATGATTGTGTTTTTTGTGTTTTAGTTAGTGTTTGTGCCAAGCAAACCCTTTGGGATCATGTTGGGTGATAATTGCTTTGATCTTGTTGAAAAATAGAAACTTTGTGTGCCAGTCACAGAATTATTAAAACTCATAGAAGCGCAATAAAATTCTGAATTTTTTACACCAGATTGATATACAAATTTCCCACGTTTTCCAGAATTGTTTGAGTTACATAAGTATTCGAATATATCAGATTGCTACAGACTGTTCTGTTTCTCATAGATTATGTTTTCTTTGTGTTGTGTGCTTATTTTGATGGCTCTATGGTTTTCTTTGATGAGTTTTTGCCATCGAAAAGTTGGATTGAAGTAGGTATTATGAAAGAACAAAATATGAATTGGTTTAATACAGTACTTATAGTAGTGAATTATTTTTCTTATACTAACGGATCTCACGAAGGTTTTGTTGAGTTTTGTGTGATTGATGTTTCCAAGTTTTGGGTTATCTTACAAAGGATGAAGGAAGGATGGAAGAGCCTAAGCTTGGGGATGCCCCGGCATCCCAAGCTATTATCCAAAAATGAGCAATCAACTAAGCTTGGGGATTCCCCCGAGTGGCATCCCCGCTTTCTTCCAACGATCATCGGTATTTTACTCCAAACTATATTTTTCTTCGTCACATGATATGTGTTTTGCTTGGAGCGTCTTGTATGATATGAGTCTTTTCTTGCTTTATTTTATTTGTAAGTTTTCATCCCTTGATGGAAACACCTATTTGAGAGAGCCAAAATTATATCATGACTTGTTAGAATTGCTCTCTATGCTTCACTTAATTTTTTTATGAGCAATGGACTTGCTCTAGTGCTTCACTTATATCTTTTTGAGCATGGTGTGCTTAGTATTTTTAAAGAAATGCTCTCTTACTTCACTTAGATTTATTTGATACTTAGTAAAATTTTCAAGAAATTCACTCTTGCTTCACTTAAATTATTTTGAGAGAAAGAAGAAAAATTATGCTCTTGATCTTCACTTATATTTGTTTGAGCTTATGAAAAGCAACACATGAAAAATTACTCCAAAAGTGATAGATATACAAGAAGGATATAATAAAAACTTTCATGAAGATCATTGGACAAAATAAACTTGATTCTTAGTAATAGTTTTGAGATAGGATGATGTGATATGTGAGTTATGTTGATGAGTAATTATGCTTTAGTAAGAATATGGGTGTTAAGGTTTGTGATTCCCTATGCAAGTACGAAAGTCAATAGTCATGCAATGAAATTATATCCTACTTGTGGTGCATTATTCGGTCTAATTTATGCTTAATGCTTCCTTATGAGATTATCCGTTTCTTGGTTGGTCGCTTCTCAATCTTTTGCTAGCTTTCATTTTGCACCAAGTATGAGCTCGACTTGTGCATCCAAATCCTTAAACCCAGTTATTGCCACATAAGTCCACTATACCTACCTATATGCGGTATTTATGTGTCGTTCTAAGCAAATTTGTATGTGCCATCTCTAATTTTCAAAATAAACTTCTCTTTTGTGTGTTTGTTTCGCTTGCGGAGCGGTGAGGGGTGGCTAATATTTTCCATGCTAGATGTGTTATTCTCACGCTGAGTGTTTATTCACTTGTCATTGCACAAGAGTAAGGCAAAGGTATTAGGGATACCCAGTCCCGAAATGCAAAAATGAATTTACTTTATGTTGTAAAATAATAATTTCCTTGGAAAGTGTTGGTATGGAGGGCATCCGTGATACGGTTAGCCATGGAAAGTGAAAGTATGGTAGAAAAAGGAATAAACTTTATTTTCTGTTTGGGAACCGCCTATGATATATCTAGCATGGAAAGTGTTGGGAACTCTAAGTCGTTTTCATTGGTGGGATGGATACACCTCCCAAAATGTTTTTATCTCTAAATTTTTCGTTTTGAGCTCTGGCACCTCTACAAATCCCTACTTCCCTCTGCGATGGGCCTTTCTTTTACTTTATAAAAATTTTGAATTTGAGTCTCCATCTTCTCTTAACAAAGCACCAACTAGGAGGCAATATGATCGTACTTAAGTATTGGGTGTAGTTAATATTCGAGTGTGTTTCATGAATGGATCAATGCTTGAGCATCATGGGCTAAGGATAACTTATTTTAGCGTTGATATTTTGAAAGACATGGTTGCTTGTTGATATGCTTGAGTATCTAAATTATTATGTCAACCCTAGACTATTGCTTTGAACAACTAAAAGTCCAAATTTCCATGCTATAAGAAAAAGAATATGATCTAACATGTTAGGCAGCATTCCACATCAAAAATTCTGTTTTTATCACTTACCTACTCGAGGACGAGTAGGAATTAAACTTGGGGATGCTGATACGTCTCCAATGTATCTATAATTTTTGATCGTTCCATGCTGTTATATTATCAATCTTGGATGTTTTATAATCATTTCATAGTCATTTTATATCATTTTTTGGTACTAACCTATTGACATAGTGCCATGTGCTAGTTGCTGTTTTTTTCCATGTTTCTTACATCACAGAAAATCAATACCAGACGAAGTCCAAATGCCATGAAACTTCATGATGATTTTTTATGGGCCAGAAGGAACACAACGGGCCCTGGCTACGCCTGGGGGTGCCCCGAGGGAGGCACAACCCACCAGGGCACGCCAGTGGGCCCAAGCACGCCCTGGTGGGTTGTGCCCACCTCGGGTGCCCCCCGAACTGCCTCTTTGTTCTATAAATATCCATATATTCTAGAAACCCTAGGGAAACAGATGAAATATTCATCCAGCCACCACAGATATAGAACCACCAGATCCAATCTAGACACCATCTCGGATGGGGTTCATCGCTTCCATTGGTGCCTCTCCAATGATGCGTGAGTAGTCCTTTATAGACCTTCGGGTCTGTAGTTAGTAGCTAGATGGCTTTCTCTCTGTCATTGAATTCTCAATACAATGGTCTCTTGGAGATCCATATGATGTAACTCGTTTGCGATGTTTTGTTGGAATCGATGAACTTTGAGTTTATGATCAGATCTATCTTTTTATATCCATGAAAGTTATTTGAGTTTCTTTGATCTCTTATATGCATGATTTCTTATAGCCTCGTATTTATTCTCTGATATTTGGGTTTTGTTTGGCCAACTTGATCTATTTATCTTGTAATGGGAAGAGGTTCTTTGTACTGGGTTCGATCCTACGGTGCTTGATCCCAGTGACAGAAATGGAAACGACACGTATGTATCATTGCTACTAAGACTAAAACGATGGGGTCTATCTCTACATAGATAGATCTTGTCTACATCATGTCATCGTTCTTATTGCATTACTTCGTTTCTCCATGAACTTAATACACTAGATGCATGTTGGATAGCGGTCGATGTGTGGAGTAATAGTAGTAGATGCAGGTAGGAGTCGGTCTACTAATCTTGGATGTGATGCCTATGTAATGATCATTGCCTGGATATCGTCATGAGTATTTGAAGTTCTATCAATTGCCCAACAGTAATTTGTTCACCCACAGTTTGCTATTTTCTCGAGAGAAGCCACTAGTGAAACCTAGGGCCACCAGGTCTCTTTCTCATATTATTTGCCTTTGCGATCTACTTTTCCTTTGCTTTTATTTTCAGATCTATATTTCCAAAAATACAAAAATACATTGCTGCAATTTATTTTATTTGGCATTCGATCTATCATCATCTACAAATCTTTGTCCCGTCCATGTGCATTTCTGGCGCCGTTACCCAAAAATGATTGATAACCCCTTTAACACGTCGGGTTGCGAGTATTTGTTATTTGTGTGTAGGGGCTGTTTACGTTGTGTTTCTTGGTTCTCCTACTGGTTCGATAACCTTGGTTTCCTATCTGAGGGAAATACCTACTGTTGTTGTGCTGCATCATCCCTTCCTCTTTGGGGAAATACCGACATAGCTTCAAGCAACAGCAATACACCTTAGGTCATCCACTTGCAGGGAAATAGGTATTGTCCTACCAAACTCTTCGCTTGGAGGGTCAACGCGAGTCTACAAGAATAAAGTTGCTTAGTAGAAATCAAGCTCTTATCTGGCGCGGTTGCCTGGGACGTTAGTGCTTGAAGGTATATCTTTAGATATTGCAATTGGATCTTTTAGTTTCTTGTTTTATCACACGTTTGGTTTTATAAAATAACACTAAAAATGGAATTTAGGTTGCCTCATATGCTTCGTCCTTATAATGTCTTTCTTGGAAATGATGGATGAGAAAATTGTGCTATATTGTTAGAAGAGGAATTCCATAAAATGTTTGGCATTAAATCCTTGAATGATAAGAATGATTTCAATGTTTCTAGTATTAATTCTTTGAATATCCATAATTCTAATGATATTCAAAGCCATAAGATTAGGGATACTATGTTTGATGAAGATGATCTTGTTAGTCCCCCTACTTGTGATGATAATATTTACTATGATGATAGCATGCCTTAGGTAATGATCCCACTATTTGGAGGGTGTTGAATATTATTCTAATAATTATGAAAGTGGATTTTGAGAGGTCATGACTTTATTTAATGATTATTCCACTATTTCAGAAGAAGTTTTAATTGATTATGGTTACCAAGTTGCTATCTACGATTATTATGATGATGACATGTATGATATAAATAATAATGATAATTATGAAACTTGTCATAATGATTTTAATGTTAAATTTGGTTATGTCAATCAAATATGTCATGATAGTTATTTTATTGTGTTTGCTCCCACTATTATGTATGAGAATAAATTTACTTATGTGGAGAGTAATAACTTCTCTATGATTGTGGATTGTGAAAAGAAAGCCTTACATGATAATTATATTGTTGAATTCCTTCATGATGCTACTGAAAAAATATTATGAGCAAGGAACATATGCTTATACATATGTCAATGATATAAAGTTTCCTCTCTATGTGTTGAGAGTTTCGAAGTTATACTTGTTTTGCCTTCCTATGCTAGTTGATTATTGCTCCATTAAATTGTTTGCTCACAAAATCCTTATGCATAGGAAGAGTATTAAACTTAAATGTGTTTTCTATATTCATCATGATTCTCCCTTGCAGGTATGAAATACTATTACTATGTGAGCAACATTGAAATCATCATGCCTAGCTAAAATTCTTTAAAGAAAAGCGCTTGT
Organism: Hordeum marinum; assembly: GCA_022496015.1. NCBI lineage: Eukaryota > Viridiplantae > Streptophyta > Magnoliopsida > Poales > Poaceae > Hordeum > Hordeum marinum. The sequence goes on along the minus strand of CM039673.1, from coordinate 154,664,082 downwards.
TGAGAATGAAATACTATTCCTATGTGAGAAAACCCAATATTTTTCATTGTTGTTTTTATGTGTTTACATGTTTAATATAGTGTATTAATCTGATTTGTGCCTTTTATTTCAATAATGTGCCAAGTAAAGCCTTTAGGATAGTGTGGGCACTTGTTCATTGGATTCTATGCCAAAACAGAAACTTTTGCGTCCAATATATGAATTATTTAATTTTCCTAGAGCTGAAAAATATACTTAATTTTTGACACAATATTTATATGCAAATTCTCTACCTTGTCCTAATTTTTCATAATTTTCAGAGATAGGGAAATATGGCTTTGGTGCAGATCTTTACAGATTGTTCTATTTTTGACGGATTCTATTTTGCATGCAAATTTTGCTTGTTTTTGTGTTTCCATAGATTATATTTAGTGATATAAACTATGGGAATGATATAATATAGTAGGAATTATTTGAAAACAATTATAAATCTTGTCTTGACAGTACCTAAATTAATGATCTATTTCTCTTATAATAAACCATCTCATGAAGTTCCGTTGAGTTTTATGTGATTGAAGTTTTGAAGTTTGGGTGACATACAGATATGAGGAGAATAAGGAGTGTCAAGAAACTAATATTGGGTATTCCCAAGACACCCCAAGGTAATATTCAAGGAATACTCAAGCTTGGGGATGCCCCGGATGGCATCCCCTCTTTCATCTTCAACACTACCGGTATGTCTTACTTAGAGCTATATTTTTATTCGTCACATAATATGTGTTTTTCTTGGAGTGTCATTTTATTCTTTAGGTATTTTATTTTTTATATTTATACTCATGCTTTTAATAAAAAGTACCAAAAATTGCTTTTAGGGTGCTTGAATTGCATGTTTGATGTGTGTTGTATAAAAACAGAAACTTTTGCTGTAGTGTTGGAATTTTCATATTTTATTGGAACATCAAATGTTTCTGAAATTGTTACATGGCATTATCATACAATTTTTTTATGTTTTACTAAAACTTCATATTTGTTTGAGTTACATAAGTGTACCTTTGGAATTGATTACTACATACTATCATGTTTAGGCAGATTGTTGTCCTAGTTTTGTTATCTACTTGTCCTAGTGTTTTCATGGCTTATGTTGCAAGGTATAAATTGTGGAGCTTATAGTATATAGTAGCTAGTTGTTTAAAAATATTATGCAACTTGTCTTGGCAGTACATAAAGTGTTGATGTATTCTTATGTGCACTAACCTATCTCACGAATTCTTGTCAAGTTTTGTGTGGATGAAGATTTTAAGATTTCGGAAACCATGATATGAGACGAATTAAATAGACACAAGATATCAAGCTCGGTGATGCCCAAGGCTCCCCAAGTCAATATTCCAAGAAGTCTGAAGCATATAGGCTTGGGGATGCCACGTTAGGCATCCCATCTCTCTTCATCAACAAATATCAGTTAGCCTATGTTGAGACAAAGTTTTTATTCAATCAGATGATATGTGTCATTCTTGGAGTGCACTTTTTGTTTGTTTGATGTTTCAATGAATCTCATATCTGAAAGTATTTATTGAGATGAGTCCTCACATAGCTACTTGATTGTTTGACAACTCATTGACCTTCACTTATATCTTTTGAGGGTAGTTTGATGTTTACTCTTGGGCTTCACTCATATCCTAAGAGTAAATTGTGAATAAAAGAAATATTATAAATCCTAAATAACCCATGTGATTTATTCCTAGTTGTACTTTCACATTTGGATTAGAAATTAAAACCCATTGAAGTTTGACAATCATATTATTGGTCATATAAGCAATCTATGAATGATTAGTATAAGGAAGTGAACTTTCACATGCAAATATATTATCTTTGAGATATTTTATGATTGTGAATACCCATTAATTATTTAAAACCTTGATCAAATTAGTGGAAGTTGGACAAGGAAACCAACAGAATGAATTATGTTTGGATATATTGGCACGGAAGTTATATTGTTATGGATCCTCTAAGTTGTGGTGCTTGTTTAACCTTTTGCTAGCCAAAACTTCATACTAAGTAGAGATACTACTTGTGCATCAAAAATCCTTGAGCCAAGTTTCTTCCATGTATGTCCACCATACCTACCTATATATGGTGTTACACTGCTAATCCAAGCAAATTTGAATGTGGCACCTCTAAAATCTTCAAATGAACATCTGTTTCGTGTGCCCGTACCGATCATGGAGCAGCGGGGTGGTTAGTATCTTCCATGCTAAGTGGATTATTCTCATGATGAGTGTTTATTCACTTTTTATTGCATGAGATAGATTAGTAAAAAAGGATGCCCAGTCCTGCAAAATGCAAAAATTAATAAACAAGAAATCCACCTAGAAAGTTGATTTTTTCGAGGGCACCCATGGATGCGGCTAGGCATGGAATGCATTTGAATGGTTGACGAGAGTAAAAATTTCAATTTTGTTTGGGAACCACCAGTAATGTGATTAGCATGGAAGATATTAAATCATTTGTCATGGTGTTGATAGGAAAGGCACACCATCCCGAATATATTCATCTTTGTTTTAATCAATGAGTTCTAGCACATAAGAAACTTCCTGCTTCCCTTTGCGAAGGGACATTCTGTTTACTTTTATGCTATTTAGTTTCATTTTATTTACTTTTCATGTTTTGTCACCTTCTTATTCCAACCCAAATATCTAGTTGGCAAGCATCATGTGGTGGGGAAAGATCGAAACACATATATCCGGTCAAATATATTTGATCATGAGTTATTATTATTGACAATTATATTTATGATAAGTGTGTTGGGATATGAAACATTAAGCCCCTATCATTCTTTGCGTTTGATGGATGTTGTTCATTCCAAAAATATGCTTTGAGTATGAGCAATCATAGAAGACTATATGATAATTGAGTATGTGAATCTCTTACTTAGAAAATAAGATGAACTATAATTGTTTGATGACTAAGAACATAGCTTATTAAGTTTCAAGATAATGAATATTTGAACAATAGCATGTGAATTGATTGGTACTTTATAATGAAGGATTTTATAAGAAAGAATTGTTGATTATGATGCTATGAAAAGTGATTGAAATTATCGTTGATCAAACTTATGCACTATGCTAGCATTCACACTTCATAAATTATTTCTTTTATCATTTACCTACTCGAGGACGAGCATGAATTAAGCTTGGGGATGCTGATACGTCTCCAACGTATCGATAATTTATGAAGTATTCATGCCATATTTAGCCATGTTTACAATACTTTTTCCTGGTTTTGATTCACTTTATATAATTTAAATGGAACTAAACCGGACTGACATTGTTTTCAGCAAAATTAGCATGGTGTTGTTTTTGTGCAGACAATGTAAGTTCTCAGAATAGAACGAAACTTTTAGTTGATTTTTCCTGGAAGATGATGTCTACGACGCAAATTTATTCTTGTAGACTATGTTGGGCCTCCAAGAGTAGAGTTCTGTAAGACAATAGCCGTTTTCCCTCTGGTGGATGACCTATGGTTTTTCAATCCGTGGGAGGTGTAGGATGAAGATGGTCTCTCTTAAACAATCCTACAATCAAATACAAGAAATCTCTTGTGTCCCCAATACACCCAATACAATGGCAAATTTTATAGGCGCACTAGTTCGGCGAAGAGATGGTGATACATGTGTAACATGGATGATAGAGATAGGTTTCTGTAATCTAAAAATATAAAAAAAGCAAGGTAACAAGTGGTAAACATCGAGAAAATCGTTGTATAAATGCTTGGAAATAAGGCCTAGGGTCCGTACTTTCGCTAGTGCGATCTCTCAACAATGCTAATATAATTGGATCACATCACTATCCCTCAATGTCCAACGACGAATCACTCAGAAGTTCTTATCTTGCGGAGAACATAATAAGAAATTGTTTGTAGGGTATGAAACCACCTTAAAGTTATCCTTCCCGATCGATGTTTCCAACAGTTCCTACCAAAATAACACAAAGTTATCCTTTCCGATCGATCTATCTCAGAGTTCGTAGTAAGATAACACAATATGATACACATCAACCAATTCTAATGTAACCACAAGTATCCATGAGTTAATTATACAATACACATCAAACAATTAAAGATTCATAATACCCGATCGAACACAAAGAACCTCAAAGAGTGCCCCAATATTTCAATCGGAGAACATGATATAAAAACGAGCAATCAAACCCTATGCATAGACCCCCAAGGTCACCGGAATCTGCAAGTTGACGCCATAACATATATCAAGTGAATCACTTGAATACCCCAATGTCACTACGGGTATCCGCATGCAAGACATACAACAAGTGCTCTCAAATCCATAAAATTATTTAATCCGGTAATAAAAAAATCTTAAAGGGAAAACTCAGTTCATCACAACAAGATAAAGAGGGGAAAACACCATATGATCCAACTATATTAACAAAGCCTATGATACATCAAGATCGTGTCGTCTCAAGAACACAAGAGAGAGAGAGATAGAGAGAAATAAAGAGATTCAACACATAGCTACTGGTACAAACCGTCAGCCCCGAGGGTGCACTACTACATCCTCATCATGGAGACCATAGGAATGATGAAGATGGCCTCCGGTGATGATTTCCCCTTCCAGCAGGGAGCTGGAACGGGGACTAGATTGGTTTTTCATGGCTATAGAGAGTTGCGGCAGCGGAACTTCTGATCTATGGTTGTTTCTAGTTTTTTTTAAATATATAGGATTTTCGGGCGTTGGTTTCACGCGAAGATGGCCCACTAGTGGACCACAAGACACCAGTGCGCCCTGGTGGGTTGTGACCACCTTATGGCTCTTTTGGCCCTCCCATGAAGCTTCTACTGCCTCTTTTGTTCCAAAAAAATCATCAAAAAGTTTCGTTGCATTTAGAGAACTTTTATTTGTGCACAAAAAACAACACCACGGTAGTTCTGCTAAAAACAACGCCAGTCCGAGTTAGTTCTAAATAAATCATATAAAGTGCATCAAAACCATATAAAAGTATGGTAAACATAAGTTCATATGGCATGAATACTTTATAAATTAACGATACGCTGGAGACGTATCAGCATCCCCAAGCTTAATTCCTACTCATCCTTGAGTAGGTAAATGATAAAAGAAATAATTTATGAAGTATGAATGCTAGCATAGTGCATAAGTTTGATCAACGATGATTTCAACCACTTTTCCTAGCATCATAACATGAACTCTTCCTCATAAAACTCATCATGATAAAGTAGCAAGCAATTTACATGTTATGGTTCAAACAATGATTTTTCTTGAAACTTAACAACCTATGTTCCTAGTCATCAAAGAATTGCAATTCAACATATTCTTAACAAAGTCTAAGTAAGACCTCCACATACTCAATCATTATATAGGCTATTATGATTGCTAATACTCAAAGAAAATTTTAGAACAAATGGGAACCATCGAACAAATGTTTCACCTCCCAACTCATTTATCATAGAGATTATTGTGAACAATAATAAGTCATGAGCAAATATATTTGGCTAGCCATATGTGCCTAGATCTTTCCCCACCACATGGTGCTTGCCAACTAATAGACTGAGGTTTCAATAAGAAGTCGACTCAACATGAAAGTAAGTAACATAAAAGTAAATAAATTGTTCCTTCGTAGAGGGAATAGGGGTTTGCATAAGTGCCAGAGCTCATTATTTAAAACAAAGATGAATATGTAATTTTGACTGGTGTGCCTTTCCTGTTAATGTCAAAATAGAGTATTCAATATCTTCCATGCTAATCACATTATTGGTAGTTCCCAAACAGAATTTAAATTTTTACTCCCCCTCCACCATTCGAACACATTCCATGGCTAGCCGAATCCACGGTTGCCCTCCAAACAATCAACTTTCTAGGGGGGGTTTGTTTATTTATTTTTGTGTTATGCAAGACTGGGAATCCTTTTTATGATCCTCTCTCGTGCTATGAAAAGTGAATAAACGCTCATCTTGAGAATAACTCTCTTAGCATGGAAGATAATGACCGCCCATCACTCCATGAGCGGTACGAGCACACAAAACGGATGTTTATTTGAATGTTTAGAGGTGGCACATGCAAATTTACTTCGAATGACAGTGAAATACCATATATATGTAGCTATGGTGGACTCTCATGGAAGAAACTTCGCTCAAGGGTTAGAAGGCACAAGTAGTATCTCTACTTAGTACGAAGTCTCGGCTAGCAAAAGGTTCTAAACAAGCACCACATGTTGGAGGATCCATAACAGTATAACTTCTATGCAAATATACACAACCATAACTCATTAGGTTCTCTTCCTTGTCCAACTTCAAAAAATTTGCTCAACTTTGAAAATAATTAATGGGTATTCACAATCACATAAGATGTCCAAGATAATATATTTTTATGTGAAAGTTCTCTTCCTTATACTAATCATTCACGAATTGCTTGTATGACCAAAATTGTGATTGTCAAACTTTAATAGATTTTACTTTATAAACCAGATGTGAAGCTACTACTAAGCATAAAACACATTGATAATTTCAGATTTATGATATTAAATTCATTCACAATTTACTCTTCCAATATAAGTGAAGCACAAGAGTAAACATCAAACTACTCTCAAAAGATATAAGTGAAGATCAATGAGTAGTCAAATAATAAAGTAGCTATGTGAGGACTCTCTCAATAAATATTTGTCAGATCTTATTATTTTATTTAAATAGTGATCAAAATAAAATAACACTCCAAGAATAACACATATCATGTGGACAAATAGAAATTTAGGCTCAACATAGGCTAACAAAAAATTGGTGATGAAGAGAGGTGGGATGCGTAGAATCCCCAAGCTTAGATGCTTGAGACTTCTTGAAATATATACTTAGGGTGCCTTGGGCATCCCCAAGCTTGAGCTCTTGTATCTCGTTGACGGGGTTATTACCCCTAGGTAGGCCAAAGCAGCAGGGTTCTCCTTGCTTTTGCTTCGAAGGAAAACTACGCAGCCTGCTGCCCATGGCCGGCTGGAGGACAGTCGGCTCGAGCTGCTGTTGGCTGGCGACACGGATGGCTGGTCATGCAATTGGCTCGACCCCCAACCGGTTGGGCGTGGTTGGCTGCCTTCTAGGACGCCTCCTTCATTGACCCTAGGGCAGACGTGCGACGTCTCGTCTGCCTGCGCGTGGGTACGACGACAAGAAATGACTGGCACGACAGGCGGCCCTTTGGCCACAGTGGACGCTGACACACTGGAGAGCATGGCTACAGTCCGGCCGTCTAGACCGCTGACCTTGGCGAGCGTGACCGGGCGAGGAAACAGTGTCGGCACGCCCTCACCCACTCAATTACTTGCCCTGGCATGGCTACAGTGCGACCGGCCGTATAGGAGACTTTGGCCGGCTAGCGCTAGACGACGCCTCCGGGGCGACCCATGCCGGAGCAGGTGGGTGAGGGCCAATCGCAGAGCCGGCTGGCGGGCCTCAGCAGAAGACGGGACCGCTCAGCCGGTGGACCCTACAGACAACAAGACGGCACGAAGGGCGGGACCCCCTACCTAGCCGGAGAGACTGCCAGCCGGGTCCCCCCACCCCCGTACTTTAGAACATATTATAGAGCCGAGGGGTGGCCTATAAAACCCTCGAGCCCCCATGCAACGGTGACAAACAATCATTCGCATACACCTACATAGAGCTTTCCTCTCATACCATCACTAGCAACGGAGGAGGACGAGCCAGCTGCTCCTTCTTCCTCCTCTAGACACAGCTCTAGGAGCACCCTTGTAAACACAACTGACCATCCAACTAGACCAAGCAGAACTACGGGTATTACCACCCCCGGAGGGCCTTGAACCTAGGTACATCATCTGTCGCCACTGCTTGTGCCTAATCTCGCACCCGGAGCCCGTCGGCGTCCTTCGGCCCCAACCACCTACGATAGGCCTACCCATGGCATCTGTCGTGAGAAAACGACGACAGTTGGTGCCCACCGTGGGGCCGTACGCGACACCGACCGGATTCATGCTCCGGGCGGGACCCCTCGCCATCGTCCGCTGCCGCCGCACGTCCAGGCGAAACTGCGGGCTCATGGGGCTTGCTCCGGCACGCCCTGCGGGTGACCCCGTCAGCCTCGCGGTCGACATCGACGCGCTCACCGAGCGCTTCGGCAGGCTCAACCTCCCCGAGGCTCCGGACGCGGACGAGTACCCTAGGCAGGTGTTCGTCTGTGCCGAACTGCCCACGGCCGTGGGCGCACTTGCTGTGACCCAGTCCAGCAGCTCCCACGATCACGTGGGGGCGATGGCCATCATCTCCTCCACCGCTGTGACGCCACCGCGGCTCGCGTCGGCACCTCCAACCTGCTCGGTGCAGCCCTTCGGGGCTTGAGCACTCGCATCGCCCAGACGGTGAACCCTGTCGCCGCCGCGCCTGACCTCGAGGCGGTTCCTCACATCCTGTCCATGGACGCCACCGCCCTCGTGGCCACGCGGCGCCGCATGGAGGCTGCCCAACGGGAATACGCTTCCGCCTACAATCTCACCGTGGCTGGCACTAAGCCCAGCCGGCGTGGGACTGTGTGCGACCGCGGCCGCATGGTCGCCAAAATCCTAGGTGGCACGATGCCCATCTACGACACCCCCGCAGCCAACCTACGGGCCCTCAAGGTAGCCTACGAGGATTTGGCTACCTTGGAGGGCGAAGGACGTGCCGCCCACGAGTGTCACATCAAGGAGCTCATTGACGCCGCTGACGAGTAGCAGCATCTGCTGGCGTCGGGCAGTGCCGCCTCCAGAAGCCCTCGGCTTGACCGCGAGGGCGCGGGGACTGCGGGCCGTCAGCTGGCTCAGCACTCCTCTTCCCCTCGCGCCTCGGCCGCCGGGCTGAAATAAACAACTCTCGGCCCCCTCAGCTGTCGGGGAGCGACCAGCCGGCTATTAGCAGTCGGCGCACCAACAACCGCCTTGTAGCATCTGCCACCAAGAAGTGCCAGCAGCCGGCAGTCGGCGCAGCCGCGGGCACACACCACCCCCATGGCATGAGCCGGAATGGTCGGTTCCGCCCGTCATCCACCTAGAGCTCTTGGCCAGAATCATGCCGCGCGTGCCCCACAGCGAGAACGACGGCCACAACCGCATTGACCACCTTGCACACTCGGCCCTCCTTGAAGAGGAGCGCTCGATCGGCCCGGCCTGTTTCACTCTCCCCCGATACACCCCCAACTATAACGGGGCTGCCAAGCCCAAGGACTGGTTGATCGACTACACCACTGCAGTCGGCATCGCCATGGGAAACAAGCGCGTAGCCGTTCGCTACACTCCCGTCATGTTGATCGGCTCGGCCCGCACCTGGTTCAATAGCCTGGTGGCCGGCAGCATCAACACCAAGGCGGACTTCGAGGAGGCCTTCGTCTACAACTTCACCGGTACCTACAAGCAGCCCGGCCGCCCCCGTGAACTCGCCATGTGTGTTCAGGAGCCGGACGAGTCCCTCCGCGACTACCTCACCTGGTGGACCGAACTTCATAACTCCTGCGAGGGGGTGCACGAGGTGCAGGCCGTACAGTACTTTGTCGAAGGCTGTCAAGATGGCACACCACTGAAGCACAAGCTTCTGTGCTCTGATCCGGCCACACTTGCCAAGCTCATGACCAAAGTGGACAAGTATGCCACGGCTGATACAGCCATCCGGTTCAAGAGGACCCTGCCCGCCAAGGCAATGACAACACTGGCAACGTCCCGGCCGGCTACCGACAATCGACAGTCGCAGAATAAGAACCGCAAGAACGACAAGCTGGATCCCCGCTACGAGAGCCGGTAGATCAACACCATTGAGGAGCAGGAGCCGGCTGCCCAGCCTTCCAGTCAGCGCCAGCGCACTGGCAAGGCTGCCTGGCAGCCAAAGCTCACCTTTGAGCAGATGCTCGACCTCCCTTGCAAGAACCACTCGGGGGCCAAACCCTCTACGCACACGCTCCCGCAGTGGAGCTTCTCACAGCGATTGTCCCGAGGGGACGACCTTTCGCCTCCTCCCGTGCTGCCTACCCATGCGCCGGCCCTGGCCCAAGCTGCCGCCCCGGTGCCGGCTCCGGCTCCGGCCCAGAACGACGGTTGTCTGATTGACAGTTCCCTAACCAAGCTGGCTGTTACATCATCTTCACCAGCAAAGGAACAAGCAAACACGCTCAGCGCCAGCTCCACCGTGAGGTGAACACCACCATGCCGGCAACTCCTAGTTCATGCACTGGTCGGAGAAGCCGGTGACCTGGAGCCAGGCGGATCATCCCGTCGTAATGCCAAATCCCGACAGCTACGCCTTGGTCCTTGACCCCACCATTGCCACCGAGAAGCGCACTTGCCGCTTCAAGTGGGTGCTGGTTGATGGTGGTAGCAGCATCAACATCCTGTACCTCGACACGATGCACAAGCTGGGGCTGAAGATAGAAGACCTACAGGCGAGCCGGACGGTCTTCCATGGCATCATGCCTGGAAAGTCCTGCTCCCCTATTGGCAAGATCACGCTCGACGTCCTCTTCGGCACCCCGTCCACTTCCGCCGCGAGCCAGTGCTGTTCGAGGTCGTGGAACTCGCAAGCCCCTACCACGCGCTGTTGGGTCGGCCGGCCCTCGTCTAATTCATGGCAGTTCCCCATTACGCCTACCTCAAGCTCAAGTTGCCGGGACCCAAGGAAATCATCACCATCACGGGCAACTACAAGAGCTCAATCAAATGCGCTCGAGATGGCAGCCAGCTGGCCGAGGCCCTGGAAATCATCGAGGAGAAGCGGCAGCTCAACCGGCTCGTGGCCCTTGCCGCCAGCCAGCCGGCCGTGCTGGCTCCCCCCTCACAATCCACTGGTGAGGCCTCCTTCCAGCCGTCCAAGGACACCAAGCAAATCCTGCTCGACCCGGCCAACCCGGCTCAGTGCGTCACCATCGGCTCCCACCTCGATAGCAAATAGGAAGGCGAGCTCGTCGACTTCCGTCATGAGAATCGGGACATGTTCGCATAGTCCCCCAAGGACATGCCAGGTGTTCCGAGGAAGTTAGCCGAGCACAAACTACACGTCCGGCCGGATGTCAATCCGGTCAAGCAACCCCTACGCCGCTTCTCCGAGGAGAAGCGGCGTACCATAGGAGAAGAGATCGCCCAGCTGCTCGCAGTCGGGTTCATCATGGAAGTGTTCCACCCGGACTAGCTGGCCAATCCAGTCCTGGTGCTAAAGAAGAACAAGACCTGGCGCATGTGCATCGACTACACTAGCCTAAACAAGGCGTGTCCCAAGGACCCATTCGCCCTGTCGCGGATCGATCAAGTCATCGACTCCACGGCCGGCTGCGACTTGCTGTCTTTCCTAGACGCCTACTCCGGCTACCACCAGATCAAACTGGACCCAGAGGACCGGCTCAAGACCTCCTTCATCATGCCCTTTGGGGCCTACTACTACATCACCTTGTCCTTGGGCCTGAAGAACGCAGGCGCCACCTTCCAGCGGTGCATGCAGAAGTGCCTCCTGCCTTAGATAGGCAGGAACGTCCACGTCTAGGTCGACGGCATCGTCGTCAAAACCAACAAGCACTTTAGCCTCCTCGATGATCTCTGGGAGACCTTTGCGTACCTGCACGAGTACAAGATCAAGCTCAACCCGGAGAAGTGTGTCTTCGACGTCCCAACCAGCCAACTCTTGGGTTTCTTCGTGTCCGCTCACGGCATCAAAGCTAACCCCGAGAAGATCAGCGCGATCGAGCGAATGCGCAGGTCGACCTGGCTCCACAATGTCCAGAAGTTCACTGGCTGTCTTGCTTCACTCAGCTGGTTCATCAGCCGGTTGGGGAGAAGGCCCTACCCCTCTACGGGCGCTTTCACAAAACGGCTCTGGTCGAGCTGGGCTACACCAAGAAACCAGGCATGTTCGATTAGCCCGACGAGGAGGACGAGGCCTTCCGTGGCCTCAAGAAGGCTCTCACCCGCGCGCCCATCCTGGCCACGCCGGCTGAGAAGGCGCCACTGCTCGCCTACATTGCAGCGACCACCAGCGTCATCCTAGTGGTCGAGCGGCCGGAGGAGGGCAAGTCCCTGCCAGTCTAGCGGCCCGTCTACTACCTCAGCGAGGTCCTCTCCGTGTCCAAGCAAAACTACCCCACTACCAAAAGATGTGCTACGACATATACTTTGCTGCCAAGAAGGTCAAGCAATACTTCCAGGAGCATACCATTACTGTGGTGAGCACGGCCCCGCTCGACAAGATCATGAGCAGACGGGATTCCATCGGCCGGATCGCCAAATGGGTCATCGCCCTCGTCGATCATGAGATACGGTTCGAGCCAAGAACCGCCATCAAGTCACAGGCATTGGCTGACTTCCTCGTCGACTGGGCGGAGACGGAGTTCATGCCGCCTCCCCCAGACTCCACACATTGGCGAATGCATTTCGACGGCTAGAAAATGAGGACCGGCCTGGGTGCCGGTATTGTCCTCTCCTCCCCGAAAGGTGACTAGCTCAAGTACTCCCTCCAGATCCACTTTGCTGCCTCTAACAACGTGTCCGAGTACAAGGCCATCGTCCATGGCCTCCGGCTCACCAAGGAGATCGGCATCAGGCGCATCCTATGCTTCGTTGACTCCAACCACGTGGTGCAGCAAGTCTTTGGCGAATGGGACGCCAGGGACGCCAACATGGCCAGCTACCGCTTCCTCGTACAACATCTCACCGGATCCTTTGAGGACTGCGAGTCTCATCACGTCCCACGGGTGGACAACAGGGCGACGGACGCGCTGGAAAGATCGGCTCCACCCGACACGCCATCCCAGCCACCGTCTCCCTCGAGCGGCTGCTCAAGCCATGGATAAGGCCTTCCCCAGAATCAGAATCAATCTTCATGCCAGCAGACCCTGCCGGCCCATCGGCAGCTCCGGCTGCCCCTTCGGCGTCTTCACCACCGGCTCCCGCAACCTTGCCCGCTTTGCCGGCACCAGTTGAGCCGGCTGCGCCCGAGGCGGCCGGCTCCAATGACTCGACCATCATGATGACAATCGACCAGCCGGCCTCGAGGACTAGTGATGTCACACCCTATGATTGTAGCACATTGTTATTTTGGGTTTATAAAATTTGGAGCCAACTAAAACTTTTTCTATGTGCTTATGCTTGCTTGTTGTCTTGCTTGCTTGCTTGTCAATTGAGTTTTATGGCACTACTAGGTTCTATTCCACTCCATAATCATCTTCCTTGATCCAAAACCCTTGCCCAATGATCATGCCATGTGAATAGTGCCCAAAACTATTTTTATCAAGTTTTTCTTTAGACAAAAATGATTTATTTAATTTAAGTTTCCGAACCCACCTGAAATGAGGTTTGCACTGCAAGGCCTCAAATCAGCTGGACCCTTCTTTGCCAAAGGCTTTATTTCAAACCTACTATATTTATGACTTCTCAAAACCACCAAATATTATTTTCATATTTTATTTAAAGGCTTTTTCCAAGGCCAAAAATGTTCTTTCCTAGGAAAAATTTATTTAAATGCTCTAAAAAATTTTGAGAAAATTTAGAGAAACTCATTGGACATATATTTTCCATATATGTGAGTTTCAACACAAGGGCATGATCAGATCGTGGGCAAAACCCCTTAAAACCCTTTCTGTTCAGATCAAACTTTTGAAATATTTCTATAAGTAATATTCTCAATAAATTCCAGGAAAATTATAGCAAGTCAACACTATCATGGGTGATGATCTTGCAAAGTTTCATCCCAATCCAAGTAGGTTTGGTTTATCAAATCATCCCAAAACCATTGCTGTCCAGAATCAAATTTGAGCAACTTTACATTGTGAAGTGTCTCCCCTTGGCCTCAAACTTTGTGGGCATGCTCTAATGGCCAAATAGTGATGATACACTAAGTGGTGCATCAAGGTAAATGCCTAGCATCAATGGATCTACAGAAACCAGATTCTGTTGATTTCTAGGGTTTCACAAAGTTACATTGTAAACTTTCTTCAATCAAGCTCAAACTTGGTTATCAAGCCTTATTCTAATCACCATGTGCCCCTGTTGAATATCATGGCAAGAAAACTCCATCTTCTAGCCCAAACACAACACAAACACCTTTTGGCCATTTCTAAAAGCTACTATTTCCACCCCTTCTACTTTAACCCTTGGTCTCAAATTTTTACCACAGCTCCACCTACACCCCCAGCACCTCCAGGAGAAAGACCAATGGCTAGCTCCATGATTGAGGGGGCAAAAACCCCACTTGCACCCCCCTGGACAACATATTTCTCTCCTTTCTCTCTTCTCTCTCTCACTCCTGGCCACCCAAAGTATCCCATGCCCCGTTTCCGATTGTTTACTCCCTTCCGCGGCCACTGGAGATCAATGGACGCGTCAGAGCGCACCAAAACCTCATCATCTGGCCAAAGTGACGCTCTAGAGCACGCAGCCACGCTCCAGAGGGTTGACCTCCCTCTCCTGCCCATACCCGACCACCTCGGGCCTGCCCCTCGCACCAGTCGATGCGCCTTGACGTTCAAAACATGCCAGGGAAATGCCCCCTCTCTCCCTTTCTCTCCTCTCCTCCCTCGTGCGCGCACGGCACCGCCCGAACTGGCCAGCGGCCGTGCTCGCACGCTCGGCGCCCTTGGGCCCCCTCTACCTGTCCGCGCTCTCTAGGGAATCTTCTGTGGGGCCCCAGCCCTGCCGTCTCCCCTCCTATCCCTGCCATGGCTCGACGGCGGGCGCCCGAGCTCTGCCGGACTCGCCACTCCTCCTGCCTCCGCCTCGCCTATTTAAAGGGGACCCAAGCACCCCCTCTCTCTTTCCCTGGCCTCCTTCCACTCTCAATTCCCTCCCATCGCCACCCTAGAGACCGCTTGGAGCCCCTGTGCTCGGAATCGACTGAGGCACCGCTGCGTCGGGGCTTCCTCGATCTCGGGCTACCGGCCCGCTCCGGCCTCCCTTTCTCCTCCTTCGAGCCCCCAGTGAGCTCCTGCATCCTTACCCCTTCCTCCCCGACCGGTTTGCTGCTAGGAGCAACACCGGCGACCCTCTCCCGAATCTCTCCCGCCGCGGCCATCTCCCTGCTGGCGAGTCCGGCCACCTCCGGCCACCCTTCCTCCTCTAGAGGACCACCGGGTCGACGCCGAACCCATTCCTGCCTCCAGATCCACTTATCGCGCCTCCCCTCGCCGCCGGTGATCTCTCCCCCTCCCTGTCCCAAGGTGGGAGAAGGCCCCGTCAGGTGGGGGCCACCTGTCGGCCTCTCTTCCTCCCTCCCGTGCTCTCTCCCCCCTCGTGTCGCTGACGACCAGGCCCCGCGCGTCAGGTTTGAACCTGACCACGCGTGAGGCCAGCTGGCTGGTCAGTTGGGCTGACCCAGCCTCTAGCCGCCTCTGGCCTAGGTACGAGTGGCCTTTTTCTTTTCTTTTTCTTTTCTGTGGGACTTTGCAAAAATGCCTGAGGGCCCAAATTAAATCCAATTCCAAATATTTTTGCACCTAAATTCTTGAAATAATCCATAGAATTTAATAGTGCCATTTGTAAAAATGTTTGAAAATATTTTTAGTACTGATTTATTTTAAAACCTATATTTCGGCACCCTTTTGCCTCTGTTATTTTATTTCAATAATCTTTCTCACAACAAAACCTTAGTAGAATATTTTTAGTATGACTTTTAGTATTTATCAGAGTAGGTTAACATCTTTGGTAGTAGTTTGAGTGCTCTGTTTTGTGTGATTCCTTATTTTTATCGCTATTTTATCGCAACGATAGATTGCGCGGTTGACGAAGAAGCGGACCCAAAGACTACGAAGACCCTGGAGAATTTGTTGAGCCAGGGAAGCAGCCCTTTCACCATGATAAGAAACCATTTTATTGCATGTCATATAGCACTTTACTTTCATCGTATTTTATCATGTGTTGTGGTGTTCCCCTTTCGGTGGGATGCCTCCGGTACTTATCCGTTGACACTTGCATCGTGCATGACCCTACCCCTTATGAGGGTTGTGCGGGTGGGAGTAGTTAGGTTGATAATAGATGCTATGCAAATGGGATGGGACTTATGCATGGTGATGGAAAGAGAGAACTGATTTCAAGAACTTTCAAAACACCCGTCGTGCGCCACTAATTCCCGAGGGAGATATTGATGAGATGGGCGACCACTTGAGAAAGAAGTGGGGTGCCGGAACAAGTGAGTATTTGTTCTTGAAAACGGAGAGTTATAAGGTCTGCTGACCATCCCAACATTACATGCACAACCATGATACCCCATATGGGACGGCGCTTTGTTGATTACCTTGGTGGGTACTGGCAAGGAGCCCGCATTACTAGTGGCAGGAGTGGCATGGTCACTCTCGATATGGGGTCGTACCGGTATGTACGATCATGCGCTATCTTCACAGGCACCAGGCACACCGTTGGTCCCCTCATCGATTAGAGCGAGGCTCGTGTGATGTACATCGTGAGGGCTAGGTACCAATTGAGTGGACTCTTTGTTTACTATCGCTGGGGGGAAAGGCAATGTTCAGGTGCTTATCTCGGGTATGTTATACCGCGAGTCGTGGATGACACGGAAGTTCCCCGAGTCTTGTGGGTAAAGTGTGCAACCTCTGTAGAGTGTAAAACTATTCGAATAGCCACGTCCGCGGTCATGGACAGTTGTAGGTCCTTCCTAGACTACGTCCGGATGTTTTCGTGAAACTTGGCATGAGTATGGATGTGGTGGTGACAAGAGGTAACGTGATCTAAGTCCGATGACTTAGCATGAGGATTGAACTAAGTCTGATGACTTAGCGTGAACATGAGATGTTCAACCGATACTTATGATGATACCTACAATTTGTTCACATGCATACCTACTAGTTGTTGATGCATGCTCACTAGTTACTTGATCATGTCATTTCCATACAAAATTAGCTTTATGCAAATTAACCTATTAGTGCTATACCATGCATCATTGTTACCTTGATTCCATAGTTGGATTGCTTGTGAGTATATTCAAAGTACTCATTGGCTTGCCACTGGTTATTTAATTGGCCAGGCATGGAAGAATAGGAGTATGTTGAAGAGTTCGTTGGAGATGAACATGCGAACTAGGACGCTTCCTAGTCAGAATGCCCATAGGTTAAGGCAGATGGCATGGGTTCATGCTTTCGACCAAGATTTCCGCTGCTTGTTCTAGTTTAAGTGTTTGTCCCGTGTGGCCCTATCTATGTAAGCCTAAGACCTTCGTGGTCATTATTTGTGTAAGACGTTAAGTGTGGATGTAAGACTCTTGTTATTCAGCTTCTGTGTGTTCAGTGAGCATTGATCTCTCGGATCACTGTACACGTGCATTCGATGATCTCGACTTATGAGTCGGGGTTCCCATAGAGCTGGTATCAGAGCCATCCTGACTGTAGGAAGCCCTTAGTTAGCATGGACATTAGTTAGGATAAAAAGTCATTTTCAAAACTACACCTAGCTTTGGAACTTAGGAATTCTGCACTAATTACCTCTCCTATGCTTCACACAACACTTTGGTGACTCTCCTCCTCTCAAACCTTTGTAGATGGCCGTCATACCTGAAGCCTTCCTGACATCCGGATTTCCCTTACTCCTTGGGGATAGCCTGGAGAAGTGCCAGTTTCGCCAACCACCCATTTTCCTCTACCACGAGCATTGGGTCGATGTCGTCACGAAGGAGTACCACATGGATGTGGGCATCAAGGCAAACGACTCCCCAACTAGTTGTTTCTTTGAAGGAGCACGGATGGAGACAATGATGTTTTCCATCGAGACAGCTACACGCGAGGCACTCCTACACCTTCGAGACATAATTCCAGAGATGGCTGACGAGCCAGCTACTTGCTACCTTCCCTTCAAGAAGGATGATTTGGGCGAGAGTTGGATGTTGATTCCGACCAAGGAAGATGGTACACCACTCAGGTGCCAGACCTACTTTAGCCTCTCCGCCGATAGTCTAGCTCACAACTTGATGAAGGAGTCCGTGAAGCTTCGCGAGGAACTTCACCACACTCGAGGGGTACTTCGACAAGCCAAGACAATGCGAGACAAGATCAAGAAGGATGGAGCCCCCGATGGACGACCAGCTATCGCTTATAGAGGAGTACCCCTAGCTAGTGATACACCCACACGTCATCGTCGCATGAGTGCAAAGGTGTACCGTGAGCTCTTCACCGACATGCCAGCAAAGCGTTGTCGGGATGGACCTCCTTGTTCCCCGACCCCTTTGACCGGGGATGATGCCCGTTCAGATCATGAACAGCAGGAAAACCCAGAGGAGCGTGACTACGAGACCGAGCACTCCACCACCTGAGTCCGAGAACCCCTAGGGTAGGATCAGTCATGTATCCCTCATGCGAATTCGAGTCCGTGTAAGGGTTCATATGAAACATGTGTGCTTGTTGTCTGTTTTGTTGTTTGTGTTCACAGGCAAGTCGCGCTTTTGCCTTAGGCAACATGTAAGCGACTCCATCGTCTATCTTAATATATGTTGATCTTTTGACCTTTGTTTCAACACACTTGCACTTGACCGACCCCCTTAGGCGCACTTTTCCATTATTGCTTATCCTCTTGTCGACCCCAGTTGTTTGACTTGCCTGCTCCAAATAGGATGGTGACTGCTACCCGCAACAGCTCCTTCACCAACCCTGAAGCCGGCAACTCGAGCCAGCAATAGGGAGCTGGTGGGGCTGCTCACGCCGGAGGACACCAGGAGCAGCCACAAGGCAACATTCCCCCGCCACCACCTCCACCAGAGAACATGACCATAGCTCAATTTTTCCAAGTTCTCTGGGGGAGCACCAAGCCAACAATGCTGCTATCCAGTAGATGGCTCAGGCTCTCGTGAACAACCAGTAGCAAGGCAGGAACAACAATAGCCGCTCCATGTTGTCTGATGTTGGGACCCCGATCCTAAGTCATATGAATCCAGACTGTAACATATCACATCACTTTGCGGCCTCACGCACGGTAAGCTCCACAGCTGCAACCTTACCTTAGCCTGGACCGTTTGCATCTTTTGGCTCATGTATGTGAACATGTCGCTGGCAATCAAATGACAGAGAACTCGAGCCGACATGACTAGTCATAGAACCCAAGTGGCACATCCGTACGGAAACATGCATACGTAACCCAGCAATGCAGGTGTCGGTCTCAGGCGTGTGTCGCCAAGTCATAGCAAGCTACAAGGACTCCATTGTGCCGTGGGACATAAATGTCATCACTGCACGTAGACGAGTCGTAGCAGGCTACAGGGACTCCATTACACTACAAGACATTTCCCCGAAGGGACAGGCACAACAGCAAAGAAGGATACATGCCGGTCAATCAATGTGTCCGGAGCAGTAGCAAGCTACCAAGGATCGATGGAAGCACAAAGAGGCAGTTTCCCGTAAAGAGTACTACCAAAGGCACACGACCAGGTGTTGGTTCCCATACATACCGTTGCACGTCACACGTACGCACGACATGCCCGATATGCATAGATACAACTATGGCATCACAATATAACCATACATCAACACAACTTTTATTTAAAAGGCTCAGAAGAGCCTTGCATAATACGTTGTTACAGGTAGGGGTCACATGACCCGACACTCAAGTCACACAAGCAAGTTCATACAAACCTAGTAGAAGCATAAAGGTTTCTGAGTACAAACAGATGTAAGGGTAAAAAGGCATATGGCCTGACTATCTACAGCCCGCCATAGGGCATAAGGTCGTAGCTGGGACACTAGCTATTCGGCGTCGTCAACATCTAGAAAGAACCCACCTGATGGGTCCTGAGTCTCATCTGCAACATTTCTTAAGCAAATGTGAGTACAAACATACTCAGCAAGTCTTCAAGGCAGACCTAGACTATTCATGCTCATGTATCAACAAGGGGAGTGGTGGAGTTTATGTAGGAATGCCAGCTTTGACTCATGGCTAACCTACACTATACAATTTTAACTCTTTGTTTAGATTTTAGATATCGCACATGAGTCCATTAACTCCATAACAATACACCACCATGGATTCACTTCCCTCTCCTAGGAGAGTGCCATCCACGGAACTCACACTTGTCTTGATATTTTTATGAGTATCCATTTAATTATCTATGAACAGCATAAGCTTTCCATGTAGTCCATATCCGAGGACGTGGCTATTCGAATAGTTTCATACCCTGTAGGGGTGTACTTCTTCACACACACTCTTGCCACTTATCGTTGTGTGCTCATAAAACCATGCACCTCGGCAACCTTCAAGCGGAAGCCCAGCGAGGGAGTTGGCCATGACCGTCAATCACATAAGACCTATAGTCCAGGCTATCGCCTATTTGAAACTGAACCCACACGGAAGTCCGGTCGAAGTTTCCGCTACGGTCCCAAACAATGTGCGCAGGGTTCCCAAGCCCACCATTCGGGTGACCCTTGGTACACCGTGCCACTGCCTACCGCATCGTAACCCACCCTTAGGGTCAATGCTACGCACGGCCTCTAGCATGCTATAAACACCAGAAACTACTTGCAACTCTTGGACTAAGGACTAAGCGATTGATAAGTCGAGAGGGTTAATTAAGTATCCCAACGTGTGGTAGTAACTAGTCTTGGATCACAAACACGGAACTCGGTTCCTAAGAATGGTCCCAATGAGACAACCCGCTATGTACTCCTACATAGCCTCTCATCGCTACCTTTACCAAATTGGGTTCATCATAAGGTTATCACATCAGAACAACTTTTTTCACTCCAGTTCATCACCCAAATGAATCAGACCTGACACAACTCTAAGCATAGCAAGCATAGCAGGCAAAGTAAGCAAAGCACATCATGGCACAAGCATCAACCAGGTATGCTAGGTTGCAAGGTTTAGCTATTTACTGTGAAAATGACAGTTCATGCAAAAGAATGGGTTCATCTACCGTGTTTGACAGACAAGTGAACATTTGTCCTAATGCAATAAAAAAAGCAGGCGCAAGAGAGTGGGATGTTATCGGAATGATCAAAGGGGTTTCTTCCCTTGCTAGGTAGCAGGAAGGTTTTCTCCTTCGTTGGAATACTCGGAGGTATCTGCAGAAGCAGGGCCTACCGCAATGCAGATAAATAGCAATCAATACACGCAAGTGCAACAATATGATGCATGATCATGACATGGTAGCATGTATGGATGGGCTAATGCAGCTATTGTCCAAGGTAAATGAAGCGAGGTTGAATATAGGTTCAAAGTCCTTCTCCATTTCACATTCCATAAGTTAACCTATTAGTAAACGTCAATGTTCATCTACATAGGTTTCCCTAACATGCATGATAACATTACCATTGGATTAATTCGATTTTTCTAATAAATTTTCATATATAAATCATTTTCATCCAATCTACAGATTAATTTATATGAATTTTAGAAGTTTTAAACATTTTATGC
Organism: Hordeum marinum; assembly: GCA_022496015.1. Lineage (NCBI taxonomy): Eukaryota > Viridiplantae > Streptophyta > Magnoliopsida > Poales > Poaceae > Hordeum > Hordeum marinum. The sequence goes on along the minus strand of CM039673.1, from coordinate 154,642,729 downwards.
AATTATTTAAATCAGATATTCCTTTATTATGACGTCATTATGACGTCAGCTAGTCAACAGAATGTTGACAGGTCAAACCTGACCAGTGGGCCCCACTGGTGAGTGACCCAGTCTCTAACAGAGTTATTTAAACACTAATTACTAATTAGTTAGGATAGGGGCCCACTGGTTAGTGGATCATTAACATAATTAGTTTAGTTAATTAATTTTCTTAATCTAATTCTAATTGAAGAGGTCGGGCCCACTTGCCAATTGACCTGGGGTCAAACCCCCGTGGTCAACATCGGTTGACTCGCTGGCGTTGAGCCGTCGGCAATGTCAGAGGCGGCGGAGAGGGTTGGAACCCCTCCTCCGGCGACCAAATGGACGGCGGAGGGCACCAATCTACTCTGCTCGCTCACGCGCGTCGAGCCCGACACCTCCTAGGGGCTGGGATGGCCAGAATTGGTGCTAGCGACGAGCATGGCGGTGGCCGGAGCTCGGGTGAGCACAGGCTCGGCGAGCCAGAGCTCGAATGAGCCACCTAAAGACTCCTAAGGATGCCTAGGATCATCCTGAGCATGACTACGTGCTTAGGTGCAAGCTTGGGCCACTGCAGCGACGGCCACATCCTCGCCGGGGGCGAGGAGCTCTCGGACCTGAGGAAATCCGGCGCTAGAACACGCTAGCGACGAGGAAAAGAGGGGGAAGAGGGCCACGGGCTCATGGCGGTTGCAGAGGCATCAAGAGCGGGCTCGGGGAAGGACTTGAGCAGCGGCGAGCTTCACTTATTCGCCGGCGGCCGGAGGTTGAAGACGACGGCGATGCGGTGATGGAGATCTCCCGACAAGCGTGGCTCGGCGAGAAGGAAGCGGGCGACAAGGCAGAGCGATTGGGGGGCTCAGGAGCGAGGGGGAGCGGCTGGAGCAACGGTGCTATGGCGGCGGGGCTTCGGCGGCCATGGCAACAAAGGGGCAGAGAAAGAGAGATGGGTGAGAGCGAGAGGGAGAGAGCGATGGGGATGGCTCTCTTAGCTTATCCCTGTTGCGTTGGCGAGGGGGAGGCAGGCAGGCAACTGCCGGCATGGAGGCACGGCCATGCGCGCGCGGCGGCCACACGCCTATCCTCCTTGCCGCCAGGACGATGATGACCTCCCTGGGCCAGGTCGGCCGGCCTACCCTGGGCCTAGGTGAGCTTCTTCTTTGTTTTTTTTATTCTGTTTTATTTTCTGTCATTTGTTTTATTTATTTGTAGGCACAATTTCTAATTAATAAATATTCAAACTTCTGTAAAAAGTTTTAGGATATTTTGAAATCTAAAATGATGATAATGCTTTATTTGGCATTTTCAGAAGCTTTATTATTTATTTTTTAAATGCTATAAATGTTCAAATATTTAAGATGACCCCTGATATATTCATGTCCATATTTATCAGACATAGGGGACATTTTAGATGGGCATTTTGAATTTGTTGTTTTTTCACAAACTTTGAATTAGTTTGATTCAAATGAGAGTTTGGGGTTCGTTTTAATCCCCATTTCAAGTTGATGCAAAAATGAAATATGATGCACACACATGCTGTCCTAAGGTAACTAGCTAGGGATGTGACATCTGAGTTCATGAGGAAATCGCCCCCAACCTTCACCATGACTGCTGAACCATTAGATGTTGATGACTGGATCCGCACCATCGAGGACCTCCTTGCATTGGTCAACTGCAATGAGGACCGTGAGAGGGAGCTTTATACCTCTCACTGCCTCGGAGGTACCTCCCGAGCATGGTGGGATGGATTCAAGGTCATGCAAGGAGAGGATGTGATCACGTGGAATGACTGCAAGGAACGATTCTGCACTGCCCATATTCCTTCTGGGATCATGGCTATCAAGAAGAGAGAATTCCGAGCGCTGAAGCAAGGAAGTGGCTCTGTCAAGGACTACCTGCAAAAGTTCAACCTGCTGTCAAGATATGCACCTGAAGATGTCAGCATAGAGGCTGCCAAGAAGGAACGTTTCATGGAAGGACTCCAACAGGTCCTCCAATACCAACTCATCATCTGCGACTGTCGTACCTTCTTCGACCTGGTGAACAAAGCCCTCTTGCTGGAGGACAAGCGTCGTGACATTGATGACACTCGCAAGCGCAAGATGATCAGTAAGGGGAGCTCAAGAAACCAGAAGCCTTGCCCCTAACAGCCAGCCCTAGCCAGGCCAACCTATCAACCGCAGCAAGCTAGACCTCCTATACCTCGCCCAACCTACCAGCCCCAGCAGTATGCCAATCCCAGGCCATCTTACAACAACAACAACCCCAATAACAACAACGATGGCAGAAACTTCAACAGCAACCCTGGTCAAGTCGCTTGCTTTGGATGTGGTCAGCCAGGACACATCTCTCGGCTGTGTCCCAACAAGAAGCCAGATACTCCGCGCCCCAATGCGCTAGCTCAAGGTCAAGCCCGTGGATCACCACCAAGGAACCCAGCTCCCCGCAACCAACCCAACAACGGCAAGGGTCGTGTGAATCACATCACCGCAGGGGAGCCCAGGAAGACCCGGACATCATACTGGGTACGTTCCTCGTCAACTCAACCCCAGCAATAGTATTGTTTGACTGTGGAGCTTCGCATTCTTTTGTCACCCAAAAGTTTACACTAGAGAGTGGCATGAAGCCCACACCCTGGGTAGCCGTATGTTGATACAAACCCCAGGATCAGTTATGAAGTCTGGGATAGGTTGTAAGGGAGTTGAGATTAACATCAATAGGGTAGACTTCCTAGCCGACCTTATCATCCTTAAGTCCGAAGGCTTGGACGTGATCCTAGGCATGGATTGGTTAGCCAAGCACCAAGGCTTGTTAGATTGTGCCAAGAGGATTGTCACAATGACCAATAGCCAAGGAGTGGAAGTCGAGTATGTCCCTAACCCTGCCTACACTCAAGCCCCTCAGGTTAACTGCCTATCGGGAGTTGAGTTGGATGAAGTGCCAATGGTATGTGAATACCCAGATGTGTTTCCTAATGAGCTGCCCGAAATGCCTCCTAACCGCAACATTGAGTTCATCATTGAACTTATGCCTGGATCAAGGCCCATCTATAAGTAGGCCTACAGGATGGGATCCGAGGAGTTGGCTGAGTTAAAGAAGCAACTAGCAGAGCAGCTCAGAAAAGGATTTATTCGCCCTAGTGCCTCTCCTTGGGGATCGCCAATTCTATTTGTGTCAAAGAGGGACGGAACTATCAGACTTTGTGTCGATTACCGTTCTCTCAATGAGGTCATGATAAAGAACAAGTACCCACTCCCTAAGACTGAAGACATGTTTGATCAGTTGAACGGAGCCAAGGTGTTCTCCAAGATCGACCTCAGGTCTGGGTACTATTAGCTGAAGATCAGACCCCAGGACATTCCGAAGATGGTATTTGTAACCCGGTATGGCCTGTATGAATACACGGTCATGTCATTTGGGTTAACCAATGCCCCTGCCTACTTCATGTACCTCATGAATAAACTCTTCATGGAGTACTTGTACATGTTCGTTATTGTCTTCATTGATGACATACTCGTCTTCTCCAAGTCTGAAGAAGAACATGAGGAACACTTGAGATTGGTCTTAGAGAAGCTTCGAAAGCACCGGCTTTATGCCAAGTTCAGTAAGTGTGAATTCTGGCTACATGAAGTTGGATTCTTTGGTCATGTGTTGACTGCAGAAGGATTATTAGTGGACCCTGCCAAGATTGAAGCTGTGACTGAGTGGCAAACCCCAACCATCGTGAAGGAAGTCAGGAGCTTCCTCGTACTCGCGGGTTATTACTGCAAGTTTGTGGAAGGATTCTCAAGCATTGCCCGACCCATGACCCAACTTTTGAAGAAGGACAAGAAGTTCGAGTGGACAGCTAAGTGCGAGGAAAGTTTCCAGGAGCTCAAGAAGAGATTGACCACAACCCCTATTTTGGCCACCCCTGATATTCACAAGGAGTTTGTGATTTACTGTGATGCATCAAGAACCGGACTGGGAGGTGGTCTGATGCAAGAAGGCAGTGTCATAGCATATCTATCTAGACAGCTACGTCCTCATGAAGAGAACTACGCAACTCACGATCTCGAGTTGGCAGCCGTGGTTTATGCCTTGAAGACATGGTGACATTACATTCTAGGGAAGCGATGTGAGATATTCAGAGACCACGAGAGTTTGAAGTATATCTTCACTCAAAGGGAATTGAACATGAGGCAGCGGAGATGGTTGCAATTGATCAAGGATTACAACCTCAGTGTTCAATACCACCCCGGAAAGGCCAACGTGGGAGCAGATGCCTTAAGCAGAAAGGCTTGTTCCTTGAATGCTATGATTAAGGAAAGGCTACCCGCCTTGGATGAAGAACTTGAAAGTTTCGTCTTGGAACTGGTCGCACCAGGATTCCTCTCCAACCTTGAAGCAAAGCCTACCTTGATGGATGACATCAAAGAAGCACAGAAGGGACACGAGAGCATTGAAGGCATCAAGCGGAAGATCAAGGCAGGCAAGGCCCCAGGATTCTTAGAGGATGAACAAGGAGTTGTATGGTTCGGGAATCGCATCTGCGTACCCAACAAAGAAGATCTCAAGAACCTGATCTTGCAAGAAGCTCATGACACTCCCTACTCCATCCATCCTGGAGAAACCAAGATGTATCAAGAACTCAGGGCAAGATTCTGGTGGCATGGCATGAAACAGGAGATAGGCACGTTCGTGGCTAAGCGTGACATATGCCAGATGGTCAAAGCTAAGCATCAGCAACCCGCTGGACTATTGCAATCTCTCAAGGTGCCCGAATGGAAGTGGGATAAAGTCGGGATGGATTTCATCACCAGTTTACCAAGATCAAGCAAGGGACATGACTCCATTTGGGTCATTGTCGACCACCTGACCAAAGTAGCCCATTTCATTCCCGTCAAGACCACCGATGACGGTAACAAGTTTGCCAGCCTCTACATTGAGCGGATCGTGAGCCTTCACGGAGTTCCAAAGGAGATTGTGTCAGATCGAGGGACCTAGTTCACCTTGAGATTCTGGAGGGTGTTTCAAGAAGCTATGGGAACCAAGCTCTCCTTCAGCACTGCTTTTCATCCCCAGACCGGTGGGCAAACTGAATGAGTAAATCAGATACTCGAAGATATGCTTCGAGCTTGTGTTTTGGCATATGGAGTCAAGTGGGAAGGTTGCCTACCCTTCGCCGAGTTCTCATATAACAACAGCTATCATTTGAGTCTTTAGATGGCACCGATTGAGGTATTCTATGGACGCAACTGTCGTACTCCCCTCAACTGGTCAGAGACCGGAGAAGGATTAATTTTCGGACCGAATATCCTCCGCGAAGCAGAAGAGCAAGTTCAACTCGCCCGAGAACGTATGAAGGCTGCCAAGTCAAGATAGAAGAGCCATGCCGACTCTCACCACCGAGAAGTGAACTTCTGTGTCGGCGACCATGTCTACCTCCGGGTCACGCCTCTCAAGGGAACCAAGCACTTCCACGTCAAAGGAAAGCTCGCACCCAGATACATCGGCCCCTTCAAGATCACTGCAAGATGAGGAGAAGTTGTATATCAGCTAGAGTTACCTTCCGAGCTATCAAATGTGCACAATGTCTTTCATGTGTCACAGTTGCGAAAGTGTTTCCCAACCACCCCGACCTCTACAAGGACATCGACCATCAAGCCATCGATCTTCGGCCAGATCTTACTTATCGAGAGAGGCCAGGTCGCATCTTGGATGAAGCCGAGCACTGCACCCGAAGCCGCACCATCAAGTACTTCAAGGTCCAGTGGAGCAACCGCAGTAAAGCTGAAGCAACCTAGGAGCGTGAAGATTATCTTAGATCAGAGTTCCCTTATATTTTTAGCGCTTAGCCTAAGAATCTAGGGGACGAGATTCTTGTAAGGGAGGAAGGTCTGTCACACCCTGTGATTGTAGCACATTGTTATGTTTGGGTTTATAAAATTTGGAGCCCACTATAACTTTTTCTATGTGCTTATGCTTGCTTGTTGTGTTGCTTGCTTGCTTGTTAATTGAGTTTGATGGCACTACTAGGTTCTATTCCACTCCATAATCATCTTCCTTGATCCAAAACCCTTTCCAAATGATCATGCCATGTGAATAGTGCCCAAAACTATTTTTATCAAGTTTTGCTTTAGCCAAAAATGATTTATTTAATTTAAATTTCCAAAACCCCCTGAAATGAGGTTTGCACTGCAAGTCCTCAAATTAGGTGGACCCTTCTTTGCCAAAGGCTTTATTTCAAACCTAATATATTTATGACTTCTCAAAACCACCAAATATTATTTTCAAAGATTATTTTCATATTTTATTTAAAGGCTTTGTCCTAAGGCCAGAAATGGTTTTTCCTAGGAAAAATTTACTTAAATGCTCTGAAAATATTTGAGAAAATTTAGAGAAACTGAGTGGACATATATTTTCCATATATGTGAGTTTCAACACAAGGGCATGATCAGATCATAGGCAAAACCCCTCAAAACTCTTTCTGTTCAGATCAAAGTTTTGAAATTTTTGTATAAGAAATATTCTCAATAGATTGCAGGAAAATTCTAGCAAGTCAACACTATCATGGGTGATGATCTTGCAAAGTTTTATCCCAATCCAAGTTGGTTTGGTTCATCAAATCGTCCCAAAACCATTCCTCTCCAGAATGAAATTTGAGCAACTTTACATTGTGAAGTCTCTCCCCTTGGCTCAAACTTTGTGGGCATGCTCTAATGGCCAAATAGTGATGATACACTAAGCGGTGCATCAAGGGTAAAGGCCTAGCATCAATGGATCTACAAAAACCAGATTCTGTTGATTTCTAGGGTTTCACAAAGTTACATTGTAAACTTTCTTCAATCAAGCTCAAACTTGGTTATCAAGCCTAATTCTAATCACCATGTGCCCCAGTTAAATATCATGGCAAGCAAACTCCATGTTCTAGCCCAAACACAACACAAACACCTTCTGGCCATTTCTAAAAGCTACTATTTCCACCCCTTCTACTTTTCCCCTTGGTCTCACATGTTTAACACAGCTCCACCTAGACCCCCAGCACCTCTAGGAGAAAGACCAACGGCTAGCTCCATGATTGAGGGGGCAAAAACCCCACTTGGACCCCCCTAGACAGCATGTTTCTCTCCTTTATCTCTTCTCTCTCACTCCTGGCCACCCAGAGCATCCCATGCACCTTTTCCCAATGTTTACTCCCTTCCGCAGCCACTGGACATCAGTGGACGCGCCAGAGCGCACCAAAACCTCATCATGCCGGCCAAAGTCGCGCTCTGGAGCATGCAGCCGTGCTCCAAAGGGTTGACCTCCCTCTCCTGCCCATACCCGACCACCTCGGGCCTGCCCCTCATGCCAGTCGATGCGCCTCGACGTCCGCAACATGCCAGGGAAACACCCTCACTCTCCCTTCTCTCTCCTCTCCTCCCTCGCACCCGCATGGCACCGCCTGAACCGACCAGTGGCCGCGCTTGAATGCGTGGCGCCCTTGGCCCACCTCTGCCTATCCGCATTCTCCAGGGCATCTTCCATGGGGCCCCAGCCCTGCCGTCGCCCCCTCCTTTCCCTGCCATGCCTCGACGGCGGGCGCCCACGCTCTCCCGTGCTCGCCTCTCCTCCTGCCTCCGCCTCGCCTATTTAAAGGGGACCCGAGCACCCCCTCTCTCTTTCCCTGGCCTCCTTCCACTCCCAATTCCCCCGCTTAGCCACCCTAGAGACCGCCCGGAGCCCTTGTGCTCGGGATCGACCGAGGCACCGCCACATCGGGGCTTCGTCGATCCTAGGCTACCGGCACGCTCCTCCCTCCCTTTCTCCTCCTTCGAGCCCCCAGTGAGCTCCTGCATCCTTCCCCTTCCTTCCCGACTGGTTTGCTGCTAGGAGCAACACCGGCGACCCCCTCCCGAATCTCCTCCTCCGTGGCCATCTCCCCGCCGGTGACTCCGGCCACCTCCAGCCACCCGTCCCCCTATTGAGGACCCGTGGGTCAACACCGGACCCATTCTTGCCTCTAGATCCCCTCGCCATGCCTCCCCCCACCGCCGGTGAGCTCTCCCCCTCCCTGTCCCGAGGTGGGAGAAGGACCCGACAAGTGGGGCCCACCTATCGGCCTCTCTTCCTGTCTCCCCCGCGCTCTCTCTCCCCCTCGTGTCGCCGACGACCAGGCCTCGCGCATGAGGTTTGAACCTGACCGTGCGTGAGGCCGGCTGGCTGGCCAGCTAGGCCGGCCCAGCCTCTGGCCGCCTCTGGCCCAGGTCCCAGTAGCCTTTTTATTTTATTTTTCTTTTTCTTTTCTGTGGGAATTTGCAAAAATCCCACAGGGCCCAAATTAAATGTAATTCCAAATTTTTTTGCACTTAAATTCTTGAAATAATCCATAGAATTTAATAGTGCCATTTGTAAAAATGTTTGAAAATATTTTTACTACTGATTTATTTTAAAACCTATATTTAGGCACCCTTTCGCCTCTGTTATTTTATTTCAATAATCTTTCACACAACAAAACCTTAGTAGAATATTTTTAGTACGACTTTTAGTATTTATCAGAGTAGGTTAACATTTTTGGTAGTAGTTTGAGTGCTCTGTTTTGTGTGATTCCTTATTTTTATCACTATTTTATTGCAACGATAGATTGCGCGGTTGACGAAGAAGTGGACCCGAAGACATCGAAGACCCCGGAGACTTTGTTGAGCCAGGCAAGCAGCCCTTTGACCATGATAAGAAACCATTTTATTGCATGTCATATAACACTTTACTTTCGTCGTATTTGATCATGTGTTGTGGTGTTCCCCTTTTGGTGGGATGCCTCCGGTACTTATCCGTTGACACTTGCATCGTGCATGACCCTACCCCTTATGAGGGTTGTGCGGGTGGGAGTAGTTAGGCTGCTAATAGATGCTACGCAAATGGGATGGGACTTATGCATGGTGATGGAAAGAGAGAACTGATTTCAAGAACTTTCGAAAACCCCGTCGGGTGCCACTAATGCCCGAGGGAGATATTGATGAGATGGGCGACCACTTGAGAAAGAAGTAGTGTGTCAGAACAAGTGAGTATGTGTTCTTGAAAACAGAGAGTTCTAAGGTCTGCTGACCGTCCCACCATTACATGCGCAACCACGATACCCCTTATGGCACGGGGCTTTGTTGATTACCTTGGTCGGTACTGGCAAGGAGCCCACATTACTAGTGGCGGGAGTGGCATGGTCACTCTCGATACGGGGTCGTACCGGTATGTACGATTATACGATGTCTTCACAGGCACCGGGCACACCGTTGGTCCCCTCATGGATGGTATGATTAGAGAGACGCTCATGTGGTGTACATCGTGAGGGCTGGGTACCAATCGAGTGGACTCTTTGTTTACTATCATTGGGGGAAAGGCAATGTTCGGGTGCTTATCTCGGGTATGTTATACCGCGAGTCGTGGATGACATGGGAGTTCCCTGAGTCTTGTGGGTAAAGTGTGCAACCTCTCCAGAGTGGAAAACTATTCGAATAGCCGTGTCCGCGGTCATGGACAGTTGGAGATCCTTCTTATACTACGTCTGGATGTTTTCGTGAAACGTGGCGTGAGTATGGATGTGGTGGTGACAAGAGGTCACGTGATCTATGTCCGATGACTTAGCATGAGGATTGAACTAAGTCTGATGACTTAGCGTGAACATGAGATGTTCAATCGATACTTATGATGATACCTACGATTTGTTCACATGGATACCTACTAGTTGTTGATGCATGCTCACTAGTTACTTGATCATGTCATTTGCATACAAAATTAGCTTTCTGCAAATTTACCTATTAGTTCTATAGCATGCATCATTGTTACCTCGATTCAGCACTTGGGTTGCTTGCGAGTACATTCAAAGTACTCATTGGCTTGCCACTGGTTATTTAATTGGCCATGCATGGAAGAACAGGAGTATGTGGAAGAGTTCGTTGGAGACGAACATGCGAACTAGGATGCTTCCCAGTCAGAATGCCTGTAGGTTAAGGCAGATGGCATGGGTTCACACTTTCGACCAAGATTTCCGCTGCTTGTTCTAGTTTAAGTGTTTGGCCCGTGTGGCCCTATCTATGTAAGACTAAGACCTTCGTGGTCATTATTTATGTAAGACATTAAGTATGCATGTAAGACTCTTGTTATTTAGCTTATGTGTGTTTAGTGAGCATTGATCTCTGGGATCGCTGTACGCGTGCATTCGGTGATCTTGACTTATGAGTCGGGGTCCCCATAGGTGAGCCGGCCCCAGGGGCTGGCAAGCCGGTCCCGTGTGCTGATCATCTAGTCCCGGGGGCTCCCGAGCCAGCCCCCGTCCTGGCCCCCTCATGGGCCCAACCTATCCTGGCGTTCCTTCTACGAGGCGAGCTCCCCCGGACGAGGCCTTGGCAAGCCAAATCCAACACCGGGCTCCGTCATACAGCATCATCAACAACGAGCTCGTCCATCGCCGCACCACCGGCGTCTTCCAGCGATGTGTCAAGCCGGAAAAGGGCCTGGATATCCTCCTCTATATCCACAAGGGTGAGTGTGTGCATCATGACGCCTCCAGGACCCTGGTGGCCAAGGCCTTCTGCCACGGCTTTTACTAGCTCACTGCTCTCGAGGCAGCCAAGAAACTGGTCGACGAGTGTGAAGGTTATCAGCGCTTCAGCATGCAGAGCCACCTGCCGGCATTAGCCCGCCGAACCATCCCCTCTCGTGGCCCTTCGCCATCTGGGGGCTGGAGATGGTGGGCCCCTTCAAGACCGCACGAGGCGGCATGACGCACTTGGTGGTGGCTGTTGACAAATTCACCAAGTGGATCGAGGCACGATTGATCAAAAAGCTGGATGGCCCCATGGCCGTCCGGTTCATCGATGACATCACGGTTCACTATGGCGTCCCCCACAGCATCATCACCAACAATGACATGAACTTCACCAAGGGCACACTCACGCGTTACTGCTCCAAACGAGGAATCCGGCTCGACCTGGCCTCCGTTGCTCATCCACAGTCAAATGGCCAGGTCGAGAGGGCAAACGGCCTCATCCTGTCCGGCATCAAGCCCCGGCTCGTGACGCCGCTGGTAAGGTCGGCCGGCTGCTGGATCGACGAGCTGCCAGCCATCCTTTGGAGTCTTAGAACCACCCCCAACCGATCAATCGGCTACACTCCCTTCTTCCTTGTGTACGGGTCTGAGGCGATCATCCCCACCGACATCGAGTTTGACTCGCCTTGGGTCACCCTATACACGGAAAAGGACGCAAAGGAGGCAAGAGAAGATGGCATCGACCTACTCGAGGAAGCTCGCGAACTGGCCTTGAGCCAGACAACAATCTACCAGCAGAAACTCCGGCACTACCATAGCAAGCAGATCCGGCCAGTCTCCTTTTGCAAAGGGGACCTGGTCCTTAGGCGGATCCAGCGGACAGCCGGACAACACAAGCTGTCCTCCCCATGGGAGAGCTTGTTCATCATCATCAAGGTGCTGCACAACAATGCGTACTACCTAATAGATGCCTAGAAGCCACATAAGCGCAAAAGAGATGCCTCTGGCGAGGAGACGGAGCGCCCATGGAACGCGACGCTCCTCTTACCATTTTACTGCTGAAAAGACCAATGTATGTATGTATCCCTACCCTTTTGGGCTTATGAATGCAATGGGTGCCCCAGGACGGCTCCTAGGGCACCCCTATTTCGCTTCCCTCAAAGGTTTCCTCGCTTACCGGATCCCGGGCCCGGGGGCTCGCCGGCTGGTCCTAGGTCACTTTTCTCGAAAATTGGCTAACTAGTGTGAGCCGGGAAAACCTCCCACCTCTCCCAGCTACAGATAGGGCTTCCGGTTGTACGGCTGACGAGGCTCCGGGGCGGCAAGGCTTAGCTCACACGAAAGATCAATCGAAAGGAGATACCGGCTAGGCCCAGCCGGACCACCGCCTCGCCTCTGCCACTCTACTTATACCGAAAGGCCCTCGGGGTTCCTAAGTTTCGAACCTGCTCCCTTGAGGTGAACACCCAGACCCAGCTACAGACAGGCTCCCGGCTGTTGGGCTGACGGGGCTGAAACCAAAGGGGAAAACGGGGGGTATTGAAAACAACCAAGAGGGCGAAACAAGCCGGCACAAGCAATAAGTCAAACACAAATATTCACGATGCAAATGTTAAGACAAAAGTGGTCCACGGCCAGCACAGTTCATTACATAACACCCCTAGTGGGTGGACTCGAGCCTAATTTGCAGGAAAGAAAAAAAGAAAGATAAAGGCACCCGGGGGCTCAGGCCACCGACGCGTCGCCCGCCGGCGTGCCTCCAGCCGGCATGTTGCTCGGCGGCTCAACTCTCACCTCAGAGGTGGTTGCGGCCTTCGGTTCGGCCTCCTTGGCCCTCGAAGGGGCCTCCACGATTCCGGCTGTCTTGCCGCTCGAGTCGGTGCTCTCATCGGCAACATCCTCGTCCGCTGGGCCTTGGGGCATGCCGAAGGAGTCTTCAGGCACCGGCTCGCCGTCCTCTCCAAGGGCCGGCAGGAACTCGTCCGCGTCGATGTATGACGCGAGCTCGTTGGCCCGACAGACAAGGGTCGGCTCACGGGCCTCTCGCTCCTCGGCCGGCACGTCCCGCATGGTGGCTAGCACGCCCAAGTCCATGCCGCAATACCACAACGTGACGAACCGGAGCGCCATCCGTGCACCGGCTCGGGCAGCTGACGCCATCCAGGCCTCGAGCCGGGCCACACCCTGCTCCAGCCACAAGGCCACGGGGTTCACCGGACCCCACCCGAGGCTCGGCCATAGAGCAGCCATGATCTCCTTCCCAGCCATCTTCAGCTGCTCCACGCTCCGCTCGAGGTGCGTCAGCCGGTATTCGATGGCGACCCCAAGCTCATCCACATCCCATGCAGCGGCCTCCTCTATAGAGTGCTCGTGCTCCCGAAGGTATTCCCGGTGCTCCTCGACGACGCGCTTAGCATAGCGTTGAGTTTCCAGGAAGCGTCATGGGAGGAAGGGGAAGAAGAGGAAAGAAAGGCAAATCAAACACAAAACCAGCAAGGGAAAAAGCAACCGGATGGAGAAGGAAAAAATGAGCACTTACCTTCAATGGCGTCGTCCACCCCGATGGTGAAGTTGAGCACCGCCTTCCGCTCCGATGTCAGCGCCGCCTCCGATGCGGAAAGGGAGCCCCTAACCTCCTCGAGCGACCTCTCGAGGTGGGTCACCTCATCTTGGAGGCCGGTGGTCCTCCGGGCGGCGTCAGCCGCCTCCTTGACGGACGTCTCCTTGGCCGCCACCTCCTTCGCCAAGGCGGCCTTGAGGTGGTCCTGGGCCACCTCCCCGTCAGCCAGCAGCGCGGCCTGTCGATCTTTCTCCTGCATGACTGCCTGGACATCTTGCGCCAGCCGATCCTGCTTGGAGACGAGCCCAGTCTTCTCGTCCCGGAGGGTGGTCAGATCACCTGCAAGACAAGGCAGGTGTCAGCCAGCTCTTGGGGCCTGCATACCCCTCCCACAAAACTCAATTTACCTTGCACGTGCGCCAGCTCCTCCTCCAGGCGGTTGAAGCCGTGCTTGCCGCGGTCATGGATGGTGACCGCCTCCTCAAACAGCTTCTGTCGCCAGGAGTTCCCCTCCTGTCACGCAGAGCCAAAAATCAAGACATGCTAAAAGAGATCCGGCCCGGCTGCCCGTCAGCCGGTCAGGCAGCCCGCATCTCGGGGGCTACACCCAGTGGGTGCGCTTGCGCGGCCCCACTGAAAAATCTATGACAAGGGCAATCGTGCTTACCTCTGCACGCTGGAGGGTGGCGTCTGTCGCCTCTGCGAACCAGGCCAGGTCTTGCCGGCACCGGTCCAGGACGCTCCCCAAGTCCCCGAAAGAGGGGGCCGGGCCGCCCGCTTGGGGAGCTGGTAGGGCCGGTACGCACGCCAGAGCCTACCAGTCTCGGAGCACCTCCTGCATGGTCCGTAGAGTCCTCTGGGCCCGGTCGCCATTACCGCCTGGGCTCGCCATGGAACCGGCCGTTGGCGGCGGGTCGATAACCGCGAGGGTCCGGGAGTCGCACCCCACCGGCCCTCCACCCGACGCCGTCGTCACCTCCACCTCTTGCTGCTCTGGCGTGATGATCGCGACTGAGGGGCCCTCCACCTCCATGACCGCCACCTCTGGTGCCGCCTCTAACACCGCCCCCAGGGCCAGCGAGGCCTCCGGCACGTCGACCTGGGCTGCCTCGGCCGCGGGCGGTGTCACGTCCGGCACCTCCGGCCGGGTTGCCTCGGGAGTCGGTTCCGCTTCCGCTACCCTCGCATGGGCCACCTCCTCCACGGATGGAGACGCAGACGGGTCCATGGTCGCCCCTCACGGCTCGCTCGACGGAGGCCTCGACAGACGGGTCGATTCAGCCATCGAGTCCGATGCCCGCGCGGGGTCCACGGACCTCCTCCACCGCCCGCCGCTCGAAGTCCTGGAATGTGAGGCCCCACCTCGCGTTTTGAGGCTTGCAGCTCCGCGAGCCTCCTCTTCTCCACCTGCTGGGTGGCAGCGTGCTCGCGGGCCAGCTGGCTGGCAATATCCGTCGGGTCCCCCGCCGGCTCCCCTACCGGCTCCCCCCGTGAAGCTCGATGGGGTCCCTGCAGCGCACAAAGGCTGGTCACCCACCGGCTCGTGACTCGGAAGAAAACACACGCAGGACAAGAAAACGAGACTTACCCGATGACGAGGGGCAAAGCCCACTTGGCGCACGCCGGTGGCTTCCGCATGGCCACTTTCACCCGCTTTGGGACCGGTGGCGAGGTCGCCACTCCCTCCTAGGATGGCCTCTTCGCCCGGCCGGCGGCTCCGTTCGCCGGGGCTTGAGCTGCCTTTCCTCGCTCCGACGACCCTGACGCACTAAGGGAGGAGGCTCGTTCAGAATCATTACATCATCATCATCATCATCGTCGTCGTCCGTCCAGTCCCTGATCATGGGGGCAAGAAGGTACACACTCGCTCCGCTGGGCTCCCCGACTGCGCCGAATCCTCTGGCTCCACTGGGGTCGCCGGCTCGTGGGTCAAACGGCTCGTCCACTCCTCCCGAGGAGTCCACCCCCTCCTCCGGTGGGCCTCCCTGCTCGTACTCTTCGGATTCAGTGTTCGCACTCCTCCTTGAAGATTTGGGGGTGCAGGCCGTCCGACGTGTTCTGTCGCACCAACAGCTAAGGTCAGCATGGCAAAGTAAGGTCCGCAGCCAGCCGCCGGCTAGAAAGAATCAAACGAAGAAAATCCGTCTCGTGAGAAGACTTACCAGGGGGAAGGTTGATGCGGTCATACGGCTCCATGCCGAAGGACCACGACTTGGGCTTCAGCTTGAACGTCATGAGGGCGTTCACCCGCTTCGCCACCTGAGCCGGTGTGAGGTCGATGGTCGACAGCCGACAGGGTCACGGCAGCCGGACATGTCGGAGATTCGGTGCGGCCTCAGTTGAAGAGGCAACACCCGGCGGGAGATGAAAGCCGCCACCACATCGGCAGCGACCAACCCCTCGGAGCCCTTCAGCTGAAGAGGCAACACCCGGCACGAGATGACAGCCGCCACCAGATCGGCAGCGACCAACCCCTTGGAGCCCTTTAGCTGTGCGAGCCAGCCAAGCTCTGCCAGGGCCACGACGCGCGAGGCGGCCCCCAGCCAGTTCACCCGGGTGGACTGCGCGTTGATGAACGGCAGCAGCCAGATGAAGTCCAAGTTCGGGTCGGCGTTCTTCACATAGAAGAACGTCCGGTGCCACCCCTTGATGGAATCAATGAGAGAAAGAGGTGGGAAATGCACGGTGCCGCGGCAGCACACCACGGTGCCCCTGCATGCGCTGCTCTTCGGCGGCTTAAGATAGAAAAGGGCGTTGAAGAACTCGAGGAAAGGAAGAATCCCGAGATATCACCCGCACAGCGTCACGAACGTGGCAAGGTACAAGATCGCGTTGGGGCCGAGGTGATGCGACTGGAGGTCGAAGGTGTCGAGGAATAGGCACAAGAAGTGGCTTACGGGTAGCCTGAAGCCGCGGGAGAAGTGCAATAGGAGCACGACGTGTTCCCCCTGGCTGTAGTGCCAGCGCCACCTCGTCGCCAGGCGCACGTGCGACCACCCGCTCCACCAGCGGTAACATCCGCGTGCGGCAAAGCTCCGCAATGTCTCCTTTGACGACGATGGAGCCAGTCCAGCTCCCTCCGCATCCGTCGGCCATTACTGCGGCGGGGTGGCGTGCGGGCGCGGTTGCGGGCTCGAGCGTGGTGTTGCGCAAGGGGGTGAGGAGGACGAAGAAGGCAAGAAGGCGGGACAGCTCGGGGCGAGCAGGATGCGGGTATCTCCGCCCTGCCCTTCCTCCCCTTTTATAGTGGAGGCCACAACCGGGGGACATGGGATTAACTGCGCCCACTCCCCCGGAAATCGCGCGCGCACGTGGGTGGCCCCGGATCGTAACGGTCGCTTCGGGAAGCAGAGGATCCCGGTCTGCGTCCCAAGCCCTATTGGGCTATGCTCGAGGCCTAACGGGCTAGGCCTATACCAACGTCCCGTCTCGCCGCGTGCGTGGATCCCACAACATCATTACTCGGCAGGTGGCGCGCGATGGGGCGACGTGGGTCCCGGGACGACGCACCAGTGCCCGAGGTGTCAGGTCCAATGGCCGACCCGTCTGCCCCTTCGGCTTCATGTCGGAGGCGGGTACCGATGAGGGGAAGCCGACGGATCCCCTTTGTCTGCCGGACGCAGGCCCCCACCTACTTCGGGGACTACTGACAGGGTTATTACCCCTAGGTAGGCCAAACTAACGGGGCTCTCCCCTTCTGCTTCGAAGGAAAAGTACGTGGCCGGTTGCCCATGGCCGGCTCGAGGTGCCGCCGGCTGGCGACATGGACGGCTAGTCGTGCAAGCGGCTCGACCCCCGGCCGGCTGGGCGCGGCCGGCTGCCTTCCGGGCGCCTCCTCCGTTGACCCTAGGGCAGACATGCGATGTCCCGTCTCCCTGCGCGCGGGTACGACAACAAGACATGACTGCCACGATGGGCGGCCCTGTGGCCACAATGGCCGCTGACGCACTTGAGCGCATGGCTACAATCCGGCCGTCCAGACCGCTAACCTTGGCGAGCGCGTCCGGGCGGGGAAACAGTGTCGGCACTCCCTCGCCCACTCGATTACCTGCCCCGGCGTGGCTATAGTGCGGTTGGCCATACTAGAGACCTCAGCCGGCTGGCGCTAAACGACACCTCTCGGGCGACTCATGTCGCGGAAGGTGGGCGAGGGCCAATAGCAGAGCCGGCTGGCGGGCCCCAGCGGAAGACGGGACCACTCAGCCGGTGGACCCTACAGACGACGAGACGTTACGAAGGGCGGGACCCCCTGGCCAGCCGGAGATAATGTCAGTCGGGTTCCCCCACCCTTGTACTTTAGAACATATTATAGAGCTAGGGTTGGCCTATAAAACCCCCCGAGCCCCCATGCAACGGGAACGGACGATCATTCGCAAACACCCATGTAGAGCTTTCTTCTCATACCATCGCTAGCAACGGAGAAGGACAAGCCGGCTGCTGCTTCTTCCTCCTCTAGACACAAGTCTAGGAGCACCCTTGTAAACACAATTGTCGAGTCAACTAGACCAAGCAGGACTAGGAGTATTACCTCCCCCGGAGGGCCCTGAACCTGGGTACATCGTGTGTCGCCACCGCTTGTGCCTAATCTCGCACCCGGAGCCCGTCGGCGTACTTCGGCCCCAACCACCTACGATAAGCCTACCCATGGCATCTGTCGTGAGAAAACGACGACACTCGTTCAATCCTCTCATATCATGGTTTCACCTATTCTCAAAAACTTCATCCACATAAAACTTGAAAAGAACTCGTGAGATAGGTTATAAACATAAGAATAAATCCACACTTCATGCACTGCCAATATAAGTTGAAAAATAATTTTCAAACATCATCTACTATTTACTATCGTTACCACAATTTATGTATACCAATATAGGCTACGGAAAGTATAGGATAATTAGATAACCAAACTATAACAACAATATGTCCAAACAGAATAGTCTGTAGCAATCTATTAAACTAGTGTACTTATGTAACTCAACAAATTCTAAACATTTAGGCCATGATAAAAAATTCATATGAAAATACTATGTAAAAATTTCAGAAACTTCCCACGTTCCAGTAAAATATGAAAATTCAAACACTATGTCGATCCACTAGAATTTTTGGGCCATCCAGTGCCCCTTTCCTCGTGCACAGGCAGTAGTAGTCGCCCCGACGGCAAGGCCCAGCGAAGACCTATCAAGCACCAACACAGAAGACTCAAGACTACCGGCAAGCCTCGCCGGGAAGGTTGTAGAGCCTCCAGGCCCTCGGCAAGGACCACCAGCGCACAAGCCAGGTGTCGATGCACCTAGACACGTGTCGCAGCGTCAAGATTGGAGGGAGCTAAGCCACATCGATAGGACGGGCCCCCATCCTATCTCGCTGACAGACTTAGGCCCATGACGGTGCATTCAATGCTCTTGTCCTACTCCGTCAGGGTTAGGTACGATAACACTATAGCACCACTATGCATCTGGTGTGCACACTGTATGCCACTGTTGGGATCCCCTTAGGTATAAAAGGAGGCCCAGGGCGTTACAGAGGGGGACTTTTGGACTTTTAGACTTTTGGCTCTTTGGCTTTTAGACAGTTGGGCAGATAAACAGCCGGACAGCCCGATGGTTAGACAACTAGAGACTACCAAACTCACATAGCAGCTGTTCATGGCGCTCCTGTTGCCAGAACCCTAGAACACGATCAATATAGCCAAGAAGGAGTAGGGTTTTACGCATCCGTGTGGCCCGAACCTGGGTAAGAACTCCCCATGCGCCGCTTACCAGACCGGCTCTTCGTGCCAGTTTGCCCCACGTCGAACTAAAAGGGATCCCCACGATCTCATAGGTGCTCGTTCCCCACGACATCTTTCGCGCACCAGGTAGGGGG
The DNA here is from genome assembly GCA_022496015.1 of Hordeum marinum. NCBI lineage: Eukaryota > Viridiplantae > Streptophyta > Magnoliopsida > Poales > Poaceae > Hordeum > Hordeum marinum. The sequence goes on along the minus strand of CM039673.1, from coordinate 154,623,779 downwards.
TGCGTGAGTAGTGCGAACCTGTTCTGGTGATCTGCGCCCCAGCTTCATCATCGCCATGGCCCCCAAGAAGAAGGGCCTTACAGCGGTTGGTCCATCCGCGTCCGCCATTCCTGTGTCTGTGCAGACAGGAGACGACAAGGACGTGGGTGGAGGAGGAGGAGGCGGAGGTAGCGAACTTCCGCGACGCTCCCATGACCAAGGCTAAGCAAGTGGCGGCACTCAACGCGGAGACGCTCATGGCGGCGGAGGGAACCCCTGCACCCTGGGTCTCTGGACAGAGCGGTACCGCCTGCAGGTGGTACGGCAAACTCCGAAAGCGGAAGAGTGTCTTCTATGGCACCCACGCCGGCGCCTACGTCATGACATTATCATGACGCGTGTGGAGAGCTGCGCCACGGTGCCCACAGTTCTCAGCGTCCCCACGGAAAAGCTACAGCGCAACATTCCCAAGATGCACTGGACTAGCATGTAAGCGGGAGTGGCATTCCGAGGAGGGATCGCGGCGGTGCTCCTTCTAACACGGTTAGGAGTCAGAGCACCTCATGTTCCTCGTGCCTCTCGCTGCCATCGACAGCGGAGGAAGCGATGGCGCGGGCGTAGCTACTCCTGAACTTCCCTCCTGCTGTGGAGAAACTCAACGAATGGAGAGCCACCATTCAGAGCCACCTCGTCCTCGAAGATAAGCTTCGGCCCACTAGGCCGCCTCAGACCAGTGGTGAAGTGCCCGAAGTCAGCGCGACCTCGGCGCACTCTCCTCCGCGACAGCATCATCGGTCGCCGACCCGACGGACCGACGCCTATGACGGTTACTCGATGGCATCATCCGACCCATGGACGCACCGCGATCAACGTCATGTTCTTCGGGAATGTGGCAAGGAGGATGCCCGAACCGCGATCGAGCGGCGACGGGAAGCACGCCTCTAGTTGGACAAGCGTGCGGGGCCCACTGTAGACAAGTCCGTGCCGGGGTATCCTGTCAGCCTACCTTACAAGGCGGGCTGTCTAGCATTTACCGCTGAGCTGTGACAAGTCTAGTGGCCCTATTCTAGCACGTTCAAACCAGAAGTCCTGGAGAAGTATGATGGCAAGACCCATCCGTCAGAATTCCTGAGCGTCTAGACAATTGCGGTGTAGGCTGGCGGGGGCCGCAACGACAAGATATTGGCCAACTACCTCCCATTGGTGCTTAAGCCCAATGTCAGGTCATGGATGATGCACTTGCCAAAGAGGTCCATCGCTTCCTGGGCAGACCTGTGTCACGAGTTCATTGGCGCCTTCACAAGAGGCCATCAAGCTCCTAGCCAGGAGAGCAATCTGCACATTGTCCCCCAGAAAGAAGGCAAAACTCTACGCAAGTACATCCTAGACGTTCACCCAGCAGCTGTTATCAACGCATTCCATCAGAACATGCGCAACAGTAGGATGCGGGAAGAGCTAGCGATGAACAGAGTCAGGGACGTCTCCGAGCTTTATGCTCTGGCAGATAAGTGCGCTCGAGCTGAAGAAGGGAGAAGACTCCCCGGCAAAGATGCCAGAGCAGAGGTCGACTCTAAAGATGAGGGTTTTGCCATCCTGACAAAGAAGGGCCGGCGATGGAACAAGAAGCGCAAGGGCAAGACCGTGCTTGCCGTCAAGGCATCTGGCAACCTTAGCACCGCCAAGAAAGGCACGGTCGACCACCCTGGCAACGATGCTGTCGGGTGGGCCTCCTGCCACGCCCTGGCAGCTGCCGGCAAACCAGAAGACTTCGAAAAGCAGTATTGCCAGATCCATCACACCAAAGGACATGACCTCCAAGACTGTCGGCAAGTTGAGCAGCTTGCCAAGAAGCACAAGGCCGAATATGAAAGAAGCGACAAGGAGAAGGATCAGGATAGTGCTGAGGGGTCCAACAAGAAGCGTGTCGGCTGAGGGGGTCACTGTGGCTAGCCCAGGCAATAGAAGGATTGGCCCGCCCGTGGCCACGACAAGCAAGAAGGAGATGATGATGATGTGGAAGAGGACGACGAGTCCACTGATAATGAGCAGAAGGCTACGAAGATGATGTGCATAGAAAGAGGAGTCTGTCATATTCCTCTCACCGCCAAGTTAAATAGTGGGCGCACGAGGTTAATGCGGAAGAGCCCTCTATCAGCGAACGGAAACCTTTGAAATGGTCCAACATTCCTATCATCTTCGATGTCGAGGATCACCCTGATCGCATAACTATGGTCGGGTGATTTCCGTTGTTGGTCTCGCCAGAAATCCGCAACCTCAAGGTGATGAAGATGTTAGTCGACGGTGGGGCCAGCCTGGACCTCATCTCGCCCGATGTCATTCGGAGGCTGTAGATTCCTAATGAAGATCTCGAGCCAACAGGCACTTTACAAAGGGTCAATTCGGGAAGGACTCAGCCAAAAGGCACGGTCACGCTGCCGGTGACGTTTGGTAGAGACATCAATTTCAGAATGGAGAAGATCATATTTGACGTTGCCGAGATGTCGTTACCATACAATGGCATTCTTGACCGTCCAGACTAGCCAAGTTCATGGCGGATACTCACTTTGCTTACAACGTGTTGAAGATGCCCACACCAATGAGCGTCATTACAATCCACTCCAACAAGAAGAGTGCATTTATCTGTGCTGACCAACTCTACCGGGGAGCAGTCGTAGCACCTGCCACTAAGGCACTTGCTCCTGTCGTTGAAGCTCTCGGGGGGGAGAAGACCAGCAAGGCCTCTGGCACACATTCCGACAAGTGCACCTCTTCGGAGTGTTGTGCTACTGTTGACGATGTGCTAGAGAGGTCCACCGGCAAGAGCAAAAGGTCCAAGGCAGCTCCACCAGAGACCAAGAAGGTGCCCGCCAGGGAAGATGGCACGGGGAGAACTTTCACCATAAGTTCCACCCTTGATGACAAATAGGAAAGCGCGCTCATTGCCTTCCTACGAGTGAATGTCGATGTGTTTGCGTGGCAATCGTCTGATATCCCCGGTGTTCCCAGGAAGGTGATTGAGCACCACCTTGCCGTCTGCCCACACGCGCGACCCGTCAAGCAGAAGGTTCGGAAGCAAGATTTGGAGAGGCAACTGTTTATTGCCAAAGAAATCAAGAAGTTAGAGGCAGCCGGCCTGATTAGAGGAGTACTCCTCCCTACGTGGTTGGCCAATCCGGTCGTAGTGCGCAAGGCGAATGGGAAGTGAAGGCTATGCATTGATTTCACAGACATCAACAAGGCATGCCCCAGAGATCCTTTTCCCTTGCCGCGCATCGACCAGATTGTGGACTCCACTGCCGGCTATGAATTATTGTCTTTCCTTGATGCCTACTCAGGCTATCATCAGAATTTTATGGCCAAGGAAGACGAAGAGAAGACCGCGTTTATCACCCCATGTGGTATGTAATGCTTTTTGCGTATGCCTTTTGGGTTGAAAAGCGCTGGTTCTACCTTTGCAAGAGCAATCCAAATTGGTTTTGAGCCCCAGCTACATAGAAATATGGAGGCTTATATGGACGACATAGTGGTCAAAACCAAGGACAAGGCTACGCCCATATCAGACCTAGAAGAGACATTTGCCAATCTACGCAAGATCAACATGAAGCTCAACCCTGAGAAATGTGTGTTCGGTCTCCCATCCGGCAAGCTTCTTGGGTTCTTTGTGTCTCAACAAGGAATCGAAGAAAAACCCGACAAGATCAAAGCAATTGAGCAAATTGAGGCACCAAGACGAGTTAAGGACGTGCGAAGCCTTGCCGGCTGTGTTGCTGCTCTGAGTAGGTTCATATCAAAATCTACTGAGCACGCCCTACCCTTTTTCAAAATTTTGAAGAAGGAAGGTCCAATGAATGGACTCCGGAAGCGGAGGCAGCGCTACAGGATTTGAAGAAGTACCTTTCCTCTCCGCCAGTCCTAGTCGCGCCAAAACCACAAGAGCCGTTACTGCTATACCTGGCGGCAACGAATCAAGTGGTGAGTGTTGTGCTAGTGGCTGAAAGAGAGGTTGCTGAAGAAGCAGCAGCAATGACAGGGACGCCAAACGACGAGCTAGGACATTCCCCAGTAGGATCTGGTGCCGGCAAAGAAGGATCTGCGCAGTTGAAAGAGATAGTCCAAAAGAAGAAGGTGGTGTAGCGACCACTCTATTTTGTCAGCTCCTTGTTGCAGGGGGCTAGATCAAGGTATTCTAGTGTGCAAAAATTGCTCTTCGGCCTTCTTATGGCCCCAAGGAAGTTGCGCCATTACTTCTAAGCACATGAGATCACCGTTGTCACCTTCTTCCCGCTACAACAGATATTGCGAAACCCAGAAGCTACCGGGAGGATTGTGGAGTGGGCCCTGGAGTTGCCAAGCTTCGGTCTTAAGTTTGAAAGCACTTCGACCATTCAGAGTAGGGCCTTGGCAGAGATCATTGCAGAATGGACCCCAACGCCTGATGAAGAGATTCTAGGGTCAACTCTCCCCGGCAAAGAAACCGATCTAGAATGGATGATGTATTTTGATGGAGCTTTCTCGCTGCAAGGCGCCGATGCCACTGGAGAGCACCTCAGATATGTGGTCTAGATGCACTTTCCCCGGGAGAGATCAACGAACAACACTGCTGAGTATGAAGGGCTGCTTGCTGGTCTGAGGATCGCGGTGGACCTTGGGATCAAGAAACTTATTATCAGCGGTGATTCTCAACTTGTCGTTAGGCAAGTGAACAAAGATTACCAGAGTCCGTTGATGGAAGCTTATGTAGATGAAGTGAGGAAGTTGGAAGAACATTTTGATGGCCTGCAAATGGAGCACGTTCCATGTGCAGAGAACAACGTTGCCGCTGGCCTGTCAAAGTGTGATACCCTAAGTTACCTGTGGAACCAGGAACTTTCGTGCTCCAACTAACTCAACCCTCCATGATAGAATCAACTGGATAAGAGAAGAGAAGAAAGTTAAGTTCCAGCAAGTATTTCTTGACAGAGCTTCTCGAAGCCGCCAGTGAGAAGGTTGCCAGAGGGAACGACAGGTTTGTCAGTGAGTACTATGCTCTGGCGGGGCCATCGGCTCTTGCCATAGAAGCGTACGCTCCCATCAGGCTTGCCCCCTAACCCCCCACCTCGAAGAAGATACTCCTTTAGTCCTTGTTGTCAAGCCCTAGGCTCCAACATGGGCACAACACCTTGTCCAATTCCTTCAAACAGGAGAACTCCCCGAGGAACAAGAGGAAGCAGAGAAAGTAGCCCGCCGGTCTCATATGTACCAGTTCGTAGATAGTGTCCTGTACAGAAAGAGATCGAATGGCGTGAAACTCAAGTGCATTTCTCGGGAGGATGGACTGGAGCTATTGGCAGAGATACACGGAGGCATATGTGGCTCCCACATAGGATCAATAGCACTTGCCGGAAAGGCATTCCGACAAGGTTTATTTTAGCCCACTGCCCTCTAGGATGCAACCGCGTTAGTAACCAAGTGTGAAGCATGCCAGTTTCATTCGAAGAGACTACATCAACCAACTCAAGCCCTTCAAACAATCCCTCTCTCCTGGACATTTTCCGTCCGGGGGGTCGACTTCTTGGGCCCCTTTCCCCGCGCTGTCGGGGGCTTTGAGTACTTGTACGTGGCGATCGAAAAGTTCACAAAGTGGTCGGAAGTGGAAGTAGTGAAGAAGGTGACAACAGAGTTGGCCATCAAGTTCTCTAAGGGACTAGTTTCCTTCTTTGGTGTTCCCAACAGGATCATCACTAACAACGGCACACAGTTCACGAGCCGCACCTTCATGCAGTATGTCCAAGACCTTTGTAGCAAAATCTGTTTTGCTTCCGTTGCCCATCCAAGGAGCAACGGCCAAGCGGAGAGGGCTAATGCTGAAGTGCTGCAAGGCCTCAAGACAAGAACTTTTGATAGGCTGCACAAGTGTAGAAGGAACTGGATTGATGAGTTGTCGGTGGTTCTTTCGTTAATTAGGACGACACCAAATCGAGCTACCAGCCAGACGCCCTTCCCCCTTGTCTATAGGGCGGAGGCAGTTCTCCCCACAGAACTCATATATGGTTCACCTCGAGTGCTAGCTTATGATGAGCTCTAGCAAGAGCACTCGTGGCAGGACCACGCGATGCTCCTTGAGGAAGACCGTCTTCAGGATGCTATGAGAGTTGCATGCTACCAGCAAGCCTTGCGCCATTGCCATAGCCGCAAAGTCAATGCCAGAAGTGTTGAGGAAATTGACCTTGTTCATCGGCGAGTTCAGTCCGCCAAGAATCCAAACAAGTTGACACCAAAGTGGGAAGGCCCTTATCGAGTAGTACAAGTCACTAGGCCCGGCGTAGTTCGCTTAGAGACCGAGGATGGCGTTTCGGTGAGCAACTCCTAGAATATCGAACATCTTCGAAAGTTCTACCCATGAGGCGCGGTTGTCAGGACAGCCCCGGCAACCACCTTTTGTACAAGTCTTGCCGCTGAAGCATGTAATCCTTGGTACAAAGCCAGGATCAGCCCCTGTGCATAGATAAATAAAGATAAGTGTTCTGCAATCATGTTCGATTCTTATGTTTATTTGTGTGCATGTTTATCTGAAGTGTTGCATTGAACTTAATTCCGGCAAGGACTAACGGACCGCCAAGGTTCCATATCCATATATTCTCTTCTTTATTTTTCTCAAAAGACAGAAGGATCCCTTGCGTGCAGCTTTGCCGGGGGGAATGATGGTATGGATACCCATGAGCGCAGCATCCCAAAAAAACTTGCCGGTAGGAGAAAGGCAATAAAAAGATAAGTTGCAAAAACCCCATGTGAATCTTTGTCGTAAAGTTATTTTCCTTAAGCGATTTCGACTTCTGTATGGAAAACCTGCATGTGCGGGAACCTTGCCGCGATTGGATGCGACCTCATTGCATTTAGGACCGCTCAACGGCTTAAGTGGCTTCACCCGCGCTCCTTGTTTCGTTTTGAGTCCGCTCAACGATCCAAGTGACAGCGCTCATGCCCTTATCCCATTTTTGAGTAAGGCCGACGCCTTCAACGGCCGCACCAAGGAAGCCAAGGTGTCTTGCCGATAGTGGCACCGCCAGCAGCCTGCTAAGGACCCGTTCCTCAAAGCGCTCACAGTAGGACCACACATGCTGGCAAGATTCTTTCAAAAAGACCGTAGGGAAAATTCCATGCACACAATCAGTCTAACAAGGAAGATAATGCGCATTCATTCAAAATAGGGAGAAATTTAAATAAGATACTATTTTTTTCTAAGTACATCTTTATTTGACTTTCTCCCCTAGGGGAGATTACAAGAAGAAAAAGATGGAAAGGAGAGGCAGGATACAAGAAGAAAAAGATGGCGAGAGGCCCCCGGCAGAAGCCTGGACTGGCCCCTCTGGACCAGCACTGTGCGGACAAGCAGGGTTGCCAGATGGGCAGGCAAGAACCTGGCCCCTCCTGGACCAGAATTGCATGGAGGAGAGGGCCAGAGCGAGCGGAAAGGGGGACGGTCCCCAGAAGCTTAATTCCAAGGGCCTGCTGGAGCTGGAATATGAGGCAGCGCCCGGGACTAAAGCACCCGGCAAGGACATCTTGTCGGGAGGGGGAGAGGCGTGAGGCTGGCAACGATGGTGCGGCCGGCGGTCAGTTTGAGCTCGAATATTCGGGCTCCAACTTGATCGCCCGAGAACCGGACTCATTGCCGATGTCTTTGCCGTTGTCCTCCCCGTCACTCTCGCCGGAGGACACGCTTTCGACGCTTCTTGCACTCTCTTCCCAACAGCTGAGGCAGATGCCGGAGCTCCCATAAATCTTGATGGAGAGTGTATTGGCTCCTGTCATTTTAAAACGAAGAATGTGCCCCACCTGGAGATTGTGGGAACGGGCAAAGGTCTTCTAACCATGCCTAAGGAACATGATGTGGCGCGCTGGGTACTCAACGTCCACCCGCATCGCGTCATTGCAGTACCCTGCCATCCGCAGCCATAGGAAGGGCGGCTCTTCGTCCTCCACCGCCCTGGCGAAGAGGCGCAGGAGGCATAGATGGCTCCGGTGGGGACCGCCCATCTCGAGGACAAAGTGTAGCGCCATTCCCTCGGCATGGGCCTCTTCGATGGAGATTCCCGGTGTCGGAGGAGGGGGTAGGGAAGCGCTCCGCCTCCCCCGACCATGACCTCCACGGCGGCCATAGTTCCTTGTACCTCCTCCACCACGCAAACTCGAGCCTCCCTCCGCCTTCACGACTGTAGCGGCGGCATGATCTAGAGGAGAGCTCCTCCTCGCAGCCGAGGAAGGTGGTCGCCCCCGCCCCCTGGTCATGGCAAAGGGTGAGCGCTACCTGAAGATTGAGAAGGCGAGGGAGGAGGAAGACTGCAAATTCTTGCACTCAAAGGGCGGAAGAAGGATGGATGAGCTCCACCCCCGTCGTCCCCAATTTATAGGAGGAAGCGCCAGGGGCTTGCTCTCCCCCACTCCAAAGGACGCTGCCCACCTCCTCCAATAGCGGCGCCCTCGATCACGGGGCAAACAGCAACCGCCTCATCGCCCCAATCGGTGGTGCCGCAGTTACTACCTTTTCTCAGGACTTTAAATCACGGGCGCCCATTGCTTGCTCCACGCTATGCATGCAGCGCGCATGGCAGAAAAGACCTGACGCAGCAATTGAGAACTCGGCTACCGCGCCACTCATGTATCCCACTACCCGCATTCAATGGGCATCGTGGGGAATCCTAGAAAGCACAATGATCACAACTGCGAGGCCATACCACGCGTGCCTGTGCACTATTTGGGCCTAGCCCAACAACGCCTCACGACGTCTATGGCCCAGGTCCGTGGGCTCCTGTTGGTGCCCTAGATTTTTTGGGTCATCCAGTGCCCCTTTACTCGTGCACGGGTAGTAGTAGCCGCCCCAATGGCAAGGCCTAGCAAAGATCTGTCAAGCACCAGCACGGAAGACTCAAGACTACCGGCAAGACCTTACCGAGAGGGCTGTAGAGCCTCGAGGCCCCCGGCAAGGCAAGGTCCCAGCACGGCAAGGCCTCGACAAGGACCGCCAGCGCACAGGCCAGGTGTCGATGCACCTGGACGCGTGTCGTGGCGTCAACGTTGGAGGGAGCTAAGTCGTGCTGATGGGACGGGCCCTCGTCCCGTCCCACTGACTGACTGAGGCCCCTGGCGGTGCATTCAATGCTCTTGTCCTACTCCACCAGTGTTAGGTACAATAGCATTGTAGCAGCATTGTGCATCCCGTGTGCACACTGTATGCCAATGTTGGGATCCCCTTAGGTATAAAAGGAGGCCCAAGGCGTTACAGAGGGGGACTTTTGGACTTTTAGACTTTTGGCTCTTTGGCTTTTAGATAGTTGGGCAGTTAGACAGCCGGACTACCCAACGGTTAGACAACTGGAGACTACCAAGCTCACGTAGCAATCGTTCATGGCGCTCCTGTAGCCAGAACCCTAGAACACGATCAATATAGCCAAGCAGGAGTAGCGTTTTACGCATCCGTGCGGCCCGAACCTGGGTAAAAACTCCCGTGCGCCGCTTACCAAACCGGCTCTTCGCGCCAGTTCGCCCCCCGCCGAACCGAAAGGGATCCCCATGATCCCATAGGTGTTCATTCCCCACGACACATTACAACAAAAGTTTTTGTTTTTACATAGCTAATACCAAACATGTAACTCAAGCATTCTAAAAGGCAATCTTGGAACTTTTTATTGAAAAACAAGAATATAAATATCACATAATAGAAAACAACAAATTATAATGATGCTCCAAGCAAAACACATATCATGTGGTGAATAAAAATATAGCTCCAAATAAGATATACCGATAGTGTTGGAGACAAAAAAGGGGATGCCTTCTGGGGCATCCCCAAGCTTAGACGCTTGAGTATTCCTTGGATATTACCTTGGGGGTTCCTTGGTAATCCCCAATATTAGGTCCTTGCTTCTCCTTATTCACCTCATATCGGTATCTGACCCAAAACCTGAAAACTTCAATCACACAGAACTTAACGGAACTTCGTGAGATGGGTTAGTGCAATAAAGATAGATCATTCACTTAGGTAGTGTCAAAACAAGATTCATAATTTTTCTCACATAATAACTATTGTATTCCATAACTCACACAATTTATATCACCAAATATAAGCTATGGAAACACTTGAAGCAAGCAAACTATGCATACAAAACAGAATCTGTCAAAAACAGAACAGTTTGTGAAGATCTGAATGATCACCATACTTACCTGACTCTAGAAGTTCTAAAAATTTAGGAAAAATCATAGAATTTGCATAGAAATGTTTTTGAAAAATATCATATTTTTTTATGCTCCAGTAAAATCAAATAATTCATATACTGGACGCAAAACAATATGTTTTTGCACAGAATCAAACAAGCAAGTATCCACACTATCCCAAAGGCTTTACTTGGCACTTTATTGAAATAAAAGACACAAAACATGATTACTACAGTATCTCAATCATGTCAACATGCAAAAACAAAAAGTAAAACTGTTGGGTTGTCTCCCAATAAGCGCTTTTCTTTAATGCCTTTTAGCTAGGCATGATGATTTCAATGATGCTCACATAAAAGTAAAGAACTAAAACACAATGGGAGAATCATTAAGCATATGACAAGCACATTTAAGTCTAACCTACTTCCGATGCATACGTATTTTGTGGGCAAACAATTTATGGGAGCAACAATCAACTAGCATAGGAAGGCAAAACAAGCATATCTTAAAAAAATTGAACACACACAGAGGAAACTTCATATTATTGCAATTCCTACAAGCATAAGTTCCTACCGTATAATAGTTTTCAGTAGCATAATTAAGGAATTCAACAATATAACTATCACATACAACATTCTTTCCATGATTCACGAGCATAGAATTTTTATTACTACCCACGTAAGCAAATTTCTTCTCATTCATAATAGTGGGTGCATCAAATGAAACTCGAATACTATAATTTGTTTCCACATTAAAAGAGTAACATTCAGTAAAATGATATTCAAAATTATGACAATAATTATCTCTACTTTTTATAACGTAAGTATCATCACAATAATCATCATAAGTAGCAACTTTGTTCTCCTCATAGTCAACTGAAACCTCTTCCAAAATAGTGGAATCAATACTAAATAAAGTCATGACCTCTCCAAATCCACTATTATCAATATAATAAAATTCAACACCCTCCAAATAGTAGGATAATAATTATCTAAAGTTGACACTCTTCCAAACCCACTTTCATAAATATCGCAATCATCCTAAATAGGAGGCATGCAATCATCATAACAAATTTTATCATTCAAAGTAGGGGAATAAAAAGATCATATTCATTAAGCATAGAATCCCCAAGCTTGGGACAAACATTAATTGCAGCAAATAAATTCTCAAACATGTCATTCTCATCAAACATAGCATCACCAAGCTTGTGGCTTGACATATCATAAGCATAATCACTCTCATCATTAATAGTATGAATAGCGCTAATAGTATAACAATTATTATCATCATAATTTACCAAGTTGGTGCCAAAAATATTTTCAAGAATATAAGAAGTATCATTATCTTCCCAATCATAGTCATCGCAAAAAGCAATAAGCATAACAAAATCGTCATCAAGTGTATCATCTTCCAGAATTATTTTCGATTCATCCTCGTGAGGCACAACAATAATAGGAGCAAAATCATTTGGGAGAGATGCATTTTTACCTATACTCTTTCTTCTTTTCTTCTTCTTCACCACATCATGTGTGGGTTTAATTAATTTTTTCAAGCTTCTTATTGATGAGATTGGTTGAATAGGGAGCTCCTTCTCGTCACCTATTTCATCATGAGAGACAATAGGAGGGAAAGTGGAAATCTTTATCCTTTCATTAGTATTCCTTTTATATTATATTGGTTTTCCCATGTTTCTATAGTTGTCAATATAAGCATTTTCATTATAATTTACCATGCAAAACATACAGATATTTTTTATATTAATTTCAATGTCCTCCATCAAAATGAATACTTCAAACCAACTATTTTTATGTGTCAATTCTTCACTCCCCAAAAATAGAGAAATCTCATTATAAAGTTCAAGGGTGATCAAATCATTATAATATTTGTCCATGATTTGATCATGAAAAAGTTTGCATTGGAAATTAAGATGACCCACTTTATTGCAAAGTTCACAAGTAATAGGACAAAGAGAATATTTTTTTTAGCAAATTCATCTATCACTTTGAGAGAAAATTTGGTTCTATCATGTTTATGCTTCTTACAAAATATATCATCCCTATAAGGCACATCTTCACAAACTTTATGCACTCCACAAAAATTGACATGCTTATAAGAAACATTTTTATCATGACTAGTGCAATCATCATTAGTATTTTGGATATTCATAGAATTCAGAGTAACAAAATTTCAATCATTCCCATCATTTATACCAAACATTTTATTGAATTCGTTTTCTATCAATTGAGCACAATTTTCCTTTCCATCATTTTCAAGAAAGACATGATAAAGACAAATAATATGAGGCCACCTCAATTCCGTTATCTGTTTTCTTTTGTAAACCAAACTAGTGATACACAAGAAACTAAAAGATTCAATTATACAAGATCTAAAGATATACCTTCAAGCACTCACTTCCCCGACAATGGCGCCAGAAAAGAACTTGATGTCTACTATGCAACTTTATTCTTGTAGACTATGTTGGGCCTCCAAACGCAGAGTTTTGTAAGATAGTAGCAATTTTCCCTCAAGTGGAAGACCTAAGGTTTATCAATCCACGGGAGGCGTAGGATGAATATGGTCCCTCTCAAACAACCCTGCAATCAAATACAAGAAATCTCTTGTGTCCCCAACACACCCAATACAATGGAAAATTGTATAGGTGCACTAGTTCGGCGAAGAGATGCTAATACGAGTGTAATATGGATGATAGAAATAGGTTTTTGTAATCTAAAAATATAAAAACAGAAAGGTACCTAGTGGTAAACAGCGAGAAAAATGGTGTATAAATGATTGGAAATAAGGCCTAGGGTCCGTACTTTCGCTAGTGTAATCTCTCAACATTGCTAATATAATCGGATCACATAACCATCCCTCAACGTGCAACAAAGAATCACTCAAAAGTTCTTACCTAGAGGAGAACATAAGAACAAATTGTTTGTAGGGTACAAAACCACCTTAAAGTTATCCTCTGACCGATCTATCCAAGAGTTCGTACTAAAATAACACAAGGTTATCCTTTCTGATCGATCTATCTAAGAGTTCGTACTAAAATAACACCATATGATATGCATCAACCAGCTCTAATGTCGCCTAGATACTCCAATAACACCACAAGTATCCATGAGTTAATTAGATGATGCGCATAAAAAATCAGATTCAAAATACTCAATCCAACACAAAGAACCTCAAAGAGTGCCCCAAGATTTGTCTCGAAGAACATGGTATGAAAACGTGCAATCAACCCCTATGCATAGATCCCCAAGGTCACCGGAATCCGCAAGTTGATGCCATAACATATATCAAGTGAATCACTTGAATACCCCAATGTCACTATGGGTATCCACATGCAAGACATACATCAAGGGCTCTCTAATCCATAAAAGTATTCAATCTCGTAATAACAAAATCTCAAAGGGAAAACTCAATTCATCAAAACAAGATAAAGAGGGGAAAACACCATACGATCCAACCATATTAACAAAGCCCGTGATACATCAAGATTATGCCATCTCAAGAACACGAGAGAGAGAGAAATATTTAACACATAGCTACTGGTACAAACTGTCTACCCCAAGGGTGGATTACTCCCTTCTCATCATGAGGACCATAGGGATGATGAAGATGGCCTCTGGTGATGATTTCCCCCCTCCGGTAGGGTGCCGGAACGGGGTCTAGATTGGTTTTTCGTGGCTACAGATATTTGCGGTGGCGGAACTTCTAATCTATGGTTATTTATGGGGGTTTCTGAATATATAGAATTTTTGGGCGTCGGTTTCACGTGAAGATGGGCCACGAGTGGACCACATGACACCAGCGCAAGCCAGAGGGGGCTCGTCCCTCCTGGTGGGTTGTTCCCACCTCGTGGCTCTTCTCGCCCTCCCACAAAGCTTCTAGTGCCTCTTTTGTTCCACAAAATCATCAAAAAGTTTCGTTGCATTCGTCAAAAAACATCACCATGGTAGTTCTGCTGAAAACAACGCCAGTCCGGGTTAGTTCTAAATAAATCATATAAAGTGCATCAAAACCATATAAAAATATTGTAAACATAGGTGGATATGGCATGAATATTCATGAATTATCGATATGTTGGAGACGTATCAGAAGTAAAGGGACCCAAGAAGCTTCAAGGGAGTACCAAAAGAGTAACGAGGAGGTGACAAGGCAACCTAGCATGCTGAGATACCTTGTGCGCCCCTCGGGCACCTCCCTGTCGTGATTGCAACGCTGAAAATCCTCTATATTCCCAAAATCCCGAAAGTTAACCTAGAACTTCCAATCCAACGATGCAAGCCTCTCCTTTGAAGTGATCTCAGCCGAAGCCCTTTTCTGGTACCCTGTCGGAGGGGGGAATCATTACTGGAGCCCATATTGATCATCTCATCGGTCTCCATGTTGAGGAGGGAGTAGTTCACCCTCGGGGCTAAGGGTATGTCTGAGTAGATATGTGTCTAATCTCTCACTCCCTTGTTCTTGAGATGGGACGATCTTGATGTACCATGAGCTCTGTTAAATAATTGGTTCATATGGTGTTTTTCCTCTCTATCTTGATGTCATGAATTGAGTCTTTTCCCTTTGAGATTTTGTTATGTTGGATTGAATACTTTCGATTTGAGAGCACTTGATGTATGTCTTACATGTGGATACCCATGGTGACAATGGGGTGTTTTGTTGAGTCACTTGATATATGTTTTGGTTATCAACTTGCGGATCCCCGTGGTGACATTAAGGTGATCTAGGCACATAGGTTTATGCATGTTTTCGTCCTACTTTGTTCGGTAGAAATCTTGGGGTACTCTTTGAAGTTCTTTGTGTTGGATTGAATAGGATGAATATGAAACTTTATGATGCATGTCAAATAATTAACTCATGGATACTTGTGGTGACATTGGAATATCTAGGTGATATTAGATTTGATTGGTGTGTATCATAGGTGTTATTATAGTACGAACTCTAGGGATATTTGTGACACTTATAGGGATGGCTTAATAGATTGATCTGAAAGAATAAATTTGAGGTGGTTTTTCTACCTACAACAATTTCATTTTATGTTCTCTGCTGGAGAGGAACCTTCGAGTGATTCTTGGTCGCACATTGAGAGATGGTTATATGATTCAGTTATGTTAGCACCATTGAGACTTGAGAGATTGCACTATGAAAGTATGAACCCCAGGCCTTCTTTTCAAGCATTGCAACACCGTTTTTACACACTTTTATTACTTGTTAGAGAAACTCTAGCAGACACCATATTCCACGAAACTGTAAACGTGGTTGATAGTTCGCGCAACAGGGTCTATACGGGCTCAAAATAGCCGCGGCAGAACAAAAACCATAAATGGATTTGCATAATTTGAAAAACAAGGTTTGGGCGACGAATTATAACGCAAAAGGGGGGATATAGTTCATACATAGGGGCAGACGTTCATACATAGCATAGATATTTTACATAGAGAGCTCGTCAGAGCTACCCTACCCTAGAACTAACCAAAATCAAGCTCGTTGGAGCTGATATGGTGGGGTAGCTAACCTTCGAGCTCACTGAGGCCAGCGGCAACGCTCAATCGGAGATGGAGTCGGAGGTGAGGTCGACGAAGATCCTCTCCTGCTTAGCGACCATGCAGTGCCACTCCTCCTCCTTCTAGTCAAACGTGAGGGCCGATGTGATGCCCTGCTCATAGAGCACAACATCGATCTCCTCCTCCTTCCCGCGGCGTTATAGCTCCTCTTCCTCCTCTTGCGTATTGCGCGTGACAATGGCTGCCAAAATCACGCACCCATTGCTGGGGGGAGGAAGTCGTCTGGCCCGACGGTACCACCGGCCCGCCGCTCCAGCTTCGCCTTGGCCTCTGGATCCCTCTTGACGGCGCGGACAGAGGGGAGATCCTCCGGCACCCTTTCACCGGGTTGAGAGACAAACGCGAGAGGGACGACCCGGAGGAGCTGCCTGCGCCGAATAAGTGCTGCCTGTGCGCGTGTTCATACTACTCCGTCTCGCGGTGGAGGAGTGACAACGGCGGTGACAGCCTGTGGCGAGTGTATCACAGGGTGGAGCACTTCCGCATCGTGCCGGCTCTCAAGCAACACCTCCGCTCAGGTTTTTCATCGCTGCGCCAGCCAGGGTTCCACATCTCACAAATTGGTGGGCAGGGGCGGCAGATTTGAGACACGGACGGCGAGAGATGTGTTGAGAAATGGGGAAATTGTTGTGGCGAAGGGATATGGTTCCACGCCATATAGACCTTGTGGACCCACAGATATATTACGCAGAGGGACGCGTTTGCGGGCCACTACAAACCATTTGCGAGCCGGGCCGAGAAATGGGGTCTCATCTGGCCAAAAAATGGCCCAAAGCCGTATACTCGCCGATTTTTTTAGTTCAGACAGATTAACAATCTCTGCTAGAGTTGTTGTCACCTTGTTGTTTTAATTTTTCATATTACAAAACATATATTTACTATCCATGCTACACTTATATCACCATATCTTTGCCGAAGTAGTGCACCTATACAATTTGTCATTGCATTGGGTGTGTCGGGGACACAAGAGATATCTGGTATTTGATTGTAGGGTTGTTTAAGAGAGACCATCTACATCTTACACCTCCCACGGACTAATAAACCTTAGGTCATATACTTGTGGGTAAATTTCTACTGTCCTACAAAACTCTACGCTTCGAGGCCCAACACTAGTCTACAAGAATAAAGTTGTGTAGTAGACATCAGGATAGATTTCTTAATGTTCAGCTGTGTTTGCCCTAAAATCATCAAGACTCACACTTGATTAAAATAATCAATGACAACAAAATAATATGGCAACATGATAAATTGGAATAACCGAGGCACTTTTGTGTTGATTCAGTGATCACCTCCTTCACGAGCACTTAACAATTGGTAGTGAGGCAACTAAATTATTGCCAATGAGAAATATGAAGTTAACTCTGATGTTTTGCTAAAGCACCATCTGTGTGACCTCGTGGTTCTCCACCCCATAGCCACGCTCACCTCGAATGGATGTCCCTATGGCTTATCCATCACAACAAGAAGATAATTCCACATAAAGAAGGGCGTAACAAACACAACAATGTTATCAAATTTCGGCTACAAATCAAGCAAAACTTTGATAATAGTTACAGAACTGAAAAATATAATTCTCCTACACTAAGTCTCAACATTGGTGGATTTACTTTCTATTTGGAGAAACTGTCAAAAACTGCCAAACATATAGAGAAATATTAGAAGTCCATGCTCCATTCTCACACCTCTTCTTTATCCTAGAATTGTTATCTCGTGTCCGTTAGAAT
The DNA here is from genome assembly GCA_022496015.1 of Hordeum marinum. Classification (NCBI taxonomy): domain Eukaryota; kingdom Viridiplantae; phylum Streptophyta; class Magnoliopsida; order Poales; family Poaceae; genus Hordeum; species Hordeum marinum. The sequence continues at coordinate 154,606,318 of CM039673.1, read as the reverse complement.
TTGCTAGAAGAATATGTATCAAAAAATCAAGGCCGAGTTCTCTGTTAGGAATAAAACCAAGAGAATAGTATAGAGTTTGAGAGAATTTGTATCTATACTATTAGTGTAGATCATAACTAAGAAAACTAGAACTGAGTTCCAATTCTCTATTAGGAATCCGGAGTTGCTAACTCACATCTAGATGATATTTAAAGATGTCACATCGAAGTCCATGGCCATTGGATTTGCTTGCTCTCTTTCTTAAGCAAAATTTTGATTCGTATTTTTTGTTGTTGCCCTTGTAACCCATTGCATCGCACGTCGCTTTTTATTGTCACGCTGGGCAAAGAGTGGGCGCTTTTTTTGTTTGTTTCTTTGTTTTTGCACTGCACGGTGTGCATGTTCGTGTCACATAGATGAATATTTTTCCCTATCCGAGCTTCATTTTCTGTCTATTTTTTGTTGTGTTCGTTCACTACGGAATTTTATTTCTGAGATGTTTTGACATTTTCTCTTTTTTTTTCTTCCATTGCAATTCTACGCTTTGTGCATATACACGTCATCGGTGCATGTTTGTCGTCCGGGTTGGATTGAATTATTTTTGTTTTCCATTTCTTTATCCTTTTTCACTCTTCCTTTTTATTTTGGGTCTTTTACATTTCTGTCCCTAACTTAAACCCACTACTTAGATTTGCCCCTAATTTTGAAGCATGATCAAATTTGCCCCTCTATCGTTAGGTGTACTTATAGAAATGCTCTTATGTGTTGTTTCTGTCTAGTCAAAGGCCTTTGACCGTTTATAGGGGATTTTTTGTAAGTGTTACCCCTCTCTGCATAGGACACTTACACGCGGGCCCATCATCCCTAGAAAAAAGAAAAAAATCTCTCTCTCATAGAATTGGAATCACTTACATGTGGGGCCCTGCCCTAAAAATAAATGGGAAAAACTCTCACACACACACGCGGACCACAACCAAAAATAACATTTTTTAAGCCTTGGTACCCACGTGTTAGTGGCAGAAATTAATAGTTTATACACCTGTCAAAAATTAACAGTTGGTTAGCCTAACCAGGCATTTATTTGCATAACTAATCCCTGTCAAAAAATATTTTACCTAACTTACTACCGAAGGAGAGATGCCCACAGTGGTCAAACGCCAGCGCTCGCGTGTGAAGGCATGACGGTGATGTAGGGGAAAATGACCGAGCGGTCAAGGGGCTACGATACCAGGCTTACAACAATGCTGGCGTGAAGCGGCATTGGCCTGGCGTGGTCGGGTTTAGCGTGGCTCTCAAAGACCACGACAGCGACGAGCTCTCATGACGGTGAGCAGTGGCATTAGGCAAGGAGGAGCTACAGGCACGAGGAGCTCCAGGAAAAAAAGGGGAAATATCCAACGGCTCGCCAGAAACTCGAGGATGCTCTCACATGAAGCAGGGGTAGCACATCAGAGGACATCGGGCGATGAGCACCGCCTGTCGTCGGAGTTCTTTGCCATGGATTTAGGCATGCCCCTCTCCAATTCCTAGTGACAAAGGGCCCTCCTTGAGATCCCTATTCCTTCACGCTCATCAATTTTGCGCTTGGAGATCCCCTATGAGCTCCCCACGATAATTGTCTTCGTGCGCCGTCGAACTCTGTCAGGCGCTAGATCTGATGCGCTCACCGCGGCCACCCCGCGAGCCTGGCACCGGTGCTTGTTGCCAGCCACCGCCAGTCCTTATACACGCCAGAGTTGAGAGAGAGAGACATGAAGGGAATAGAGATAATAGAGTTTCTTCCTTTTTCGTTTTCTTCTGGTGGGTGAAAGCACAACTTCTCCCTGGGTGGTTTTGGTAATTCATAACAATATATATATTATTGGACTAATGTTTCCAGCAAGTGTATCTCAGGAAAAAGTTCAGTGATGGAATAGCTAAAGGATTGTGTGGAGAACCTTCCTAAGGAAAGGAATAAAACTGACCACACTTCTAGCTACAAGACTCTACATATTATATTTTGTGAGAAATCACTCTTGAGTCCATAGGAAAGCCAATACTATTAAAAGAGGGTGAGGTAAATATGATGATCTGGTTGCTCAAGTGCTTCAAGATTATAGCCACCAAATATTACTCATCAAATCTCCCACAATATTCTATGTCCAAAATCATTTATCCAAAATTGGTGCCACCAAGTTTCTAATTTTGTGCATACCGATTTTCCCTTGAGACAGAACCTAGCTAAATCCCTAACAACTCAGTACAACCAATACATGTTTTGGTACGATCGACAATCAGTGACCAACTCTCTGGTTAGCCAATTCCTGAAATTCGAATTTTCGAGTTTGGTGAATCGGTGTCACCGAGATGAGGAACTACCCTGGTCAGGCCAAAATCGTTACGACCGAGTTGTGTATATCGGTTTCACCGAACCGGCCAAAGTTGCCACATTTTGCACTAATCGATAGAATATAGTTTTCATTTTGGTTTCCTCGAGTTGCGAAATAATGTTGTAACAGTTGGATTTTTGGAAATGCCTATATATACCCCTCCACCAGCTCTCACTCGAAGGGGAAGCACTCAAAACATACAAACACTTGCCCCATCCATTTTTCTGAGAGAGAGCCACCTGCTCATGTGTTTAGATCGAGATCATCCACTCCAACCATATGGATCTTGTTTTCTAGCATCCCCAAGATGCTTTCGACCCAATCAATCTCTTCTATCCATGTGAATCTGTGAGAGAGTGATTGAGTGTTGAGGATACTATAGTTTGAAGCACAAGAGCAAGAAGTTCATCATACTTACCACATCTATTACCTTTTGGAGGGTGGTGCCTCCTAGATTGGTTAGATGTCGATTGGGAGCCTCCTACTTCGTGTTGTGGAGTTGAACCAACAAGTTTGTAAGGGCAAGGAGGTCGCCTACTTCGTGAAGATCTACCCCGAGCAAGGCCAGTCCTCTGTGGACGAAAGCCATGATGGCATAGACAAGGTTACTTCTCCTTGGACCCTTTGTGTGTGGAGCCCTTTGTGGACTCTCACGGATGCAACCCTCGGTGGGTTCAAGTCTCCATCAACATGGACGTACAATAGCACAACCTATCAGAACCATGCCAAAAATCGTCGTGTCAACTTTGCGTCTAATCTTCCTATCCCAACCCTCTATTTACATCTGCTTGTCTTTACTTTCCACTGCTATACTCATAGACATGAATGTGTAGGTTGTACTTGATTTCTAACAAATGCTAAAGCTTTCCTAGAACTAAAATTGGGAAAGTTTAGGTTTCAATTTGTCAAGTAGTCTAATCACCCCCCTCTAGACCTACTTTCGATCCTACAAGTGGTATCAGAGCTTTGGTCTCCATTACATTGGTTTCACAACCTAGGAGAGTATGGCGTCTAGTGAGGGAAATTATCACTGTGGAGGTCCATATTTTGATGGTACAAACTTTGCTAGTTGGAAGCATAAGATGAAAAATGCATATTCTTGGTCATAAACTCATCGTATGGGTTGTTGTTCGTGTTGGCTTGCAAGGTCAATTCTTTGGTGATGGAAAGAAATCGGATCGTGAAGCTACCGAGGAAGAATTCAAGACGTTGCAAATACAACTCTTAAGCATATTACATTCTATTCAACTGCCTATGCCCCAAACAATTCAACAAGATTAGCCGTCTTGAGAATGCAAAGGAAATTTGAGATACTTTGGTTGATATGCACGAAGGCACCGAATCCATTAGGGAATTTGAGTTGGATGTGCTACAAAGTCAACTTTATAAGTTCAAGATGAAGGATGGTGAAGGAGTCACAGAAATGTACTCTAGGCTTGCTCTCATCTCCAATGAGATTGCCGGCTTAGGAAGCTAAGAGATGACCGACAAATTTATCATCAAGAAGATACTTAAAGCCTTGGATGGGAAGTATGACACCATGTGCACATTGATCCTAATGATGCCAAACTACAAAGATATCAAGCCATCTGAAATCATTGAAAGGATTGTTGCTCATGAGATGTCACTCAAAGGTAAGGAAGAGCTTCACAACAAGTCAAGCGATGCATACAAAGCTTCAAGTGACACTCCCACTACATCAAGTGACAACCTTGTAACCAATGAAGAGATAAGCCTCATGGTCAAGAAATTCAACAAGTTATACAAGAGTAGAGGCAAAGAGAGAAGCTCCAACCCAAGAGATGAAGATAAGCGTTCATCTAGTCGTTACAGGAATTTTTACAATTGTGGATGGCCCAGACACTACTACAATGGGTGCATGCCCCAACAAAAGAAGAAAAGAGTCACCTAGAAGAAAGAGCTCAAGATATGAGTCACCTCGGAGAGAGAGAGAGAAGGAGTAGAGATGATCATTATGAACGAAGACCCTCCCGGAGAAGTAAAGACTCAGAGAAGAGGACAACTACACCAAGAGCTACACAAGAAGAAGACACCAAGCTCATGTTGGTGAATGGGTATCCGGCTCTGAATCCCGCAACCAATCCGAGAGAAGCGACCACTCCGACTTTGGCTATAGTCAAGATGAAGGTATTGCCAGACATGCACTCGTTTCCGTCAACTCCTATGACATATTTGATTCAACAAATGAAGGTAGAGGAAGTTGCTTCATGCCTATAGGCCCCAATGTATCACACCCCGAATACATTGACTTTAATTGTGATGAGGATGACTTAATTGGAGATGATGACTTTCTATTTGATAACACTAGTGATATTAGCCAAAATGAACTTGATAATAATCTTGCTAGTCAATATAGGTCATGTGATGATGATAAGAAGGAAATAGAGTGACTAACTAAAGAACTAAACACTCTTAAGTTAGCGCATGAATCTAATCTAGAAGATCAAAGAGAGCTTGTAAGAACTCTTGAGAATTTAAGCTTCGAGAAGCTCAATTTAGAGCAAGAACATGAATTCTTAAAGCTATCAATGCCAATCTTCTAAAGAACACTTCCTCTTATCTAGCCAAGCGACTACTCTTGTCTACATTCATTCATCAAGTTAAACCTAAGCAAACTAGTATCAAAGGCAAGAAAGGTTCTTCATCTAGTACTAACAACAAAAATGATAAATCTAATCATGTTGCTTCTAGTAGTTCTATTGATTCCACTAATTATTCTCTTACCCAAGTTACACTTGAGCCAGAAAACAAATTATTGAAAGGGATTATAGAAAAAAGGTGTCTACAAAAGCCTTACCGGATGTAATCAATTCGAGGAGATTCTACGCAAGCATGGAGGATACCGGTAGAACCAAGGCATTGGCTACTTTAACGGTAATGGAGTTGAATGGGAAGAAGGTCAATACCCCAAGACGAAGTTTGTTAGCCAAAAGGAGAAGTATCAACATACTTACCCAAGGGAATAAAAGCTCAGCATGACCTTACACCACAAGACCACAAGCTCAAGGGCAAGGACAAGCTTGAAGGGGAGATTGATACATTTGAAGATGAGTCCCAAGCCATGGTCAAGTGGGTTCCTAAACATAATAAAAGCTCTACTTCAAAAAGTGCAACTTCAACTCCAAAAGGATCCCATCAAGTTGATGTGGGTTCCAAAGAATAAGAACTAGAGAAATTATTTGAGGGGTGACTCCGCCAACAAAATTCACTCACATTCATTCTGGCAAGGACTACGTGCAATCAACCTCAACTTTATGCAATAGTTCAAGGAGTCACACATTCCCCCATAAGTAAGCAAGGGACAAGGTAATGAATGAATCAATGGACATAATCATGTATGCATTTCACTCCATGTCCGTAGATATCCTTGTATTTCTTCCTTGTGTTGGACTAACCCATGTAGATTGAAAGAGTAATAAACAACAAGGAATGCTCCCAACTAAAGATGTTCTTCATCAACTATGAGCATCCACTACTACAACACCTACATGAAGTCTTCTACAAAAAAAACCAAGTTTAGTTTATCCCTCTTTGGGGGGATGTCACATCAAAGGGGAGCTTTACTCTAAGACTTGAGTGAAAGCATCCCATAAGGTGTGAACACATTAAATGCTTTATGTAAAAGTGGAAACCCCACTTGTGCTTGAACGATGAGTATGACCTATGATCAAGTATTCTTACTTGGCTCCTAAGTCAATATACTCATGTATAGATGACTCCATCGTTGCCAAAGTGCTTGGTAGATACTAGAGTGATCTTGCATGTTTGTCATATTTCATTTGACATATTATTGTGTGAGCATGTTGGTATGCATGTCTTTACTCATTCGAGCATATCTAAATTTTTTTCATTTGGCTTTCATTAGCTTTGGCCAATTGGATACACAAGAACAGCTAAGCACCTCCCTCTAGATATCTATGTTTTCTCATCTCAAATTCTATTGATTCTTCATCACAAAATTTTAACAAGCACTTCTCTAACCCTCTGTGTGAGGAGAACTCGGAGTTCCGTTTCGACAAAGCTAACCTCCGAAACCTCCCATATGCAACTCTATGTAACCAACTCCAAAATCTCGGTTCCACCAAAGCATTAGGATTGATCTGGTTTATGAACCTCGATACAACCGATCCCTAAATCTCGGTCTCATTAAGTTTCACTCTCACGTGGTAGTTAAGAAACCCGGTGGCACCGAAACTTCCGGATCAGTGTCACCGATAGCAAAAGGGTATATAAACTCCGCGAGCCCGAGATTGAAAATTACTTCAACTCTTTGGCCTCCCGCACCCCTTTGTTGGCACTAATCTCGTTTACGGACCTCCACCTCATCACCACCGCGCCCTCGCTACTGGATTCCTTTGTCATCGTCGGCAATCTACCTCACCATTGCCGTCGTAGCTGAACCTTCACCAGATTAGGGTAAGGTTTCGCCCCCCTATGCGCTCCACTATCTGATTCATTCTTAGATTTTGTTCCTCATATTGCCACGGATTGAAACGACTCCATCCTCGATACAAATCTCGTAGATTAGTAGAATAAGAAAATTTAGGTTTAGGGTTCTGCAACCTGCACTCCGATGTCACTGAGTGGAAAGAATCAGTACGACCGATTTGGTTTTTAGGGCTGTGAGAACTTTCTCGGTGAGACCGAGTCATTCTTTTCAATGAAACCCAAAAGGCGACCAAGTTTCTATAATATGAGGAGGTCTATCTCGGTAGCTCTGAAAATTGAACTTGATGGAACCGAATTTCATTTTGCAGAATTATGAAACTACATTTTTAGCTCAAATTTTCAGAAACTTATGTGTTTTGTGATGCTCATCCCTTCTACTCATCTACATCTATTCACAGGGTCAGTATGTTAGGCTCAGAGGACAGTGACAATGACTTCAAAGATTAGAGTGTCGACATGGATGCTGGCACTAGCCGAGAAGCTAGTTCTTCATCATCAAAGGATCCAGGCACTCCCAGTTCTCATGGGTTGCCCAAGGCTACCACAAGGGCCAGAAAGACGCTTAATTCAGATGAAGAAGATGCTGACTTTGTACCTGAAGAGGTAACTGATACGTTCATTTTGCATCATGATTTCCTAATGTTATTTATAATGTTTTTATGCATAATAATTCTTTATGGAGTAATTATAATGTATTTTCTCTAATCATATGCAAGGTTTACACATAGAGGGAGAATGTCGGCAATTGGAATTCTGCACCTGAAAAACCACATCAAAGACACCTATTCTGCGCATCTCCAAATAAGACGAAACTTGACGGAGAATTATTTTGGAATATATAAAAAATACTGGAGCAAATAACTATCGAAGGGGGGCCAGCTGGTGACCACAAGACACTAGGGCGCGCCAGGTCCCCCAAGCGCGCCCTCGTGGCATGTGGCCAGTCTGGACTACCTCAGGTGCCTATGTTTTGGTACTTAAGGTACTTTGACCTAGAAAAAAATCATGATGGGACTTTCAGGATGGAACGACATCATCTCTAGGCGGAACTTGGGCAGGAGCACTTTTGCCCTCCGGCAAAGCGATTCCGCTAGGGGAACTTCCCTCCCGGAGGGGGAAATTGAAGACATCATCATCACCAACAACCCTCTCATCTTTGGGAGGCCAATATTCATCAACATATTCAACAGCACCATCTCCTCTCAAACCCTAGTTCATCTCTTGTGTTCAATCTTTGTACCGGAACCTCAGATTGGTACCTGTGGGTGACTAGTAGTGTTGATTACATCTCGTAGTTGGTTACTATATGGTTTATTTGGTGGAAGTTTATATGTTGAGATCCATTATGCATTTAATACCCCTCTGATTTTTAGCATGAATATCATTTGTGAGTAGTTACCTTTGTTCTTGAGGTCATGCGAGAAGTCATGTTGCAAGTAATCATGTGGAGTTGGTATGTGTTCGATATTTTGATGATATGAGTGTTGTGATTCCCTTAGTGGTGTCATGTGAACGTAAACTACATGACACTTCACCATCTTTGGGACTAAGGGAATGCATTGTGGAGTACTTATTAGATGATGGGTTGGTAGAGTGACAGAATCTTAAACCCTAGTTTATGCGCTATTTCGTAAGGGGCGAATTTGGATAGAATGTTTAATGCTACTGTTATATTTTATCTTAATATTTTCTCGTAGTTATGGATGCTTGCGGGGGGGGGGGGTAATCATAAGTGGGAGGTTTTTTCAAGTAAGAACAACACCCAAGCACCGGTCCACCCACATATCAAATTATCAAAGTAGCGAACGCGGATCAAACCAACATGATGAAAATGACAAGATAAAATTCCCGTGTACCCTCAAGAATGCTTTCTTATTAAAAGAGATTGTTTTGGCCTATCCTTACCCACAAAAGGATTGGGCTATCTTCCTACACTTTATTTGTTTTGGCCTATCCTTACCCACAAAAGGATTGGGCTATCTTGCTACACTTTATTTACTGTTGCTGTTACTTGCTCGTTACCAATTATCTTGCTGTCAAACTACATGTTACCTACAGTGCTTGTAGAAATTACCTTGTTGAAAACCGCTTGTCATTTCCTTTTGCTTCTCATGTGGTTCGACACCCTTACTTATCGAAAGGACTATGATTGACCCCCTATACTTGTGGGTCATCAGTAACCTCTAAGAAGAAGCAAGAGAAGAAACGAAAAGTTGGGCTCCAGAGAGTGAGGAAGGAGGCTACTTCTTCCAAGAGGCCAGTGAGGAAGGAGTATACTAGTTCTGAAGCTATGAGAGCACCAGAGAGTGATAAGGCTGGGATGACTCTCACTCTTAAACCAGCAAGGACTTCAAAAATATATGCCCAAGAACCCAAGAGATAGGAAGAGAACCAGGAAGAGGATAGTTCATGTTATTGGTAGGCTAACCTCAATGTATGAGGACACAGCAAAGCAAGAAGGATAGGAAGAGCATAGTTGCAAAACCTCCTCCTTCCAAGAAGAAGAAGTTTCTAGCTAATGCAATGCCAAGTTGGGCTCCATCCAAGACCAAGCAAACTACTCCAAAGAATCCAGCAGTACCCAAACCCAAGAGGACTACCATAGACATCCCTCTTGCTAAGAGGAACAAAAGTTCCACATCCAGAGCAGCTGCCGAAGAAGAGGAGTTGACAATATTGAGGAAATTGAGACCTCATCTGCCAAAGCATAATGATGTTCACCCAGTTGCTGAGGACATTGAGAAGAGGAGAGATCAATGGAGGAGGAAGTGGAGAGCAAATGACCGATATACCTCTAGGAGGAAGACTGCTGTTGATGGCAGGTTCTACAACAAAAGAACAACATGATTTCTATGAGACACTCCTATTGGACGAGAGCCCAGCAGTCAGTGACATGAGATATGTCGATTGGGCCTACATCAAGGAAAATGAGGATTAGTTCCCCAATGTGCATGAAAACTTCAGATGCATAGACATTGAGAACTTCGTTGGGAGAGAGTTCACATCTTGGAACGATGCGATGATTATACAGTTTTATTCCAAAACACACTTCTACCCAGATGGTCGTATCATATGGATGACTGAGGGAGTCAGATACCGATCTACAGTGGATGAGTGGGCTACCATATTAGGAGCCCTAAAGGTGTAAGAAGGATATCTTGCTGTCTAACCTGGAGCCAAGATGAATCATAATTCCATGGCTGACATATACACTCCTATCCCAACTGCATATGTGAACACACATGAGTTTGGCTCTGTCTATCATTTGCAAGGAGGACTACCCACCATGAACACGGTAATGAGATATATGTTGATACCCAAGTCTGGAGATGATAATATGATCAAGGGGTACTCCATCAACATGCTACACCATGTAGACACCCACACACGATTTAGGGTGATGGATTTGACTATAGAGACAATCAAGAGGACCGATGTCGATCAGAAACGATCATATGGATATGCATCATACATTCAGATGCTCATCAACTCCAAGCTAGAGAAGAATGTATACGCACTTGATCATCCTCATATGCCACTTCAGCCAGACCTAGAGTACAATGTTGTGGTGATGGACCCTTCCCATCCCACTTCAGCTACTGCATAGGCAGAGGCGGCCAGAGCCACTAGTGCTCCAGTCTCCAAGACAAAGAATGACCAAATGGAACTTCTTATCAAATCTGTCCAAGGTATAGAGAATGATGTTGCAGAGATCCTCAAGAACCAGAAGAGCATTGTGCGGGTCATGGAAACCAAGTTTCACGCTCTGGACAACAAGGTGGATGAGCTTACATAGACTGACACTAAGCTGAAGCAGGAGGTTGATGCAGTGCCCAATACCCACTCCACTAATGATGATAGTCCTCTCCGGACTAACACCTAGTTCAGGACTCAGGCAAGATCGACTGTTGTGCCAGTTCTCGAATTGAGACCATCTTCATCAGCACCTGCTACTACTCCGTCTGCTCCTTCAGCACCTCCAACGTCTACACCACCAGCCCAAAGGACATCTATCGAAGCATTCGCGGACACCTTCTCTCGACTCCTTCAACAACTGCCGAAGCAGATCAAGCCCACAACGGCGTTTAGCTCTATATTCTTTGAACTTTTTGGTAACATGTTGCCAAAGGGGAAGAAGTGAATATAGATCATGGGGCTTTGAGAGAGTGTGTTTTGCCATTTGTTGCTCTCTTTGGTTTCAAAAACATTTTATCGTGTGTTATGGCTTAATCTTCGTTGTGTTTGATCATACGCTTTGTTGGTTGATGCTACTATGCCATATCTATGTGTTTCTCATATTACGATCATTCACGTATGTTTGGTGCTATGTGCATTGTTGTTCATTCATATCATTTATGCGTTCCACCAAGTTGTATGTGACATGGAAGAGTGACCCATAATCCTAATCGATTGTGCATTTGCATTCAAACGCAAATATAAAAAATAGTGCACAAATTTAGGTGGAGCTCTTGCTTATCACATACTTCCCAAAGCGACAATGCTATTAATTGATTATAACTTTTGTTGAAGCTTTGATCTATATGTTGTCATCAATTACCAAGAAGGGGGCAATTGAAAGCAAAACTTCTCCCTAGGTGGTTTTGGTAGTTAATAACAACATATATTTCATTGGACTAGTGTTTCCACCAAGTGTATCTCAGGAAAAAGTTCAATAATGGAATGGCTAAAGGATTGTGTGGAGAACCTCCCCGAGGAAAGGAATAAGATTGGCCATGCTTAAATCTACAAGACTCTATAGTTTATATTTTGTGAGAAATCACTCTTGAGACCATAAGAAAGCCAATACTATTAAAAGGGGGTGACGTAAATATGATGATATGGTTGCTCAAGTTCTTATATATTAGCCACCAAATATTACTCATCAAATATCCCACAATATTATCTGTCCAAAATCATTTATCCAAAATCGGTGCCACCAAGTTTCTCATTTCGGCCATAGCGACTTTCCCTTGAGACAGAACCTAGCCAAAACCCTAGCAACTCGGTCAATCAATACTTGTTTTGGTACGTTCGAGAATTAGTGACCAACTCTCTGGTTAGCTAATTCCTGAAATCGGAATTTCCGAGTTTGGTGAATAGGTGTCACCGAGATGAGGAACTGCCCTCATGAGACTAAAATCGGTAGGACCGAATTGTGTATATCGGTTTCGGAAAGCACATGTGCTCCCTTGATGGTTTTGATAATTCATGACAACATACATTGTCTCTTGTACTAATAGTTTTACCTAGCTTATTCCAGGATTAGTCCATAGAGAGGATTGGCTAAGGATTGTGAGGATAATTCCGAAGATGAAGAAGAAGGGAAGGAATAGGATTGTCCAAGCTACAAGCTTCAAGATTGAGGACTCTACATTTTACATTTTGGGAGAAAACACTTTTGAGTCCATAGGAAAGCCAATACTATTAAAAGGGGATGAGGAATTATGATGATCTGGTTGTTGAAGTGCTTAGAGATTAGCCACCAAATATACTCACCCACTTTCCCACAATAGCCTTCTGTCCAAAGCCAAAAGTCAAAAATTGGTGACACCAATATTTCCCTTTAGGATCCACCGAGTGTTACCCTAGACATAATCCTAGCCAAACCCTAGCATCTGGGTACTACCAAGTTTTCATTCGGTGCAACCGAAAACCAGTGACCAACTTTTTGTTAACCAATTTCTTAAAGTCGGTCCCACCGATTTTGAGATGTAGGTGACACTGAGATTTGGAAACTGCCTAGGTCACCCATATCGGTACCATAGAGATTTATATATCGGTCTCACCGAAAGGGCCAAAGTTGCCACATTTTGCACTAGTCGGTGCAACTGAGTTTTTACTCAGGTTTCACCGAGTTGGGCAATACTGTTGTAACGGTTGGATTTTTGGACATGTCTATATATACCCCTCCACAACATCCCACTCGCAAGAGAAGCAATCATAACACCCACCCACTTGCCATATCCAATTTTGTGAGCGAGAACCACCAACCCTTGTGTTGAGGTCAAGATCATCCACTCCAACCATATGGATCTTGATTTCTAGCCTCCCCAAGTTGCTTTCCATACATCCAATCTCTTCTACCCATGCGAAACCCATGAGAGAGTAATTGAGTGTTGAGGAGACTATCTTTTGAAGCACAAGAGGAAGGAGTTCATCATACTACAACATCTATTACCTTTTGGAGGGTGGTGCCTCCTAGATTGGTTAGGTGTTGCTTGAGAGGCTCCTTCTTCATGATTGTGGAGCTGAACCAAGAAGTTTGTAAGGGAAAGAAGTTTGCCTACTTCGTGAAGATATACCCCGAGTAAGTCTAGTCCTCCATGGAAACAGGCCATCAAAGAATATACAAGGTTCCTACTTCGTCAACACCTTGTCGGTGGAGCCCTCCATGGACTCTTGCGACCTTTACCCTCCATGGGTTGAAGTCTCCATAAACGTCGATGTATGATAGCACCACCTATCAGAACCATGGGAAACATCTTCGTGTCTCCAATTTCATTTGATCTTCCTACCTCTGCTCCTTCTTACCTGTGCTTGTATTTACTTTCTGCTGCCATACTTGTTCACTAGCATGTGTAGGGTGCATTAGACTTGTTAGAATCGCTAAAATCTTCCAACCGATTAACTTGGGAAAATGTTAGGTTTTAATTTTTTCAAGTAGTCTATTCACCCCCCCCCTTTAGACATCTCTTCTTCTGATCCCACAATTGGTATCGGAGCTTTGGTATCCATAGCATTGGTTTCATCACCGTTGGAGGAAGATGGATGTGTCTAGTTTGGGGAGTCTTAGTTCTAGAGTGCCTATTCTCGATGGGGACACTACAGTCCATGGAAATATGAGATGCTTGATCTGTTCAATGAATTCCATTTGAGAAAGTATGTTAAGAGCCCCTACGTACCTCCCATTGATCCCTTACATCCCACACATGAACAGGAAATTGACATGCTTCACAATCTTAGAACTGTTAATCTTATCATTAGAGGATTGCCAAGAATTGTGTTTGATCAAATGAAGAATTTTGAATGTGCCTATACTTTGTGGAATGATTTGGGGAAACAATATCCAAATTATTTGTTGAGTAATATTTATGAAATTCTTCGTAAAGCTATTGCCTTTCACAAGATGAAGCCTAGTGATCCTAACTTTGGTAAATACTTGTTTAAGCTTCATGATCTCATGTGTGCTAAAGGAGATGTCATTACCATCAATCACATCATTGTTGAAGCCATTAGCATTCATAAACATGAACATTGTCATTATCACAACCCGAACGAATGTCTTGACTCTTATGACGAGGATATCCAAATTGACGATGATGATGTGGAACATGGCTACTATGATCAAGATGAGTTGTTCGACATCGAGTGTGAGAAGACTATGAAGAGTCTAAGTCTCAGGTCAAACTTGAAAGACTGCATGTCTAGAGGAAAATAGTGGATTCTCTATAGTGGATGCACCGATCACATGACCGGAGATAGAGACATGTTTCAAGAAATCACAACAAACCATGGACCTCGAAGGTATGTGACTTTTGGAGACAAATCCAAGGGTAAGGTACTCGGTCTTAGTAAGCCGGCCATATCTCATGATAGTTCTATTCAAAATGTCATGCTTGTTGAATCCCTTAGCTAATCTTCTTTCCATATCTAGACTTGCTGACTTTGGTTTTAATGTGCTATTTACCAAAGTAGATTGCCAAATGTGTCATCAAGACAATCATAGCATGGTATTTACCGGTTTCCATAGAGGTGATCTATATATTGTTGATTTACTAAGAGATCCAAACGTGTACTTTTCTCATTGCAAAATCTTCTAAAGTTTGGTTTTGGCATAGAAGACTAGGACATGTTGGTATGGGTAATCTAGACAAGCTCATCAAAGGTGATCATATACTTGGTGTTAAATATGTTATCTTTGACAAATATAGACTTTGTACTGCTAGTCAAGCCGAAAATCAAGTAGGCGGAAGTCATCCCGTAAGGAATATCATGACTACTAGGAGAGCACTCGAGTTGCTTCATATGGACCTTTTTGTTCCTAATGCTTACAAGAGTCTGGGTGGAAACTCATTTGGTATAGTTATAGTTGATGATTTTTCCATATTTACATGGGTATTCTTTCTTGATGATAAGTCGCAGGTGCAAAAGATCTTCAAGAACTTCGCTCGCAAAGCACAAAATAACTTTTAAGTGAAGATCATGAATGTTAGGAGCGACAACGGATCAGAGATCAAAAACAAAAATGTGGATACATTTTTTGATGAGGAAGGGATATCACATGAGTTCTCGGCTACGTACACGCCTCAAAAAAATTGAGTTGTTGAGAGGAAGAACCTAACTCTTATTGAGATGGCTAGAACGATGCTCGAGGAATACAAGATGCCAACACACTTTTGGGCAGAATCTGTGGAAATAGCTTGTCATGCCACGAACTGACTCTATCTTCACAAGCTTCTTGGTAAAACGGCATACAGGCTACTCACCGATAACAAACCCCAAGTTGGATACTTTCAGGTATTCACCTCCAAGTGTTACATTCTTGATAAGCATCATCGTTCTAAATTTGCTCCTAAACCTCATTAAGGTTTCCTACTTGATTATGGATCAAACTCTCACACTTAACGTGTCTACAACAACTTCACTTGAAAAGTTGAAGAGACGGTATATGTGAAGTTTGATGAATCTAATGGTTCGCAAGTCGAACAATTGCCAAATGATGTAGGAGATAAATAACCTTCGGAAGCTATCCAAGACTTGTCCATAGGCAAGATTCGTCCCATGGAGGTGAAGGAAAGTACTTCATCGACCCAAGTGGAAGCTCCAACTTCACATCAAGGTGAACCTCAACACGACATGGAAGCATCCACAAGTGGTACACGACAAGATGAATAGGAGGAAGAAGTACATAATGATGATCCACCTCAACCCCCTTCACCACCACCTCCAGGGGACAACACCTTCAATAACAACAATGAAGAAGAATATGATGATGAGAAAGCTCCACCATCCAACAAGCAAAAGCTACCTCAAGTTCAAGCAAGAGTAAACAAGAATCACCCCTTAGAGCAAATCTTTGGTGACATTCAAACCAGAAGAATCACTCGCTCCAAGACTCGCCTAGCTAAGTTTTGTGAACACTACTCATTCATCTCTAGTATTGAGCCTATGAAGGTGGAATAAGCACTTGAAGACCCGGATTGAGTGAACACTATGCATGAAGAGCTAACAACTTCGAGAGGAATGAAGTGTGGACACTTGTGGAGAAGCCCAAAGACGAGCAAAACATCATCAGAAGCAAATGGGTGTTTCAGAACAAGCAAGATGAAGATAGTCAAGTCGTTCGCAACAAGGCACGTCTTGTGGCGCAAGGCTACACGCAAGTCGAAGGTATGGACTAATGTGAGACATATGCCCCCGTTGCTAGACTTGAAGCTATTCGTATATTACTTGCTTATGTTAATCACCATGACATCACACTTTACCAAGTGGACATTAAAGTGCATTTCCAAATGGGGATATCGAGGAAGAAGTCTATGTTAAGCAACCCCTTGGTTTTGTGAATCATTTATAAGCAAGCCCCTCATTCTTGGTACAAATGTTTAATGAAGTTTCTACTTAAAATGGTTTCGAAATTTGTACAATTGACGCAACCATATTCACTAGGAGAGTTAATGCTGAATTATTTGTGTGCCAAATTTATGTGGATGATATTATCTTTGGATCTACTAACCCACAATTTAGTGAGAAATTTGGAAGGCTGGTGTCCGAGAAGTATGAGATCTACGTGATGTGTGACCTGAAATTTTTCCTTGATTTGCAAATCAAGCAAACGAGAGAAGGAACTTTTATCTCTCAAACCAAGTACACCAACGACTTGATCAAGGAGTTCAACATGCAAGAATGTAAAGGTATGGAAACTCCCATGCCTACTGGTGGACATATTGACCTCACCAATGAGGACAAACCGGATGATCAAAAAGGTTTATCGATCAATGATCGGTTCGTTGCTATATCTATGTGCCTCCCGACCCGATATCATGCTTAGTGTTTGCATGTGTGATAGATATCAAGCTTCTCCTAAAGAGTGTCATCTTAAGGCCGTGAAAAGAATTGTGAGATACTTGATACATACACCAAACTTTGACATATGGTATCCCAAGGGATCTTCTTTTAACCTTGTTGGCTATTCCGACTCGGACTATACCGGAGATAAGGTTGATAGAAAATACACCTCGGGTAATTGCCAATTCCTTGGTATATCTCTTGTATCTTGGTCATCCAAGAAACAAAACTCGGTATCTCTATCTACTGCTGAAGCAGAATACATTGTCGTCGGATCATGTTGTGCGTAGTTGCTATGGATGACTCAAACTCTTAAAGATTATGGCATACATATATGTGAAACATGTAACATTGTTATATGTCCATGGGAGTGCAATCAAATTGTTCATAATCCTGTGGAACCCGCATGTAAGTCACACATGCATCATGGACAAAAATGTCCAAGTACGCCCTTTGACTGGATGGTAATGACACAAAAGGGTATTCCTACAAGTGTTCCTAACGGCAGAAGGGCAAATTTGAGCATGCTTTGAAATTAGGGGTAATTCTGAGTAGTGGGTTCGAGTTGGGCACAAATGTAAAAGACCCTTTTATTTTTTTTATTTTTTGCTTCAAATTTGTGATTTTTTTAAATGTAGTGGTCTTATATTCATGATTTTTTTTTTGCTTTGTTATTTTTATCTCCCCCTATTTTAAAAAAATCATGAACTTTTTAAAACGGATTTAGCAATGGCTCGTCTAAGTTTTTTGACCATTCGACCTATTCGCTTTAAATGTTATGCAAATCTTGATTGAGAGTTATTTTGTCACACGTGTCCCATATTACCATGTTTCGTCGTACGTCCATGCATGCGTCTTTTGTTGGTCCGTTTTCGAGGTGCCATCTCGGAGCCAATTTCTTTTTTGGAGCGTATTATATAAGTTGAAGATACGAGTTGGTCACTGCCTCCTCGGTTCCATTCGCCATTGTCTCTCTTCCAATCCCCTTTATCGGGACTAAAGCTGACATGAGGAGGAAGAAGGGGGTCGACTGGGGCTCAATCTGTGTCCTCAAGAGGAAGAAGATGACACTCGATGGCAATGTGATGAGTGACCTCAGATCCATCTGTGTCCTTTTGCCCTATTTTTAATCTAAGGATTTTTGTGATGTTTGTGATTTTCATCCGGTGATCATTTATGTCTTAGTGGTAACTCTACTCCTGGCATGCAATAGAGTTATCTTTTTTGTCCCAGTTGCAAGTCCATCCCTCAATAGGAAACTGGCCTGGACCCATTTTTTGTGCTAGTTGCAAGTGCACCTTCTTGACATGCAATAGGGCTCAGACTCTTTTTGTCCCAGTTGCAACTCCACCCCCGACATGCAACTACGGGCCTGTATTTTACTGTTGTCCTACTTTTAAATTCACCCTCGACATGCAATTTTTTTTGGTGAAGGGAGGCAACCATTTTTTGTCCGAGATGTAACTCGAACCCAACCTTGGAACCGGGTCCACTTTTTCTAGTTGTAAGTCCACTCTCAATATGCAACTAGGGACCGACCATTTTTGTTCCTAGTTGCAATTTCACCCCAACATGCAATTTTGAGGTCCTATATGCAAGTCCGTCCCTGATATGCAACCGGGGGTCGACCCAATTTTTGTCCCAATTGCAAGTCCACCATGGACATGCAACTCGAGGTCTGGACCTTTTTCTCCCTATTGCAGCGCCACCTCCGACATGCAATTGGGGTGGCCTACCATTTTTATTGTCCCAGTTGCAAGTCCACCCTAATAAACAACCGAGTCTGGCCCATTTTGTCCCATTTGCAAGTCCACCCTTGACACGCAACTGGGGGTTCCAAAAATTTGTCCAGTTGTAACTCCACCCCAGCCATGCAGTTATGGGGCTTAACTTTTTTGTTGTCCCACTTGCGAGTTCACTCCCAACACGCAACTGGAGCACAACCCATTTTTGTCCTAGTTGCAACTCCAACAAAACACTTGACATGCAATTGGGGGTCTTCCCTTTTATCTCAAATGCAAGTCCATCCTTGATACGCCATTGGGCCTAACCAATTGTGTCTCAGTTGGACAAGTTGCAAGTCAACCTCTTGGTTGTGGGCATGGGCGTAGTTGTTTTCTTGTTGCAACTCCACTGTTCACTGCACATTTGTGGCCCATAGTTTTTTTCCAAGTTGCAAGCCAATCCTCGACTCACATATGCGTCAGCGCGTGGATTGTTTTCATTCCAGGTGCCAGTACACCCCTCCGATGTGCAACTGTGGCCCGTAGTTTTTTTTCAAGTTACAAGCCTATCCTTGACTCGCAACTAGAGATCGTAATTGATTTGTTGCAGTTGCAAACCCAACCCCGACTAGCAACTGCCCCCCTAGTTGTTGTCGCCCCAGTTGCAAGTCTACCTCGACTCGAAACTGTTTTTGTTATCCTTGTTGCAAGATCACCCTTGACTCGCAAACAGGCGTCGTAGTTGTTTTCATCCCGGTCACAAGCACACCCTCTACTCATAACTAGCCAATTTTTGTTGTTATTCCTAGTTGCAAGTCCACCCTTGACTCGCAATTGGGCATGTAGATGATTTTATGTCACAGTTACACGCTCACCCTCCACTTGCAGTCCGGACACAGTTTGTTTTCATTCTAGTTGCAAGTCCACCCTCAACTCGCAACTAGGCCCGTAACTTTTGTTGATGTCCTAGTTCCAGGTCCACCCTTGGCTCTCAACTAGGTCTGTAGTTGTGTTTTCTGTCCCAGTTTCCAGCCATCCCCAGACACGCAACTGGTGGTCCATAGTTGCATTTATATTCCCAACTGCATGTCCATCCTTGACTCACAACTAAAGCCCATAATTGTTTTCAGCCCTATTGCAATCCCACCTTCAACTCGCAACTGGCCCATATTTTTTATTGTTATCCCAGTTGCTAGTCCACCCTCGACTCACAACTATTAGCACCATAGTTGCAAGGCCACCCTCAACTCGCAATTTTTTGTCATTCTAGTTGCGAGTACGCCCTCAACTCGTAACTTAGCGCTTAGTTGTTTCAACCCCAATTGGAAGCCACACCTCGAGTCGCAACCGGGCCTGTTTTGTTTTTGTTTTTTCTTAGTTGCAGGTCCACCTTTGACTCATAATTAGGTCGATTTTTCCCAGTTGCAAGTCCAGCTTCAAACTCGCAACTAGACCCGTTGTTGTTTTTTGTTTTTTTGCAAGCTCACAATTTAATCGCAATTGGTCATGTAGTTCGTTTTGTCTCAGTTGCAAGCTACCTACCATCAACTCATAATTGGACCCCTGATACGTCTCCAAAGTATCTATAATTTTTGCTTGTTCCATACGGTTATATTATCATTCTTGGATGTTTTACCATCATTTTATTACCACTTTATATCATTTTTTTGGACTAACCTATTGACATAGTGCCGAAGTGTCAATTGCTGTTTTTGCTTGTTTTGTACTTCGCAGAAAAACAATATCAAATGGAGTCCAATCACAATGAAAATTTTTGGAGATTTTTCTGGACCAAAAGACACCCAATGGACCAAATAAGTGTTGAGGAAGTGGGCCAACGAGACCACAACCCACCAGGCCACGCTAGGCGGGCCTGCCGCGCCCTGGTGGATTGTGCCCTCCTCGGGACCCCTCTCCACCACCTATGACGCCTATGAATTCCCAAATATACCAAAAACCCTAGGGGAGTCGACAAAACACAATTCCAGCCGCCGCAAGTTCTATAACCTCAAGATCCAATCTAGACACCATCACGAAGGGGTTCATCTTCATCATAGGTGCCTCTTCGATGATGCGTGAGTAGTCCACCGTAGACCTACGGGTCTGTAGGCACTAGCTAGATGGCTTCCTCTCTCTTTCTCTTATGATTCTCAATACATTGGTCTCTTGGAGATCTATTTGATGTAAACTTTTGCAGTGTGTTTGTTGGGATCTGATGAATTTTGAGTTCGTGATCAGTTTCTATCCAAGAATATTATCTGAGTCTACTTTGATCTCTTATATTCATGATTGCTTATAGCCTCGTGTTTCTTCTTCGAACCTTTGGTTTAGTTAGGCCAACTAGATCAATTTTTCTTGCCATGGGAAGAGGTGCTTTGTGATGGGTTCGATCTTGTGGTGTTCTTTCCCGGTGATAGAAGGGTAGCAAGACACGCATGTATCATTGCTACTAAGGACAACAAGATGGGGTCTATTCCTACATGAATATATCTTGTCTACATCATGTCATCATTCTTATTGCATTACTCCATTTTTCCATGATCTTAATACACTAGATGCATGCTGGATAGTGGTCGATGTGTGGAGTACTAGTGGTAGATGCAGGCAGGAGTCGGTCTACTTATCTTGGATGTCATGCCTATATAATTATCATTGCCTTGGATATCGTCATGACTATTCAATTTTCTATCAATTTCCCAACAGTAATTTGTTCACCCACCATGCACTATACTCATGAGAGAAGCCACTAGTGAATCCTATGGCCCCCGGGTCTACTTTTCCATCATATTGCTTTCCGATCTAAATTTTTGCAATCTTTGTTTCCAGATCTACAGAACCAAAAAACCAAAAATATATTGCTGCATATTTACTCTTTTTATTTTGTTTTCTTGAGAGATCTATCTCTCCTACCTATCATTACATAATCTATCTTATTACCATAGAGAGCGCGACAACCTCTCTTTCGCGTTGGGTTGCAAGTATTTGTTGTTTGTGTGCAGGTGTTGTTTACGTGGGCGCGTGATCTTCCTCTATGGATTGATACCTTGGTTTCATAACAGAGGGAAATACTTATGTCGCTGTGCTGCATCATCCCTTCCTCTTTGGGGAAATACCAACGCAGTCTCAAGCCACGTCAAAGGAATTTTGGGTGAAGTTGCTGGGGAGGAAGCAATCTCATCTAACAGGTTCCTAATCACAAATATCATCTCCTTGCAATTACATTATTTACCATTTTCCTCTCGTTTTCCTCTCCCCCACTTCACCAATTTGCCGTTTTATTCGCCCTCTCTTTTTCGTTTGCCTTTTTCTCAGCAGATCTCTTGTTCGCCAATACCTTCACTATGGCTAGTTCCTCCGTTATTGCATTTACTCTCGAGAATGAGGTTCTTAATTTGAAACAAAGGGGAGGGGGTATATTAAAGATGCTTGGTATAGGATTTGCAATGCTCATAATAGATCTACTCGCAAAGAATCTACCATGTTCTTTGTTGTTCTTATGTAGGCATCACCACTTGATATAGATTTGTCCTTTATACGATTACTGCTGGAAACTTCTTCATGTGCTCCGCTTTGGATGCTTATAATGCTTTGGGAAATTTAGTTGGTTTTCCACCTATCATTGTCAATGAAACAATTTTAACTCTTGAGCATGTTATGAAAAGGTTAGATGCTATTGAAAAGAAAATGCTCACCGAGGAAAATTTCGAGAACTTGGATAAAAGGATGCATGATCTTGCTAACAAAATTGGGTCAAAAGTGGGAGACACCCTTAAAATATTAAAGGAAAAGGAACCCATAGTCAATAAAAAAATTGAAGAAAGCCCCACTAGAATTGATAAGTTGGAAGAAATCTTTCGTAACTTAAGTTCGGCATTCCCTACCAATAAAACTATTAAAAAAACTCCCATTAGGAAGGATTTAAAATCCATGCAAATTCCTAAGAACAAGGTTACCATGTCTAGTATAAACAAAGAGGATCTTAAAATGATTAGTATCCATCCAAATTTTGTTGAAGTGGTAACCAACCTTCATGGCAAGAATGAATTTTTCGATCTTATTACTAGAAGTATTGCCATTGAAATATGCATGAAAAATCCTTGAAAATTTTTCGTTGTGTTCTTAAGGAGTTGGAAATCAAGGATGAAAATACTTGAATGTAGGCGTTATGCCTAGCTAGGGGCATTAAACGATAGCCCTTGTTGGGAGGCAACCCAATGAATAAATAAATTTCCCATTTTCCTTTCTGTTTTTGTGTGCTGACACAATTATGACTCTGTTATCATTGTGTTTTTATGGTTTACTTAGTGTTTGCGCCAAGTAAAGCCTTTAGGATGATTCATAAGATGAGTAGAAACAATGTTGAATCTGAAATAGAAACTTTGCGTCCAGTATATGAATTTTAATTTGTATTGTAACGTGATATTGAGCTGACATTTTAATAAAGTATTTCTATAAAAATTATTTATGTTTTTCTATTTTCTCAAATTTTTAGAGTTCCATAAGTACGGGTAGTGTACAGATTACTACAGACTGTTCTGTTTAAGACACATTCTGTTTTCATTGCATTGTGTACTTATTTTGATGAATCTATGGTTTGTATTGGGGAGTATAAGACATGGTAAAGTTAAAATACAGTAGGTATAATGCAATAAAAAATATGAATGGGTTTGCAACAGTACCTAAAGTAGGGATTTGCTTTCTTATACTAACGGATCTCACGAGAATTTTGTCGAGTTTTGTGTGGTTGGAGTTTTCAAGTTTTGGGTGAGATCATGATGGATGAAGGAATAAGGAGTGTGAAAGCCTAAAATTGGGTATGCTATTTCACCCCCAAGATATATCCAAATAGGAACAAGCAACTAAGGTTGGGGATGCCCCCGAGTGGCATCCCCTCTTTCTCCTAACGACCATCGGTCTTTTACTTGGAGCTATATTTTTATTCATCACATATCATGTGTTTTGCTTGGAGCGTCTTGTATATTTGCTTGCTTTGTTTGTTAGTTTTTCCTTTGTATCATTGTTGTACACACCTATTTGAGAGATCCAAAATTATGCTATCATTTGTTAGAATTGCTCTATGTACTTCACTTAAACTTATTGAGCTATCGAAATTGCTCTAGTGCTTCACTTATATCTTTTTCAGAATGGTGTGCTTGGAAACTTTTGAAGAAATACTCTCATGCTTCACTTCGATAAATATGAGAGTTAGTAAATTTTGAAACATCCTCTCATGCTTCACTTATACCTTTTTGAGATGAAATCTTTATGCTCATGTGCTTCACTTAAATTTGGTTGAGCTTGCCAAACAGCAATGGGAATATATTAAACTAGTACCAAAGTGATAGATATCCAAGGAAGATATAATAAAAACTTTCATGAAGATCATTGGTCAAATTAAACTTTATTCTTTGTATAGTTTTGAAACATGATGATAGTAATATGTGAGTCATGTTGATGAGTAATTATGCTCACTAGGAATATTGGTGTTAAGGTTTGTGATTCCCTAGGCATGCACGAAAGTCAATAGTTATGCAATCAAGTTACATCCTACTTGTGGTGCATTATTCGGTGTTAGTTATGTTCAATGCTCACTTATTTGAATTTTTGTTTCTTGGTTTGGTCGCTTACCAATCAATTTGCTAGCCTTCACTTGTACTAAGTAGAAATACTACTTGTGCATCCAAAATCCTTAAACCAAGTTTTGCCTTATGAGTCCACCAAACTTACCAATATGCGGTATTTCCATTCCGTTCCAAGAAAATTTGTATTTGCCATATCTAAATTTTCAAAATATTTTTTCTCTTTTGTGTGCCCGTACCGCTCATGAAACGATGGGGAGTAACCAATATTTTTCATGCTAGATGTGTTATTCTCAAGATGAATGTTTATTCACTTGTCATTACACGAGACCACGGCGGTAATAGTGATGCCCATTCTCAAAATGAAAATTAATAAAAAATATTTACTTTATGTTGCAAAATAATAAATTCCTTGGAAAGTGTTGGTATGGAAGGCAACCATGGATACGTCCCGCCGTGGAAAGTGAAAGTTTGGTCAAAAAAGGAATAAACTTTATTTTCTGTTTGGGAACCGCCTATGATATATCTAGCATGGAAAGTATTGTGAGCTACTTTGTCGTTTTCGTTGACACGAAAAGCATGCCACCCAAAATATTTTCTCTCTCTCAATTTAAACACTTCAGCTCTGGCACCTCTACAAATCCCTACTTCCCTCTACGAAGGGCCTATCTATTTAATTTATGCAATTTTTATTTTTGCTTTATTCTCCATCTTATCTTATAAGCACCAACTAGGGGGCACTATGATCGTACTTGAGCATTGGGCATAGCTAATATTTGAGTGTGTTTCATGAATGGATCAATGCTGAGCATGAAGGGCTAGGGATAACTTTCTTTAGTGCTAATATTTTGAAAGACATGGTTGTTTGTTGACATGATTGAGTATTGAAGTCATTATGTTAAAACAAGACTATTGCTTTGAATCATTATAAGTCCAAATGTCCATGCTAGGTAAAAGAAAAGAATGTGATGAACATGTTAGGCAGCATTCCACATAAAAAATTCTGTTTTTATCATTTACCTACTCGAGGGCGAGTAGGAATTAAACTTGGGGATGTTGATATGTCTCCAACGTATATATAATTTTTACTTGTTACATGCTGTTATATTATCATTCTTGGGATGTTTTACCATCAATTTATTATCACTTTATATAGTTTTTTGGTACTAACCTATTGACATAGTGCCAAAGTACCAGTTGTTGTTTTTACTTGTTTTTTACTTCGTAGAAAATCAATATCGAACGGAGTCCAATCGCGACGAAACTTTTTGGAGATTGTTTCTGGACCAGAAGACACCCGATGGACCAAAGAAGTGTCGAGGAAGTGGGCCGAGAAGACCAAAACCCACCAGGCCACGCCAAAGGGCCTGCCTGTGCCCTGGTGGGTTGTGCCCTCCTCGGGAACCCTCTCCACCGCCTATGACGCCTCTGAAATCCCAAATATTCCAAAATCCCTAGGGGAGTCAACGAAACACAATTCCAGCCACCGCAAGTTCCAGAACCTCGAGATCCAAAGACACCATCACTGAGGGGTTCATCGTCATCATAGGAGCCTCTCCGATGATGCCTGAGTAGTCCACCATAGACCTATGAGTCCATAGGAAGTAGCTAGATGGCTTCGTATCTCTCTGTGTGTCTCTCTCTCTTTCTCTTATGATTCTCAATACAATGGTCTCTTGGAGATCTATTTGATGTGAACTTTTGTGGTGTGTTTGTTGGGATCCGATGAATTTTGAGTTCATGATCAGTTTCTATCCATGAATATTATTTTAGTCTTCTTTCATCTCTTATATGCATGATTGCTTATAGCCTCGTATTTATTCTTCGAATCTTTGGTTTAGTTAGGCCAACTAGGTCGATTTTTCTTGCCATGGGAAGAGGTGCTTTGTGATGGGTTCGATCTTGCGGTGTTCTTTCCCAGTGACAGAAGGGGCAGCAAGAGAAGCATTTATCATTGCTATTAAGAAAAAGAAGATGGGGTGTATTCCTACATGAATAGATCTTGTATACATCATTCCATCATTCTTATTGCATTACTCCATTTTTCCATGAACTTAATACACTAGATGCATGCTGGATAGTGGTCGATGTGTGGAGTAATAGTGGTAGATGCACGTAAGAGTAGGTCTACATATCTTGGACGTGATGCCTATATAATGATCATTGCCTTGGATATCGTTATGACTATTTGATTTTCTATCAATTGCCCAACAGTAATTTGTTCGCCCACTATGCGCTATACTCATGAGAGAAGCCACTAGTGAATCCTACGACCCTCGGGTCTACTTTTCCATCATATTGCTTTCCGATCTATATTTTTGCAATCTTTGTTTTCAGTTCTACAAAACCAAAAAATCAAAGATATATTGCTGCATATTTAATATTTTTATTTTTTGTTCTTGATATATCTATCTCTCCTACCTATTATTACCTAATATGTCTTATTACCGTAGAGAGCGTGACAACCTCTCTTTCGCGTCGGGTTGCAAATATTTGTTGTTTGTGTGCAGGTGCTGTTTACGTGGGTGCGTGATCTTCTCTACGGATCGATACCTTGGTTTTATAACTGAGGGAAATACATACCATCGTTGTGCTGCATCATCCCTTCCTCATTGTGGAAATACTGATGCAGTCTCAACCCACGTCAACCTCGTAGTTGATTTTTGTCCTAGTTTCAAGCCCATCCTCGACCTCAACTGGATCATGTAGTTTGGTTTTCGTCACAGTTGAAAGTCCACCCTCGAATCGCAACCGAGCATATAGTTATTTTTGTCCAAGATGCAAGAAAACTTGTGGCCCTATAGTTGTCTTTGCCTTGGTTTCAACCTCACCCTTGAATCGCAACTGGACCCTTTGTTTTTGTTATCTCGGTTGGAAGTCCACCCTCGACTTGCCACTAGGCATGTAGTTGTTTTTCTCCCAATTGCAAGCTCGTGCTCGACTCGCAACCGGGTCGTTGTTTTTTTCATCTCAGTTGCAAGTCCACACTAGACTTGAAACCGTGCTCGTCGTCTTTATGTTGTCCCAGTTGCAAGTCCATCGTCGACTCGCAAACGGGGCATATAGCTGTTTTATCCCTAGTTGCAAGCACGCCCCCGACTCTCAACAGAGCTTGTTTTTGTTTTTATTCCTAGTTGCAAGTTCACCCTTGACTCGCAATTGGCTGCAATTTGTTTTCATTCCAGTTGCAAGTCCATCCTCAACCCTCAATTGGGCACGCAATTTGTAGTGTTGTACCGGTTTCAAGTCCACTCTTAGCTCACAACTGGTCACAGTTGTGTTTTCTATCCTAGTTGGAAAGACAACCCCCCCCCCCACACACACACACCAATGCGCAACATGTGGAATATAGTTTGTTGTGCCAATTGCATGCCCATCCTTGACTCCCAACTGAGGCTCATAGTTAGATTCTTCCTAGTTGCAAGCCCATGCCTAACTCACAACTAGGCTCATAGTTTTTTGGTGCCCTAGCTGCAAGTCCACCATCAAGTTTAAACTCGTTTTTATCACTCTAGTTACAAGCCCACCCCCGAGTCACAATTATTTTTGTAGTTCAAGTTGCAATCTCATCATTCAGCTTGAAATTGGACCCGGTAATTGCGTTTGTCGCAATTACAAGCTTACCACATGAATCGCAACTGACTCTTAAGTTTTTCTTGGGTGTCATCCTAGGTGCAAGTATATCCTAGACTCACAACCATTGTCTCATCAGTTGCAACTCGATCGTCAATTCGCGATTGTTCTTGTCATCTCATTTGCAAGCCCACCTCGACTCGCAACTGGACCCATGTAGTTGTTTTCGTTCCAGTTGCAAGTCGATCAACGAATCACAATTGGCCTTATCCCAATTGTAATTCCACCCTCGACTTGCAACTATTAGCGCACTAGTTGCAAGCTCACCCTCGACGCACAACTGTTTCTGTCATGCTAGTTGCAAGTATATCCTCTACTCGCAACTAGGCCCCTAGTTTTTTCCATCCCGGTTGGAAGCCACACCTCGACTCCCAACCAGGACCATTTTTTGTGTCTTAGTCGCAAGCCACATTTGACATGTAATTATGACTTATTTTTTAATTGTCCCAATTGAAAGTCCAGCTTCGACTTGCAACTAGGCTCGTAGTGCCAAAACTAAGACTGCCTCGTGGAGATCATATTGGTTTCTTCTGTATCCATCAGACCAGAAAATAACGTAGAACCTCGTTTGTGTCCTTTGGATCTACTTTGAATTTTGTAATAAAATATAGAGTCAAAAACCTGCCTCGCCCTAACATAGTCCAGGACTACATCATATCATTTTTGTCGTTTTTCCTTCCTGGTCAAGGCCCTTATATCAGTAAGATACTTTTTTGTGTAGAGGAGTGGGGCATTATACGAATGAAATATGCCCAATATTTTTTATTGGCATATTCACATGGTTGAATGTTCTCACGTACAAAGTAATTTTTTCTAGGCGTTTTTTTGTTGTTTTTTCTAACACGGGTTTGATCGTTTTTCTCCTTTTTACCTCTTTTTTATTATGGTTTTCCTTTTCCATTTTTTTATTGTTTGAACTTTTTAATTTGAAAATTATTTTCAAACTCGTGAACGTTTCCTTTAATTTAGGAACGTTTTTTTAAATGTGATTTTTTTTAATTCATGATTTTTTTTATTTTCTCAAATTACGAGCTTTGCCAAGTCGTGAACTTTTCCCAAATTCGTTAATTTATTTGAAATTGATAAGCTTTTTGTGATTTTTTTTCATTTTCGTGAACTTTGTTCAAACCGTGAACCTTTTCAAGACGTGAAGTTCTTAAAAATTTATGAGATTTTTTAAATTTTATATTTTTTGTTGTTATGAACTCTTTTTCAAATTCACATTTTTAAAAGTCAACAGTCAACATTTGGTGGTAAACGGTGAATGGGTTTTTAATTTGCGAATTTCTTTAATAGGTGCCCACAAGGAGAAAAAACTTGCAAGCAATGTGTAAGCTGCAGAGATGTAGCGATGATTGGCTGCAGGCACTGCTCAGACTAGCGGGTGTGAACCTGTACTCGTGTACGCCGCAGCGTGGACTCCTGTAGCGACCTACCTTTTTTTGGAAAACTAGTAATCATGCACGTGCAATTAACATGTTGACTAACATAAAAAACACTAACATAATTCGATTTAAATTGAAAGCATAACTTGATTTGATGATTATTATGATGATTCAGCATATCCTCATTATTAACACCATTTTGGAAAATGGGGACGTATAAGATCAAACATTGATTTGCATATAATTTATTGATTCAGGAGAAAATTAAGAGCATGGAACTACCCGATGTCACGACAAAAGGTGTTAACGGAATGTGTTTGATCAAGGAGTATAATAGCAGGTACACGTCCATCATTAGTGATGAAAATTGTCATATCATCTATTCTTAAATAGCTTCAACCCATTACCTAATTTTTCTTCCCATGCAACAAAGACACATCATCCAGCCATGCATGGAGTCAAAAGTTACTTTTTTCATTAATCTCTTCATGCAAATCATACCACCTAATGCATATCTTTTTCCAGGGAATTAAATCATGTAAGACACTTCTATCAGTTAATTTTAGTCTTATATCACTTAATCGTACATTGTTATAACAAGGTTCCTGCAGCAATGCGCGGAGCATCGTCTAGTTGTATAATATGGGCTCCCCATGGTTCGGGACAATAAAATAGAGAGGATTTTTTCTTGCTAGCGTACATGGCTTGGTCCTCAACGACCACTCACTCAGCTGCACACGACTCCTTATAATATCCTACATGATATGTAGAATAATAGGGCTCTTAGATGTGTACAACATATAGGAGTACTCTCGGATAGTAACAAAGGGTGTTGCTAGTATCTATTCAACCCAACCAGAGAAATAATATGCCTACCCAGCTGTTCTTGCTCCTCGAATTTCCTGAAAAAATGTCAACCCATTCGTAGTTACTAGGGGCAGATCTAGGCCCTGGGCTGAGAGGGCCCAGGCCCGGGGCATGAGGCCCAAATCACATGTAAACTACAGTGCACAAACAGGACCCGGGGCGGCCCGCTGGGTTGGATCCTGTAACGCCCAAGATGCGCGCCTATCCATATTTGGCACGGGGGCTCGATAGGGATAGAGGCGCATCTAGTCGTTACGCAAGTTCAGTATCATTACATACATTTCTGAAGGGAGGAGTATATGAGTTGGCTTACACTCGCCACATGCTAAATTACAATCTCACACAATTTATTAAAACATCATTCAAAAGGCAGGGTCCGGCTACGGACGGAAACAAACGATAAAAGATGCAATGACACTGGCTTGCTAGCCCCGAAGATCACGACCAAGGCCTCTCTACTCGTTTGGATAAGTGACGTACATCCTGCCACGCTCCTCGTCATACTCCCACTGGAGCTGCGTCACATCATCTGGCACGATCTCATCTGCACCTGCACCTGTATTTCTTGTAGTAATCTATGAGCCATGGGGACTCAGCAATATCATGACCGGGTACTGAAACTATTCAAGATTATAGGTTGGATGGGGATAAGTGTTTAGTTTTCAGCAGCACTAAGCATTTATGGTGGCCAATCTTACGAGAACATGAATGTAAATATGTGGTCTACGTTAAACGATCGATAATTAGCATGATCGCTAAGCGATCCTCAACACCTACTTACGTCAAACATAACCCCACTGTGTTCTCTCTCGGATCATGTTCACGAGCAGAGATGATCACGGTTACTCACACAGTTGGTGTATTTTATTGGAGTTTACTTCAAGTTAACTGTAACCGGGTTTTAAACAAATATCCAAGTTGCCACATAACCGCGGGCACGGTTTTCCGAAAGATTTAACCTTGCAGGGGTGCTCCAACTAGTCCATCATAAATTAACCACACTCCTCGGGAATAACCTTGACCACAGATCTCGTGATCATCCTAGGCAACTCCAAAGGAACTCCGACACCTCGAGATAGCTCGAAGAAAATAAGAGTACCTCACGCAAGCCACTCGAGAAAGGTAAAACAAGTCCAACAAGACCTCCCGACGTGTCGATGAACCCGATAAGAGCCGCGTATCTCGTTCTCAGGACACGACGGATGGGCTAAGTTTCTGGCTAGCACACCCTTTGGTGGCCCCGACTACTACCATTTTGTACCAACACTCATGTGGAGCACTGGCCCGGGTTGTTGATTAATCCATGGGGTAGCTAAAACCTATGCAATGTTATTAGGTTGTTAAGCAAATGTAGTACTAAGGTTGGGTCTTGTCAGACAAGTTTTAATCTCAAACGAATAATCAAGGGGGTCCCCATAACAATCCCGAGCATGTTAGGAGCGCAAAATATGGAAACATAACACCGGTAACAAGAAACTATGGCGGTAAAAGTGGAACAAAACACCAAGCAAAAGGCCAAGCCTTCCACCATACCAAGATATATATGTGCATTAAATTAAATAGCAGATAATATTGTGATATGCCAGATATCCATGTGATCACATGGAAACAACCTGCAGCGGCAACTAAGAACGCTATAAGAGGGGCTAAGCAACGGTAACTTAGCCAAACTAGGTTTGCTAGGATGTAGAGGGGTTAGAGGCTATCATGGAAATCTAGGAGGCTTGACATTCAAGTGGTAGGTAACGCACATGTAATGATAAGAGTGAGATATCTAGCAAAGCAAAAATAGTGTCGGGATCGGGGTACGATCATCTTGCCTGTTGGTTCTTCAGAGGGACAAAGAGCGTGGTCCTCATATTGGTACTCTCCTGGATCCTCGTACTCAGGTTCAACACTCGCATCTACCAAAGAGAAACAGCAACAATAAACAACCAACCAAGGTGCTATGCACAAACAAGATGATGCATGATTCATTTGAAGAATTTAGCATGGCAATCCTAAACTAGTCATGTTTCTCATGCAATAGTTAAGTTATTTAAAATTCTGGACAGAATCTCATGTTAAGTTGTTTGAACATGCATGAACATGGCAAATATGGATGCTTCATGCAAAATCGATGCGAATGCATATGTGGAACGTAGGAAACGGAGTTACGGTTCTCACGCTACGCTCACGGCAAGATACGAAGGCAAAAACAAGACACTGAAGGCCATGGGCTATTCCTTGGCATTCCAAGGTAGCCACTGGTTAGGCAATGAAAACAAACCACAATAGATCCAATGATCAAGCAAAACCATGGAGCATAGATCCCACAAGTCACAAAACTCTAGCACAAACAATCTGCCTCAAAACAGAAACATAGCAACTTTCACAGCAATTACCTAGAGCTACAGGAAGTTTCCAACCTCAAATATGGCATTCGCATAAACCACATAACATGCTTATAAAATCATCCAACTACTCAAACTGGAAAGGAAGCACATATCAATAAGCATGAAGCTCTCAAGTTGGCATGGTGAAACAAGTTCTAGGGACTTAGAGAAAATCCCAGTTTTCCGGAATCTGAGTTTAGCTAATAGCAAGTTGACAGCAGAAACCAAAGGTGACAGAGACCACCTCATGGCATGAAAATTAACAATATGTTAGAGGATAACATCTAATTCAAAACACTAGCACTGAGCTTGAGCTAAAACTCAACACATCACTTGGTAGCATCCACTCATCATGGCATAAAAATATTAACAGATTCTCAGACTTAGAATATTTAGCATGTTGAAAATAACAACATTTTGATAGCCACTTAGGAGCATGGTTAACACTTATATGCAAGTTTATCATGACAAAATTAAATACCATGGCATTCTACTCATGAAAAACTACCACTTCCATGTTGACACAAGATCATGCCACACTTGGATTAATTACAACTAAAATGACAAAATGGCACTTTGGGTCAAAATGACATTTTGTCAAAGTTGCTCAAATGACAAACAAGTTGCATCAATGGATTCCTTGGCTGATTCTACCCTAAAATCATGTATCATACACATATATAAGTTTTTTATAGAACTCCCTAAAACATGCTCGAAATCATCATGACATTCCTATAAGTTGAAACTTAATAAAAATGCACATATCCAAAAATGCTCATACCAGATTGAGAAATATACCAAAAAAGGAAATATCTATTTAACACAAAAAAACACTATCAAAAACTAAAAAAAACAATAGAGAGGAGGGGCCCCACCTGGCATTGGCACTAGGGCCCTTCTAGTGGATGACAAGTGCGGCCAGGACCCACTTGTCATACACACACCACACACATACACACACTGCCACACACTACACACAAGCACACTCTGGATCTACTGCTAGAGCAGATCCACCACACACGCACACACACACTAGTCTACACATTACACTACACTCAGCCACACTAGATCTGGTGTAGTCACACCAGATCCGCACACCACGCACTACACTGGCCAATCGAAAAACAAGGAAAAAAGGGGGGAGCCGGGGACCGAACCCACGACCTGCCAGTCGTCGAATGCCACTGCGCTACTCGCTCGATACTGACCACAGGGGGGTTCCGCACCTAATCTAAAAACACGCCGAGGTACAAACTAACAAAACTGAAACTGACGCACACACGCACTGACAAAGATCGGCGGCGGCGACTCCCACGATGGAGGGGGCTCTTCGGCGAGGAGGAAGTCCGGCGGGGGTGCGGTATCCTCAATGGAACCCATCCCTGGGGCTAGGACACGAGACGGCGTGACAGTGAGCACAAGAGCAGGGGCACAAGGTTGAACCTTCCGTCCATGGCAGCGGCAACAGACGCGAGCGGCGGCGAACAGAGGCAACAACTATGCTACGGCACGGAGAGATGTAGAGAGGGGGGAGCCGCAGGTGCTCACAGCGGGCGATGACGCAGTGCTGGAGACGATTCGGGGCAGCGACGATGGCTCCGGGAGCGTGGCGCCGACAAGGAAGAAGAGGGCGGCGAGGACAATCCCACGGCACCCTAGCGCCGGGAACGGGATGCAGGAGGGGTCCTCGCCCTCCACGAGATCTACTCGACGAGGACGAAGCGGCGGCAGGACGGAACAACGGCGAGGACGACCGGCGACGATGACCCTCTGCACTGAAACTCTGCTCTCTCTCTCTCTCTGAATTACCTAAGGGGAAGAAGAAGGACGAGGGGGAGATGGAGAGGAGGTGGAGGAGCGGCAGCGGAACAAGGAAACCCTAGGGATGCGTGCACATATAAAGGGGGGCCAGCCTCGACGTCTGTTCCCTCTCACGACGACGGCGACGCCCTCTCTCACGAGCTCTCTCTCTCTGGTTGCGCTCTCTGAACCTGATGGGAGGAGATAGGAGCAGGTAGCCATCGCTAGCTTGGCTGGGCTGACTAGCTCGCTTAGCTGGGCCACGAGGGGGTAGGAAGGCCTAGCGCTCACCATACTCACGGAAAAAAAACAACCAACAGAGGTTTTCTTTATGAATATAAATAACACAACAAAAAAACCAGAGAAAAAGAAAAGGATTCTTGTCCAAATAAAAATACTTTGGCACTGAAATAATATGGCATATTTAATAAAAATGAAAATATGATTTTTAGGACAAGTAAAATAAATACTTTTTAAATTAAACAACCACTGATTTTGCAAAACCCCATGAGTCCAAATAACTAATCAACAAGGAGAGCATCACAAACCTACTCAACATGATATCCCCTAACAACAGAACATTTTTAATAGTTTTAATTATCAAGTTAATTCTCATTAAGAAAACAAAAGGGAATAAAAGGTTTAGGCATAGTTTTGAAAATGAAGGAGAGGGAGGGAGTTGTTGCACCACACATTGCACACATCCACATCACACAAGACCAAACTAGCAAGCAACACAAGATGCAAATGAAATGATGAGCATGATGCATGATGCATGATGCATGAGATGGAATGGCAATGAGCAACATCATATCCTTAAAACACATGACAACATAGGGTTCACATGGTGACATGACCATAAATGGCAAGGGTAGCACTTGGGACGTTATAACTCTCCTACACTACAAGAGGATCTCAACCCGAGATCTAGGAACGAAAGAACTCTGGATATTCGGAATGGAGAAGATCCTCACGTTCCCAAGTAGCTTCTTTATCGGAATGGTGAGACCACTTCACCTTGAGAAACTTGATTGATTTGTTGTGAGTCTTAGCTTAGTTTCTTCGAGAATAGCCACTAGATGCTCACGATAAGAAAGGTCTTCTTGGAGATCAATGTCTTGAAGGTCAATGGTACGCTCAGGAGTCTTGAAGCACCTCCGGAGCTGAGAGACATGGAAGACATCATGCACATTTGTGAAGTTTGGAGGAAGCTCTAGTTGATATGCAAGTTCACCTCTCTTGCCAACAACTCTGAAAGGACCCACAAAACGAGGTGCTAGCCTCCCTTTAATTCCAAACCACTAAGTACCCTTCATGGGAGAGACTCTGAGATAGAATAGATCATCAACTTGAAAGGAGACATCCCGATGTTTGTTATCGTAATAACTCTTCTGTTGGGATTGAGCTGCTTTGAGGTTCTCACGAATGACATGGCACATCTCTTCTGCTTCGGTGATCATGTCATTGCCCAAAATTTGACGCTCACCAGTTTTAGGCCAATTGAGTGGGGTACGACACTTCCTGTCGTAGAGAATCTTGAAAGGGGTCTGGCCTGAACTAGCCTGAAAGTT
Organism: Hordeum marinum; assembly: GCA_022496015.1. NCBI lineage: Eukaryota > Viridiplantae > Streptophyta > Magnoliopsida > Poales > Poaceae > Hordeum > Hordeum marinum. Next base: position 154,570,501 of record CM039673.1, on the reverse strand, counting down.
GTTGTTGTATGAAAATTGAGTGTATGGAAAGCAGTCCTCCCATTTCATGTTGCACAAAATCACACAGGCTCTGAGCATGTCTTCAAGGACTTGACTGACTCTCTCAACTTGACCACTTGTCTGAAGATGGAATGCAGTGCTGAAATGGATCTTGGTACCCATAGCAGTCTGGAAGGACTCCCAAAACTTGGAAGTGAAGAGGCTTCCACAGTCAAATGAGATGAGATGAGGAATAATATGCAAAGAAACTATCCTTGACGTATACAACTCTACTAGTTGAGCTACTGAGATAGATTCTTTGACTTGAAGGAAATTAGCAACTTTGGTCAGCTTTTCGATAACCACAAATATGTCATCGTTGCCCCTCTTGGACTTGGGAAACCTAGTGACGAAATCCACCTCCACATGATCGAAATTCCACTCTGGAATAGGCAAAGGTTGAAGGAGACCTGCTAGACATTGATGTTCTGCCTTCACTCTGCGACAAACATCACACTCATTCACGAACTAAGCAATTTCACGTTTCATGCGAGTCCACCAGAAGGTTTGCTTGAGATCCTGATACATCTTGGAACTGCCTGGATGAATGGATAGAAGAGAATTGTGTGCTTTGTCCATGATAACCTTCCTAAGATCACCTTTTGGAACCACCAGACGGACCTCAAAGAACAAGGTATCTTTGTCATCAACGCGAAAGCACTTATACTTCGGAATGCCCTTGGCCACACCTTTCTTCACTTTCTTCACCATTGCATCAAGAAGTTGAGCTTGGTGAACCTAATCTTCTAGAGTCGGAGAGACTTGAAGATTGACAAGAAATCCTTGTGGAATCATTTGATGGTTGAGCTTGCGGAAGGCTTCACAAAACTCGGGTTGAAGAGGCTTCAGGATGAGACTATTGCAGTACGCCTTTCGGCTGAGCACGTCTGCAATGACATTTTCTTTTCCGGGAGGATACTCAATGTTTGGATTGAAGTCCTCAAGCATTTCCACCCAACGAGACTGCCTAAGATTGAGATTGGGCTGAGTGAAAATGTACTTCAAGCTCTTGTGATCAGTGTACGCCTCAACTGGTCTACCCAACAACAAATGCATCCATGTCATCAGAGCATGCACAACTGCCGCCAACTCAAGATCATGAGTGGGGTAGTTCTTCTTGGCAGGCTTCAACTGACGCGATGTATAAGCAACTATCTTATTATCTTGAATGAGAACACCACCAAGACCTTGGAGAGAAGCATCACAGAAAACTTGGAAAGGCTTTGATTGCTTGGGAGGAACAAGAACTGGAGCTGAAGTCAGTCTCTGCTTGAGTGTATTGAACGCGACATCACACTCAGGAGACCAAACATAGTTGACATTCTTCTGGAGGAGATTAGACAGAGGATTAGCAATTTTAGAGAAGTTCTCCACGAATCTTCTGCAATAGCTTGCCAGCTCGAGGAAGCTATGAAGCTACTTCACATTCTGAGGAGGCTCCCACTTCAAGATTGCCTCAACTTTCTCAGGGTGCACTTTAATGCCCTCGGCAGAGACCACATGCCCAAGGTACACCACTTCATTGAGCCAAAACTCACACTTGGAAAACTTGGCATAGAATCGATGCTCTCTTAGCTTGTCAAGCACAAGCCGGAGATGCTCTGCATGCTCTTCTTCTGTCTCCGAGAACACGAGCATATCATCCAGATAGACCAAGATAAACTCACTCTTGAAAGGAGAGAATATAAAGTTCATCATTCTTCAGAAGGTTGGAGGACCATTGGTGAGACCAAACAACATGACGATGTACTCATAAGAGCCAAAACTCGTCCTGAAAGCGGTCTTTGGAATATGTTCTTCGCGAATTCGAATCTAATGATGACCCATGCGAAGATCAAGCTTCGAGAAAACCTTGGCACCTTTCAGTTGTTCAAACAACTCATTGATGTTGGGAAGTGGGTACTTGTTTCTGATTGTCTTCTTATTCAATGGACGGTAATCGACACAAAGTCGATCCGTGCCATCATTCTTCTTGACAAACAAAACACCACAAGCCCATGGATAAGAACTTGGTATGATCAGACCCAGCCGTTCTAGTTCATCTAGCTGCTTCTTCAACTCTTTCAGTTCTTCGGGGCCAAGTTTATAAGGATGCTTGCAAACTGATTCAGTTCTGGGCTCGAGGTTAATCACGAACTCGACTGGCCGGTGCGGAGGCATTCCTAGCAATTCTTCTTGAAAGACATCTTCATACTCACAAACCACTAGAATTTGAGAAATAGCTGAGATTTCACCCTTCTCATTAAGAGCAAAGATACGGATTGTGTCATCGCGAGCTACGAAAATAATCACATCTTCTGAAGGATGAGTCAACTTGACTTATTTTGCTTGACAATTAACATATGCCTTGTCCATTGCCAGAAAGCCCATGCCCAGAATGAGATCAATATCGGAATTACCGAGAACAATTGCAGACACCAGAAAAGAATAGTTGACCATCTTGATAGAAACATCCGAAACTACCAAACAAGAATTCATCATCTTCCCGGGAGAAGCTATTATCATAGGCTTAGGCAACGCATTCATTAAGAATTCATGTTTAGCAACAAAAGTTCTAGATATGAATGAATGTGATGCACCAGTGTCAGACAAAACTTTTGCAGGAATAGAATTAACTGGAAGATTACCCATGATCACTTGAGAAAAATCCTTTGCCTCTGCTACGTTCACCATATTCACTCTTGCTGTCTTGGGGCTATGTCTCAACATAGCACTGCCTGGAGGTCTGACTGGAGGAGGAGGCGGAAGACGCCGCTGGTTGCACTTGTTTGAGTAGTGACCCTTATGACCACACTTATGACAAGTAACCTCAGATAGCGGACGGAAGTTGCCTGGAGGAGGAACAAGAGCTAACTTGGGTGTCTGGGGCCTCTGCAGATATCCTGGGTTGGGTGGGTGGGAAGAACCACGACCACTGACCTGTCTCTGCTGCTGAGGAGGACAAAACGGAGGCGGAGAAGGAACTCAATACTTCTGCTGCTTAGTAACCATCTGAGAGCTGGAAGAAGAAGAATAGGAATCCCTGGAATGCTTCCTTGAGTTATCCAACTTGAGATGCATTGCCTCGACCTTCAATGCCATGTTGTAGAGCTGATCAAACTCACGAGGCTCTTAAAGGACCAGACCCGGCAGAAGCTCATCCTTGAGACCACCTCTGAACTGATAAATCATGGACTTGTCCTCTGGAACATCTTGCTTAGCATAGCGGGCCAGATTCTGGAACTCGATGTTGTACTGATATACAGACTTGCTTCCCTGCTTCAGGTGCCTGAACTTCTCACGCATATCCTCAACAAAGCTTGTTGGAATGTAATGGGCCCTGAAGTCACGATAGAAATCAAGTGACAACACGATCGCCCCTGGAGCCCTCGTACTGCTACCACCAATCTGCTGCCTGACCCTTGAGCTGGAATGACGCGAATCTAACAAAGTCCTCTGGTCTGACATTGCTGCACTCAAAATACTTAATCATGTCATGGAGCCAATCATCAGCATCAAAAGGCTGCTCACAACAGGTGAAAGATTTGGGCTGGTTGGCAAGGAACTGGTTGAGCGTCGCAAACTGAGGCTAATTCTAAAAATTACCTTGAAAGCCTTGCTGACCCTGATCTCTTTCTTGCAACATCTTGAGAAACATGTGAGTATTCGCATTGGTTGCGGCCATCACAGCTTGCCAAGCTTCTGGAGGAGGAGGTGGTGGCGGGGGTGGTGGAACATCAGGCTACTCCTCAGCCCGACCCGGATTCCCGCGAGTTGGTGGAGCCATCCTAGAGATGGACAAGAACATCAGCACCTCATTGACAAAGATAATAGCAATAAGCTTAATAAAATGGCTTGAAAGAAATTGAACGAATAACACAAACACCCTTCCTACTGAAAATTAGTAAGAATGCCTTCTTCGGTTTTGTGATAACATCATCAGATATTAGAAGCCACTTGCAATAACACAAAAGAATTGAGCGAATGTTGCTCGGAACAAATGTATATGCCCTCATACATCTGAAGAATATGATCCTAGATAACTACATGAGTTCCCACCTAAGAACTTTTGAAAACTTTCTCGTTATGCAATCCGGTGTGGGGGATACGAGGAGGAAATATCTCACACAACTAGCAAACCTACACCCCAACTGTATCCATCCTTCAACACATAACTAGAGGCTTTCACAAATCCATCTAACTCGAATCCTCGAAAGCACAACGATAATAACCATGGTGGTACCCTGGACGCCTCCCCAGTGCTGGGTGACTCCGACCTTATCTCACCATGACAAGTATTGAAATAATTCTGAACACCCTCCATCCTGAGATACTAAGGAAGTTGAATGATAACGATGTGCCAAGAATTCCCTGGAGCTCGACTCCCCTGAAGAAATCAAGTTAGAGAGGAGGCACCAAGACAGAACTCCGTCACATCGGTGTCATATAGTTTCCAAAATACCCGCGTGATCCTAAAAAAATTTGAGTGACAAGAGGAGTAGAATCAAAATTCCTAAGTCGAATGCCTCACCAGAGTATAGAGGAGGAGTAAAAAGAACCCTACTCTCCGATATAACTAGACTCAAAATAGTTTTTAACTAGACTCGACTTGGCCAAGTTCGATCAAGCAAAGGGCTCCTATGTCGTCTGGCTCTGAATACCAACTTGTAACGCCCAAGATGCGCGCCTATCCATATTTGGCACGGGGGCTCGATAGGGATAGAGGCGCATCTATTCGTTTCGCAAGTTCAGTATCATTACATACACTTATGAAGAGAGGAATATATGAGTTGTCTTACACTCGCCACATGCTAAATTACAATCCCACACAATTTATTCAAACATCATTCGAAAGACAGGGTCCGGCTACGGACAGAAACAAACGATAAAAGATGCAATGACACTGGTTGCTAGCCACAAAGATCACGACCAAGGCCTCTCTACTCGTCTAGATAAGTGACGTACATCCTGCCACTCTCCTCATCATACTCCCACTGGAGCCGTGTCACATCGTCTGGCACGATCTCATCTGCACCTGCACCTGTATTTGTTGTAGTAATCTGTGAGCCACGGGGACTCAGCAATCTCGCGACCGAGTACCGATACTATTCAACCTTATAGGTTGGATGGGGGATAAGTGTTTAGTATGCAGCAGCACTAAGAATTTATGGTGGCTAATCTTACGAGAACATGAGTGTAAATATCTATTCTACATTAAACGATCGAGAACTAGCATGATCGCTAAGCGATCTTGAACACCTACTTACGTCAAACATGACCCCACTATGTTCTCTCTCGGATCATGTTCACGAGGAGAGACGATCACGGTTACTCAGAAAGTTGGTGTATTTTATTGAATTGACTTCAAGTTAACTATAACCGGGTGTTAAACAAATATCCAAGTTGCCACAACCGCGGGCATGGCTTTCCGAAAGATTTAACCTTGCAGGGGTGCTCCAGCTAGTCCATCATAAATTAACCACACTCCACGGGAATAACCACGACCACGGATCTCGTGATCATCCTAGGCAAATCCAATGGAATTCTGACACCTCAAGATAGCCCGAAGAAAATCAGAGTTCCTCACGCAAGCCACTCGAGAATGGTAAAACAAGTCCAGCAAGACCTCCCGACGTGTCGACGAACCCGACAAGAGCCGCGTATCTCGTTCTCAGGACACAACGGATGGGCTAAGTTTCTGGTTGGCACACCCGTTGGTGGCCCCGGCTACTGCCATTTTGGACCAACACTCATGTGGAGCACTGGCCTGGGTTGTTGATTAATCCACGGGGTAGCTAATCCCTATGCAATTTTATTAGGTTGTTAAGAAAATGTACCACCAAGGTTGGGTCTTGCCAGACAAGTTTTAATCTCAAATGAATAATCAAGGGGGTCCCCATAACAACCCCGAGCATGTTAGGAGCGCAAAATATGGAAACATAACATCGGTAACAAGAAACTATGGCGGTAAAAGTGGAACAAAACACCGAGCAAAAGGCCAAGCTTTCCACCATACCAAGATATATGTGTGCATTAAATTAAATAGCAGTCAATATTATGATATGCCAGATATCCATGTTATCACATGGAAACAACCTGCACCTGCAACTAAGAATGCTATAAGAGGGGCTGAGCAGCGGTAACTTAGCGAAACAAGGTTTGCTAGGATGTAGAGGGGTTAGAGCTATCATGGAAATCTACGAGGCTTGACATTCAAGTGGTAAGTGACACACATGTAACTATAAGAGTGAGACATCTATCAAAGCAAAAATAGTGTCGGGATCCAGGTATGATCATCTTGCCTGTTGGTTCTTCAGAGGGACAAAGAGCAGGGTCCTCGTAGTGGTACTCTCCTGGATCCTCGTACTCAGGTTCAACACTCGCGTCTACCAAAGAGAAACAGCAACAATAGAAAACCAACCAAGGTGAAATGCACAAAAAATATGATGGATGATTTATTTGAAGTATTTAGCATGGCAATCCTAAACTAGTCATGTTTCTCATGCAATAGTTAAGTTATTTACAATTCTGAACAGAACCTCATGTTAAGTTGTTTGAACATGCATTAACATGGAAAATATCGATGATTCATGCAAAATTTATGCAAATGCATATCTGGAACGTAGGAAATGGAGTTACGGTTCTCACGCTACGCTCACGACAAGGTATGAAGGCAAAATCAAGACAATGAAGGCCATGGGCTATTCCTTGGCATTCCAAGGTAGCCACTGGTTAGGCAATAAAAACCAAAAACAATAGATCCAATGATCAAGCAAAACCTTGGAGCATAGCTCCCACAAGTCACAAAACTCTAGCACAAACAATCTGCCTCAAAACAGAAACATAGCAACTTTCACAACAATTATCTAGAGCTACAGGATGTTTCCAACCTCAAATATGGCATTCGCATAAACCACATAACATGCTTATAAAATCATCCAACTACTCAAACTGGAAAGGAAGAACATATCAATAAGCGTGAAGCTCACAAGTTGGCATGGTGAAACAGATTCTAGGGACTTAGAGAAAATCCCAGTTTTCTGGAATCTGAGTTAAGCTGATAGCAAGTTGACAGCAGAAACTAATGGTGATAGAGACCACCTCATGGCATGAAAATTAATAGGATGGTAGAGGACAACATCTACTTCTAAACACTAGCACTGAGCTTGAGCTAAAACTCAACACATCACTTGGGAGCATCCACTCATCATGGCATAAAAATATTAACTAATTCTCACACTTTGAATATTTAGCATGTTGAAAACAACAACATTTTGATAGCCACTTCGGGGCATGGTTCCCACTTATATGCAAGTTTATCATGACAAAATTAAATACCATGGCATTCTACTCATGAAAAGTACCACTTCCACATTGACACAAGATCATGGCACGCTTGGATTGATTACAACTAAAATGACAAAATGGCACTTTGGGTCAAAATGACATTTTGTCAAACTTACTCAAATGACAAAACAAGTTGCATAATTGGATTCCTTGGGTGATTCTACCCCAAAATCATATATCATACACATATATAAGTTTTTTATAGAACTCCCTAAAGCATGCTCGAAATCATCATGACATTCCTATAAGTTGAAACTTACTAAAAATGCACATATCCAAAAATGTTCATACCAGATTTAGAAATATACCAGAAAAGGAAATATCTATTTAACCCAAAAAAACACTATCAAAAACTAAAAGAAAATGATAGAGAGGAGGGGCCCCACCTG